>OY720424.1:29001461-31501461 GCA_963082815.1 Melanotus villosus
TAACGACAAATAATTACAATTTATATTTTCATTGAATTTCAACACTAGTCATTATTAATCCGCTATTAATGCAAACTTGTTTTCGTATTTCCATAGCACAAAACTGAAAAATTCAAATGTTCCTTTTCATATCAGATTGCTTTTATCTTTAATAAATTAAACTGCCCTCTTAAAACATTAAATTATTTCAGTTTTAAATACAAATATAAGCAATTATTACTTGGTGCACAGTGAGCTGTATTTGCATGTGTTATTTAATTTTGTATTAATTTGTTTCAACTATTATTATATATATATATATTTTTTGTTGTATTTTTTAATTACTACTACTACTACTATTTAAAATATAGCAAGGTTAAGTGGAAGAACTGCGATGCACCTTCGTGCTGTGCTGAACTTCGCCTTGGGTATTTCCTTATTTTCTTTTTTTTATGTTTTTCAAATTTATGTTTTTTTATGTTTGTTATTATGGGGAAATAAAAGACTTTTATTATTATTATTATTATTAGTGGTTTTGCAAAAATAGTACCTATTAATAATTTTCTAGATTTTTCCGGTTCCGGATGATAGAAATTCATAAAAAATGATGTGAATGCATACAGAATTTTTTTCTCTATCGAAATACATATAACAAGAGTTTAGCTCTAACATAATTAGGGAAGGCAACAATTGAATTTTAACAAATTAGCATTGAAATCCCTATGGTGCGTTTGCCATCACTGCCCTGTATTATAGGATTTCATTTAATGATGGTTGGGTTTTATATTTATTAAGCATTTGCAAATCTAGAAGGTCATGGTGTTTTTATTTGTTTGACCATTTATGCTAGTTGTTTTTAAAATAGGATTTTCCTTTTTTTGTTTAGTTTAGTAGTCTTTTGTTTTGATTTGACAGCTCATATAGATACCGGAGGAAAAACCCGGTTTTTGTTCTTGTTACGACACCGCTCCAAGTATAAAATAAAGTGCAATCAAATTATATCTTTTAGCTAATGCGAGCTCTATAGATCCTTAAAGTAAATTGACATTTATAATTGGTCACAGTGTGCATGGAGTTAGTCTTTTGCCATTTTTTTGCAGATTTTTAACAGTTCGCTTGCTTTCTTGAAAACGCTTTATTGTTTTCCAGAATTGAGTGTTTATACTGTTCCAAGAAGCGTGATAACCTTTGCGTTGATTTCATCGATAATTTTCAACAAAAAATAATAAAAACAAAATTATCATATGACTCGTTCCTTCGTATTATTAGCTAATCGTTAAAAATAGCTTGCTGAACAGATACGTAGTTAACTTTCTCGGCAGCAGCACTCTGAAATTTCCATTGAAGTTCTTAGAATATATTCTGAACGATTAATAAAACGACTTTTTGTTACTTTCTGCCTTCTAGGTAAAAACCGGTTGGGTTTGCTATACAAATTCGAATGAACTTCATCGAGAAGGCCGTGTTAGTAATGGTTTAACTGCGCTTTTATTTAATTATACGAGTGTGTTACTTAAAATGTGTTTGTGTAAATTGTTTGTTTTTGTAAATAGTTTGCTGGTTGCCAGTGGAAGCGTTGGTAATATTGTTTATGTTTTTTAAATCTATCTGCAGGGAAAGAGCGAGGTTTAACTTGTTATTTACAAAACTTAAAATGTATTTTGTAGCCTGAATTAATCTTTAAATTTTGATCGTTTTAATTTGTAAATAGTTAATCTCAAAATTTATTTTTTTTTCAACACTGAAACTTGTTATCTTATTCTGTTACGATTTTAATTTATCGTTTTTTAAATATATTTGTTTGCTAAATGCAATTGGTTTCAATTTTTTAATAATTTTAGTTACTAATTTAAAAATTAATTTCAGTCTATCCATGTTTAACACCAAATGGAGAATCAGCGGTTTGCATTTCACTTTTTTCGTGCCCAGTTCTAATTAAGTCGCTGGGAACATTAAACAGCTCGTCCATATCATTCATTAAACAATCAATCTGCACGACTATGAGTTCCGAAGAGTTTCCAGTTTGTTGCGGATCTACAGGAAATTTTGAAACATCAAATGAATATGAATGCCAAGGCTCTGACGGTCAGTGTCAGTGTTAAATGGACGTCTTTCGGGCTGGGACCGTGTAATGGCTGAGAAAGTAGAACTCAAAGTTTCTCCCGTTTTCTTAAGGGCTGCATCAGGTGGAAAAATGGGTATTAAAAGAGTAGTGTAACTAAATGTATCAACCACGCCAGTGGCGAAACTTTTAGCTACAAGAAGAAGGGCACGATAACTCGACTTGTGAACCAAGATAGGGGGAAAAAAAAAAAAAAAGAGAAAGCAGCTAATTTATACCGGATGTAACCGGTCAAACGTATCAGAAGAAGATTACGATTGATTTGGAGTGGAAGGGGTGGAGCCATTAGTGATTCCAGACTTCCATATGTTGACAGAGGGTAACCAGTGACACAATTCAAGTCGTAAGGGGTCTTGATGATTTCAATAGCCTTACGGATTTTCCTGTTGAAAAAATTAGGAGAAATGGCAATGATCTGACGTGGTTAATACGTCGAGTTAAGAGTTAAGGAAACGGACGAAATGTTAAGTCCTCCTTTCTCAATAATGACAAACGGTTCCAACACGAAAGGTGTTAATTTAACAGTAATCATATGTATCTGAATGTTTCTCAAATCCAGCCAATTTATATCAATTTTGTTTCAAACACTTTTGCTTTGGAAAATCATGTTTTCGACCCAAAGAAGCCTCAAGCGCTGACACCTTTACAACCTTTACAATTTTTAACTTTCAGAACTTACAAGCCTGTGGGACCCTTTAAACCATCATTTCCTAATTCCTTAGATACTTTTGGGTTTTTCCAAACCTTCACATCTTCACAATCTATAACTTTTTCAAAGACTTCCAAGCTTGTGGAGCCTTTCAAACCTTTGGAGTTTCTTAATCCTTCAGTACCTCTAGAGGCTCCTGTACCTTTCACAATAGCATTATTGGTGAACTTTTGGTATCTTCCAAACTTTCACAACATGCAACTCCTTCAGAGCTTTCCAAGCCTATACAGCTTTTCAAACCTTGGAAGTTACCAGAGCTCCCACTTCTTTTACAAACATATGGAGTCCTGTACCTTTCACAACAGTATTATTGGTGAACTTTTGGTATCTTCCAAACTTTCACAACATGTAACTCCTTCAGAGCTTGCCAAGCCTATACAGCTTTTAAAACCTTGGAAGTTACCAGAGCTCCCACTTCTTTTACAAACATATGGAGATTTCTCAACATTTTCATGACGTGAACCTTCTAAACCTTAACAGTTTGTACCTCCTACAGAATCTTGCAAGCCTTCGTCACCATTACCACAACCACCATCGTCATCACTACAGCCACCATCATCATCACCACAATCGGCAAACAAACCTTCAGCCTCGTCAGAATTAGCAGGATCTTCAAACCTTTCAGAATCGGTTACACCTTCAAAGCTGACAGAACCGGTCAAACCGGACGTTTTAGAACACAGAGATTTTGTTAAAAATCAACTTTTACCCACCAGAAAATATTGTGGACTTCAACACACAGATGATCGAATTTACGAAGAAAACGCCATAGCCCTGGACGAATATCCGTGGTTGGTGCATCTGATCCTTGTTGGCGATGAGATTGAAAGTCCCAAGCACTTTGATTTCAGGTGTAATGGCATCTTAATTAATCGAAGATACGTTTTAACTTCGTTAAGTTGTGGTACCTATTCGTAAGTCTGAGTGTCCCTTTTGAATACTGAAAACTAAAGAATAATTAATCGCAGGATTTCCGTACGCTTGGGACAGTATAACACGAACCAAACCGTTAGCTGTGTTGATAATCCAGGTTTTGTTGAATGTACCGAACCATGGCTTATTGTTGAAATTGAAGATAGAATACTGCGGAATGATTATACTTCAAACTTTACTGTCCATGATTTTTCCCTTTTGAGATTGGCAAAAAATGTTACCTACACAGGTGAGATGACTCACCTACTTTCTACTCTCCGATTTTCGTAGCCTTCAACGTTAATATTTTACAGATTACATCCGACCAGTTTGTTTGCCTTTAGATCAACCCAAAGAACCGCCAGAATTTTACACATTTTCTGGGTGGGGAACACCAGGTAAGTTAACAAATCCCATGCCACTTTATGTAAAATCAAATTTGATTTTTCAGAGAACATAGCAGGATATAAGAAAAGATTGCGATATAAACCAACCAATTTAAGTGAATGTTACGCATTGGATATGCAAGATCACCAACTTGGGTACACAGAAGACAGTCTTTCTAAACTGCCAAAATATCTAATTTCATTTTGTTTACTACCAAAAGATGAAAATGGGGAATTGGTTTGTAGTGGTGATAGAGCGGCTCCAATTATGTATCCTCGGAGATTTCAGTGGTTTGTAGATGGAATTATAACACGGATTTACCGACCTTCAAAACATGACTACTGTTCCAATAAACTTCCTGTTGCTGGTTTGAAGATAACGCACGATATTTTGGATTGGATGTTTGATAATATTCACCCTTGATAGATTTAAGTTTTTGTATAAATGTTTTAATAAAACACTATTTAGTTTGTTTGAATTTTTTTAAGGAAGAACGTAGTTGAATTCCTCATTCACAACAATGAGACGTTCTGTTAACACTGACCTGGTCCATGGAAGGTTTCGATTTCATTTCAATATACTTGTGAACTTGGGATTGTAAAGCTTTATTTAATAAATTAGTTAGCCACTTTCCATCCCATTTCGCACACCTGTGGTGTTGTATAGGATATCATGTCGTCAAATTCTACTTTCATGGGTTCGAAGACGGCAATGGATAGGGCGTGTTGTTGTTGCAGCTCTCTTCACCTTCGTCTTACTAATGATTTTAAAGATAATAGGGGTTGACCCTGGAAAATTTCACTCGAGTTAGAAGGTAATTTAGCCTGACTTGATGGTACTACACGTAGTTTCATCCTGGAATTGTGAAAAAACTGTCGTGGGTTCAGCATGCTACTTCCCAACTAGCACACCTATATTGGGCCAATGTCGTCTTAAGTATGTAGGCACAACATTCAAAGAGTTAACGCTTGACTATATTGGTCATGCATTGGTTTCCAACTTTTGGCCAACATGAAACTTATACATTGGTCCAATGTTGGTTTAAGGTTGTTGGTTATACATTAGCTGCCAACCTTTAGCCAGTATGAAACGTGTACATTGGCACAATGTTGGTTTAATAATGTTGGTCCTACATTGGTTGCCAACCTTTAGGAAATGTTAAACTTATACATTGGCCTAATGTTGGTCCACCATTACCTGCTAACCTTTAGCCAATATGAGCCTTGTACATTGGCACAATGTTGGTTTAATAATGTTGGTCCTACATTGGTTGCCAACCTTTAGGAAATGTTAAACTTATACATTGGTCTAATGTTGGCCCACCATTACCTGCCAACGTTTAGCCAATATGAGCTTTGTACATTGGTACAATGTTGGTTTAATAACGTTGGCCCTATATTGGCTTCCACCCTTTAGTTAATATAAAACTTGTACATTGGAACAATGTTGGTCATACACTTATGCTTGATTTCAGAAGAGTAGATGCATCCCGTATTAAGTTAACCCGGAATCAAAGTGAACAAAAGCGCATCACATCTTAAGTAGTTATTTATGACAATTAATACAGTAAAAAAATTGATGCTTTTTGTTCATTTTGATCTTGGATTAACTTAATTCGGAATTAACCTACTCTTGTGAAACCGAGCATTAGTGTTATCGTTTGATTATACATAGGTATCGGGTCCGCCAGAAAGTTTGCAACATCTGGGGAACTTCTAAATTATTGCTTTTAAAGAAAATTTTATTCTTGAGAAAAGACTGTACAATAGTGCATACTGCTAAACTTACATTAAATAAGCTTTGAAATGATTTTATCAACGCGGGAATTATCAATTTTTTGAAAAGCAGCTCAAGAGTAAACTACCCTTTCAAAATATTGAAAACCTTTATTTTAAAAATGTTTTAACAATACACTCAAATATGAAAGCTGTCAAAAAATTTCGACTTTTAGTTTTTAACTATTTTTGATTTTTTCTGTAGTTTTTAATGCTATTTTAGTAAAATTTATTGTAAATAAAAGAATTTTTATTGCAGAAATATTTGCCTCAAAATTAGTGTGTAGTTATAATTGTTACCACTAAACAACCTCTTCTAGTATTGCACAAACTTTTCGTCTAGAATAAGATTTTCATTTGGTATTGCTTGCAAAATAATTGGTGTAGCTTGCATTACTAATTTGATAGAACGTCAAGGAAATGTACAATTTAAGGTGGCAAGAAGGGGTTGCGAAAGGCAGTACAAAACAACACTTGGCAGCGGCTGCGGTCGTGCACGTTTGTAGACCGTGTTTTATAAGTTAGACGTTTTGCGTTAAACCTTCTGTTGAAAGTTGGCAATTGGGTTGGTAAGTGATAGAGAGCAAGTATTTAAAAAGTAAGTTCTGTAAATAAAGCTCTTGTAATCGTAAAATATGTGTTCATAGTAACTCAAAAGCACAAAACCTATAATTAGTAACAGATTAAAAATAGGAATAGATTAATTTGACAGCTGTTATTATCTACCTTAAGATAATGGGTTGAATCACTAAGATAAGGTAAATATATAGGATAAATTATCTTTTTATACGTTTATGCACTCCCTTTTACTACTTTTAATTTTATAGGCTTAATTTGTTAAAATACTGAACTAACAAGATTTACCTTACTTCTAGAACCATTAAAAATCGTCTCTTTAGTTACAAAACCTTTCCATACTTCTTAAACCCCATACTTAAATAGTACCAAAAAAAACTATAAGTAGGTACTTGTCCTTGGATTACGCAACAATCTTCTTGATTATCTATACACTTGATAAACCGTGACATTTTAGTATAAACATCCGGATAATTCTTGGCACAAGGTTCCCACAAGATAAGATCCCTATCTGTCGAGGATTAACTACCAAAGGGCTACCGGAATCGTAAATACAAGCACTGGTGAAAATAACTTCAGCGTTTGGTTTTACGTTTTTGACGCCCTCAGTGGAATTAGTTGTGCCATTTTGCAGAACACGATGGACGTATGTTCGATTATAAGAGCAATATCTCTTCCGAGAAGTTGCCTGTTAAATTGTTCATGGATGATTGTGTGTTTTATGGATGGACGGATGTACGATTTTCGATTGTATTTCTTGCCTCCTTCCAGTTTCTTACGCTGTTTTGTAATCATGGCTGTATTCATTTAGTCCTTGGTCTTCTTCTTTTCTTCTTTTACTTACAGTTGTGTATATAATTCATCTTTGGCTTCGTCCTGCTCATATGCACTGGACCATATGCCACTGTTATATATAATACTTCTTACGATTTGACCTTTGTTTCGACTGTCATTATTCGGTTTGGATTATAGTTATTACCAACTTCTGATCTTCCCGACCCCAATCATTCCTTATTAGAAACACTACTGTCGCTTTTGTGCTCTCCTGTTTTTTCCACCGTCACACCGGGTGGTCATCTTATGTGTTAGGGCATTAATATTTGAAGATATGCTACACATGACTTTCCACGCGCACTTTTCTTACTTTATTATAATTATTTTATATCATCGCTTGGCGGATAAAACCTCCTATGTGCCAAAACCAAAATTTTCAACGAGGAGCAAAAAACTCTTTGTAATGTTCCCATTTTAGTAAGAAATCGACTGTGGTTTATGCACGACGGGGCGCCAGCGCACTTCAGTGCTCTGGCGCGCGAATGTTTAAACCGAAATTAGAATAATCGCTGGATAGGTCGTGGAGGACTACAGGCATGGCCACCTAGGTCTCCGCACCTCAATAGTTTAGATTATTTCCTGTGGGATCATCTTAAAACATTGGTTTACAGCACACCAATCCATACTGAAGAGCAGTTGAGAAATCTTATCATAGTTTCTTGCGAAACTATTAGAAACAGTGCCGGCATTTTCCAAAGAGTACGTGAGTCCATGAGAAAAAGAGCAGAGGCATGCATATTTGCAGGAGGTTCACATTTTCAACATCTGATTTAATTTATTTCTTTGTGCGTTCAGGGTAATTTTATGTTAGCATTCCAAAATGTATTTAGATATTTTATAATTTTACCGTTTAAAAATTATTCTCTTAAATAAATTTTTGTTTTAAGTTACATAAATTGTTTTTTCTCGTAGGTAAGTGGTCTAGCGAGATGCGAATGAATGAATTTTATTTTTTTATGCGAAAAAAAAAATCAAGAGACCAGATTTGCTCAGAAAGGAATGAGGATTTCAAAAATAATTTTTACTTTAAGAAAAAGTAGTGGCGTATCACTTTTCTCTTTAAAATGATTCAGTGCAAATCCAGCACGAACGCCACTGGCAAGAATAAAAAATTATGTGGTACAGCAGAAAATGCCTTTTGATGCATAGAAGATGCGTACTACGTTTCACAAAAATATCTAGGGCCATACCAAAGTTATCATAAAAAAAAGATTTTTTTCTTAAAACTTTAGCACCCTGTAGTTCAAAAGTTAAGACCTTTAGGACATATGTTCATGAAGTTTTTTTCTCAAAATGGACCCAAGAATAACCTCCTTAAATATTAGCATGTTATTAACAAACACCCTGTATACGTGTGATAAAGGCCATTAACATACTCATGCTCTTACTCTAACTCGGACTGACGCCCTCGTCGGGCAGCTCAACGCATTCGTATGTTAATGATGCCTTTATCCCACTGATATAATAAATAACTAGGAGTATTAGAGTTAATAAAAAGACACAATAGTAAACCACTCGGCACCACATCTCGTCTGCGATACTGAACAGAGCGACTTAAGACGCACGCACCCCATCATTTTCTTGTCTCAACTTGCCAAGACTACTGTGCCGACAATGAACATTATATAAAAAATAATTTTAAATAAAAAAGTTTCCTTGGTGTGTATTGACACTTTTTGTCACTTACATAACTTATCTATCTATTATAATAAAAAAGTTTGTCGCATGCTATACTGCGCAGTGCGTTTTTGCTTATTTGAACGACATGTATTGGTTTTTATTTCTTTTAGAAAATTTCTGTAACACCAATGCAATTTTTATTTGCACATCGCCCAAGAAAAGCACTGAAAGGTTGTGCCCTAAAATTTGTGCGCGATATCTTCATCCTAACAATGCGATAATGAGCGAGAAATTAAGAAATAGTTATTTGTACAACTAGTAATGAAAGCAATACTTTTTTTCATGAGTTTGATGCGAAGCCGGAGTGCATCAATCAAACGAGTGAAAAAAAATTCTTTCATACGAGTTGTACACAATATTTTTTTGCATTTTGACATCTTAAATCCCTCAAAACAGGATAAAAAGGATTTGAGAATTTACAGTTGTCAAACTGACAATTTACAATATTTTATTTAAAGCACACTTACTTAATGCAAAATGTAAAATTAAATAGTTAAAAAAAGTGTTGCTTTCTTTACGATTTTTTAATAAAAAAAGTCCACTTTTTTTTGTCAAAATGCAAAAAAATATATATATTTTCCGTTTTTTTAATTTTTTCCATAAAAGCGTTTTTTCTCTGATTTCGAAATTCCGAATGAGGTTCAAGATTCGAATGCGGAAGGAAATTTTACATGAGAATCCATTTTTCGTTTTTGTATACCCTTTAGTCGACCCCCGCTTGCAGATTTCGGTAGCCTAGTTCCCTGACTATAAGGTTTAGATTTAAGATGTATGAATGTGTTGTAGATGAAAGCAGGTTGGAGCATGATGCAAGTCCAAAAATGGACCCATCACCTCCATTGCACACCAGCAAGTGTGAATGAGCCTCGACACTGTGTTCCGGTAGAAGAGGCAATGGATTATGCATGTATGTAAACGTATGTGTTGGAGGCAGACGGCGAATTCGGCCCGTGGCCGCTATATTTGGACATATTGTCATATGTCCCCAGCAGAAATGCCAGATGCCGAAATAATGGTACAATTCGGCATCTGTACATGCCAATTTGAACACATCCCGAAATGCATATATTCACAATGAGCCGATGCCGAACGGACAACGGAATAACATAACCTCAAATTGTGTTTGTGAAGTGTCCACATGCGACGTGCAGTTTGTTTTTTAGTGGTTTTTGTACCGTAACTACAAAGTTTTAATATAAGTAATCATTTTAATTATGGAGTCTGAAATTTAGTGGATAAGCATATATTTGAAGAAAAGCTTCATGAATTAAATGAAAAAAACAGCGGTAATAATTTTACCACCGTACTGACCGTTGATCAGTATCTAAATATTTTAAATCAAGTCAAGGATAGCCTGAGAAAGAAAGAAGCCGGTGAGAAGCCAAGCTGCTAAGATTACAGGCGTCTAAATAGATTTGAAATTATAAAAATAGGGGAAAACGAGAAAATTATTGCAAACCGTAAAAATGATGATGTGGTTTCTATTAGGTATTATTGCGACGTACATGGTATTTTAGAGAAAGCTCACAAAGATACTGGCCATAAAAGAAGATTAGAAATGGAAAAAGAAATTGCTATAAAGTACTGCAATATTCCTAGAAGCGTTATCGAAGAATATTTAAAATTATGTGCTATGTGCCAAATTAAAGAAAAAATCAAAGCAGAAAGGTTTAGTAGTAAAACCAATAATTTCCTCAGGATTCAATAAAAGAGGACAAATTGATTTGATTGATATGCAAACAGAACCGGACGGGCCCTATAAGTTTATCACGAATTACCAAGACCACTTAACTAAATTTGTGTTTCTAAAAGCTCTAAAAAGTAAAAGAGCAGAAGAAGTTCCTTATAATTTGACGGATATTTTTTGTATTATCGGGGCACCTTGCTTAATTCATAGCGACAATTGCAGGCAGTTTGTGAATCAAGTATTCAACAGTCTTGCAGATATGTTTCAAGTGAAAATAATTCATGGTAAGCCCCGTCATTCGCAAAGCCAGGGATCTATTGAGAGGGCAAACCAAGATGTACGGGATATTTTAATTACTTGGATGCAAGAAAATCAAACATCCAAATGGTCGGAGGGGTTAAGATTTGTGCAATTGAAAAAAACAGATCATTTCACAGAGGCATTCAGCGTACTCCATATGAGGCTATGTTTGGCACGCCACTTATCAATGGTTTGAATGATTCAAATCTTCCACTTGAAATTGTATAGAAGTTGCAAGATGAGTACGATATTTATAGGCTCCAAAGCAGTGTTGGTGGAAATATCAACGACATACTGTCTGATGAGTCGGATCCAAAGTTTCAAAACAATGCTGGTAGAAATGCCAAAGATAGACCATTTGATAAATCTGGCACAGAACTGCCGAACAACGATAATGGCGTAAGCACCAATAATGTAACAAATGAAAGAAATGTACAACAAAGTTTTCCCATAAACCAGCCAGAAAACGATAGCGCGGAGAAGGAATTATTGAGGTAATTAAAGAATCACACAAATAATAATCATATTTTGCTTAGTGTTACATGTTTTGTTTCAGGGACAATGAAACCCGCTTTACATCAATAAATCAACATCGGTCTCAGAGTATCAAAAGCTTAAAAAAGCAAGCAGCAGAGATGTTACAACAAAGTTGCTCCAAATACCCTAAAGTAGACATTGGTAAGAACGTTTTAGTAAAGATTCCTGATGTTGACTTGTTGACAGAGGACGCCTAGCTCCTCGTAACATTTTGGCTGTTGTATTATCTGAAAGAGAAGATTTATACCAACTTGGTACATCAACTGGGGCCCTGGAAAAGTTGTATGCGAGGAATGAATTTCAGGTAGTACTTACTTAATTAATTAATTAATTAATGTCTTACATTTTTTAAAAATAAACTTTAACATTATAGTTCTTTTCCGCTTTCTCAAACGATTACGTTGACATCTTCAGATGTACCCATTGATAAAAAATTCAGTCTGCGAACAGTTGCGGCGAAAGAATCAAATTCTTCACAGGGCTTTGTAAGATGTAATTGTCGTAAACAATGTGGTGACAAAAAGTGCAAATGTGTACTAAACAAGATAAAATGTAATAGCAAGTGTCGTTCAAGTACTTCCTGTCGCAATAAATAATGCAATAAATGTTATGTTAGTCCCTATAATGAATTTGTTTTAATTAAAGAATCGTTTTTGTCATATGACCAATGCGCAATCTAACATTTCAGGATGTGTTCAAATTGGCATGTGGTACAGATGCCGAATTGTATCGTTATTTCGGCTATGGCATTTCTGCCGTGGACATATGGCGATATGTCCTAATATATCGGCCACGGGCCGAATTCGCCGTCTGCCTCCAACATATGTATA
This sequence comes from Melanotus villosus, assembly GCA_963082815.1. Lineage (NCBI taxonomy): Eukaryota > Metazoa > Arthropoda > Insecta > Coleoptera > Elateridae > Melanotus > Melanotus villosus. Next base: position 29,013,790 of record OY720424.1, read on the forward strand.
TGCTAGGATCAAAGACCGATTTCGGCCAATGGCCGAAAAAAAAAACGACCAGAACGCGTTCTGGCCATTGCCGAATAACCAAAGTCCGACATATCGCTTTCTGGCTCTTTTAAATAGACCAGAACGCGTTTTGGCCATTTCTGAATTACCAAAGTTCAACATATCGCTTTCTGACATTTTAACTAAACCGCAACGCGCACTGCAGCTTTTGCAATTACCAGAACACGACATTGTAGCATAATTCGCATACTGGCTTGAAGTCGGCAGCCAGAACGTTTCGTGGCATTACTGTATTTGCCAGCACGCGGCAAGCACGTTTTCGTCCATGTTTAGACTTGTATAATACCCAAACAGTATCCCTATCCAAATACACTATCGCTATCAGTTGCGGCTGTGTAAATCAAGCCGAAAGAGTGTTTAAAATTAATAACTGTTAAAATTATGTGCCATGGAAGATATTAAGTTACGTTTCACGGAAAAGTTGCAAGAAATAATATCCGAAAGCAATGATCGGAGCAATGTTTTTACTATACAACGTTATGATAAAATATTAGAAGAACTAAAAACAACGAAAACTGCTGTGGGTGGAGGAGGCGTGATCTTTTCTAAACATAGGCGGCACTCTGCAGACGTTATATTCTCGTAATGAGTTTTCCCTGGCAGACTCCGATTTTCTGGACAATTCATCTATTGCTTCAGCATCAGTATCTCTTCGAACTGTATCTAGTACTGCGTCTGGATCAAAACAGGGTTTTATACACAGCAATTGTAAACGTTATGGTATTAATAAAAGATGTACGTGCCGTACCAAGAAAGTAATCTGCAATTATAGTAAATGTCATAACAACAGTTCTTGCAAGAATAAGTAAGAACATACATACTAACAAAACGTCTTCCGGATTGTGACCGTGTCATTTTGAGACAAAAGACTCAACGTTTCGCCCACTTTTATAAGGGGCTTCTTCAGGAGGAAAGGGAGCACTAAAAGAGCACGGTAACTCAACGTGTCAACCACGCCAGAGGCAAAACTCTTTTAGTAGGAGGCAGAAGGGTAGCGGTAACTCAACTTGTCAACCAAGCCAGAGTCGAAACCCTTCTGAATTCGAATTCATTACATACATACTTATAATTTAGCCTACCTACAGTTCATTATATTATCTTGTTCTGTATTTTTAAAATTTGCTTTTTTGTGTTTGGTGTTATGTTTTTGTAGAATATCAATGTTAGGTTTATTAGTTATAGTAATAAAATTGTTTTTGCACTCCCGGGCGTAAAGTGACTACCTTTCGCCCGCAAAGAAGGGCGTAAAGTTCATTATTGCAGACCTCGGGTGCACTTTACGCTCGCGATAAATTAATTTCAAATATCACAAAAATACCTTGGTTACAATACAATCTTTATAAAATCACTCTTGCCGTGAATGCGTCAATTTGATATTTTTAAAAATGTCATTAGAAAAATTTTATTATAAATCAAAAAATTTAATTAAAATCTCCGTTCGTGCAAAAAATATTGCATGTGCCACAGGCGTAATAAGCGACTTTGGCCTTTGGCGTGTTATAACCCTCGGCTAAAGCCTCGGGTTATAATATTCACGCCGCAGGCCAAAATCGCCTTCTTTACGCCCTTGCTACATAAATAGCTATTTCTGAATATTTAATCCAGTTTGGGCATTATTATTGGAGTGATCAACGGGGGCTGGCAATCACGGTAATGCTAGGACCCGTTCTGGCTTCCGACGTCAAGCCAGTATACGAATTATGCTACGATTTTCTATTCTGGTAATTGCAAAAACTGCAGTACGCGTTATTATTTACTTAAAATACCAGAAAGCGATATGTTAAACTTTGGTAATTCAGAAATGTCTAAAACGCGTTCTGGTCTGTTTAAAACAGCCATAAAGCGATGTGTCGGACTCTGGTTATTCGGCAATGGCCAGAACGCGTTCTGGTCGTTTTTTTTCGGCTACTGGCCGAAATCGGTCTTTGATCCTAACATATATAATAATACAACCATTATATACGCGTTTCCTCTTGAATAATAATCTCCATAATTTACAGAGTTAAAATACGACTTAAAACTCCAGTTTGCGCCTAATCTTGACTTCAAATTTCATTACCTTATGGTTCGCCGAAAATCGCGTAGCTGCAAATCCTTTACTTCACAGTTGCTTTATTATTTAATAGTCATGTATGGATACGTCGTTCACCGCAGCTTATTTATTGGTAAAGATTGTTGACAGCTGTCGTAATTTCGGGATTTTATACATTTTTAACTTCCACCAAAAAGTGAAAACAAATGAGCAAAGAACCATTGACTTATTTAAGTATTTAAGTAACTATTTATTTGATGAATTGATGAGACCCATTTCTATAATATTTGGCGCCATCATAATTAGTCTTTAAACCAACGTGTTGTTGCCCCAAAAAGTATATATTTTTATTTTCAACCATACATGTAATGACATAATTACTAACTGTTTTCTAAGTTGGAAAATTAGCCTTTTCTGACTGTTACTTTCTACTCGGGTGGAAAGTGCTCAGCTGATCACTTTCCGCCCGCCTAGGTGGAAAGTTGTTACTTTTCACGCCCACTGTCATTAAATGACAGTTTGTTTGTTTAAAATATTAATTATTATTATAAATGATTCATATTAATTTATATGTTTGGTTGAAAATAAAATAGTGTACAAACCTTGGTGAAAAGTTTCATTACTGTCTCGAGATATAGTAAACTTCGACGCTTCGCGTTTCGGTTAACTATATTTATTTTTAATATACTATTGAAAATCACATGAAATTTGCCATTTAATGATACCATGGCCAACTACGATTTATATCAGCTTTACGTCGTAATTTTTCAAATATACAAAATAGAAGGTATTTCAATTGACTATCGAATACTAATTGAAAAAATGTCTCTAGAATGTTTTCACCTTATGAAACGTCTTTAAAAATAAGATTTCTAAATTGCCAAATTTATGAGTTTTTCCTTATAATTACGGAATAACAAAAAATAGTGACATTTTGCTTTCGGAACTTGAATGACCATAAAAAAGAGCATTTGAGCCCGACATTAGTTTTGATTAGCTCTGATATTATTATAATAGGCTACTTCCTGTTTAAAACCATCGAAAATGGTCCATTCTGTGCATCGCTACAAACATGTAATTCCGGAACATGGTAATTGGTTTTAGTCATAATACTGATGTCGGCTGAGTATTTGGTATCGTGATCTTCTTTCTTGATTTATAATTTATATTTTAATAATATTTGAGTTATACGATCCTGAAAGTAAGAAGAGTCGGCAGTTAAAATGCACTTTCAATTACAAATAATTATTAAATAATTAAATAGCTTTAATAAAAGGGTGTACTTTTAGGACAGTCTATATATGAGAAATAAGTGGTTATTTTAATATTTTGGTTCCAAAATTAAGGTGCACAACAAATAAATTTAATTTAAAAGATCATTACTTGTTAAAAGAGGAAAATAATTTAATATATCTCATGTCTAAACTAATTTTTACTAAAAATAATTGGATTTCACACAGTTTTACGAATAAATTGCTAAACCGAGGTTGGTTATGTAAAATAATACTACATTCAAACCTTCAAACCTGTAAAATGTTTGCTCACAACTAAGTAATATTTAAATTTTTGCTATTAAAGTCACTTATTTAAAATACCTTCAACTATTATAATTTTTTTCTACTCTCATACTTTAATTGGTTTATTAAACATTTACTATCTGTACTTTAATGATATTCATTAAGATACAGATTTTTCATTATGATACAAGTTTATAACCAATAGCAGCAAAGCATTTTATTTGGTAACCATAGTTACGCGAGTTGTTGGTGTTTCTTAATTGAGATAACCAATAGCAGCAAAGTTGTCAAAAATAAGGTTAGGTAGCAGCTTTTCAGAAGGTGCCTATTTTTTCATTATTATAACTGGTCGTAGAAAAAATAGTGTATGCAACTCGCGTTTAATGGCTATTAAGACACTCGTATTCATTAAGACACTCGCCTGCGGCTCGTGTCTTAATTCTCATACTCGTGTCTTAATAGCTATCATTAAATGCTCATTGCATAATAGACTAATCTATTTCACATCATTATTTCACATCATTATTTCACATCATTATTTCACATCATTATTTCACATCATTATTTCACATCATTATTTCACATCATTATTTCACATCATTATTTCACATCTTTATTCCACATCCTTATTTCACATATTTTACATCTTTACTTCACATCTTAATGTAATTTCTTTTAATTTTATATTTATATTATATTGCATTGAAGGTCATACACTAAAAAAAAATTCTGTAATTTCTTTCAATTTTATATTGTTTGTAGCTGCACATGTTTTACTTTAAATTTTATTTATAGTTATTTTTAGGGTATTATTTTAAATATAATTTACTAAGGAAGGGTTAAGTGGAAGAGCAGACCATGTTGAAGTGTATTATTATGGTTCTGAACTTCGCCCTTTTGATGGAAATAGAGTTTATATAGAATTACCTTTTTGTTTCTCATTTTATTTTATGTACCTGCTTCATCAATAAATGACCATTATTATTATTATTATTATTATTATCTAACATGTTCTGTTTCTTCATCAAAAGTAACATTGTTATCATGTTCATGCGCAGTTACCTTTAGGATGTCTGAAACCAACTAACATGGGTAATAAACTTCATATAATATTCTTAAAATCATGGTCCCCTTTGGAATGAAAATTTTAAATAACACTTTACAGGTTAAGGTATTTATTAGCTCTATACTATCTAATACCTCTTATTGATAAAACGATTTAATAAAGCACACAAATGATATACAATTAATAACTTTTGTACGCATATATTTTTTTTAATCTGATAGTAAAAAAATAACAGGTCATTAATGCTAATTTTGTACAATTCTCATTAAATGTAAGAAGTCAGGATATTAAATGAGAGTAAAATAATTCCAGCTATAAAAAAGTAATTTATAACTGCCAATTAGGGTCATCAATTATTAAACAGCATTTAACGCGTACTAAAATCTGGAAAACAATTTCATAAAACTATCATATTCAATGCTGGAATTAACTAACCCTTGTTAAGTAAACAACCCTATTGCTGTTTTAGCATTAAATAAATAAATGAGAAGAGAATAAGGAAATCTAAGACAATAAGCTTGCTTTCAGGATTGTTGATGAATCTTTAGAACTCAAAATTTCTAAGCTCATGTTTGGCACAAAATAAAAGTTAAATAAAGAAAATTTGTAATAAAATTACCTATGTAAGATCTTAAAATTATGAATAATTAAATTTAGAAAGAATCCACCATAGAAAACTAAAAAATAAGACTTCAAGCACGATTTTTAGAATCTTAAACTCCGAATTTTCAGTCTTGCTTTTAAAATTATATTGAGTGAAATAACCAGCTTTTTAGGAAAAAAGACAAATTCTTGTTCCTGAATGTATAAAATTCTAAAACCGTTTTTGTGTTTAAAAATGCAAACTTTTTCAAAAGTAAATTTAATCCAAAATTTTCTCAAACTGCATATGTTAATAACTATTATTTTTTTTAATTCCCAGTCCTCTAAATTATATGCACTACTGTTTTCCAAGAGAAAACCAAAACATAAAACGGACCCGTTGCTTCTAATTCAAGGCAAACTATTATGTTTAATTCTTAAAGATTAGCTATTACAACGTTTTTAGAACATCACACTTAAGTTTTAGATAGAAAAAGACTCAAAGATTAGTTTCTACCATTTGAAAGTTGAATTATCGGAGGAAGCTTTGCTAATAACTTGCTGAAAGGTATGTCTTTTCGAGTTATGTTTCAGCCAACTTTATTTTCGCAAATTAGTAAAGAGATATTTTTCAGAGATTAATACCAATCAGCTTTGGTTAGGAAGCCTTTCAGTGAGAATGGCAATTCAGTTGCCGAAATGCGTACTACATTTTCGTACAACGTCGTTTTACAGGGTGATTCAACATTCTATTGAATTAACTTAGGCCACATACTCAGTTTTAAGTTTAAGTTTTTGATGTAGGTTTAAGCTGTGGCCCCACTGGATAAAATTGTAAGAGTGGTAAGAACAATGCCTTAAAACAGAACATAATTCCACTTTTGTCTACACAGTTACCTACTAAAGTTCTAACCTCATTAATTAGTTTCGTTTTACTATCCTGGTTCACTTTGGAATTCTCTATATTTTAAGCAGCGGATTAGTTTTTCTATTATAAGATTAATAATTAATAAGCCTAAAATTTGTGCGCATTATTCGACTCAGTAACTGGCTATATAATCCCCTCCTCATCGCAGAATTTTATAGTAAATAAGTAAGCACAATGGATATGCCTCAGAATATTCAACGTATCCCAAAAAATTACTTTAAAAAGGAGAAACTGGTATTAAAAGTGCTTGGGATATCGCTTAATGGAAACGAAAGTTTGGCTTATAAAATTTATTCGTTTTTAATCTTCTTGTTGATCAATTTTTTGTATACCACACTGGATTTCAGAGAGTTATTTGTTAATGATTTAGAAGTGGTTGTCGATATGATAATGTACGCTTTCGCAGTAGGTCTGGGTGAGTACAAAAATATTGCTAATTGTATACCTATAAATAGAATCAAAAATTAAAATTCGGATCAATTCTAAAACACAATTCTAACCTTAAATTTGGGCGCGATTACCAAATCTAAGTGCTAATTTGGCCTTCAAATATTGAATCCAAATTCGAATTTGGAAGCATTAGCACGGAGTAAAAATAAATTCGCGACGGAACTTATTGTTTCAGGACATATTCTGAGCCCCTGAAATTCACATCTCAAATTCACTATTATTTCGAGTTCCAAACCTAAATTTTAAATTGTCAAATTATAATATTTTTTTTGTAATTAGCATGCAATTCAGTGTTTAACGGATTATGACTTACGTGAACATTCCAACTGAAACTAATTGTTTTTAACATCGAACCTGCAAGAACAGCACTAAACTTTAAACTGGGGTTTAGAAATTTGTATATCGTACAAAAGTAACGAATTTAGTACAATACGCTCAAAATTTGAGTGAACACTAAAAATCGCAAACAGAATATTGATCAATCCGACATACATGTTTGTTCACTGTTATCCGCAATCCGTATATTTGAAGTTAATTCAGATTTAAAATGCGTATCCTCGACATCATCAAATCTTGAGTGCTCTAATATGAAAATTGCATGTATTATTAGTATCACTGTTACTGTAGTTCATTGACTGTTCTTACAACTGTAACAAATACCCAGCATTTTATACGTTTTGTATGGATTAGGCTAGTTTGTATACTTCTTAGAATTAATTAATTGTAATGCCAACAGCTGTTACAGTAAGGTGGTTGAGCTAACATATGCATTTTATGTTTTAAGAAACTACTCCAATTAATATTTAAAACTCCCAAAGGACGCTGTATCTTGAGGAATAATAAAAATATAGTTTATCAAATGTAATTGTGTGTATATTAGTAGGAAGTAACTGTTGTTATTCCTTGGAGCAGTGTTATTAGTTTAAACATATCTGTAATATCAGAATACAATATTACTAACAATTGTTTGAAATTCAAAACATATTTTGACGTTTGAATTTCCATTACGAAATAAATTAGCGGGCTAAGTGCCGGTCTCTCTATTCCCTGATAACTTTATGTTCCAGTTATATTTCTTAGCAACTTATGCTGATACAATAGTTGTTTGTGCATTAAGGTCAAGGGCACACGAGGTGATTTATGACGAATGGGCCGACGATTCGACCGCCATCCCTTGTAATTAGTCGAACCGTACAGACGACTCTAAAGGCGGCGCGTTGACAAATCGTCGAGCCATTCCATATGGCCTTACGAAAGCGCACACACGTAGCGTCGGATGAATCGTCGACCGATTCGTCACAAAAACGCCTAGTGTGTCCAATACCCAAATCGTTTATGTCCTTAGCTTTTGTCCTGAATTTATATCAATATATTAAAATTGCTTAACGCCTTCCTAATACTTCAGATGTAAAAGTTTGTCAAAGTTCATAAAATCCTAAGTGAATGTCATACCCTATATTAATTTTTCTTCAAATGAAAATATTTCCCATATTATTTTTATTTTTTGGACCTTTTTCAGAAAATATTATATTCAGATGCAAAGAAATAAAAGTTAAACTATTTAGTAATATTGTCTTCTAAAATAGAAGAAATTCTTTATCAGCGCACAAGCCCTCTTAACAATTGAATCTTTATTTTATTTACATTAAGACTGTTGAGGGAATTTAGGAAAGTACACCTATTGAGATACTAAAATCCATATTTATACGGGGTGTAAATAAAAAATACAGGAAGTGAATATTTAGGGCTTACAGAAGAAGAATATTTTGTTTATAGAACAACTTGCTGTCTCCTTTTCGAGTTAAAAAATTAAATCTGGTAACAGTTGCATCTATACTACAAAGCTTAAAACATTACCATAATTCAACTAACCTGATTTTTCAAAAGAAAACGAAAAACGCTACTGCCAAATTAAAAATTGAACTTAGAGACCAATATTCGTCATGTTTTATTTGGTGTGGGAGGTGTACTATGTCCATGTTTACTTAGACCTTAAAGTTAGCCCATTGTGCTACCCCCAAGAAATTATGCACATAGCTTCGGTGGTGTTATTATAGCCAACCGATCCTCTCAATAAAATTGAGGATGTTAGCCAAGAGCGTGCAACGGATTCCTGCCATATTAAACCAGAAATGCCCCAACATGGCACCTAAAATCGAGGCAAGTGCAGAGCATTTGTCATTTTAAAAATTGTTTTGCTGTATTGTAAAGACTTCATACACAATTAGATCGATGCAACTTTTCGGCGGTCGCGCTGTTGTAAAAAGTACAACAGTCCTTCGCTGTTTTGTCTACTACCAGGACATTTGGTCAGCGTGGATTATCCATAATGATTTCGACATTTTTATTATTAGTTCAGACCAACGATTGCGCGTGTTGTACATTTTACAACGCGCGCGCTCCTGTTATTGCAAGTGAAAATAAAAGATTCGCTATTTTACCTGGTGCAACCTACTCATTGTTCATTCTTCGGCGGTAATAATAACAAAATAATATAATGTAAGTACTTTTTTCAAATATCTATAATATATCTATATAAGTAGGATTTAGAGGTTATGTTTATTTTTGTAAAAAGCAAATAACTAGAATAATAAGGTACTTTGCAAACTAAAGGAAGGTATTGCAGTCGTAATACACTTTATCACAAAAATGGCCGTTAAAGACAAATTCATACTCTGATATTAGTTATGTAGTTCACACACAATAAAATTAATTGATTTTTTGATAGCTACCACATTATTACGGTATAAACATGTGCTCAAAAAGTCAAAATCTAACTAAATATTTATAATCCCAGTGTATTTATGTAGTATGTAATTTCTTCCATGTCAATATTCTAAAAAGGTAAAATGTGTAAATAAAACTATAAAATAAGGTCAAATAAAATTATAAAATACATAAATACTGATTGATACTATTATTTATTTGTCTTTTACAACACCGAGATTTAGGATTTAAGATTTTATCAGATATAAATTACTTTAGGATGAAAATGGGCCTAACAGATGAAGAACTCCGAAGACCTCTGGAGGAATCCTCCGATGAAGAAAATGACAGTCAAAATATCCTGCTTGAAGAAAGCGATGACGATCTTGGTGTGGAGGACACGATAAAAAGTGATCACGATAGCGACTCTGAACAAGAGCATTCAGATAAAATTACTCGCTGGCGTATATCTGCGTATTTTAAAAAATCAAAGACCAAGCAGCATAACATCATCAAATCTGCTCCTGGACCAACAACACATGCGAACAGCATTACGAGTGAAATTGGAGCTTTCTTGAAGCTAATTAATATCAGCATTATAGATGATATTGTGAAATATACAAACATTTATACTGTGCGGTCGTTTAGTCTGGAAACCTGGGAATAGAAAGTTGTTGTCCGTTCATTTATTGAAAAAATCCTCGGATAGGTCAATTTTTATTTTTTATTGCACACATTTTGACATATCGTTAAAATTTTTTCCGCCATATTTGAAAAAGTTATAACGTCATCGCCATATTTGAAAAAGTTATAACGTCATCGCCATTTTTTATATCGAAAATTTTCAAGTTCAGGGTCATACTTTTTTGACATTTTTGGTTTTAGAATTTCACGAAGTATCCAAATCTGCCAAAAAAATTATGGGTCGCCATTTTAAAAAAATGGCGATGACGTCATAACTTTTTCAAATGTGGCGGAAAAATTTTTAACGATATGTCAAAATGTGTGCAATAAAAAATAAAAATAGACCTGTCCGAGGATTTTTTCCATAAATAAACGGACAACTTTTTATTCCCGGGTTTCCAAACTAAACGGCCGCACTGTATACAAAACCTCAGAGATAGAGTTCACTATTCGCGAGACAGAGATTCACAACTCACTTGTAGAAGGGAAATTATGGCAGTATTAGGACTACTTTTCTTACTTGGTTCGAAAAGAGCCCATCACACTAACGTTTTAGAACTGTGGACAACTGACGGTACTGGTATACAGATTTTGAGAGCAGCAATGAGTTACAAACGGTTCTTATTTTTACTACGTTGCTTTCGTTTTGATGAACTGCAGTCACGAAATGAAAGGAGGAAGACGTTCAGTTTTGGATGCATTTATTTCAAATTGTAAAACCTGTTACAATATGAGTGAATGTGTTACAATAGCTGAAATGTTACATCCTTTTCGAGGCCGTTGTTCATTTATCCAGGATATTCCCAGCAAACCAGCCAAATATGGCTAAAAGATGTTTGCTTTATGTAGAGCCAGCACGTTTTATACCACTAATTTAGAAATGTGTAATGTAACCACCAGGACAATACCAAGTCTCAAATTCTCCTGTAGATGTAGTCAAAAGATTGATATCTCCAATTAAGAATTCAAATAGAAACTTGACCACTGATAACTGGTACACAAGCTTTGCTCTTGCTGACTATTTACTAGAGAAAAATATTACTTTAGTTGGCACAATGAAGAAAAATAAGAGAGAGCCACCGTCAGAGTTTTTACCAGACAAAATGAAAGAAGGGGAACAGGCCTTGTTCAGAAAAACAAAGCTTTGGTGGCGTCCGTACCCCGTAAAAATCAATCTGTAATTTTACTGTCCACCATGTATGGTTTGCCAACCATAGATGATACAACAAAAAGGCCTGAAATAATAATGGATTATAACGCCACAAAGGGAGGTGTAGGTGCTGTAGACAAAATGTGTGCATCTTACTCAGTGTCTCGGATTACAAAAAGGTGGCCATTAGCAGTATTTTTTACATTTTTGAACATTGCCGGTATAAACGCCCAAGTATTATTTTCTTTCATAGTACCAAAAGAATCTCAAAGTCGTAGAAGAATATTTCTCAAAACTTTAGCTGTGGATCTAATAAAAGAACACCTTATACCGAGAGCGCAGATACCATCACTGCCTAGCGACGTTACTACATTTTTATCTAAATATCGCCCAACTCCAGTTGGAAATGGAGAAGCTGATGACAATTATCCACCAAAGAAGCATAGAACATGTTGCATGTGTGGACGAAAGACAAATTCTTCTGCTTCTATGAAATGAGGCAAGTGTAGTAGATTCGTCTGGAAAAATCACGTCAAAAAGCAGACTCTGTGTTTAGAATGTGAAGGACAAGGACAAGAAAGTAAAAATACAGATTAATCTTATCCACTTTTTTACATTAACTTTTAGTTTTCTATTGTTGTTTTTCAATTTATATTTAATAATTAATATTTTAGTAGAACTTATACTGTTATTTTAGCCTAACGTTTTATGCTCATTTTTTTCTGTGTATTTCTTTCATTTAGGTATATTAATTTTATATTCAAATTTTACACGATGTTGTAAAAAGGGCAACATGCGCCCGCTCGTATTTTAAACCTGGGCGCGCCTGTCAGAAGGTTAAGCATTATCTTTGTACACATGATTTACACTGCCACGTCAGTAAGAATTTGGAAGGGACCTCTTAAGAAATCTTTTACTATCAGTTTTGGCCGGTGGTTACTGTAATGTGTGTGTGTGTTTTTTTTTTTTAATTTACACCTTGTATAGAAGGGATCAAGTTAGACAAAACGACTGATTTCCAAATATTTTTATTTTCTTGTTAGGCTTTGGAAATAGTCTTTAAACACTTTAAACATACTTTAACTCTTGATTAACAAACTTCAATCATTATTGCATTAACACAGCTTTGATATTTAGAATATATTCTGCTATTAAATTAACTTGTATTTAGGAATGGCACGGAAAAGAATTTCCAATTTCCATGGTTTACTAAAGCATAAGTTTAGTTGAACACACAATAACCTTTAACAAACCATAGCTCGTTCAAAAAGTATGGACTTACAGTTCTGATTTTAGGCTCTGCTAAAGCTTTGGTGCTTCAACTGAATCGGAAGAAGGTAGGGAAAATTCTAGAAAGGCTTCAGGCAGAACCATTTATACCAAACCAAGAACGTGGAGGTGCCGAAGAGCAAAAACTGGTTGAGGAATGTCTACGGCTTACAAATTTCCAGGTTGGATTCTTCTTATAAATTGATAATCCTTCTTCTTCTCATGAACTTTTTATGCCCCCTCGGAGCGTCGGATATAAATAGATAACTACATAACGAAAACGACTCAGGTACAAACATTCAAATATATCTCTTAATATGAAAGTTTTTCAGGCAATGGGTTATTGGATATCCATAGTTGGCACCACATTTATAACTATTGCCTTTAACATCATCAAACAGACTAAAAGCAGCACTTATCCTAGTGGAGAATTTACTTACGGGCCTTTTAATATTTTAAATACCACTTATAGCCCAAATTTTGAAATTTCTTGGTTTTACCAAAATTTCAGTATGCTGTGCATTGGTGTTCAGTTTTGCAGTGTTGATATAATATGTGCCAGTATTTTAGCCCACGTTAGCTGCCAGTTCAGAATGCTTCAAAATAATTTTAAGAGAGTTGTAGGAAACAGCTACTTCAGAATGGTAAAGGTAAGCGTCAGTCATGAAACGAACTTTCTAAGTGATTTAGTTTAAATATAAGCCCAATTATGTTCACAAAACGCTGCCTAATGCATTTTTTGCAAATTTTTAATTAATAAAACACTGTTCCTCTTAAGAGCAATTTAAATTAAAATTTCCTCGGACCTTCAAACACATAAGTCGATTAGCATTTAAACAGCAAAACGTCAAACATAGTTTCATTCATTTTAATTTTTATTATTCAAGTACCTAAATCTTTTTTTAACTTATTTACGAGAGTCATCGTTTTTCTAGAATGAAGCAAAGAAAACCACACCATCAATTCAAAGAATAAACAGCAAACAGTTTAGTTACTTAAAATCTCCAAGCATCCCCTGGAACTATCTTAAACAATCACTTAAAGAAGTTGTCGATTACCACACAGCAATAATCGACATTGCAAATGAAATGGAAAACGTACTTAACAATTTAATGTTATTAATATTTCTATGTACCCTTAGCATGGTATCTTTTGAGGTATATCGCGCATCGCTTGTAAGTATTCTTAAACTTTAATCAGAATTCAAATACAGCTCATTTCTTTCAGTTACCTTTTAATGACCCAAGGTTTATTAAAGCAATAATAGAAATGGCGTGTGATACTTTTCAAATATTAATTATTTGTTACTGGGGTAATCAAGCTATAATTGAAAGTCAAAATGTTGGTCAAACGGTGCTTGAAGCAGATTTAATTGGGACCGATGTTAAATTTCAAAAGTCTTTAGTACTGATAATCAGAAGAAGTCATAATCCTACCAAAATAACGGCTGGAAAATTTACTTACATTTCTTTGGCTACATTTGCTTGGGTAAAGACCTCCGACTTTCAGAATAAATTTTAAACTTATGATAATTACTGTGCTTTTCCTGATGCGTGTGAATTTAACTTGAAATATCTCGTATATTATTATCAAGTTTGCTCATTTATATCTCTGCACAATTTGTATAGTACGATCAAAGAATAAATTATAAGGGGCGACTGTGTATTTTTGAAACAATTTATATTATAGTACTACAAAATACAACAAAATACCAAATTGAAATATCATCAATTTTTACAATTTCACGATGTTAATAATGAGTATGTCTTCGAAATTATATAGCCGCCCCTGATGAATTTACTTTTTTGTCATACTCTCTTCATAAGTAGTATTGCTAAATACTGATTTTATTTTAGTTTCTACGAACGGCCTACTCAGCTTTTATGTTACTAAGAAATCAAATTAACACAACTGGAAAATAGTTTGTTACATATTGTATATACCTACCATTCAAATATCTAAAGATTAGGATCAGGAATATTGTTGCACTAACTCTGAATGGATGAAAATCACCGCATATTTATTACTGAAGAATCTTCTAGCACTCGTTTTCTTTTAGATTCCTACGAATATGTATTTCTTGCCCTACAAAATTTGTTTTCAGAGTATGCTATGAGTAAAATCACGTGTGTCTAAGCATAGTCCTGATAACGGGTCTTTTTAGTTACTTACTGTTAGAACTACTGATCACAGAGTGTAAACAACAAAAGGCTGCAATTCTAATATTACATAATACAAATAAAATGTACCTAAATCCCAAATCTGTTTTTATTATTAAAGAAGATGCGATATTTGGCCGTCATTTTCATTCAAACATATAGTAACTCTATTTGTGACGGAGTTAATAACATTAGTCAGTATCTCGGGCGAATTATTTATTTCCTCGAATTTGTTGGTTTTTCTTTTGAATAAGGTCCACATCACCAAAGGCTCGAGTTTTTTATGGATGGCCACAAAAAAGAAGTCTCACGGGCTTATATCACAGGATCTTGGGGGCCGTATAATCGACGTTTAACCTAATGATAGGTTCTTCAAAATTGGAAATATCCGGTCCCTAATTCAAGCCGATACCCTTAAGCGTTAAGTGTTCCTAAAAAAAATAGATAATTAATAACTTGCATTTATTTTGTTAAATAAATCTTTACCTTCAAAGAATATTGTCACTGGAATCCGTCGCCTGCTTATAGCTGCTCAAACACCAATTTTCTGGGGATGTAAAGCTGAATCAATGTAATAATGTGGGTTTACATTACTCCACATTCTCATTTTCATTCATTCATTCATTTTAGGAGTTTATGTACTCGGAGAGGCGAAACCAAGTTTCATCAGTAAAAAAAAGTTTTTTCCAGTACCTCATCGTTATACGCAACATGATCTAGAAACCAATTGTGAAGTATGGGAATTGTGCCTAAAACGACATACTTTTCGTTTGAATTTAGTTTAAGATTAAAATTTATTGCTTAAACTCTTTGCAAAAATAGTTATAAGATGCTCAAACATTGCCCTTTTCATCTATCACAAAAGAATTCTTGAAACTTATAATTATTTATTACACTTAAAGGAAAACATTACAAAAATTCATTTTGCCCTGATACACTGGACAAAACGACATAGCTGTATCTTTTTACCCAAACAAGGTAACTAAATGTTTAATTTAAAATAAAAAATACATGTTACTGAAATATAGACTGTAATATTTGTTTCAAAAAAAGACGTTTCTGTAAATGTTTAACACAAAATAAAAAATTCGGGTTAGTTAAATACAAACGCAATATTTATTTAAAAAGGAAGAAATCTGTGCACAGAGTTTACATGTAAAGTTCTTTAATTTTCTGGAAACCCCTGCACAGTCACAGTGTGCCCATGCCTGGCATTCCTGGCATCTAATCCACACTTCGCCCGGCTTAGATCTCACATCTTTCTTAAAACAATATGTAGTATGCCATTTTGCCCTTTGTAGGTGCATCGGGTTTTACATGTCACAAATTATTTTAGGTGATAGTAACTTCTCAAAACTATGCACAAAAACATTCACTAATCATACTAAATGCTGCTCCAAATTTGGTTTTACAAAAATTATGTATAACATCGACAATAGAGTACTTACAACAATTGCTAATATAATTTCGTAAAAGCAAACTTACCTTAAAATTCACATAAAACTTTTAAGCACAATTTTTCAGGCTTTATCTCAAGACTGCCAATCTCCAACATGTTTTTGCACAGTTTAATATACCTAGAAACATCTCTAATTAATAGGTTAATCAAAACACTTGGCGTGCTATGTCATTTTGGGCACAATTCCCTTATATGGTTGTTCTTCCATAACATGCTGGACGACTTCAACATTTGCCTCATTTCTTACTATACGTCTTCCACTACCTTCTTTACGGCCTGCACTTCTCCTTTTCCTGAATAAGTCCACAACCCGTTGCACATTTTTCGTGAATACTGTATGTCGCAAAGCAGTGCCATTTATGGAAATTCCGCTTGAAATTCATCGAAAGCATCGCGGAAAAATAAACCCACTAATATTCTGAAATACAACTCTAAAATTCGGCGTTTATGAATGTTAGTTGAAACCACCGCGTTTGAAATTAAACAGTGAAGTTAAAAGCTACTTAATTTAAAATACTTTGAAAATATCTATAACTGACAGATGAAATTGTCAAGTACAGTTTGACGGGTATGAACTAAAATTACTCTTATTTACTGAAGCAATATGCGAAATGACTTGTATATCTATCCCTTTCTTCCATGACATACTCTGAAGACAAATGTTGTGGATCACCCGATACACCTCTGTAGTAGTATATAGTTTCTATTGTTCTATTTCTCGAGCCCATTAGCGTCTCGGCTGACGCCTCGATGCTAAACTCGCTCTCGAAGATAAAATAAATTTTTTTTTACTCCCATACTTTAATTAATTTATTAAGCATTTACTACCTGTACTTTAATGATATGCATTAAGATACAGATTTTTCATTAAGATACAAGTTTATAACCAATAGCAGCAAAGTATTTTATTTGGTAACTATAGTTACGCGAGTTGTTGATGTTTCTTAATTGAGATAACCAATAGCAGCAAAGTTGTCAAAAATGAGCTTAGGTAGCAGCTTTTCAGAAAGAAGGTGCCTATTTTTTCAACAGTAATATAACAAGTGATGCCGTTTTTCCGATAAATTTGGATCGGATAGTTTATGAGTGCTAGTTAATTTGACAATTTCACGAGCCCGTCAGGGCGAGTGAAATTTTCCAAAATTAACTAGCACGAATTAATTATCCGATCCAAATTTATCATAGGAAAATCGGATCACGCGTTGTATTCGTTAAGACTATATCACGAACAGTAAATTACTATTTATGAATTGTTTTCACTTAGTTAAAATACCTAAGTGAAAAAAACACGCGTGGTTTTTTCACTTATTAAAACGCACGTGTGATTTTTTCACTTGAAAATTGTTTTTATTGGCTGTTGCTAAGGAAATCGATCAATCTGATTGGTTAAGCAAAATGTGAGTGGTATAGTCATTATTATAACTGGTCGTAGGGAAAATAGTGTATGCAACTCGCATTTAATGGCTATTATTACATTACATTATTATATGGTACCAAAATGGCGGAGCTACCGCTCACTAACATGAACAAGTAAGCAATTATTTGAATGAAGTTTATGGAGGAAATTATTTTGGAAGAGGGGCACAGCATCCTTGGCCTTCGCGAAGCCCTGACCTTACCCAACTAAATTTTTTATTATAGGGTACAATTAAAGAAAATGTATACGAAACACCATTTCACACCTACGAAGAATTTAGAAACAGAGCATGTGCATCGATTACACCAGATATGTTGGCTCCTGGTAGGAGATCATTTGTCCATAAGATAGAAATGTGTTTGCAAGTTAACGGAGATAATTTCGAACATTTGTTATAATAATTCATGGTTAGTTTATTAGGTTTTATGTTTAGTTATATTATTTTCTGTTTCATGTACTAAATAACATAAAATAAAACGTTGTTATCAAATTAGTTTCGTGGAAAATGTATTAATGGAAGTCCCGTAATCTATTTTTGCGTTATTATTACAAAAATCAATCTAAATACATACAGCAAATATTGTTTAGTTTGATATTTACCAACCATGATCTGTTTTCGATGCATAGAAAATATAATCATCTGAAATGCTTTGATATTTGATAATTGGGTTGCACTAAAAAATCTTCAGGGGCTACAAGTTTCGTGGCCCACCCTGTATTCAATTAAATATCTTTTATCTAATTCCGTTTTGAAAAGTTGAATTTTACCTAACCTTTTAACGTTATGAAACGTCTCTTTTTACCTAATCGAGTGTTGTAAAGATTTTTTTCTACAACCACCATGGAAAGTTGGATTTTCAGACTTCGTCTCCATAGATACGAGTATTGAAAATGAGTGTTTGCCGAACAAGTGAAAATTAGCGTGCGGAAAGTTTACTTTCCGCACGCAAATCTGGATTAATCTGGATTTGCGTGCGGAAAGTAAACTTTCCACACTCAAATTTGGTTTGCGTGCGGAAAGTAAACTTTCCACACGCTAATTTGTTTACTTTCCGCACGCAAATCAAAATGTCATAAATGACATTTGATGAATGTCAGATTTGATTTTGCAGAAATATTTAAATTTTTTGTGGTTGTAGAAAAAATAGTGTGTAATACATGTGTTGAAAGCTTGTATTTGCCACCCTCATGTGACTGCAGCACTCACTAGCGTTCGTGCTGCAAACTTCACATTCGTGTGGCAAACGCAAGCTTTCAACACTTGTATTACAAATTACTATTACGTAACTGAGTTACGTAAAGAATATTACACAACCCAATTTTAAACCAAATGCCGCTCAAATGCCTACTATAATAATAAATAAAATAATTTATTGCTTGTCATAAATATTGACAACGAATTATTATTTAGAACGTGGAAGAGTGAAATTACGAAATTAGATAAAATTTTGTACGTAATACGTTATGAAAAGCGATATTGTTTGACACGTAATTTGCAAAACTCGCTATCGCTAGTTTTGGCAAACTTACGACTCGTCAAATAATATCGCTCTTTTCATAACTGATTACGTAAATTACTATTACAGTAACTATATAAAATAATATGTCCATTATGTATGCGTTTCCTGTTGAATAATGGTCTCCATAATTCACACCGTTAAAATGTGACTTATTGCTACTCGTTGTTTGTGCTCAATCATAAAACTGCGAATTTTATTACTCATGGTTCGCTGACAATCGCGTAGCTGGAAATCCTTTATTACCTACTTCACATTTTTTTTATTATGTAATAGTCATGTATGGGTACGTCATCCATTTCATTGGTAACAATTGTTGACAGCTGTCATAATTTCTGGACTTTATACGTTTTTAACTTTCACCAAAAAGTGGAAAAAGTATAGAAGTAACTATTTAATGAATTGACGAAACCCATTTCCAAGTTCGGCATACCTACTAACCATAAATGAAAAATGGTCCTGTTATAAAAAATTATTAAATAGTTGGGTAAATACAAAGTTCTGTCATTTGACTTTTCTTATAACTTGAACCACTAATTGCTAACGAATGATAATTTTTTAAAACAAAGTGTTTGTTACCCCAAAAAGTATATATTTTTGGAAATCACATGTACCTACTTATACCATGAGGTCAAAAAAAAAAATGATTCTGAGCAGGCCTTGACTAGTACAACACGATTGGCTACACTGGTTCTAGAATGCCTATGAATTATAATGTGACAGTGACATTTCAAATGTAAGTCAGTTTTGCAATCTTGTTTCCAGAATTATTTAAGTTTATCGTTGTAATACTAGTGAAGGATCACATTTTGAACACCTACTCTAGCATGTATTCATCTTAGTTTTTAGTTTGTTCCCTAAATAAATACTGTTTAGCGTTTTAATTTATTTGACATTTATTAACCTCTAACCTGCTGCCACATTTTGAAATCAGTCTTGCCAATCGTGTTGTACTAGTCAAGGCCTGCTCAGAATCAACTTTTTTTCGATTTCATGGTACTTATCATCGTTTCGTCGTAATTTTTGAAATATCAAAATAAGAGGTATCTGAATTGACTATCGAATAATACTACTTGAAAAAGTGTCTCTAGAATGCCTTTACTTTATTAAATATCTTCAAAAACAAGTTTTCAAAATGGCCAAATTTTGATTTTGGCTTCTAATAAAAACATAATAAAAAATAGTGAAATTTTTGGGACTTGTATGACTAACAACGAAAAACTCTGGACTCCGACATATGTCTAGCTCTGATAATAAGGCTACTTGTCGTTTAAAACCATCGAAAATGGTCCACTCTGTGCATTGCTACGAACATGCAATTCTCGAAACGTCGTTATCTCTGCATAAGTTCGTAACTGTTCATAATACCATCTGATTTTAGCTGGGTATTTGGTATCATGATTTTCTTTATCGATTTCTAATTTATATTTTCAAAATATTATTAAGAACTTGGCACAGAATAAAACAGCTGCATTTGCGTTCATTGACCTGGAGAAGGCATTCGATAGAGTGCCAAGGAACAGAGTATGGGAAAGCCTACAAAGAAGAGGAGTAAATGAGAAATTAGTAAGAGCAATTAAAAGTATGTACAGGAAGAACTTCAACTATGTTCTAACAAAGAATATATAATAGAGAAGAAGGTTAACGCCTATATATTTTAGAGAATAGTTGTACGTTGGGTTGCATAAGCAAAATTTGTGTTAAACAGCAGATTTTGTACGCATTATCAACTGTAGGTTGCTGTAGGTCAACAAATTCGTAGAATCTTTACCTGGTTTTTACGCGAACAAGTTTCTAAACCTCTTAACATTTTACAGTGTTGTTTACAGCTGAAGCTTCACCAGAATAAATATATTTACAATTCTTTGCTTACAGCAAAGAGTATACTTACAGCAAAAATAATAAAATACAGTGGTTTTTATGTGTGTTTGAAAATACGCTTTTTATTAATACTTATAGAAATATGCTTTTTAAATGCCTACAAGCCTACACAACAGTAACGTTATAGACATAAATAATAATTTATAGAAAACAGTACATATTCTAAGAATAATGAAAAAACTAATAAAAATAAAATAAAAATGGTAATGATAATCAAGTTAATAATATAAACATAACTTATAATTTTAAATTATTACTCGTCTATGTATTTGTTAATCAGTATTTAAAAAATAATAATTCAATTATAAAGTTTCCTAACTTAATTGACTCAGTCAAATTTTTCAATTTTGTTTGTATTCTTTCCCAATTTGAATTGCGAAATAAGTAAAGGAAATAAAAAACAGGAAGCAAACTTGCAATTTATTTAAAAAATGTTGGTTTTAAAAAATACTTAAATATAAAAAATTGTGAATTAATAAAAATGGAAAACACTTTACTATGAAGAATTTATTGGAATTTGCAAAACAAACTGTAGGCTTTGAAGAATTAATACTACCTATATAAGATTATAAATAGAAAAGGTTATAAAATACAAAAAATATATACCTACAGAAAATGTGTTTTGGGGCAACAAAAATCACAAAAATTAAGTTTTAAAATCATTTTCGAATAAAACGAAAAAATAAGTATTGTTAATGTGAATGAAACTTGGATCTATCACAATGGTTCCCCATTGCGCATATGGGTACATAATCTAATTTAGTGGTATTTCTTCTTCTTCTTCTTCTTCTTCATTTATCCATATACCCATCGGGTGTCGGATGAGTGGTATTTAAAGACAAAATTAAAAGTAATTTATTGTGTGAATGTACACTTCAAAATAAACTGTTAAATTAAGTCAAAATCAAAGCCTACCTCAAAAAGTAATTTAAAAATGAACTACACATAAACATGTACTAACAAATAAGCATTACTATTTACAAAATTATAATTAATTAACAACGAATAATAATACTAAATATAAAAAACCCAGTCTTACAGAGCTCTATACATTACATAAATGTCTGATTTTTTTGTTGGTTGTTTGAACATTATTTGTAGTTCTTAAATTTTGAGAGAACCACTTCAAAGATTTGTTAAGTTTACAGATTAGAAGATGTTTTATTAAGAATAATTTGTGTTCATAACACGTATCTTCTGCTAACCACCCGGGAATATACGTAACAACTTTATCTAGACTAGTAGCTAATAGGTCTTTTTTAAAATTTATGCATGAGTTTTTAAATTTAAAGTATTCTTCAAAATGGTTGAGTAATAATGTCACAACTGTGTTTACAATATCGGATGGGGTTTTTAAATAAGTCACATGATTTTCCGCACCGTAATCCCTTTCCAGTAATAAAAAAAGTTCACTCTTGTTTAATAAATCACTATTACTAATGCTGTTCATATCAGAACTACACTTTTCACAATTAAAACGTTTTAATGTCTTATAAACTAAATATCCAGCAACGTAGGTAATCGCACAAGTTTCTAAATTTATACAATCGTCATTTTTAATTGGCACTTGAATTGTATCATTGTTAAGAGTGCATGTGCCTACCGATGGACCGGCACCGTTCTCCGCGCGATAGCACCGTTTATGCCGTGTTTTCGTAATAACAGTCATTTTTGTTTAAGCAAAGATTTTTGAAATATGAAAATTTTACAATTAAACCAAAATTATTTATCAAGGCAAGATAGTTCAATTGAGCTGTCTGCAGTACCAGATTTTAGATTTTGTTTATTGTACGTGTCTTATATCAACGAGAAGGAGGGGCATTTTTGGGATATTTCTAAAATTGTATTTTTTAATATATAAAAAAAAAATCGAAAAAGTGGTACAGTACCTATGTAGAAATAATGTAGCTCTTTCTTGCTGTTTTCGCCGAAAATCGCTATCTTTCGTAGTTTCCACATAAATGCGAAAGTGCTGAGATACTGCAAGAGTCTTTGAGTTACAAGGCAAATGCACTCTTAAGGTGCATTCAGACTCAGAAATTTTGTCCGGAAAGTTGACGGAGAAATTTAAACGAACCAATCACGAGGCGTGTAGAATTTCAATCGTAAGAAGCGGTAAATTCTAGACACCTGATTGGTTCGTTTAAATTTCTCCGTCAACTTTCCGGACAAAATTTCTGAGTCTGAATGCACCTTTAGAGCCACCACCGTATGGAAATTCTTCTTTTTCAACAAAGGTTCTTGAAGAATTTTGTTCTTCTATTTCTGTGTTGTTTGGTTCGATGTTAATATCTTCCAAATCAACAGTTTCATCTGTGTCGATTTCACAGTTTTTATTTTCAGAAACCCGTTGCAATCTTATCAGCATGTTCAATTGAAGTCCTTGGCGAAATGTTTTAGCCGTGGGGTTGGAAGAATTTCCTCGTCTGTATCTTACAGCTGCAAAGAAGTTTTCTAAGGGATCCTGGTTGAGTCTGGCCGTTAAGATGAATTTGTAGCCTTCCGTTTTCAGGTCTTCCCATAATTGTAGGGTTGATTGAATGGACAGTATAAAGCCCTTAAAACAGTAGACGCCTTCCTTTGGCTTGTTATTTTTAGAATAGGTTTTCCACGTTTTCACCCATGCCAAGCATTTTTTAAGAAAATCTTCATTTTTGTTGTTGCTGATAAATAAGGTTCCGAATTAAAAAGCACTTTACTGTACACTTTCGGAGCGACTTCTCTTTTTACTGTTAATTTTTTGGGCGAAACAGGTGGCACACTTTCGACATATTTTGTGAAATCACTTTCGTTATTTTTATAATTTACTGGAAAAGCATTATGAAGGAGTCTATTTTTATGGGAATTCGTAAAATGGTGTTCACAAAAATGAGTGGCACAAATTCTTTTGCCACGCAGCTGATCTACATATAAGGTAAAAAGATGTGGATTGTCGCAATTAATTAACCATAATTTACTTTTACATTTGTCCGTAGGGAAACGGAAAAAACTTAAGTCAGAATGAGTTTTCTGATTTGATTTACAGTTTATGTACGCACACGTATTTACCATTTCGAACACCAAAAGAAAACAAATTCTAGATAATTAACTAAATTACACGTAAGAAGTTTTAAACTATAAAAAACACGTGAAGCCTACAAGACGAAGCAACCGCTGTTCTAAAACTGAGACTTAAATTTAAAAATATATATTATACTAACCATCAGATATAGCATTACTTATTACCTTCTATTGTTCAACAAATCCTCTTAAAATAAAGTACATACAAACTAAATCATCCCAGGGATTAAAATAATGTAAGCCGTTGACCAGCTATTCAAAATCCGAAAAACAATACAGGAATAGATCAATATAGAATTAGGAATTTCCTATGTTTTGAGAATTTTCTTAGGATTTTATTGCTGTTTAAAATTTAAGCGAAATGAGTCGAAGTAAAATTAGCATGCCTGTTCCAAGTTATATTAGAATAAATAAATTAATAAATAGGGCACGTATAAGTAATGCTAGCTCACGAACATGAAGTTTCGTTCACAAACTCGTACGTTGAAATTCGTTTACCTACTTGTTTTATAATGTACTTTAAGTAATAATTGGGTGCCATTCTGTTTTATAAATGTTGAACTGATTATCCTGATCATATGGTTGTTGCTAACGTCAATTAATAAACTTCAGCTAGTAACATCTTATATTTTCAAAAAATTCAGTGACAACATGAATTGAATTTAGCATTTTCTTACGAACATTACTAAAACATAAACTTTTGCTAAACAACAAACATTAATCATATATGATAAGGTTTAGATATTCGTAAAAAACAGTATATCAGTAATTTTTACACTAGCCAGTATAAAATACATACTATTTTTTAGATTTAAATCACTTAAAATAAATGCGATCTTCAAAACTAGAAAATTTAACATAATTTCGACTTATGAAATTTAGCACTCTAATAAGACTATTAAAATATTTGTGGATTGCGTTTTTTCTGCTATGTTTACTTTTCTATAATTAACCCGTTTTTTTAAGTTTTAGGGACCATAATCACTAAAAAAAATATTTAAAAGGATTATTATAATTTATAAAATTAATTGCATTCAAATTTCTTTATATTAAATAAACATCTAAACATTTTCCGATTTTAACCACAATCTGACAACGCTGTAGAATTTAAAGACGAAAGGAATCTGCACACCTTGACTTGCTTTAGCATAAACAAACGATGTTTAGTTCAATCCGCCGGCCGCTAGAGCGACCGATCTTGATTTCCTGGCGGGCGGCGGATTTTCACTATTACGTTATACCCCATAAGGCTGAATCTCTTTATATTTATACTCTTTGGTTCTAAGTAAAAACATGAAATCAGAGACATTCCAAACGAGAGAAGGACTGAGACAAGGACGTGGATTAAGCCCGATTCTGTTTATAATATTCATGGATGACATAATCAATAACTGCTTAATGAAAAGCAAAAAAATCATGGTCGGATATAAAAACTTGAAAAGAGTTACAATATCAGAAGGAGCATTCGCCGATGATATGATAATAATGGCAGAAAACGGAAAAGACCTACAACGAAATTTGGAGATCTGGAACTCGACCTTAAATGAGTATGGAATGAGAATGAACAAAGAAAAGACAAAAGTAATGAAAATGGGAGACCAAAAAGAAATGGATATACAGATAGAGGGTACAATAATACAACAGGTGACATCTTTCCAATATCTCGGAGTAGAAATAGAAAACACAGGGAAACAAGATATAGACATACACAATAGAATAACAAAAACATTAAAGTTATATTATGCAATGAATACTAGTAATTCTTTCACTAAAAACTTCTTCATTCTTTTCTACACATTTCATACGATATAATTACCCATCTATATGAAATAGTTTAAAAAATACCCCGATGCTGAAATTTCGACTACGCGTTTCGCGTACGCTTAGTTTAATTAATTTATGTAGCATTTGTTAACGACAATTTTGACATAATTGTGGTAGCATCTGAACCTAGAAAGAATAAGCTTTCCAATGGCTTAAAAATCATTGAGATATATTTACAAATAAGCTTGTATATGCGATGTAAACATAAAAATATTCAATTTTAGATTTCTGAGTATTCAATACTGCTTCCTTTGTTAAGGCTCGTTAGTCCACGTTAGTGTCTAAACAAAACGCGTGAATGAGTGAATCATTCAAGAACGAATCTTTGTGAACGAATCACTTGGAATGAATGATTCAAATGAATTGATTCACCAAAAAGAATCGAACTTCCCACCTCTAGTACGAAGGTACTATTTATTGATTTTAAACAAATATTATTGTTGAACATTATTTTAAATATGTCTTTCACTACAAAAGTTGTTGAAATATTCAGATTTGGTTAATAATAAAAATGTTAAATTCCGATCTTATAACCTCCATGTCTTCAAGGAATCACGAGATAGAATTTTTTTAACATTTTTCTAGTAGTACTCAGGGGGTGTCCCCGAATAGTCTGGTATAGCGTTGTTTCGCCATTTTTTAAGCACCCTGTATATATATAATATTTTTAAAATATTTGGGCTATATGCAAGTAAATAGAATCGACACTTAAAGTGCATTTTCTATTTCAAATGATTATTAAATAACTAAATAATTAAAACTTTGCATATCCATGACAAGCTTTGGTGATAACACTAAATAAACCCGCTACTCTGTTGCGTGGGCGTGAGGTTCCTAAAACAAAATAGTAGTGTTCACTAAATACCTAAACTAATGATGTTTCTTGGGCGCCAGATCCTTTCTTAAGTAACACTGTCTTCAGTCGGATCTCCTGAAGAATAGACCTCCAACGTCAATTGACTTCATAATAAAACGCAAGGCTTTGTAGTTAACGAAATATGATATATTAACTCATAAGAAAAATGACACATATACAATTGAAATTGAAAATTAATAATGAATAATGAAGTTATTAATTCAAACGAACAAATAAAGAAAATAAGTTATCATAAAAGGGAACAAATAAATAACTAAGTTTGGAATCAAACATAAATCTAAACAACGAAGTCTAACTAAATGGAATGTTCAAAATAACACCAATCGTAATTTAACTAAAGAAAAAAATATATACAGTGTGTTTCACTTTACATGAAGCCACCTAAATAACCATTTTATTAATAACGCAATTAGCATAAAATTTTTACCAGTGATAGAGGCCATTAAGACGAATCTTTTTTGTAGGAATGAAATTTTTTTAGAGTCCAAATCTAGCCAACTATGATTAAAATAAAAACTAGCGTTTCAAATAAAGTCATAGCAGCGATTAAGATAGAGCAAAAAAATATTTAAAAAAGTTGTTGCTAATCACAAAAATACTCCAAATACGAAGTTTCGCTTAAATTTTTTCATTTTAATTTTTCTACTTTTTCAGGAGTGAAGATGTAGCTCGTCATTTTCTTCTAAAACTGCAGATGTGGTGGAAGCATGATCATCATCGTTTTCTTCAGCAGGTATTGCTTGCATTGCCTCAAGAGCACCCATAAGTTTGTACTGAGCTAGACAATGGTGCATACTCCCGTCAACTGCAAACAACAACTTCGGTAGTGCTGAAAACTCGTACTTGCTCAAATTACATCTCAAATCTATGTCAGGTATGCTTCTGGATGCTATCAACAATCTTGAAATAAGAGATAAATCTGTCTTTGTGGCTATAGTTTTGTCTTTGAGGGTAATTTTAACTTTTTCGCTGACGTTTTACAGGTTTTAATAGAATTCTTTTTCAAAGGATCCCAAAACTGAATGTTGTGACTGTGAACTCGCTGGTCTAAGAAGGTACGCCATTATGATGATCTTGACCAACTTCCGTCACACCTTTATTTCCTGTGGAAAGACTCGCTCAGTTAGGATATGAATGAGCTCATCAGTTTTGCAGTGCAAGGTATTTGTCGTGTTTTGAAACGCTTCTTTTAGTTTAATTACGTTATTATCCTGACACTGTTGAAGTTTAACGGATACTTCGTGATGTTTACTTTGTTCTGTATTTTGAAATACCATCATTTTGTTAGTTTCACTTACAATTCTAGTTGGTTCCGAATTAGCAAGAAAGAATCGATTACGAGCGTTCTCATTGAGCGTTATACCAACAAGTCCGCCATGTACCTTTGGTTTTCTATTTTGGTGTTCTAGGGCTTCATCAGCATCAACAGCACAGAATGACACTGAACTTCTGTCCACGACCCAATTACCTAATTAAGTAAACTTTTTGAGAAAACGGTTAGTCCTGCATACAATTTTGGAATAACCTTTTTTTGTGTAGAATTGATGTAGCAAAATTTTTTGTATAAAACATTTTTTCGTAATCCCATGGAAAAAGTGTTTGCTGTGGCGGGCATTTTGTTTTTCGCGCGCAGCTTCCAAACGCATCATTTTCGAGAGTGCCAACATAGAAATTATGTTTCTTCAAGGCCAAACAAAGAGATTGAGACTAGTACCACACTTGCATCATCCAGGAGCCCACGGGAGCCCGTTTTTGTACACTTGACAGAGGACTAATATATAAATACACAAAGAAACAAAAGGAGCAAGTAGGTAGTAATGTAGACATTATTTACAATGCCAATATAGCTGCATACACCGGGAAAATTTATTTGGCGATTTGAACAATTTATCTGTAAGTTTGTCCAAATTAACAGATAAATCTGCAGATTAATGTTCTTGTTGAAATTTGAAAGATTTAACGATAAATTGACGACAGACAAATTGGTTCAAATTATTCGGTTACAAATTAACACAACACGCACTCAGCGATAACTTTCTCCAGGCATCAGCGAAATATCGGCCGATAAAACGTGTTAGTAGGTACCTGTCGAAATGAAGTGTAGTGTAGTGAATTGTTATAATACTGAGAATACAATTCTTAAGAAAATCAGCCAATCACAACGCTTGAAAATGTTGTACCAATAAGTGAAAATAATTTATTGCCGCGATAATATTTTGTTATTTCCAATAGCAACGCTAGTAAC
Source organism: Melanotus villosus (assembly GCA_963082815.1). Classification (NCBI taxonomy): domain Eukaryota; kingdom Metazoa; phylum Arthropoda; class Insecta; order Coleoptera; family Elateridae; genus Melanotus; species Melanotus villosus. The sequence continues at coordinate 29,042,673 of OY720424.1, forward strand.
GTAGTAACCACGTAAATATGACGTACAAAAAATTATTTGATAGTTGAGAAAAAACTGTAGCAACGATTAGTGAAAAATGTAATCATTGTATTCTCTTCCTAAATATAACTCGTGATTCGCTTAAAAATCGATAATATTTAGAAAATGCCACTCATGTTAATCCCAATCTTTGGAAAATGCAACTCCTGCTTCGCAGTCGTTGCATTTTCGTCGTTGGGATTAACATTCGTGACATTTTGAAAATATTATCGACAATAAGCTCACCACTTGTTATATTACCCTTGATAATATGGCATCTAAGGAATTTATTAGTGGATTAATGAACTTTACAGTAGTCACCAATCTTTGTGGAAAGTAACTTCCGAATACACAAATTAAAACATAAAAAATAATAGTTGGAAGGAATTAGTGGAGTATTGCAAAAAATATTATAAAGAAGCGGACAAAATATTTGTTCAGCAAAAAATCCAAAACCTTCGAACGGCATTTCGAAAGGAGTTAAAAAAAGTTGAGGACTCAAATAAAAAGCTGGAGCTGGAGCCGATGATGTTTATGTTCCCAAATTATGATACTTTACTTCTTTTTACAACTGATGATGTGGTGCAGTTCTTTCCTCTTTAACCACGTTTTAACTGCGATCTTTATTTCTTCTGCGTCGTTTTATAATCGTGTAACCCATCATTCCAGGTAATATCACACTCTTAAGACCGTTTTCGTTCATATTTTGCGCATCACTGAATGGATGTCTGCCAAAAAAATTGGTTGGATTTTTCAGAATTCCGAAAGATCATCAATTGCAGATAAATCTTCCCAGTTTAAAGATAAATCGTTGTCAACGGCACATACGTAACGAGTAAATGGTCAGATAAATTTTCTACGATAATTCGCTTAAATAAAACTGCTTGTTGGTATCTTAAGGTCAATTTATCTCAACGATATTTCATACAAATTTATCTGCCGATTATTTGGTACAATAAATTGATACAATAAATCTTTCCGTGTGTATGCAGCTATTAACGAAATGCAATGCATTTCTTTAATTTTTTTTTAAGTCGTAGAAAGTTACTTGAAGAGTTGTAATAAATTAACGAAGATTAATCGAGAGGGAAAAACTGGTTATTTTGCAAAATCCCTGTTTGGCAATGAATACTGACAAATATAGAACTGGCAAGAGAACTTCTCATGGTTAATCTCCAAAACACACGTAGTATTTTTAGAACTACATCTGAGTATCGATTCCTGTAAGACAGAGTTTGTTATTATTTACTATTTTTCTCTGCTTTCCTGTGGCGAAGATATTGTTTGGAATTCCTGTTAAAACAACTTTCATCACTAACAAAACCGCAAAGAGATGTAAAATTATCAAGTAGCTGTTTCCAAACATTCAATTAGTTCAATACATAGAGTGCAATTTTTATAATGCAGAAAAGTATGCCACTTTACATAAGCAATAGTTGATGCAAATCCTAAATGTATTCCTAAAAACAAACCAGTCAATTACCTACAGTCTGAACTTTTTATTTAAGGATATCAAAAAGTTGTCATATTGTGCACGTATTACAAGAGCGTTCGTTACGTTCACTTCTGTTTTACTAACAAAATTTAAATAAAACCATGCACTTCGACTTTTTGTTCCAATTTGATAATTGAATGAATGCATTTTAATAGCACAGAATTTTCATCTTTGTTCAATAGAATAATGAATAAATTATGAACCATCAAACGATTAAACGTTTAATTTCAAACATTACTGTAATTTCAAAATTACACCTTTTAAACGAATTTTGAACGTAATCTAGAATACATAATGAATGACATAACTACAATTAGGTAACTGGCAAGTTGTAACCGCCAATTAAATTCATCAAATATTAGAACGGTGCTTTAAAAAACTTATAAAGGGAAATCTACTTCCTCATACTTTTTAAATATTTTAATTTTAAGTAATTAACTAATTCTGAAAAAACGCAATGAACTTTTAATGCTATGCACTTGATGTAATATGCATTTTCTGGAATAGAAATTGTGAAAGAGGAGCATGGGAATTAACGCTTTTAAGAAAAGTTGTTTAAAAACGAGTTGCTAAAATAAAGCTGTTAAAAATTGCATAATGATTATTTTAATTCAAAATTTTGCCAATATACACATACAGGGTGAATAAAAAGTAAGGAACCTCGATGCTGGAGCCTTTATTATTAGTTTTAGAAAAAAAAGTTTTAGATAAAAGGTTTATAACAAATTATTTTCCACAAACTGATGGTTTTAAATATTTTTTTCAAGGTCATACCTTTGCGCTATGACGTCATCGATACTTTTTTTTAAATGGCAACCTATATTTTTTAGGTCGAAATTTTATAGCATTTTTTTTTCTCTTTGTGACCATCTAAAAATATCATACGGTTGAATAAGCGAAATTTCTAGAAAAATCAAGTTGAATGTTATTCGTACCCGTATTTAATGTACGTACTTTTATCACAAAAATTAAACACATGACTATTAAAAACAAATATAAACAATGTTTAACATTATTATTATTATTATTTTATTATTTGGATACAATTTTTGAGAATAGGTGGATCGGTGGAAGGGGTAGTATTGAATGGCCAGCCCGATCGCCCGATTTGAAGCAGTTGGATCTTGTGGGGCCATCTTAAAAGTAAAGTTTACACAAACAGGCCCAGAAATTTAGAAGAGTTAAAAATTCGTATTCGGAAAGAAATACGGGCAATACCAGCCGAAGTAATTCGGAATGTATTACAGGGATTTTCACATCGAATTGGACATTGTCAGATAGCGAACAATTTGAACATCTTCTGTAATAAAGTAATATTACTCATTGTTTGTATTTGTTTTTAATAGTCATGTGTTTAATTTTTGTGATAAAAGTACGTACATTAATTACTGGTACGAATAACATTCAACTTGATTTTTCTAGAAATTTCGCTTATTCAACCGTATGATATTTTTAGATGGTCATAAAGAGAAAAAAAATTGCTATAAAATTTCGACCTAAAAAATATAGGTTGCCATTTAAAAAAAGTATCGATGACGTCATAGCGCAAAGGTATGACCTTGAAAAAAATATTTAAAACCATCAGTTTGTGGAAAATAATTTGTTATAAACCTTTTGTCTAAAACTTTTTTTTCTAAAACTAATAATAAAGGCGCTAGCATCGAGGTTCCATACTTTTTATTCACCCTGTATATACTTTTACAAAAGAGGAAGAGGTACATCAGAGTGAACCCAGTCTTAATTCAGTATAGATCTGCGGCGGTGTAATTGAAAATCTTCCCATAGCATATTATATACTTATGCAAATAAATGCATTTTACGTATAATTATTGCAAACAATTGTTATAAGGGAGCCGGTCTAAATATAAAAAAATTCAAATTTTGGCATTGAAACGTCTATCTTGAATTTATTAATCAGATTTGGGACGGGTTACACAAACATGATTTAACAGCTTCGTCAAATCAATCATTCGTCAAAATGAATAAAATCTAATCACATTTCAAATTCGTATGGCACACAATACATTAGTAAGCAAAAAATGATGCTCTTTCGTCAACTTAGATTATTAGTTAACTTAACAAAACTTTTGTGCAACCCACCCCTAGGCACTTTAAACAGTTTAGGAGATGCTAATTCAAATACACGCCACTTGCAAGCCTAAGTCTCTCTCAGTAAATAAACAAACAATAATAAAAAAGATAGGCGTCGTAAGGCTTAAAGCCTATTCCTTAATATAACAAAAAATTATAACGAAAGATTAAGATGCTCAACAATAATGAAAGCTCTTAAAAGCAGACTTCTTCGAAATTTTAACCAACTCAATTCCCTCGGGAAAATTAATGAAAATACAAAAATTGCCGTAGTGCACGAAATGACCATAAATAAATAATTCATGGTACAATTTCACACTTGCGCAGCTCCGGATTCAGTGGTTATCTATATAAATCCTTGAAGCTTTTGATTCTGGTACTAAAGTAAAATGAGAAACACAAAGGGAGCTCAAACTGCGAAACACGAACGAAGTAATTACTTTAAGAGAGAAAAAACTCTCTTAAAAATACTTGGAATATCACTGACTGGCAACGAAAGTCTCGCTTATAAAATTTATTCATTTCTGTGCATCGTTTTGATGGACTGTTTATATCCGCTTTTGGACCTGAGAGAACTATTTATTAATGAATTCGATGTGGTTGTTGAAATGATGATATACGTATTTGCAGTAAGTTTAGGTAAGACTTGTTTATAGTTCCACCAAAACTGTTAATGTTATTAACAGGGATATATGTGAAAAGGTGAGTTTGTCAGTTCAAATTATGAAACTATGCATAATGTTTACAAAAGCTCAAGCTTTAACAATCAAATATGTGCATTAAAGTCAGAAAAAGGCTTTTATTTTCCAGCAAATGGAATACTTTTTGATCATGATATAATTATTGCAACTAATTAACATTTTAACAAAAGATAAAATTATAAATATTTATTTATTAAATCGTAAACGTTTTCATTATTTAGAATGACATTTCGACTTTCAAGTGTTAGAATTTAATTGATAAACCTTCGAACAAAATGTTTCTGATAGACTTTTACAAAATATTTGATACTAAACTACAAAAGATTTTATAAAATCAAAGAACCTCAGAAAGAATCTTTAAAGTCACTTGAAAATCTCTTTAAAGCTTAAATTACATTATTTTCCAACTATAGCTGTTTTTAAACTCAAATATGGTTCTCAATTATCCAATTACCAAGAAAAATCCAACATTTTTCGTTATTAAAGTTTTATAAAGAATTCATGCTACTTGAGAAAAGTGTGAAAATTTTGTTACTTCTGCTCAATTTATTTTATTTTCACAAACTTGATTTAACAATCATTAATAAGAAAAAAAATTATAAAAAATAACATCTTCTTAGTTAAAGTTCTCTATCGTCATAGGATGCATCAAGGCCTTAACAATCGTAAGAAATAGAATTCAGCTTGGAAAAATATTAAGCAAATTAGAACAAAAACCGTTTACACCTAACCATGAACGAGGAGGAGAAACAGAAGTGAAGTTAATTACTGAATGTGTATGGATTACGAATATTCAGGTACTTGTAACCGCAACAAAAGATACCTTTGAATGTATTAAAAAAAAACTTCGAAAATTAAGGAATAATAAGAGATTTACCTTCTGGAGAAAAAAAAAATTAGAATCTTTACAATATTCTTTTTCAGACGGTGATATACTGGAGTGGTGTAGTCGTAACAGTATTCTTCTCCGTGGTTGTCACACTTAGCAAGAGGATCAGAAGTAGTGATTATCACGACTGGCAGTTCACTTACGGTCCATTTACTATTTTAAATGTAACATACAGCCCAAACTACGAAATTTCATGGTTTTATCAAAACCTCAGTCTATTATGGATTGGCCTTCATTTCTGTACAATCGATGTAATCTGCGCTAGTGTTCTGGCACACATCAGTTATCAGTTTGAAATATTACAGAATAATTTTAGACTAATTGTAAAAAACAGCTACAGGGAAATGACAAAGGTAAGCTAATGGTTTATTTATTAATTTATAAAAATTATTCAACATTCCATATACATACATGTCTTTTAAACTATACCAAAATGAAGAAGGTGGTAGTATAAAAGTAATTTATACTTGTGTACTTAAAATTTAATTTAAAGTCTAAGACTATGGAAACCTTCAATTTCATCATTCAAATTAACACCATAGCCATCCTCAGTTATAAATGACTACCTTAAGGAGGATATCCCTGTCGTCGATACCTACCTTACATTTTAGCCTTGGAACTTGATTTCATTGAACTAAGACAAATATTCCTATATAAATAAAAATATTATGACTTGTAAAACGATATGCAAAATATTGAGAATATACCCATACTTGGGGATTTAAACGCTATGGTAGACAATCAAGTTATATCAGGCGTCCAACAAACAGCCAATGAAATAATTAAAATAGTGGGTGATTTAAATATACCCGAATTACGACCAGATTAAGAGAATGGACAAGATATGGCTAGAAGAGCAGTTTCCAAAAGACTGGAGGGTTGGAGTGATAGTGAAGCTGCCAAAGAAATGGATTGCGCTGCTAAGTGTTGTGAATAAGGTTTTTTACAGAAGTATTCTGAACAGAATACTAGGGATATTAGATAAATAACTGCGAAAAGAGCAAAGCGGTTTTAGACCAGCTAGATCTTGTCTGGATCACATAATAGCTGTTAGAGTCATTATGGAACAAACCCTGAAATATAACGCCCCACTATACATAGCTTTTATCGATTTCAGGAAAGCGTTTGATTGTTTAAATAGGCCGAGCATCGCGCTATAGACATCACTCAAAAAGAGAGGCATACCACAGAAAATTGTAAATCTACTTAAAGAAGGGTACAAGGAATACGAATGCAGAGTTATGCACGAAGGTGTGCTGTCAGATGGTTTCCAGGCCAGAAACGGGGTGAGATAGGGGTGTGTCTTCTCTCCCTTGCTCTTCGTAATAGTGCTTGATGATGTGCTAAAGGAGGTTATGGGAGAGCAGCGAAGAGGGCTACAGTGGAAATCTTTTAAAACGTTAGAGGATTTGGAGTTTGCTGACGACATCTGCCTGCTAGCACACTCAGGAAGACATATGCAGGATAAAATTAACGACTTATAGACATTATCAGAGAGGGTTGGGCTGCAAATAAATGAAGAAAAAACTAAGTGTATGTGCATGAATGTAGCGGAAAGAAGAAATATAAAACTAAATGGTAATGGAATTGAGTTGGTGAACGAGTTCACATATTTAGGAAGCGTAGTGGCGATAAATGACAGTGTACTAAAAGATGTGATGAGTAGAATTAACAAAGTCAGAGGTGTATATACGAGTCTAAATAATGTGTGGCGTGCAAGTACTTTAACGTTGGAAACAAAAGTGCGCACATTTGATTCAATGGTGAAATCCGTCTTACTCTATGGATCAGATTCGTGGTTAGTTACGAACCAAATAAAACAAGAACTTCAAATGTTTGTGAACAGGTGTTTGAGGGGCATACTAGGAATATGGTAGGCAGGCAGAATTTCAAATGCACAGCTATGGGTAAGAACAGAACAAGCAGGCATCAATATGGAAATAAGCAAAAGAAAATATGGATGGATAGGGCATACGTTGCGCAAAAATGAAAATGAGATTTGCAGAGAGGTAATGAAATGGAAGCCGCAGGAATACAGAAGTAGAGGGCATCCGAAAATGACATGGAGAAGAAGTATAGAGCAAGAAACGGGCAAGACTATCGCACAGTTGGGTCAAGTAGCAAGAAAAAATGAAGCCTGGAAAGGATACACTAACACCCTATGTCCCATCAGGGAATAACGGGTTCATTATTATTATTATTAAGAGAATAAATGATAAACTCACAAAATAAATTGCCATTCAGTCAGGAATTGGCCAAGGTAATATTCTAAGCCCAATATTTCTTAACCGTGTCTTAGATAAAATAATATCAAAAAAGAAGGTGCCAAATAGAGGCTATCAGCTCAACACAGGCGAAATTACAATTGTTTGCTATGCCGACGATACAGTTATTAAGTCAGAAAGCGAGGTCAACCAACGGCGAATGTTATATTCATTTAAAACAGATGCTCAAAAATTCAATGTAGCAATTTTGATAGAGAAGACAAAGATACTGGTTATATTGCCTCCACCTTAAGGGCTAAATTATGTTGAAGAAGAAGAGGAAGACCTATTTCACCTTTCCAAAACTTCTGTATTAACTTGGTTTAGTCATCCTGTGTATAAGTCGTATGTACAGGATGACTGAAGTGTTATAAAAATTAATGTTATCAAATTATAAAGTTCACAGATATATTGCAATAACAATGTATTTTGTTACAGGACATAACCAAAGATAATTACAGAAAGAATCATAATCGCCTGAACAATTCAGTAATCTCTTGGAAGTACCTCCAGCAATCCCTAAAACAAGCTGTGGATTACCATATAGCTATCATCGGCATAGCAAATGAAATGGAACACATACTTCAGAATTCTATGCTGTTAATATTCTTTTTCACTCTAATAGCTATAACATTTGTAGTCTATCGAGCATCGGTTGTAAGTGCAACATCTTAAACTTACTAAAGTTCTATTAAAATGAGTCATTTCAGTTACCTCTTACTGATTCACGATTTATAAAGACGGCGGGTGAAGCTGTATGTGCCTGTTTTCAAATATTAATATTCTGTTATTGGGGCAATCAAGTGATACTTGAAAGTCAAAATGTGGGAAAGGCCGTTCTTGAAACAGATTTTGCAGGAACGGACATAAAATTTCAAAAATCGTTAATATTAGTGATTAGAAGAAGTCAAAATCCTACTAAAATAACTGCTGGAAGATTTACTGACATTTGTTTGGCTACATTCGCTTGGGTAAATACTTTTTTTCAGTAACAGAAAAGTGCATACACACAGTTAGTACGCTTTTATTATTCTGTAGTTCCAACAACTATTTATGCAATCTTCAAAATTCTATTCGTTAATTAAAAACTTGTTTTAGTTTCTAAGAACGGCATATTCTGCATTTATGTTACTGCAACATGAAACTATGAAGAAAGATAACTGACAATATCAAAAATTATCGGATACCACTAACGTTGCTCCAGTTTTATGAGCAGAGATCTAATTGCAACATTTTATTTTATAAGTGTTATGTATCATTATAATTGTACTATGTTGTAATTATTCACTCATTGAGGTACATATTAATAAAATAAAATACATAAAGGTGATATTTAACTAGATATTGTATGAAAATATCAAGCAATTTGTAGATTTCGTGATCATTTCGTCATATTTCTTTACTACGACTATAAATTATTATTATAATCAGTCAGGTTTTAAAAGTTAGAAGAACCAGCAATTTTTTTTTAAGTAATCTATTTATCAGAAAGTTAAGTTAGCTGATAATAAAAGAAGTACTGCCATTAAAGGATGTGGTACTGTTCGGCTGCAAGTTAAAAATGGCGACGTTCTAAAAACAATAAGGTTAGAAAAAACTCATCTGTATGTACCTGAATTGAAGACCAATTTTATATTCATTTCAAAGACGACTGTAAATGGATATACCGTTAAATTCAAGGACAATGAAGCTGAAATATATAATAACGGAAATCGTATTTGATTGAATCTTCGTCAGAATTAACAGCAAAGGTATCGGAGATGAGTAAATTGGAAGAATGGCACAGAAAATATGGACATCTGAATGAAAGCGATCTGAAAAAACTGATTACCAAAGATCTTGTAAAAGGAATATCTTTTAAAGTTGCAGACAACTTACCATCGTGTGAGACATGCATTCAAGGTAAGCAAGCTGCAACAAAGTTTACAAAGTCAACGACGAAAGCTGAGAGATTGTTAGAGCTTGTACATTCACACATCTGTGGACCAATGAGAACAAAATCAATTGGTGGTTCTTCATATTTCGTTACTTTTGTCGACGATTATTCGAATTGGGTCGAAGTCTATTTCTTGAAATCGAAGAATGAAGTTAAGGAAACGTTTTTGAAGTACAAAGCACTTGTTGAAAATATTACTGGAGAGACGATAAAAAATTTTACGTACAGACAATGGTTTAAAATATGACGGCAAAGAATTCAATGAAAGTTTGCAATTGTCTGGCATAAGAAGAGAACGTACTGTTGCTCACACACCTAACAAAATGGTGTGGCTGAGCGCATGAATAGAACATTGGTTGAGATGGCGAGATGTATGTTGCTCGAGCCAAAACTTCCACATACATTTTGGGCAGAGGCCGTCTCAATGGCTTCTTACATTCGAAACCGATATCCTTCAAGAAGCATGAAGACTGACCAGACGCCTTACTCAGTTTATTATAAATCTAAACCAATTGTTTCTCACTTCAAAATTTTTGGGAGCAAAGCGTTTTCTTTGAATAAAAGTCAAGGAAGAGATAAATTTGACGCTAAATTACATTCCGTTGATTTGTTGGATATTCAAATGAATCCAAGGCCTATAGACTTTGGCATCCAGCAGCGAGAAGAATTAACAAAAGTCGCGATGTAAAATTCATTGAAGATCAATCTAACGAAGATAATATCCTTAAAGACAATTTAGAAGTAACTTTTGATACAAACTTGGAGGTCAATGAAGAAAATGAAGAAAACGATGAAATCGACATAACTACAGACATGATAAATAAAAAGGAAGAGAAATCTGAATCCTCTGAAGAGAACTCTGGTGATTTCTCCAAGGACACCAGCATCCTTCTGTTGAAATTCCTATCAAAATCAATGCATTCGCAAAGAGGGGGCGTGGGCGTCAACAAATTATTCACACTGGAAGTCGTGGTAGACCGAGAATGGAATATCAAACTTCTAATTCACCAGCAATTGAAGAAGCTCAATTCATAGCTGAAGAAGTTGCTAATCCTTCACTGAAAGAAGCTTTATAAGGTCCATATTCACAAGTATGGAGGTAAGCTATGCAAGATGAGATTGACACTCTCGTTGAGAACGACGCATGGACTTTGGTACCAAGGCCCGAAGACGCTAATGTTATTGGCTGCAGATGGGTATTAAGAACAAAGTTTAGAGCAAACGGGAAAATAGATCGACGCAGAGCCAGACTTGTAGCCAAAGGTTATGACAGAGGTGACATAGAAGTCAAGCACCTGTCCAGCAGAGAGATGGTTGCTGCTTTTCTAACAAAAGGACTTTTTGGACCAAGTCATCATAAATTCATAGAATAATTATTGGGTATTAAATCAATTTCATGTAAATAATGCATTGAGAGGGGGTGTTGTAAATATTAATTAAATGTGTAGTGACATCTGACAGTACACCGCATATTGACATGAACATGGATAATCTAGTATGTAGCTATCTACAATAATAATTGCAGTTGTTGTTTATACAGGGTGTTTCGCAACTCGAGGGCCATAGTGAATATACATATTCCTGAGGTCATACTGGGTAAAAAAGTCCTGATTGTTTGGAAAAGACAAATATATCACACATACGTTCAGAACCTCGTGGGAATCTAGTGTGTATTTTTGACATGTATAAAAAACAGCCGTGTGTTTAGTAAATTTCAATAAAGTTCGTCAATTAATGTTTAATAACATCAACGAAAACCTCGTATTATTTCAGCCAGCAAATTAGTTACAGTTCACTTATTCAATTCACAAACATTTTTTGGTCCATTCGACCACGGATAAGTCCCCAATCATGAGCTCAGCCTCCTGCTCTTATACAACCCCACACGCAATTGCCGCGCATAAATTTGCCAAAATTTGAAGGCAATTATACACAATGGCCACAATTTCGAGACCTTTTCACGTCTCTTGTCGGGTCGAAACCTAACCTACCACCGGTAGAAAAATTCCATCATCTAAAAACCAGTTTAGAAAAGGAAGCCCTTCAGTTGATCAATAACTTAGCAATCACAGACGCCAATTATCAAACCGCTTGGGACAAACTCAAAACCAAATATGAAAACAAACGTTTGCCCACCTTGCATCCCTCGATGCAATTGCTACCGCGAAATCTGAGTCAGCAACAGAACTAGAACGCATTCTCTTGTCTACTGTCAAGGCTAAGGATGCCCTCGGATCCCTAGGCAGGCCAGTCGGTAATCAAGAAGATTGGCTTGTGTACAAGACCACCAAGCGTCTTGACCCTCAAACAAGACGCGATTGGGAGACTGCGAACGGGGCAGCCAATGACCCCATCTCTTTCGAGGATTTGCAACAATTTCTCGAAACTCGTATAAAGGCACTGGAAGCCATTAACGAGAAAAATCTCACGATCCCATCAAAATAGGTTCCACAACCTAAAAACTCTTTTCCCTTTAAAAAAGGAAAATGTGACGTGAGCTCAAACCACGTCGTCACTATGAATTCACAAAATTCGCAGGTTTACGCAAGTGTTCGCTATGTTCACAAGAACATTTTATCGCAAAGTGTGATCAATTCAAAGCACTTAGCCCTTGTGAGAAAAGGCAGACCATTATTTCCAAAAATCTTTGCCTAAACTGCCTAGGCGCCCACAAGACCCAAGAGTGCAAGTCGAAGTTTAAATGCTTTAAATGTTCGGAAAAATACCATACAACGATTCACGATGTTTATTCTGGTAGTTTTTCATGGTCTCCCTCGCAGGCAATGAAAGAACAAACAGCATCTGCAACCATTGCAGCCTCTGATTCACCCACACAACTGCAGTGTACTCAAGCAACACTACCGCAAGTTGTGAATCACTCTTCATGTACAGCTCCCAAACCTTCGCTTTTGGCAACAGCTTACATTCGAGTTATTGCAGCGTCAGACTCAGCAAGCTACACCAGAGCTCTCGTTGACTCATGTTCAACTGACAATCTTGTTGCTGAATCTCTGTCCCAGCGACTGAGATTACCCAGACGATCAGCACAATATCCAGTCAATGGAACTGGCAAAAAACCAACTTGCACGACACGTGGAGCAGTGTCCTTCGAAGTGAAATCCCACTTTGACTTGGATTACAAGCTTCCAGTCAACGCATTCATAGCGAGTGATCTAACTCATTATGTTCCGAAATGCCAAGACGACCAACTCAAACTGTCGCACTTGCAAAACTTAAACTTCGCCGACCCAGATCACTCGTCCTCACAACCAATTGAAGTTATTTTTGGCGTTGGATCGTAAGCTAGAATCCTGGAAGAAGGCATCCGCAAAGGGCCTGACCATGCTCCAATCGCGCAACAAACATCACTTGGGTGGATAATACTCGGTGAGTTACCTACGGATGTTGATCCATCTCAGCCGAACACTCTCGTGAACCACCAGTGTCACATTGACACACAACTCCCAGAGCTTCTTCAAAAATTCTGGGAACAAGAAGAAATTCCAATCAAGTCACATCACTTGAGTGACGAAGATCAATTCGTCGAGGACCATTTCAAGAGAACACAGTCTCGCGGTCCAGATGGCCGATACACGGTCTGCTTACCAATTAAGCAACCAGAGAGTCAACTTCGCGACTCTCTGACCCCAGCTACACGCATGTTCCAGTACATGGAACGACGCTTTTCACGTAACGACGTGTTACGTAAGCAGTTTTCCCAATTCATTGACGAACACTTTGAATTAGGCCACATCGAGAAGGTGGATCCTACAAACGAGTCTACTCCACCTTTAAGGTCGTTTTATTTACCTCATCACGGTGTCTTAAAAGCCACTAGCACAACCATAAAATTACGTGTTGTGTTTAATGGGTAGCAAAAGACAGACCTGAGGACTTCTCTCAACGCTCAACTCTGCGTTGGCACCAAACTTTTAACAGAACTTCCCGAAGTTCTGCCCAAATGGCGATCGCACAAGATAGCCATCTGAGCGGACATGGAGAAAATGTACCGACAAATTTGGGTACATGAGAAGGACAGAGACCTTCAACGTCTCCTTTGGTATGACCGTAATTCCCATACAATGGCTACGTATCGTCTTACCACTGTTTCTTTTGGACTGGCTTCTTCGCCATTCCAAGCTATCCGCACTCTCCATCAATTAGCAGACGATGAACAAGAAAATTATCCAATCACTGCTAAACTTCTCAAGACTGACGCTTACCTCGATGACGTCTTATCAGGCGCAGACGATCTACCTACTGCACTTGTGATCCAAGAGCAGTTGATCAATCTCCTCAAGGCGGGCGGATTCTCCTTGAGGAAGTGGACTTCTAATAGTACACGTATGGTAGATCATCTCCCAGCTGAAATGGTTGCCCAACCCAACTTGCATTGGCAATCAAGTCCAGCTTATAAAATGCTCGGGTTAACCTGGCAACCCGATGCTGACCACTTCATCTTCAACGTGAAGACGCCAGAGTTGCCTCCACAAACCACGAAACGCAACGTGCTCTCCATGATCGCACAGCTGTTCGATCCTCTAGGCTGGCTAGCCCCAGCGATCGTTACAGCAAAAATCTTTATGCAGTCACTATGGCAACTCGAACTGGGTTGGGATCAGCCCTTGCCAGACTGCAAGGCCGTTAAGTGGAAAAACTTCTACTCCCAACTGAGCCTACTCGCAAACGTCAAGATACCACGGTATCTCGCACTCTCGGCTTCGCACATGCATCAGAACAAGCATCGGCTGTTCTCTACATACGAGTATCAAACAACGAAAACTTTCCTACAGCCATATTAGTGGCATCTAAAACCAAGGTCGCACCATTGAAAACCATTACCTTGCCAAAGTTAGAACTCAACGCAGCTCTTTTGCTTGCCAAACTCTCAATTTACAGCAGGTACCTTTACACTTGCACTCTAATTCAACCATCACTCTTCACTGGATCAGTGGCCAACCTGCTAGATGGAAAATATTCGTCGCAAACAGAGTCTCACAAATTCAACGACTCGTTCCCGATGGTCACTGGCACCACGTCTCATTCGAAGACAATCCAGCTGACATCGCCACTCGAGAACTGGACATCTCAGACTTCATCGAACGGTACAATTGGTGGAATTGCTCGGCCTTATACCTCACTGACGTCATTCCATGGCCCACTTCCACAATCATCCCTTCTCCTGACGCTGTTCTAGAAGAGAAAACAATTGTTACTCACCAAACAATACCTATCAACCAGGAACCATGGGATCTTATCCAAAGATACTCTCAACTTACCAAATTATCCTCTCTAACAGCCTGGCTTTTACGCTTTGTGACAAAACTTGCCAAGCGCAGAAACATCAAGTTAAACACACCGGGGTTTAACGACGCTGTGTCACGTTCAAAGAATGTGTCATCTCGAGAACTTGAAAACGCCAAGCAATTTTGGATTCATAAAGTTCAAAAGCAATACTTTCAACCAGAGATTGATCGACTCAATCATGATTCTTTCTGCAACATCAAGGGACCCCTCGCACGTCCCACACCATTTATCGACGACCATGGACTCTTGCGCATCGGAGGTCGTCTGAAACATTCACTTCTCGACGCTGATGAAAAACAACCAGTCATTCTCCCCCGAGAATCTTTTTTCGCCACGCTGATCATCCACCATTGTCATGAAAAATCTCTTCGTAGTGGAATTCAACCTACCCTCAGCCAAATCCGTCGCAAGTACTGGATTTTAAGAGGAGGCAGCATAGTGAAGACCATCATCTTCAAATGCGTCAAGTACTGGAGACAGCGCAAAACCACAGCTGAACAGCTGATGGGTGACTTACCGAAAAATCGTGTTACTCCATCAAGAGCTTTTCTCAACATTGGAGTTGATTATGCCGGACCAATCTGGCTAAGAACAACAAGAGGACCCGGCCATAAATCATACGAAGGCTACATCTCAGTCTTTGTATGCCTAGCCACACGAGCCATTCATCTCGAGGTTGTATCAGACTACACAACCGACTCGTTCATTGCAGCTTATAAAAGATTTACTGCAAGACGAGGAATTTGTGCTACGTTACGTAGCGACTGCGGTACTACACTTGTAGGAGCAGATACCGATCTGAGAACACTTTTCAATTCGGCAAAACAAGAATCACGACAAATTGAGTATCTCCTCGCTCAAGACGGAACTTAATGGACTTTTAATCCACCTGCGGCTCCACACTTTGGTGGGATTTGGAAAGCAGGCGTAAAATCCGTCAAACATCATCTCAAGAGACCTGTAGGTGAGTCTACACTCACTTTTGAAGAGATGACGATCTTGCTCACTCAAGTCGAAGCGTGTCGTAATTCTTGTCAGTTTTAACACCTGGACACTTCCTTATCGGGGTTCCTCCAGCGACGATTCCTGAGCCCTCTCTTGCTGATACACCCGACAATCGGCTATCGCGTTGGTAACTCATACGCCAACAATACGAGCACTTTTGGCAGAAATGGTCTCACGAATACCTTCATGAGCTTCAAACTCGCTCAAAATGGCAAACCCGTGAGCCGCAAGTCCAAGTCGCCGACTTGGCACTGCTCAAAAAGGAACTACAACCACCTTCCAAGTGGGCTCTAGCCAGAGTCCTCGACGTTCATCCCGGACAAGACAGACTTGTTCGAGTCGTGACAGTACGCACTGCCACTTCGACCTTCAAACGACCGATCGCCAAGCTCTGTCCGTTTCCAAGGACAGACGAAAAGGATGACATCGCCTGAAGATATCTGTGCTTTCCATTATCTCAGTGTTAATTGTGTAAAGTTACTGGTCTTTAAACTTTATTCATCGTACAGATGAAGCGGGCGGAATGTTTGGAAAGGACAAATATATCACACATACGTTCAGCACCTCGTGCGAAACTAGTGTGTATTTTTGACATGTATAAAAAACAGTCGTGTGTATAGTAAATTTCAATAAAGTTCATCAATGAATGTTTAATAAAATCAACTAAAACCTCGTGTTATTTCAACCAACAAATCAATTACAGTCCACTCATTCATTTCACAAACACTGATGAACATTTATTCTTAAATGGACCGTTTCCAAGTTAGGGTACATTTAAATTCCAAGTGATTGTAGCAGTAACATTTATTATTTAAGTACATTTAACGTTTCAAATTAAATTTTTATTTAAGTTTTTAATTAGTTTTAATCTAAAAGTGACTCAAAATAGCCAGCCCCGTTATTAATGCAAAGTTGGGACCTTCGAATAATGGAAATAACAGAGCGCATGAGAGTTTCGGGGTCATTTTTCATTTCATGTGCGACTTCCATTATCCTGCCTATTAATTGTTCCCTGGTCTGTATGCTTGCAGAATAAATGCTTATTAGTAAGATAGCACAGCAAATTTACAATAAATACATTTAGGCAACTGTGAAAAAATTGGTTATATTTACTTCTATTACTTTTATTTAGCAACCAATCATGTTTTACCACTTAAGTTTCCTGCTTGGTGGTTATTTCTCGTATTTAATTGAAACTTCTGTGGCTATTAAACGGGCGAGATTCAAATTTGTGAATGTCAACTCTTACTTTTCTGCTAAAATACGAAGGCGTATTTCTACATTATCTACCTAGCCACAAAGAAAACCTTTATTTTTCTACGTAACTCCCTTCAACACTTATACACTTATTCCATATTTTTTCGAATTTTCCCACACCCTCAGAGACAAATTCCTTCGCAGTACAGGAAGTACAGTGAGCATATTGGAAACGCTCATGAAATTAATATAACACTGATTATATTGCATTTTTGAGTAATATACGAGGGCTGTTCTGTATATTGTTAGTAGCAGGCCATGGATGCGAAGAAAAACAAAAACATTTGTATCAATCGAAAGCTTATTCTTTTGACAGTTTCCAGTTGCAATTTTGCAAGGTTGAAGTTAAAGCATATAGAGATCCTAATTTTTGATTGTTATAATTCGTTTGATCATTACTAAGCATTATGGAAGTGCCGCGGAATGCTTTTCGGGCTATGATTTTCTACGATTATAAACGAGGCAGCTTTTGGCGACAATAGTCCATCATTATCTACAATTAGTTACTGGTTCCGTGAATTTAAACGTGGAAGGAGTACGTTAGAAGATGAACCAAGACCTGGACGACCTGCAGAGCTGTTTGTGCTGAAATCATTATTGCAACAGAAAAGCTGATTAAGGAAAAACGGAATATCACTCATAGAGAGATTCAAGACGAACTAGGCATTGGATCATCTGCAGTAGATATCATTTTACATAAACATCTGGGTGTAAGAAGGCTGGCAAGTCGGTGGATTCCACATTTGTTAACCGACGAACAAAAACAAGCACGGGTAGACTGGTGCAGGTTTATGTTAGAAAAGTTCGATGGAGGATCTTCAAAGCAGGTATTTAGTATCGTTACGGGGGATGAATCGTAGATATATAATTATGATCCCGAGACAAAACAACAATCAACTGTTTGGGTGTTTGAAAAGGAGGAAATGCCAACAAAAGTTATTCGCGGTAAAAGTGCAAACAAAAAAATGATTGCCGTTTTCTTCAGATACAGTGGTCCAGTTGCAGTAATTCCTCTTGAATATCGTCAAACTGTAACTGCTGATTGGTATACAGAAGTTTGCCTTCCTCAAGTCTTCGAGAAATTGTGTAGTGATCGCCCAAGATCTGGTTTGCGTGGAATTTTGTTACACCACGATAACGCAACTCCGCATACGGCCGCAAAAACTTTAAATTTTTTACACGAATCCGGAGTCCAACTGGTCACTCATCCACCATACAGTCCAGATCTTGCCCCTAACGATTTCTTTTTGCTTCCGCTGATTAAAAAACTCATGCGTGGTAAGAGATTTGCTGACGCCAATGCGGCTGTTGCTGAATTTCAGCGAATTCTTGACGACCTTCCAAAAAAAGAGTTTTCAGCGTGTTTCCAGAAGTGGTTTCAAAGAATGAAGAAGTGTATTATGTCTAAGGGGGAATACTTCGAAAAACAATAAAATTATTTTCTTTACAAATTCCGTAGTTTTCTTCTAACTAACAATTTACAGAACAGCCCTCGTATTTAGGTTTCTTTTGTTGAGTGATATTTATAGGTTTATACTACATATAAAAATACAAGAATCCATTCGGAAAATTTAATTTCTAGGGCTGCAATTGAAAAGGCATGTGCACGAATTAATACACCACAGTTTCTCTGTAGCACGAAAGTCAAAAATTGTGTAAAATAGCATCGATCGATGCAGTATTTTTTTCTCTACAAAAACCTTAATTGCACTTTTGGTCTAAAATAATTAGGGAAGCAAATATTTACCTACATATCCAAAATTTACCATTGGAATTCCTATGGCGCGTGAAGCAACAAACATCCGTAAAAGGTAATTCTTCGTAAAACATCAGTTTAAGGTCGTTTCACACATATCAGTGACGTATTCGTTCAGTGTCATTTCAGTGTCGGTATTTGTATTTCACTATGCAAATGCGTAACTGACGCTGTACGTCACTGTGCCTGACATGTCTGAATATGTCAATATTAGAGCACAACAACGATCATTTTTATCACTGATTATGCTGAAATCTCACGGAACTGAACGAATACATCACTGAACTGAATGAATACGTCACTGATATGTGTGAAACGACCTTTATTGTTGGGTAAACAAACAATGGCAAGACCTCCTGAGTTTTTACAACTAGTTACTTCTTATTTCCTCCAGCACCAAGAAATTCGTATTCTAGTCATTGAACTTTGTCACAAAGTAAAATAAGGTAGACGTGAATATTCGACCAGTTTAAGTTAGGCCTTCTATGTCATCGTAGAAAGGTAGAAATAAACGTGTCCACAATTTACAATGTACTGAGAGATTATTGTTAAAATTAGTGAGTATTTAAAACAAATATTTAGTAAGTTGTTTGAAAAAATCAGTCGAACTCATTTTCTACCTAATTGGAAAACGGGTTATCGAGACAATAAAGATGTGAAAAGGTCTTTATTTAAAGCTCCTAGCAATTTAATAAATGCGTGGAAAAGAAAAACTCCACGACAAGATCGTGAATATTCTGAAAAGGACTTCGTCTGTAAATAGTATATTATAGACCAAGGTAGAGAAGACATTTTTCTCAGCCGAGCAGTATTATTTCCCGACATGCTAGCACCTTTATTCCTTTTAATTAATCATTTTTACATAAATAAAAAATAAAATGACAGATGCGTATATTTATTTCTAAATATCCACAAAAATCAAATAGCCTTGCTCGAAAACAAGGGGAGAGGTTAATTTCAATTGACATTTGGGTAAAACATATTTAAAATAGGCACCTGAGCGCATAGCAATTGTTTTTATTATTAACCAGTAGTCAATAATAAAAAATTATTGACCACTAGGAGAGAAATTCATCTTCTGTGCTCGAAAATAAGGTCAATAATGACATCTTCTACTACTAGTAGTGAAAAAAAGTATTTACAGGTACAGTGCATATTTTCCGCGCTTTGGTATGTTAAATATATGTGTATAGAACAATTTTTGTTTAAGTATCCACTTAAAAAACCCCGGTTAGCAGAAGGTACTACTCCAACAAATTTTTCCAAATTGTCCATCGTATCTAACAGCAACGACAGTTCAGAAACGAAGGTTACGTAGTAGAGTTCAAAGTTCGCCTAAAGGAAAAGTGAAAAGTGTTGGTTCTACTTCTGGAGGTCAGAGTTTTGGTGAATATTTAGGGGAATCTTCTCGTACAGGTACTTTTTACGCAATATTTTTTAAAATGAAGTACCTATTTATTAATTAAGAAACTCATAAATATGGGTTTTGATATCTGCGCACAAATTAGATTATGCATAATTTATTTTAATGTAATCTTATAATCACTACTGGAAAAATAGAATACTCTAACCCTCTAACGTATCTGAAAGGTCTTGTTTTTATAAATCAATATTGGTCCAGGTTTATTTTTCGAAATTTGGGAAACATCTTAGGTAATCTGTCCAAATGGAAATTGGAATCATCATAAAATATATTTCGAAAATAAAAAATATTTGTCAATTTGTAAAACGTACATATCAGAAAATGCCACTGCAAAAACAGAAAAGCAAATTACACTACAAGAGGGCGGTACATTGTTGTTTCCGGTTTATGATAAAGTTTTTGTTACCGAAGAAGTTATCAATAACATTGTGGAATTAGAATATATTATTAAAATAATTGATGAACTAAACATATGTACTGAAGGATAAAACTTATCGTTGCACAATCCAGAAAATATCAAATCTTAAATGTTTGTGTTAGTCTTGATTATAGTTTGTGTACATGGCGCCATAAATTATGCACTTTTGTTCTATCAGACTCCAATATTATGTGCTGTTCAAAGTGTTACAGTTTAAATAAAACATTAAATGTCTACAAAAAACGCCAAGAAAAAAGCAGAGTTAAATTAGGTGAACCATCTATTATCTATAATTAACGTAAAACAAAAAAGAACCAATATCAGAAACTTGTGCGGTTAAAAAATCAAAATTCAAAAATGCAAAAATATTTTTTACATAAATATGAAGAAGGAAATGAATTTTGTGAATACTAGCTCTTTAACTAACAAACTAGGAGAATTAAGTCTGCCTGCTACCCAAAAACTTCTAATTAATGGAGGTATTCAAATTTGTAAAAGCACGTTTAATGTTTATTATTTTCTAACTAATTCAACAAATCTTGCTTTAAAAGAACATATAATTTGCTAGAGCACTGGACATGCCTTTTCAATTGCAACCCTATAATAGTATATTTCATTAGGAGGCGAGAAACAAGGGTGTAATAATTTTTTTTTTCCATTAAAGATAAATTTTTAGTTTTTAAAGTGTTATTTTCTCAAAAAAATTGTTATGTAGGAGACCAATTTTTTACGTCACCAGTTACGTAGTAAGAAGATCTATGAAAAACAGAAAAATATGGGTGTTGTCATTTAAAAAAACTGATGATGACGTCACTTCTCAAAAATATGTGACGTCTTAAATAAAATTTTTACGTTATAAGCTGGCTTTTTCAAAAATAAAATTGACCTGTCCGAGCGTTTTTCTTGAAAACATTAAATAACGCTAATTTTGTTCCAAACTTTATGATCACGCTGTATTGTGGTAACGGTTTGATTTTTAAATTCCAAATTAGATTAAACAAACTGTAAATATTTACCTTTAAATTGTGGAGTAGCCTACCAGACAAACTTATTAAGTCGTTGTATGTGAACGGCTATTTAATATCTTATTCCCAACCTAAACTACACCATCTTAAAATGAAGTTATCTAAACGATTTGTACTTCATCAACTTTGTTCTCACCAACGCCGCTAATAAATAAATGCTTACATCTTTCCGTGCGTTTATTTAATAGTTCATTGGTTTATCCACGCTTTTTCCTTCCTTAGCTTTGAACGGTGTATCACTATACTATACGGAATGTATCATCAAATGCTGCTCTGAAGAATAAAACCAAATTAGTTGAAACGGCGATTAGATTATAGTTACTTAAAAACTATACTTATCAGAGGACGAATTCTCCAATTGAGAACATTATTAAAACAACACGTCAATATAGTTTTTAACCACGGGGCTAATTAAACGTGTTATAAAATTTAAATGCGTAATGAAGGAAATACCCAATTATAGTTAGGAAGTAAAACTTGTAACTACCAATTAAGGTAATAAAATATTAAAGGATATTTAAAAGAAGCTATAATTTATTGTTATCACTTTTCGAACGTTTACAAACCTATAAATTATTAATACTAATTTTCAAAGCTACAAAATGATCATTATGCCTTCGCAATAAATCGATTTTTGAAGTTTCCATCTGCATTTTCCAAGCGTTTCCGTTGGGGAAAACTAAATTAACCTGTGCCTTAAGATTGTACCTTTATGTTAAAATTATTTTACTTATGCCCTTTGCAAGAATAAAAAAACCGGTTATCTTATAACTCAAGGCTAAATGAAGCTAAAAATTCAACTATTCCTCTAAAAGTATAAACGTGACAAACAAATATTCCAAAAATACATGAGAAATTTAATTAACAAATAATATCTAAAATACAAACAGGAGGCCAATCAAACTCAAAAAACAATTATACAAAAAACGGGAAATTAATACTGAGAGCTTTACGACTTCATAAACTTTAAACATTGTTAAAAAAGAATGAAGGAAATAATACGTTTCGGGGGTTTTAAAAAAAAGGTGTTACGGTAGTTTTCTCCTATAATTAAATATTAATATTTAAGTACATTAAACTATGCCACGCATGCGCAGTTTCGGTCTAAATTGAATATAAATTACCAGCGTTACCTAGGTAGGTTAATTCAAAGCTGCTCAAAATGACCAACTCAGAAACCTTTCATAGTTCAAAACCTAAACTGGAAAGTTACTTCAGGAAAGAAAAGGCAGTACTGAAGGTGCTTGGTATATGTGTTACTGGTGATGAAAGACGAACTTACGAGATTTATTCATTCTGCTGCTTTTGTTTTATGAATTTTCTGTGTCTTATTTTGGATGTTAGAGAATTCTTTGTTAATGATTTTAGCGTGGTTGCTGACGTATTAATTGATAACGTATTTGCAATAGCCCTAGGTAAGTTATTTGTAAGAATTTTGGAATGAAAATGTCAGTTTTTTGAATATAAAATCGATTGACGAATCTTACAGTTTCGGCAATCTTTTAGCCCTTTCTCGTTTGCTTTAAACATCATTGGCATAATTGAAATATATTCGAGCTAACAAGATTTATTCATTCTTCTGCTTTCGTTTCGTGAATTTTCTGTGCCTTATTCTGGATGTTAAAACATTCTTTATTAATAATTTTAGTGTGGCTGCTAACTTATTAATTGATAACGTATGTATTTGCAATAGCCTTGGGTAAGTTGTTTGCAAGAATTTTGAAGCAAAGGTTCTAAGTTATTTGAATATAAAACAGACTGACGAAATTTCCAGTTTCTGTAACCTTTTCTCCTTTTTTCGTTTATTATAAACATCATGTTCTGAATTGGGTGTTCTCGGTAAAGGAATAAACAATTATCGTATATTTGCGTTCTAAATTTTAAAAGCTCAGATTGAAACACAGCAGAATATGACATTTCAAACCTTAAAAGTTTGTAGTAATTTCGGAAAATTCACTCTAACTAATAAAATTTATGTTTAAATGGAATATTAGCAGGGTGAAAAAAGAAGCAAAATTTTTTTAAACATAGTCGGGGATAGAACTTGGAAGAAGAAATATTAAATCTATTTCGGCACAGCAACTAATGTCCAATTACATCTATTCCATTTCTAATGATTTTTAATGATGCTAAGAACCTACCATAAATCTTGAAACAAACGTATTTTATAAAATTCATATTCGATTAGAGATGACAATAGTTGAATTTGGTTTCAAACACAGTAAATTAAAAACTTACAGGAATCATGTATTATCACGTGCCAAAGTAATGCTACCCCTAAGTGCTTTTATTGTATGATAAACAGCCTTTGCAACAGTCGATGAGCAACTTTCTTATTCTAACTTGCTAATATTACCTACAAGGTCTTATGGTTATGCCCAAGGTACACATCGACTGCTGCAAGGCTGTTCATCATACAATAAAATCACTTAGGGGTGTCATTACTTTTGCACGTGATAGTACACATAACAATTTGAAAATTAGTATTAGAGGTATAACGAGTGTTACAACGTAAAATAAAATAAAAACGAACTTCTTTTCGCAGGAACCGTAAAGGCCTTAATTGTCCTACGAAACCGTGTGAAGTTGGGAAAAATGTTGAGTAAATTAGAAAGGGAACCCTTTGCACCGAACTTGCAACGAGGAGGAAAGAAGGAAGAAATATTAATTAAAAGGTGCATTTGGATTACTAATATACAGGTATAACTTAAAAAATAATTTGTTTAATCTTATGAATGTTAGAAATAAAAAAATCATAAAATAATTTTCAAAATTACTATTTTAATGATTTTTCTTACAGTCGATGATATACTGGGTGACCGTTGCCCTTACAGCATTTTTTGCTGCTGCCTTTACACTGACTAAAAGAATTCGAAGTAACGATTATCATGACTGGGAGTTTATATACGGACCACTTACAGTTTTAAATGTAACCTACAGCCCGAATTACGAAATTTCTTGGGTTTATCAAAATATTAGTGTGATTTGGGTTGGCATGCAATTCTGTACAGTCGATGTAATATGTGCTAATATCCTGACTCATATCAGCTATCAGTTTGAAATGCTTCAAAATTGTTTCAGACGAATTGTGAAAAATAGTTGTAAGAACATGGTATGTTAAACTGTTATTTGAAAGACCTTAACGAACGATATCATGCAATCGAAAATCATATTATTAAAAATTCGCTTCTTTCGGTTCTATTTTATAATAATCAAAATATATTAACCTAGGAAGGTTCCTATGCTACTGAGATATCAATTTAAATCTTAGAGTACGTATGTTACGTTGTTATGGTTTCTCCATGTTATTATGTGGCATGGAAGCGTGGACTTTAAAACATACAAACATTAAAAACAGTGACGCTTTTGAACCAGCTGAATGTGAAAAGTAGGCTGGACAGAAAGAGTGACTAATAAAGAAGTACTTCTGAGAATGGGAAAGGAATATGAAATAAGGAAAACTACAAAAAGGAAAAATTAGAATATCTAGGCCATATTATGAGGGGTAAAAAATACTTGTTACTAAGGGAAAATCAAAGGAAAGAGAAATGTAGGTCGTAGAAGAACTTCCTGGCTTCGCAATCTAAGAGAGTGGTATGGTTGTGGTTCAAATGAGTCATTTAGAGCTGCTGTCAACAAAGTAAAAATTGCAATGATGATTTCCAGCCTCCGTTAGGAGAAGGAACGGGAAGGAAAAGGAAGAGTGATATGTCAAACACTATTATGTTAATGCATTCCTGAGCTAAACGACTTTTAAGGTTTACGTTCCTGAATTTTGAAAGAATTAGTTTTAAACCATATCTGAGGTAATATTTTAGACTTAACTGGTAGGATTAATATTCGACAGTTTCTGAAACTGAATTCGAATACTTCCACGGTGCCATCGTTTTCATCGTTCTTTTCTTAAGAAAGCAATAAATCAACAAAGGAGAGGAAAGACCAGTTGTAGCTCACTTTTGAGTTATGCATTATCTAGAGATAAGCAGAGTAGTTGATAAAACGAAGATTCCAATAAAGATTATATTTCTTATAGGTACTGAAATTTCTTCCAAACTAAGTGAAAGTTGTAGATTGCTATTTTGGAAGTTAACTATTAGATTTCAAGCACTCAATATCGGGAAATCAGTGTATTATCTGTTTATACGTATACTATCAAGCTTAAAACGGAAGACCGAATGCCAAATATAATTTGCAATGTATACTTTTATCCTACTTATTTACTGAATATTCATTATGGTGAGTTTCTTTGCAGTTTGGTCAAACGCAACTTACTGGTAAACTATTCGAGTTTTCAAGTATACTTCATTCCTTCGAAAACGGATATAGTAGAATTTTCTGTGAATTGTTATCTTGTTTTTTAGTCGCTAATTTTACCTACTTAGCTTTTCATATTTACCAATGTCTGGCAAAATGCCCAAGAAATAATACAAATCGTCTATTTTTACAAATTTTGTTAAACTTCAAATGAAAATTTGAGACGGTTTTACGTCGTTACCTCCTAACTATACTTTTAAATTTCCAATTTAGCTTACACAAAAATTATTTTAAGCGTTTATTGTCAATCTGCCTTCTACGTATTGATAGTAGACTATTATAATTTCATTTTCAACTTGAAATATTGAAGTTCTTTTTGATAAAGGCATTTATCAACCAATATAGGATAAAAGTATCAAGTTGGGGATTTTTTCCAGCCCCTTTTGTGTTTCTTCCTCTTTTTCTTGTAGTAAAACTGTGACGCGAAAAATTTCAATTGAACTCAACACGATTTCTAAAAAGTTTGTATGTGCTTCAGCTTGCTACTTCTAGTTCATAGTCAAATTAATGTGGCAGAAGAATGTCTCAATTTTACGAGTTTGAAAGAAATGTTAAAGAAGCAATGATTGGGAAAAGTCTGATTGGCATTGCAACAGATGGGACGCCTTCAGTGGTTGAAGAAATGCTGGAGCAGTTAATTTGATTCTCAAACACCTGAGTGAAAATTTAAAATTTTTCGAAATTTCCATTTTTCACCTGGTAAAGTTATGTGTTGAATATGTCTCACGTTATATCAGCTGTTAACTCAATTAAGAATAATTTATTGAAGCATCCACAATTTCTACGCGAAGATTCTATGACTAAGTAGTAGAAAATATTTGGAAACACTTGGAACTTGAGGGAGGAAATTTGCAAATTCTACAGTCAACAATGGATTCTGGATTTATGTCTTCTAGCAAATATCATAGTGGAATTAAATGAACCATATTAGAAACTTCGAGGTTAACATAAATTGATTACTGATTGTTGTCAAGATATAAACGATTTTTCCAAATATGCAAACGAAGTCACAAAATTGAACCAATTTCAGATAGAGTTGATAGACTTCCAATCAAGTACGGAACTGAAATACATGTTTGAAACTCTTGATGAAATTGAATTTTACCAAAAATAAATTCGTGAAGATCAATTTTTCAACCTGAAATTATTGACAACATACATCACAGCTGCATTTTTCTTCTCAAAACGAAAATTTGTTACAGTAGAAATCACTCGCTTGCTGTTGTACGTAAATTATCGGATTTATATTAGTCTGGTTATATACTATTTTATTTAGACTTCCCAGTTGCATCTAAGGATTGCATGGTTGCATACAATGCTATTGCATACGTCACGCCTCTTCTTATTTTTGGTATTCACTTTGTGAGATTTAATATTAGGGAATTTCTAAATTTTTGGTTGGTTTTCTTCAGAGAATTCTGTTGGCAAATTCATTACTTAGTTTCTTCTACGTTAGTCATTGGTCAAGAATAGACGTCGTTTACTTTGGCTTTAGTATTTGGTTATCTAAAATTAGTTTGATCATCCGAGGTACGACATATTGAAAAATGCTATTTAGTTTGCTTTTTGGGCCTTTAGAAAGTTTAGAACGGTAGTCGTTTTGGATTTTAAGCATTTTTCATTACCTTTATTGGAATTTTAAATATTCGACGACCACTTTGATAGAAGCATTTCGAAGGGCATTTAAGAACTTTTGGGTATGTAATGCATTGGTTTTATTTGAAGATTTCTTACGGTATTCGTTGGAGTTCAGCCCTTCTTTTAGTACGTTCCAGTACTTCTTGTAGTACGTTTTAGTACTTTTTGTGGTTGTTGCTGTTTTTCCTGCACAACGTGTTCGTAGAAACCACCTGTTCGACATCTGTTTCCACGTGTTATTTCTACACCACGTTGGTTTGGAAATTGTTTGGAGTTCATTAACCCGAAGGAATCATCCCGTGATAATTAGAAGGCAATTAACTAGAATTTTTCCTGAGCTCAACTTCGTTCTTCACGTTTTAAGACTCAAGGTTAAGGTTTGATTTTGAGGTTATCTTGTGTTAAAGTTAAATTTGAAAAACATTCAAACATTTTAGTAGATTTGATACGGTATTTAGTTGTGTTATTGGAAATTTAATTAGACGCATTTATTAGAAATATTACCCGTAATTGTAATTTGCATTGTAATTTAAAGTACCTATTAGTAAAATTTTCAATCGTCATTTAGTAAATCGTACTCCAGTGCGAATATTTAATATAGTGTTTGCTTCCACAGTAACGTAAAGTTTATAAATTGTATTGCTTCTTTTTGATTTTGTAAAGGAATATTCAATTTACGTGTTTAAACTTAGTCATTTATTATTTCTTTTAATTTATATAATATCGTAATTGAATTTTGGTTTTGCAAGATATTATTAATTATGTACTATGGATTATTGTTATCTATAATCGCAGGTCACGACGAACTCAGCTCAATTCTGCGTATGCGTATTTAATAATTTAGTTAAGAATTATCCTTGCGAAACCTCCGAGGGCCTACGTTCCTTTAATTACGATCTTAGCCATTTTGAACGATACAGTCTACTTTTGTTTAATTACGATTTGGGTTAATTTTAACCTTAAATTTATTTCGTTCGTTTAGTTACGATATTGTATTTGAACATTCCCTATACTTTTTTTTGTTTGTTTAATTAGATCCTGTGGTTTGAAACATAACATGTAGACTTAGTTTGTTTACGATCTTAGTAATTTCTTTATTGGTTTGTTTGAACGATAACATTTTCAATTTCATGTTGTGTATGTGTCGTTTTGCTTATGAGTTAATATATTCTATTTCGTTAATTACAAAACCTTGCATTTTATTATCAAGTCAATTGACTTTGGAGGTCTATTCTTCAGGAAATCCGACTGAAAACAGTGTTACTTAAGAAAGGGTCTGGCGCCCAAGGAACATCGTTAGTTTAGGTATTTAGTGAGCACTACAATTTTCTTATAGGAACCTCACGCCCACGCAACAGAGTAGCGGGTTTATTTAGTGTTATCACCTCCGGATAACAATTGATATACTTCACCTAGTGCTGGTGTAGCAAATTGTGAAACAGAAGAATCGAAACCAGCTAAAGGATGAAGAGAAGATATTAAAAATTCGATAAATAAATCCAAAAACGAACAACACAATAAATTAATATTTCTAGAAATTTCTTGTAGATTACTATATGTGGGCCTCATACACACATACACCTATGATATTTGTTTGAGCTCGATAAACAATTTCGGTTAAACTAGTTAGTTTAGATTATATCTATACCCACTCGCAAAATCCAGAAATGTCATGAAATTTGTACTTTGTCCAAACTTAAAGCTCGTGTTAAAATACCTTCCTTTCAAACTACAGTTTTTACCATTCAGTTCCGATTATTTGTAAAGTTCTAAAATTTATGAATTAATCACGGTTTTAAGGAAATTCTACAGTTACTACCTTCACGTTTTACATATCTTTGTAAACCTCCATGCTACACGAATAAACCTAATGGGTCTACACAAATTTAAAAAATCAAAAGCGATAAAATCAAAGTTGTTTAATGACGAAACTACATGTATGAAATTTGCTTGAAGATGCATAAAGGATTGCTTTTATCGAATAAATTTGCTAGTGTCTAAAAGCTAGTAAATTATTGAAATAAGCTATAACAAAGTAATGGATACAAACGATCTAAATTGCTGAACACCAAACAAAAAATCAAGATTGAGTGTAATTTAATGAATTATTTAATTGTGAACTACGTATTTAATTCGACAAAACTTTTCATTTATAATCAGTATTATTAAATAAGTTATTCAACAAATGAAGTCCTCATTTACTTACAAGTTATCTGATCAGAAGAGTATTTTCTTGGTTTATGTTCACCCCTCAAAAATCTTGCTCTACGAAAATTCACAAAATTAAATAATTTCACAGATTTTCAACTCTTTCAGCGTGGAAATCAAAATATGGCGCAGAATAATAACTCACGTAACCAAAATAATCCTGTAATTACTTGGAAGTACCTCAAAGAGCCACTTAAAGAAGCAGTAGATTATCATTTGGCGATCATAAACATGGCAACTGAAATGGAAGAGATAATTAATGGTTTAATGCTCGTTGTGTTTTTTTTTACTTTAGCTGTGTTGGTTTTTGTACTACATCGAGCATCATCTGTAAGCTTCTTTCAAATTATTCCTTACATTTTGTATAAGTATCATATTATTTTAGTTTCCATTTGGCGATCCTCGACTTATAAAAGCATGCGGAGAAGTAATATGCGGTTTTTTTCAAGTTTCAATACTGTGCTATTGGGGAAATCAAGTTATTCTTGGAAGTCAGAATATAGGAAGAGCGGTTTTTGAAACAGACTTTGCTGATACCGATCTTAAATTTCAAAAAGCCTTAGTACTAATAATCAGAAGGAGTCAAAGGCCTACAAAGATTACAGCAGGAAAGTTCGCAGATATTTGTTTAGCAACATTTACTTGGGTATGATACTTGCCATTTTAAATACTTAATAGTTTTAGATATTTTAAGAAATATTTTCGATATTGGTTAATATGCCTAAACTCGAATAAAAATATTTTCGGTTTTACATATAAAGTAAATTTTTTTGTAAGAATTCACATCTTTCTGGATACATATCTAATGAATTAATATTGAAAAATCTATAAATAGGAAAATATACCTTCGCACAAAGCCGAAGGAGGTTTATATCTCTGCACAGATTTTCCCAATATTTTCACTGTCGATTTGAGATTTGAAAAACTGTACTTACTATCTCATATTCAGTGATATTTAAATTTGACTGTCATGTCAGCAACGAAGTAACGGGAACTAGGGAACTACTTTAAGGACCAAACATAGGTACCCCTAGCTATTGCTCATGTTTTTAATCAATTAATTTATTGACAATTAATATCAAATCAGTATATAAAAAATGGCTTAAAATTTATAATATCAATGTATAAGAAGCCAGGGTGGCGCAGTGTTAGCGCGTCAAACTAGCGTTGCGCTAGTCCCCGGTTCGAATCTTCTGATGGGCAGGGTTTTCCTGCAGTCCGGAGGTCGGTATCGAGTCCTGGTGACTATTCGTCGTTGGGCACCTAATTAACGACGCTCTCCTCGGAATGCAGGCCTAAGAGGTAGAGTAGTAAGTTCCTACACTACACACACTTACACTTTACACATTGTGCAGTATGCAGGTATTAAACGGCGGACTAATTACGTAACTCGCAGAGTCGGGGCGGATTGTGCACTGCACCCGTAAAACCTCATACAAGTGGAAGCACATTGTAAATATAATGTAAGTTAAACTATTTCTTTGCCTTGCATATTTACAGACTTGCTACGATTGGCCTGTAGTTTTCACGCCATGCTCGACGGAGAGATTATAAAAAATTTCAAGCAATGTCGTCAAATTTTTCCCAAGGTTAATGATATACCTATTTTTAATGTCATTTAACACTATGCAGCTGATTATTTTTTGTCATTTCTTAAAACCAACAAAATATTTCATTTTTTGTCATGTGACTGCGTTTTAACCAATCCTCTGTCATTATCATTATTATAGTGAGAATACAATTCTTAATAAAATCAGCCAATCACAACGCTTGAAAATGTTGTACCAATAAGTGAAAATAATTTATTGCCGCGATAATATTTTGTTATTTCCAATAGCAACGCTAGTAACGTAGTAACCACGTAAATATGACGTACAAAAAATTATTTGACAGTTGAGTTGTAGCACCGATTAGTGAAAAATGTAATCATTGTATTCTCTTCCTAAATATAACTCGTGATTCGCTTAAAAACCGATAATATTTAGAAAATGCCACTCATGTTAATCCCAATCTTTGGAAAATGCAACTCCTGCTTCGCAGTCGTTGCATTTTCGTCGTTGGGATTAACATTCGTGACATTTTGAAAATATTATCGATAATAAGCTCACCACTTGTTATATTACCCTTGAGAATAAAGCTCTAGAGATTGTTCCCGAGAATAATCTCTGTAGCTTTTGTTTTTGATGACAAATATCAGTTGTCAGATAGGTAGTTATCAACGCAAGTAAAGTAGATCAAAAAATAATCAACAGTGATATAACAAGTGATGCCGTTTTTCCGATAAATTTGGATCGAATAGTTTATGAGTGCTAGTTAATTTGACAATTTCACGAGCCCGTCAGGGCGAGTGAAATTTTCCAAAATTAACTAGCACGAATTAATTATCCGATCCAAATTTATCATAGGAAAATCGGATCACGCGTTGTATTCGTTAAGACTATATCACGAACAGTTAATTACTATTTATGAATTGTTTTCACTTATTTAAAATACCTAAGTGAAAAAACCACGCGTGGTTTTTTCACTTATTAAAACGCACGTGTGATTTTTTCACTTGAAAATCGTTTTTATTGGCTGTTGCTAAGGAAATCGATCAATCTGATTGGTTAAGCAAAATGTGAGTGGTATAGTCACAGGAAAATCATTCGTTAAGACTATATCACGAACAGTTAATTACTATTTATGAATTGTTTTCACTTATTTAGAATACCTAAGTGAAAAAAACACGCGTGGTTTTTTCACTTATTAAAACGCACGTGTGATTTTTTCACTTGAAAATTGTTTTTATTGGCTGTTGCTAAGGAAATCGATCAATCTGATTGGTTAAGCAAAATGTGAGTGGTATAGTCTAATTAAATATAATTCGAGAGTTCGATAAATTAGAAAATAATTCTCCAGTTTCTTTCTCAAACTTATTGCCATTTGACAATAGCCACTCAAGCCCTACGGGCTTTCGTGACTATTGCCTGGCAACATGTTTTCGAAAAATCTGTCTAATTATTTTCAATTTATTCTCACTCTCTTGTTATATTACTACTGAAAATTATGTACTTATTACCATATATCTACTACTTAAAATGTTTAAGATTCTTTTAGGTAAAACTTCACCATTAAAATCTAGTAGTTTTGAGCATATCTATAATATTTGTATTTATTTCTATACATATGCCAGACAAACTCTGGTATTCAAGATGTAAAGCTATAAACGACAATAAAATGTTTTTCGTCAAACCTACTGCGAAAATATGTCATTGTGTCATTGTTTTGTTGACGGTAAGTGACAGTTTACATTCAGCTACTGGTTACCATGGGCAGCGGGTTGTAATATTCTTCATTAAGTTCCTAGGTCAAAAAAGTAGATTGTTACTATTATTACAGAATTTGTATCTTCAACATTATCAGTTGTCATCTTACATAATTCGTCTTTTATACAGGCCCCAGAAATTCCCATTATCATAACGACCTAGAACAGATAAATAACTTCAATATACTTTAATAACTGAGTTAAATGAAATAATCTGTAACTGTACCTTCATTAACAAATGTGTAATGTCCGGCGCTTCAATAAGGAATTTGTCCATATCGTCTCGACTAAAAATATACTACTCTTTTTGGGTTTATAGCCATCATTTTTACGCTTTAAAAACGCTTTTATTTTTGGATATTTGTAAATATCTTCATCATCATTGATAAAAATGTCAGTTTTTAACATTGAGTATTCGCTCCATAAACTGCTTGGAGATTTTAATTTTGTAGATCTATTTAAGAAATACGCCAGCAGCACTTTTTCTGTAATCACATCTAGTTTCTTCTCATGGCACCAATTTTTGAAAATGTTATATGTTTCCATATACCGTTGTTGCGATTTAACCGGTAATAAATTGTGGGATGCTGCGTTTGCAGCCTCTTCTATTTCTTGAGACATGTTTTTAGAATCACAAATTGTGCACAAACTCAATTGCCATACGCGTTTGAAATTTTTTTGAAATAAATATGTTCTATTTTATTTTGTTGTTAAGGATACCTAATCTAAATCACAGCAACCTTTATTGATTATTACAGAGCAATTTTTGGTCTCGAATTCTCTGCCAAAAACCTGCACCTACGACTCTTGGTACATAAATAACTATTTTAAACTGCACAAATGCTCTGCATTTTGACTGAAGTCACTTAACCTAATTTATATGATGTCTGATGAAAACCTGAATTCAGACATAAAAGAATTAAGCTAAACTAATAGATAAAACCTGCAATAGAAACCTGAATTAATTGCCCTGTAAATACTTTTTTTGTGCACTCAACGGTAAACGGTCATTTTACTATGTAGAAAACAGTAAAGTAAAGTGGCATTTTACTTTAGTAGTGAAGTAAAGTGCGCAGCAACACAAACACGCCCACTACTGCGCATGTGGGCGCTCCAGTACAGACATAACCTCGAGAAATTTGATTTTCGAACTTTTCCATTAAGTACACAAAAAATAGCGTATTCAACGCGTAAGTAAAGTGGTTTACTAGCTCGTGGAATTTTAATTCACTCGCTAACGCTCGTGAATCAAACGTTTTCCACTCGCTAGTAAACAACCACTTTACTTTACTTGTAGAATAAACTACTATTATTCTTGTTTATGGCAATCGATATAGCGCTCCCAGTTGATTAAAATTAAAAACTATTGGCGAAATCATAACATACAACTAAAAATATCCTGTGAAACCACAACAGTGTATAAAAAACTTTAAAATTTTGGACTCCATCTTAAGAAGATAAGCGACTGGACCTTTAGTTAACAAGGCATCTAAAAGGATATGGGATAGATTATGACTTACTTTCCGTGTTTTTGCTTCTTCTTATAACTAGGACATAATTTTATTGTTTGACAAAGCACAATATAAAGTAATATCCTTTATATACTGCAGCCTCGAAAATTTTCTTAAATTGTCGAAATTACATTTTTTGGATTGCCTTTTTAAGAAACTATTAATAACATACTACATCGCTGTCAGTCAAATATACCTACATTCGTTAATAAGATTTGAAATACTTCAAACAACGCAACTGTTGAATGACACCGATAATGACAATCTTATACAATTAAAAGCTGAAGTGTGTCTGAATCTAACAATAAATAAAACTACATAATGTTTGGCAGCAGGAAGAACGTAATAGTAATTTACGATACTAGTAACATTATGGAGCATTTTACATTACGAGAGAAAAGTTTTAATTCTCGAGTAATGTAATCAGGAAATAACGTTAGGCGTGTCGTAATACGGTTTATATCATCCTATAATAATTTTTTTCAAAAAATAAAAATTATTTTCAGTGACAGTTCAATGATAGTTCAATGACAATTCATAAATATAGTATATTTCACTTTTAAAAAACCACCACCTGTTGAATTATGTTGGCAAAATTAAAATTACCGTCATCCGGGGTTATATTGAACGTCGGGTTCAAAATTTGTAATTGCCGCCATAATTTTATGTTGGTTGTACCAAATGTCAAACAAAAATTCATTTCCCCTAGTCAAATAGTGTGAAAATACATATGTAGGACAAACGAGGTCAGCAGAACAAAAAGAAATCTGTTAAAAAAATAACAAAGAAAAGCCTCAAAGAGATCTTTTTGTCGAATGACGGAAAAACCCACAGACTATTAAACAAGGAAGACTAATCAAAGAATAGGACAAAACCGGAATAACGTCGATAGCAGCGCTGCGCGCGCACCTGGGTGATCTGATAGTTATAAGCGGGAGAATTTTAATATTAGAGAGTTATCGCAAGTACTACGTTAAATTTCCGTTAACGCTAAATCACCTGATGTTATACACTATTTTATTTTTACAGTAAATGACATTTTAGAGCTATTTTTATTTTACCGTACGCTAAAGTTTCCGAACATAACCTCAAAGTGTTTATAAACACGGCAACATAACCTCACGACTCAAAATGGCGTACGCAAAAACCCTCCGCTATTTTATGAAAATACAGGACTGTGGTTATTTCTTTAGCGTAACAAAACATGTGCTGCGTGAAAATCACGATTACAATACTACCGCAGTCGTATCGCGCATGCACGTCAGGGAATATGGTGGATTAAACCATGTAGTTCACCCAGGTGCGCGCGCAGCGCTGCTATCGACGTTATTCCGGTTTTGTCCTATTATTTGATTAGTCTTCCTTGTTTAATAGTCTGTGGAAAAACCTCTCCAAAACCAGAAAAGTGTTGATCTGATAAGGTAGGTTCTTTGAAATAACTTGTAGTACATAATCTCATAAAGAGTTTGCGACATTTACAATCAAAATTTGACCGCAATAACCGAAAAGAGAACTAAAATGAAAAAAATCACTTTTTCAGGGGTTATATTGAACGAGAGAAGGATGCCACGCCGACACGTACACATACTGGGGACGGCATACCGACGGAATTACCCCCCAGAAAACATTGAAAATGCCCTTAGGGCAGTAATAGAAGATGGCATGTCTTTTGGGCAGGCATCTGAACGGTTTGCTGTTCCAAAATCCACTCTGTATGAAAAGTATCGTGGAAGGCACGGTGACAAGTTAGGGAGACCTCCTATTTTGCCTCTTTTTGAAGAAAAACTAATTGTAACAGCTCTTGAGGTAGCAGCAAATTTCCGCTATCCTTTGACTCAGCACGATTTAAAATTGTTTATGAAACAATATTTGGATAGAAAAGGAGTTGTCATAAATTCATTTAAAGACAATATGCCTGGGGATGACTGGTGCAATCATTTCTTTGAGAGAAATCAAGAACTTGCAAAACGCAATAGCCAAAATTTAAAACATTGCAGAGGACAAGCAACACAAAGCATCGAAACTTTGAGGCAATATTTTTCCTATTTAGAAAGCAGTATTTTGGATGTTCCACCTACACATATTATTAACTATGATGAAACAAACCTTACCGATGAACCCGGACGAGAAAAAGTTATAGTGCGAAGGAAGGGCAAACGTGCTCACCGATTGATGGACACATCAAAATCATCTACGTCGGTTATGTTTTGTATTGCTACCTCCGGAGAACTACTACCATCATATATTGTATACAAATCCAAATACGTTTACCGTGATTGGACAGAGGGGGGTCCTAGAGGGACTAGATATAGCCGTTCGAAGTCTGGATGGTTCGACTCAGATTTGTTTGAAGACTGGTTCAACTCAGTAGCCCTTCCATATTTAAGGCGACAAGAAGGGCGAAAAGTAATAATAGGTGATAACCTGGGAAGCCACCTGTCTTTTCATGTGATCCAACAGTGCGAACAACACAATATTGCATTCGTCTTTCTTCCGCCGAATTCAACAGGCATTTGCCAGCCTTTGGACGTAGCTGTTTTCCGCACTGTGAAATTGCATTGGCGCAATATATTAAAACAATGGAAACTTCACAACAGAGGAGTTGTACCAAAAACTCAATTTCCAAAATTATTTAACCAGTTGATTGAAAAAATAAATCCTACATTGGAAGCTAACATAATTTCTGGGTTTCGTGCCTGTGGAATTTATCCCTACAATCCAGATGAAGTTTTAAACAAAATCAAACCTCGATACAATGAGGTAAATCCTCAGAATGAACTTTTGGTGGCTGCATTTGAGAATATAATAACTGAAGCGACCAGGATGGATAACAATCAAATTCCAAAAAGGAGAAAGAAATTTGACGTTCCCGCGGGAAAATCAGTTGGGCTGGAGGATGTGCAAAGCACCAGCACAGCTGCCACCACCGGTGGAAGAGAGGACCGACAATCATCGAGCGAGTCGGACATCGACGAAATTGCCAGCTCTAATGATGAAAGACCTTCAGTACAAGAGGACAAAGAAGAAATTGAAAGTGAGACTGAACTAAACTTTAAGACTGAAGTTCGTACAATAGAAGATATAGAAGTAAACTGCTTTGTTTTAACCTCGTTCACTTACAACATGGGGACCAAAAAAGAATGCAAAAAAGATTTTGTGGCCATTGTAGAAAAAATCGGCAAAACTAGCATTAAAGTAAGTTGTATGAGACAATACAAGTTAAATAGAAACGTGTTCATATTCCCTACAATTCCAGACAAGTGTGATGTTAGACTTCGAGACATAAAATATAAACTACAAAACCCGTCCGTTAATAGAGGTATTTACACCTTTAAGGGCAATGTGTTAGACTTTTAAGATTAGGTAGAGTTAATAAATTTAGGATTAATGTGGTTTTTTTGCAATTGTTATAACTGTACACTGTTTTGCTAATTAGCCAAAGTGTTTTTTCATAATAAAGAAGATTTTATTCTCCATTAAATGTAGTGTTGTTTTAAAAATCCTGAAAAGTCCCAATCACAACAAAAAAAATTTTTTTTTGCTGGAATATGTTCAATAAAGGTCTCTAGAGCTATATATATATTGAACTCATTCTTTGTGATGCATTTTTCACTTAAAAATTGGCCCGTTTAATATAACCCCAAACCCCGGGTTATATTGAACGATTAAGAAATTTAAAAAAAAGTAGTATCCAATGTTTTTTTGTTTGATTTTTGTATGCAGATTGATAAAGTAAATAAACCTCTTGCAGATGGAAAAAAAATACTTGACTTATCTTTATTGGTTGCGCCAATATTCGCAAAAATATCAAAAAATTGCCCGATATAACCCCGGATGACGGTACCCTAATATTGCGATTTTTGAAATAAAGGGTTGGCAGTTGGCATTATCATTTGTCAAATTTGAATTAATTTTCAAATTCAATTTGTCTAACTTTTTTGAAAAAATGGGACGTAAGATACGCAATTTATTAAATCGAAAGATGAACAATGCGTTAGTTAAATGCTTTGAAGAGTTAAAATATTTGGCACCAGACTTAAGTGATAGACAGATTCACGAAAAATAAGAGAATATTTTTTGGTAAATACAAATCATGTTCCTTTATTTACAATTTGCAATTTCCGAAAATAATCCAGATGTATACATGGAAATTGACGAAGTTGAAGATACGGATTAATTCTAAACAGTTTATTTTCCCTTCAGTGATTGCGTTATAGAGTCCTTAAAGTGTGGCGCTTCAGTTTTTACACTGCTCCTTCTCTGTGATCTAAAATGTTTATTTAAAAAAACTAGAATTATTTCTTTAACTTACTATTTTACAGCACCCCAAGATGAAGCAAAACTGACCGTATAATGGTATTATTTAATACTAGTTACAAATCCTGATGTACAACGTGATCTGGTAACGAAAGGTCATAGCGGAAGATGACAGAACAAATAACATCCATCACAACTGATCATAACCTCTAAAAGTCAAGCTGAAATATTTCTCACTAAACATTGTTGCCGGTTGTATTTCTAAGGTGTAATGCGACATTGGTGGTTTTTTAAAAGTGAAACGGCCTATAGTAACGTAAATCAGCCATATCGTGCTGTTTACATCATCCTATAACGTTATCATGCTAATAACTCCTTAGCAACGAGTTATGTTATGATACATTTAACAGCACTAGTGCAGTAAAGCTTATAACAGCACGATATGGCTGATTTACGTTACTATTAAATTTATGAATTGTCATTGGACTGTCATTGAACTGTCACTGAAAATATATTTTTATTTTTTGAAAAAAAATATTATAGGTTGATATAAACCGTGTTACGACACGCGTAACGTTATTTGCTGGTTACATTACTCGAGAATTAAAAGAACTCGCTCCTTCGTCGCTCGTTCTTTCAAACCTTTCTCTCGTAATGTAAAATGCTTCATAACGTTACTAGTATCTTAATAGTTATTTACGTAATCAGTTATGAAAAGAGCGATATTGTTTGACGAGTCGTAAGTTTGCCAAAACGAACGTTAGCGAGTTTTGCAAATTACGTGAGTCAAACAATATCGCTTTACATAACGTATTACGTACAAAATTTTATCTAATTTCGTAATTTCGTTCTTCCACGTTCTAAATAATAATTCATTGTCAATATCTGACAAGCAATAAATTATTTTATCTACTTTCATTTCGTAATATCAATATTTCGAAACGAAAAATCGTGTTGTAATGAACTATATTACCGCACTAGTATCGTAATAACTTTTGACATAAAAATGACAGATTGACAAGAGAATTCATAGTTATTTTATTTGTTATAAACATTTATTATGCACTTTTTACGATTTTTACGATATGAATATAGTACAAAGCTTTATCTACTTGAATGAAATTATCAAAAAATATGAAATATTTGCCAATAATTAATTACCTTATGCAAAAGTTGACTGTTCCAATTTTCATTCAAACTGACAGCAACCAACACCAAATAAACAAAAAATCAAGCCTTAACGTATTAGATTTCAATGAAAATTGGAACAGTCAACTAAAAATTACAGATTGACAAGAGAATTCACAGTTATTTTATTTGTTATAAACATTTATTATGCACTTTTTACAATTAGATATTTGAACTCCTGACGTCGATGTTGAGGCAACACAGTTTATGCTCGAGTCGTTAACGTTTAAAATATCATTTTCTCCCAAAATCTTCTCAGCAATATTCATTTTATTTTGAATAGAACGTTCGACGTATCCTTCAGCAGTACTGGAACTTTTCCAGCCCCCATGTCGCTTCAAAGTCTGCATATCTGCACCCCCATCAACCAACAAAGATGCGGATGACCTCCTAAAGCAGTGACCGGTGTATTGCTCAGGATTTAACAATCCAAGTTTCCCAGCAATGATTTTTGGAATATTTCCGAAAGTATTAATTCCAACTGGTTGCGACGTACATTTTCCATTTTTGTAATAAACAAAGAATCGGTCATGTGTAACAGTTAAAGGACGAAGTCGAGCATATTTACGGAAAGTAGATAAACAATTAATTCCTGCAATACTCCCCTCTGTAACAACAAATTCACGTTGAATCTTCGTTTTTGTACATGGAATCATTATTTTAATAAAAACATCTTTATCTTCTATATCCGTAAGCTTCAATTTGGTCAGTTCTTCTCGTCGGCAGGCACCAAAAACGCCAGTGATCAAAACTACTTTCAGCATTAAGTATCTTCGTCATTTGCATCGACTAGAAACTTGTATATATCTTCTTTTGTAAAAATTTTGGATTTCTTAGGTTTATATCCCTCAGAGCTCCTTTTGAGGTATGCTATAAGTTGTGTAAATTTACTAATATCTATATTTTTCTTCGCGGAGATGGTTGTTCGTAACATTGAATAATGTGTCCATAATGTAGACGCCCTTTGACATTGTGATTTCTCAGAGAAATATGCAAGTAGCACCTTTTCCGATAAACTGCTTACTTTTTTCGATGCACACCAATCTTCAAATTTCTTGTATTCGAGTTCATACCTAGTCCTTGACTTGGTTGGAATTAGCGTCGAAATGGCCATATTAGCTGCTACTTCAATGTCTGATGGTAGGTTATCTTCGGAATCATTCATCTTATTTCTTCTGCCGTTTTTGCGTGGAGAATAATTTTTTCATTCAAACTGACAGTAACCAATACAAAATAAACAAAAAAATCAAGCCTTAACGTATTAGATTTCAATAAAAATTGGAACAGTCAACTTTTGCATCAGGCAATTAGTTATTGACAAATATTTAATTTTTTTTCCTAATTTCATGAAAGTAGATAAAGCTTTGTACGATATTCATATCGTAACCTCGTATTACGATCCTCAATGGATTTGTCAAACTCGACCTGCGGTCTAGTTTGACAAACTTTCCATCTCGCATCGTAATACGAGTTGTTACGATACTCATATCGTAAATAACTATTTTGCACAGTCGCCTCTAAAGTTGACGTTTTACAAATTCTAAACAGTTGCAAAAGTCGATGTTTACAAAACGACTGCCGTAACTAACACGTAAAGATGGTATCGAACGCATAATGAACTTTCATGATGTGCATCTTCAGTCGCGGCCAATCCGATGTCACGTACTGGCAAATGTTTTCTCTTTTATTCTTTACTTGTCACATTAAATACCTACGTACGAATGTTGTACGAATTAATAAAATAAGTATAAAAACTGTTTTCAGTCTATTGAAATGAATTACTACAATATGGAAAACGAAATTAATAATTCCGAAAAAGGTGAAATGAATTATTACAATATGGAAAACGAAATTAATAAATTCTCGAATAAAAAATTTTTAAATTTGGGTATAATCTACTATTTGAATTTATACTGCGTCTGTGCAAAAAATAATGTATGCAACACGTGTGTAAATAAGTTTTATGGCATTCGTTCGGATTTTTTCGTGATTCGACTTCGTCTCATCACGAAACTCCCGAACTCATGCCATAAAACTTAATTTTACACACTTGATACATAAATAACTATTATTTATTATTATAGTAGGCATCTGCGCGGCATTTGGTTTTTAAAATTGGGTTGTGTAATATTCTTTACGTAACTCAGTTACGTAAAGATGTTTACATCATCCTATAACGTTATCATGGTAATAACTCCTTAGCAAGGAGTTATGTTATGATACATTTAACAGCACTAGTGCTGTAAAGCTTATAACGTGCTGTTATGGCTGTTTTACGTTACTATTTATGAATTGTCATTGAACTGTCACTGAAAATAATTTTTTATTTTTTGAAAAAAATTATTATAGGATGATGTAAACCGTGTTACGACACGCGTAACGTTATTTGCTGTTACATTACTCGAGATTTAAAAGAACTCGCTCCTTCGTCGCTCGTTCTTTCAAACTTTTCTCTCGTAATGTAAAATGCTTCATAACGTTACTAGTATCGTAAATTACTATTACAACACTCGATTAGGTAAAAAGTGACGTCAAAAGGTTAGGTAAAATTCAACTTTTCAAAACGGAATTAGATAAATTACTATTACAGCACTAGTTTTGTTAAATGTATCATAACATAACCCGTTACTAAGGAGTTATTAGCATGATAACGTTATAGGATGATGTAATAGTAGAGAGTTTTTGCATATCGTACGATAAGTATCCGTTAACGCTAACGTTTACGTCTTTATAGCTGTAAAATACGACGTTGCTAAGCAACTCCGACGTTAGCGTATACGTCTTGTAAAAAAACGCTATGCAAAAACTCCCTAGTTATTTAAGTATCAAGGTCGATAGGTGCGTTTTACCGGCCGAGGGTAAATGTGTGGAGACCGACGCGTAGCGGAGGTCTTCATTTTTTTCCCGAGACCGGTAGCACCTACGCCCGTGATGCTTATTACTATTTTTGCATGATCCATGCAATAACCAAATTAAATGAATCTAAATTTGTTCATGTCAAAGTGACAATAATTGTGTGATAACTGTAAAATTATCTAAAAATCCCACTATCTAAAATGACAAAAAAACACTCAAATTTTCATATTTTATTACTTACCGCCTCCCGGTCGGTAAGTGAATGCATACCGATCAGTAATTTGTAAGCATAAATTACTATTGTCATAATTAAATTAGTAAACATGCCAAGTTGACGGATCGTGCAAAAACATATTATAGTCCAAAAATTAATTTATGTTTAAGGTTATCTTTAACCACAGCTGTAATTAACCTTCCCGTACCTGTGGTCCAAATTTTCCTTTAGAACCCATGCGGGGTATTTCAGATACCCCAATGTTTTTT
Organism: Melanotus villosus; assembly: GCA_963082815.1. Taxonomy (NCBI): domain Eukaryota; kingdom Metazoa; phylum Arthropoda; class Insecta; order Coleoptera; family Elateridae; genus Melanotus; species Melanotus villosus. Next base: position 29,086,017 of record OY720424.1, read on the forward strand.
CGTTCCTATGACTTATTTTGGATTTGTTATTGCTTTTTATCATAAAATTAATACAATTTAGTTCTTGTAACACAAAAGTTTATTAAAAAATACAAATATTAAAATTAAAATTAATGAGGTAATTGAGGTAATTGTACGCTTTTACACGACTCAACTTCTGCGCAGCTGCACGAACTAGTTGCAACCGGATTTTGTCATAAACGGGTAAAATATGTCAAAAAATAATTATTATACAGACAAAAATTAATTGTTTTAACACGCTAACAATTAATTTTTTTAAATCAAATTTTAGAATTATAATAGTTATTTGTATACTAAGGCCGCGAAATTCCATTTTAGCATATCGAGAGAAAAATTGTCGCCGAGGCCGCTTGCGGCCGAGGCAGGACAATCTCGAGGGCGCTAAAGAATTTCGCGGACGAAGTATACACAACATTTTTTGTGCAGCTGTAAAAAATACAATATTACAAATTTTTATCATAAATGAATGTAAATAGAGTCGGCTTTCACGTCACAATGTTTCTATGGAAACAACATAAATAAAACGCGTTTCGCGACCGTTACCCGTAGTAACGGCTGCGAAATACAATTTTCCCACGACCATATAAGAAAGTCGCTCCTAACGCACAACAAACTAGGCGCTAAAGTTGACAATATCACCCGTGCGATTGACTTTCGCAAAACAAATGAACAACCCGTGCGATATGAACACGTATAGGGATATATCGCACAGTTTGCGCAATAATAGAAAGCTGCGGCCGCTTCAAAACAAAAAATTACGGTCGTTTTACCTGAACTGTCAGTGTTACTTTTTGACATGTACATCTTTGGTCGTGGGAAAAATAGTGTTCGTAACTCGTTCGAAAGGCAAATATCTCCGCTCGTGTTTATAAATATTTCTACTCGTGCTCCGCTACGCTCCGCACTCGTATATCTATTTATAAACACTCGCTTGATATTTGCTACTTTCGACACTTGATACGAAAATAACTATTTCCGACAAACGTTTAGGAATGTTACTTTCCCATACTCATTTAGCGTGCGGGAAAGTAACTTTCCCGTACGGAGTGCCGGAAAGTGACAACGATTTCTGAAAAATCAGAAAATGGCATAGCAACCATCCTTACTAGATTATTACCTTAAATGGAAATGTCAAATTTGACAACTTGAAAACTTACAAAATGATAGTTTAGGACGATTCCTAAACGTTTGTAGGAAAAACGTTGTTCATAACACGTGCGGGAAGAGCGATTCCGAAACTCATGCAGGTACAGAAACTCGCTGCGCTCGTTTCTGTAACGTCCTGCATTCGTTTCGGAATCGCTAACTTCCCGCACTTGTTATGAAATAGTAATTTGTAATACAAGTGTTGAAAGCTTGCGTTTGCCACACGAATGTGAAGTTTGCAGCACGAACGATAGTGAGTGCTGCAGTCACATGAGAGTGGCAAATACAAGCTTTTAACACATGTATTACACACTATTTTTTCTACAACCACATTTCCATAAAAAAATTTAAATATTTCTGCAAAATCAAATCTGACATTCATCAAATGTCATTATGACATTTTGATTTCGGTGCGGCAAAATTATACTTTGCCGCATCAAAAATCATGCATGTGCGTGCGGAAAGTAAATTTTCCGCACGCTAATTTCACTTGTTCGGCAAACACTCATTTTCAATACTCGTATCTATGGAGACGAAGTTTGAAAATCCCACTTTCCATGGTGGGAGTAGAAAATAGTAATTTGTAATACAAGTGTTGAAAGCTTGCGTTTGCCACACGAATGTGAAGTTTGCAGCACGAACGACAGTGAGTGCTGCAGTCACATGAGGGTGGTAAATACAAGCTTTTAACACATGTATTACACACTATTTTTTCTACAACCACATTTCCATAAAAAAATTTAAATATTTCTGCAAAATCAAATCTGACATTCATCAAATGCGGCAAAATTATACTTTGCCGCACCGAAAATCATGCTAATTTCACTTGTTCGGCAAACACTCATTTTCAATACTCGTATCTATGGAGACGAAGCTTGAAAATCCCACTTTCCATGGTGGGAGTAGAAAAATAACTATTCGCGGCCGTTACTAAGGGTAACGCAATACTGGCCGCGTCCTGTATTGCGTACGCGAATTGGTCATTTCTTATGGAAATGTGGTTGTAGAAAAAATAGTGTGTAATACATGTGTTAAAAGCTTGTATTTACCACCCTCATGTGACTGCAGCACTCACTATCGTTCGTGCTGCAAAGTTCACATTCGTGTGGCAAACGCAAGCTTTCAACACTTGTATTACAAATTACTATTTCATAACAAGTGCGGGAAGTTAGCGATTCCGAAACGAATGCAGGACGTTACAGAAACGAGCGGGAAAGTGGACTTTCCCGCACGCTAAATGAGTATGGGAAAGTAACATTCCTAAACGTTTGTCGGAAAATTGTATTTCGCAGCCGTTACTACGGGTAACGGTCGCGAAACGCGTTTTATTTATGTTGTTTCCATAGAAACATTGTGACGTGAAAGCCGACACTATTTACATTCATTTATGATAAAAATTTGTAATTATGTATTTTTTACAGCTGCACAAAAAATGTTGTGTATACTTCGTCCACGAAATTCTTTAGCGCCCTCGAGATTGTCAAATTTTTCTCTCGGTATGCTAAAATGGAATTTCGCGGCCTTAGTATACAAATAACTATTTTGTGCAGCCGGACGCGAAGTGGTCATTTTGCGTAGGCAATACAGGACACGAAATCCGATTTCGCGGCCTTACCCTTAGTAACGGCCGCGAAATTGTATTTCGCGGCCGTTACTAAGGGTAACGGCCGTTAAACTAAACGTTACTTATTTGACACATGAGAGTTGACATAACAAATAATATGAAACTGTCAGTTTTATTATGTATTTTTTACAGCTGCACAAAAAATGTTGTGTATACTTCGGCCGCGAAATTCTTTAGCGCCCTCGAGATTGTCTTGCCTCGGCCGCAAGCGGCCTCGGCGACAATTTGTCTCTCGGTACGCTAAAAAGGAATTTCGCGGCCTTAGCATACAAATAACTATTATATCTCAGGCAATACCTAGAATTTGAAGATTACTTTCTTATTTTTTGCTAAAATATAATATTTTATTTTGACTGATACTTTACCATTCAGATAAACATTTATATACCGAGGAATACATCAAGGCTCAATTCGATTAACAAGGTTATTAAAAAGTTATATTAAAAAAAAACTGCACTGGGGTATGTAAAATACCCCGCACAGGTACGGAAAGGTTAAGCTAACATAAAACGGTATAGCTGTATTTACTTTTAAGAAAAGCGATGTAAGACCTCATACTCGTATTAATTAAACATAGGTACGAAAGTTCATAATACCACCACTTTCCGTTTTCCGAATTTACTTATTAATGATTTCTACTTTTAGTTTTTGAGAACATTTTATTCCGCATTTATGATACTTCAACAGCAAACTGGGAAGAGAAGAAAATAGAAACATCCAAGAGGTTTTCATTCACTACATAATATCTGGCACGACTTCTTTAAAGAATAAAAAAGTTGTATTATTGGAAAAAAATATTGATATGTACCTGAAGGGAATTATATTAATAAATTGCTTAAGTTGATGTTTAGTACGTTGTAATAAAACCACTAGCGTTTATATTTATAAGTAGAATAATTATTCCTCTTTCAATGATTAAATAAAATTCATTATCGTCGTCACTATGACTTTGTTTAACGAGAGGTTTTATTAAATTGTTATATGTGGAACGCCGAATTGATAAAAGTGCCTAATCCACGCAAAATTTTGCCTAGTTCATGAAATTGACAGTGTTGTTGCTCATTCCGTGAAAATATGCAATACATTGCTAATTGCATGCATTATGCATTCAAATGCTTGCCTATTACAGGTATTCAGCGTAATGAAATTGTAGATTATGTTTGTATTTTAGTTCACATTTGCTTAACAAAATTAAAAATGATTGACATAATAATATAGGGGAATAAGAAAAGCTGTTGTGGACTGAAGACGTCTAGCTCATTATATAGTTAAAGGGTTTATGTATTTTTTGTTTGTAATGAAATTCGTCGCATAAATATACTTACTACATATTGTTGTGTATTTTGAACACAAAACATCATGAACAATACTAATTTATTCACACATTTAACACAAATACAAATTTTGACAGTTCCGTTAATAGTTATTTGTACAACTAGTAATGAAAGCAATACTTACTTTTTTCATGAGTTTGAAGTTTGATGCACGACGGCGAAGCCGGAGTGCATCAATCAAACGAGTGAAAAAAAGATGCTTTCATACGAGTCATAGTTAATTTAGTGATAATTTTGAAAATTCATTATTTTGGAAGCAGTAGTCAAAAACCAGACAGAGTTTGAATCTATAAAACGAAATGTAAATAAAAGTTCCTTAACAAAAGTTTATATTGTAAATTAGTTGTAAGTAAATTAATTATTTATCATGTATTTTATAATAGGTTTAAGTTAGTGATAAGAAATTAATAATTAATTGAGTTTTAAGTTTGATTTCATCAGTGTCCAAAATCCACGAATTCTATTGGTCCAACTTTTTAAAACAAAGAGTTCAGTATATCAAAAGGTGTTGTAATAGTAACACGTATAATGTTGCTCCAGAAATATTAATTTTGTTAAAATGACGTCACAATGCACTCATTTGTTTTATAAATAAAAAAGTGAAAATCAGTACGTAAATTAAACGTCAGAATAAAGGAAAAGTTTTAAATGATATTTAAATGTAAAACCATCGTTTTTAAAAAGTAAACCAATTGAAAATAAAAGAGTGGATATTAATTTTAAATTTAAATAAAGTTCTTCGATAATAAAAATTGTTAAAAGTAAATTTAAGTGTATTCTTTACATCGGCAGGAAATCTAAATTATCCTTAACAAGTAAGCTCCTACTCTACAACGCAATCTTTAAACCCATATGGACATATACAGGGTGGTCGATAAGTAATGGTACACAGACTAACAGTAGATTTGTGAGTCCAAAATATTACGATTTACCTAAAATTACCTTAGTCCAAATGTTAATATTTAGGGAGATACAGGGTCTCAAAGTCAAAATTTTAATTTTAATTTTCTTCCATAATTTCTAAAGTTTTTGCAATATTTATATGAAAATTGGTGAAACTACCTTATTTAGGACGGGAAACAATAATCCGTTCTCGCTTTTAATGTAGCTCTAAAAAAGACCTTACTTTTGCTGCACCTAATACCTTAAAAATACTTCAACTTTTTTGCACATAAAGTTAGAGCAGATCTAATTGGAAAAAACAATTTCCCCATCTTCTTTATACAAAAAAGGTATACTATTTATATGTCTCTAAAGTTAACCGTTTCCAAGATATTTGCGATTGAAGTAAGTGATGCTACATTTTATTTGTTAAAAAGAGCATTACTTGCGGTACACACTACATTATAAAATTAAAACATTTTTTTAATGGCAAATATCCCACTGATTTACTATTTCTCTGTGTCCTATTACTTGTTTTTGACCAGAATATGTCAATTTTTTGTTTTAAATACAAGCCTACTGCGTTACCTACAGAATTCTTAAGAAGTGAATCAGGTGCTGCGTCGCTTATTTCAATCGCAAATATCTTGGAAACGGTTAACTATAGAGACATTGCAAAAGTATACCTTTTTTGTATATAAAAGATGCAGCAATTGTTTTTTTCAATTACGTCTGCGCTAACTTTAAGCACAAAAAAGTTGAAGTATTTTCAAGGTGTAGCAAAAGTAAGGTTTTTTTTAGAGCTACATTAAAATTGAATACGGATTATTATTTTTCGTCCCAAAAACGGCAGTTTCACCAATTTTCATATAAATATAGCGAAAACTTTAGAAATTACGAAGAAATTTAAAATTACAATTTCGACTTTGGCACCATGTATTCTGTATCTCCCTAAATATTAACTTTTGGACTAAGGTAATTTTAGGTAAACCGTAATATTTTGGCCTCACAAATCTACTGTTGGTCTGTGTACCATTACTTATGGAGCACCCTGTATAGTATTTGGGGTACAACAGCCAACTCTAACATCCAAATCCTCGACAGATTTCAATCCAAAGTGTACGATGTGTAATGCGCGCTACTTTGTAAGAAATAAAGAGATTTTAAGTGACTTAAAAGTTGACGCCGTAAAATAAGTGATAGTGAAACACAGTGACAAGTACCTAAGTAAACTAGAATATCATCCAAATGCCTTAGCCCTTAGTGTGCTACAAAAACTTATCAAAAGGATAATAAAAAGCCAAAAAAACATTAACAATTTATTTTTTTCGGACTCAATTCGGCGCAAGGCCAGGATTTAAATTAATTACAAAAATTAAATGTTGAGTAGAAAATGGATTAAGACTTGATAAATAAATACACCAAGTTTAAATATACACACAAATATAAATTTAATATTAACTACAAAAATATTAATAATTCATTCATGAATTAGTAGAATGACAAAAGGCAAAATTTATAAATAAAATTTAAATAAGAATCTAATTCATGATTGAATTAAACTACCATAACTTTTACAAAAAGCCAAATTTATAAATAAATTTAAATATCAAGATGTATAAAAAACTAACAGGTGGACACACCTGTGAGGCATTTAATCTAAATAGTTAATATGTAAAATTTTATCAAATACAAAAAATATTAATAACACTTATCTTAATAAACCTTCCTTGATAATGGATCATGTGAATTCCAGAATTCAGCAACACTTGAGATACTATTCAAATGAAAATGTGGTTGAACAGAAATGACATCTAAACGGCATAGGAAAATGGCGTCCCTCCTCGTGTTTCAGAATTAACAAAAAGTTAATTTCCAAAGGAAATTAAAAATTCCATCCAGGAAAATACACAAAGCTCTTCCAGACGGAAAATAATTCTAATTAACACCATATAAATTTAAGATAGGTGCAATTAGGAGCTGAATATTCCAATGCAATCAGAAAATGGAGATTAAGGAAAATTTAAGAACAAAAGTAACTCACCACTAATAGTGCGAAAAAAAAACTGTTAATTAAGCATAACAGCAAACACTTCCGAACATCGGAATAAATAATAAATTACGTTCATTAAATATGAAACGTAAAAAAAATGATAAATTTCAACTAAACTCAAACGTGCGTTCGGCAGGAATTTCTATCGCCAAAGAGAACGAACTCGTGTCAAAATCACCACATCTGACAGTAAAACTACTGCGCAGATTCAATACGTTAATAACACCAGGATGACACTTATGCAAAACAAGCTGCATAACAAATAGGCAGAAATTTCACTAAGGAAGGCATTTAAAATGAAACAAATAAGTTATGGTAATTTGAATAAGACAAAAAGAGAATATAAGAATAATAGACTCTGAAAAATATAAAAATATGATTAAATTCAAAGAGAAAAGTGAAATTTTGAAAATAAATTAAAGAATTTAAATTAAACAAACACAAACACACAACAAAAAAATTCTTCACGCTCACAACATTGGCAAATGATCGAAAAAATTGGTACGATTCGGTGGCAAAGCAAAAAAATCGTAACAAGTGAAAGCTTACATAGACTAAAAAGACATAAATCGCTAGACATTCCGCATAGATTCGATTAACCACTATTATAACCCAGTTTGTAGAACATTATAAGTTGTAAATCGTTGGATTTCAACCACGTCAATGTCTCATGCCCACTATTTAAAAACATATGTTTTGCTTATTGTTATTTACAGATTGCAAAAAGATACAAAAATAAAACAAAACAAAACAAAAATTGTAACATATCACAGTAAATTTATTACAAACACATTTAGGCAATTTACACTTCTATCACTATTACGCTGGCGACATTCAGATTTGTGTTTCAGTAACCAATAAAATCAACACACCATACCTAACTATGCCTATAATTTTTAAATTAATTAAGTCGCTAAACTTTTCTGCGAAAATACATACACAAGCCTAGATCTCCAGAAATAAATAAATAAACAAAGAGAGAAAAATTGACCTGGATTTCAAAATTCCCCCAAAAATTGAAATCTCAATAAACAGCTCCATAATTATGGCATTTTTTAAACAGCAACAACTATAAACAGCATTAAGAATTCTGTTTTTTAAATTAAGGTATAATGCACGGAACATTACATTTGGCACAAAAAATAAGAACAAGTTGTAATTTAAAAACGATTGAAATAATTTAGCCTAAAGTAAATCGTCTGAGAAGGATAATATAAATTCTTTGAAAGGCTTCTAATTTTATTTCTAAACCGTATCTAGTGGTAACGGTCTGACTTTTAAATTTCAAATTAGGTAAGTTAGTTTAGTTTTTAGGTTTAAGGTTAGTCGTTATTACACAAGGTCTAAAAAACCTACTTCTTACATGAAGAGAGCTACTGAGCTACTCTTCTGCATGTTTTGTATATTGCCGTATACGTTGCTAAATGTATACTTACAGATCGCAAATAAGGTCAGATATTGAAACTAAAAAAAGAAATTAGGTAAAACAAACTCTAGATATTTACCCCTAAATTATAGAATGGCCTTACTAAATCGCTGTATGTGAACAGTTATTTTGGAACTAGCTAACTCCCAGCTTTTAAACTACACCATTTGAAAATGAAGTTACCTAAAAGAGATGAGTACTATTTCAGAAACTTTTTTCTCTAATAAGTAAATGCTTACATCCTTCCCTACGATTATTTAACACTTCGTTGGTTTATCCACGGGTTTTCCAGCCTTAACTTTAAACGGTGTATGACTATATAAAACTCAATGATATTCCTTAGAGTAAAAACAACTCTGCTTCAAATTAGTTGAAATGACGTTTAGATTATATTTAAAAACTATCAGAGAACGAATTCTACAATTTATAACATTACTAAAATAACACCTTATAATACTTTTTAAACTCATCAACGCGTTAGACAATTTGAATACGTAATAAGGGAAAACCCTAATTACAGTTAGGAAGTAGATCTTGCACCTACTAATTAAGGTAATACAATATTAAAGGATTTATTTAAAAGACCATATAATTTAGTATTATCACTTTCTTAACGTTTACAGACCTATAAATTATTTAAATTAATGTTCAAAGCTAGGAAGTGATCATTACGGCTTTACAATAAATCGATTTTTAAAGTTTTCATTTGAATTTTCTAAGCGCTTCCGTTGGGGAAAACTAAATTAACCTGTGCCTTCACATTGTACATTTTTATTAAAATTCTTTTACTTACGCTTCTTTCTTATAATAGTCCAGTCAACTGGCCGAAATAGAAAGGCAAACTTTGTATTTTTGGTAGGCAGAGATTTATTTTATCGATGTGTCGGGGGGCAACGTTGAGTCTAAATCAGGGGTTTAGGGATGGTAACCCCCTCCATTAGGACGCCATCTTGAAAATAAGAGTTAATTTGTTTTTGCGCTATATCTCTGTAATCGGGAATCCCACGAAAAGTCTACGAGAAGCTTTTTTGTAGAGAATCATACTATATACAATTATTATTAGTAACTTTTTTATATAGGATTAATAATAAAAAGTTATATGGGAAAAGACAAAAATTAAGGGCTGATATCTTTTTTATTGTTCATGTTACGTAAAAAAGTTATTACTGGAAATTGTAGAGAATATGGTTCTCTACAAAAAAACTTTATACAAACTTTTTCTAAGACTCACGACTACAGAGATAAAGCCCAAAAATTAATTAACCCTTCTTTTCAAGATGGCGGCCTAATGGAAGAGGTTATAGTATGGTGGGGCAGAAGTACGCACTTAACGTTTGACGATGTCCAAAAACTTTAAATAAGTATCATATGTGCCACAAATTCACTTTATAAACTGTGAAGGGTCTATGCAAACATTTGATATTGAAAGAAAAGGCAGTACTGATGGTGCTTGGTATATGTCTTACTGGCGATGAAAGTCGAGCTTACAAGATTTATGCATTATGCCTTATTTTGGAAGTTAGAGAATCGGTTGTTAATGTTTTTAGCGTACTTGCTGAGGTTAATTGAAGAATTTGCAAAAGGCTTAGGTAAGTTGTTTATAAGAATTTGTAAAAAAAATTAAGTTCGTCGAATATAAAATCGACTGACGAAATTCACAGTTTCAGCAACCTTTTAGCCCTTTTTAGTTTACTTTACACATCATTCGCATCATTGAAATATTTTCGAGTTAACAAGATTTATTCATTCTTCTGCTTATGTTTCATGAATTTTCTGTGTCTTATTTATTTAAATGTATGTGAGCCAAGTCGTCAATTTGCTCCTTCACAACCAATAACAAAAATAGGTGGGGCAGAACTGCGGCAACATTAAGTATTTGGTCTCCAAACTTAACTTTACCATTCATGACATAACAATATTGAACAACTAAACAGAAATACCACTGAAAAGTAATAACCATGGAATATGATATTTACAAAAGGAGGGAAGGCGGTATTTTTCGCCCCAAATTAAGCATTTCTTATAACCAGGCGGTTTTTTAAGCAAATGCGTATTTGTGACATATCAGATATCACAGTAAATTTACAAGAAATACATTTAGGCAACTGTCAACAAAATGTCCTAGTTAGGTTTTTATTGCTTAACTTTTCTTTCAAGTGCTGTTCCTGCTATTTAATTTAGACTTCTATCACTATTAAACTGACGACGTTCAGATTTGTGTTTCAATAACCAATAAAATCAACACGACATACTTAAACTATGCCTATAATTTTTATATTAATTTTTAAAAGTCCCTAAACTTTTCTAAAATACATACACAAATCTAGATCTCGTGCAATAAATAAATAAACAAACAGAGAAAAATAAATGAGGATGTCAAAATTCCATGCAAAATTGAAATCTCAATAAACAGCTCCATAATTATGCCGTTTTTTAAAACAATTGTTCTTACAAAATTTGAAAATGTTACATAGTATAGAGTTTAGAGTAACAGCAACTAGAAACAGCATTAAAAGTTCTATTTTTTAAATCAAGGTACAATGCACGAAACATTACATTTGAGCACGAAAAATAAGAACAAGTTGTTGTAATTAAAAAACGATTATAATAATTTGGTTGACTATTCATCTGTCAAAAATCAGCCAATCAAAATGCAAGATTTGACGTTTTTGAGCCAATCAAAACGAATTGTATCGACAATTTTTTCTAGTGAAAATTTCACTAGTGATACGAAGCGACAATTTTTTGAAAACAGTTTATTGCTAGTTATATCCCACAGAGAACAATTTTCATGTAAACAAACTTCAATGTGGACTAATTTATGAAAAATGATTCGATGGAAATGATCTTTTTTTGTTGAATAGTCCCTCAAATACCATTCGTGATCAAAGAATTGTAGATTATTTTTGCTGTAAAATCACTCGTGTTCCTTGTGATTGCTTCTAATTTTATTTCTAAACCATATCTAGTGGTAACAGTCTGACTTTTAAGTTTCAAATTATATAAAACAAACTGTAAATATTTACCCATAAATTGTAGAATGGCCTGCTAGACAAACTTACTAAATCGCTGTATGTGTATCTACTGTTATTTAGTAACTACGATAGTTAACTCCCAGCTTATTATACTACACCATCCTAAAATGAAGTTATCTAAAAGAGACGATTTGTATTTCACAAACGCTTTTCTCTGATAAGTAAAATGCTTAAATGATCCCGCACGTTTATTTAACACTGCGTTGGTTCATCCACGGTTTTTCCTACCTTAACTTTAAACGCTGTATGACTATACAAAACTCAATGACATTCCGTTGAATAAGTAAAAACAACTCTGTTTCAAATTAGTTGAAATGACGTTTAGATTATATTTAAAAACTATCAGAGGACGAATTCTACAATTTATAACATTACTAAAATAACACCTTATAATATTTTTTGAACACAGGTCTCACCAATGTGTTAGAGAAGTTGAATAGGTACGTAATAAGGGAAAAGCCTAATTACAGGAAGTAAAACTTGCACCTACCAATTAAGGTGATAAAATATTAAAGGCTATGTAAAAGAACCTATAATTTAGTATTATCGCTTTTCGAACGTTTACAAACCTATAATAAATTATTTAAATTAATTTTCAAATCTACAAAGTGATCATTATGCCTTTGCAATACAATTGCCAATATAGGGGAAATTCAATTATGTTTTATTGGTTTAGAAAATGCTTTTGGCCGAATTCCTAGAGGAGATGTATGAGGGTATCTGAGGAAAGTGAACATACCGAACACAATAATAACAGCCACACAAGCCTTGTACAATGACAGTGGATCCATCATAAAAACAGGACAAATCCAGTCAGGGAAATTTAAGACCAATATAGGTTTAAGACAAGGTTGTGTCCTCAGCCCCATATTATGTAACCTATTATTCGACCAAGTAATAAAATAATCAAAAAAAAAGAAAAAAGTTATCTATGTAGTAGTCAACTGGAACATGTTAAATATAAACATAACAGAACTGCTTTTCGCAGACAACATGGTAATATTTGGAAAGAACGAGGAAGATTTACAAACAAATATTAATATTTACAATACGCAGCTAAAAAAGAAAAATATGAAGATTAACATAGAAAAAACTAAAACAATGATAGTAGACCCAGACAAGAACAAACATTAGATACAAATAGAGGGCACTAGAACTAGAACAGGTGGAAAAATTTAAGTACCTTTGGAGTTTGGATACATGAAAATGGAAAATTAGACGACGAAATCAACGAAAGAGTAGGAGCAGCAGGAAGACTTTTTAGAAGTATAAAGACCACGTTTTTAGGGAAGAGAGAGGTGCCAAAAGAAGCCAAGGTCGAAGTATTCAAAAAAATTGTGATACCATACTCATATATGGATGCGAATCTTGGACGAACACTGGAGTAGAATAGAGGGTATGGAAATGAGGTTTTTGCGAAAAATAGACGGAAAAACAAAAATGGACCACATCAGAAACATATCATTTCGAGATAAATTAAAAACTAAACCGATAAAGAGACTAGTGCAAGAGAGACAGTTAGGGTGGTTGGGACACTTAATAAGAATAGGGGAGGGCAGAACGGTTAAAAGAGTGTATGAAAAGCAAGGCCGATAGGAAAAAAAAGCAGGGAAGACCGAGGAGAACTTGGAAAGAAGAAGTGAAGGAGTCAACAAAAGCAAGAAATCTGAAATGGGAGGAAGTAAGCTTAAAAGCAAAGGGCACGAAGACATGGAGAGTGTTAACCAAGACAAACCCGAACCCTTGACACCACCACTCCACTCAAATAGCCTTACACCGAAAGTTAGAAAAGGCTTTGGATTAGTAAGTAAGTAAGATTGCTTTAATTTATTCTAATAAACTTACCTCAGTTACAATCTATAAATGCAAATTTATCTCTTAAAAGAACTGATTTTTAAATAATTAAACAACAACACGGAGAACAAGCAAAACACAATAAACACCAAGAAACGCCGCTGATGTGTATATGTAGTAACTCAGCGCTACCAATACCAGAACGCAATATACTTTCACAAAACATAGAAATAACTGGTCACGTGGTTTGAAATTCCTTTTGTTCACTCTGTATAAGATAGGCATTAATGAGATAAATTGATTGAAAAGGAAAAAAATTATGTGGAGAGATATTTGTTATTGTATGTATTGCTGATGTATGGACTTTTGCACATTTTAATAAGTACTTCAAACATTGTAAAGTATGATGAAAAACTATTTTAATCTGGCGTGGCTGTAAAAGTGTAAATGAGCAATGGATGCTTTTAAAATTGGCTCTTACATATTTATTTCATAATTGTTGACAACTGTCACATTTTGTAATTTATGATCAAAAACGCTTTTACTTAAAATTTAACCTACAAATAGAAATAATGCTCATAAGCAAGCGTTATATCTATTTACTAATTAATCACTTATTTTGAACTATAAAATATCGTAGTAGTGGTCGCCTTCTTCTTGAATGTAACACCTTTTGTAAAAGATGAGGGGTAATTTTATTACATTCTTCCATGATTCTTTGTTACATATCTTCCAGAATATCCACCGATGTCCTAAACATTATATTTTTGGCAAGTGAAGCAGGAGGTAATTTAGATATCTAAGATCCTACAATTTCGGTGGATAGCGATTTTGTAATAATATATGTCGCAATAATTTCAAAGTGGTACGAACCATACGGGTAGGATATTGTCCTACTAAAAGTAACCGTGTTACAGTTTCTTCCTCTTCATCATCGAGTTGATCGATGAATGATTGAAGGATGTTATTCTGGTATAGAAGCGATAGTTTTTTCAAAAAGCATGGGACCGATTGACCTCGTTCACGAAACCTAACACCGATTTTAGGACAATCCACCCCTCATTCTCATCACCGAGGAATTAAAATATTAAAAGATAAAAAACCATAATTGGTCTGAGAAAAACGTCAAATACGGAATATAATCATCCGAATTGCCTTGCAGTCAAGTACAGCCTGCAACTTGTATATTATAATCTGGTGGCAGCAATTTCTGATGAAGTTGTACCTGTAGACCATCAAATCAATATCGTTTTTTAATCGTTTAACAGTACTAAAATTGCTTTTACGGAACAACCTTCAAAACAATAACGCTCTTCTTACATCCGACACCATACTTATTCGATGGTTCGCGGTTCGAATTCCTTTCCTGTCAGCTTCAGTTCTACAGTTTACGCTAACAGTTTATTAAAATTAATAACGGTAAGGCATAGTTACGACAGAAAATAATTTTCAATCACTGCTAATTCACGCTCACAGAACTCATTTAAACAAAAGTATCCACTCTCCATTTTCTAGACGTTGCAGTTTCGGTATCATGACTATCATAAAAAAGTTGTTATTGAAAAAGCATTGTTATAAAAAGCGAAATAAAAGAAGAACGTTATAATATAAGGCCAATCTGGATTACGTCATGGTTAGCATATTTGCTTTATGGAGACAGAGATATCGGGTTCGATTTCCGGTCCCGAACGGTGAGATTAATTCGGAAAGATGCCGTGCTTCAGATACATCGCAAAACCTTAGGTTCAATGCTAATACGATGTTTAGCAAGACCCCTTCCAACGGTGGAAGATTTCGTCCAATAAACAAACAAGCAAATACAAAATTTGACAATTAATTATCGACAATTTTTAAGTAAGTACAGACCGTACAAATATGTTTGAGATCAAGGTCAAACGAACCGCCAAAAATTCAAAATTTGGGTTGGTAATAAAAAAATATCCCCAACAGTTGACACTAGTTGCTGCTGTCAAATCGTGTTATTTTTTTGATTTTCGCTTCTGGTCGCTTTTTCGTGTTTTTGCTGGATTAATCTGTGAAAAATCAGTTCTTTTCAGAGCTATTGAGCCTATTTTGGCACTTGAGGTAAGATTCTCCCGCAGTACTTTGAACGCTTCTAATCGTTTGGTTTCTACAGGTCCACGTCTAATCTGAAATTCAACGATTCCTGCTTCGTCCATTCTGTGAGGTAAGACTACGGACTTAATTATAAATTATAGCTAATTTCTCCACGGAGAAACCTTTAAACTCCCGGCTTCGGTGTATGCAACTTTTGTGGTTTCACGTCGTGTTCACGCGTCTGTGTTCTGTACGGCTTCTCGCCAGTGTGAAAACACAAAATTTAGTTGCAATAAATTACATTTTATGTTGCAATTACTACATTTACATAATTTAATTTCAGCAAAAAGAAAAAATATGGTGTTTACATCGGAGCAAGACGCTTTTATTTTAATGGCTCATTATCGCAGTGCAACTCTAAATGCGGATAGATCTTGGAGCTATAACTTGGAGTCTTGCATTCAACAATTTATGCAGCAGTTTCCTGATGTACAATTTAATCGTCACAATTTTGTAAACCACAAACACAATATTATCCACCGATTTGAAGAAAAAAACTGCATTTGTAAGGGAAAGTCTTCTGGGTGACCAACAAAATTAACAGCAGAGACACTACACGATATCGAACATCGCATGACGACCAGCCCGAAAAAATCTTTGAGAAAATTATCAGCTCAAACAGGTATTAACTGAACTTAAACATTTAAAAAAAATACAGCTATGCAATAAGTTATTAAAATAATTTCAGGATTGGCAGTCGGTACTGTTCACACAGCTTTAAAGAAGAAGCTTCATTGGCATCCCTACAAAGTTAGTGTCGTGCAGCAACTCTTACCACCTGATTTTGCAATCCGTATAAGATACTGTGAATGGTTATATTAATTCACAAAATTTCTGCATTTGGGGAGCTAAAAATCCTCATGAATTTGTTGAAACCACTTTACATCCCCAGAAGATTGGAGTGTGGGTTGCTGTTTCAAGAAGGCGTATAATAGGACCTGTGTTTTTTCAAGAAACTATAACAGCTGAAAGGTATCGGAGGATTATTTTAAAAGAATTTTTTGAACAAGTTCACGATGACGAATTAAACAATGGTTTCTTTCAACAAGATAATGCACCGGCCCACACAGCAAGAGAAACATTACAATATCTTGAGGAATTTTATGATAACAGAACTATTAGTCAGGGTTTATGGCCACCAAGATCACCTGATTTAACTGCTCCAGATTTTTACGTATTCGGTCGACTTAAAAATAATGTTTTCAAGAACAGGCTTCACACTCTGGAAGAACTTCAAGAAGCAATAAGTCACGAAATTCAACAAATTACAGTAGAGGAGCTTCAAAGAGTTTTCGAAAATATGAAAAAGAGAGTTAATGCATGCTTAAATAGTGATGGTCAACATTTTCAGCGCATGATATAAATACTAATTAATTATTAATTGAAATATACATATGTAGTTCTTCCTTTTAATATCGTTTAATTTAATCCGAAAAATCTGTGATTTGATTAATTAAGCAATTGCATTTAGTTCAAATTTAGTATTGTTCTGTTTTTGGTAACTAATAAAAAATAATTATTAATAGACGAAGTAATTAATTTATCTGCACTTTGTATAAACCTTTTTGGGGATTTTTTTGCTATTAAATACCAATCATGTATAATGTGTTGCCTATAGTCTCATCTCAGACAATTTTGAACACGCTGTATGTGATTATTAATTTGGTCCGTCACAGCTATAAAACTAGATAAAAGTACCTTTTGATGATGCTTTAGCAGAATACAGGGAAAAACTGTGGTAACATTTGGTCTCCAAACTTACTTTACATATTCATAAAATAACCAAATTGGAGGTACACATCTTTAAATATTTTCAAGGTGGGGTGGTGCTTTGTATGTAGGTAGTTTTCGCCTTTAATTAATTATTTTTTTTATTTCTCATAACCAGACTTCGATATTTTTAAGTGACTGCTAATTTGTAAGATATCGCAGTAAATTTACTACAAATTCATTTAAGCAGCTGTAAGAACACGAATTATATTTATTTATAAGCTCTTATTTTGCTTATCCTAAAATATTGTTCTTAGTCACTAATTACGTTTTACTGCTTAATGTTCCTTCAGATTCGTAAATGTCAATTGCTGCAATTACTGGTAAAATCAACACAACGTATTTAATAACTAATAAGCTATGCCCATATTTTTTGTATTGATCTTTAGAAGTAACTGACCTTTTTACTTTTCTTCGTAAATACCGGGTGGCTAGAAAAAACGAATCCTGTTTAAGTCCTCGCATCTCCGGAACGCTTTAAGATAGCGATTTCAGTTTTTGCTTTCTAAGAGACAATGAATTGAAAATTATTACTGCCAAATTACAAAAAATTATTTAAAAAAACAAAGGAATGGCGAATTTTTCAATATCAACTAGAAAATAGTATATTAAAACACAAGTTACAGAAGGCAACATTTTCGCGCACGAGTTCGAAATTTGGACACGAGCCGCTATGCGGCGAGTGTCCGAACGGACGAGTGCCCGAATTGCCTTCCGTAACGAGTTTTTTATACTATTTTCTCTGTTTCGGCTTTCATTTACGTTATTTATTTATAATTTTTTATAAAATTAGTTGACAATTTCCATTAGGGAATTTTTTGGTAGAATAGTTAGGTTGGTAACAGTGGTATGTTTGACGTTTATGGTTTTGCACATTAATATTGGAATGTGTATTTTGTACGCATTTTGTAAATTCGAATTTGTTATTAATATTGATAAAATTAACTAAATTGTAATGTTGGATGAACAATTGAAGGGCTCGGTGCAACAACCGATCAGATCCATTTGTTTGAATTTTACAGTAGGTATCAAAAACAAACTGTTTAAAATACGATAAGAAAAATTTAACAAAAATAGTTGGAATATGTAGATATTGCTATCTTAACCCTTGTCCTACTAGCCGAGGTGCACGTGCACCCCAGACTTGAATTTTCTTAGAATAAAGTGTTTTAGAATTTTTTTTGGGACCTGAGCCTTTTAGTAGCTTCATTTAATTGATTTTTAGGTTAAATACCGTTGAAAATATCCTTAAAGCAGTACTCATTAAAAAAATAGTTTACTTTTGGTAGAGCGGGGTGCCCCAATCCACTATGAGCGCAACAGCATTTGCAACAAAAGTACAAGATCGTTGTCATCTCTGCGACTGAAAATGTGACAGAAATACGAGGCAACAGTGTACTCTCTGCAAAAAGTTTATTTGTACTGAACATTTCACAAACAAATTGATTTGTCAAAATTGTATTGATGAATAAGCGTTAACTTGTTAATAAATTACTGTTTTTGATATTTTTGCTAAATAAAGTTTTCTTTCCATAGTATTGGTCTTACTAGATGTCAATAGGGATCAAGTGTTCTCACAATAAGGAAAACTGGCCATTTTAATTTGTTTTAGGCTTTAAAACAACTGGGGTGCAAGTGCACCCCTCCTGGGGCCCAATTCTTGAAACCACTCGCTATCAAGTACTCGCTTCCTAGCGTATACGTTTCGGTAGCGAGTGGTTTCAAGAATTGGGCCCCAGGTAGTTATCGTAAAAAAAATAGGTCGGTAAGAGAAGGGTTAAGATAGTTATAAGGGAAAATGATTTTATTGTCAAGAGTAATGTATAGAATTTTCTTTTCTCAAATGGAGCTGTCCAGTTTTTGCCGCAAGAATAAAACACAACGAAAGAAAATGAGTGTTATGAACGTTTATTAAGGAAAAAGCTATAAAAAATAGTTTCTCTATGTTTAACCCATTTCAACTTCAACATCGTCGGTTACAGGTTCTTCTGCTTTTGCTACAGTATCATAGTACCATTTATCATTTTTGGGTACATATTTGTCCGTCAGAAAAGACACATTTTGTAGTTTTTTTTATTGTAATAGTTAGTGGATACGTAGCATATAACTTATCAGTTGGTAAAGAAAATAATGTAGTCGACATTTTCTTAAAACTGAACTGTTTTCGCCTAAAAGTGGAGCCGACAGGTTTTTACCGCGCTGTATCTCTATAGGATTTTTTTAGGCTAATAAAAGTTCGGCAAATATTACCCATTTTTTAGTTCTTATAAATAACGTTTACACGACTGAAGAATTGCTGAAAAAAACCTGACGAAGTTGTACCGATTTTGGGACAACTTCTTCGCCTAACTTGTGTTCACCTAAAGACGAAGTTGCACGTTTGTAAAATCAACTTCGACATAGTATAAACAAAATATATAAATTTTGGCATCAGTTTTTATTTTTTTAAGTTATATTAAAGCACAAAATGGCTACAGTATAGGTTACGCTTGATGTTGGTCGCTGATCTTTGGGTCAAGTTGTTTCGTTCTATTAACCCACACAGGAAAATCGTAATTGCAACTCCCTGTTTAACGAGATAACCTTTGATAATCAGTCTTATTTCAAACTTTGTTAACGGATAAGACCAAGCCGAAAGTTGATTTATAGCAGCAGGCACCGAGAGGCCATTTCCAATATCTTGCAGTGCGTGTTCAACTAAGTGGAGGTCATAACGCTGGTAACTGCTACCTGCCAACACTTTTCTATTTCTTTTCGGCATTATTTTCACAAAGGTACTAATCCTACGAAGAACAAACACACGAAATGCAACCACAACGGATAGTGTGCAGGTTATATTTACAGTGTCGTACATTCAACTTCCAAACTGACGATGTTGCCCCGTTTTACGGAAACTAAAATAAAAGATATTTTTTAGCTTCTAAATGTTTTTTTTAATCTAATGAAAACTAGGAATATAAACAATAAAAACGATTCAATCTAAGCCAAACTAAACCAACTTTATTAAATTAAAAAATATTTTGAAATTAAATGTAACTTACGATGAATTTTAGTGTCGGAACTACTGACGATTCACTATTATCCTGGTTTTGATTGACCTCAGGTTGGGGAACAATTTGGATTGGTCTGAATCTCTAGAATTATAGTTGCATTTAGCTAGAAGTGATACTAAAAAACTTATTTTTAGGTTATGCCAACAATAACCTTTGAAACGGTTTTTTTTTTAAATTTTATCAAATTATAAAACAATTTTTATACTATAACATAAAGTCCTACCTTTAGCAATATAGTTTTCACTCATTTTCCTAACCAAAATACGATTTAAAGCGTTTCCACGCTTTTTTCAGTTCACTAGTCGATCTCGATGGTTGACTTTAAAACATCGAAAATCACTTGGTTCGTTTTGCGGGTTTTGCCACCAAGTAAATAGTAGTTTTAAATATTGAAATTCTAACCCCTTCATTTACGTTTTTGCTAAATCAAAATATCAAAAAGTATTCATAGCTTTATTGACAGGCTTTATTTATTTTGTTAGTTGCTTAGATGCAATGTAGCATACCAATTCCTGAAAACAAAATATCACCAAAAATCATGTATTAATGAAGCTCATTAAAGCATCAAAATGCGTGCTTTAATGAAGTCATTCTAATGCCGAAACAGAGAAAATCAATTACACGTTGACAATGTTCTTAAAAATTCTGCCAATAAATATCTTGTATGGTGAATTCTACTTATAAAACATGTTGTATAGGACCCCCATTTTGTAAATTCATAATTCTTTTCTATGTTTAAACCGCAAAATTGCTCTTCTGATTACATTTATAGACACTTCTGGCCACACCTCTTCTAACCGCAAATGGTTTCTGTCTTTCAGCATACACTTTTTCTTGCAATGCATTTCACACTGAGTAGTTAAAAGGATTACAGTCTGGAGGATTAGGCGGCCGCTGGTTTGCTCGAATAAAAGATTGCGTGTTTTCTTCTAAGAACTATTGTGTCCTTGCTGCTCTGTGGGATGGAGCGTTGTCCTGGATAAAAACATAATCGCTACTGGTGTCATGCGTAATATCCTGGAATGGCAAGAGTCGACTATTTTTTACTGATCGTCAGTTAACTAAAACAAACGCAGATAGATACGGCATTTACGTGACAATTTACTACCGGAAATGCATCGATTGTACCCGAATAACGATTATGCTCCATCCCACAGAGCAGCAAGGACACAACAGTTCTTAGAAGAAAACACGCCATCTTTTATTCGAGCAAACCAGTGGCCGCCTAATTCTCCAGACTGTAATCCTTTAGACTTAGACTACTCAGTGTGGAATGTATTGCAAGAAAAATTGTATGCTGAAAGACGGGGACCATTTGCAAACTTGGAAGATTTGCGCCGACGGTTAGAAGATCTGTAGCCAGAAGTGTCTATAAAGTTAATCAGAAGAGCAATTTTACAGTTTAAACATAGACTAAGAATTGTGAATTTACAAAATGGAGGTCCTATACAACATGCTTATGAGTAGAATACACTATACAAGATGTTTATTGGTAGAATTTTTAAGAACATTGTCAACGTGTAATTGCTTTTTTTCTAGTTGATATTAAAAAATCCGCCATTCCTTTGTTTGTTAAAATAATTGTTTGTAATCTGGCAGAAACAATTTTTAATCCATTGTTTCTTAGAAAGCAAAAACTAAAATCGCTATCTCAAAGTGTTCCAGAGATGAGAGGACTTAAACAGGGTTCGTTTTTTTCTAGCCACCCGGTATATACATACATAAGCCTAGAACTCGTGCAACAAATAAACAACCAAACAATGAAAACTTGATGCGATGTCAGAATTTTGTCAAAATTGCTCAATAAGCATCTCCACATTTGAGCGATTCTTTAGAACAATAATTATTCTTGCAGAATTGGAAAACTATCAGTAAAGGGTTTAAAGTGCCAGCAACTATGAATAGCATTACGAATTCTGTTTTTTAAATCAAGATGAAAATGCATAGAATATTACATTGTGACACGAAAAATAGAAACAAGTTGTTCGAAAAAAAAAATAAAAAAATAATAATTAACTAGACTATTTAAGAAAAAAGAAACTCAATAAAAATTGTTGCAGATACATACTTTAAAACGCCATCAAAATTAGATTGTAAAAATAAATCCTATGAGCACAATTATCGGAAAAACTTTATTTCTAAACTGTATCTGGTGGTAATAGCCTGACTTTTAAATTTAAAATTAGATAAACCAAACTAAATATTTACCCTTAAACTGTAGAATAGCCTGCTAGACCACTTCCTAAATCGTTGTATATATGTGTTATCTAGTATCTAATTCCCAGCTTAAACCTTAAACTACACATTCTTAAAATGAAATTACCTAAAAGACACGATTTGTATTTCATAAACTTTGTTCTCACCAACACCACTAATAAATAAATACTTACATCCTTCTGTCCATTTATTTAACACTACATTGGTTTATACACTGTTCTTCCTGCCTTAACTTTAGACGGTGTATGACTATATAAAACTCATTTCAAATTATTTGAAACGACGCTCAGATTATATTTAGAAACTACATATATACTTATCTCAGTACGAATTCTACAATTTATGACATTATTAAAGTAATACCTTATAATATTTTTTAAACACAGCTTTCATCAACGTGTTAGACAATTTGAATATGTAATGAAGGAAAAGCCTAATTACAGTTAGGAAGTAGAACTTGTACCTACCAATTAATGTAATAAAATATTAAAGGACATTTAAAAAAACCGATAATTTGGTGTTATCAGTTTTCAAACGTTTATAAACCTATAAATTATTTAAATTAATTTTCAAAACTACAACGTAATCATTATGCCTTCGCAATTAATTGATTTTTGAACTTTTCCGACTGCATTTCACAAGCGTTTCCTTTCGGGAAAACTAAATTCACCTGTACCGTCAGAACGTACTTTTTTGTTAAAAATTTTTACTTATACCCTTTCCTATGAAATCGCAAACGTTGCAAACTATTATAAAATATTAAACTCACACAGTTATGAATAAACCTGAGAAATTTTATTAACAAATACAATCTAAAATGTAAAACAAAGAGTTAAGGAAGCTGGAAAAGAAATTCTGCTAAAAACAGGAAAATGATAGTTAGGCATTCCCAACTTCAAAAACTGCGACGGAAATAATATTTACGTTTTGAGGATTCTTAAAAGAAATGTTACGATCGTTTTCACCTATAATTAAAAATTGATATTTAAGCGTATTAAAGTATTCATCGTTACACCACGCATGTGCAGTCCCGATGAAAATTGACTATAAATTACAGGAGTTACTTAGGTAGGTTAATTTGAAGCTGTTCAAGATGACCAACTCAGAAACACCTCGTAGCTCAAAACCTAAAGTGGTACGCTACCTCACAAAAGAAAAAGCAGTTCTGAAAGTGCTTGGTATATGTCTTACTGGCGATGAAAGTCGAGCTTACAAAATTTATTCGTTCATCTGCTTTTGTTTGATGAATTTTCTGTACCTTATATTGGATGTTAGAGAATTCTTTGTTAATGATTTTAGCGTGGTTGCTGACTCACTACTTGATAATGTATTTGCATTATCCTTAGGTAAGTTGTTTGTACAAATTTTAAGAGAGATATTGTCTTTAGTTCTTTGAATATATAACTGACTAATGAAACTCACATTTTCTGCCTTTTTTTCGTTTATCTCAAGCATCACTTCAATAAATTTAAGCATTTTGAAAGATTCTGCATACTTTCATGTTTTGAATTGCGTATTTGATTTCTTAAGAGAAAATAGAAACTGAAAGTATGATTATCGTATTTTTACGATCAAAATTTTTAAAAGTCCGAATTGAGACATAGCAACGGCGAATGTTATAAAGATGTGAAATCTCAAACTTTTAAAAATATCCAGTGATTTCGGTAAATTCAGTCTAACTGACTAAATTTACATAGATGGCAAAAACATGGAAGAAATAAAAAGCAAACACAACAGAATTGAAAAAATCTGTTTCAAGCACACTCACCAACCTCAAGTTACATTTCTTCCTTTAATACACATTTTACATACATTTTAATGATGCTAAGTAGCAGAAATCTTTAAACAATCATATTTTATTACATTCGTATCCAATCAAAGGCGAAAAGAGCTGAATATCTCCTTAACCGAATTAAATCAAAAATATATAGTAACTAAATAACCACAAAAAATGAAGATTATTTATTTCATTTACAAAATATATAAATGGCAAATTAAGAAAAGAATAAAATAAAAAGGAACTTATTTTCATAGGAACCATAAAGGCATTAATAGTTCTACGAAACCGTGTAAAATTAGGAGAAATACTGAATAAAATAGAAAAAGAACCCTTTGCGCCAAATTTACACCGAGGAGGCAAGAAAGAAGAAGAATTAATTAAAAGGTGTATCTGGATTACGAATATACAGGTATAACTTAAAAGCTAATTTATCTTATCTAATTAATGTTGAAATAAATCCAAATAATCATGAAAATTATTTTCAAAATTGCACTTGTTAATTATTTTCCTTGCAGACAATGACATACTGGGTCGCAGCTACCTTTACAGTATCTTTTGCTGCTGCCCTTACGCTGACCAAAAGAATTCGAAGTAACGATTATCATGACTGGGAGTTTATATACGGCCCGGTTACAGTTTTAAATGTAACCTACAGCCCGAACTACGAAATTTCTTGGGTTTATCAAAATATCAGCGTGGTTTGGATTGGCATGCAGTTCTGTACGGTCGATATAATATGTGCTAATATCCTGGCTCACATTAGCTATCAGTTTGAGATGCTTCAAAACTGTTTTAGACGAATTGTAAGAATTAGTCGAAAAAAAGTGGTAGGTTAAAGTGTTGTTTGCAAGATCTTAACGAACGAGTTCATGAAATCTAAAATCGGATTACTAACAATTCACTTCTTTCGGATCTATTTTATCTCTTTTATAATAATCAAAATATATTAACTTAGGAAGGCTCCTATACTGCAGAGATATCAATTTAAAACTTAGGGTGCGTATGTTACGTTGTTATGTGGCATGGAAGCATAATATATACTTTAAAGCAGCTAAACATTAAGAACATTGAAGCTTTTTAAATGTGGTGTTAACAGGAGAATGAAGAAAATAGCCTGGTCAGAAAGAGCGACTAATAAAGAAGTAAAGCTGAGAATGGGAAAGGAATGTGAAATAATGAAAACTATAAAGAGGAAAAAATTAGAATATCTAAGCCATATATTATGAGGGGAGAAAGACACTTGTTACTGAGGGAAGATCAAAAGAAAGAGAAGTGTAGGTCATAGAAGAACCTCCTGGCTTCGCAATCTGAGAGAGTAGTACGGTTGTAGTTCAAATGAGTTGTTTAGAGCTGCTGTCAACAAGGTAAAAGTTGCAATGATGATTTCCAACCTCCGATAGGAGAAGGAACGGGAAGAAGAAGGAAGAGTGAAATTTAGGTTAAACTTTACAGAAATTCTGTCAAACACTATTGTGTTAATGCATTATATACGTTCCTGAATTTGGAAAGAATTAGGTAGTTTCAAGCCATATCTGAAATATCCTAGACTTAACTGATAGGATTCATATTCGACAGTTTCTGAAACTGAATTCGAATACTTCCACGGTGTCATCGCTTTCATCGTTCCTTTCCTAAGAAAGCAATAAATTAACAAAGCAGAGGAAAAGATAGTTGTAGCTCACGTTTTAGTATTTAGAGATAAGCAGAGTAGTTGATGAAACTAAGATTCGAATAAGGATTATAAGTATTCCTTATACTGAAATTTCTTCCAAACTAGGTGAAAGTTATAGATTGTTATTTCGGAAGTTAAGTATCTGATTAGATTTCAAGCACTCAATATCGGGAAATCAGTGTTTTATCTGTTTATATCTCAAGCTTAAAACGGAAGACATGAATACCAGATATAATATGAAGTATCTACTTTTATAGTATTTCCTGAATATTCGTTGTGGCAAGTTTCTTGGCAGTTTGGTCAAATGCAATTTACTGGTAAACTATTATAGTTAGTTTTCAAGTATACTTCATTCCTTTGAAAACGGATATACACATTAGAGTTTTCTGTGAATTGTTTCCCTTTTTTAGTAGCTAGTCTTATCTGCTTAACTTTTCATATTTAACAATGCATAGCGAAACACCCATGAAATAATAAAAACTGTCTACTTTTACAACTTTTGTTAAACTTCAAATTTCAAAAACTAAAAATTTTAGACGGTTTTACGTCTTTATTCCTTAACTACACTTTTAAATTTTCAATTTAGCTTACATAAAAATCATTTTAAGCCTCGCCTTGTACGTACTGATAGTAGATTCAGCTTTCTGAAATATTTTTGATTAAGGCATTTATCAACCATGAACGTTAAGAGATAGGATAAAAATATAAATAATTATAATACAGTTTAGAACAGCTATGTCCAGACCGCGTGCCGCATACAGCAAAGCTGGGGATTTTTGCAGACCTTCCTGTGCTTCTTGCTCCTTTTTTGTTCTTGGAGTAAAACTGTGACGCGAAAATTTGTGCAACCGTCAACACGATTTCTGTTTGTATGTGGTTCAACTTGCTACTTCTATTAGAGTTCATAGTCAAATTAATGTGGCAGAAAAATGCCACAATTTTACGAGTTTGAAAGAAATGTTAAAGAAGCAAGGATTGGAGAAAGTCTGATTGGCATTGCAACAGATGCGGCGCCTTCAGTGGTTGAAAAAATGCTAGAGCTGTTAATTTGATTCAAAATTTTCACCTGATAAACTTATGTGTTGAATATATCTCACGTTATATCAGCTGTTAAGTCAATTAAGAATAATTCAGTAAAGCTACCCCAATTTTTACGCTGAAATTCCATGACTAGTAAAAAACGTTTAGAAACACTTGGGACTTGAGGGAGGAAATTTGTAAATTATACAATGAACAATGCATTCTGGATTAATGTTTTCTAGCAGATATCACAGTGAAATTAAATGAACCAAATTAGAATCTTCAAGGTTAACATAAATTGATTACTGATTGTTATCAAGATATAAACGATTTTTCCAAATATGCAAACGAAGTCAGAAAATAGATCCAATTCCAGATCGAATTGATAGACTTCAAAACAAGTGCAGAATTGAAACACATGTATGAAGCTAATAATAAATTTGAATTTTACCAAAAATAAATTCACGAAGATCAATTTTCCAACCTGATATTATTGACAACATACATCACAGCTGGAATGTAAACGACCCATCTCTGCAAATATTTCATCTTAAAACTGAAAATTGTGAAACAGAAGAATCGAAACAAGCTAAAGGACGAACAAAAATATTAAAAATTTGACAACTGAAATTCAAAAGCGAGTAACACAATAAATTAATATTTTTAGTAATTTCTTGTAGATTTCTATGGGTGGGCCACATGCCCACCTACACCTATGATGTTTATTTGTGCTCGATAAACAATTTCGGTTGAACTAGCTAATTTAGATTATATTTATATCCACTCGCCCACTCCAGAAATGTTATAAAATTTGTCTTTTGTCGAAACCTAAAGCTCATGTTAAATTAATGCCTTCCTTTCAAATTACAGTTTTTACGATTCAGTTCCGATTATTTCCAAAGTTCATAAAATTTGCGAATCAACCAAGGTTTTATGGAAATTGTACAGTTACAATCTCTACGTTTTACATATCTTTCTAAACCTCCATGTTACACAAATAAACTTAATGGGCGTTACAATACGTAGTACTAAACGTTATTTGAAACTACATAAATAAAAAAAATCGAAAGCGATAAAATCAAAGTTGTTTAATGACGAAACTACACTATGCAATTTACTTGCAGATGCATAAAGAATTAGTTTTTATCGAATACATTTTCTAGTGTATCAAATCTGGTAAATTATTGAAGAAATAAGCTATAATAAAATAATGGATACAAACGACAACCTTAAAGAAATTCGCGTTGCTTAAAAATCTAAATCGCCAAGCATTAAACAAAAAATCAAGATTTAGTGTAATTTAATGAATTATTTAATTATTAACTACGTATGTATTTA
This sequence comes from Melanotus villosus, assembly GCA_963082815.1. Lineage (NCBI taxonomy): Eukaryota > Metazoa > Arthropoda > Insecta > Coleoptera > Elateridae > Melanotus > Melanotus villosus. The sequence continues at coordinate 29,114,300 of OY720424.1, forward strand.
ATTAGACTGAACTTTTCACTTCATTTATAATCAGTCTTAATAAATAAGTTATTCAGCAAATAAAGTAGGTACTTATTTAAATTAAGTTATCTGATTCTAGATTATTTTCTTGGTTTATGATCACTCCTCAAAAAACTAAAAATATTGACAAAATCAAATAATTTCACAGATTTTCAACTCTTTCAGCATGGAAATCAAAACATGGCCCAGAATAACCAAAATAATTCTGTAATTCCTTGGAAGTACCTCAAAGAGCAACTTAAAGAAGCAGTAGATTATCATTTGGCGGTCATAAATATGGCAAATGAAATGGAAGAGATGCTTAATGGTTTAATGCTCTTCGTGTTTTTCTTTACTTTAGCTATGTTGGTTTTTGTAATACATCGAGCATCATTTGTAAGCTTGTTTCAAATTATTCCTTACATGTTGCAATAACTATCATATCATTTTAGCTCCCATTTGGCGATACTCGACTTATAAAAGCATGGGGAGAAGCAATATGCGGTTTTTTTCAAGTTTCTATACTGTGCTATTGGGGAAATCAGGTTATTCTTGAAAGTCAAAATATAGGAAAGGCGGTTTTTGAAACAGACTTTGTTGATACCGATCTTCAATTTCAAAAAGCCTTAGTATTAATAATCAGAAGGAGTCAAACTCCTACAAAGATTACAGCAGGAAAGTTCGCAGATATTTGTTTAGCGACATTTACTTGGGTATGATACTTGCTATAAATTTTTTGTAGTTGTTGTGAAAGATTTCCTTAAATGAAGAAATCCATGAAACTCAATTTTAGATTTTTAGATATTTTAAAAAATATTCTCAGTATTAGTTGCACTAGTGTTGCATAGAAACATGTTCAGATTTACATAGAAAGTAAATTTGTCATGATCCGCATCTTTGTGGATACATTCGTAATAAATTTACATTAATTTTGAATAATCCCGAAAAAATGGTTTAAAATAATAGAGAGTTGTCGCAAGTACAACACTAAATTTAGCGTACGTTATTTTCGTACATTCGGACGAATGCGCATGCGTCTACATTTAGCGTACGCTAAATAAATAACCGCGGTCCGGTATTTTCATAAAATAGCGGAGAGTTTTTGCGTACGTTATTTTGAGTGGTGAGGTTATGTTGCCGTGTTTATAAACAAGTAATTTTATATGTTGAGGTTAGGTTCGGAAACTTTAGCGTATGGTAAAATAGCGGCGTGTGATAACTCTAAAATGTCATTTACCGTAAAATTAAACTAGCGTATAACATCACGTGATTTTAGCGTTAACGGAAATTTAACGTAGTACTTGCGATAACTCCCGATTTTCAAGCGCCTCCCATGTCAAGGATTGATTCCACTGTAGATTTGAGATTCGATAAACTGCACTCTCTGTATCTCATACAGTGTGATTGTATTTGATTGTCACGATAGTAGCGAAGTATGAATTTGCCGCCCTAGGGAAGTACTTACTTACTTCCTTAATCCTTATGTCTTTCTACCCTTCTGGGTGTAAGACGTGGAGTTGGGTTGCGTTTTCTTCCGGTCTTTTATTTCCAGAATTCTCTCCATTTCTTCCGGTCATTTACTTGGGGCATCACTTCTTGTAGTTTCTTTCCTCTGTTGTGTGTTGCTTTAATAATTTCGTCCATCCATGTTTTTCTTGGTGTTCCTCTGTTTCTTTTCTTTGTTGTTCTGGCTTCAAATATTCTTCTAGTTATGCTTTTCTCATCCATCCTTTTCACATGCCCAAACCATCTCAATTGGTTATCTTCTACAGGGTGATTCAAAAGTATTGTCATTAATTTTAAAGGTAGGTAGAGCATACCAAATAGAAAAACTTTTCTCAATAAACCATGTGTCGCAAGTAAACCGTAACCTCAGAAAAAAATTATAAACATTAATACAAAAATTGTTTTGGGGTAACTGGAACAATGGAATAGGTCAGTTCTGTTTACATTAAAAATTTAAATTTATCAATAGTCTTTCTTGTCCGTACTGATAAAGAGCCCAGGTGTGATGTGACGTAGCTTAGCGAGTCCATTCTTCACTGTAAAACTGCACCGTTCGAACGCGTTAATGGAAGGTCATCTTAACCGTATGACCGAATTAATTAATAATTGACGTTTTAATTTACGAGAAAGCTCTTCAAAATGCTGTAGCAGCTCTGAAAGACAGTTTTTTTGTTTGTGTTGTATTTATTTAATTGTGTCTGTTTATTGGAGGGACATTTTTTGTAAGTTCAGTTTCACTTTATTAACAACATTTTTTCTAATATCACTTTTTAAACATGCCACTAATTGTTTACTGTCATCAGTCTTAATTTTGAAAAAATTGCAGAGGAAATTGAAACCTGCAAATTACATAATTGTGTAATGTTTCATTTATTTTTGCAGGGTCAAATTTCTACGGCGCATATTAGCCAGCGGTTCTCAAAAGTGGGTACATATCCAAATTTTAAATTAAAAAAATCGCTATAAGCTTTAAATTTTTGCTCTAATGTACTTCTACTAAGGTCAGCATATGCCCATTTAATTGAATGGCGATACTTTTAAATCACCCTGTATATACTGGTCCACGGGTTTTATATTTAATCTTTGTCGGTAAGTTTCGTTTCTTATACGATGTAACCGGGTTTTGTTCTCAATTTTTCGGAGGAATCTCATTTCTGTTGCTTGTAATTTTTTCCTTTGTGCTTCAGTTGTTGTCCATGTTTCGGAGCTATATGTTAGTATTGGGATGACCACTTTCTTATATATTTGTACTCTAATTTCTTTAGGTATATTCTTATTTCCCAGGAAGGTTGTTTTTATACTGTTGAAAATTTTACCGGTGTTTGTCGTTCTTTCTATGATTTCGTTATCTAGTTTTCCGACTTTTGATAGCATTGTTCCTAGATATTTGAATTTCTCTATGTGTTCTAGCTGCTTAAATAACTTGGGTACCTAGCTATCGCAACTCGGGACCTGATTTTTAAAATTTAAATTTGGATTTTGTACTTCGGGGATTTCCGTGAAATATCCACATCAAACATTTAACAATTGAATCTTCAAAATGTTACGAAAGAGCTGAGCTCGACTTTTTTATTTCTATTTTTACATAGGGGATTCCCTCAAAAATTTCCACATCAAACGTTTCGAATTTAAGTTTGAAAAATGCCACAAAGGGAGCTTAAACGACCGGAAAATTGATCTAATTTTTATGTTTGAAATTGAATTTATAAATCAGGGATTCCCCCAAAAATTTTTCTACTCAACCGTGTATTCTTGGCCTTAGAAATTAAGTTCGAAGGAAGCTGAAAATTGCGAGTTTTTTAATTTAAATTTGTTCACATTAAACATTTACATATTACATTTTCAAAATCACGAAAAAGTAAGCTGAAAAATTCAGAAAATTGCTCGAATTTGTAGTTTCAATTTCTCTTATGTGCTTATGATGATTGTCTTCGTTTTCTCTGTGTTTATGTTCAAGCTGTAATTTTTAAGCGTTTGATTGAATAATTCAAGGCTTTTATGTAATGTTTTTTCATCATCTGCAAATATGACCATGTCATCTGCGTAACATATTTCCGTTATTTTTACTGTTTCCATCTTCCAATATCCCACTTCGTAGCTTTGTAAGTTGCTTTTTATCTTTTTTTATGGCCTCGTCTAGTATTACTGTGTATAGCAGCGGACTTAGTATGCATTCTTGCCTTACTTATTTATTTGTTTCGAACATCTATCCCAGTTTTCATTATTTCTTTCATTAAATGTTGTAAGTACTTCATGGCCTCTTCTGGGAGTGCTTTTAACATTTCATTTGTCACTTTATCATGTCCTGGAGCTTTACTTCTTTTAGTTTTACTTATAGCTTCTTTTATTTCTTCTAATGTAATTTCCTCTTCTTCGTATACTGTATTTTCTATATTTCTTTCTTCTGTTTCATCTCGTCCGTCCAATAGTCCTTTCTAATACTCTCGCCATCTTTCCATAATCTGGTGCTCATCTGTAATTGCTGTTCCATGTTTGTCCTTTATGTTCTATAATGTAACATTTTTCTTGTTTCTCATTCATTTCATTCCGAAGAATAGTTTTTGATTATATTGGTATGCTGTTGTTAATTTTTATCCGAAGTCTTTCCATGTTTTTTCCTTTTCTTCTTGAATTATCTTTTTGACTTTTCTTCTTTCTTGCTTGTTTGTATTTTTCGTAGTATTCGGTGTCTTTCTTACTCAAGTATTTTTTCCATGCTTTCTTTTTGTCTTTAATAGCCGTTTTTACTTATTCTGTCCACCGGTGTGTTCTTTTTATATTTCTATTTACAATTTTTGTCGTCCCGCAACATCTTTCCGCCGCGTCTAGGACTTCTTTTTTAAAGTTTCTCCATGTATTTTCTATATTATCACCAGTTCTCCTTTTGCTGAATTTTCTATTGAATATTTCATGATATTGTTATTGGGTTTTTTAGTCTGTAACATTTTATCTTGATATTTATCACTTTTCGCTGTTGGCCTCTTTTTTTTATATTATTACTAATGATTGCCATTGTCAGCAGACAGTGGTCACTACCTATTTCGGCTCCTCTTTTTACTCTGATGTCCTTTACTCTGTACCAGATTTCTCGGTTTACCAGAAAGTAATCTATGATTGATTTTTCGTTTCTACTTTTAACTTCCTTCGTTATTTTGTATATTTCTTTATGTTTAAAATGCGTGTTTCCTATTTTTAGTTCAGTGTTTAGGCAAAATTCGATTATGCGTTCTCCATTCGTATTTTTCGTTGTTTCCCTTGTTTTCCCAGGCACCATTCTATTCCTTCATTTCTGTTTTCTACTCTTCCGTTGAGATCTCCCATAATTATAATTTTGTTTTCGTTTTTGTCTACCTCCTCTTATAATTCTGAGAAGAATTTTTCTTTTTCTTCCTTTTTAGCATCTTCATTTGGTCCGTAGGCGACTATTATCGTATAATCTTGTTCGTCATCTTCTGTGTAATGTACGGATAGTATTCTGTCGTATATTACCTCTTCTTTCTTTACGAATTTTATCTTTTCTGCTTTTATTACTATCGCTACACCTGCTTTCGCATTTTTGTTTTTGTTTATTCCCGACCAGTACCTACATATAGTATCTGTTTGTGAGTACTGTCAGTCCCGTATCTTTCCTCTTCGTCTCTGTTATTCCAATAATGTCTAGGTTTAATTTTGTTAACTCTTCTGTTAATTCCTCTTCTTTCTGGTTGACACTTTTTACGTTCCACGTTCCCATTTTTAACCTATTATAGTTTTCTGTTACATGTGTATCCTGTAGGTTTTCGTGTGACCTTTTGATTTTCCTTTTATTTGAGTCCATTTGTTCTTTTCCGTTGATTTTTTCGACGTGATCGATTCGTCCTGTGTTTCGCGTGTCTCTGTCAGTTTTCTAAGTTGGGCTCAGCTGAGTCCTCAACTAATCTGTTCTTGTTCGTGTACCATTTCCAACAATTTTCCCTTTATGTTTATCTTTATATAGCCTACTTTGCTTGTTGTCCTTTCTTCTCTTGCTCGATCTCTTATAACTTTCTGAATCACACTTTCTTTCTTCGTCATATCAGAATCGATATATATTTTATGGTCTTTTAGGTTTCTAAGTTTATTTTTATTCTTTAGTATATTAATTTTGTCTGTTATGCATTCTGTTTCTATAACGCAAGTTGTACCGCCAATTTTTCCCGCGCTGGTCAGTTTTACATCCACCTCTAAATGTTTCTTTATGAAATCTTCTTTTAGGGTCTTCTCTTACCTGAGTGGGTATTTCCTTGATGACTAATTTTTTTCTTTTTCATGTTTCTTTCCATTTGTTCTAATCTGTCGCTCGTTTATTTGAGTTGTATCTCCAGTTTCTCGTTTTTCATTTTTTATTCTTTAAGTTGCTGTGTGTTTTCTTTTTGTTCTTCCCTAATATGTTTTAATTCGGTTATCATTTCTTCGTAGGGAAGTAACTACTTTAAAAACCAAGCTTATGCATTCAATAAATTAATTTATTGACCATTAATACCACCGTTATGTCAAAAATTATTTAAACTGTATAATAACTATCTATCTATATTTATAATGTAGGAAGTGGTATATTTGGAGACTTGCTACAATTGACCAGTAGTTCTCGATGCTCGATGGAGTAACTAGTAATTATAATAAATTTCATGCAATATATTCAAATTTTTACTAAGGTTAATTACATAGCTATTAAAATATTTAATATACCTACTTTAGAGCAAAATTTCATCGTTAAAATCTGGTAGTTTCGAGTATTTCTATATTAATTGTATTTATTTCTATATATGTGCAAGACAATGTTTGGCGTTGAAGACGTAAAAGTTTAGTATTCAAGATGTAGAACTATAAATGATAATAAAAGATTTTTTTAAAAGCACATGTGTGCTACTTTTTGACTTAAGTCACAATTGAAACAATACCATATCTTACCAAAACTTTAATTAAAACATACAATAATAAAACCGAACTAATAGATAGAGCCAGCACTCGAAATCTGAATTGTCCTTTAAATACTTTTATTATGTGAATATTGTTTGTGGTAACCGATTTAGTTTTATACGAATATACGGCTCCCAGTTGCTAAATGCTACATACTATTGAGTAAATAACAACATACAACTAAAAATACTCTGTGAAACCACAACAGGGTATAAAAAGCTTTCCGACTACAGGCTCCATCCCAAATAAGCGACTGGATCTTTAGTAAAAAGGGCATCTGAAAGCATAGGGGATGGATTATGACTTTCCGCATTTTTTGGTTGTTCTTTTTACTAGGACATAATTTTATTGTTTGACAAAGCACAATATAAAGAATTCAAATACTTTTGGTTTACCGTAAACTCAAACATTTTCCTGGATTGTCAAAATTACGTTTTATTTTCCTTTGTAAAATACTAACAGTAACATATCTACAATGTTATCGGCCAAACATACGTTTATTAATATTTTAAATACCTCCAGCAACGAAACTGCTGACGGACACCGATAATGACAAATTTTATACAATTAAAAGGTGGAATGTGTGCCAATCTAACAATAAATAAAAGCTATACCATATTTGATAGCAAAAAGAAGGTGAATGTTGTATAAACTAAAAAACAACTTTATTATTATTAGCTGTAATTAAGCTGTAAGACGTCATAGTAATTAAACATAAATAAGTACAAAAGTTCGTAAAAAAACTGTTTTACTGTTACTTATTCATACTCTCTACTTTCAGTTTTTAAGAACATTCTATTCGGCATTTATGATACTTCAGCAACAGACTGGAAAGGAAAGAAAATAAAAACGCTAAAAACGGTTTCATTCACTGCTGCAACTTCTCAAAGAAAAAAAAAGTTGTATTATTGTAGATTCTTGATAATCTGTACCTAAAAAGAATTATAAATCAATAAATTACGTAATTGAATGTTTAGTACGTTGGAATAGAAGCACTAGCAGTAATGTTTATCAGTAAAATAATTATTTCTCTTGATATGACAGTGGTTAAATAACATGAACTGCAGCGTCTCTATGAATTTGTTTAACGATAGGTTTAAAAAATATTTATGTATGTATATGTTACGGTCAATGTGATCAATCCGGCCAGTGTTAACAATGACCGGTCAATGTGGATAATGTACTTTTACTTTTTTTTAACTTCCTCTGCCTATAACCTCCAATAAACACCTCTACTGTTTTGGCAGAGGCATTTATTGGAGGTTAGAGGTAGAGGAAAAACAGTTTTTTAATTGCTATACCAAGTACATTCTCCAAATTAACCGGTTATTGTGAACACTGAGCGGATTTACTATATTGACCGAAACATACCCAGATAACACAAGGATATCGAAAAAATGTTCAATGGATATCCCTATACGGATGTTAACACATCCATAAGACGTCCACTTTAGGTCCGCTGGACCTCCTATGTACATCTGCTGGACATCCGTTTGTCACAACTTTCAGTATCCACAGGACATCCTTTTCAAATGTCCACAGAACGTCCTTGTTAAATGTCCACAGAACATCCAATTTTTATCACTATGGATATCTATATGATATCCATGTGTGTTATTGGCATTTTTGGGGTTTTCAATAAAAATTTTAAAAAAGTTTAAGATTATAAAAAAGTAATGAATTGAACATTACTCTACCTTCGTTATCAAACCACCAAAAATAAATAAATGGGAGCAGTTACCGTCAAACGTCGATGGACGGGCATCAGTGACTACTCCCATAAAAAAACTTTAGTTTGTTTTTATTTTTGATTGTATGTTAACAAAGACAGATAATCTACGAAACATTGCGGTTTTATAGCTTTTAATTTTTAGTGACCAAAAACCCAAATAAAAAATTTCACTAAATGTCAACGAACTACGTACAGAGAATACCTGTTATTCAATTACACTATATGCACTAGAAAGTTACACATTGTAGTTGTGAATATTTGAATAAATCACAATCTTTTGACCTGTCAATAAATTTACGTACACTTGTTCAAATAAAAATTTGTTTATTCTAGACAAGTAATGAAACTACATCAAACTTCTTAAAAATTATATCGGTACAGTATGAATATTACATGTATTTAAACATTTAAGCAATACATACGTTTGTATTTTTATTCCTTTACTTTGGAGGAACATCTTTCTTTGGCACGACGTAACCAGTTCTTCATTGAATCTTCAAAACTTTTATTAGTTTCAGTATTTAAAACCTTCATTCCCGCACCTACAATTAAAATAACTTGTTAGAACACAAAGGTTTGGATAAGGAAAAATGCAATTTATTTGGCTATGAGCGTATATGTATTTCAAGCAATCGGTTTAACCAAATAAATTGGAAGCAGCTTAAAAACTGCAGCTTACGAAGTAATTTGAGGGCTACTTCACGTTTGTTTGGTTAAACGTAATGCTTCAAATTATTCAGATGATTCACAAGCAAAACAGAATTGTGTTGACTACGTAAGTTTTAAATCTAACTTACACAAATGATGTAATTAAAAATGAAGATCTATTGTAATTAAGACATAAATAGGAAACTTACGTGTCACCACTTGACTTAACAGTAATTTTGAAAAGATTTTTTTTTCTTTAGGCCCAGCCAGCTATATTCAGAAGTAATTTTGTCGGTTATTATTTTCGACAAGATCATCTTTACGACATCATATGGGTTTGCTCCACCAATACGGGAAACTTCGTTAATCTAAAAACAAAATACTATTAAGATAATAATTTTATAAGCACAGTAAAGTCCCAGTTATCCGCGATTACACGGATAATTGGGACTCTATACTGTATATAAACGGTAGGGGAGAGCGGGGAGGGTCTGGACACCGGGAGACAGTGGACAGCTTCATATTTTGCGCCTTTTGGCTTTCTTATGTTTCAAATTCAGACAGTAGATGGCTTCATGTTAGTTGTACCCTGTTGTACCCTGCTTCCCTGTTGTAAAAGTGGTGCAAACAAAAATTGTGTTTTTATTGTGTTTTTTCAAGTTCTCATCATTCTGATGTAACTTTATGGGCAGCTAGTGGAAGTGTTACCAAGTAGATGTAATCACCTATTTATTGATTTATCGGTGCCGCATGTGAATTGCAGACTTTAGTTTGAGGTTATAACACTATTGGCGCCGTGTTTTGTGTAGTTGGGTTTTCAACACCATATTAAAAATTATTGTGCCAACCGGGAGACTTCGGACAGTGTCCATAATCTCCCGCCATTGTCCATAATCTCCCCACAATTTGACGATACTTACCTATAAATTTAGGCCTATTAATAGTGCTGTCAACCGGTTCCGAGTCCTAGAATCGGAATCGATTCTTTGGCCTAAAGAACCGGTTCTAGGTTTGTAACAGAATCGGTTTTCCGATTCTGGAATCGAAGAACCGATTCCCGATTCTAGAATCGAAAAACCGATTTCCGATTCTAGAATCGAAAAACCGATTTCCGATTCTAGAATTGAAAAACCGATTCCCGATTCCAGAATCGAGGAACCGATCCCGATTCTGAAACTATAAAATCGATTTTCGGTTCTGGAATCGAATATCCGATTTTCATTTGATCATCCGATACACTTTTTCTTTAGTATTTGCTAGAAAGGTAACTTAACCATAAAAATAGCGAACCAATTTTAAATAGGTGAATGACAGATATCCACTATCCAGACTACACACTACACATTTCTATTTTGTATTCACATTACACATTTCTTTTCTGCATTACATATACGCCTTTATTTTTACGCTTAGGACCTACGTACGGTAATCGAAAATTACCTTAATTATTTTCGTGGTGGTTTAAAAATAGTTTTTAATTCATTGTAACACTTTTAATTTGTACTTAATAGCAATTCGCTTTTAATGTAAGGCAACAACAACAAATGCGTTTTCAGTGTTATAATAAACCATGACAATACATTTTTATTCTTTTGCAAACCTCCGTCAAAAACCTCAGAAGACAATACCAACATTCGAGAACTTCAAGCTTGAACGTATTACAATGATTGTTCTTAGTACTTGGGGTATTATAACAGTTAACCTACTGTTAAACCTCCGCACGCCAGATCCCTTGTACAATACAGCAATGTGAATTATAGCTATAAAATGAGCTGCATAAGATTTTGTTACGAATTTTTAAAGGGGCCGTTACCGTCTTAAATGGTTTAAACAATAATTGCATTCCTTTCAATTTTCTAAACAAAAGTTAATTTTTCTGCGAAATACTCAGCTACTAAGTGCGTTTACCTGTATGGAATAAGATAATCTCTTCAAAACACTATTGAAAAACCTTTTGAATGTTGTTTCAGCTTTTTAAAGTTATTTATTTTTTTTTTATCAGAGAATCTCCGATTCTGCACTAGCAAAGTGATTTATGATTATAACAATTGAATTTAGATTCTCGTCTTAAAGAAGCAAAACTACGAATGCCGATTCTCGATTCTAAGAATCGAATTGCGATTCTCGATTCTAAGAATCGAATTGCGATTCTCGATTCTCAGAATCGAATTTCGATTCTCGATTCTCAGAATCGAAAACCGATTCTCGATTCTCAGAATCGAAATCTGATTCTTTTGGAATCGATTCTTTGCAGAATCGAGAATCGGTTCTACTATATTTCCGATTCTTGACAGCACTACCTATTAATATCAGCATCTTGGTTATTGAAAACATGCCTAGAATTTATAAAAAGGTCACTAACAGGGAATTTCTTCCCGAACTAATGAAAAATGCCGTTAAAGACGTGATTGAGAATCAAATTAGTATTCGCAAAAGTGCTGAGCAAAATGGTGTAAAAAAATCTGCGCTAGCAATTTATGTAAAAAAAAACAAAGAACAAGGCATTACTAATGTTAACTTCAAGCCAGGTTTTAATAAAAGCCAAGTGTTTACATCTGAAATGGAAGAAATTCTAGCTCGATACCTCATCAAATGTTCCGCAATGTTTTACGGTCTTACTCCTAAACAAACCAGGTAAGTTGCCTATGAATTTGCCATAAAAAATCATCTGCGAGTTCCAAATACTTGGATTCAAAATAAAATGGCAGGAAAAATTGGTTTGCCGGGTTTATGTGGCGCAATAAAGATTTATCTATTAGAAAACCGGAAGCAACAAGTGTATCTCGTATGGCAAGTTTCAATCGTGTGAACTTGAAAACCTTTCAAGATAAATGTGAAAATCTGATTGGTCGCCATGCTTTAACGCCAGGCCAAATATTTAACTTAGATGAGGTAACTATTTAGAATGGTGGTAAAAACTATACATATTACATCTTATTTGTCTTTTAGACCGGAGTTACGACTGTCCAGAGGGTTCCCAAAATCTTTGGCAAAAGGGGTGAGCACCAAGTAGGCCAGGTGGTGTCTCGAGAAAGGGGTGAACTCGTAACCCAAGTGGGAATCATTTGCGCTGCAGGTTCATCATTGCCGCCGGTTTGGCTCTTCCCCAGGCAAAGATACAACCAAAGAAAAATGATGAAGGGTCTTGAAGAAAATGGACAATTAGGGTTAGTTCACCCTAGCAGCTGGATGACGTCAGAAAATTTTTTAGAAGTTCTAAAGCAAATTGTAATGCATACTCGATGTAATAAAGACAACAAAATTTTGTTAATTATGGATAACCATGAGTCCCATCTGTCGTTCCCCGGTATAGAATATTGCCGTGCTAATGGAATTATTATATTAACCCTTCCACCGCATACCTCAAATAGACTGCAACCATTGGATAGATCAGTATTTGGGCCCTTCAAGACATTTTTTAATGATGGTGCTAACGCTTGGATGTTAAATCATCCTGGCCAAACTCTGACTATCTATGATTTGCCAACCATATGCATGCAAGCTTGGGACAAAGCAGCCACCCCAACAAACATTAAATCAGGCTTCAAATGCACAGGAATAATGCCTTTCGATAAAAATGTGTTTCAAGAAGAAGATTTTTTGCCAGCATATGTGACAGATCGACCTGTTACCACGCCTTCAGGAAATACTACACCGCCCCAGATGGAAGATAATGAACAACCATCAACATCAACTGCACCTCTAGAAGCGAATAGTTCACTAGCAAACGAAAAGTGTTCCACTATGTTTATATCTCCAGAAGTGGTGTGTCCTTTCCCAAAAGCGCCAGCAAGGAAACAAAATAATAAAGGCAGAAAGAAAGGAAAGTGTATGGTTGCTACCGAAACGCCAGAAAAGAATGAGATTGAAGAGCAACATTTAAAGAAAATGGCGAAGCAAAGAGCAAAAGTTAAAAGACAAATATGCAGTAATGACTCAAGCGATGAGGATGAGGATGAGAGTATTGCTTATGCTAATTCGTCTGATGAAGTAACTTTCGATGACGAAGATGATGATAACCAAGATAACATTAAAGAGGGTGATTATATTATTGCCAAAGTTTTTGATGCTGGTAAAAAGCATTCACGAAATTATGTTGCTCAGATTGGAAAGTTAATGAAGAAAGGATACCAAGTGAGATTCTTGAAGCGGCATCTTCATTCTAATAGGTTTACTGTTAGTAATGAAACGCCCGCCTATCTGCCTAATGAAGATATTGTTGTTAGGTTGCCAAACCCTTTGCAAGATGCAAGAGAAAGGTTTAAAAATATGATTTATTTTAATAGAGATTTGTCAGAGTTCTCCTTACACTAACTTAAGCTTGGTTTGATAGTTTTTGTGTTCCTAAAACTCATAAATGTATATTTATGCCTATGTATAATATTTTTTTAATATAATTACGATAGTTATTAGGTACTAAAATATAAGAATTTATTTTTTCTATAATAGTGCAATGAGTTGTTTCTTGTCCTATTAGGGACGAGGAACTGTTAAACTTTAATATGTTATTTAGTTGGTTCTAATATGCATACTCTTGTTTTTTGGAATGTCATGTTTGTATTTTATAATCAAATATATTATTTTTATTACAGTCAGCAAGCCTTGTACAATATTAACTATGTCCAACATCTCCCTACCCAGTGTCCATTGTCACCCTCAAATGCGGGACACTCTGGACAAAATCACTTACTTATTTGAATTTGTTATACAGAAAAACCAAATTTAACAGGATTTTGAAATTAGCGGGAAAATGTGTGTAAGTTATTTACCTAATACTTTTATAATGTTGATATCAAAATAAACTGTCTATCTCCGGAATACATTAAGAAACGTGAAATTTGTCCAGATCCTCCCCGCTCTCCCCTACTTACAGTTTGATTAAAGTTGTTTTCATCATGTAAATATTGTTCCAATTGTTGCAGTTCCACTTCATTTTTTATCGGCAAATTGAAAATTACAAATATCGAGGTATCATTTTCTGCATGTTCAGGAACACTGATAGAATTCTGTTTTAATTCATTTACTTCACCTATCAATTCTATCAGTGTGGCCTGAATGCGGTTTTGCTGCCTGATAATTTGTCGGAAGTATTCTATAAAAGAATTTAGAAACACTCAATATTTATATTATATATTAATATTTTAAAGGACTTTAAACTCTAACCTTGGAATGTTGGTTCAATAGAGTTTAATGATGGGGTACTAGTACGACTACTTATTGGAGACTGCCGTAATACTACAGTTGAGGGATAAACCAATTCATCTGTACCGCCATCGGCAAGATCTACAAGAAAATAAAATTAAAACTTGAACGTTACTACAAGAACTAATGCATATCTACCTATATTATTTATAAAATTCACACTGGAATCTGTAACGGGTTGATGTTGCTCTAGTTCCACTTGTGGATGGCAAGGGTGTTGATGTTATTCTAGTTCCACTTGTGGATGGCAGGTGTTGTTTCGAAGGTACTAAAAGGCAATTATATTAACCTACATATTAAGTAGATATTCATTCAAGTATAGTATGATCAAAATATTGTTTCGTAACACCAATCCTTAAACGTACAAATATACTAGCAAGAAACATCAATTTTTCATAATAAAATAGTACATTTAACAACTGATTGCATTGATTTCCATAGGTTAACATATCGTCAAAGTTCTAGTCACCCTTTATAACAAAAAAATTTAGTCATACTACACTTATATTTAAACAGTCATAAAAGATCTCTCGATGTAATTATTATAAGTACCTGCTTTATTCAATTGTGGAGGTTTTTCTAATAAAACGCTAGTATCGTCGCTTTCCTCATCATCACTACTCAACACACGCTGAATTCTTTTTCTTCTTTTATGTGTCGGCTCACTGTCAGAATTTAAATCTGATTGTGTTTCAGCTTTTTTTTTCTTTCTGGCGAGCAACATAGTAATCGGCTAAAACAGAAATGATTTAAATGAAATAACTAAACGATATTATAACAGCCTTACCATAAGTACTGTTACGAAACAATATTATTTTATGTACAGGCCATGTATCGGAAGGTTCTTCATGCCGCTTTATTGCATGACTGAGACGATTATTTGTGAACGGTGGCCAATAACAGTTGTTGCTTACAATCCATGTCGTTGGCACAGCTTGCACACTATCATCTTCCACAAATTTTACAATAGTCCACGTTTCTTCCATTATTATTTATAAATATTAAAACGTAGTTATACCTATCAAAAAAAAAAAAAGACAAAAAAAAATTAAAAACAGCTAAGCATAAATATCAATTTACATTTTACATTAAATAAGCAGATCTTCATTGTGTATGCAACAGGGGAAAAACAACAAGTTTTTCTTTATAATCTAACTTCATACACGTATATGCTACCTCGCTAATATTCCAATATCTTAACGGACGTGGTTTACTTATTATATAAATATTCAGAACTGATGAAGAGCATGGAGTGTTGTAAAATTCCTCCTTCAACATGTACTTGTGCCCAATAACCATTACTTCTTTGTTATTTGATATAAAAAAATTTATACACACTATACTGTCATCTTTTAAACAGCAGTAATTGTGTGGTTGTGTTATTCTTAACGAGAAATCTGGAAAATTGACCCTTTCAAATTGTGAATAAAATGTAAAATGGAGAAGTGGGCCAAGGGAATGTTGTTTTAAAAGTTCTGGATATTGATGCTCAATCTTATTAATTAACTACTTCTTCTTCCATTTTTCTGTGTAAAATTTGTGTAAGTGGATGATGAGGTTTTCGTATAAGCCTTTTTAGAGTTTGTATGTAGTTCTCAAATGCAAATACACTAAATTGATACAATACACCAAATCTTTCTGTGTCTTCAGTAATGTGTAATAAATTATGAAGGTTATGAGAAACATTTTCTTTGCTGTATAATTTAATGAAACTCCCAACAAAATACTTCATCAGTGATTTTGCATAATCTGAATATTCCGTACAATATTTTGAATTTAATATGGTACATGCAACACGTAATGTTAAAAAATTTAGATATCTATCTTTATCCAGCACTAATTTTAAAACAACTGGCCCAGTATAAAATAGAAATTGTCGAAATTCTGTCGCTTTCCATCTTTTACTTTCAGATAACGATCTTGGTTTCCTGTTAAATTCTGATGTTATGTTGCATGATTGACTAATTAACAATTGTGAAATATCAATTAGCTGTTTCGATGCGAGTTTATGTGGAGGTTTACCATTACACCAAAAAACAACAACTAACTTTCGTACCACTCCTAAGCATACTAAGTGCATATAATCGAGAGGGATATCCCTAACCATATCAAAATTTGGAAGTAATGCAACCAAGGATGTTCCTGTGTGGTGTTTTTGTTGATCTTTCGTTCTAAAACCAGCATCAGTTCTAAGTTTTAAATTGTTGGTTTCTACAAAACCTACTCTGTTATTAATGAAGCCTCCTTCTATGGAGCACTTTGTACATGAAGCATAACCTGTGTGGCATTTCGTGTACGTAACATATGATTTTGCAGGTGCATCACAAATAATAGCTTTTATTTTCAGCCTATATGTTTGCTCCTTGTAATCTATCCCTTCGGTAGTTAACTTAATAGCTTCCTCTATGAACTCTTTTAAATATGCATTTGCTTCTTTTGGTTTCTCATACCCGTGATAATCTCCAACAAGATTTACATTTTTACTGCCAAAGAGGAAGCACAAAATGGGATATAATTGACTCCCTGAACTTTTAGAAAGGGGTAAACCGTCTATATTAATGCATACCTCAACATCTGTATTTTTAAAATTTGTATGAACAGAAAGTAGAGTCTGTATTTTTTAGCCCAAAATGATAATACTGTCCAGGTTCAACAGGCTTTACATCAATCTTTCTTGGAGTTTTTAACAGTGTCCGAGAATCACATGGTAAATCCTTAAAACTTGGTTTTAAAATTTTTAACAAGTCATTTACTGCAACTTGTGAAATGTTATGCTTGACAGCCCATTCTGCTAAATGTTGACGTAAGTTATTTACATAACTTTCTTGTATAGGCGTCCCATTATTGACAAACACATTATTAGTTTTTGTTTCTATTTCTGAAGCCGAGTCGGAACTACTCCCAAAAAAATTATATTTATCATCATCATCAGAATTTTGCAAATTAATAGGGATAATAGGAACGGTGAGATTTTTAATGCGGAAAGATGCCGTGCTTCGGATACATCCTAAACTGCAGGTTCCGTGCTAATACGATGTTTAACAAGATCCCATCCAAGGCTGGAAGATTGCCGCCTTCTTCTTCGATACGCAGTATAACACCTTTTGTAAATTATTTTATTACATTCTTCCATGATTCTCTGTTGCATATATCTTCCAGAATCCACCGATGTCCTAAACATTATATTTTTAACAAGCAAAGCAGGAAATAATTTAGAGAACTAAGATCGTACAATTTTAGTGGATAGTAAACTTGTGGTATCAGTTTTTCGTCGTAAAATTGTCGAAACAATTTCAAGGTGGTACGAGCCACACGGGGTAGGAGATTGTCCTACTAAAACTAACCGTGTTACGGGTTGATCAATGAATGATTGACGAATTTTATTCTGATATCGAAGCGATAGTTCTTTCAAAAAACATGCAACCGATTAACCTCATTCACAAAACCTAACACAAGGACAATGCACCTCTTATTCTCATCACCGAGGAATTAATATATTAAAACATATAAAACTATGATTTGTCTGAAAAGAACGTCAAATACGGAACATTATCATCCGGATTGCCTTGCAGTCAAGTACAGCAACTCGTTCGTTATAATCTGGTGTCAGCAATTCCTGAGGAAGTTGTACTTGTAGACAAACAAATTTAAATCGTTTTTTAATGGTTTATATGTAAAATTGCTTTATGGAACAACCTTCCAAAACGACAACGCTCTTCCTTCATCCGACACCTTACTTATTCGACGGTATCATCCGTTCGAATTCGTTTTCTGTTAGCTCCAGTTCCGCAGCTTATGCTACCAGTTTATTCAGAATTGGTAACAGTAAGGCATAGTTTCGATAAAAAATAATTTTCAATAGCTGCTGTTTCATTCTCACAGAACGCATTTAAACAAAAGTGTCCACTCTTCATTTTCTAGACGTCGCAGTTGACTGTAATATAAAAAAAATTGTTACTGACAAAGCATTGTTATGAAAAGCGAAATTAAAGCATAATATTATAAAATAATGCCGACCTGGATGGCGTTAAGGATAGCATATTTGCTTCTCCACAGTTAAGCGATTCTTTAGAACAATTACTCTTGTAAAATTGGAAAACCATGAGTAAAGGGTTTAAAGTACCAGCAACTATGAATAGCATTAAGAATTCTGTTTTTTAAATCAAGACGAAAATGCATAGAATATTACATTGCGACACGAAAAATAGGAACAAGTTGTTCGAAAGCTTAATTAAATTTAAAAAAATATATAATAATCTAGACTATTTAAGAAAAAAACCAATAAAAATTGCTGCAGATACATACTTTAAAACGCCAACAAAATTATATTGTAAAAATAAATCGTATGAGCACAATTATCGGAAAGCTTTATTTCTAAACCGTATCTGGTGGTAATAGTCTGACTTTTAACTTTCAAATTAGATAAACCAAACTAAATATTTACCCTTAAATTGTAGAATAGCCTGCTAGATAACTTTCTAAATCGCTGTATGTGTTAATTAGTATCTAATTCCCAGTTTAAACCTTAAACTAAACCTTCTTAAAATGAAATTACCTAAAAGACACCATTTGTATTTCATAAACTTTGTTCTCACCAACACCGCTAATAAATAAATGCTTCCATCCATCCGTCCGTTTATTTAACACTACATTGGTTCATCCACAGTTTTTCCTGCCATAACTTTAAAAGGTGTATGACTATATAAAACCGATTTCAAATTATTTGAAACGACGTTCAAATTATATTTAGAAACTACACATATACTTTTATCAGAGGACAAATTGTACAATTTATAACATTATTAAAGCAACACCTTATAATGGATTTTAAATACAGGTCTCACCCATGTATTAGACAATTTAAATACGTAATGAGGGAAAAAAATAATTAGGTACAGTTAAAAAGTAGAACTTGTACCTACCAATTAAGGCAATAAAATATTAATTGATATTTAAACGAACATATAATTTTAGTGTTATCGCTTTTTGAACGTTTACAAACCTATAAATTATTTAAATTAGTTTTCAAAACTACAAAGTAATCAGTAATCATTATGCCTTGGCAATTAATCGAATTTTGAACTTTTCGCCTGCATTTTGTAAGCGTTTCCGTTCGGGAAAACTAAATTAATCTGTGCTTTCAGATTGTACTGTTTTGTTAAAATTTCTTACTTATGCCCTTTGTAAGAACAAAACAAACCGTTTATCTTATAGCCTAAGAATATATAAAGCTAAAAATTCAAATATTCCTCTGAGAGCGCAAACGCTGCAAACTATTGTAAAATATTAAACTCACACAGTTATTAATAAACCTGAGAAATTTTATTAACAAATAATATCCAAAAAGTAAGACAGAGTTAAATAAGCTGGAAAAGAATTCTTCAAAACTTCAAAAAATGCGAAACATCGTTATAAAACAACGACCGAAATAATAAGTACCTTTTAGGGATTCTTAAAAGAAATGTTTTCACCTGTAATTAAAAATTGATATTTAAGCGTATTAAATTACCATTACACCACGCATGCGCAGCTCTGACTATAAATTACTGGTATTTAGGTAGGTCAATTTGAAGCTGTTCAAGATGACCAACACAGAAACACCTGGCAGCTCAAAACCTAAAGTGGTACGCTACCTCAGAAAAGAAAAGGCAGTACTGAAAGTACTTGGTATATGTCTTACTGGCGATGAAAGTCCGGCTTACAGAATTTATTCCTTCATCTGCTTTTGTTTGATGAATTTTCTGTACCTTATATTGGATGCTAGAGAATTCTTTGTTAATGATCTTAGCGTGATTGCTGATTCACTAATTGAAACCGCATTTGCATTAACCTTAGGTAAGTTGTTTGTAAGAATTTTGGAAAAACATTTGTTGTTCTTTGAATATAAAACCGACCAATAAAAGTCACTGTTTCTGCCTTATTTCGTTTATTTCAACCATCATTCGTATACCTATTTAGATATTTTTGAAGTATACACCTATTTTCATGTTATAAATAGGGCATTTTAGTTCTTCTTAAAAAAGGAAATAATTAAATAAACAATTATTACGTTCGAAATTTTAAAAGCTCGAATTGATACGTAGCAAGGACGAATGCTTTATTCAATAAAATTATGAAATTTCGTGTGTGGAAAAAGTCTGAACATTTTTTAAACATAATCGAAAATATGAAGAATCTATATTAAATCTGTTTCAAGCACAGTAACCAATCTCCAGTTACATTTTTATAATACCTACATTTTAATGATGTTACGTAGTAGAACTCTGCAAACAATCGTATTTTATTAAATTCGTTTCAATCAAAGGCGAAATAGCTATATTTCCACTCGAATGAGGTAAATCAAAAATATACAGTAATTAAATACACGAAATAATAATGGAAGATTATTTATTTCGTTTAAAAAACATACAAACAGCATTATAAAACAAAATGAAATAAAAACTGATTTTGGTAGGAACCATAAAGGCATTAATGGTCCTACGAAACCGTGTGAAGTTGGGAGAAATATTGAATAAATTAGAAAGAGAACCCTTTGCGCCAAATTTACAACGAGGAGGTAAAAAAGAAGAAATATTAATTAAAAGGTGTATCTGGATTACTAATATACAGGTATAACTTACAAACCAATTATCTAATGAATGTTGAAATAAATTCAAGCAATTATAAAAATAATTTTTAAAATGGCACTTATTAAATTATTTTTCTTATAGTCGGTGACATACTGGGTGGCAGTTACTTTTACAGTATCTTTTGCTGTTGCCTTTACACTTACTCGAAAAATTCGAAGTAACGATTATCATGACTGGGAGTTAATTTACGGACCGCTTACAGTATTAAACGTAACCTACAGCCGGAACTACGACATTTCTTGGGTTTATCAGAATATTAGTGTGATTTGGATTTGCTTTCAATTCTCCACAATCGATGTACTATGTGCTAACATCCTCGCTCACATAAGCTATCAGTTTGAAATGCTTCAAAACTGTTTCAGGCGAATTGTGAAAAATACCTATAAAATGGTAGGTACGTTAAAATATTGTTCATATGACCCTAACGAACCAAGGTTAGATTACACAGAAATTCTGTTCAACAATATTATATTAATACATTCGTGTACTAAAAGACTTTTAAAGTTTACGTTCTTGAATTTTGAAAGATTTTTAGTTTCAAGCCATATTTGACATATTACATAACTCCGACTTAACTAACTCAACAATGTGTGGAACTCTCCACGTCACCAACAAGACGTAAACCTTGTGTACACCATTGAGTAACCTCACCATATTTTTATTCTCCGATTCATTCACAGCTTGAATTATCTAAACTTTTCGAATAAAGTCCTGCTTGCATATACAAAACACCATCGTTTTGATCGTTCCTTTCTTAAGAAATCAATAAATTAACTTTGAAAAAGGGGATAAAATCGCTGTGGGTCACTTTTGAATTATATTTAGAGATATGCAGAGTAATTGATGACATTAAGATCCGAATAAAGATTATATTTCTTCCACTAAAATTTCTTCTTTAAACTTAGTTACAAATTTCATTGTTTATTCCATTCCGAGTCGAAATATTAAATTTAGGTACAAATTTCGTCTTCTTTCGGTTGTCGAGTGTGCGTAAAAAAATTGATAAAATCAAGTTTAAAGTGGAAATTGTGGACTTTTACGTCAGAAGTTAAATATAGGATTAGGTTGCAAGAACTCAATACCTGGGAATCAATCTATTATTTGTTTATATTTCAAGCTTATAATGAAAGAAATACCATATATATTGTGGAATTTCCACGTTTACTAGTTTGGTCAAATGTAATTATTGATGAACTATTCTAGTTTTCAAGTATGTAGGTCTGTAGGTATACTTAATTCCTTCGAAAACAGAGATAGTTTATTTTTCTTTTTAGTAGCAGCTAATTTTTCCTGCTCAAACTTTTTATATTTAGCAACGGATAGCGAAATGCCCAGGAAATACCAAAAACTGTCTCTGTTTACAACTTTTGTTAAAGCTCAAGTGAACATTTTAGTGCCTTCAGTCTTGCGTCGATTATCAATTCGACTTCGACTTCCATTTTGCTTTTTCATTTTTAGCTCTTAAATCTTGAACTTCTTTTTGGCAAAGGCATTTATTAGAAATGAACTTAGAAGATGGGATCAAAGTAAAAAGTTTTAAGACAGTTTACATAAACTATGTCCAACCAGCAGCCCGCCCTCGTGTCGCTTTTTTGCAGCCCTCCCTATGTTTCTTACTATTTTTTTTTTTTGTTGGAGGGAAACTGTGACACGAAATATTAGTGGTAGTTCAACTGAAGTTTGTGCAATGTTCAAAGCGGTTCCCGAAAAGTGTGTGTATTGTTCTACTTGCTAGATTTATTATAGTTCATAATAAAATTAATGTGGTAGAAGAATTTCTCAATTTTAGGGATTGAAAGAGAAATTTTAAAGAAGGAAGGTTTTGAAAAAGTCTGATTGGCATAGCGACAAATGGGACACCTTCAATTGTTCCTGTTAATTTGATTCTCAAATGACAAAAAATTCAACATTTTTTGAAATTTTCATTTTGCACGCTAAATTTCGATGGTTAAGTCGTAAAAATCGTTTAGAAACACAAAATTGTACAATGTTCGCTTCTGGATTTATGTTTTGTAACAGATATCACAATGAATTTAAGTGTATCAAATTAGAAACGTCGGGGTTAACATAAACTGATTGCTGATTGTTATGAAGATCTAAATAATTTTCGCAGAATTCGTCCAGTTCTAAAACGAATGTTCATTTCACATTAACGCAGAATTTGCCCCCAAAAATTTTCCAAATAGAATTGATAGACCTCCTATCAAATACAAGTTTGAATCTATTGATAAACTTGAATATTACCGTAAATATATTCACGAAAATCAATTTTCCAACCTGAAACTATTGACAATGTGCATCACAGCAGGAACGGAAACGACCTATCTCTGGCAATCTTTCTTCTCAAAACTGAAAATTATCAAATAGCAGAATCAAAACCGGCTAGTGAGTGGAAATAAATACGAGGGCAAGGTGAAAAGTTCTCGGCCTGGCAGGGAAAGACTGTGTTTTTTTGTTCAAAAATGTATTTATTTTTCTACATAGTCCCCCTTTATTTCAATGCACTTTCTCCAATAAAGGGATTCCATCTCTGAAGTGAGATTCTGGAAGGTCTGCAAAATACTCATCTACGGCTGCTATCACCTCTTCATTTGACGCAAAACGCTTTCCAGCCACAAATTTCTTCAGATTTGGGAATAGGTGGAACTCAGAGGGAGCCAAATCTGGTGAATACGGTGCATGTTCCAACAATTCGTACTTCAGATCCCTCAGTTTTCCCATTGCCAAAGCACCTTTGTGGGCAGGTGCATTGTCCTGGTGAAAGATGATTTTTTCTTTTTCAATCCAGGCCTCTTCTCACCAATGTTTTCATTCAGTTGGTCCAGGAGACTTGCGTAGTATTCGCCAGTTATTGTTTTCCCCCTTTCAAGGTAATCAATTAAAAGAATCCCTTTTGCATCCCAGAAAACGCTGGCCATGACTTTTTCGGCAGATGAAATCGACTTCGCCTTTTTTGGCGCAGAGCCACCGGCTTCCACCCACTACTTTGATTGCTGTTTAGTGTTTAGTTTATGATGTGTAGTGATGGACCCACGTCTCATCCATAGTAACAAATCGGCGCACACAATCGGTTCGATCCTTTTTAAAACGGTCCAAACATTGTTGAGAAATTCGTTTTCGCATGTGTTTTTGGTCAGCGATTAACAAATGCGGCACCCATCTTGCACAAACCTTTTTCATAGTTAATTCATGATGTAAAATGTACCGTACTCTTTCTTCTGATATGCCTATGGCCTCCGCTATCTCATACACCTTTAATAGCTGTTCGACCAATACCACAGTGTGCACCTTCTCGATGTTTTCTTCTGTGGTTGCAGTTTTTGGTTGTCCTTAACGTGGATCATCTTCAAGTGACGTACGACCACGTTTAAATTCAGCCGCCCATTTCTTCACTGTTGAAAATGAAGGAGCAGACGAAGAATGTTATGACGGCACGATATTCCTGTTTATCCATTTCAACGAAACACACACAACACGTCTACTTTAAAAAGCCGTATAAAGAAACTATTTGACAGATCAATTTGAAACTTGACGTGCGTTATTGTGACACATGTACTAACATCACATACAAAAATTTCATCGATAGCACTGCCATCTCTGTGAGAGGCCGAGAACATTTCACCTTACCCTCGTAGCTATCAACAATTTTGCAAATAAAATCCAAAATCGAGCTTCGCAATAAATTAAAATAAAATATGTTTAGAAACTTGTCATCTTTTTTGCGTTCAATAAACAACTTCGGTTGGACATAGCTAGTTTATATTGTATTTATACTCACTCGCCCACTACACAAATTTTATAAAATTTGTCTTTTGTCCGAACTTAGAGCCAGTGATAAAATAATAACTTCCTTTAAAACCGAGTTTCAAACTATTGTTTTTACCATTCAGTTTCGACTATTTTTAAAGTTCATAATAATTGTACAATTACAAACCTTTACGTTTTATATCGACGCAGTAAACATTCATACTGCATAATCAAACCTAATGGGTAATACAATACATACTAGAACGCTGCTAAATTATTGAAATAAGCTATGACAAACTAATAAATACAAACGACAACCTTAAAGGAATTCACTTTGCTTGGAAACCTAAATCGCTAAACACTAAATAAAAAACAAAATTGAGTGTAATTCGAAGAATTGTTTAATTATTAACTACATTTTTCGCTATGCTGAACTTTTCGCTTTATTTATAATCAGTCTTATTAAATAAGGTTTTCAGCAAATAAAAGTACCAATTTAACCGAACATTCTCATCTTTAGAAATCTGATTTTAAACTTGTTATTTTCTTGGTTTATATTAATTGCTCAAAAGAATTTATGGTTAGATTAAAACGCTGAGTTCGTCGAAGTTTTCACAAAATTAACTAACCCCACAAATTTTCAACTCTTTCAGTGTGGAAATCAAAAGTTGATTCAGAACAATAACTCGCATGACCAAAATAATTCCGTAATTTCTTGGAGGTACCTTAAACAGTCACTTAAAGAAGCAGTAGATTATCATGTGGCGGTTATAAATATGGCAAATGAAATGGAAGATATACTTAATGATTTAATGCTCTTCGTGTTTTTCTTTACTTTAGCTATGTTGGTTTTTATGATACATCGAGCATCATCTGTAAGCTTGTTTCAAATTATTCCTTACATGTTGTAATAAGTATCATATTATTTTAGCTCCAATTTGGCGATTATCGACTTATACAAGAAGTGGGACAAGTCATGTGCGGTTTTTTTCAAGTTTTAATACTGTGCTATTGGGGAAATCAGGTTATTCTTGAAAGTCAGAATGTAGGAAAGGCGGTTTTTGAAACAGACTTTTCTGGTACCGATATTAAATTTCAAAAAGCCTTAGTACTAATAATCAGAAGGAGTCAAAATCCTACAAAGATTACAGCAGGAAAGTTTGCAGATATTTGTTTATCAACTTTTACTTGGGTATGACGCTTGCCATTTTTTTTTTAAATTTGTAGTTGTAAAACATTTTTTTCAGTGAAGAATTCTATGTAACTTGATTTTTGAGATTTTAAGAACTTTTTCGATACTAATAAGAGTAAACCTAAATAGAATATGTTCAGATCTACACAAAGAATAAATTTGTAAAAATTCACTCCTTCGTGGTGTATCTTTAATATTTCTGAATTAATATTCAAAAGTATGTAAATACAAAGGTATCATCTTCACATGAAGCCGTAGGTTAGCAGTTCATTTCTTTGCTCAGATGATATTATCCGATACACAAATTTACAAGATTCCTTCAAATTCATTAAAAATGTTGAGATTTAGATATTTTCGATGTCTCCCGTGTAAAAGGTTCATTCCATTGCCGGTTCGATAAGCTGCACTTAAGGTCTATTTTTAATCACAGTTTCAGCGGAAGATGAGCTGAACCGAGTTCAAATGGGCAAATGTTCAAGTAAAGGGCACATTATGCTGAACGAGTATTGAAAAATAACTTTTCCGACAAACGTCTAGGAATGTTACTTTTTCTATTTGGGTCCTAGAATAACTCCATTCTAGCACCCAAATGACGTCATTTGAGTGTTAGAATAAGTGGTTGGAGTGCTAAAATAGACTAGTAAAATTTACTGTATTGATGTTGGTAGCGTTGAACTGTCAACTGACATACGTCAAAAATTCTTTTTCATACTGGGATTTGGACTTGTCCGGCAATAAATTTTCTAACCTAAAATTACGCCAACATAAACGTCACCAACCACCGCAAAATTCCCTAGATTTAAAATTTTTATTTTTTAATTTATAAAATGGTATAAAGCGGAAAAATAGAAAAAATAGTATAAAATACTCGTTGCTGAAGAGTTTCAAGCACTCATTTGTTCCTCAACTCGCCGCTATGCGGCTCGTTTCGGAATTTCAAATTCGTGCTTGAATGATGCCTTCTGCAACTTGTATTTTAATATACTATTCCCACACTCATTTTGCGTGCGGGAAAGTGACAGCGATTTCTGAAAAGTCAGAAAATCGCATAGCAACGATCCTTACTAGATTATTACTTTAAAAGGAAATGTCAAATTTGACAAGTTGAAAACTTACAAAATGATAGTTTAGGACGATTCCTAAACGTTTGTAGGAAAAACCTTGTTCATAACACGTGCGGGAAGAGCGATTCCGAAACTCATGCAGGTACAGAAACTCGCTGCGCTCGTTTCTGTAACGTCCTGCATTCGTTTCGGAATCGCTAACTTCCCGCACTTGTTATGAAAATAACTATTTTATACCTGAATTCAGTCTAGACCATAGCTAAAAAACCAGCCCTTAGTATTTTATATTATGTGATAAGTACGGATACCTTTACCCTAATAGCAGTCTACATCTACAGTGAGAGAAGATTGTATGTATATGTTATGGACAAAGTGATTAATAGTGCATTATTCATAATGACTGGTCAATGTGATAAATCCGGACCAAGTGATTAATAGTCATTATTTATAATGACTGGTCAATGTGATCAATCTGGTCAGTATTAATAATGACCGGTCAATGTGAATAATGTACTTTTATTTTAAAAAAAAACTGTTCTTCCTCTACCTCTAACCTCCATTAAACACCTCTACTGTTTTGGCAGAGGCATTTATTGGAGGTTAGAGGTAGAGGAAGAACAGTTTTTTTTTTAATAAAAGTATATTAATCACATTGACCGGTCATTATTAATAATGACCGGTCAATGTGATAAATCCGGTCAGTATTAATAATGACCGGTCATTATTCATAATGACCGGGCATTATGCATATTGACCGGTCATTATTAATACTGACCGGATTTATCACATTGACCAGTCATTATGAATAATGACCAATTAATCACTTGGTCCATAACATATATACCAGGTGGCGCAAAAGTCCTCATTTGATTTTCTAATGCAGTAACTTTGTTTGTAAATAAAACACAAATTGGTTCTGTTTGTTGATTGTGTTTATTTAGACGTTTAAATTTTTTCCCATTAAATCACGAAGATAATATCGCTCAAGTGGTCGCCGACAGAGTTGATGCACATTCGGGCTCGTTTCACAGCATTTTCCATGACTTTTCTCAAAACTTCTGGCGATAAATTCTCCACTTGTAGTCGGATGTTCTCCTTTAGGGCCACCAAGGTCTGTGGCTTGTTCGTATAGACCCATGATTTCAAAAACACACGATCGAAAAAGTCTGGAACAGTCAAATCGGGCGATCTTGCGGGCCAGTGCAAATCGCCAAAACGAGAGATTAAGCGGCCGGGAAACGCTTGCTTCAGAATGTCCACTGTCGCTCGTGCTGTGTGTGCGGTTGCACCGTCCTGCTGGAACCACATGTTCTCCAAACCCAATTCGTCAATTTACGGCAGCCAGAAGTCGTTGATCATGGTTCTGTAGCGCTCACCAGCTACACTAACAGTGTTGCCGACGCCGCCCTCGAAAAAATATGGGCCAATCACCTTTCCTCCATAAACGCCGCAACAAACAGTGACTTTGAGATGATGTAATGGCTCTTCGGGTATTACACGCGAATTTTCAGTGCCCCAGAAGCGATAAATTTGCTTATTCACGAAGGTGGAAATGCGCTTGGTCGCTCATGATAATTTTCAATGAAAAATCATCCTCAGCGCGGTCGAGGTTTAGGAGGGCTTGGCTGTAATTTACACGCGATTGGCGGTCTGCAGGCAATAACTGATGCACTGTTTGCACTTTGTACAGAAACATCTTCCAGTCTTTCGCCAAAATTCGCTGTAAAGACCGTCTACTGGTGCTCAATTGCGTGGCCCGTCATCTGGTTGATGTTTGAGCAACCCTTTCCGGACTGTTTTTTTATGCAGACAATCAGAGCCCGTAAAAGCACGACCAACTGCATCTATATACTCCGTATATACGGCCAGTCCACTCTGCCTAAAAATAGGTTTTGAGACAGTAGGCCATAAAGGCCGGATAGTGGTGTCATCTATTAAATAAACTATAACCAATTCGGAAGATACCTGTAAATTGTCGAATGTCAACCACTTGTCAAATCAATTTAAATTATTTGGTCGATATTTATTTCTTACAAAGAACAAAGTAATTAATTAAAGCAATTGTTCGAATCTGGCGTTTGTATAAAAATAAAAATCCACCATTTTTTGAAGTTCATGTAAAACTAAATTGTCGCGTTCTTCCAAATATTATTACGGTAAGAAAGATTTACAAAGCACAACAATTATTATAATACTGTTAACCGCTATTATTACATTCTTCAGCTATCCCAAGAGTCACTGATTAACGAACTAGTTAAAAATAACACAAAAATAGGACTAAAAATGAACAATAGGGGAAAGGCGTGGAATTTGGACCACTTAAGGAGAAATAGCAATAAATCATCGTAGAACTTACAGAAATTGGTGGTTTTATGAACACAGGTCATAGACAGTTACCTGAACGCTTTCTTCATTGTATATATTTTTAACCTTTGAAGGACAAGCTATAAACTTTTTTTTTTCTTTCTGGGCCATGTCGTGTAATTTGGACCATTGACGTGTAATATGGTCCTACTTTGTGTGTAAAATGGAGCATTAAATAATTCGCATATTTTAAGCAGTACTTTATTTCTAACATAAAAGATAACGTGTACAAAAGTAAACTGTAAGATACATAGCTTTTCTCTCATTTCTACCTATAAAAGATTTGATACGGTTAGGGTGTGTAATTTGGACCAGACCAAATTACACGTCTAGGTCTAGATTCGGACCGAATTACACGATTTGCATCCATACAGAACCTTACAATATATTTTTTTATTTAGCAACGAAAAACTTATGTAATTTATGTTAAGTACTCCTAGTTATATGAATTAAATTGTGCCTAAGCTAATTTTTAAAAATATGTACTTACTTGCTTAAAATACTTCATAAACAAGCACATAAAATTATAACACAACCGCGTCATTAGGATTAAGTCTGCATACCGACTAAACTAGGAACTAGGTGCGAACAAAAATAGGTTACTTTGTTACTAATACTCTAATGATTTGACTGATTTACTTAGATGTCACCACAAGTATCACATTTGTCAAAAAACACCTGGTCCAAGTTACACACAGGTCCAAATTACACGCCTTTCCCCTAAAAAATCCTGTTTACTTATTAACAGATGTGAACGCAACATCTATGCTCATGGAGAAGAAATTCAATACAAAGGTAAAGCTAAATGCTTAGGCCAAATTATTTTATTCTCAGAAAACCGAAACAATATAGTACAAGAAAGAATACATAGCTAGTGGATGGAATAAGTTTTGGCAGCTCGAAAAGATCTGAAATGAAACAACTAACTTAAAACTTAAGAAAAAGCAATATATTACCGGCAATGACATAAATATGCAGCACAAACGTGGGGTCTAATAAAAAGCAACAGCAAAAAACTTGTGACACATCATAATTATGCTAAAAAAAAATTCTCAAGATCAGAAGAGAGGACAGAGCAAGAAATGAAAATCTTCCATAAAAATTAGTAGTAGGTACATTTAATAACTACCTAGGTAGGTACCGCTATTAGCAAACTGAAATGGAAATGGCGAGAGCACATAATAAGGAATATCGGGCATTATGGGCAAGTAGAACTACAAAATGATATGGTATCCATCTCTATACGGGAGAATAAGCGACCACCCAAGAACAAGATGGAAGGAAGATTTCATAAGATTCTTGGGCTGCAACTGGGAAAATATAGCACAACATGCAGTGGAAACGCCATGAAGAGGTATTTGCCTGCGCGCGGGATTAACTACAATATTATCAAATATTAAATAAATAAATAAATAAAAATTCAACTAATAAATTTAATATTCTTTTGAATTGTTGCACTCTATAAAAGTATTAACTGTGTGCTTCAACACATTAAAACTTTTTGAACAAAGATCTACTTTCACAATGTTTTTTAATAAATTGGTTGACAACTAGTTGACATTTGTAATACACTGTTGACAGTTATAATAGTAACAACAACTTCCTAAAGGGGGCATTAGTTTCTGGTCCTGTCAAAAAATTTGTAAAACGCGAAGTGGAGCGGCCTTATAGGGACGAAGTCTCTATTGATACAGTTGGCCTTGGTAAAAGTGTAACCAAGCCACACCTACCGGCTTTGACACAGTAATGTCACATGTTGACGTTTTGAAAAAGTGTCACATGTAAAAATTAAAAAATAAAATTGTTTACAGTATGAAATAATAGTATATTATAGACCAAGGTAGAGAAGACATTTTTCTCAGCCGAGCAGTATTATTTCCTGACATGCGAAGCATGGAGGGAAATAAGTTATGAGGCTGAGAAAAGTCTTCTCTACCGTGGTTTATACAGGGTTACTGGTAATTCGATACATTCCTTTGGAGATGTGATGGGACAGGAGCTAAGAAACAAATTTAACCCTAACATACATTATGCAAAACTCAATAGTTTTTGAGATATTTCAATTTTTGTGTTTTTCTCAAAAAAGTAGATCTTAATGTCTTTAAAGTTAATTTTTAAAAAATCTACTTGACATTTTCTGAACTTTTTGACTGGGTTACTTGTCCCACTCTATGGTCATCCGTTTCGAATGGAAAATATCCGGAAACATTTCGATCATGGGAAAATTTTAAATAAAAACTTATTAAAAATGATTTCTAAAAATCAGCTACGAAAATTACCTATTCGTTTTTCTCAGAAATTATTTTTTTATTTTTGCATAATGTATGTTAGGTTTAATTTGTTTCTTAGCTCCTGTCCCATCATATCTCCAAAGGAATGTATCGAATTACCAATAACCCTGTATACTATTTTTTTCACTAGTAGCACCTTTATTCCTTTTAATTAATCATTTTTACATAGATAAAAAATAAAATGACAGATGCGTATATTTATTTCTAAAAATCAAATAGCCTTGCTCGAAAACAAGGGGAGAGGTTAATTTCAATTGACATTTGGGTAAATAGTATATTAAAATACAAGTTGCAAAAGGCATGTATTCAAGCACGAATTTGAAATTCCGAAACGAGCCGCATAGCGGTGAGTTGAGGAACAAATGAGTGCTTGAAAGACCTTCTGCAACGAGTATTTTATACTATTTTTTCTATTTTGCCGCTTTATACTTTTACTGTTTTTGTAATAAGTTTTAACAATAATAATGGGTTGTTCTTTTGTGTAGCGTTCCATATTGGCCAATTTCAATTGTCATATATAACATCTGTAAAAAAGGCAGAGCTGCCAACATCAAAACAAAAAATTGGTGGGAAATTTAAATCCGGCGTACAATCTGGGATACCTTTTAGTATAAAAATATTTTATTTTGTCCTCCATATATCCATGCTTTTCTAGATTTGAAGATTGGGCTTGTGAGGCCCAAGGTGTGCAACGGTGTAATTTTAATTCACGTGTGCACTGTAGGGTTAATATAAGATTCCCTTTGACAATATGCCAATAAACTGTTGTATCTGCAACAGAATTACCCTGTGAATACTTTATGTTCTCAATCTCCGAATACTGTTTGTAGCAACTAATTTAGTTTTACATGGGCATGTATTAAAACTAAATAAATAACCACAATTACTAAAACTAAAACTAACCGATGAAATCGCACGTGTATTAAAAATTTTATAAATTTTGGCGAGGCGGTGTTTTTAGAGACTTATTTGGAGAAGAGAAACTACTTGTAGCTACTGTATTTGATTTTTAATAAACTGTAGTGGTTTTACACATTATTGAAATTTTCACTAGAAAAGATCACAGCTGCATCTTTCTCTAGCTTAGAAAACAATGCATGCCTGACCTATCTATATAAAATTTAGCGTGTAGGGTTTTTTTATCTTGGTTTTTGTCCTTATAATTACAATCTAACTTTATTGTTTCACAAGGCATAATATTTAAAATTCAAATTCATTTTACTATCAAGTGAATCACTATTATGAACTAGTAAATTTGCCTGAATTGTCAAAATTACGTTTAGTTTTCCTTAAATACTTCCTGCGAAGCAAGAACTGTTTAATAATATCGAGAGTGAAAAATTTTACACAATTGATAAATAATTCAAGTGTGTGCCAAGCTAGCATCAATACAAATTTCATCCTGTTTGGTGACCGAAAGCACATGAATCTTTTATAGACCCAAAAACAACATTTTGCTAAAAGTTATCTCTAGCTAGCTGTTATTAAGGTAACTTAAAACGGAATAGCTGTATTTACTCTTAGCATGTAGAAAAGCGATGCAAGATATTGGCGTAATAATTAAATATGACTTTAAATTTAGTTCGTTATGATACCACCGTTTGTAATGACTGTTGCTTATTACTAATTTCTACTTTCAGTTTTTGAGAACATTCTATTCCGCTTTCATGATCCTTCAACAGCAGACTGGGAACAAAAGAAAATAGAAACTTCCAAAACGGTTTCATTTACTACGTATTGCTTGGTGCAACTTCTTCAAAAAATAGAACTACTGTTTTTGTAAATAAATACGTGATAATTTATACCTGAAAAGAATTAGGTAAATAGGTTATGTAATTTGCTAGTTATTATGTTGTAATAAACCATATGCACTTGTATTTGAAAATAAAATGTAATACGAGTACGCCCAATAAATAAATACACAAATAAACGAGTAAGATTATAATCTTATAATATAAAATAGACATTATTAGCAGTGCCGTTAATGAAAAGGTATAAATTTCTTTATTTTTTTTTAAGTCGTAGAAAGTTATTTGAAATGTTGTAATAAATTAAGAAATATTCATCGAAAGGCAAAAACTGGCTATTTTGCAAAATCTGTGTTAAATACCGACAAATATAAAACTGGCAAGATCTCAAAAACACAAATAGTATCTTTAGAACTACATTCTGAGTAATCGAGTATCGATTCCTGTAAGACAGATTTTGTTAATGGGCGCATTCAGGGACGCTCAGCTGCTTAGCTAAGCGGTAATTTAGTCAGCTTATGCTAAATGACAGCAAACGGCATTTCCCTGAATGAAACGTCTGATAGTAAGCTGTTTTGATAGTTTTTTATTTGTTTTGTAAGGTTAGGTGTTACTTTCACTATTATGTAATTAATCAAAAATTAAAGAAATTATGGCTAATGATCTTCAACTTATGGACTATGTGTACTAGCTCACCCTAATTAATATGATTTTATTCACATTATTAAGTTTGTGTGTTTCCCGCTCCTTATTTTGACACCGCTGACAAAGTCAGCTAACAAATTATACGCTGAGCGAATTTCTCAGCGGCTTACTGCAAGCTTTTTCACAGCGTGTCTGTTCAGGGACTTTGCTAACTCAGCGCATCAGCCGCTGGGCGTCCCTGAATGCGCCCATTGTTTACTAGTTTTGTCTGCTTTCCTGTGGTGCACATTTTTTTTTAAATCCCTGTTAAACCAACTTGTATCACAAACAAAACTGATCTCAAGAACTACAGGCCTATTAATCTCCTGCCGCATCTATATAAAATTATAAACAAGGTACTAACTACAGACTAACCAGGAACCAGCCACCTGAAGAATTGGAAAAGTATACTTCAAGCATCTATTTTATTTGTTACCCTTTCACATGTATTGATCATAATTTTGTTTTAATCCCAAATCTTCGCAATAAACTCAATCCTGCCGTCAATTTATTTAATAACAAACCAAAAATACAACAATGAACCTGGAAAGGTTAAATCGCTGGTAATTTTCAGGTTTTACGTACGTCATACTCAGCATTCAAAGTGTTACACAAGAAAAATCAGAGCAAAGCATAAACGGAGTCAGGAAAAGTTTTATATGTTGAGACACAAAAGACTCCTTTGCATGTTGTCCCCTAATAATGTACAAATAACAAAATATTAATACAAGATTGTGTAAGCAAAAATAGTTCAGTTGAATATCTTTAATTATCTTCACAGAAGAAAACCACAACCAAGATACAAATAAAATAACCAAACAACAGAATTACAACTGAATTCAAGCAAGGAAAATATTATGCAATTATAATTATTTCCAATGGTTAAAACACAATAAATAGCATTAAGATTGAAAAAAATATTCTTACACAACAATCGACTGAAAATAATTATATTATTTCCAGTTGAATCTACAAATGCCTTAAGCCGGGTTCTCATTAGTCGATTTCATTGATCAATGAGATTGAATCTATCCTATTGAAAATACAATTGAATGCGAAACTTATTCACACGATTCAAGGGCATTGAACATTCAGTCAGAAACGATCAATTTTAAAAATGGCTGCAAAGAAGACAATTGTGCGTGCTGGAATCCGTATTGTGTGTAAATATTTAGTAAACCAAGTCAATAAGAGAAAAACAAGAAAACCATTTGAAATGTGCCATGTTTTTAAAAAGCCGCAAAACTCTACGCAATTTTATCCAGAGCGTAGGTGCCAACAATAGACTGACGATGCAACTGCATGTGTTTCAATATAACGGAACTCTTGTTCTCACATTTCAAACACCGTTCAATTTTATTGAATCAATCCCGTTGATCAATCAAAGTAGGCCTGTCTTTCACTTTCATTGAAACGAAAAATCATTGATCAATATCGTTGAAATGATGTTCCCATTATTCAATTTCTTTACAATGGCATAGATTCAACGGCATTGATCAATAAAATCGACTAATGAGAACCCAGCTTTACTTAAATAACTATTTATAATAATAATAATTAAAATAAAAGGATAAGATAATAACAGTCCAGTCATTAGGTACTTTTTTGGTGCAAAAGGTTGAGGAGTTTTGAAATTTGGCAGGAGTGTAAACTTGGGGGAACTAAGTATGACGCTAAGTTTGCGACCTCGAGGGACCGCCCCTCTCGCTGCCACCTTGAAAAATATCGGCCAAAGGGAGTTTTTAACATATAACTCCATTCTTGTACGTTTTAGAGAAAAAGTTTTTTATTGAAAGTTGGAGAGGATAAAATTTGCTACTAAATTACTTATATACATTTTTTTCGTCAGACAAACGTTTAATACAGACAGTTCGAAAGTTATCCAGGGCCTGCTGCAATTTAGTTTTTAAAAAATCACTCTGTATGTCTCTATATAAACAGTTAAATATTAGGTAAGGCTACTTTAGGTACACTAATTGGTAGATAATTGGTAAAAAGTAAGGGGCAAATGCCGCTTTTCTGCGATTTAAAATAATTCGACCTATTGTTCGGCCCTGTAACTCGGAAACTATTAGTCTGACGAAAAAAATTTATATAAGTAATTTTGTAGAAAATTTTATCCTCTCCAACTTGCAATAAAAAAACTTTTTCTCTAAAACCTACAAGAATGGAGTTATGTGCTAAGTCTACACTCCTGCCAAATTTAAATACTCCTCAACCTTTTGTACCAAAACACCTTTTTTATGTTTCCAATGAATGGACTATAAGAATACACTTTCATGTTGAGTTTAACAATTGCCTTGGATATTAAAATTTATATACCAGTCTACCTTCCTGTATGCACGTGAAATATGTGAAAAAGCAAACAAATTAACGATGTCAATTAAATAATTTTCTTGATTTTAAAACGTAAAACGAAAGAAACCTATAATTATGTATAGGATCCAGATTTTAGTTACTAATAATTTCAAAAATAGGCGCATATAATAATTCCTTAAAATGTTAAAAATAGTCTCTTAAAATTTGAAATTGGACGGCAAAAGAAATTATATTTAAAAGCCACAAACAGTATATTAATTTAAGTATTTACATTGAAATTTAAATATTGTACTAAGTTTTCTATCTTAATACTCTGCCTATTTTACGTTAAAATGGACTTGAAAAAAACTCCTTTCTACGTCACGGGACGTATCTGCACTATCAGTATCTACACTTTCACCTATGAAAATTTTTTTTAAACCTGAAAAGTAATTGTACCCTGTATTTTTCATCAGGACTTCTTTTAATTGTTTGAATATTGACGCTGCCACTGCACCTCGGACCTTTGTTAAGCACGAATGAACATTCTCAATCAGTTCTATCGAACTTGTTAAAGGCAAACCAACTGTTTCTAACTTAACAATACTGTCTTTTATAATTTTGAAATTATTTGCGATGTACATGAGAGCATGAAGACGCTCAAAAGAAATGACGATCTAAGAATTAAATTTAAAAGAATTCCTAAAGGCAAATCCGGTGATTCCCAAGATAGCGCTGCAAATTCTGGGAAGTGGCAGTATTTCACCAGTCTACTTTTTTTAAAGAATATAGTCGCTCCAAGAGATACCGATGGGAATGTATCGCTAATAGAAGTATCTGAATATACACAAAGCTCCAGAAATGAGAGTGACAATGAAGATAAAGATTTAGAAGAAGTTGGCACTATGGAGTCAAATACCAATGTTGACATTTTAATTTCATGAGTAAGTGTGAATGAAACACAAACACCAACTGTTGCACAGTCAATATGAACACCACCATCCTTTTGCAAGGCAACGTCAACTCGGCCAAAAAGGAAGAGACCACGCCAAGAAAATGATAACCTACTGGACATTGAAGCTAAAAAATTTGCTCTATTAGCAATATGAGAATTCTTTATTTCTGAGGTCTTTAGTGCCTTATTTTTTAAAAATGGTCCCTTTGTAACAACTTCGAGTTAGAACCAAATTTCAAGATATACTATTACTACAAGAAATGTCACAAACCTTATCAAGTCCATCTACGACTGGACCATCTACCCAAACACATTATTCTAATATTTGTTTACCCGCCTCTCCTGCTTCAGTTTATTGCATTAATCCTGCATCGTCTTCTAATACTAATTATTCAAATTTTACCTCTGCATATTTATATACCTACGTATGTCTAATGTATATTATATAATAATAATAATAATAATAATAATAATAAATGGTCTTTATTTTCCAACGTATAGAGATAAACAATTACATAATATAATATTTACAGCAGGATTTAAACAAATAAAGATGGAAAAATGCCGAAGATCAGATAGCCTATCCATAGGGGATAGGCCCCCGTTTTTCAACTTAAGCATTATGTTATATTGGCATTACTTAAATACATACATTAAATATGTAGCATAAGTTGATACTGCCTTTAATATCGAAATAGAAAAATAAATAAATTTTCTCGCTTTCTCACTACGACAACAAGTTACTTTTTTTGTTTTTTCTTTTCAGTGAGGTACATGGCATGTCGTATTTGTTCAAAATTATTTAAAATGCCTTACTTTGGCATTAACGAAAATAAATTTTCAAGATTTTTCTAAGACATGAAAAGCAATGTAAGTACGACCAACTAGACAATTATTTATTCTTACATGATATTTCAGAATATTATGATAAAATAAATTAACATTATGTGTCGCTACTGGCAGGTTTAATAATTTCTTCCAAAGACTTATTCTTGTAATTTCAGTATCACTCTTTGTGAAATCTTAACATCGATTAATATAAGGCAATCATCAGATGATGCTGAAAATACTATATAAAAAAGCAAAACATTACCCCTTGTTTTGGCAAATGATTTTCAGTAATTAAATAAGCGTTAGAAGCTCGTTCAAAATTTAGAAATCTAAATTAATTAAGAAAATACATTATCTTCTCCGTAATCAAATTTTATTTAGTGGTACTTATACCTATGTATACAGGGTGTATCAAAAATAGTGTCCATCCTTTATATGTCATATACTACTGATTAATCTAACTCTAAAATCATAAACAAAATTTTCCTATGATGAATATTTTTCAAGTTATAAGAGTATGAAGTTACATAATGCAGATTCTTTAGCTATAATATTTTTTCCAAATTTTCAATGGGAATCTTTTAGACTGGTTTAAAGTTAAAAGAATTATTTGTTAAAATTAATTTCTTAGCCCAGTTTTTGGAAAAATAATGGATATTTTGGTACTTCGTTTAAAGCAGTAAAATATCTGGCAACCTTGGAAGTACTTACAGTTGTTCATGTTTTTATAACAGAGGCCATGAAAGTAATTACATGCCAAATTTTCTCTTGACAACTAGTTAGTTGTCATATTGACAGAAAGTAAAGAATGAAAAAATTTGTGTACTTCTGAATTTAAAAGCATGAATACAAATAGAGAGTATCTCGATATGCTACTTTTGTTGGGTGGGCATGTAGGAAATGCTGAAGCTGCAGCCAGGGGGGAAATCGACTTTTAGGTCCAATATTTCTACCAAATCGGTTAAATGGTGAGCATTTCCTAAATTTTCTCTCAACAACATTAAAAGATATGCTAGATGATCTCGCTCTGGCCGAAATTAGAGATATGTGGTTACAATTAGATATGTTCATGCTAGTGTTCGGCAGTGGATAAATCAACACTTTCCAAATAAGTAAATCGGGCGAGGTGGTTTTGTGAATTGGCCAGCAAGGTCCCCTGACATGACCCCCCTGGATTTTTGCCTCTGGGGTCATGTAAAATCCATAGTATACAGAACACCAGTAGAAAATGAAAATGTTTTAAGAGAGAGAACAGAAGAAGCTTTTGGAGATGTTAGCCCTGTAATGTTGGAAAACGTACACAGAAACATTCGTAGAAGAGCTGAAGCTTGCTTAAATGTACATTTTAAACACTTTTTATAACTATTTTTTACATTTCATTTATTCGTTCGCGTTTGTATTAATTAATAAAACCATTATTTCCAACATGTGCATTGTTGCCAAATTTCTTTTATTTTAATTTTCAATAACTTTTAAACGAAAAGTCAAATATTTTTTCTGCAATCAGTTTCATACTCTATAGAGGCTAATAATGTATGCCTATAAAGGATGGACACTATTTTTGATACACCCTGTATACATAATTTTTGCCCACTTAATTATAACATAGGTTCAGGCTAAATTTGAACGATTGAGTTACATAATGGAAAAGGAATATTAAGCTAGAATTATACAATTAAGCTTACCAGAATAAAAATTATATAAGAGCTTTTACACATGGGACTGATGGTCGGTGCTGATAATCAGTACTGACGGTATGCGGCGCAAAACAGCAATGTATGAAACAGTTTTCAAAATGTATCTGAAGCGGACGGAGCAACGCTTAGTTGCCTCTTGTGCATTAAACGGTCAATAGATCGTAGAAGAAAAAAAAACAGAACAATGTGGGTGCATCCAATTTGTATAAAAAGGAACGCAACACTGCCCGTCGTACGCGATTGGACCGTCAGGATACATCATGTGTTAATAATTATGCCGCATATGTACAATAGCCCCGACTGATGCGTAGTATACGCTGTGCGCACGGGTTCGCCGTACGGCTCGGCGGACCAATCTACGAACTGATGGTGCGCTGTACATGTGAAATGTCTCGTTAAACTAATGGCCCTCGTGGATGATCAGGACCGACCAGCAGTCCCATGTGTAACAGCTCTTAAGTATCATATCAGACCTGGCAAGCTTGCTTAAATAAAATATAATAAATTACGGAGAAGATCATGTGTGTGGTAATTAATTGGTCTAACAACTCCGTTATAACAATATTCAGAATTTCTCTAGATAAATCAAAATCTTTTTTCGCCCTCCGGCTAGAAACACTCAATTTTCATGCGTATAAATCGTCTGGAATATGCTATTTTCAAGCCTAGGCCTGAAAGTAAAATTAGGATTTTTGATTGGTGGCGCTGAACCGAACTGACTCCGCCCTCTCATTGCCACGCCCATTGTCACGCCTAGAAAAATAAATTCCCTAGAAAAATCAATTATCTAACGTCAAATATTTGAATAAAAAATGATTTTTTATAATTAACGTATTTTTATCGGCCGAAAAACTATTGTGTATCACACGCCTAGAAACTGCTTTGCAAAAACTCGTACTTGTAGGGCCTCGGCTGCACCTCGGCCCACAAACGTACTCGCACTTGCAAAGTGACAGTTTCTACCCTTGTGATACAAATAACTATTGTGGTGTTATAAGATTCTGAAATATTATTAGGAAGTGGTTAATGATATTAGCATCTTAAATTATAACTTTAATAGGTACTGTACTCAGTTCTACTAATTATGCTGCAGAAGTGGAATATTTAATTACGATTACACATAATAGCTATTTATGTAATAAGTACATAATGTAGGTCTTTATGGACGAGCAAAAAAGTTTATGGTAGAGCGAACGAAGTGAGCGAGACCAATAAATTTGGCGAGTCCATTAAACCTAATTATGTACGAATTACATACAAAGCTTTATGTTCAGCTGCATATCACAAAATTTAGTTTTAAATTAATTTGAGGTTCAAATATGTTTTATAGCTGTAGCCTCTTGCAGGGTGATGTGTTGAATAATCACCTAGTTACCAGGATGTTTAACAGAAGCAACGGCCGTTTTACTTTATCATTATGGACTAGTCCGTAATATGATATTGTATGGCCTCTAAACAGTAAAATAATCTAGTCATTATGAGACAATGAGACAGTTGAACATAATAGTTATTTGTATACTAAGGCCGCGAAATTCCTTTTTAGCGTACCGAGAGAAAAATTGTCGCCGAGGCCGCTTGCTGCCGAGGCAGGACAATCTCGAGGGCGCTAAAGAATTTCGCCGACGAAGTATACATAACATTTTTTGTGCAGCTATAAAAAATACATAATTACAAATTTTATTACTTTTGAAAAACAAGCATTTTAATTCATTGTAAATAGAAAGTCGGCTTTCACGTCACAATGTTTCTATGGAAATAACATAAATAAAACGCGTTTCGCGGCCGTTACCCTTAGTAACGGCCGCGAAATTGTATTTAGCGGCCTAGGCCGCGAAATCGGATTGCGCGTCCTGTATTGCGTACGGAAAATGACCACTTCGCGTCCGATTGCACAAAAAAGATGTAAAACCAATTAAATAATGAGCAATGTATTTCATTTACTTTGTACTTTCGATAAACTTGGAAAATGTAATAGAATTTGTCCTTATATTAGTATACGGTTTTTAAATGTAATGATAATAATAAAAACAAACCATGTGTGTTGCAATCTGTTTATACAATAATCAAAATTTGTCCCCTAATGAAACGAATTCTAAATAAGCGTAGATCGGCTTTTCAATTTTATTTTGATAAAAAATCCAAAAGTAAAATTATTAAAAATGTTTTGGTTTACGAATTCTCCAAAAATAGGAGTTGTAAAAAAGTCAGTTACTCTTCCAAGCTAAACTCTGGCCACTCTACATACTACCAGTATTCGATGCTTCCACTTAACCTAATTTTTTATGAAAAGGCTTGTTTCTATTTTAGATTTACTTGTACTGGTAGTTATTAGCTCTTTGTTCCTCCAAAGCTATAATAAACACCCTTACAATGCGACTAAGGAGCAACGATTACCGTGATTGGGATCTAGCTTACATCTCACTTACGGTTTTAAATATAACTTACAGTCCGAACTATGAAATAATCTGGTTTTATCAAAATCTCAGTTTACTATGGATTGCCATACTATTTGTAACGGTGGATCTGCTTAGTACTGCTGGCGTTTTAGCTCGGTCAAGTTATCAGTTTAAAATACTCCAGAATAATCTCAGACGGCTTGTAAAAAATAGTCACAGCAAAATGCTTCATGTAAGTTTTAAAGAAAGTTAGTTCAAGGTTAAGGGAACAACTGATTTTCCAGGACAATAAATCCGCTTTGCTCGATAAAAGTATGAGAGACACTTTAATAATTACTTGGAAATACCTTCAACTATCTTTGAAAGAAGCTGTTAAATATCATTTGGAAATTATGAATACCGCAGAATTGGAAAGTGTGATCACTACGTTGTTACTTTTAATATTCCTAAATTCTTTGATTATGCTGTGCATCAGTCGTAAGCTAGTTTAAAAACTCCTTTAATATGACTTTAATGAAAGTTAATGCTTTTAGACACCTTTTGGAGAAAATGCAGCGATCAGAAATCTGTGCGAAGTAATTCTGGTTTCTTTTCAGGTTGCTATGATTTGTTTTTTGGGTAATCAAATAATTTTAGGAAGTGAAGGTGTAGGAAGATCTATTTATGGGATGGACTTTGTAGAATGTGATCTGAAGTTTCGAAAAGCTCTAACACTAATTATTAGAAGAAGTCAATGCCCTACAAAGGTTAGAGATGGAAAATTTTCTGACATTTCTTTAATTACCTTCACTTGGGTATGAAAATTTAAATGCTTTAAAGTAACGACTGGAAACACTATTTCTAATACAATAAATTTTGGAGATATTCAGTAGGAAAGGTAAAATATAATATCAAAGTTTTAAATAAGCCAGTATTAGAGAAAGCTTAATATAAAATAATAATAATGATAATAATAATACAAGACAGCGGCTTCAACTATTTCTAACACTTTCATCCGTATTAGTCATAATTCCGTTGCAATCCAAAATATTAACAATAAATACATTCTTCTTTTTCTTCTTTCTCTTAACCTGGGGCACCCCCATAAATTTTTTATTCTTTAAGATATCTAAATAAAATTTGGCATATGTAATATACTCTTTAAATGGTATTTGTTGACATAGGAAACAAGTTTCTGTCACTTCAGGTTTCGCCGGAATTGACATCAACTTTGTTATTTTAAATGGAACACCCCGTATATTTATACATTTTTGGAATCTCCATTTAATTTTACGTATGGTAGTATCAAGTTTGAAACATTTTGATGACAAAGTAAATACTTGCAGAATAGTTTATTTATTAATCTAGGATGCCATGACCTGCGTAATATGGAAGTCAGGGTGCTACGACACTCAAAACAAATTATTTTAGCACTTCAACTGTGGCAAGTCTGTCTTTTTTTTGTGCATTTCATTTGTTTCACTTGTTTTAAAACCCAGTATCTAGATTTAAAAGTCCAAAATACGTTTTTTTTTGAACGGAGAGTGTTATTCCGAATTAAATTTTCATATTAATCCCGCGTTATGGGTATCAATAAAATCCTTGAAAAACGCTCCTTTTTAATATCCTAGTGTCCCACCCTAGTGCCATTTGAAAAAATAGAGTTATTCTCGAAAAGGCATTTTTGCCAACTTTAGGCCATTCTAATACAGCAACTAAAATAGTTAAAGTTCTAAAACAATTTGTCTCGAGTGTTGGGGCACCTTGACTTTCATTTTGCGTAAGTCATGGCACTCTAGATTAACTTCTGCAAAAAATTACTTTGTGATCAAAATGTATCGAACTTGATACTAAAATACGTAAAATTGAATGGAGATTCCAAAAATGTATAAATATATAGGGTGTTCCATTTGAAATAACAAAGTTGATGTCAATTCCGGCTAAACCGGAAGTGACAGAAACTTGTTTCCTATGTCAACAAATGCCGTTTAAAGAGTATATTACATATACCAAATTTCATTTAGATATCTTAAAAAATAAAAAATTTATGGGGGTGCCCCAGGTTTCGTTGACACCCTGTATACCTCACGGTGTTGGGTCTTTGATCCATCTTTTAAAGGTGTTCCGTTCTCTTGCCATTATCCGTACCTCTGTGGTGGTTTTTCCTCTTTTCCTTGCCATTTCATCTATTGTTTCTACCTACTGGATTCTGGGTCTCTCCCGCTTTCTCTTTCCTTCGGGCCTCATATTGAAAATCTTCTTAGGTGTTCTTTCCTCCTCCATACAAACCAGATGGCCGTACCAGCCAATACATAAATACATTCCTGCATTCAATTTCCTTAACAAATAACAAATCAAAAATACAACAAGGGTGTTCCTCTTCAACGTCACCGGCTCCATATTGACGTTCATAATCCTCACCGGTACTGTTTCTCCAACCTTGACCAGCACCTTTTCTACCAGTATACCGCTGTGGACTTTCTTGTCACAAATAGGTTCCATCATTCGTACACATCCCGCCCGAAGATCTCCATCCAGACCTGCCTTGACAATTCGTTCACTTCTAGCAGGCACCGTCACGTCTTCAGTTAACCGGACTTGTACTACCGGATCGTCCATTGGATGTAGAGGAAGTTCTTTGTTGCCGATTCTTAGAACTCCTTCCTTCAAATTCAGCGAAAACCCGAATTTTCTCAAAAGGTCCATTCCCAGGATGAATTCGTCAGTGATGTCAGCCACTAATACTTCATGTACAAGCTTCTCGCTTCCAATACCGATGGTCATCTTCGCTATACCATGCGTCGTTATCACATCAGCTGTCGCAGTCT
The DNA here is from genome assembly GCA_963082815.1 of Melanotus villosus. Classification (NCBI taxonomy): domain Eukaryota; kingdom Metazoa; phylum Arthropoda; class Insecta; order Coleoptera; family Elateridae; genus Melanotus; species Melanotus villosus. The sequence continues at coordinate 29,159,029 of OY720424.1, forward strand.
GAAGCTGGGTATTCGTGGATGACAGCTTCACGGATTCTTGCAAAACGTCTGGGCGTATGATGGATTTTGTTGCCCCAGTATCAATGAGTAGCGGAACAGTTTGGCCGGCAATGTTCCCATCAACAAACAGACTGGCATTTAGGTTCTTTGACGATACGGCGTGGATGGTGATCCTCGGAGCATTTCCTCTCGAGGTCAATGTTCGCCCCTTCTTGTCAACATCTTTTAGTTTTTCCTGTACGTTCTTCTTTCGACGCCTTTTCTTCCAAATAATCTTCAGCGTCAATTCTTCTAACCGATCTTGGGAGCCATCAGGTTCATCGGCCATCATGCGGACACGCCCGTGTCCTTGTGACGCTTGTTTCGCCGCTTCAAATTCTAAAGCGGGGGCGAGTGCATCGTCTATTGTTCTTGGCCGCGCTAACCTCAATGACTGTTTCGTTTCTCGATCCCTTAAACCATCTACGAACGTTTGTATTGCTAGCTGTTCCAAGAAGGAGTCGGGAGCCGTAGGGTAGGCTAGTCGAATCAATTGTGCAATATCAGCTTCGTATTCTTGAAGATTCTCACCACTCTTCTGGATCCAATTCTTCACTTGCGCGTGGTACACTTGTTGCAGATGTGCGTCCCCATATCTCCTTTCCAATCGGGAGACTAACAATCGGTAGTCATTCTGTTGGCTTGTTAGAATCTCTTGAAGAACGTTCAAGGCGTCTCCGCGCAAAGCAACGATTAATAACACAGCCTTTTCTTGGTCAGTCCAACCATTGGCACTGGCAGCCGCTTCAAATTGTTTGCGATAGGTGGACCATGGTGTCTTTCCATCAAACGTTGTTAGTTCCATTCGAGCCATTCTATCTTCCACCATTTTTACAATTTTATTCTGTAACGTTCTGGAATTTTCTAACATTTCCTGTTTTACCTTACTACAGTTTTCCAGAACTTTTTCTAATAATTCTTGTTTCTAGGTTCCACAATTTTCCAGCATTTTGTCTTCTAGGAATTTACACTTTTTAAGTACTTTTTCTTCTAAGGATTTAGAATTTTCGTCGATTTTGTTTAGCAGTACTTTAAAATCAATTCCGCTGCCTGGCATCTCGAAACAAAAGCTTTCTGGATCTTGGCCCTCTTCTAACAATGCTTTTTTGAGGCGAACTTGCAATTCCTTTTTCGTTCCTGCCGTATCCAAATCTTTTTCTTCCAATTCTCTTCTCAAGTCGGCCACTTTTAACTCGTGAAGTAATTTCGTCGCCATTTTACTTGTTTTAAAGCATTAAATTTTTAAGCAATTCAACTGTCTTTTTAATTCACACCGAACACCACCACACCTGACGCCAATGTAACGTTTTAACGACGTTTATTTAAAATAAACTCGGTTCGTGGTGTAAATTAATTTATTAAACAAACTTAAAGTACAAAATAATTATAAAGAACAACAATTAAACACTAACGTAAAACTAAATGGAACACTAATATTAAAACCGAACACTAAAGTAATTTATTTGTAACAGTTATTTATTTAACTAATTCGCCGCGCTTATCAGGTCAAGACTGCCTGGGTTTTTATCGGTCCGGCTCTTATATCTGCGGCGGCCTTTGACTCCAGGCGGTTGTGGACTTTTCTAGACTTATCGAATTTACTCGTTCGTTCGAGATCAGCTGACGCAGCGATGATGTCATTGCATAACTTGTTACATTACTATGTTTTGAAATAAATAAACATTTATTATTATTATTATATTATTCTCACAAGCAACAATTAGTCATAATGCCAAAATAAGTTGCATGTAATAAAAAATAATAGCTTTTGTACTTTTCCAAGTAGCAGCTACAAAATGGAAGTGTATTTAGCTATTTAGTCAATGAAAGAGTACAAATTGTTAAGTGGTACTTCCAAGGAAATTTTCTTCGGAAAATTACTGACCTGTTTCAAATTCTATTTGAAAATCGGCCAGGTCCTTCTGTTTCAATCTTTGCGACATGTAAATAAGTAGCATGGTCAACATGGGCAAAGATCGTGTGAGAGCCATATCGAGAAAGAACAAATACAAGTGCTTCAAAATTCGAAAGAACCACGAAATATATCCAGAAGATTACATAAAACGAATGGAGTTCTGTGAGACTATGATGAACATTGCAAATGAAAATAATAAATAATAATAAATAAATTTTATTAATAACATTTTGTTCACTGACGAAAGTACTTTTCCTGTTCATGGACATCATAATGCTTCCATTGTACGCTACTGGTCCCGTACCAATCATCATGAGCATTATAACTACCGGACGCAATATCCCCAGAAATTAAATATCTGGACTGGTGTTTTAGGTAACAGGATCATTGGTCCTTTTGTTATTAATGGATAATGGTACATTGAATAGCAATAAATACCTAAAACTACTACAGAATGAAATATTACCTACAATTAGGACTGCAAACGTAAGGTTGGAAGATATTTGGTACCAGCAGGATGGCTCTCCCGCTCACGAAAGCGCTGCTGTAAGAGGTTTTCTTAGCACTACGTATCCTGGACGCGTAATAAGTAGACGGGGAAATATACAATGGCCACCTAGCTTCCCAGACTTATCAGTTAATGATTTCTTTCTTTGGGGACACATAAAAAATTGTATTTACCGCTAACAGGAAACACGTGCTATACAATTATACATGTAGATGACCTAAGGGAAAAAATTATTATAGCTGCAGCTTCAATTACGCCGGACATGCTAAATCAGGTTCGTCAAAATTTTTACAACCGCCTGGTATATTGTTTAGCTCAAGAAGGTGGCCTGTTTGACTACTTGTAACATTTTGCTTTAATTTTTTATTATCTTAAGTGGTAGGTATTTCTCACCTTTACGACAATATTTTACTATTTGTACAACAGAAGTTAAGCAAAGTTATGCATTCCTTGTGATAAGTTTGTTAAGAAATAATATGTTATGAGTGTGTTTGTTTGTTGTATATTTTGTAAGTAGAAATTTTCCAATTGCCTTCGATATATGGAACAGCATCAGTACCTATGTGGCTAGTAGCTACAGACAGACTGTACCGTGAACTACATGACGCGTTGTTCTCAAAAGTAGGTACTGAAGTAGGAATTATAAATAGTTACTCTGTAATTCAACTAATAAATAGTGTTTTAAATTGTTGCACTCGATAAAAGTAATATTTGTGTGCTTGAACACATTAAAAGTTTTTTAACGAAAATCTACCTTTAATAAATTGGTTGAAAAATATCTGACATTTGTAATACACTGTTGACCGTTATAACAGTAACAACAACAACTTCAGAAAGCGGACAGCAGATTCCGGTCTTGTCAAAAATTTGTAAAACGCTGAGTAGAGCGGCCTTATTGGGACGAAGTCGCTATTGACACAGTAGGCCTTGAATTAAGTGTATAGTGTCGTCACCTGGTAGCGGGAGTTCAAACACCTCGCCTTACTCCGCGGCCGGTATTATACAGATTGTCCGAAAACTTCAAAATCGAATTCTTCTAGTTTTAATGACGATCTAGTTAATTTTGAGTTTGTTCCTTTTAAATTTTTAAGCCAGACTAAAAACCTGTGATTGGTATACAGTGTGTCCCCGGATGGAGTTGACAATAGGTATGATTTACCAAAAATGTTCGAATTGGATTTTCATATTTTGGGATTAATCCCTGCTCGGTCTGAAACTTATTTTTAGTTTACTTTCGATTTTTTTAAATCAAGTAGGCCTTTACAGTTGAGCAAAAACTCTTTTCGTTTCAGGTAACGTACCTTTTCCGTTCACAGTACGCCAATGTGTTACTAAGAAAAGTTGTTCAGCATGAAAAGTTATGGCATTATGCAGATTTTCAGAGCGATCGGCCTACTTTGATAAAATTCATTATTTGTCAATTTCGTTTCAGGCAATGTACTGTTTCCGTTCACAGTACGCCAATGTGTTACTAAGAAAAGTTGTTCAGAATGAAAAGTTATGGCGTTATGCAAATTTTCAGAACGATTTGATAATAGAAATTGACAATAGGAAAAAAACTTTATTATTAATTTTACGACGAAAAGTAATTCTTTATTAAAAATTCAGAAAATGTGTATAACGCCATAACTTTTCATTCTGAACAACTTTTCTTAGTAACACATTGACATACTGTGAACTGAAACAGTACTTTACCTGAAACGAAATTGACAAATAATGAATTTTATCAAAGTAGGCCGATCGTTCTGAAAATTTGCATAACACCATCATTTTTCATTCTGAACAACTATTCTTAGTAACACATTGGCGTACTGTGAACGGAAAAGGTACTTTACCTGAAACGAAAAGAGTTTTTGCTCAACTGTAAAGGCCTACCTGATTTAAAAAAATCGAAAGTAAACTAAAAATAAGTTTCAGACCGAGCAGGGATTAATCCCAAAATATGATAATCCAATTCGAAAATTTTTGGTAAATCATACCTATTGTCAACTTCATCCGGGGACACACTGTATAATATGAATTTGGTTGCAACTAAATAAGGTCTAAGTTGTTTAGTTGCGCATGCATTTGCTAATAATTAGCGTTCAATTGTGGAATATTTTTTTTCAGTTTCGTTAAGAGTTCTAGAGGCATAACAAATTGGTTTTTGATTTTGTGATAAGATGGCTCCTAATGCTAATTTCGAGACGTCTGTGGTTAATTCAAAAGTTTTATTAAAATCAGGGCATTGTAATATGGGTTGATGTGTAAGAAGGATCTTTGTGTGGTTAAAATAATTTATAAATACTGGTGTATGTTGAACGTGATTATTGGTTTTCAAACATTGGGCTACTGGTTTGGTAATTTTAGCAAAGTCTTTAATAAATTTAGGGAAATTTTTATTGATTGTATTTTCATAGGATCTGGTTTGATTCCTTCAGGTGTTATAATGTGACCTAAATATTTTACGGATTTATCTAAAAATTCGGATTTGTCTAAGTGAATTTTTAAATTTGTATTACGACATCTTTTAAATACTACTATTAATCGGGAAATATGTTCTTGTAGTGAATTTGAATAAACAATAATTACATCATCTAAATTAAGTAAACGCTGTGTGGGGGTCACAATTTAAGTGCGATGTTAATCATTCTCTGTGATGCGGCTGGGACATTTTTAAGACCAAAAGGCATATTATGTCTAAACTGAAAATGGTCTTCTTCTATTGAAAAAGCTGTTTTTTCTTTATCTTTGGGTTCAATTTCTATCTGATGAAAACCAGAGGCTAAGTCAATGGTAAAAAAATAATTAGCACGGCCTACATTATCTAACGCTGTTTCGATATTAGGTAAAGGAAATTTATCTTCAATTGTATTTTCGTTTAACTTGCGATAATCTATTATTATACGCTATTCCTTTTTATTTGAAGCGGCAAGCTTTTTGAGAACAATCCAAATGGGGAAATTATAAGGGCTTTCAGAAGGTTCAATTATGCCGTAGTGTAACATTTTGTTTATTTGGGTTTTAACTTCGTCTCGATGTACTTGAGGGTATCTGTAAGTTTTTGTAAAAATGGGGATTTCACTATTTGTTCTAATATGATGTTTGGTTAAATTAGTAGAAGTTAGGGGAATATCTGGATGATGATAGATTTCTTTGAATTCGTATCATAAGTTAGTTAATAAAGTTTTTTCTTCGGGATTTAGATGTTCTGTTCGTAAATTATTATTTAAATTTCCGATTAAAAATTTTGTTGTGTTAGGTTTTGTATTTGTATGATATCTAGGCAAATTTTGATTAGTTTGCGTAATATTATGATTATTAATTTTAATGTTATTGTCATTTTCGATTTCAATAAAGTCTTCCAAATAAAGGGGGTTATTTATTATTAATCTTTGTATTTTATCTGTCGTGTTAATAATTGTAGTATGAAACCAATTATTATGAAGTCGAACTAATGCGGATGACATAGAAAAATTAATTTTGGGTGCAATTTAAGTTTCATTTGAACCAACAGCAGGCAATTTAATAATTTGTTCTGTTCTTGGGGGTACGGTAATGCTAGTTAATGTCTTTTCATTTATTTTGAAAAAATTACATTGGTTACGTTTTTGTATTTGTTGCTTTGTTTGTGACTCATTATAATAAAAAGGCATTGTCGTTTTTTCGGTTGTAATGTGATTCCAGCGATAATCAATACTTGCGGGTAAGTTCGCTAATAAATCTGAACCTATAAGTCCAATATATTCTGTGTGAAAATTAAATAGATAAACTGAATAAACTTAAATAAACTAGGTATAGGAATTTCAGCTACTTGGTCATGAACGGTTTTACCATGAGGGGTTGAGATTTAAAAATGATGTTCATAAATGGATCCAGGAAAATGTTTCTAAGCAAATTCAGGTGAAAGAATTGTTTTAGAACTACCAGTGTCAATTAAGGGTTCTTCGTTTGTTTGTGGAATAATAATGAAAGGTAAAGATGGTTTAGGATCTACTGAGAAAGATTCCATTCGCTGGTATTTGAAAATTTGCAGCATCGTTAATCTGATCTTCATACCTATTTTCAGATGATTCAAAATTTGTTTAAAAACTTTCAGTGTAATATTCTTCAAATTCGGTGTAAAATTCTTTAGATTCGGGATACAATTGTTCAGAATATGTAGGGTAAGATTGTTCATGTGGTTCATGAAGATTAGTAGAATGTAGTACTTCAGAATAAAAATTACGTGGTTGAGAACATTGGAGAATATAATAATTATCATTGGGATTTCTGAAATTTGGTGGGTATAAAAGTCTTTAAGGTGGATTTGGATGTTGAGCTTGATATAAAGCGGGTATTTTTTGAATTGTACTCGTTTCCATAGGTTCTGGACGATTTTGTGGTTTAAAGTTTCATTTGGGTACGAAAACATTTTGATTACGTTTACCAAATTTAGGTTGAGTTCCAGGGAATGGTTGCGGTGGTTGATTAGATAACTAATAAGTCGAATTAAAGTTCTGTTTGAATTGAGGTGGATGCTGTTGTGGTGGATGATAATATAATGGTGGTTTGTTAGGATATTTTATTTGAATTGGTTGACTTATTTTATTTTAGATAAGATGAATTTACTATGTCAAATCTTTGTTGGTTACTAACTTGGGATTTTTGAAAATAACGAATGTCTAATTCCTCTTTTACATAAGTTCGAGCTATTTCAAGGTTTTGGGGTGCTCTACTGCGAAGAAAACTACCTAGAGGCTCCGTAAGTTTTCTGACAAATGTTTTAAGGGCTAGTGTGATTTAGAATCTTGAATATCCTAATTTCTTAATTCTTGGCATTTTGGAATTAAGTATGGCTAATAGCGACCTCATTCTATTATAAAATTTAACAGGTGATTCTCGGGAAAACTGTCTCATTCGGGTGAGGTCAATTCGAATATTTAATTCGGATCTTTGACCTCCAAAATTACTAATTAGGATTTCGTTTAACTCGTCCCATGAATTATAAATTTGATCAATGACAACTTCTGAAGCTGCACCTTTTAATCGGTAGTGTGCGGACGATAATATCAATTTATTGATATATGCACAGGGGCCATTTGGTTGGAAAAATTGACTGAAAATGTGTTCAACTGCTCTGATATATTCGGAAAGCTCTCAAAATAACTTGTCTTATGGTTTGGGTTTGTTGAATATCGTCACTTTCGCTTTCTGTGGATGTTTCACTTTCTACGACGGACAGTATATCTATCATTTACAATTACAATTAATAAGGGAAATCAATAATTTGGAAAAGATTGTAAATTATATAACGATTATTCTCGGTTAATTGAAGTAACGATTTTATCTAAGTATCGTTCCTTACTATTCTTAAAACTAATTAATCATTGTATCGAAGGTCACTAATAGTTATTTGTACAACTAGTAATGAAAGCAATACTTTTTTTCATGAGTTTGAAGTTTGATGCACGACGGCGAAACGATTATTCACATTATTATTATTATTGATATTATTATTGACTACTGGTTAATAATAAAAACAATTGCTATGCATTCAGGTGCCTATTTTAAATATGTTTTACCCAAATGTCAATTGAAATTAACCTCTCCCCTTGTTTTCGAGCAAGGCTATTTGATTTTTCGAAATAAATATACGCATCTGTCATTTTATTTGTTATTTATGTAAAAATGATTAATTAAAAGGAATAAAGGTGCTAGTAGTGAAAAATAGTATATTATAGACCAAGGTAGAGAAGACATTTTTCTCAGCCGAGCAGTTGTGAGGCTGAGAAAAGTCTTCTCTACCGTGGTTTATATACTATTTCTTTCACTACTAGCACCTTTATTCCTTTTAATTAATCATTTTTACATAAATAAAAAATAAAATGACAGATGCGTAGGTATATTTATTTCTAAATATCCACAAAAATCAAATAGCCTTGCTTGAAAACAAGGGGAGAGGTTAATTTCAATTGACATTTGGGTAAAACATATTTAAAATAGGCACCTGAGCGCAGAGCAATTGTTTCTATTATTAACCAGTAGTCAATAATAAAAATTTATTGACCACTAGGAGAGAAAATCATCTTCTGGGCACGAAAATAAGGTCAATAATGACATCTTCTAATACTAGTAGTGAAAAAAATAGTATATAAACCACGGTAGAGAAGACTTTTCTCAGCCTCACAACTTATTTCCCTCCATGCTTCGCATGTCGGGAAATAATACTGCTCGGCTGAGAAAAATGTCTTCTCTACCTTGGTCTATAATATACTATTACGGACCGCTTACAATTTTAAATGTAACCTACAGTCCGAACTACGAAATATCTTGGGTTTATCAGAATATTAGCGCAGTTTGGATTAGCTATCAGTTCTGCACAATCGATGTGCTATGTGCTAACATCCTCGCTCACATAAGCTATCAGTTTGAAATGCTTCAAAACTGTTTTAGACGAATTGTGAAAAATAGTTACAAGAACATGGTACGTTAAAATGTTGTTTGTATGATTAATGAACGATATCGTAAAATCAATGATCAAATTATTAAGAAATGATTGCTTTGAGATATATTTCTGAAAATTAGGTTAATTTAAGTCCACAAAAAGTCCAAGTATATTAATTCCTAAAAAGTGAAATTTAGGTTAAATTTCATACAGAGATTAACTTGATTCTGTTAGTATTAGTGTGTTAATACATTCAACGAGAAGCAAGCTGAAAGCATTTTAAAGTTTACGTTCCTGAATATTGAAAGAATTACTTTCAAATCATATCTGAAATATTGCATAACCTTGACTTAGCTAACAGGGTTCATATCTCGAGGATTTGTGAAAATGTCGTGTGTATCATCAAGCATCGAATTCATCCACAACTTATATTATATATACTTTTCGAATAAATACCAACATATATAAAGTGCTGCTTGTACATTGTACATACAAAGCAATAACAGGAATTAAATTCCAAAGGAAGGGATAAAATACCTGCAGGACACTGAGCAAATTATATTCTGTCGTAACTATGTAGAAATAAGTAGAGCAGATTTTTATATTGAGATATAAATCATTCTTAAAGAAAAAAGAATACAAATTTCTTTCTGATATTCCATTCCTCGTGTCAAAATTATAAATTTAACTATAATTCCTTTTAGTTATAATGTAATCTGAAAATGTTTTGAGCTGAAAATTTGTATAAATTTAAGAAAGAATTTGATAAAATTAAAGTTGCAGCTTTTTATATCGGAAGTTAAACATGTACATAATCAAATTTCACGTCTCAACAATAAATTTAATATTAGAGAATTAACATTGACCTTACAAGCATTTTAGTGCTTAATTTTTTTATAACCCAAGCTTAAATACAATTTAGAAATTTTATTTTTACAATATTTCCTGAATATTCGTTGTGGCGAATTTCTCCACAGTTTGCTCAAACATAGCTAATTAAACTATTTCAACATCTTTAATTCGTTCGAAGACAAATATAGGGCTTCCCGAAACGTTGCCCTATTTTTTAGTATCTAATTTTACCTGTTTAACTTGTCATATCTGGCAACAGATGACGAAATATACATGAAACAATGAAAACTATCTGTTTTAATAACTTTTGTGAAAATGGTAAGTGTTTTAAGTCTTAATCGCACTTTTAAATTATCAGATTAATTTAGCTAACATGGAAAATGATCATAAAGCGTAAATTATCCATTGGTCTTAAATTGACACTAGGGAGTTTATTATGATTTCCATTCTAATGTTTATACATCTGAAACTGCCTTTTGATGAAGATAGCTTCTATTCATGAAGTTCTGATAAGTATAAATTTTAAGACTGCATTTACACCCACTCCAGACACGTCTTGAAATTTTGTATTATGCCCATCCTTAAGGCCAGACAGTAATAATACCTTCATTTATGTTGAAAATATTCAAAACGTATTTGTTTAAATATAATTTAAGTAAATATATAGTTGGTGTAAATATAACATAGTGTGTTGTTTTAAGAAAATTTATCAATGTTTGACATACGATAGTTCCAATAATTTTTTCATGCAATAAATCAATTATACAAAAGTGTATCTCTATTGTGTATGCCTAATAAAAGCATATTGATAGTAAATATCAACATGGTAGCAGTGCGTTAGTTCACCATTGGCATAATAATAGACTTGGCGGTTTTTGGCGAATTTATTTTGATAGTAAATTGTGCTTTGTTGTAGTGTGAGCATTGGTGGTTATTTGGTCAGATATAACTCGTTCACATATGGTTAACAACGGCATAAGCATGGACATTTACAGTATCGAAAAGTTGCGTGGTGCTGAAAACTGGATGATTTGGAAATTTGCAATGAAAAATCTGTTACGCGGAACTGAAGGAGCGTACGAGGTGTGTGTTGGTGATATTCAGAAACCGGCTAAACCGGAAGATGCATCAAATGCCCAAAGACAAGCAGAATATGAAGCTCTTCTTAAAAAATGGGACAAGGCGGATCGTGCTGCAAGTCAAATAATTGTAGGGTCACTGGATAGTAAAGTGATGGCATTACTTGTGTCATGTGAAACAGCACGTGATATGTGGCTTAAATTGCTTTCTGTTTTTGAGCAACAAACCAAACAAGCTGCTCATGTTGTTCAATCTGAATTTTTCAATTTTCAAATGAATACACTAGATGACATGGTGACACATATTGCGAAGTTTGAGGGCTTAATTTTGCGATTGCAACAGTTAAAATTAAAACCCGATGAATCATCATTGATGGTTAAGTTGCTTGATACGTTGCCAGACGACTATGAAAGTTTAAGACAAGCATGGTGGGCAAGACCTGAGGAACAACAAACGTTCACAAATCTTATAAGTGTGCTTACTTCAGATGAAAAGCGGAAACAGCAACGCTGTAGTAAATCGGAAGAGCAGTTGACAGTATTAATGGCAAGTAAAGCTAAAATTCATGGAAATGGTGATTATGGCGCTAGTAGTGAGCATTCAAAGAAGAACGATAAATTTAGTGTTTCAAAAGGTAAGAACAAGAAACATACTTTTAAATGTTATGCTTGTGGCGGCACTGGTCATATTCGACGAAATTGTCCAACTGTAAAACGTAAAAAAGAGCAGGATAATACAAATATGAGTAGTGGACGTAGTGACCAAGTTTTTCTTACCGAAGCTATGAGTGCAGAATCTGACAATAATATGTGGATCGTTGATACTGGTGCTACAGATCATTTAACGTATTGCAGTGATGTTTTTTCATCTTTTAAGTATTTTGTAACACCTATCAAAATACACATTGGTGACGATTCAACAATGGATGCAATTGGAAAAGGAATTGTCAATTTTGAGGCTGAGGTCAACGGAAAGAAATTATCTTGTTATATGGAAAATGTGTTATACGTACCAACAGCTCGAAGGAATTTGTTCTCTGTGACATCTGCTCTTGATAAAGGCATGCAGTTTATTTCAACAAAAGACAACTGTAACTTTGTGAAGAACGGTGAGATTAAGGCATGTGGTATGCGTTATGGTCAATTATTCAAGATGAACATTTCTATTAAAAAAACTGACAAGTTATATATAAGTGAAGTAAATCTTACATCTAAAAGCTGTTTGCAAGTTTGGCATGAACGTTTTGGTCATCAAAACAAAGTACACGTTCAACGAGTACTCAAGTTATATGGTATTGACAGCAAGTATGATGGTGAGTTATGCGGAGCTTGTGTTGAGGGGAAACAACATCGGAGTAGTTTTTCTTCTCGTCAACAACGTGTAACAGAGCCTGGTGCACACATACATGCTGATCTTTGTGGACCAATGGAATGTACATCTTTAGGGAAAGCAAAGTATTACATTTGTTTTACTTGTGATTTTTCTTCATATCGAATGATCTATTTTCTGAATGAAAAATCAGAAGCTACTCAGAAGATTGCTGAAATGTTAAAATTTGTGAAAAATCAGTGTGGATGTTCTGTAAAAGAATTTCAATGTGATGGCGGTCGTGAATTCAACAATAATGAAGTACAAAATATCATGAAAATGAATGGTGTTAAGTTCATTGTGACTAATCCTTATACACCGGAACAAAATGGTTGTGCCGAACGCACAAATAGGACCGTGGTCGAAATAGCTCGAACAATGTTGCTAGCAAAGAATTTACCAAAAGTATTGTGGGCGGAGGCAACAAATACAGCTGTCTATGTGCTAAATCGAACGGGACCAAGCAGAGTCGAAGGAAAAAGCCCATATGAGTTATTTACTGGAAAGACTACGCATATTAATAGACTTCATATTTTCGGAACGGAATGCTACGTACACGTACCAAAAGAACATCGTCAAAAATGGGATGCAAAAGGAAAACGTGGAATTTTTGTCGGCTATTCTGAAGATGTGGATGGTTTTCGCGTGTGGATTAAACCAGGAACACAGATAGTTCGAAGCCGAGATGTGGTGTTTGAACAGGAGGATACTAGTAAAACAGAAGTATTTTTTCCAGCTGTTATAAACAACAACTCAGAAAAGAATGAAGATCATGTCTTCAATTTACCGACGTCAAATGTTTGCCCTGCGAGTAACTCTGAAAATGAATTGGCAAGCAGTTCCTCGGATGATGCAACTCAACCAATAGCTTTACGTCTTAGAAATCGAGCAATGATAAACCGTCCACAACGTTTTGAATCAATGTTAGCTGAAGTAGACGAACCTACATCTTATGCTGAAGCTGTTAATTCTACTGATTCGACAAATTGGAGATTAGCAATGGAAGATGAAATGAAATCACTGGAGGAAAATTTAACCTGGACATTGGTGGAATTACCAGTGGATTGCAAGCCAATTTCCAATCGATGGGTGTATCGTATCAAACGAAAAGAAGATGGTACAATTAATAAGTATAAAGCTCGATTGGTGGTTCGAGGTTACAGTCAGAAAAAGGGAATTGACTACAATGAAACTTACAGCCCGGTAGCTCGATTTGATACGATTCGAACTTTATTGAGCATTGCTGCTAATGAACGTTTGAAGTTGACACAATTTGATGTCAAGACAGCATTTTTGAATGGTATTCTAGAAGAAACGATATATATGCAGCAACCGGAAGGGTTTGAAGATGATTCAACCCGGGTATGTAAACTTCAGAAGAGTTTATATGGACTCAAACAATCGCCACGTTGCTGGAACAAGAGATTTAAAGATATACTTATCAAGTTTGGACTTCAAGAGAGTTTTGCAGATCCATGTTTATTTTATAGAGTTAAAGATCATCAAAAATTGATAGTGGTTTTATATGTTGATGATGGGCTTGTGGCAGCAACAAATAAAAGTGACATTGATGATTTTCTTAATTGTCTGAAAGCCAACTTCCAAATAACAGTCGAGTCAATTGGATTCTTTTTGAATATATTGATCAAACGCCATGAAGATGAGTCAATATTTGTTAGTCAAACTACATATGCAGAAAGTGTGCTACGAAAGTTTAAAATGGATGAAGCGAATCCAGTTTCTACTCCGATTGAAGAATATTCTCCACTGGAGGAAGAAGATAAAGATTCAAATTTAACAACAGCCCCTTATCGTGAAGCAGTTGGATGTTTGATGTATCTCGCTGTCGCAACAAGACCGGACATTGCTTTTGCTGTTAGCTATGTTTCACAATTTCTTGAAAAACCTCAAGAAAAGCATTGGTCAATGGTCAAACGTATTATGAGGTATATTAGAGGCACCTCTATAATGGGTATTTTGTACGACGTTGCTGAGAAGACAGGTACTTTAGAATGCTACAGTGACTCCGACTATGCAAGTGATCCAGATTCAAGAAAATCGGTGAGTGGAATTGTCTTCAAATATAGTGGTGGACCAATTACTTGGGCTAGCAGACGACAGCAAAGTGTGTCTCTTTCAACCATGGAAGCGGAATATGTAGCTGCTTGTGAAGCGGCTAAAGAGATCGTTTGGTTGAAACGCTTATTCGACGAAGTTGCACCATTAAAGGATATTCCTGTGTTATTAGTGGACAACGCAAGCGCAATAAAATTGACGAAAAATCAAGAATTCCATAAAAAATCAAAACATATTGATGTACGCTATCACTTTGTGCGGGAACAAGTACAAAAAGGACTCATGGGAATAAAACATGTATCCAGTGAGGAACAAGTTGCAGACATTTTTACGAAACCAGTTCCTCGTGTTAGATTTGAAAATTTACGTTCCATGTTAAGAATAATTTAAATATTAAATTACATTTAAACAATATAAAGTTTTAGGGAAAGTGTTGAAAATATTCAAAACGTATTTGTTTAAATATAATTTAAGTAAATATATAGTTGGTGTAAATATAACATAGTGTGTTGTTTTAAGAAAATTTATCAATGTTTGACATACGATAGTTCCAATAATTTTTTCATGCAATAAATCAATTATACAAAAGTGTATCTCTATTGTGTATGCCTAATAAAAGCATATTGATAGTAAATATCAACAATTTAGAACTTTATACTTATCACTCAGTTCTAATTATCTTTAAAGCAGCGGTTGGTACAATACAAACTTGGAACTATATGTACCTATGAATCAGACTTCCGTAAAATACTTCGCCTTATATTATCAGATTTTTATTAATTTATAAAAACATCGCACATATCGAAACTGCATCAATGCGATAAAATACACATTATTTAATAATGAAATTAAAACCTACATTGCACCTAAAGTACTTTTTGTTGAATAAATTTTCATCAAAGCAAATCTAAAAGCCGGTAAATTACTGAAAAAGTTACAACAAAATGTTAAATTCAAATGATAACAACAATTAAAGGAATTCGTTTTGTACGAAAATCTAAATTTCTAAACACCAAACAAAAATCAAGATCAAGTGTAATTCGATGAAACCTATTAATTATTGACTATGGTGAAAACTGTATCTCATTATATTGAACTCTACATATTTTTACAAGCGGTCTTATTAAATACATCTTTTGGTAAATAGAAATATTCATTTAAATTTGAAGTATTTTCTTCGTTTATGTCCATTCCTTAAACGAATTGATGGCTAAATTAAACGTACTGCTCTTTGAAAATTCACAAAATGAAGTAATCTCACAGATTTTAAACTGTTTCAGCATGGATGTCAAAAAATGGTCCAGAACAATAACTCACGTGACCAAAATGATCCTGTAATTTCCTGGAGGTACCTCAAACAGTCACTTCAAGAAGCAGTAGATTATCATTTGGCGGTTATAGAGATGGCAAATGAAATGGAAGACATGCTTAACGGTTTAATAAATAATAATAATAATAATTTATTTATTTCCTTATGACTAATACATAGTATTGGAAAAAGTCAACGTATAGTATAACTAAGATACACGATACAAAATACAGAATACAAACAACGAATAAGTAAAACAATTATTATGTGCAACCTCATTTATTTATTTTTATTTTTTTATTTGACCTGTGAAAGTTAGATCTCCATTACCGAACTGAAGTATTCGTCTAAAGAACCGTAATTCGTCGTTACGACAAGAATGTGGTACCCTTCTCTACAAGTCTCTCCTAAGACCGATAGTTACCTACGCCAGCCCAGTGTGGTGCACTACTTCAAAAGTTAACATAAACAAAATCCAGACTTATCAGAACAAAGTGCTCCGTATAATAACCAACGCTCCCTGGTATATCAGGAACGATCAAATTCACTACGAATTAGGAATAGCGAAAATAGATGAACATATCGCTAAGCTCACTCGAAGCTTTCTGCTTAATCTCAGCGCAACAGACAACACCATCCTACAGCAATTAGGCCGGAAAAATATTCACACCAGACTGAAGAGACAACTACCCCAAGATCGTTATCCCGTGGACGCCAACCCATAGCCAACTATTTACTTTCAACTGCCAACACCATACTAGATCTCGAGGAGCCCTATCCCTCCACAGTCATTCATTATTTCAAAACACAATAATTAGTTTTTACATCGCAACTATGTATAACATTTTTAATATGTTGATCTGGTTTACCTAATAAAAAAAAAAAAAAAAGAATAAAAACATCTCTTTTTTAAGTAGACTTTCACAGAGTTTCTAAATTGGATAGGGCTGTCAGATTCTTTAATAGGTTCCGGTAGCTTGTTGTACAGTTTTATGGCAAGTACAAACGTGGATTTCGCGACTTGCGAGAGTCTACAGGGCGGTACAAACAACTTGTTAGCTGATCTTGTAATGTATTTGTTAATTTCGCCACAAGTGACAAAACTATTTAAATTTTTTCGAACGTAACAAACTGATTCGAGGATGTATACAGAGATCACAGTTAGTATTTCGTGTTTTATAAAGTGTACACGGCAGCTGCTATTATAAGATAAATTTAACATGGTTCTCAGAATGCGTTTTTGCTGTACCAAAATTTTATGTACAAAGCTGCTGTGGCCCCAGCATAAAATCCCGTACGATATATGGGAGTGTATAGAACTGTAATAAAACATCTTAAGAATATTTAAACCAACGAAATTTCTTAACTGTAAAATACAGTAATTTTTCTTTGCTAACTGACTACAGAGATTGGTAACATGAGTTTCCCATGACAATCTGTCATCAATGTATAGTCCAAGGAACTTAACACATGAATTTTGCGGTAGTGATTTTTTGTCGGTTCTTATAAGAACACTTGTAGTTTTTGTTGTACAAACTGGAGAGAATAGCAGTAGATCGGTTTTTTCGGAATTAAGAACTAATTTGTTAGATTGGCACCATAACGACATGTTCTGTATACAGAGTTCATCGGCTTTACTTAGAATGCCAAAATTAGCTGCAGTAACAATTGCGGAAGTGTCATCAGCATATAATGTCACTTGAGTATCAGCTATAAAGTTGGGCAGATCATTGATGAATAAGATGAACAGTAGGGGGCCTAGGATGCTACCCTGAGGCACACCCGAAGTTACATTTACTTTGTTAGAAACAAAAACTTTACCATCATCACTTAATCGCACAAATTGATCTCTATCGACAAGGTAGGATCTTAGCCATTCCTGTGCTGGACCCCTAATACCGTACGCGTGCATTTTGTCTAACAACAGTTCGTGATTTATCGTGTCGAAGGCACGTGATAAGCCGAAAATTAATGGTTAATGTCTTTGCGCACATGGTATTTCTTTATATACAGACTTTTCACGATTCAGAAAAATCATTAATATTTATATTCCACTGGATTTGATAAGTTGCACTTAGTATGTCATATTCTGTCACTCGTATGTTTGGTTGTTATGACAAAAGCGAAATAAGTCTGAATTTATCTCCCTAGGGAAGTAACTACTTAAAAAAGAGATGGATAACTATTGCTAGTATTTTTGAGAAATTAATCTAGTCGCAATTACTGTTAAATTATTTCAAATTTTTACCAGCAATCTATATACAGAGTGGAACAATATTTTCGTACATACCATAAGAATTAAATAATTTACTCTGTCTGAAATTTTTGATACACACTTATTAATCAGAAAAAATTGAGAAATTTGTACAAGGTTAATTACGTAAGTATTTTTATTGACATTGTATTATGGTGCTGTGACCCTCGTACTGCTGAAATGTTTGTCGCCAATTATACTGTTTAAACTATTTAAGATTATCTTGAGTTAAGACTTCGTCATTGAAGTTTGATAGTTTTAAACATAGTAATTATTGTATTTATTTCTAACAGGTGTTTATAAACTATTGATATTCCAGTGGGAAATGGCTTCAGATGCTTATTTCATTACTGTGGTGCCTCACTTGTAGAAAGAAGTAACAGAGTAACACACTGTAGTGTATGCTTTTAAGTTCTTTCTTTCTTTTTGTGTGTCTTGTATGCGTGTATAGTCAATCTGCTCGGAACCGTCTTTAGGCATTACTTCAAGTCAGACGGTTGTGTCATGTGTGTGTTACTACGTGTATAGTGTATAGTTACTCTATCTCATAGACCAGTCTTCCGAGTAGAGCACAGTTATTTCGGCCCAACTGTGAATGGTCTCACCAGGGCTAACGCTTTTAAGTTGTGCTTGTTTATTTAACAAAAAACTGTAACTATCAACAAGTCTCTATAGTAACTTGTAACTAAGGCTTCCGAGTAGAGCACAGTTATTTCGGCCCAACTGTGAATGGTCTCACCAGGGCTAACGCTTTTAAGTTGTGCTTGTTTATTTAACAAAAAACTGTAACTATCAACAAGTCTCTATAGTAACTTGTAACTAAGGTAATGTAATCATAAACAATACTTATCAAACACCTATTCCATATTTCCTATTTAATCTTTAGATAATAACACCTATCTTTACATAGTAACAAGATTACTCATTCATCGGTCTCCACACTCGGTCTATTTTTTCAGCTTCAGTGGTTTAACCTTATACTGGTGCGTAGCTTCCTGGGGTTGCTCGGCTCCTATGGGTTCTTGGGATTCCTCGTCTTGATATATAGGGGCTTCATCTTGTGCCGGCTCCGGTTGCAGTCTTGGGGCGTTCCCGATGTTTGCTTGCGAAGTATGGGTTTTGGTAATTTCTTGAGATGCAAAACTTGAAGCGTCATTAGTTTGCCGTCTCTTAGTAGCGTTGCTTCGCTACCTTGTAGGCTTATGTTTTTCACAATTACTTTATCACCTGGTTGTATCTCCCGTTATCAGATGTTATGGATTTTGGAATTCCTAGCCGTATGAATACTTCTTTGAGGTGGTTAATAATAGCAGCTGTTGTTGCTTACATGAATTTACATTCTTTATACCGAGAGTAATAATCAATTATTACTAAGGCTTGTTTTTGGTTAGGTAACAGTCTCACAAGATCAATAGCTAAACATTGCCACGCTCCCTCTGAGAACTTGCGTGTCGACATCGATGGAGGTTTGTTGGGTTGTGTGTCAAGTAAACAATCACGACAGCGTTTTACAAAGTTTTCTACTTATCTATCGATGGTTAATGGTTGGCCACCAAACTTTTGCTCGAAGTCTTCTTTTCATTACAGTTTCTCCTGGGTAGCCTGCATGTGTCAGTTTCAGAATTAGTCTCGCAATTCTTTTAGAATTACTATCTTGTTTCCCTGTAGAATAACTTGACCAAGGGTTGTCAACTCTAAACGAAACGGGATACCTATAAATATCTTTGTCAGTGGCTTCCCATAAATTGTTGTTGAATTTCGTGACTGCTTCAGATATTTCGGGAACAGTTTTGCTCTCATTAATAATTTTGGAAATGCGCATGGCTTTAGGTGTATTTTTCTCCAACAAATTGTAGACTTGTCCCTCTGCTTCTCTATCGAATGAGCATTCATTATTTATTGTATACAGTCTTGAAAGTGAACCGGCTTTATTAAGTTTACCGACTTTCTAAATAATTTTGTATTGAATTGTAGTCGCAGTACCCACCTTTCTATTTTTGCTGGAGGTTTAGAAGTTGGCTTAAAAATAACCTATAAGGGTTTATGGTCTGTAACTAATTCGAATTTTATCCCTGCTAAATAACAATAAAACCTCTAAATAGCTCAAACCAGTGCCAGACTTTCTTTTTCTGTTTGGGAATATCTTAGTTCTACGTTGGAAAGACTCTTGCTGGCAAAGGAGATAACATGTGGTGTTTCAGTCTCATCAAATTGTAAAAGAACAGCACCTAATGCTACGGGATTCGCATCAGCTCTCAATCGGGTTTTTAGATTGATATCAAAATATGATAATGTTGGAAGTTTAGCTAATGTCCGTTTTAAATGATCGAAGCTTTGTTGATGGATGTTAATCCATGCAAATTTCACGTCTTTTTTATCAAGTTTCGAAGTGGTTCAGTAATCGTACTTAAGTCAGGAATAAATTTTCCCATGTAGGTAACGAGTCCTAAGAAGCTCCTAACTTCTTCTTTAGTCATAGGCGATCGGAACTGTAAGACGGTTTGAATTTTCTTTCCATCCGCATCTATACCTTTACTGGATAATGTGTGTCCCAGAAATTCCAACTCTTATACCTTCATTAAGCACTTATTTTTGTTCAAGGCAATATTGCGTTCTTCAAAAACGTCTAATACCTTTCTTAAACACTCATCATGTTCGAGTTCTGAACTTCCAAAAATTATGACGTCGTCTAGGTAATTCAAACAATTTCTGCATGAAGACAGAAGTCACTCACATACCCTTTGAAATATCTCTGGTGCCGAATTAACACCAAACATCAATCGTTTGTAGCGGTACATGCTCTTATGGGTAATAAATGGAGAGCGGATTTTATGCAAAATGCATATCGCCTATTTTTTATAATTGAAAAATATCGTTTTGTTTTTAGACGAATCGCACTAAATGCTATCATTTGACGTTAATTAGTTTTCGCATGTTTTGTAATTTTATGCACATTTTACATTTTTATGCATAAATTAACATATGCTTAACATTTTTTTTTAATTTTCGATTGCCAGATGTACAGGGTGGCCCATTTTCGATGTTTTTAAATGGGAAGTACCCTTAATATCGGAGATAGGCAAAAACTGATGTCGAAGTGCAGGGCTCTTTTTTGATGCTGGTTCAAGTACCGAAAACAAAATTCCGCTATGTTTTGTTATTTTTTAGTTATAGCCCAAAATTCAAAATTTGGCCATATCGAAAACTTTAAATAACTCTCTTGGTTTTGAAGATATTCAAAAACGGTAAAAACATTCTACAGGCACTTTTTCAAGTATAATGCGATAGTCAATTTAGATATTTTCTAATTTTCATGTTTTAAGAATTATGACATAAAGTTGGTATTTTTTAAATACAAGTTGTAGTTGGCCATGAAACCATTAAATTGCATATTTTTTGTGCTTTCCGAAAATATATAGTTTATAGGGGTTAAATGCAGTAACAATACCTATTTTGAACAAAATCAGATTATATGATGCTGTTAGCAATTAGTAGGCCATGGTTCATGATAGCAATAAATAAAAGCTAATAGAGCGGGTGCATGTGACGGCACTAGGAACATAATAACGCGCCCGACTGAAAATGAACGACAGTTTGGAAAGTTAATAAAACTAAATAATTAATTTAATATTTTGTAGAAAATCTCGCGTTATCTTTAACAGCTTTTAATTGTCTTGACATATGGAGATTTTACAAGTTTCTACGTATAACCTGGCAAAATTTTTAGTTTCTTGTTTCCCAGAGCTTTTCTCTAACTGCTTTCTCTGGGAAATATCACGTTCCCTAATACTCTTTTTAATTCACGATAAAATTTTCAATTGCGTTCGTATCAGCTAACCCCGGGGGAAATGTTAGGTAACTGAAAATTTCGTAATTATGTAGGCTAAACCATCCCTCATCTGGTTAAGCACATCTTTATTCGGTTTGATATAAGATAAGATATAAGATAAGATGTAATATTTCCTTTTTGGTAAAATTAGTATACCGGTGCATAGAAATCTACCCTTTGTTTACCCTACAAGTGTTCAGCTGATGGCCTAGTGACGTCACATGCAACCGCTATATTACTTTTTGTTTTGCTATCATGAACCATGGCCTACTAATTGCTAACAACATCATATAATCTGATTTTGTTCAACAAAGGTATTGTTACTGCAATTAACCCCTATAAACTATATATTTTCGGAAAGCAGAATAAATATGCAATTTAATGGTATCATGGCCAACTACGACTTATATTTAAAAAATACCAACTTTATGTCATAATTCTTAAAATATGAAAATTAGAAGATATCTGAATTGACTATCATATTCTACTTAAAAAAGTGCCTGTAGAATGTTTTTACCGTTTTTGGATATCTTCAAAACCAAGAGAGTTATTTAAAGTTTTCGATATGGCCAAATTTTGAATTTTGGGCTATAACTAAAAAATAAGAAAAGATAGCCGAATTTTGTTTTCGGGACTT
The DNA here is from genome assembly GCA_963082815.1 of Melanotus villosus. NCBI lineage: Eukaryota > Metazoa > Arthropoda > Insecta > Coleoptera > Elateridae > Melanotus > Melanotus villosus. The sequence continues at coordinate 29,181,302 of OY720424.1, forward strand.
GAACCTGCATCAAAAAAGAGCCCTGGACTCCGACATCGGTTTTTGTCTATCTCCGATATTAAGGGTACTTCCCATTTAAAAACATCGAAAATGGGCCACCCTGTACATAGTTCAGTGTCTAATTGTTTCGATCCCAAGTTCCAAATTCGCTTTAAAATGCATTTTTCTAACTTAGAAAGTGTATTTTTAATGAATATGTAATAGCTTTAAAGAAAGATCATAAATAGCAAACAGTTATTACCTGGCGTTAAAAGCAACTTTAATACTTTTGGATTATGAAGCTGCAATGCCACCATTTCCTAGTATTTTAAAATTCTAAAGGTTCTAAGTAGTTAAAGTTATTTGGACTTTCCCAACGTAACTGTTTAGTTATTTAATCCTTCTTGAAAAACATTTGACAGTAAGAGACAACATATTTTGTTCTGCAAAATTTTAAACATTCTTTGCGGGAAGACGTAACTGAATAGTAGGGCAGAGTTAAGTGAACTTCAAGATTTTAAATAACACTCGTAATTTTTTATATTAAAATAATAATTTTGTATGTAATTAAGTTGTTCCTATTAAAGGAATTAAGCTACCAGCATACAGTTTTTTATATTTCATGTCATAATTTGGAAGTACTACAGGCAAACAGAAAATTCATTATTTGTGCATATTTTGAATTAATAATGCATTGTTGTTGCATATTTTGAGGTTTTTAAGTGCATATACAGTGTGTCCCAAATTCAATCCCCACCATTAGGATCTCGGAAACTATAAAAGCTACAAAGTTGGTTAAATAGGGAAAGTTTTAGGAATTTTAATGCTCATTTCATATCCGTTGAGAAATCACAGCCAACTTTGACCGTTTTCGAGATATCTTGGAAAAACCGAAATTTGGAGTTTTCTGTTTTCCAAATATCTCGGAAAGTATTAAGTTATTAGTTTCAAGACTTGTACATTGTGAAGACACTTTTTAGGGAGAATCGGGTGGTACCCTATGTTTATATTTATGACGCTTTGTCTCTATTCTATGAATAACTACTTTTGATTTTTATATGAACGCCAAATTGAATTTTGTCGTAACTAAACTCAGCTCATTTTTCTCTTTTCATCGTTGTGTCACACGTACGGGGTTCTTGAAGAAGAGCGGGAATAAAATACATTTTTTTATCATAGCCTACTACGCGAATAAAGAAAAAATGTATTTTATTCCCGCTCTTCTTCAAAAAAACCGTACATGTGACACATCATTGAAAAGAGAAAAAAGAGCTGAGTTTAGTTATGTACGGCAAAATTCAATATGGCGTCCATATGAAAATCAAAAGTAGTTGTTCATAGAATAGAAACAAAGCGTCATAAATATAAACATATGGTACCACCCGATTCTCCGTAAAAAAGTGCCTTCACAATGTACAAGTCTTGAAACTAATAACTTAATACTTTCTGAGATATTTTGGAAAACAGAAAACTCCAAATTTCGGTTTTTTCAAGATATCTCGAAAACGATCAAGGTTGGCTGTGATTTCTCAACGGATATGAAATGAGCATTAAAATTACTAAAACTTTCCCTATTTAACCAACTTTGTAGCTTTTATAGTTTCCGAGATCCTAATGGTGCAACAGTTTGATCCGTGAACTGATCAATCGCGCGCACATACGCAACTAAATCATCGATCACACTAATGTAAGCACACATGCAACTAAACTGTTTAGTTTCATCATGAAGTTTAAAATTAATAAAGGTGTAAAACAGGTAGACGCACTATCTGCAACTATATTTAACCTGGTATTGGAGGGAATAATTAGGGGCTAAACCAAAGAGGTCAATAATACAGCAAGAAGCCCAAGTAGTAGCATATGCCGATGATTTGGCAGTAATAGCTAAATAATAAAAAAAAACTGCAAAAAAATTTGCAGACATAGAAATTGAAACTAGAAAATATGAATTAAAAATAAATGAAAAGAAAACTATATACATGAAGTGTGAAAGAGATTCAGCGAATAAGGAAGATGTTTTACTAGTGGGAGACTATACTTTTCAAGCAATAGAGAAATTTAATTATCTTGGAACAACGGTTACAATGTTAAAAAATAAAAAAGCTAACAAAAATTGAAATACATAAAACGTTGAGGCCTATTGTGACATATGCACTAAAGACAGAAACATTAACAAAGAAAGGACAAGAGGAATTAAGGAGATTTAAAAGGAAAATTCCCAGAGTAATACTGGGTCCAATAAGAACTGAAGAAGAAATTAGAAGCAGAATGAACTTTGAAATAGAGAAAGAAATTAACGAGGAAGATATAGTACGATTCATCAAATCACAAAGAACATGTAATGAGGAGGAAACCACAAGAAATGGATGCCATACAAAAAGAGAGAAAGGGGTAGAGCAGGAAAAAGGTGGCGAGATGAAGTAACACAGGACCTTGAAGTTATAGGGATGAAGGAATGGAGGGTGGCAGTCCAAATTAGGAAGATATGGAAAAATGTGATACAAAAATCCAAATTACATAAACAATTGTAGAAAATAAAGAGCAGAAAGGATTAGTCCACCTTAAAGCAAATGGTTTGAAGTCTTCATATAAGAAGAGGCTATAATCCATAAGCATTGAAAGGCCGGAAGAAGAACAATCAATGCAACTGTTTGGTTGCAAGTCAGCTTTAACGTATTTGAATCTGTACGATACAAAACAATTGCACGAAATTGCGCAATCAAATAGTTTGTGTCAGGACACAAACTTTTTAGTTGGGCAACTGAACAGTTGCATATCAGTTGCATGTGAGCGCATTGTCATATAAACCCTTGGTAGTCACTCTCGCAACCAAACTGTTACGCAACTGAAAATTGCATGTCAGCGACCAGCCTAATAGTGCAAAAAATCCGCTCTCTAGTAATAAATGTGGTAATGTGAAGGCTTTCTTCGTGTAATTCGAGTTGATGATAAGCATTCATTAGGTCTAATTTAGAAAAATATTGTGAGTTTTTGAGTTTCGTCATCAATGAGTCAAATGTCGGTAGTGGATAATTCTCTCTTAGAATTGCCTCGTTGGCTCTACGCATATCTACACAGAACCGAATATCGTCGTTAGGTTTAAATATTACCACTATCGGTGAAATCCACGAACTTGGTTCAGTAACTTTTTCAATGATATCCATTTTTAAAGCTTACCTTAGTTTTTCTTCTACTCTAGCTTCAATGGCTATTGGTACTTGTCTAACAGGTTGCTGAATTGGTGCTTTGAGCGGATCTACGGTTAGTTTAACGATGACATTTTTAATATTTGGAAAAGCCGTTACCTTTTCCACTTGATTTATATTCATACCCAACTTTGATATACCCAATCGTTGAGCCGTTTCTTTTCCTACTAGAGAGACATCACCGTTGTCTACCACGTAGAAATCAGTAATAATTTCTGATTGATTTAATAACCCGATGGTCGTTTAGAATTGATATTTTATTTTTATTTCATTTCTTGGGCCACAGGGTTTTAAGATATCATTTACTTGTGAATTGATGTCCCATATTGTAGCGTTTTCGCGTTTTAATAGTTCCCAGTCTAGGCCTCTAACAATGTTCGCTCTTGAACTCGAATCAATCAAGAAAATTATCGGTATTCCTCCAATCCTGCATTCAACTAAATTGTCTCTTGAATTGCCCTTTTGAACTGTTTTCTTGATTCTAAAACAGTCGAAATTCCGGATATTGTTGTCCGTGTCTTGCGGCTCGGAGTTTGATTTCTCTTCGATAAAATTTATCCGTCTTCGTTTGTACTTTCGGTATGTCGATGTGGATGGTTGTTTTTCATCGGGTGTTCTGCGTAGCAAAATGACCCTTTATTCCACATTTGTTGCATTTCGAATCTTTAGCAGGACAGTGCTTTGAATAACTTGCATGCCCTATTCTACCGCATCTTATACATTGGAGTGGCCCCCGTTTATTGTGAATGGTAACTTTATTAATTGTTGTTTCTATCACAATTACTACATTTGGGCAGATGATAATCCTCACCAAATTAGAAATGTACGTTTTCAAGAAGAGTTTTCCGTTAATGTTTGGATAGGGATTTGTGGAGATCAACTAATCGGTCCACATTTATTACCTCCAAGACTATCTGGGGTATTTTTTTTTTTTAATTTTCTGGATAACGATTTACCAGACTTACTCGAAGATTTGCCACTAGCTTTGAGACAAACCATATGGTTTTTACTAGATGGTGCACCACCGCATTTTGCTGTTGCAGTGAGAAATTGCTTAAATGAACATTACAGGGACCGATGGATAGGAAGAAATGGGGCGGTTGACTGGTCTCCACGATCTCCAGATTTAAATATGTTAGACTTTTATGGTTGGGAAACAATTAAACAAATCGTTTATGCTAGTGAAGTTGACAATGCCGAAGAACTGTGGCAACGTGTGCAGGCTGCATGTGCACAAATACGAGAAGACCCCCAAACGTTTGCAAGAGTTCGTAACTCGCTTGTACATCACGCCGAAACTTGTGTTGAGGTTGAAGGGAGACATTTTGAGCAACTTTTATAATTTGTTATTTTTGTATAACATTCCTGTTTGTTAATATTGATTTCTTGTTACTAATAATAATCTAGTTTAGTATTCCCTTTGGTTTGTTTTATAATAAAAGCAACTAGTCTCATAATAAACATATTTTGTAAAAAATAAGTAGGATTAGATATCAAATTGCTTGACTGCCTACTTATCGTTAAAAAGAAAAACGGTGGCTCTTAAACGTAAGTGACACATGAAAGAAGCCTCTTTACCAGATTTATCAAGCTTCGGAGAAAGAACATTTATAAGTATTTTTGCCTTATTTTAGTATGAACCATCCACCTTTAAATTTTTCTTCCCCCCTTTTGATGACACCCTGTATAGTGAGTGCGAAAACTATAATTTTTAAGATAGAGTTAAGTAGGGATGATAGGGTTGAAAAATTAAATAAAAATCTGCATTAAAAATTGGAGTGGAAATTTATTTTGTCAAATTAATTCTATAAATAAAATAACAATAACGAACCTTCGCAACGACCCGTTAGAGATAATACGAGCCCCAACAACTATACAGGGTGATTCAAATTCGCGTGTATGCATGGGGATCTTGGAAACGGTAAGAGATAGAGAGTCGGTTAAATGGGGGCAAAGTTGCGTAATTAAAGGACCAACAATGTCCATTTAAAAAATCAAGGCTAACTTATTCAGTTTTTTAAATATTTGAAAAAAACTAAAATTTTGGAGAATCGTTTTTATTTAATTTTGACCTTATTTGAGGAGATATTGAAAAACGGAAAACACTTTCTCATGACCACTTTTTGTCCTCTATCGAATAACTTAAATGGAACAAAAATTCCAGGTCCGTATTTAAGAAAATTAACTTGATGATGGCCCTGAAATACCGAAACGTTGCATCAAAAATGTATTTAAGCCATTTGATAGAGGACAAAAAGTGGCCACCAGAAAGTGTTTACCGTTTTCCAATACCTCCTCAAAAAAGTCAAAATTAAATAAAAACGATTCTCCAAAATTTTAGTTTTTTTCAAATATTTAAAAAACTGAATAAGTTAGCCTTGATTTTTTAAATGGACATTGTTGGTCCTTTGATTACGCAACTTTGCCCGCATTTAACCGACTCTCTATCTCTTACCGTTTCCAAGATCCCCATGCATACACGCGAATTTGAATCACCCTGTATGTTCGTACGGGTGTCGATTTTTCATAAATAGCTAATAAAATGTATTTTTTAAAGGAATTTCACAAATGCTACACACTTCTTAACGTTATACATATGTTTTAAGACCTGTTGCCGTTTTTACTTAAACCATTTTACTATTTTTCACGAGTTATGTTATACGCTAAAAGATTAAACATTTGTAGAAATTTTCTGACAACTAAATGTTCGGACGGCAACGCCTTTATTCGCTTAAATATAGCAGGCGTTGCTGCAAACAACCACATTGAGTTTTTTTTAACTCTAATTGCTATGAAAAATTAAAATATCTACTTCTATCTTTATTGCCACGAATTGTTCTGAATAAAAAATGGGTCGTGGTTTAGCCACCAGTGAAAAACTTCGCGACGTTATTGTTAAAATATATTACGAAGGAAAATCAATGCTTAAAATTGCGGAAGAGCTAGAAATACAGAAGTCCACTGTTGGAGTAATTATTAAACGGTTTGGGGAAACTGCTAGCCTTAAAGTGTTAGGTAAAAGTACTGGACGGGGCGTTCTGATTACACGGCGATGCAAAAAACCTCTGGTAAAAATTTGTAACAAAGGGAGGCAGTCTTCTTTACGTGGCATCATGGCTCAGTGGAATGTCGAATCAGGCTTGAACGTGTCCCGCGAATGCTGTAGGAAATGAATCCACAAGTCTAGACTCACTTTTTATAAAGTTTAAGTTGAAAATTAGTGACTCCATTAAGTTTCTTTGTGATATAGGCCAAAGAAAAACCGTTGTTAAAAGAGGTCCAAAAAAAGAAAAGATTAGCATGGGCAAAGGAGAGAGCGTCTTGGACACAGGAAGATTTGAATCAAGTCATTTTTAGTGACGAGTCCAAGTTTGGCGTGTCTATAGGGGGCAGTCGAAGCCGAATCATCAGATCCAAAACTGAAGCATTCCACAAAGATTCCCTTAAACGAACAGTAGAATTTCCTAAGGGGTTGATGATTTGGGGATGCATATCTTCGAAAGAGGTAGGAACCCCCGAGTTCATTGATGGGACCGTCAATGCCGAATATTACCAAAGGATACTGAGTAACAGTTTATTGCCCAGTATTGAAAAACTACATCCTGAAAGAAATTCCGTTTTTCAGCAGGGCAGTACTTCATGCCACACGGCGAAAACGACGAAAAATTGGTTTGTCTATCATAATATCACCGTACTGGATTGTCCTTCGGGCAGCCCTGATCTTAATGTCATATAAACTCTTTGGCATAAGATGAAAAAATACTTGAGGGACAATCCACAACGTACGGTCCCTGAATTACCGAGTAAACTGCAGCAAATTTGGGATGCGTTTACGCCTCAGGAGTGCCAAAAACTTGTCAATAGCATGCCACAAAGAATCCAAACTGTCATCAAAGCAAATGTTACTCCCAATTAAGGGCAAAAAAGAATTTTTCGTCCGAACAATAAGTTGTCAGGGAATTATCTCCTTCTTTGTTATTTTTGTGTGTTAACTGAGTTTAATTATTAAAAAAATGTTTATTTTTGCAAAACAGGGTTTGCTTATATACATATGTTTAGAAATGTGTAACACCAATCATTTTTGAAAACGCAACATGACAACCAATAACTAGTTCTGAAAAATTGACGGGCGTCCGAACATATAGTTGCTGGGGCTCGTAGTATGATAAATTCTAATTAATTAAAGGGCAAAGTATTTAAAATTGTCGATCCAACGTGAGGCATTATGCCAAAAGCGTGGCTCAGTACAATATATTATCTGCAACCTCTTATACCTTTCGGTGTCGAGGCTGCTACGTTAACTTCTGAGGCTCTACAGCTGCAATGCACAACCCGCCTTGTTACTTTACGTCTTAGGCCTGTATTCGGAGGAGAGCGTCGTCAATTTAGTGCCTCCTGGCGAACGCTCACCAGGGCTCGATATCGACCTCCAGACTGCAGGAAGTTCCTGCTCATTGGGAGATTCGAACCAAGGACTAGCGCAACGCTAGCCTGACGCTCTGCCACTGCGCCACCCTGGCTTTTAAAAAATGGTTGCGTCTGTCTTGATATTCTTCTTAAAAACCCAAATTAAAGCATATCGATACCTTAATTTTAATACCACGTATGAGAATTCTTGCTTTAAATGAATGTACGATGTATAAATATGGCTAAATTATGTTTAGTGATTATTTTATTTTAAATGTCATCTATATAGTATCTTATGGAGAAAAATGCAAGAAAATTAAATTAAAGTCTGTAGCAAGGCTGAAAAATTGGATTTTCGTTTACCCTGTAAAATATTGATTTTTGTCACATACGCGGTTTATAATGAAGGCATCCATACAATATTTAGGTACTTAACCAATATTAAACTGCTGATTGGGTGATTGCTCGACAAAATATACAGCGTAAAAAGTAATAAGGTACAAAAAAATTAAAACCCTCCTTCATATTAATTTTGTATGTATTGTTAACTTTCATGATGGCTTATTTTGAATAATTAAAAAAGACCAGCTAAATAATTAATGAAAAAAGAGAATTAAATGTAAAGCACTGCCCTATTTGTCTATAAAAACATACCCGTTCTAGCCTAACTGACATCTATATGTCGTTGCTAAACATTCTCGTGAGTTTTAAATAACCGAATAACCTTATAAAAATCGTCAATTTATTTTCTCATAATGAAACCACAAAATTAAAGATATTCATCAAAATATAGTAGAAGTATGCTTGTGGTAAAAATTGGAGTAAGGAGCTTGGCAAAGATGGCATAAAAAGTAAAAACTGAAGAGAAGAAAGTCCGGATATCACCAAAATTAAAATGGAAAATATAGGATAGGCAATAAGGAGATAAATTGATTGAAATAGAAAAAATGATGTGAAGAGATCTTAGTTATTGATTATATTGTTGATGTATGTGTTATAGACCAAGTGATTAATAGGCCATTATTTATAATTTATAATGCCTGGTCAATGTGATCAATTCGGCCTGTATTAACAATGACCGGTCAATGTGAATAATGTCTCGAAATATAGTGAACCTCGACGCTTCTTGTCTCGGTTAACTATAATTACCTCTCGACAGTAATGAACTGCTTTCCACTTCGTTATGTAATATACTATTAAACTATAAAATATAGTAGCAATTTCTGTTCTCGAGCGGTGAGATTTTTAATGCGGAAAGATGCCGTCCTCGGATACATCCTAAACTTCAGGTTCCGTGCTAATACGATGTTTAACAAGATCCCTTCCAAGGCTGGAAGATTGCCGCCTTCTTCTTCGATACGCAATATAACACCTTTTGTAAATTATTTTATTACATTCTTCCATGATTCTCTGTTGCATATCTTCCAGAATCCACCGATGTCCTAAACATTATATTTTTAACAAGCAAAGCAGGAAGCAGGAAGCAGGAAGCAGGGTAGGAGATTGTCCTACTAAAACTAACCGTGTTACGGGTTGATCAATGACTGATTGACGAATTTTATTCTGATATCGAAGCGACAGTTCTTTCAAAAAATATGCAACCGATTAACCTCATTCACAAAACCTAACACAAGGACGATGCACCTCTTATTCTCATCACCGAGGGATTAATATATTAAAACATATAAAACTATGATTTGTCTGAAAAGAACGTCAAATACGGAACATTATCATACGGATTGCCTTGCAGTCAAGTACAGTAACTCGTTCGTTATAATCTGGTGGCAGCAATTCTTGAGGAAGTTGTACTTGTAGACAAACAAATTTAAATCGTTTTTTAATGGTTGATATGTAAAATTGCTTTATGGAACAACCTTCCAAAACGACAACGCTCTTCCTTCATCCGACACCTTACTTATTCGACGGTATCATCCGTTCGAATTCGTTTTCTGTTAGCTCCAGTTCTGCAGCTTATGCTACCAGTTTATTCAGAATTGGTAAGAGTAAGGCATAGTTCCGAGAGAAAATAATTTGCAATCGCTGCTGTTTCATTCTCACAGAACTCATTTAAATAAAAGTATCCATTCTTCATTTTCTAGACGTCGCAGTTGACTGTATCATAAAAAAAAAATTGTTACTGACAAAGCATTGTTATGAAAAGCGAAATTAAAGCATAATATTATAAAATAAAGCCGACCTGGATGGCGTCAAGGTTAGCATATTTGCTTCTCCACATTTAAGCGATTCTTTAGAACAATTATTCTTGTGAAATTGGAAAACCATCTGTAAAGGGTTTAAAGTACCAGCAACTATGAATAGCATTAAGAATTCTGTTTTTTAAATCAAGAGACGAAAATGCATAAAATATTACATTGTGACACGAAAAATAGAAACAAGTTGTTCGAAAAAAAAATAAAAAAAAATAATTATCTAGACTATTTAAGAAAAAAGAAACCCAATAAAAATTGTTGCAGATACATAATTTAAAACGCCATCAAAATTAGATTGTAAAAATAAATCCTATGAGCACAATTATCGGAAAAACTTTATTTCTAAACTGTATCTGGTGGTAATAGCCTGACTTTTAAATTTAAAATGAGATAAACCAAACTAAATATTTACCCTTAAATATTAGAGTAGCCTGCTAGACCACTTTCTAAATCGTTGTATGTGTTATCTAGAATCTAATTCCCAGCTTAAACCTTAAACTACACATTCTTAAAATGAAATTACCTAAAAGACACGATTTGTATTTCATAAACTTTGTTCTCACCAACACCACTAATAAATAAACACTTACATCCTTCTGTCCGTTTATTTAACACTACATTGGTTTATACACTGTTTTTCCTGCCTTAACTTTAGACGGTGTATGACTATATAAAACTCATTTCAAATTATTTGAAACGACGCTCAGATTGTATTTAGAAACTACATATATACTTATCTCAGTACGAATTCTACAATTTATAACATTATTAAAGTAATACCTTATAATATTTTTTAAACACGTGTGAGACAATTTGAATATGTAATGAGGGAAAAGCCTAATTACAGTTAGGAAGTAGAACTTGTACCTACCAATTAATGTAATAAAATATTAAAGGACATTTAAAAGAACCGATAATTTAGCGTTATCAGTTTTCAAACGTTTATAAACCTATAAATTATTTAAATTAATTTTCAAAACTAGAACGTAATCATTATGCCTTCGCAATTAATTGAATTTTTAACTTTTCTACCTGCATTTCACAAGCGTTTCCTTTCGGGAAAACTAAATTTACTTGTACTGTCAGAACGTATGTTTTTGTTAAAAATTTTTACTTATACCCTTTGCGAAAACAAAACAAACCGTTTATCTTATGGCCTAAGAATATATAAAGATAAAAATTCAGATATTCCTATGAAATCGCAAACGTCGCAAACTATTATAAAATATTAAACTCACACAGTTATTAATAAACCTGAGAAGTTTTATTAACAAATAATATCCAAAAAGTAAAACAGAGTTAAATAAGCTGGAAAAGAATTCTTCAAAACTTCAAAAACTGCGAAACATCGTTATAAAACAACGACCGAAATAATACCTTTTAGGGATTCTTAAAAGAAATGTTTCCCCCTGTAATTAAAAATTGATATTTAAGCGTATTAAATTACCATTACACCACCCATGCGCAGCTCCGGCGAAAATTGACTATAAATTACTGGTATTTAGGTAGGTTAATTTGAAGCTGTTCAAGATGACCAACACAGAAACACCTCGCAGCTCAAAACCTAAAGTTGTACGCTACCTCAGAAAGGAAAAGGCAGTACTGAAAGTGCTTGGTATATGTCTTACTGGCGATGAAAGTCCGGCTTACAGAATTTATTCCTTCATCTGCTTTTGTTTGCTGAATTTTCTGTACCTTATATTGGTTGCTAGAGAATTCTTTGTTAATGAATTTAGCGTGGTTGCTGATTCACTAATTGAAATGGCATTTGCATTAACCTTAGGTAAGTTGTTTGTAAGAATTTTGGAAAAACATTTGTTGTTCTTTGAATATAAAACCGACCAATGAAATTCACTGTTTCTGCCTTATTTCGTTTATTTCAATCATCATTCGTATATTTAGATATTATTTAAGTATACACATATTTGCATGTTATAAATAGGGCATTTTAGTTCTTCTTAAATAAGGAAATAATTAAATAAACAATTATGTTTTTACGTTCGAAATTTTAAAAGCTCGAATTGATATGTAGCAAGGACTAATGCTTTATTCAATAAAATTATGAAATTTCGTGTGTGGAAAAAGCCTGAACATTTTTGAAACATAATCGAAAATATGAAGAATCTATGTTAAATCTGTTTCAAGCTCAGTAACCAATCTCCAGTTACATTTTTATAATACATTTTAATTATATTACGTAGTAGAACTCTTCAAACAATCGTATTTTATTAAATTCGTATCAATCAAAGGCGAAATAGCTATATTTCCACTCGAAGGATGTAAATCAAAAATATACAGTAATTAAATACATGAAATAATAATTGAAGATTATTTATTTCATTTCCAAAACATACAAACAGCGTTATAAAATAAAATGAACTGATTTTGGTAGGAACTATAAAGGCATTAATGGTCCGACGAAACCGTGTGAGGTTGGGAGAAATATTGAATAAATTAGAAAGAGAACCCTTTGCGCCAAATTTACAACGAGGAGGTAAGAAAGAAGAAATATTAATTAAAAGGTGTATCTGGATTACTAATATACAGGTATAACTTACAAACCAATTATCTAATGAATGTTGAAATAAATTCAAGCAATTATAAAAATAATTTTTAAAATGGCACTTATTAAATTATTTTTCTTATAGTCGGTGACATACTGGGTGGCAGCTATTTTTACAGTGTCTTTTGCTGCTGCCTTTGCACTTACTCGAAAAATTCGAAGTAACGATTATCATGACTGGGAGTTAATTTACGGACCGCTTACAATATTAAACGTAACCAACAGCCGGAACTTCAACATTTCTTGGGTTTATCAGAATATTAGTGTGATTTGGATTGCCTTTCAATTCGCCACAATCGATGTACTATGTGCTAACATCCTCGCTCACATAAGCTATCAGTTTGAAATGCTTCAAAACTGTTTCAGGCGAATTGTGAAAAATACCTATAAAATGGTACGTTATAATATTGTTCATATGACCCTAACGAACCAAGGTTAAATTTAACAGAAATTCTGTTAATCAATATTATGTTAATACATTCGTATACTAAAAGACTTTTAAAGTTTACGTTCTTGCATTTTGAAAGATTTAGTTTCAAGCCATATTTGAAATATTACGTAACTCCGACTTAACTAACTCAACAGTGTGTGAAACTGTCCACGTTACCAACAAGACGTGAACCTTGTGTACACCATTGAGTAACCTATCCATATTTTTATTCTCCGATTCATTCACAGCTTGAATTATCTAAACTTTTCCAATAAAGTCCTGCTTGCGTATACAAAACACCATCGTTTTGATCGTTCCTTTCTTAAGAAAGCAATAAATTAACTTTGAAAAAGGGGATAAAATCGCTGTGGCTCACTTTTGAATTATATTTAGATATATGCAGAGTAATTGATGACATTAAGATCCGAATAAAGATTATATTTCTTCCACTAAAATTTCTTCCTTAAACTTGGTTACAAATTTCATTGTTTATTCCATTCCGCGTCAAAATATTAAATTTAGGTACAAATTTCGTCTTCTTTCGGTTGTAATATGATCTGAAAACAGATTTAATGAGCTTAAATTTGTAGAATTGCGAGTGTACGTAAAAAAATTGATAAAATCAAGTTTAAAGTGGAAATTGTGGACTTCTACGTCAGAAGTTAAATATAATAGGATTAGGTTGCAAGAACTCAATACCTGGGAATCAATCTATTATTTGTTTATATTTCAAGCTTATAATGAAAGAAATACCAGATATACTGTGGAATTTCTACGTTTATTAGTTTGGTCAAATGTAATTGATGAACTATTCTAGTTTTCAAGTTGGGTCAATCGGGGTAATGGAAAACGATTTTTGCAAAGTTAATTTTGAGTTTACGTAGCAGGACCATTAAAAGCAAATAAAAATTGATTGTTGGTATACTTAATTCCTTCGACAACGGAGATAGTTTATTTTTCTTTGTAGTAGCTAATTTTACCTGTTCAAACTTTTTATATTTAGCAACGGATAGCGAAATGCCCAGGAAATACTAAAAAACTGTCTCTGTTTACAACTTTTGTTAAAGCTAAAGTGAACGCTTTAGCGCCTACAGTCTTGCGTCGATTATCAATTCGACTTCGACTTCCATTATGCTTTTTCATTTTTAGCTCTTAAATCTTGAACTTCTTTTTGGGAAAGGCATTTATTATAAATGAACTTAGAAGATGGGATCAAAGTAAAAAGTTTTAAGACAGTTTACACCAACTATGTCCAACCAGCAGCCCGCCCACGTGTCGCTTTTCGGCAGCCCTCCCTATGTTTCTTACTCTTTTTCTTTTTGTTGAAGTGAAACTGTGACACGTAATATTAGTGGTAGTTCAACTGAAATTTGTGCAATGTTCAAAGCGGTTCCCGAAAAGTGTGTGTATTGTTCTACTTGCTAGATTTATTAGAGTTCATAATCAAATTAATGTGGTAGAAGAATTTCTCAATTTTAGGGATTGAAAGAGAAATTTTAAAGAAGGAAGGTTTTGAAAAAGTCTGATTAGCATAGCGGCAAATGGGACACCTTCAATTGTTCCTGTTAATTTGATTCCCAAATCAGAAAATATTTTACATTTTTTTAAATTTTCATTTTTCTCGCTAAATTAGTAAATTTCGATGGTTAACTCGTAAGAAATGTTTAGAAACACAAAATTTTACAATGTTCGCTTCTGGGTTTATGTTTTGTAACAGATATCACAATGAATTTAAGTGTACAAATTAGAAACTTCGGGGTTAACATAAACTGATTGCTGATTGTTATGAAGACATAAATGATTTTCGCAGAATTCTTCCAGTTCTAAAACGAATGTTCATTTCACATTAACGCAGAATTTGCCCCCAAGAATTTTCCAAATAGAATTGATAGACCTCCTATCAAATACAAGTTTGAATCTATTCATAAACTTGAATATTACCGAAAATATATTAACGAAAATCAATTTTCCAACCTGAAACTATTGACAATGTGCATCACAGCAGGAACGGAAACGACCTATCTCTGGCAATCTTTCTTCTCAAAACTGAAAATTGTCAAACAGGAGAATTAAAACCGGTTAATTAGTGGAAATAAATACGGGGGCAAGGTGAAAATTTCTCGGCCTGGCAGGGAAAGACTGTGTTTTTTTGTTCAAAAATGCATTTATTTTTCTACATAGTCCCCCTTTAGTTCAATGCACTTTGTCCAACGTTTCTCCAATAAACGGATTCCATCTCTGAAGTGCGATTCTGGAAGGTCTACGGCTGCTATCACCTCTTCATTTGACGCAAAACGCCTTCCAGCCACAAATTTCTTCAGATTTGGGAATAGGTGGAACTCAGAGGAAGCCAAATCTGGTGAATACGGTGCACGTTCCAACAATTCGTACTTCAGATCCCTCAGTTTTCCCATTGCCAAAGCACCTTTGTGGGCAGGTGCATTGTCCTAGTGATAAATGACTTTTTTCTTTTTCAATCCAGGCCTCTTCTCACGTATTTTTTCATTCAGTTGGTCCGTGAGACTTGCGTAGTATTCGCCAGTTATTGTTTTCCCCCTTTCAAGGTAATCAATTAAAAGAATCCCTTTTGCATGACAGAAAACGCTGGCCATGATCTTTCCGGCAGATAAAATCGACTTCGTCTTTTTTGGCGCAGAGCCACCGGCTTCAACCGACTGCTTTGATTGCTATTTAGTTTCTGGTATGTAGTGGTGGACCCACGTCTCATCCATAGTTACAAATCGGCGCACACAATCGGTTCGATCCTTTTTAAAACGGTCCAAACATTGTTGAGAAATTCGTTTTCGCATGTGTTTTTGGTCAGCGATTAACAAATGCGGCACCCATCCTGCACAAACCTTTTTCATAGTTAATTCATGATGTAAAATGCACTGTACTCTTTCTTCTGATATGCCTATGGCCTCTGCTATCTCATACACATTTAATCGCCGATCGAACAATACCATAGTGTGCACCTTCTCGATGTTTTCTTCTGTGGTTGCAGTTTTTGGTCGACCTTAACGTGGATCATCTTCAAGTGATGTACGACCACGTTTAAATTCAGCCGCACATTTCTTCACTGTTGCAACTGAAGGAGCAGACGAAGAATTTTATGACGGCACGATATGCCTGTTTATCCATTTCAACGAAACACACACACCACGTCTACTTTAAAAAGCCGTATAAAGAAACTATTTGACAGATCAATTTGAAACTTGACGTGCGTTATTGTGACACATGTACTAACATCACAAACAACAATTTTATCGATAGCACTGCCATCTCTGTGCGAGGCCGAGAACATTTCACCTTACCCTCGTAGCTATCAACAATTTTGCAAATAAAATCCAAAATCGAGCTTCGCAATAAATTAAAATAAAATATGTTAAGAAATTTGTCATCTTTTTTGGGTTCAATAAACAATTTCGGTTG
This sequence comes from Melanotus villosus, assembly GCA_963082815.1. NCBI lineage: Eukaryota > Metazoa > Arthropoda > Insecta > Coleoptera > Elateridae > Melanotus > Melanotus villosus. The sequence continues at coordinate 29,197,529 of OY720424.1, forward strand.
GACATAGCTAGTTTATATTGTACTTATACTCACTCACCCACTACACAAACGTTACAAAATTTGTCTTTTGTCCGAACTTAGAGCCAGTGATAAAATAATACCTTCCTTTAAAACCGAGTTTCAAACTATTGTTTTTACCATTCAGTTTCGACTATTTTTAAAGTTCATAATAATTGTACAATTACAAACCTTTACGTTTTATACCAACGTAGTAAACATTCATACTGCATAATCAAACCTAATGGGTAATACAGTACATACTAGAAAGTTGGTAAATTATTGAAATAAGCTGTAACAAACTAATAAATACGAACGACAACTTTAAAGAAATTCACTTTGCTTGAAAATCTAAATCGCTAAATACTAAATAAAAAACAAAATTGTGTGTAAGTCGAAGAATTGTTTAATTATTAACTACATTTTTCGCTATGCTGAACTTTTCACTTTATTTATAATCAGTCCTATTAAATAAGGTTTTCAGCAAATAAAAGTACCAATTTAACCGAACATTCTCATCATTAGAAATGATCTGATTTGAAACTTGTTATTTTCTTGGTTTATATTAATTGCTCAAAAGAATTTATGGTTAGATTAAAACGTTGAGCTTCACAAAACTAACTAACCGCACAAATTTTCAACTCTTTCAGTGTGGAAATCAAAAGTTGATCCAGAACAATAACTCGCATGACCAAAATAATTCCGTAATTTCCTGGAGGTACCTTAAACAGTCACTTAAAGAAGCAGTAGATTATCATGTGGCGGTTATAAATATGGCAAATGAAATGGAAGATATACTTAATGGTTTAATGCTCTTCGTGTTCTTCTTTACTTTAGCTATATTGGTTTTTATGATACATCGAGCATCATCTGTAAGCTTATTTCAAATTACTCCTTACATATTGTAATAAGTATCATATTATTTTAGCTCCAATTTGGCGATTATCGACTTATACAAGAAGTGGGACAAGCCACGTGCGGTTTTTTTCAAGTTTTAATACTGTGCTATTGGGGAAATCAGGTTATTCTTGAAAGTCAGAATGTAGGAAAGGCGGTTTTTGAAACAGACTTTGCTGGTACCGATATTAAATTTCAAAAAGCCTTAGTACTAATAATCAGAAGGAGTCAAAATCCTACAAAGATTACAGCAGGAAAGTTCGCAGATATTTGTTTATCAACATTTACTTGGGTATGACGCTTGCCATTTTTTTTAATTTGTAGTTATAAAAAATTTTTTTCAATGAAGAATTCTATATAACTTGATTTTTGAGATTATAAGACCTTTTTCGATATTAATAAGAGTAAACCTAAATGGAATATGTTCAGATCTACACAAAGAATAAATTTGTAAAAATTTACCCCTTCGTGGATATATCTTTAATATTTCTGAATTAATATTCAAAAGTATGTAAATACAAAGGTATCATCTTCACATGAAGCCGTAGGTTAGCGGTTCATTTCTTTGCTCAGATGATATTACCCGATACACAAATTTACAAGATTCCTTCAAATTCATTAAAAATGTTGAGATTTAGATATTTTCGATGTCTCCCGTGTAAAAGGTTCCTTCCATTGCCGGTTCGATAAGCTGCACTTAAGGTCTGTTTTTAATCACAGTTTCAGCGGAAGATGAGCTGAACCGAGTTCAAATGGGCAAATGTTCAAGTAAAGGGCATATTATGCTGAACGAGTATTGAAAAATAACTTTTTATACCTGAATTCAGTTTAGACTCACTTGATTTTCTAATGCAGTAACTTTGTTTGTAAATAACACATAAATTGGTTCTGTTTGTTGATTGTGTTTATTTAGACGTTTAAATTTTTTTCCATTAAATCACGAAGATAATTTCGCTTAAGTAGTCGCCGCCAGAGTTGATGCACATTCGGGCTCGTTTCACAGCATTTTCCATGACTTTTCTCAAAACTTCTGGCGATAAATTCTCCACTTGTAGTCGGTTGTTCTCCTTTAGGGCCACCAAGGTCTGTGGCTTCTTCGTATAGACCCATGATTTCAAAAACACACGAAGTAAAAAGTCTGGAACGGTCAAATGGGGCGATCTTGCGGGCCAGTGCAAATCGCCAAAACGATAGATTAAGCGGCCGGCAAACGCTTGCTTCAGAATGTCCACCGTCGCTCGTGCTGTGTGTGCGGTTGCACCGTCCTGCTGGAACCACATGTTCCCCAAACCCAATTCGTCAATTTACGGCAGCGAGAAGTCGTTTATCATGGTTCTGTAGCGCTCACCAGCTACACTAACAGTGTTGCCGACGACGCCCTCGAAAAAATATGGGCCAATCACCTTTCCTCCGTAAACGCCGCAACAAACAGTGACTTTGAGATGATGTAATGGCTCTTCGGGCATTACACGCGGATTTTCAGTGCCCCAGAAGCGATAAATTTGCTTATTCACGTAGGTGGAAATGCGCTTGGTCGCTCATGATAATTTTCAATGAAAAATCATCCTCAGCGCGGTCGAGGTTTAGGAGGGCTTGGCTGTAATTTGCACCCGATTGACGGTCTGCAGGCAATAGCTGATGCACTGTTTGCACTTTGTACAGAAACATCTTCAAGTCTTTCACCAAAATTCGCTGTAAAGACCGTCTACTGGTGCCCAATTGCGTGGCCCGTCATCTGGTTGATGTTTGAGGGTCCTCTTGGACATCTGCAGCCACAGCAGCGATATTCCCGACAGAACGGTTGCTCCGGGGCCGACCACGTCTGCAGCAGTCCCGTGTTGAGTCAGTCTCCTCGGGGCGAGTGGCTAAACGCCGCAATGTTTGCCTAGTTGGTGCCACACGGCCAGTGAATAGACGACGAAATTCACATTGAGCGAAAATCACCGACCGATTAATTATTTGCTAAAAACATTGACACATTTATTCCGCGCTCCTGAGGAGTATAGCGATTCAAGCTTTATCTGCGTGTATTCTGTTTCTGTTTACTTACAAATGTCAAAGTCGCGATGACATAAGATGCTATTTGCAAAAATGAGAGCATCTTCCGATAGGGTAATGTCTTTTATTTCATACTGTCTGGTGAATTCACTTTCCCGGCGCCATTTTGAGTCCGGGAAGTGAGCTATTACGGTATCAGAGCCGGAAACTATTGCCAAGCAACACTTTCTGGACTGTTATTTTATGCAGCCAATCAGAGCCCGTAAAAGTGTAACCAAGCCACACTTACCGGCTTTGACACAGTAATGTCACATGTTGACGTTTTGAAAAAGTCTCACATGCAAAAATTAAAAAATCAAATTGTTTACAGTATGAAATAAAATACATAGCGACATTCGTCCGTGAACTCTTTATACAGTACTCGTTTCGAGTTTCAAGACTCGGCTCCTTTCGTCGCCTCGTCTGTAAACATCTCACATCACGTACTGTAAAATATGAGTTCCCGGACTTGTGACGTTAATTACTATTGCGGCACCTAAGGAAGTTACACGATTTACTTTGTCTTTTCAACGGGGTATTTATCAATTATAACAACATTCGAGCAATGCGGTCAAATATTCCCAAGGTTAATTTAATATTTTTATGACACTTGATTGACATTGATAGTCTTTTAAACATTGTGTAGCTTTAACGTATACATATACAGATTGTCCGCAGGTGCTAGGTACACACGATAACTAGATACAAACAAATAAAATGGAAATAAAAAGTAATAAAACAATGCATTAATCACAAGGGTGTGTTGCATAAGAACCACTTATAGCTATTAAGACAACAAGTGTTTTATAGAAGGTTTAAAAATCAAGGTCGTAGTTCAAATCCGAGCGAACGAAGTGAGCCAATGATTTGATAGACCGAGATTTATAAACTATAAAACACGAGGTGTCTTCAAGATTTCTTCTAACACTAATATCTTTCACTAATATATTATTAGAAATTTTAATAAATTATTATTTGAGGCGCGTCACAATACACAAAATGCGAAGATTGCTATGCAACGACGTATTTTGTAGAGAAAAGCGTATTCTAAAGGCCTATAAAATACGTTGTCATTGACGACGTATTTTATAGAGAAAACGTATTTTAAAGGCAACATAACAAGTGAGCTCTTATGCACCATACAAACAGTATAAGATATTAGTGTTACATAATTTTTTTAAACCGTCTCTGTATCTAGTTACCGTATGTACCTAGTACCTGCAGACAATCTGTATACAACTTAACCCCACAGTGCACAGTGCACACGTGGTGCCTGACAGGCCCAAGTGAACAGTTAAATGAGTATATTCAAGGATCCTGTTAAATAAGATTTACTGTATCTGGTGTAGCTGTCTGTAATATTAGAAGGCACCAGCGTACGTACAGAAAATTTTGAAAAGTTGAATGGAATTCCAATAAAAGGGGCGTCGGGCATCGGATGCCCTACGTGTTCACCGACGTTACAATTTTAGTTTTTATCTGTTAGTGGCATATTAGCTAGCATTTCACCTGTATTTTGTACAGAGAACATTTCCACAAAGGTAAGTGCATTTGTTTACAACATTCTCATTATTTTTGTCCGGCACGTTCTCATGATATTGAACAACACTGAAATAACTGTGACCCGCAGTATTAGAAAGCTATTATTTAGCCAGTAACATATTTTATTTTCTTATAAACATTTTTCTTACTGTAGATTGAATGCAATAGATATATAGTATAAAATAATAAAAAAAGAAGTATATAGTATAAAAATATTTTATTTTGTCCTCCATATATCCATGTTTTTCTAGATTTGAAGATTGGGCTTTTGAGGCCCAAGGTGTGCAACGGTGTAGTTTTAATTCACGTGTGCACTGTAGGGCTGTAGGATTAATATAAGATTCCCTTTGACAATATGCCAATAAACTGTTGTATATCTGCAACAGAATTACCCTGTGAATACTTTGTGTTCTCAATCTCCGAATATTGTTTGTAGCAACTGATTTAGTTTTACATGGGCAGTTATTAAAACTAAATAAATAACCACAACTACTAAAACTAAAACTATCCTATGAAATCACACGTGTATTAAAAATTTTATAAATTTTGGCGAGGCGGTGTTTTTAGAGACTTATTTGGAGAAGAGAAACTACTTGTAGCTACTGTATTTGGTTTTTAATAAACTGTAGTGGTTTTACACATTATTGAAATTTTCACTAGAAAAGACCACAAGCTGCATCTTTCTGTAACTTAGAAAACAATGCATGCCTGACCTATCTATATAAAAGGTAGCGCGTAGGTTTTTTATATGTTGGTTTTTGTCCTTATAATTACAATCTAACTTTATTGTTTCACAAGGCATAATATTTGAAATTCAAATACATTTTACTATCACGTGAATCACTATTATGAACTAGTAGTAAATTTGCCTGAATTGTCAAAATTACGTTTAGTTTTCCTTAAATACTTCCTGCGAAGCAAGAACTGTTTAATAATATCGAGAGTGAAAAATTTTACACAACTGATAAATAATTCAAGTGTGTGCCAAGCTAACATCAATAAAAATTCCATCCTGTTTGGTGACAGAAAGAACATGATTCTTTTATAGACCCAAAAACAACATTATGCTAAAAGTTATCTCTAACTAGCTGTTATTAAGGTAGCATAAAACCGAATAGCTGTATTTACTCTTAGCATGTAGAAAAGCGATGCAAGATATTGGCGTAATAATTAAATATGACTTTAAATTTAGTTCGTTATGACATCCCTTTTATAATGAATGTTGCTTATTACTAATTTCTTCTTTCAGTTTATGAGAACATTCTATTCCGCTTTCATGATCCTTCAACAGCAGACTGGGAACAAAAGAAAATAGAAACTTCCAAAACTGTTTCATGTACTACGTATTGCTTGGTACAACTTCTTCAAAGAATAGAACTACTGTTTTTGCAAATAAATACGTGATAATTTATACCTGAAAAGAATTAGGTAGACGTATCCCGATATCTCATGGCCCACGACATGCACGTCGAATTTGTGAAAGAGTGAGATGGAAGTCTAATAGTGAAATCTAAAAATATGTGGCACTCAGGAAAAAGCGCGTGGAATTTGAAATTGTTATCCTTATGAAATTGAAAATAAATACATTTATTAGCTGCCACCTATATTGCAAGTTTCTCAGCTTATTATAACATAAAGATAGGTTTTAACGGCTTTAACTATAATAATATTTTTTCATATTTTGACTTTGACAGAACGAATTTTTTTAGGTTGAGTAATAGATGCGTTTTCTCGTTCTGTACTGAGGGCCATGAAATATCGGGATGTGTCTAAATGGGTTATGTAATTTGCTAGTTATGATGTTGTAGTAAACCATTTGCACTTGTATTTGAAAATAAAATGTAATACGAGTACGCCCAATAAATAAATACACAAATAAACGAGTAAGGTTATAATATAAAATAGACATTATTAGCAGTGCCGTTAATGAAAAGGTATAATAGTTATTTATGTATCAAGTGTGTAAAATGCACAGACGCAGTATAAATTCAAATAGTAGATTATACCCAAATTTAAAAATTTTTTATTCGAGAATTTATTAATTTCGTTCTCCATATTGTAATAATTCATTTCATCTTTTTCGGAATTATTAATTTCGTTTTCCATATTGTAGTAATTCATTTCAATAAACTGAAAACAGTTTTTGTACTTATTTTATTATTTCGTACAACATTCGTACGTAGGTATTTAATGTGACAAGTAAAGAATAAAAGAAAAAACATTTTCCAGTACGTGACATCGGATTGGCCGCGAATGAAGATGCACATCATGAAAGTTCATTATGCGTTCGATACCATCTTTACGTGTTAGTCACGGCAGTCGTTTTGTAAACATCGACTTTTGCAACTGTTTAGAATTTGTAAAACGTCAACTTTAGAGGCGACTGTGCAAAAATTTCTTTATTTTTTTTTGAGGTCGTAGAAAGTTATTTGAAATGTTGTAATAAATTAAGAAATATTCATCGAAAGGGAAAAACTGGCTATTTTGCAAAATCTGTGCTGCTTTCCTGTGGTGAACATTCTTTTTTGAATCCCTATTAAACCAACTTTTATCACTAACAAAACTGATCTCAAGAACTACACACCTATTAATCTCCTGCCGCGTATATATAGAATTCTAACCAAGGTACTAACTACAGACTATCCAGGAAGCAGCCACCTGAAGAATTAGAAAAGTATACTTCAAGCATCTATTCTATTTGTTACTCTTTCACATGTATTGATCATAATTTGGTTTTACTCCAAAATCTTGGAAATAAACTCAATCCTGCCTTCAATTTCTTTAATAACAAAACAAAAATACAACAATGAACCTGGTAAGATTAAATCGCTGGTAATTTTTAGGTTTTACGTACGTCATACTCAGCATTCAAAGTGTTACACAACAGCAATCAGAGCAAAGCATAAACGGAGTCAGGAAAAGTTTTATATGTTGAGGCACAAAAAACTCATTTACATGTTGTCCTCCAATAATGTACAAATAACAAAATATTAATACAAGATTGTGTAAGCAATAATACTTCAGTTGAATATTTTCAATTATTTTCACAGAACAAAACCAGAACCAAAATACAAATAAAATAACCAGACAACAGAATTACAACTGAATTCAAACAAGGAAAATATGCGATTATAATTATTTCCAATGGTTAAAACACAATAAATAGCAGTAGAGAGGCAGCAGCTTGGCGGCCATTTTGTTTTTAATTAGGTCAATTAATTTAATTGATAGCTCAATCAAAAGCGGATTAGCGGTTTAATTAGATAAATCCGCGGTTTATTTAGATCAATTCGCGGTTTTTTAGATCAATCCGCGGATTATTTAGATCAATTCCGCGGTTTATTTAGATCAATCCGCGGTTTTAATCAGATTAGCGGTTTAATTAGGTCAATTAAAAGTTAGATTAAAAACGGCGGCCATCTTGGAGTTAATTAGGTCAATTAAAAGTTCAATTAAAAGTTCGATTAAAAACGGCGGCCATCTTGGAATTAACTAGGGTCAATCAATGTAATTAGGTGTACGGCGGGTTGCATCAGCGGTTTGATTAGATCAATCCGCGGTTTATTTAGGTCAATTTAATGAGATTAGCGGTTTATTTAGGTCGATTTAATGAGATTAGCGGTTTATTTAGATCAATCCGCGTTTTATTTAGATCAATTTACGTTTAATTAGGTCAATTTAATCAAATCGGCGTCAATTTAATCAATCCGCGGTTTATTTAGATCAATCAACGGTTTATTTAGATCAATTTACATTTAATTAGATCAATTTAATCAAACCGGCGCCATCAATTTAATCAAATCGGTGTTATAATTAGATCAGCTTATTCATTTCAATTTCACCATGGATCCGCGGATTAAATAAACATTCAAGTTCTAGCTTGTCCGTAACCTAAAAAAACTAGAAGGAAACGCTGGTACCGACTTATTTGTTTACACGCCTGTCAATCAAAGCTTAAAATTTCGTAAATGACGTCAAGGAAATTATCTTGGGGATTAACGTTAAGGCGCCTTCAGACTGCTGATAGAAATCAGTGTTGCGCCTATGTCGAATTAAAATAGGCAACCCCACTTACATAAGTACTGTGTGTATCCAAGGACACAAAGTCGTGTTTTTATGACGTTTGAAGAAAAGTATTATTTATAATGACAAGAGCAAAGATATGTTTATCAAAACGCCGAAGAAGTCAAAAGTTTCATTAATTTTTGTATGTTTACACTGGTTTTCGGACAATCTGTATGTAATAATAAATAAACCACTGAAACCTTAATCGATATTTAGTTTAATTTTTGTGCTGTTGAGTATTGAGAATAATAATTGCCAGCGGAGGTATAAAGTTTTGATCTGTAGACCAAGTAACCTCTGTAGATGGTCAAAACATCCAGGAGTTTTATTGTTTCTGTTACTAATCCTTCTCTTTTCAAGTTTTTAATATGAGAAGTGTTAAAATGACACAGAGCTGTCAATCATTTTAAGCCGATTATATGTTGTGATATTTGGGTTGCATACATGCTCCAACGTTTTCTCACTAAAATATGTTGAAACTCGACCTTTTAAAAACTTTCTCTACAAATTGTAGTCGTAAAACAAAATTTGTAACTTTTCTAAGGTCTTCAATCTATCCATAATTTCAATCAAATTTGTCCTACAAGAGCCTTTTTTTGATTTTTTGTTTTGTTTTTGATATAAAAAGGACGACGTAACATCTAATTAAATTAAATATACGCTTATCAAAATTCTAAAATAAAAAAACGGCTTTGTAGGACAAATTCTATTGCAGTTATTTATACATTTATCAGGAATTGCTTCAAATTAATTTTTGAGCCCGTAGTTTGTATAGAAAGTTTACCGGAATATGCGTTAACGTTAGCCACTTGTCCAAGCAGTCCGGAGGCGCCTTAACAATAGGAACCTTTCTAGAAGGTTGTCACAAAAGCTGGGAACGTTAGTCATTATTCTGCAAAATAATCTCGTCGCATTTTTAAAAGGGTAAACAAACTCGTAAACTAAACTGAAACTTATTAAATAACAATCTATTATCGTTGAATCAATTTAATTGATAGCTGAACTACAGTTGTAAAGTAAATGGAGATAAATATTTCAATTAACTTGTACAAAATTTCCGGCTTAAAAATAAAATTAAGCCAAATACAGAGTGTAATTTACAGGTTTTTATTTACAGACTTTCCGGGTAAATATTGTACATGTTGTAGAAAAACGTTGTAGGTTATATAACAACGGTTTACCTTCGAAATCTTTCAGCTATTTACACAATATCTTACTAATCAAGGTAATCAACTAAATTTTTCTCTTGATGGCCCACCTACAGGGAGTGAAATACGATCCACCTGGAGTCTCAAGGCGTCTCGAGAAAAAAAACCGACGTTGCTTTGCAGAATTTTCTCAAGCACCGACATCACGACCTTAGCTGACAATTGGTCAACCCGGCGGAAAGAAATTCCTACAGGTTTCTCAGGGAAGTTGTCGCTGTGGAAGACGAGGCCTACACGGTAGGATGGCAGTGCGTCAGCTACCATGTGGCCAATGATTTCATCGAAAGCATTCTGAAAATAATATTCCTTAATTATCAAACACCCTTAAAAATACAATTCCTTTTTAAAAATGCAATAAACCGCTATGAATAAATTATTTACCTGGAACCATAAAGTGGGGTTGCTTGATTCGTCGACCTCTGAGAATTTGAAGGTGATTGACTTCGACATCAGGTTAAACTTTTTAATCTCTTTTAGGCCTTCGCTGACTACTTTGAAATATTTAAAGCTATTAGCTGACGGCGGCTGGATGCCCACGTCAGGGAACCTTCTGCGATTAACATTGTTAACCAAAATAAAAATTAAGATTGTGTACTCTCATACGTATCAACTTCAATTTCTTAAATTGCTTTCAAGCAAGTTATATTTTTATAAAAGCTAACACTTACATGCCCTACATTTCCCGTAGTTGAGTCATCTTGAGGCTTTTTAGCGAGCACATCTTCGCCGTGAGCTGTGGGGTCATCAGCCAGCTAATAAAAAACGAAAATAAATAATAACACTTCAGGGCAGTATAAATTACAGTTATTAATAAATATTTTAAAATTAGTAAAAAAAAAATAAATAAATAAATTTCGAAATCTGTTTCACTCACGTATTTTAAAAGCGCATTTTGTAACTTCAAACACCGTATATGCAAAAGTTACAAAAAATTTGGGGAAGTACAGCAATTTGGGGTAATTATTGTGGGAACCATAGCAAGTTTGCCGGTCCATTTTAATATATAGGAATACTAAAATGCCCAAGATATTAAAATTTAGAAAGGAGCCTGACTTTCTGTTTAGGAATTGATCTAAAACTCAAAACATAATTACTGTAAAAGGTCATTTTTTGGTCATCATCATCATCATCATCAAATAGCTCTATCGCGTCCACTGCTGGACATAAGCCTTCCTAAGGTGCTTCCACCATGTTCTGTCTTTTGCTGCTCGCATCCAGTTGGGTTCTATGCGTCTTATGTCGTTTACCCATCGGGTTGGGGGACGTCCTCTATTTCTGAATGCCTCTTGTCTTGGTCTCCACTCGAAAATTCGTTTTGTCCACTTTGTGTCAGTTGTTCTCGCAATATGTCCCGCCCAGTTCCACTTTAGCATAGTTATTCTCTGTATGGCATCGTCTATTTTAGTTATTTTACGGATTTCTACGTTAGGCACATGATCTATAAGACAGATGCCTAGCATTAATCTTTCCATTGCCCGCTGCGTAACATTTATTTTATTTACAGTTTTCTTTGTTAATGTTAGAGTCTCTGACCCATAGCAAAGGACTGGTAGGACACATTGATTATATACCTTCCTTTTCAAACAAATCGGGAGTTCTGATCTAAATACGCATTTAAGTTTGCCGAAGGCGGCCCAAGTCAGCCCGATACGTCTGGTGAGTTCGCAAGTTTGATTATCTCTGTTTATGAGTATCTCGTGGCCCAAGTACTTAAAGGATGTAGTTTCGGCCATTTGTGCTTCGTCAATGTAGATCCCTTCACTAATTGCTAAGTTCGTCATTACTTGAGTCTTCGAAATATTTATTCTCAATCCTACTTCTTTTGAAATATTGTTTAAGTCCTTTAGCATTCTGGTGGCTTGGTCTAAGCGGTCGGCTATCAGGACTAGGTCGTCCGCGAATCTCAGGTGGCTGAGAATTTCACCATTAATATTCACTCCCATTGCTTCCCAATTCAATCCTTTACACATATGTTGAAGAAGAATAGTAAATAGCTTTGGCGAGATAGTGTCGCCTAGGCGGCACCTCGTCCTATTTTGAATTTTGTAACATCTTCATGGAGTTGGATACTTGCAGTGGCGCCTTCATATATGTTCTTTATCAATGTCGTGTATCGATGGTCTATTCTACAATCTGAGAGTGCTGTTAGCATTCTTTGGTGACTCACTGTGTCGAATGCTTTCTCGTAGTCGACAAATATTAACACCAAGGGCTTGCTGTATTCCACAGACTTCTCTATTAGGTTTTTCAATACCAGTAGGTGGTCGTTGGTGCTGTAGCCTGACCTAAAGCCAGCTTGCTCTAGTGGCTGATACATCTCTACTTTATTGTTTAATCTGTTCGTGATTATTCTTGTAAAAAGTTTATATATATACAGGGTGCCCGGATTTCGTAGGGACAACATGGGTAACTTTTGTATTTGAAGAGATAGAGAGATGCTTAAATTAGCAAAAAGGTGCAGGTTCGAGAGCTCATTAAGAATCAATTTTCAAATTTTACTTGTCATGACCCAGTTGTTCAAAATTAAAAAAAAAACAAAATCTCCTAATTTCTTTTATTTGCCGTAACTTTTTTGTTACTTAAGATATTGAGATGCGGTTTGAACTAATTTGCATGGTAATTTAAATACTTTTCTTTGCACTTAATAAAATCAATTTGATTTGTGCAAATTTTTAGTAATCTAACCTAACCTCAAAATTTTAAATTGGTACCATGCAATTTCTTTGGCCCTTTTAAGAGAGGATTTTTTTCTGAATGCAATGATGTATCACATGATAGGGAAACTTTTTCAAAATTTTGAAAAACTGAGCTTATTCTTTTTACAGGCAGAAATCACTAGTGCCATGATCACAATAATTTTTTTTTTTGTTTATCACGTTCATGCAATAGCGATTCGCGATTTGCGGAAAGCGATTTTTGTTCTGATTGATTAAATTTGAACGCAGTTTAAGCGGCAATGTGCTAGGTACTTCAAGATTCTGCGATTTCCGCAGAACTTGGAACGATTTCAATATTTTGCTATTTCCGCTGGTTATATTCTGAACTGCGCATGCGTTCATCGACGCGTTGTTCACTGTAGAACACGTTTTTACTTATTTTTAACATAACTTTAAAATAGTTGTGTTGGTTGCACAGAATATATTGATTGTCTTTGATTGTGTTCACGAATTCGGTTAAAAATCAATACTGTTGTTTATATTCTTATATTTGCTGAAACATGAGCATACAATAAGAAACAAAATGTCAGAATTGTTAAAGTACTTCTACCAACCTACAAAACACCCTGTTCGGTCATGAAAAGTTATTACTTTCTGTGAGTGAAATCGCTACTGCATGAACAAGCTAGTAAAAACACCCCAAAATTTTGCGGAAATCGCATTCCGCAAATCGCGAATCGCTAGTGCATGAACCTAGCTTTATCTGTGAAATTATGTTTCGAAACAAAAATCATGGCACTAGTGATTTCTGCCTGTAAAAACAATAAGCTTAGTTTTTCAAAATTTTGAAGAATTTTACATATCATGTGATACATCGTTGCATTCAGAAAAAAATCCTCTCTTAAAAGGGCCAAAAACATTGCATGGTACCAATTTAAAATTTTGAGGTTAGGTTAGATTACTAAAAATTTGCACAAATGAAATTGGTGTTATTAAGTGCAAGGAAAAGTATTTAAATTACCATGCAAATTAGTTCAAACCGCATCTCAATATCTTAAGTAACAAAAAAGTTACGGCAAATAAAAGAAATTAGGAGATTTCGTTTTTTTTTAAATTGTAAACAAGTGGGCCATGACAAGTAAAATTTGAGAATGGATTCTTAATGAGCTCTCGAACCTGCATCTTTTTGCTAATTTAACCATCTCTCTATCTCTTCAAATACAAAAGTTACCCATGTTGTGCCTACGAAATCCGGGCACCCTGTACATACATGTGTGAGAGCAAACTGATTGGACTGTAGTTTTCAAGATCTGCTATGTCTCCCTTTTTGTGTATTAACACGATTTTTTGGTACATATGTGTATAATATCTTAGGTATAATGTGTGAAGAAGAAACAAATGAACGTTGTCAATAAATTTTTTTTTATTGATGTTAAAACGTAATACGAAAGCAACGGAAATTAATGAATAACTGAAACAAAAAAAAAATGTCCGCAGAACGTTCTCCAAACGTTAAATACGACATATTATGAAGATTTCAATGATAGTTCATATGAGCAGCCGTAACCGTATCTAAACTTATTTATAAAACCGTGGAGCGGATAGCCGCGTGTAGCCTCGGTCTCTCACATAGGCATCTTGGGTTCGATTCCTTGTGTGTACGTGTACAGGACTTTTCCATTCAATCACTTAGGCCTGTATTCGTTGGAGAGCACAGTTAACTTGGTGCTCAACGACGAATGATTACTAGGGCTCGATACCGACCTCCAGACTGCAGGAAACTCCTGCCCATCGGGAACTTCAAACCAACGACTAACATTTATATAAGCGGGCGCTACACGATGTTACGAACACCTTCCAACGTTGGACGTTTGATAGTTTGTCGCATCGTGTGGCCGACGTTCAAACCTACGAGCTACCAATGTCAAGCGTCGAATGTTCGTGTTTGGACACGTTCCGGCCATCGTCGGTATTTTTGATGTCCTCCAACGTTCGAAGGAAAACATTCGTTGTTTTGATGCATGGCTACACGATTCGTTCGAATATTAGTAGTTTATTTCTCTTGGCAGTGCTAAATAATGTTTTTGATAAGAAGAAAATAACTTTGAACAGGACAATACTATCACCACTACGGCAGTGATTGTAACATCTCTATCCTCCATTTTCAAATCAACTACTAAACAAAGTTTGTACCAGATGTATCGTATCCAACATTCGCCACACCGTGTAACAGAAACATTTGCCACACCAGCTGTCGAACTCATTTGAAATTCAAACGTTCGGCCCAACGTTCGACGCATCGTGTAGCACCGCCTAATTTTAGCCTGACAGTCTTACCACTGCATCCACTTTGAACACAAATAAAATTGTATATACCAAATTAATCTAACAAACGTCCCCAGTTCGTGGTTTTTCGTAAAACTAATTTATCGTAAGCTATTCTAAAAATGGATTTATAAATTACGTCCCTACAAATTAGCAGCTATTCAACAACTGCGTCCATCAGTTTTTGTATTAAGTTGCTAGTTTATGCAACTTACGAACAAGGGCCATACTTTTCTGGCAAGGCAAGGTATATTCAAAATTCGCATTCAGTAACACAAGAAATTACTGAAAAATATCAAGAATTTTAATATTATTAATATTACACCTACAAGCGGAACGCTAAAATAACCTACTAAACCACAAAATCTATTGAAAGGCCAAATACCACAAGTAAGAGAAAACTTACACTCAGAATTTACCAGCACATTTTCTTTTCTTTTTGAAAAGCATATCTCAGAATGTCTTCTGCCCTTTGCTCCAGCCTACTTTGTCAAGGAAGTCTTTCACAGAGGATTACGACTTAGTTATGGGAAAGATTTTAGATAAAATAAAGAAATAAAAACACATGTCAAAAAGCTAACTTTTAAATGGAGCGTGCAGTTTTTAAATGTTTTGCCGAATTTCAAAGATTATTCCAAGCGTCTTCAAATAAAGTTTTTTTCTCTTCAAATAGAGTTTCAACAATCTTTACGATGCACAGATTGCTTATGTTAATTTTATAGTCAATCATTATTAATTCTGAGAAAAACAATTTGGAAAGGTAAACAAAAATTAAAACACGTAGGAAGAAGATCTTTAACTTACTTTCAAAATTTTGGGTTTAAAGAAGATCAGAGTAGAAAAATTGTGACGGGCTTAAAAATGATAAACATTTTAAGAACAATTTATCAGAATTTGAAAAACAAAAAACAACGGAATAGACCAAAGAAGGAATTTTAGACCAAGAGTACTGGAGAAGAAAAATAAAAGTTTGAAGGATAGATGGTTCGACGAAGAATTGGAAGAGATGAAGAAACAGAGTGAGAAAAGGAATTTTTTTTTGAGAGAAAGGGAAGCTGAATACAAGGTGTTTCAAACAAACATGGCATAAATGATACGACTGATAGAACACTGAAAAATAAGTGAGGTTTGCCTAATAAACATATGTCCTAAAACCATCCATTTTTGTGTTACAAAACGTCAAAGTTAAAAATTAAAAAATGATTATTGCCCATAACTTTGACGGTAGTATACATTTTTTTACTAAACTTGGCAGACAGTTTTACTAATATAACTGCAAAAAATCCGTTTACTCACTTTTGCCAGTGGAGTACAGCAGCAGTACTGGACACTGCTTCAATTTTAATTTTGGTTGTGTTTTTGAATTTGGCAATGCTTTTTACGTCAATAATGTATTCTTGTTTCACTTCTTTAAAGTGGATATTTTTCAAGATATTCATACATAAACAAATTAAAATTGGGCTGAAACTCATTGATAAGGTAACAAATTTTGTCCGGAAAGGTTTCCATATTTTTACATCTCAATTTGCATTAGTGTAAACCTGTAAACCCCATTCTTTATACGAATATCTCGAAAAATGTCCACTTTAAAGAAGTGAAACAAGAATACATTATTTACGTAAAAAGCATTGCCAAATTCAAAAATTCAACCAAAATTAAAATTGAAGCAGTGTCGTACAAAATAGGGGGCTTAAGTGGTCCCGTACCGCTGCTGTACGCCACTGCCAAAAGTGAGTAAACGGAATTTTTGCAGTTATGTGTCTTTTATATCTGTAAAACTGTTTGCCAAGTTTAGTAAAAAAATGTATACTACCGTCAAAGTTATGGGCAATAATCAATTTTTAATTTTTAACTTTGACGCCCTGTAGCACAAAAATTGAGGGTCTTAGGACATATGTTTATTAGGCAAACCCCACTTATTTTTCAGTGTTCTATCAACCGTATCATGTATTCCATGTTTTTTTTAAACACCTTGTATAATGCAGCAAGAAAAAGGCACACAATATTTACAGAAGAAAGAAATACTTAGTGATATACAAATGCTGCATCAAAACAAACCAACGTGAAAATGCTAACAGATCATAAATAAGAGCAAGGACACATATCAGACAAGGACTATGGCAATTAAAAACAAAATAGGAGGTCTAACATGAGAGGCAAGCGAAATACTAAATATATTGCAAGAATATTTTACAGAACAACTATACAAACAAGAACCGGAAAGAGAAGAACATGCAGGTGAAGGAGAAAGGATGGAGTGGAAAAGAGTAGAAGAACAAAGGGTAGATGAGCTAATACCAAGAGAAGTTTAACAAGCAATTAAGCGACTAAAAACCAAATAGCGCCTGGGTCAGGTACAGTTACAGCCAAGATATTTAAAACATGAGCCAAGTTTTACATAGAAGAATATGTAAATTAATAATGAAGATGTGGAAAGAAGAGATGATAGCAAAGGAAAATACACTAACTTGGAATAGTGAAAACGTTGAACTTTGAAAAAGCTTACGATAAAGCTGAATAACCGAAAATACATGGAAGAGGTTCTTTACTTGCTTCTGTATTGTTACCTACTATACTCAGTTAAATTAATATAGTCTACTTTAAAATCCAAAACAAAACCAGGCAAGTCGTCAAATTTAAATGCGCCTGTGGTTGATTGAATTCGCAAGTATGTGCATGAAATCGGTGATGATACCTGGAAAAACTCGGAAAAACATGTTTTATATATTGAAAATGAATTTATAACCCTTTGTTAGAAGCAGTCATGGGAAATTTTATAAAAGAACATCTAGAAGTCAAAGTCAAAGTTAAGGCGGCCTATAAAATAGGTGAAAAGAGCTATTTAATACAATTGGAAAACGAAGGTGACAAAGAGAAAATCATGAAAAATAAGTCGAAGTTTGGGGAAATGACGACGGAAAAAATTTTCATACATGATGACTTAACGGAACGAGAGAGGGAGAAGCAGAAACAGATAAAGGAAAAGGCAATGAAAGGGAAGCATAGCGCAAAAAGTGTAAAAATCTGTTACAACAAAGTCACAATTGATGGAGCAGAATGGAGGTGGAATAAAAACATAGAAGAACTGGAGCATATTATTCCAAAATACTAACACTAAAATATGAGGATGAAAACACTGTAACAAACAAAGCAAAAGAGAAAGATATTAGAATCGATACGGATGTATTAGTATAATAAACAAAAATAATAACAATAATACAAAAGGCAGGAAATAAAGGAAGAAATGGGTATAGGGAAAATAAGGGAAATTGTAACCAAAGCAGGAAAAGTCTTCTAAGAATAGCTAGATGCAACCTAAAGCGTACAAACCAAGCAGGGGCGGAAGTAAAAAATACAGTATAGATATAGCTGCACTACAGGAATCGAAACAAAAGGATAGCACGATAATGGAAATTGAGGATAACACCTTTTTCGGAAGCGGCGATGTAAATAAAGCTTTCGGTGCAGGATTGCTAGTAAATAAAAAATCAAGAGAATTAGTAGTAAAGTTTGAGGAAATATCGAAAAAAATGTGCTGTATCCCCACAAATTAAAAAGACGATAAAAGCAAAGACGAGTTTTATGAACTACTAGAAAGTGTATATAAAAACTTACTAAAAATTGATGTTAGGATGATAATAGGGGATTGCAATGCTCAAATAGGGAGAGAAGAGATGTACATTGTACAGGCCCACAATAGGTAAATATAGTAAGCACCCTAAGAGCAATGATAATGGAAGAAGACTGATCGGGTTTGCTGTCGAAAATAATCTACGTATAAGTAGTACACAGTACGAACATAAAAATATACATAAAAGCACGTGGAAACACCCAAACGGTGCAACAGTTAATCAAATCGATCACGTACTAATAGATACAAAATGCAGCAGAAGAATAACAGATGTAAGAAAGGAGTGCGGACACAGATTCAGACAATTTCCTGGTAAGACTCAGCAATAAGCAGGAAGTAGAACATAATATACAGGAAGTTAAAAAGAATGACAAGACAATTAAAACTGAAGAACTAAAAAACGAAGAGATCCATGCAGAACTGAAACAACATATAGAGGCATCACTTGCGAAGCTGACCCCGTCAAATACCATAGAAGGAAAGTGGAAACAGTTGGAAAACGTAATGCAATCAACAGCGAAAAAGAATGGTATAACGAACAATGCAGAAAAGCGCTACAAGAAAGAAACAACGCAAGAGAAAAGGCCCTCCGTACAACAACGGAAGAAGACAGAAGAGAGTATCAAGAGAAAAGACAAAACAAATTTCCAGACAAGTAAAGAGACAATATAAAGAAAACGAAATACAAGTCCTGGAAGAAAGATACAGAAATAAAGAAATAAGAAATTTCTGCCAAGAGGTAAGAAAATGTAAGAGTTGAAACCAATCACGAACACTGTTCTGTAAAGATGAGGAAGAAAATGTCAACATGGAGGTCCAGTGGTGAGATGCCCAAAGCAGCCTCCAGAACTGAGGTTGGGATGGAACGCATAGCCCACGTTATACTCATACACGCCAGTCTCTGTACGTATGAGATCTCTCTTGTTGCAGTTACTTGTCTGATCCTGGGCCACCAGACAAGTGATCCATAACATAGCATTGATCGAATTACAGCCGTGTAGGGCAGCCTTCGGTGACGGTCCCCAAAGCCTGCTCATAGCACGACGACACTGCTAAAATTTCATGCTTGCTTTTTCAGTTTTAACCTTTACATGTCCACCCCAGTTCAGCTTTTTGTCAAGTATAATTTCCAGATACTTGATTTCATCTAAAAAAGTTAGGGGAGTTTGGAAGAGTCTTGGTGTCCTTTGGATGGCAACCTGATTATGATACGCTTCTATGATACCAGCCGAAAAGATAAAAGTATCTTTTTCCATGTCAATTATAGTAGGTATATGAACTACATTTTCAATACAAGTTTCAATAACTTTCTACATAGTAAAGTCAAATGGCCGAAATAAAAAGGCAAACTTTGCATTTTGGGTAGGCAGCGATTTTCTTTTTACGATGTGCAGGGAGGTTAGTGGTGAGTCTAAATTAGGATTTTAGGGGTGGTAACTCCCTCCATTCGGCCGCCATCTTAAAAAGAATGGTTAATTAGTTTTTCGGCTATAGATCTGTATCCGTGAGTCTTACAAAAATTTTGCATAAAACTTTTTTGTTGAAAATCGCATTCTCTATAACTTTGATTAATAGCTTTTTTACTTAGCATTAATAATAAAAAGTTGTAAGCTCTTAATTTTTTGTCTTTCCCGGCTTATAACTTTTTTTATTAATAATGCTATTAGAAAAGTTATTAATAATAAATAATAGATAATATGAATCTCTATCAACAATCCTTTGACAAACTTTTTGTTAGATTCACGACTGCAAAGATATAGCCGAAATACGAATTAACATTTCTTTTCAAGATGGCGGCCGAATGGAGGAGGTTACCACCCCGAAGACCCTAATTTAGACTCTACACTGATCCCTTTAGACGCCGATAAAAAAAATCGCTGCCTACCCAAAATGAAAAGCTGAATTACTATTTGACTGGACTAATAAATTCCTAAATTTTACGGAACTTATACCAAAAGCACATTCTACAGCCATTCTACCACGTGATAAAGGGTAATTAAAATACGACTCAGTAGAATTATTTTGATCCCGTCTTCTAGGATAGATCTCAATAAATATGTTCTTAAGGAAAATGCGTCATCTCCTATAAATACAAAAAAAGCACTCTGTTCAAAGTTAGGTAGCTGCTTAACTTTCGGTAAAGGTAAAGTGCCATTTTCAATATGTTAATAAATTGCAGAATTAGAAAATACTCCTGCGTCCTGTGTATTTTTCGAAGTTAATCCCAAATAGCCTATGGTGTTGTTTGTGGCTATAGATACGAGTACAACAGATGATTTTGATATTTGAAAAGTCAATGCAATTTGTCTATGGCAATTCCTGTTGATAGGTACCTGAAACAAAACAAACATTATTCAATATCATAGTTTTGTTTTTAGAGGAAGACGCTAAAAAGGAATGGTGAAATTTACAAGACAGCGCTGCAATATATCCTGGAAAGTGGCAGTGTTTTACCAGTCTACTTTTTTTAAAGGATACAGTAGCTCCAAGAGATACCGAGGGAAATGTATCACTAATAGAAGTATCTGAAGATACACAAAGATCCAGAAATGAGAGTGAAAAGGAAGATAAAAACTGAGAAGAATTTGGCACCATGGAATCAAATATCAATGTTGTCATTTTAATTACACAAGTAAGTGTGAATGAAACACAAACACCAACTGTTACACAGTCAATAGGAACACCACCATCCTTTTCCAAAGCAACGCCATCGCGGCCAAAAAGGAAATGTTAACGTAAAACACAACATAGTTGACATTGAAGCTAAATAATTGTTCTATTAGGAACAGAGGAAGATGAGAGTTCTTTATTTTTAAGGTCTCTAGTGCCTTATTTTTTAAAAAAGTGGGCCCTTTGTAACGACTTCGTGTTAAAAAAAATTTCAAGGGATATTACTACAAGAAACCTTATCGAGTCCATCTCCGACTGGGCCATCTAACCAAACACATTATTATAATATTTGTTTACCCGTTTCTCCTGCCTCAGAATATTTCATTAGTCCTTCGTCGTCTTCTAATACTACTTAATTATTCAAATTTTACTTCTCCATATACAATATGTTGTATATTATTTTGGCAGCACTTAAAAACATACATTATAAAACAAATATCTTAACTTAATTACTTACCTTATGATTAACAAAACTCTTTCTTCAACAGAATAGGTATTTGAAAATTTTTTGTACAATGATAACAGGTAATACGTATTTTTTCCACAATATAAGTGTAATCAAAGGTATTATCGTCATTCTGGTGTACTGGAGAAACATCTTTTCATCCGCTCTTAACTGGTGAGACATGTGATGAAATTCGCCGTTACTCAACCTTAACCATTTTCAGTTTCAATGAACTGTTTTCTATTATTAAAAGAAACGTGTTAAATTTGAAGTCATTGTTGAGTTTGGAACACTTTTGATATTATAAAACGCAATGACACATCCGTAGTTGGCGCAAATGTTTGCGATGCGTGCGTTATTAAACGCGAAGCCCGCATCGCACGCACTCGCATTTAGCTAGGACACGGCCTAAGTCTAAAGCCTCAGTAGTCTTCTTACACAATACATTTTTACTCGGTAAGCTTCAAAGAGCTATTGTTTAGAAACGTCACAGTTTTGCATTACATTAGATTTACCCGAAACAGGCTTTCGCATCGAAATTCGTTTATATGACCTGGTAGAAATACTGTTATTCAATGAAGCCAATACTTCTTTAAGATCCTTTCGTGTTTTCTGTCCGTAAAAAATCTACAAATTACAAACAAAGCGAACTAAATTCCATGGACAATATCCGGTATTTATAGAAATAGGTAATTCTATCAGGAACTGAAAATTACACTGAAATCTACGTAATTCTTTAATATTATAGAAATAATTTCATATATCGAACAAGACCAGGAAGCAGTTCAGTTTGAGAAACTAACAAGCAATTATTATAAAATATAAAATTCTTAAATTACACATCTATAAAACTTTCTGTTATAGTTTTCAGAATACAAAAAAGAACAACATAATTGACGTCAAAACTTTTTGTTATAACCATCCATTATCTCATCAAATATTAATAAAACATCAAACAAATATAAAATTTAACACGCGCCTTTGTTCTCGGTTTATGGTGTGTTATTGAACTTTACTTTGTTATATTATAAATATAAATTAACAATCTACGTTTACAGCGCCTTTTGCAGTTTCTATATTGAACTCTAAATGCTGAATGTTTCAAATTAAGCTTTTTTAAGTAACTCGTATAAATAATAGCCGTTAAATGAAATTCAATCTCGACAAATTTTAATAAATAAATAAACATCTAAACATATCATTCGTTATTTAGATTTAATTGTCCTTTTTTTAAATTTACTTTCCTTACTTGCAGGGTGGGTGGCGGGTTGCACAAATATGATTTAACAGCTTCGTCAAAGCGAACAAAATCGAATCAAAATAATATATATGACTAAATAATGCTCTGTTGTCAAGTTTGATCATTCGTTAATTTAAGAAAAGTATTGTGCAACACATTCTTAATATACTTGAAGATGCACATAAGACGCCAATTAACAATTGTTAAATTTATATAATCAGGAGCGGCTCACTTCATAATGACAATAATTATATAAATACAAAACTAAATGGCATGTAAAGGTTACATTCTAAACTTAAAACCTATAACTTGAAAATTAAGAGAAATATTATCAGTAGCAAAAATAAATTTATATCAATTGTTAGTACAAAAATACACCGAAGGAGCATTACATAAAAAGGAAACGTAAAAAATAACAATTTTGTATACAAATAACTTTAATGAAACATTTTTTTCAATACTATACATTTCTAACCGCCATAATTAATGAATAAATAACCAACAAGTATTTCTGAACACATCTACTAGATCAAAATTTGTTTTTCAATTTGAATATATTTCTAGTAGCTCTGGAAACACGAATGTTGAGTCTTATGTGAATCACCCAGTATTTAATTGAAATTTATTTTTACTTAAGGTTATTAAAAGCGGATCATAATTGTGGCTGATAGACTGAAACAAACTGTCTTTCTTACAAATTTCGGCTTCAATGTAACTTACAGCTTTCATGCTGAGCGTTACATTATTTAACACAATACTTTTATGTTTGCTAATATCCTGGCAGTTTAAAAGCACAGATAAATATGGATATGATATTTACAACAGCCTAAATATTATGGAAATGCCTCTTTAGTAGAGTAGAAACATAGAAAATTAGAGAGTAATCTACTTCCTTGCGGCAATATAATTTAGCCAAGCTAAAATTAAACGTAGGTACACAATAAGGGAGATAGCAATTTAAGATTTACGTTATTGTTTATATTTTAATCGATTTCTCCAAATTCAGGAAAATTATCTTTCTATGCTACATTTTTCACTTTATGAATAAACTAAGACTATAATCTATAATAGCGAATAGTTAGTATTAAACTAAACACGAACTGTTATTAAAAGTTAACCCACTTTACAGTTTCAAATTCGTTTAATACCCACCCAGAAATCTATATTTAATCTGCGCAATATCTGGGTCAGTAGTGATACATGTATATAAGACCTCAAAGTTATTAAACAGAATACAGACAAAAGTGACGAGTACAGAAGCCGAAATGGGTAAGGAAACTGTAACAGCTGATTTGGAACCCAAGCCTAGAGATGCTTTTAAGAAGGAAAAACTTGTTTTAAAAGTCTTAGGAATATCTTTCAGTGAAACTGATAGTACATTTTATAAAATTTACTCTTATATAATGCATTTTTCTATAACATTCATGTATCCCCTGCTAGCTTTACGAGAAATAATTATTAGTGAGTTTGAATATATTGCTAACGTGATAACTTATGAATTTGGAGCCATTTTAGGTAAGCCATTCGATAATTGCATTTTTATAATTATATAATTGTGTTTTGTAATTACTACTTTATATACTGTAAGATTATTTTTTTATGTTTAGCGAATTTTTAGTTCTTTCGTAAAACGTTTTCATTCTTGTCGTTCTTAACTTTTCTACAACAAATGCAATTTTAGTGTGCGCCAAAGTAGTCGTTGTACTCAAACATCGCTCTCAGTTGGCTAAGATATTAAATAGGTTTGGAAAAGAACCGTTTTTACCTAATATAGAAAGAGGAGGAGAAAAAGAGAGAAAAATAATGGCAGACTCTACTTGGATTATTAATTTTCAGGTAATTGCAAATTAACGAAAACATATATTTTTAACAGCTCGAAGATTTTAAATGTCTAAGAATCTAACCCTTAGCTGAATCACCCTAAGTCCATCTTTATGCCTTGTAAATAGTAATTTAGATTGATTAATTGGCCAATGCTTAAAGATGAACATCTCCGCTGTTGATATAGTAAAATATACGGTTCTTGCATCTAAATAACATAGAGAATATGTCTAAATCTCAATTCCCTTGGCGAATTTTCGATTTAAAAAATAATTTCCATTATGTTTTTATAATTATACAAAATTCCCTCTATTTTAGAGATTAAAATACTTTAAAAATTGTGTTCATTGTATGTAAAGGGAAGAACTTCGCAACTTCTCTGGGGTACTTCTTTCCAAACAATATTTTTCCGTTTGGCCTTAGATTAATAGATGTTAATTTTTTCGTCAGAAATAGTTAGGCATCATGGGTAACCACCTAACTAAAACATTATTTAGAATGTTCCACATACAGTTCGTACCTAATATAAGAGGCAGTTCTTGAATTTTCTGTATTGTCACGAGTATACATATAATGAGGAGAAGCATCAGGAGGCAAATTTGTTTAAATGGAACCATAATCATGACGATTGCAATAATACAAGTTATGTTGTGCGAATGTGACTGGGAGTTCACCTACTTTTCGTAAAAACACAAAATGTAACAGATTTTTTAATTGGAGAATGATTTAGAGGCGAAATAGGATAAGAAATTTTCTCGTTTTCCCCTTGTTTTACTGAAATGTATAGCTAACCACGACAGGTTTTTCCTTTCCTGTGAGAGGTGTGTGGCATATCATATTTATTCAAAATTATCCACAATAAAAAGCATAGAATCATAGGATCAAATACCCAACTAATTATTTATTCTTACATGATATTTCAAAATACTTATTATAATAAAACAAATTAAGCTTGTGTCGTTACTGGTAGATTTAATAATTTTTTCCTAAGATTAATTGCAATTTCAGCACACACATCGCTTTGTAGTAACACTTTTCTGAAATATTTATATCGATCACCAAGCTGAAAATATTAAATTCACGCAAACGATAGTTACATTTGTTACCCCTTTTTGTGGCAGAAGAATTTGCAGAAAATAAGTACGCCTTGAAAGCTCTTCCAAAAATTTAGAATTTTAAATGAAAATAATTAAACAAAAGACCTAATCCTTTCCATAATATAATTTTATTTAGTGCTACTTACATATACATAAGTTTCGTCAACTTAACTATTAAATATCTTCAGGCTAAATTTTAACGATTGAATTACACAGTGGAAAACCATTATACAATTAATCAAACCGGAATGACGATAATGCAAAAATTTCTTGTCAGCCCTGACAAAGTTGAATAAATTAGATTTAATTACTGTAAAGGGGCCATGTGTTGTCTTTATTTAATCAGTGTAACAATTCCGTCATTATAGTGCTTAGAATGTCTCTTAATGAGCCCTAGAAAAATCAAAATCATTTTGTGGTTATAAGATTCTGAAACATTACCATCGAGTGGTTAATAAAATTAGCATCTTAAAGTATAACTTTAATACTGCACTCATCTCCATTATTTTGTTAGACAAGTGGAATATTTTTTGGTCTGTAAAGGCTTAGACATAAGCGGCGTTCTAAACTTTTCGTAATAAAGTTTTTTCCGATTTTCAAAAACATGGTTTGAGCAGGCAAAAACTCCAATAATTTTTTTTTAATCTAGAACAACAGAAACTACTTCTACTGTACATTATTAATTTCATTTAGTGCCGTCTCAAATAGTAAAAACAAATCAAACTACCAAAGACCATTTTGACGTTTCATATCATAGACATAGGAAATTAGCGGTAATACTAGACATACTACTACCATGAGATCGAAAAAAAGATGATTCTGAGCAGGCCTTGACTAGTACAACACGATTGGTTACACTGGTTCTAGAATGCCTGTGAATTATAATGTGACAGTGACATTTCAAATGTAAGTCAGTTTTGCAATCTTGTTTCCAGAATTATTTAAGTTTATCGTTGTAATACTAGTGAAGGATCACATTTTGAACACCTACTCTAACATGTATTCATCTTAGTTTTCAGTTTGTTCCCTAAATAAATACTGTTTTGTGTTTTAATGTATTTGACATTTATTAACCTCTAACTTACTGCCACATTTTGAAATCAGTCTTGCCAATCGTGTTGTACTAGTCAAGGCCTGCTCAGAATCATCTTTTTTTCGATCTCATGGTAGTATAAGATGATGAAACATGTTTGACCGCCTCGGTCATATGTATATCCAACTCCTATTGGATATGTGACTTACTAACCACAAAATAGGCATCTATACCCAGAAAAATGTGCTCTTTTAAATATTGCTATCAAAAGAGGATGTTGCCGTTTAAAAAAATTGATGATGACGTCATAACTCGAACAGGGATGACGTAATAAAAAATATACATATATCAAAAAAATGCGCATCAAAAAAATAAAATCGACGTGTGCGAGCATTATTTTCTCACTTGCCTAATAAAGTTTTTATCGAATTTGCTCCAACCTTTACATGCTCACTGTATATCTGTGACCTTGAATTTGTTTTACGTTATCAGGTGTAAGTACAGGGGCATGCATCTTTACTTTTTTAAATGGCAACTTATGACTTTTTGTACATTTCTGGAATCGTCAGATTTTTCTGCTTCTGGCAGCATAAAAAAATGTTTAGTGGGTTGCATTAGTAAAATTGTGAGAAAAGTTCAAGTAAGATTTCAAGCCCAATAAAGTTTACAACTGTGTTTGTTTTATGAAAAAAGAACTTTGTTTGGAAAGATTAAACAAAAAAACTTAATTCAATAAATGTTCAAAGAGTTTCTTATGCAACCTACTAAAATTTTTATGCTGCCAGAAGCAGAAAAATCTGACTATCCCAGAAATGAAAAAAAAATCAGAAGTGGCTATTTAAAAAAGTAATGTTGCATGCCCCTGTAATTACACGTGATGACGTAAGACAAATTCAAGGCCACAGATATATGGAGTACTTACCATCTAATAACTTTTGTTAAAAATATTTTTTGTGAAACTCGGCAATAAAAGAGTTATAGTGATATTAGCTTTTCCTCACTCTGTATAGTAATTGGAAACTGTGAAAACTAGTGTGCATTCAAATATTTCCCCAAAGGAATAAATCTTAAAAAATGCTTGTTTATAAAAAATTATGGTTAATGCCTATAACAAAAGATTAAAACCAATATCGAGCAGTGTACTCCTTTCACTTTGTATTTTCAATACACTTAGAAAATTTAATAGGATTTATCCTTCTATTAGTATAACATTTTTAAGTGTACTGATGATAATAATAACAAACCATTTTTTTCAAAATTAAATCAACAATCAGAACAATGTCAGTATGTGGGATATACAACACAACATATACATAGCTTGAATTATTATTATTATTAATACAAGAGAACGGTGTCCTATAATATCCGTTATTCTGAATGAGCAATAAACAATAATTTGTCTGTATGTACAATAAACAAATACATGAATTGCACCAATGGCAGGTAAAAAGAACTCAGTTGATCATATAACTATGTACAAGGTGGTCCAAATTGGACACTTTTGATAGGAAACACCAATTTCTAGAGGAGATAGAAAAAAACTAACCTACATGTTACGAGCTCGATTTTTGTGAGAAAGTGAATGCCGAAAACCGCACATCGATATCTTGAACTGTTTAGAACATATAGGGTGGTTTTCAATTTTCTGCATTATTGACCCACCCCCGTAACTTATTTATTTATGAATATTTTTTGTTTCTGTAAAAACATTCTTAAGGCACTTTTTTTAAAGGAATCCAATGGTGTCCCAAGTTTTTTTGTAAAAAGAATGGTTTTGAAGCTATGACATAAACTTGTATTTTTTCTTATTGCTGTTTCTAAAATACTATAGATGAATTTTGTTAATCTGGAGTGCCATGTTGAACAATAAAACGAAATAAACTTACAGCTGTTATAAAATACATGTTTAAAAAGCAAAGTAGCAAGTATTTTATATATTTAGAAAAAGAATATGCAAAAATATATAGGGTAGTCCATAAGAAAAAATACAAGTTTATGTCATATCTTCAAAATCATTCTTTTTACAAAAAAACTTGGGACACCATTGGATTCCTTTAAAAAAAGTGCCTTAAGAATGTTTTTACAGAAACAAAAAATATTCATAAATAAATAAGTTACGGGGGTGGGTCAAAAATGCACAAAATTGAAAACCACCCTATATCTTCTAAACACTTCAAGATATCGATGTGCGGTTTTCGGCATTCACTTTCTCACAAAAATCGACCTCGTAACATGTAGGTTAGTTTTTTTCTATCTCCTCTAGAAATTGGTGTTTCCTATCAAAAGTGTCCAATTTGGACCACCTTGTACATGCATGCAGTATAGCTAAAACAAGTGAAACTGCGTTTTAACCGCATTGACCGATGATGCATTCACTACGTCCGAAGGAAGATCGTTCCACAATTGAAAAACTCGATTCACTAAACAGACCTGACGGCATCGCGCACTAAATTTTTCTTTTTGTAGTTTAAAAGCATGGCCCCGGTAAACGTTGGTCGGTAATTGGCGTAAACATATGGTCTAACTGAACTCCCAGAAGTTTATGTCATTATAAGGTCGCCGGGTTTGTCGTCTGTTGTAAAATTACTTCATGTCCCAAACCTATAGCCACTCTTCATATGATGGTCTATTAACTCTATAATGTAGCCGACTAGCTACACGTTGGACTCGCTCAAGCTGATCGCGATCTTTCTGAAGATCAGGACACCATACTTGTCCGCCATATTCTAAATGTGGCCTAATATATGTAATATAAGGTAGTTTTTCTATCTGAGGAGTAAGGAATTTGAAACTCTTTCTGATTATAATAAGCATCCGATTTGCCTTGGCACAGGTGTGAGAGATGTGTGCAGACCAAGATAAGTTTTCGTTGACAAGAATTCCAAGATCAGTTTGTTTCGTTACTGTTGCAAGTGTAAGGTTTAGAATCGAATAGTCGAGTTTATTGTGGTTTTTACCCATGTATAAGACAGAACATTTAGCGATGTTTAGAGGGATTAGACATTTTCGAGACTAGGTGACAATTCTCTTTAAATCTTCATGTAAGCCGTCAAATGATGTAGTTGGGTCTCCGAATAACTTAATATCGTCGGCGTACATAGAACATTTAGACTTTATAAGATTTGGTACATCACGGGTGTATGTTAAGAATAGTAATGGTCCAAAGTACGGAGCCTTGGGGGACCCCGCTTATTACTGGTTTGGTGTCAGAGAACTCAGTGCTAATTCGAACTTTAAAAGAACGGTCGTCCAGAAAAGCCGTAATCCATGATAACAGCTCACCTTTTATGCCTACGCTAGATAAACCCTTGTGGAGTCGCCTCTTTAGAAGTTTGTCGAATGCTTTCGAGTAGTATAATTATGTAGATGACGTCAAGCGGCAAAGTCTGGTCCATATGTTTAGACCAGTCGTTTACACAGGATAACATATTGGTGACTGCTGTGGAGCGCCCGGGGATGAAGCCATGCTGATTGTCGGGGATGATGCTGTTATCCAACAGGCATTCTTGCATCTTTTTGCAGATTATGGACTCCATAATTTTTACTACCAATGACGTTAGACTAATTTGTCGGTAGTTCCCTAGATCAAACTTATCACCTTTTTTGAAAATCGCGTTTACATAAGCTGTTAGCCAGTCGTTTGGGAGTGTATGGGATTTAAAGGATGAGGTCATAATAATGGACAAAGGTGTGGCAATGCTAGATGGACATCGTTTAAGTGTGAGAGAAGTTATTCCACCTGGGCCGGGGGAACAATTATCTTTAAATTTCAGTGTAGCACGAGAAATATCGTCGGTTGCAAAGACGATGCTACAGAGCGTGGTAGAGGATTCGGCGATTATTCCTGGTAAAGGGCCATCGGGTTCTTCGGTGTAATTAGTGACAAAAACGTTGGAAAGAAGTTCAACGGCTTCTTTATCGTTTGGAAAAAACGAGCCATCTGGACGACGCGCGACGTAATTAAGGTGTAGACACTTTAGAAGAGATTGAGGTACGGATGTATTTGTAAAATTTTTTAGTATTTTTACTGTACAGGAGCGTTTATAAATTTTCCACAAAGACTTTTTTCTTTTAATAAGATCTAGGATGTGTTGGGATATCCAGGGTTTAAGAGGGTTGGTTTTAATGAACTTAAAGTGGAATTTTAGAGTTTCAAGGTGTAAAATGTCAGTAAACTTGTCCCATTGTTGTTTCACGTCTGGATCGTGACGCACACTATTCCAGTCGATTTGTGACAAATGTAGATTGAGTGAATCGTAGTTGATTATTTTCAGAGTTTTGGTAGTTTTAACTTCTTTCCGGGGAGGATAGACAATTTGTACATTAAAAGATAAAACACAGTGATCGGATTTGCATTTGTGAAAACTAGATCAAGAAGGGAGGGTTCTTGGTTGTCCCTAAATCTTGGGCTATGAAGGATGTGTTGCGTTAGACCTACTTCCTCGATTGTCTCGATAAGCACTCGAGAAGATAGTTCCATCTGAGGATTAGGCGAAGTAATGTAGGACATATTAAAATCACCAGCTAAAATTAGGTTCTTGTGATCTGTGGGCAGATTTTTTACGGCTTGAAATAAATTGTTATCAATTTCAGGCATGGGGCGAGGTTAAGGCCTGTAAACAGTACTGTATGAACTTGATATTATTTTATTATGCTTATGTGCAAAGCGTAATCCCGTGCAGTATCTGTTTTTGGTATAATTCATCCTACAGCTTCAGAGTTTGTATAGCTCAAAAGAGAATAATTCGAGTTATGCTAAGTTTAAAAAGTAGGACATCCTGCAGAGAATCTTTCATCAAAAGTGGTATCTTAACAGTACCTTCCTTATACACTTATTCTACAGCCATACTTGCCAGGAAACATTTGCATTTATTTCAAAAAAATAATAATATTTATAACAATATGGTAACGAGAGGTGGCGCATCTCTTGGTATACCTGTTCATCATTTAGCACTGTACAAGAAGGGTCCATACTATAACTGTATTAAAATTTATAACGCCTTGAGACCACAAATCAAAAATTCATCATCTATGAAATGTTTTAAACATACACTAAAAATTTTCTTGAAAGGCGCTGCTTTCTTATTTACTTGACGAATTTTATACACATTAAAAAGTGACTAAGTAATTACAACTTTTTCCTAGACTTTGCGCAGTGACTTAGAACGTACCTACCTGTACCTTTCCTTTGTGTTTTATAAGTAAAAATTAATTATCTGCTATGTGTAAATGTGATATTTACTTGTGTATGTTTATATATACATTCTATTTTATTTTATGTAACATTAGTTTAAATATATCTTGTTAACAAATTGCTATGATTCCTCTGTAGCATCATGAATCCTTACGCAATAAAGAAATGAAATGAAATAAAAAATGAAATGAGCTGATGTGCTGATTAAGGATATGAGCGGATTGGCCTGGCGGCGTTACCCAAGAATCTTCAAGGATCAGTTGTCAGGTCACATGACCGGCCATATGAATGTTAATGTTCAATAATCTTTTCTTTTCTACAATGAAAATAATTCTGAGTAACAGCGGCTTTTCAATTTTATCATGATAGAAATTCATAAAATAAAAAATAATGTTTGAACTTATGAACTCTACAAAAATAAACTTATTTTAGATCTACTTTTATTGGGGGTTTGCAACCCTTTGTTTCGCCGAAGCTATAATAGCGACTCTTACAAAGCGGTTAAGAAGCAATGACTACCATGACTGGGATCTACCGTACGGTGCAATGACAGTTTTAAACATCACTTATAGTCCGAACTATGAAATAACTTGGTTTTATCAAAATCTCAGTTTAGTATGGATTGCCATATTATTTGCAACGGTGGATTTGCTTACTGCTGGTATTTTAGCTCGTTTAAGTTATCAGTTTAAAATGCTTCAGAATAATCTCAGACGGCTTGTAAGAAATAGTCATAGCAAAATGGTTCATGTAAGTATATATCATATGAACAAAAATTATTTAGATAAAGGGTGGCTTTGGAATTCTGAACGTACCTTGCATGTTTGATTCATCGTCAGTAGTTGAAATTATATAAGTTATGTAAGCTAATCAGTTTGTAAAATAAAATTTAGTTATTATTTAAACTACGGGTTTATTTTCGATTTATAACATTAGATGTTGAAAATGGCCACCATTCTCATGCAAACATAAATTTACGCGCCTTTTCTTGTTTTCAAATGCGTTTCGGAGCATTTCGGGTGTGATATTAGCACATTCTTTAACTATTCGGTTTCGCAACTCAGGAAGTGTGTGAACTGGTGTCTTAAAAATTATGTTTTTCAAATGCGGAAAAACGAAGTAATCTAGGAAAGTCAAATCTGGTGATCTTGGCGGGAATTCCGGTACACAACGTAAACTGATCAGACGATCGCCAAAAATTGTCGTAAATAAGCGATAGATTTCGGAGTCGTGTGAGAAGTGGCACCATCATTTTGGAAATATCCTTGTTGTAGCTCGTCTTCGTGAAGTTGGTTTATGAAGGATTCTAAGATGTTGTCTCGATACCTTTGGGCATTGATGGTTCCTTCAAAGAATATGGGTACCATATGAACAAAAATTATTTAAATAAGGGATGGCCATGGTGAACAAAATGACTGTCTTTGATAGGTTCAACTTGTTGTTGGTTCTACATGTCAATTAAATGTCAGTTTCGATTTGAATTTTTATTCGTCATGGTATTCTCGAAACGCATTTGAAAACATGAAAAGGCGTGTAAATTTATGTTTGCATGAGAATGGTGGCCATTTTCAACATCTAATGTAATAAATTGAAAATAAATCCGTAGTTTAATAACTAAGTTTTATTTGACAAGCTGATTAGCCTACATAACCTATATAATTTCAACTACTGACGATGAATCAAACATGCAAGGTACCTTCAGAATTCCAAAGCCACCCTTTATCTAAATAATTTTTGTTCATATGGTATTACAGAAAGCTAATTAGTTAAAAAATACGTAGACACGGGATTAAACGACACAAATGTATTTCTAGGACAAGAAAAACGCTTTGCTCGATAAAAATATGAAAGACACTTCAATAATTCCTTGGAAATACCTTCAACAATCTTTGAAACAAGCTGTCGAATATCATTTGGAAATTATGAATACTGCAGAGGAACTGGAAAGTGTGATCACTACCTTGTTACTTATAATATTCCTAAATTCTTTGATTTTGCTGTGCTTTTCTGTATACCGAGCCTCAGTTGTAAGCTAGTTTAAAAACGCATATAATATGACTTTAATAAAATCTAACACTTTTAGACACCTTTTGGAGATTCT
Organism: Melanotus villosus; assembly: GCA_963082815.1. Lineage (NCBI taxonomy): Eukaryota > Metazoa > Arthropoda > Insecta > Coleoptera > Elateridae > Melanotus > Melanotus villosus. The sequence continues at coordinate 29,231,489 of OY720424.1, forward strand.
GCAACGATCAGAAATCTGTGCGAAGTAATTATAGTTTCTTTTCAGGTTGCTATGGTTTGTTTTTGGGGTAATCAAATAATAGTAGAAAGTGAAGGTGTTGGAAGATCTATTTACGAGACAGACTTTGTAGGATGTGATCTGAAGTTTCAAAAAGCTCTAACACTAATTATTAGAAGAAGTCAAAATCCTACAAAGATTACAGCTGGAAAATTTGCTAATATTTCTTTAACTACGTTCGCTTGGGTATGAAAATTTAAATTTTTAACTTATACCTTAATGTTTTAAAATAACGAATTGGACCATCAGGTAAACTGAAACTTGCTCTTTTATTTCTATTACAACAAATTTTGGAGATATTCAGTAGGAAAGGTAAAATATAATATCAATATTTTAAATACACCACCAATAGGAATTTATTAATGTAAAATTATACTGTTAGACAACAGCTTCAACTATTTGCTACCCTTTGTATTTATTGATCAAAATTTTGCCATATAAAATCTTGAACATAAATACAACCCTGTCTTCAATTTCCTTAACAAATAACAAATCAAAAATACAACAATCGACTTTCAAAAAATATTAGTTAATTGTTAAGATAAGTTTAAATCACTGATGACTTTCAGGTTCTACGTACGTCATACTCAGCTTTTATGGTGTTACATAACAGAAATCAGAACAAAGCATAAACAGAGCGAGGAAAAATTCAAAATGTTGAGGCACAAAAAAATCATTTATATATTTTCACTTTGAAGTGATGCACAAATTGTGTAAATAAAAATACTTCAGGTAAACTTTTGAAATTATCTTCACAGATAAAAGTCAAGTACCAATGAAGTAACCAGACAATATAATTAACTTCGATGGAATTCAAACAAGAAAAAACTTTATAAGGATCGATATGATATTTACCTTTGGTTGTTGATTAGAAATTCTGTTACATGTAATTTGTTAAAGAAGGTTAATCTTCATAAAGATTATTAATGCAGATTTTATTATAAAAATTGTAGCATAAATTTTAAGTAGCTAGATTAAATTTAAGTTGTTAATGGAAATAAGTTATTGTTATAATCATTGTTAGAATATAATTAGCTAAATTAGTAGTCCTAGAAATTTAAAATTGGTTATTATAGAAACTTTGTAAATACAGTTGTTATAGTGAACCATTTTATGTAAAAAATCTTGGATACGGAGAATACCAAATTGATAAATAAGAGATTATAATTTGCATTCGAAAGCGCAAGAACCAAATAGGTTTGTTCCTCCCAAATTATTAAATCTCAACCAAATATTTAACTTGAAATAGTGATAACGATAATAATTATTAGAATCAGTTAATGATTCGGCAAACAAAATAAAACAGTAATTTAATTCTGTAAGTGAAAGTGTTTTGGATTTCAAAGAAAACTCAATTCGAAGCAGAGGCAATTTGAAACAGAGAGAATTTGAAACTGGATTTGAAGTAGAGGCTAATTGGATTTTGAGCTGTAGTGGTACTTATTGGAAAGGAAGAGGACTTGAAACAAATTTTGAAACCCTTGTAGATAGTGAGTGTGAAACCATAATTGTAATATAGAGTTAAACAGGGTTGATAGGGCTGAAAAATTAAATAAAAGTCTGCATTAAAAATTAGAGTGAAAATTTATTTTGTGTCAAATTAATTCTAAACAACAACAACAACGAACCTTCCTAACGACCCCTTAGAAGTGAGATCTCAGGAATTCTAATTAATAAAAGGGAAAAGTAATTTTTTTAAAATTGTCGATCCAACATGAAGATTTATAACGTAAGTTGCTGCCAAAGCAAGGATCAGTACAGTATATAATCATTTCCAGTGGCTAAAACAATAAAAATATAAAAACCATTAATCCATTACGATTGAAAAAAGAATGTCCTTAATTACCCTTGTACAAAACTCCACTAAAATTAATTATGTTATATTCAGTTCAACCTTAAAATGCATTTCTTAAATAAATGTTGGAACGCTAATGGCAAATTAACTCTTAAACTATTTATAATACTAAAAATTAGGAAAAATGCCTTAGATACGAAAACTTAGAAACCAGCCTGCCCTTTTAATTAGGAATTGATCTAAAACTTAAAATATAAATGGTATTAAGGGTTATTTCTTTAGATAGGTATAATATCTTATGTACAAAGACTGGAAAATATGCAAGGTGCATATCTCTATTTTATAGCATATCTTTTTGAATCTTTGGTTCTAGGCGTTTGGCAGTATGTTAATGTGATTTTTAATTAGTTTTTTAGTGTATATTCGTATATATATTACCACTACATTGCATAATGCATATGCAAAACGGTATAGTGCATATTTCCAACTAAATGCATATTTTGTTTTCTACAAATGCTTGCATCCAATTTTTCAAAAAAATTTTAAAACCTACTATAAACCTGAAAATTTTGAAAATGTGCCCAGTTCTTCAACATTATGAAGAAAGCATGTACATTTCAATTATCTCGACGTTATTAAAAACATGAAAGAACAAATTTTGGATAAACCTATCTGGATCACAGTGCACGAAACAACAGACACAAAAGCAAGCTACATTGCTCATTTAGTTGTAGGGGTTTTAAATATCAACAAACCCGAAAATAGTTTTCTTAGAATTTTCCATAGTGAATAAGTTAGTATCTAATGTAAAAAAGGTATTTGTTAAAGCACCTCTTAGAGTGCAACGATATAAAGAAAAACTTCCTCAGGTTCCTCTGCCACCAGAACCAGTCTTGACCAGATGAAGAACCTGATTGAATTGTGTAATATTTCTTGCCGATCATTTCAGAATTTGATTTAGACACCTAGTTCAGTGGCAATTGAAAAATGTAGAGGTATTTGTAAGAAACCGTCTGTTGTAGAACAGCTAACACACATCAAATCAACATTTTCCTACATTGCATTTGCAATAGAAAAACTTCAAGGCAGGAGACTTTCATAGAGAAAAGTATCCAACAGTGCTAGTAGCCCCCTAGGCAAAAACAAACTTTGTTTTAAGGAAAAATGAAGTGTTTACAAAATTAAACGCAATTAACAGTGTTTTGAGTGGTATTGGCTTATTGGCTTTAATGAAGCTCTACTTAACGTAGATCCCCAATTTATAGATCACTTCAAGTACGCACCTATTACCAAGTTCAAAGTTGCGCGTACGTTTTCTATGTACAAACACATATTTATTGACCGCAGACATAATTTAACAATAGAAAATATTGAAAATTATTAATATTGTTCATATAATTCTCTTGACGTAATTTAATGATTAAGAAGTTTTTAACTCTACAGGGTGACATTGAAAAAACTACAATGCATACTACCACGCGATAGAGGACCATAAAATAATAAAAAAAGTTCTTATACACTAATGTCCGATCTCCTTTTGTTTTCAAGATACAGGATGTTAAAAGTTTGTTAGAAAATTTAATTTTTTTTTTAATAACTACAATGCATAGTACCACGCGATAGAGGACCATAAAATAATAAAAAAAGTTCTTATACGCTAATGTCCGATCGCCTTTTGTTTTCAAGATACAGGATGTTAAAAGTTTGTTAGAAAATTTAATTTTTTTTTTAAACTACATTGCATAGTACCACGCGATAGAGGACCATAAAATAATAAAAAAAGTTCTTATACGCTAATGTCCGACCGCCTTTTGTTTTCAAGATACAGGATGTTAAAAGTTTGTTAGAAAATTTAAACGCAGAGTCGGAATGGGTTATGCATTGCACGCGTAGAGCCTCATACGTTAAAGCACCAGCCTCGACGCCGAAAAGTATAAGAGGTTACAGATAATACATACATATTGTTGTTTTATTTAGTCACATTTTCACCTTTATGTGACATTTATTCAAAACAAATGACACAAATTGACACAAATTAACACAGAATGCGGGCCCCGGACTATGTTTTTTTAATAACTTTTTGAATTTGAAGTTTTCAAAATTGGGCGTTTAGCTATCTGTTCTTTGGAGTTCCCTCTATCGGTTTATTATATTTGTGTACAAGTATTTGTGCCTGTTTACATTTACTTATAGTATTTTTTTCCACCTGCGGTCCGTACAGACCCCAGTCCGCCTTTACAGACAGTTACAATTTTTCTCAATTATGCAGAGGATTTCTCCAATATTGTCTGTGGTTCTCCGTTGTTTGTTCCTTCCTCTATCTGTTTGTGCCTGTTTACATTTTTTAACATCTTTTCACTCCGGGGTCCGTACAGACCCCAGTCCGCCATTACAGGCGGTTAAAATTTTTCTCAATTATGCAAGGGTTTTCTCCAGTATTAGTCGAAAACGATGCATGACTGATGTTTTCCCTGAGCTATTTATTATAGCCTTTTAAAACCGATACATTACATACTAGAAACGTTTTTCGTGACTTTTCATCATTGGGTTCGACTGGACCCCGGCCCGTCGTTTACGTAATTTTATGAGGACAGTCCGTTGAAGGTTAACACATCTTAATTTACGGATGATACGAAATATAATAGTTCGGTTCATTTACACAAGAAATCGTGTTAAAAGCAATTTTTCTATTAAATTTTAAATGTTTGAAGTCCTGTACAATTGAATGATCCATTATAAGAGTGTAGAAAACTGAATCGTAGAACTTTCATCGTTAAGGCGCAGATTTGAAATGCCGACATTTTCTTTATTTTGTTTCAAAAAGTTAAAATTTTGAGATAGATTGATTTCTTGTTGTAGTATTTTTCAATATACAGGCTATAACAACAGATTAAGTTATAAAATTATGTATTTAAAGTAATTGAATTCATGTATTTAAAAAGTGAGGTTATAAGTTTTGATTTAGTGGAAATTGTGTATTATAAAAGATATTTTACCGAATAGAAGTGTTATTAAAAGTTGATAGAGCGTATAAGCTATAGAAGTATCAAGACTTTGAAGTATAAAATACTATATTATGAAAATAATCAGTAAAATAAGTTTTGAAAGTTCATGTTTAAATAAAGTTTTTATCCAATTCAGTTACGAAATGTCAACATTTCGACATTGATTTTAGTTGTGAAAAGTGGTTCATTTTGTAACTAGTTACAAAATATGCTCCCATTTTGTAACTAGTTACAAAAACATGATTTGAGTTGCGAAAAGTGTTTCATTTTGTAACTAGTTACAAAATATGCTCCCATTTTATCACTCCCATTTTATCACGATGACCCAACTCCTTTTTACATTTTGTTATCTGAATTGGATAAAATCTTGTATGAAACACGTTGCAAAACATGTCTTTTTATCACATGGCCTGTTTCACGCCTGGTGATAAAAAGTCCATCATTTTGCAACTCGTTGCATAAATAGCTATTAAAGTCGTTTTTAAGGCAGAATTAAACATTTTTAAGTTAAAGATTAAGGAAAAGACGTGTCTTAGAATAAGGTAAAATTTAGATTTAATGTTTTCAAAAACAATCTTTTAATTGATTCATTTTTCTAAAACCAATGCTTCTAATAAATTGTCCCATCAACTGTTAAAACATGAGAAAGTAGTATGAAAACAGATTTGTTTAAAGACGGGCGTGTTTATATTTAAAAAAATCAATAATGCAAAGAAATAAAGAAATGTTGTTTTAGAAGAAAGTAAGGTTATATAAAAAAATCGATTGTAAAAAGTTTGTTTTTGGGAAGTGAATTAAGTAATGCACACGCAACTTACTAAATAAAAATAAAGTGTTAAAGTCAAATGAAAGTAAAACTAATATAAATAATTTCCGCGATTAATAAATAATAATTAGAAGTGTGAAGTGAATAAAAGTAAGTGAATAATAATATCTGTAACGACGAAATTTCATTTACCTATGTCGAAAATATTAAATTGTAGTTGTATCTTCTCGACAACATCCAGAATAATTATTAATAAAAAATAAAATTAAACTGAAGTAAGATTGAAACTATTATATTTATTTACGTTAATGACATCTAAAGTGATAAACCTAAAAGAAACATACAACAATTTAGTGACGTGTTTTTAAAGAAAAAGTTTTCAAAGGCATTAACAAAGTTAACTGTGGTAACAATATTAAGTTATGAACGTATTCTACTTACCAGCAAGAACTGTAATATTTGGGCCAAGATATCCAAGCACGTCGTGAGGTCCACCTGTTAACTATAATCAACTGTCAACTGCCAAAAGCATATCATTGCGCACCGAAATAGTTTGGAGAAAGAAGGGGTTCACCGCACGAGTTTCAAGATAAGTTTATTGTTTAGTTTTAATTGTTAGAAATTTATGAAGTCATTAAAATCAATTTAAAAATAATTGTTGTTAATCCTTATAATGAAATCTGATTGTCAAATTTTTAGAATCTTTCTATTTATGTCTAATTTTTTCAGAATTTTAACTCATAGAATCCGCCTATTTAGTAAATAGTTAAAGGCAAATATAATACCTAACTGCAGACAGCCGCATAGTACGAAACAAAACGGGATTAAATCAAATCACGTCCGTTCAAAAACTCGTCCCGCACGAGACTCTCACCGCAAAACCTATTAAAAGGCCAAATACCACAACTAAGCTACAACAAACATACGCTAAGAATTTATCAAAGAATTTTCCGTTCTTTTTGAAAACAATATCTCAGAATGTCTCCAGCTTTTACCTCCAGCCAACTTTGTCAAGAAAATCTGTCACTGAAGTTCACTACATAGCCGAAAACCCCATTTGATTTCTTCATACATTTTTTGGTAGTTTGGTGTTTACACGAAGATAATGGATCGTTGACATATGTTTAATTAACCATTACCTACTTAAGAGTTTAAATAAACTAAATGAAATAAAAATCTGTAAAAGAATGAGACCCTTCGCCTCTGGTTTGATTTACTAGTTGGGTTACCCTGCTCTTTTGGTGCCACCTTTTTCCTCCTGATGAAACCCCTCAAGAAAGTGGGCAAAACTTCGAGTTCTTCGTTCTCAACAATGACACGGTCTCAACTCAGAAGACGTTCTTTTGTATACGTAAAAAAAGTTTATTTTTAAACGAAAAATGCTGTTGTTAAATGTTTTGCAGAATTCCAATAATTACTTCAAGCGTCTTCAAATGAGGTTCTTTTCTATAAAGTTTCAACAAATTACTTAAGCTAATAGCTAATTTTATAGTTAATTATTATTAATTTTGAGAGAAAACAATTTCAGAAAATTGGAAAAAGTAAACGAAATTTAAAACTAGTAAGAAAGTCTTTAACTTACTGTAAAAAATTTGGCTTTAATGAAGATCTCAGTAGAAAAATTTGTGACCTGCATGTGGAACATTTTATTTTGAACAATTTACTGGAATTTGCAAACCAAAATTTTACTTTAAAAAATTAAGATTAACATTATCCAAAATTGTAACAGACTCCATATAACTACTAAAGAATAGAAAGAAAATACGTTTGGGGGAAAAAGAGTATCTGGAAGCTAAAAAGCCAAAGTATTAAAAAGCTTTTTGAAATATCTGTCGTCTGATGAAACCTCGATCTATCAAAATTGGTCACCATGAATACTCGGGATTCTGATTTAGTGGACTTTAATGGCAAAATTAAATGAGAGAGTAAACGATGTACTGTTTTACATGCTGCATGTTCTAAAAGGTTTCTAGATGGGTGCAGCTTAATGTTGGAAAACAAAATTGAATACTAAGAATATCACAAAAACGTTAATGGTGGTATTTCTAAGAAATGGAAAGATCAGTTAATTCCAGCTTGAAATACAGTGTATCAATTATAAGTGTGTAGTAATACTGTAACGTAGGCCTTTTGGGGGTTTTCTTTAACAATTAATATAAATAATGAACTATAATAATTTAGGTAGCTTCACTATTTATTGATAGAGTCTTGACCGCCTACGCCACTTTTGGATTTTGCTTGGCTTTGCAAGAGATTAAATAAAAGTCTCAATCAACTAACATTGATATATTTAAGTTCGTGCAATTATAAACGTTACAGCGATACTGGTATTCCCAATTCATTGTTTCATCCAAACAAATAATTTACATATAAAAACTGACTCCGGTTACATTGAAATGATTAAGACATGGAGTTAATTACTTATTATTAATTTACACTACAATTAGTGAGTATCGACTCTCTCAGAATATAGCTCGTTGTCATCTCTTTATCGGAACAAATCTAACTATAACCATTTAGGCCGAATTTGAGCTATATATCTAGACATTCGATCCCCACTTATTTCACTTAGTTGGTCAATTATTGACTCTTCATTATATTTAAGAATGCCCAGTCAACATTCTTCGCCCTTATGAAATTCACACAAATGTACGTATTCGGTGTCAGATTTCATCCTACTATATCTTTTCAATTCCGGACAATAGCAAACAATACGACCTTGGCGTACTCGTGCCGTGTTTCAGTCAATGCCCGTGTATGACGTGACATCAACTTGTACTTAAATGAATTTAATATTTAAATTAAATTCATTTTAGCTTTACTTAATATTTTACATATTTGGCTTTATCACAATACTGAACTCCTTACCGCACCATATTTGTTAATAAACCACCCACTTCTAATTACGGCAAATATGTGTATGTAATGGATCCATGATTAAATAAAAATAAAATTGAACATTCTGAAGGAATTGCAAAAACGCCCTTTGGAATATTATAAAACCACATTTGCCGGATAAAAATTATGAAAAGGAATATGTTATCGGCAAGTTATTATTAAACACATATGGGCATACCATAATCAATACAACACTATCGAAATGGTGTATGGTTTTTGTAAGACAAATGTATATTATAACTAACAAATAAGTTCGCGACCTTCATCTGAAGACAGGGCCATAGCTTATGGTAGGAGGCTCTTTCAGAATTTACTGGGAAGATGTGGCAAAAGCTTTGGCGTGCAAAATGTTGCTTGGATTGTGTTTTCTTTGGGAAGTCTAATTCTGATTAATTAGAAATCGCCTTAAGATTAGATTCTTCTAAAAGGGAAACTATAATACAGACTGATGAAATCGAGTGCTTGTTAATGGATAAAGTTTCACGTCTGTGAAAAGCTGTTCCAAAACATGTAGAATATAAAACCTAAATTAATTGGTATAACTATGGCTGATTTAAAATAATAAGTGCGTCAGAGGATGAGTTTGCAAATGTTACCTACTATTCAAAGTAAACATTTTGAGTGTGTTGTGTCTTTTCGTTTTATGATCTATAAGAAATTTATAATATAACAATGGAACACTTCGTAATAATTGGTATGCCATATACCAATTTATAGAGTATAGGTATTGAAATCAAGCATTGTAAAGAATGCCTCTGGGTACTTTGTAAAGAGTTAAATTAAACTATGTTAGACCATTACAAATAGATCTTATTAATATAAGTTCATTAAATATTTGATTGAATCGACTTTTACTTGATGAAAAACCATAATGCAATAGTTAAACAAATACAAAGTTGATTTTCACAAATTTTATTACTGTACCATGACAATTGTTTCGCCAAACGTTGTTCTTGTAGCCACAGTCACCATCTGAAGATGCCAACGTTTGGCGAAACAATTGTCATGGTACAGTAATAAAATTTTTGAAAATCAACTTTGTATTTGCTTAACTATTTTATTAAATATGTTTCAATGTTGTAATGGCTGAATTTACTATACACTGTTAAATTAACTTTAATTCAACTTTGGCTTGTGTTTATGATAGTAGTTTCTGACAATGGTGATAGTTACATTTATTTCTTTTTTAGTAAATAATAACGGATTCAAATAGGTGTTAACTTGTCCCTTTGATAAATTCTTCTCTAGCCTTCTGTCCATACTAAAAGAGCCCATTCATATTACGAATTAATAACAGCACATTGCCCTAGGTTTCGGCAAAAAACGATTACAAATTTTGAAATCACTTGATTCCTCAAGAAATGTAATTCGTGTATGTCAATATGTCCTGGATCCTACTAAAACGGTTTCGTGGTTTCAAATGCATTATTTATCTATCACAATTTCCATATAATTCAATTAACTTCTTCCAGAATAGGTTTTCTAAAGGTCTACTGCAAGCACTTCCGTGGTTAGGAGCTCACGTTAAGCTGTAGATCCCCTATGTCTGTAGGCCACTTCATACGCACGCCACAGGCATATGGGGAGAAGAGGGCAACTGCCACTCTAAGAAGAAGAAGAATTATAAATATCCCAATGTCCAAACGTGTGAGCTATAAATAAAAATTAACCCATAAAATTGTTGTAGTATATTTCACAATTCTATTCTATTTGAAACATGTTATTATAAAATAATTAAAAATTATTTTCTAAACAACACCACCAACCATATGCAACAATAATAGCTAAAATTCTAAAAGTAACCTGTTTCAAGAGCTCAGTAAAGCAAAGGCAAAGAACAAGCATGCACTTATGGATTACAATTATTTACTAAATTAATTCACAATTAAGGTAGTCAATGATAATATTGTGGTTTGATTGTAGTACTAAAATGTTTGATTGATAGTACCCCGATCGTTGAAGAATGTTTGAATGAAACAATGAAAGACCAAGACTGAGTCACCCTTTTGGTTGAGTAGAGGAGTAGCCTGCAGTCAAAATTATTGTCACCAAAGGCAATATTATAGGAAATACTGAATTTCAAAGAACTATGGTACTCCTTCAGTGATGGATATTGTAAGAACTTTATTTAAAAACCCACCTTTTATTCGTAGTAAGAAGGCTCAAAATTAGCTGGACATTCCATAATGCAACTCTCTAATAATTATGTCCTGGATACTATTAACAGTTTCGGTTATAAAAAGAAGCACATTTAAAAAAAATTACTTAAACTTTAAACTAGAAAGTTAAAATTATAAAATAGATTTAATAAGTATTAAACAGCTGTTTTTATTCACAATCAATTACCGCTCCTATAAATGATAGAGGAATTATATTATCTGTTTTATAAACGGCAGGTCGTTGGCGCAGTAGTAAGACTACGAGTCTTGGGTTCGAATCTCACGCAGTGGTAAGGATTTTTGTGAATAATGCCCCACTGATCGAGGTCGGTACTTGAGCGAGTTCAGCCATTTAATCGTCTGTTTACGATTAACGATTCTGTCTGCGGAGTGGTCAATTGCACATAGTAACAAGACACAAACACTATACCTACACTTAATACATGCTCACAAACTCTGCAGAAGGCAACGGGAAATTACTGTAGAGAACACACTTCCCTAGAATAAGGGGGATATAAGAAAGTTCACGGCGCCAGGTCGTTTAAAAATGTGTCTTTGATTCCCTCAACTGGCAGCCATACCGTCACTACGTGATCTCCTGGTTGCAAATGCAATATGATGAATTAAAATTAAATTAAGTCTGTTTTATAAAATTTATTCGAAACAAAAATTCGAATGGAAGTTTTCAAACCATACAAAAGATTCCCTTTTAATCGTCCTTTAACACTTAAAGAATTAATAGCCTTTTAAATATTAAAGGATTTGTAGATCTTGTGCAAACAGTTAAAATAACAAGGAATAGTATAGGTACATCAACCTATTTAAGATAAAGAAAATTAGTCGCAAAAGACTAGTTTGTTTTTTGGTATTTCTATGAAGACTGATTAGAACTTATAGCATAGACAAAAATTCTTGAAACAAAAGTAAGCTACACTGATTCCCAGCGTTAAAACTGAACAAACTTGCTAATTAAACAATTATCTAAACTGAATGAGTACATCCCAAAAATAGTGAGTTTTCTTGGGCAGCCCAGAATTTAGGCGTTGTTTCTACATTTCGCAATTCACACTTCCTTCAGAGAAATAATAAAACATTATACACTTGTATAGTTACTTACAATCTCTCAAAATTTAGGTTAAGTGCACTTTTCTTGAAGTTTAGAATTTCAAACATAAAGTAATATGTTTTATTTGCACTGCTTTCTTTAAATTATTTTTTGATACCCCCCTTTCCATTATTTAGTTGTTAAAGAAAGAATTTCATGTTTTTGTTGTTTCGAAAAAACAGTTTTCCTTTAATTTTTTTGTTTTTAAAAATTCGATTGACCCCCATAGGTAAACTAAACAAATCACTCAGGTTATTAAAGCCCAAGTTAGTTGGTTCATTTCATTTTGTAACTCAAAATACAGAATAATACTCCCCCATTCACAGTAAATGAAACGTTTGAATAAATTTTATTGGCGTAATGAACTAGTAGTATATTATAAACATAATTCTAAGCATTTAGAATAAAAAAGTTAGTAATAATTGCAGTTAGAAAACTGTTCATTAAATCATAAATTGATAAAGAGTTCGATTAATAATAAAATCCTATAGGCGTTCTTATGCAGAAGTACTGCGCTGGATATTATTGTAAATTAGACAAAATGGTAACCAGCGGCACAAAAATATTATCAAAGAGAGCGAAATTTTAGAATGACGTTTACTACAGAACATTTTTCCGTCCAACCCCCTTTTTATAAGAAATGTAAATATTGTCCATCCACTTACTAAAGAGCCCTCAAATGAAAACTCATTTGTGGTAGACTTTCATATTTTTACGTGCATGTCATTCGCTGCTTTCGAAATTAAATTTCTTTCTCTCTTATTATATTTGTGCAATGAATTGTAAACTAATGGTGACATACCAGTTATATATTATAATATTAATGTAATAGTGATGGCTAAATAAAAGACATATTTCATTATTATATTATACTACTCAATAATCTGTCAATTATTCATGTGTTTGGTTAAGTATAATGCTATCCATTATACACTGCCAGCAGTGAATAATCATTATTCACGGTGACATGGTAACCATCATTCTTTATGGTGTATAATGAAGTTTATAATCCTACCACTTCGTTTAAATATAGTCCTACCACATAGCTTTAGTAGGGTTGTTATTTAAATTGTAATTAAAAATTCTTAGTATTTGTGTTTGACAGAATAATACTTATACAGATCCAACGGAAACCAACAAACATCAATATTATACAAATTTGCGCCCCAACGGCGGAGAAACCAGAACAACACCAAATTAAAGAATGGGAAACATACATATATGAACTGTTCTCAGACAATAGAATAGAACCAAACCCAACTACACATATACTTAAATGAAGCTAGCCCGAAAATCTTGAAATCTGAAGTAATACACGCAATACAGGCAACAAAGATAGGGAACGCCGTAGGACCAGATGGAGTACATGCTGAATTAATCGCCCTGATAGACGAAGAAAATATAGATGTGCTGATCGAATTATACGATGATATATATGAAACGGCAACATTGCCAAACGATATCAATAGCATCCCACATAGCCACACTAAATTTAGGGCTACTTACCAAAGCACAGATTTTCCTTGACTATAATTAAAGAATTAGATGAAATTTAGAAAAATTTTCTAACCGCGTTATTCGTTATACGGCAGACGTCGGCATTGTTTAGAAATCTTCAAAGCGTTGATAGGACACGATCTGCAAATAGCAAACACATTTAAAAGTAGTTGTAGCCCTTATATTAAGAAAAAAATCACTGAGAACGTCACGTGCTCTGGAACGCTCTTAAGAGAATCGAGAAGTGGGAGTCAATTTTAAGGTATAAATACTGCAGCTTGATGTACGCTAAGATTTATGCTTATTCGCATCCGTTGAAGCTGCTGTATTTCCGAAAAGTCGACACCCTTCAAGACGACGTTTCCTATAATTTTCATGTAAGATTATTTTTATATTTAATTTAACCTTAAAGCAAGACTTGCTAATTGTTTCTATAAAATACTTTAATTCTTTTCATGAACTTTGTCGTTTAAGTGTAACTGAAATTTACCTCTTAACTTGTTTAAGTGTTTACTTGATATTACAACTTAGAATAACCTTTGTAAAACCTAAAGGAAAGTCACAGAATACATGTTGTTAGTTGAATTCGACTTTTAATAGAACCTCTCGCAAAACCAAGCAAACACTCACGTGACGTAGGCAAAAGACTCTATCTAAATCAAGTTAACTTATTTTCGTTAACTGGTAACATATCCGTACAAAACCACTACGCCACATATGGATTTTCTAAGCTTATTTTCTTACAAGAATGTGAGGTATCGAGTTACAAGTGCAATGGCTACGTACGTACTTTTTCAACATTCTTAGAGGATGCAGCTATGAGAGGGATACACGCGTGCCGTACTAGTTTAATAACCTTAGCAAGTGACATCATATCAACTGTTCGCGCTTGCCCTTAGATTATTGCTTTATTACAATAGTACATCACGTAACAGGTACCAAGCGACTGAGAGATTACGAGTTCCATAATGACACATTATGTAGGTGTTGAGTATACTCGTCTATAAGCAGGGCAGCCAAACAAAGTAACCAGTAAAAGTGAGCGCATAGCGTCCTCTATCAGGCAAGGTAACGTTGGTAATGGCAAAATGTGAAAGTTATGGCTCTCAAATAATTTTTAAATTGTTATGTGGGGCAGGATTCGCTCCTCCGCTCCGCCTCAAAAGTTTTCCGACTCCTGAGCTAGAACAAGTACAAAGAACACCCAGTTATAACGTACTACTAGCGATAGGAGATTTGAATGATTTAAGGTTTATGTTGGTTTTTAAGGTTTAGACCGACAATTGATATATTCATCCCACATTAGGAGAGCAATAACTATGGAGAAGGAGTAGTGATTTTTGGTGACCAATGGACTGAGAATAACTGGAACGTGCTTTCCGCATAAAAGAATGAATCAGGTAATATGGACGTCGCCGGATGGCAATAGCCAAAATCAAATAGACTATGTGCTGATCAAATATATATTTTTCACAAATACAGGGTGTAATAAAAATTGCGCAGAATATTTACATCATCACGCGATTCTACATCAAAATCCAAGCAAAAAACTCCATTACCAATTTGCTGTTAACTCTTTAGTTATGGAGTTATTAGCAGCCTTAAGTCGTATTCTGGTTTACTTATCGTGTTATATTTTTATGAAATAATTATTTTTAGCTGTAGTTTAATCAACAAAAGAAATAACTATCTATAATTATACTCAACATACCCTTCTTTTAATTAGAATTTCCATCCGAAGTTTAAAATTTTTGCAGTGGTTGTGCTTTTCATAAATGTTGCAACGATGTGCAATACAATTATATTAAATCAAGCGGGTTGCTATTGGTGATATCGCAGGTGACGTAGTATGACTGACCACACAGTGTTGCTAAGTTTACAAGACTTTAATTAACAATTCTTCAGAAACTACACATTCTGGCCTAAAACAGTTATACAATTTTTTGTCCAGTTTTTAACGTAGAATCGCGTGGTGCGAATATTATACGCCATTTACGATACACCCTGTATATTGCATATAAAAAGTTGAAGAGCAGAAACTAAGGATGAGAAAACGGTAGAGGAATACTGGGCAAAGATCAAGAAAGAAATTTTAGAAGAGACCGAAAAGATACCGGGGAAGAAACAGAAAGGTATGAAGGATAGATGCTTCGACGAAGAATTGGAAGAGATGATAAAGAAAAGAGAAGAACGGAGATTGTTTCTAGGGGACCAACCAGAGAAAGGGAAGCCGAATATAAAGCAGCGAGAAAAAAAGCGCACAGTCCATACAGAAAAAAGAAACAAAATGCTCAGTGATGTAAAAAATTCTACATAAAAACCAATAAATAAAAGAATTTTGCCAGACAATAAAAGTAAGGAGAAATATCAGGCAAGTACCATAGCAATTAAAACAGAAGAGGAGATCTAACATGGGAGGATAAGAAAATACTAAATAGATGGAAAGAATATTTTACAGAACAACTAAATAAATAAGAACCGAAAAGAGAAGAACATATTATACATGAAGGAGAAAGGATAAGAATAGAAGTAGAAAAAGTCAATGAGTCATCACCAAGAGCAATTAAATGACTAAAGAATCTCAAAGCATATGCGTCAGATGAATTACTATCGAAATAATTTAAAAAGGGGACCAAGTTTTACAAAGAAGAATAAATATGTGATTTAATCAAGAACATGTAGAAATAAGAGACGATACCAAAGGAGCGTAGGCAGCACATTTTGCCCCATATATAACTAAAAGGGTGACAAACTGGAGTTGCGTTAATTACCAAGTGATTAGCCTACTCGATGTAGCGTATAATATGTTTGCAATAATAATTCATAATGGTTACAACCTTATTACGAAAAGATTATAAGCCAAAACCAAGCGGCCTTCGGAAAGGAAAAATCGACTCTACAGATATTTATATTAAAATAGATAATGGAAAAAATGGGAATTTCAAATCGATACCTTTAACATTTTTGTAAATTTCCATAAAGCTTATGATGGCCTTAAGATAAATAGCATGTACAAAATACTGAAGGAATTTGGTATCCCTTGACAATTGGTAAGACTAATTAAGAGCATGCTGTGGGAAACATACATACAAGTAATAATACAAAACAAAGCAACCGAGTTAGCTCAGACAAATACAGGATTACGGCAAGGGGACAGTCTATCACTTATACTGTTCAACTTAGCACTTGATAAGGAGAAGAAATGTAGATGTAAACGGGACGATCTTTGACAAATCTAAACAAATGCTGAAATATGCAGATGATATAAAAGTAATTGATGGAACAGTACTGAGCGCAAAGAAAGTGTTTGTAGAACTGGAACAACATGGATAGAAAGTGGTTGGTCAATAAATGTGTAAAAAATGCAGTAAATAAAGTGCCAACAGACAAAAATGTAGAAAGGAAGCCTAAGTTGATTGGTTTACAAAACAGTAGAGCGGCCGATAATTATTATGAAACGCGAACCATACCATAACACAGAAGAATGTAGAAAGACTGTGCATTTGTGAGAAAACAATGCTGAGAAAGATACTGGACCCCGTTAAAGAGGGCACACGAAGAATTAAGTGGAACCATAAGCTATACTAAAAGTTCATAGAATAGAACCAAACATAATGAACTTCATAAGGATGAGAAGGCTGAGGTAGGCGGCCATGTGGAATGGAAGCAGGACTGTCACTAGAAGAATAGAAGAGCAAAACACAGAAGTAAAGAGAGGAAGCCCGTAGAAAAGGCGAGGGGAGTCAGTAACCGAAGGCCTGATCAAACTCTTAAAATTTAAAAACTGGAGAAAACTAACTGAGGACAGAAAGAAATGGAAGAGGAAGCTATGAAAGATCAAGACTACAGAGCAACTGATTAAGTAAGTAAGTACATAACACATGATTTGACACCAATGATGCTGTTAGAAAATGTGTTATCAGTGCTTCTAGGAAGTGTTTTTTAGATGTTCCACCTTTTGGTGGCTTACTAGTTATTGCTTCGCAGTTCAGAGAATAGTTGGATTCCTACTGTTGTTCGCTAAAAATATAAAAAATTGCAGCGCTGATTATCATGTAGATATAACGGCGGACTTGTTTGAAAGTTGGTTCAAAGGCTGCTCTAACTAGCATTCCCGGCAACTGATAAAAGTTTCCTATAACAGAATTAGGTTCCAATCCCGGAGAAGCCTATAAAACATACTTACTTGAAATAGTAAAAACGTTAAACTTTGAAAAAGCTTACGTTAAAGCTGAATAAGCAAAAATACAGGGACGGACATAAAGGTTTTTGCTTGCTTGCGTACTATTGTTTACTAAACCCCGTCAAATTAATACAGTCTAATGTAATCTACTTTAAAATACAAAATAGAACAAACCAACAAGTCACCAAATTTAAATGCATTTGTGGTTGATTGAATTCGCAAGTATCTACATAAAATCGATGGTGAAGTCTGAAAAAACTTGGATATATATTGAAAATGAGTTTGTAACCCTTTGTCCTGCTAATAAAATATTAATTAAATTTAATAAATAATTGATTCGTCGGATAATGATGACGGTGTCAGTAAATAAGATAAATTCTTTGTAGCTACTTTTATTTAGTTTAATTAGTGCCCAATATACTCTCATGTAAATATTGGCGATAAGTGTACATAAAAGTTGTACTTAAATAATATGCATAAATATCAAAACTAAAGGCTATTTCTATTTTGGTTTCATTATAAATTGTGCAAATGGTGTATGCTAGTAATTTGATTCAATTAATTACTGTTCAGCAGTACTTATTCTTAAAATTTTTGTTGAACACGTCCATCTCCAATACAGTGGTAAAACCAGGCTATCCTTTTTAGTTATTCAGACACGTTGATTTATACAGGTAGTTAACATTCTAGATGGGTACAAACTTTCTACGACAGATACATGCATTTTCAACGGTTTACATCACAAGAAAAAAACTAAAGATACAAGAATGGGGTATTTTGAAATATTCTACTTAGTAACTTAAAAGTAAATTCAGTGAGAATAACGATTAATTTTTCTTTACCCAATTGTTAAGCCATTGTCAATTGTATTTTTCCTAGTGGATGAATTTAAACAATATTAACCAGTGCCTTCTTGATTCGTTAACAAAAATGCATTTTTACCCAGTAAGCTTCAGAGAGCTATTTCCCAAAAACAGGACAGTTGTGAATTAGTTATATTTACCCGAAACATCATGTTTTCACATCGAAATTTGTTTATATGACCTGGTACAAGTATTTCTTTAAGGAGTTAGTTAAATGGCATCGACTATGTCCGGTATTTTAGGTCTTTTAAATTTATGTGATTCTGCCAGTAAGTAAATGAACACTACACTGCTTAAGTCTGCCTAATTCTTTAACCTGATAGAAGTAATTACTTATATCGACCAAGAACAGGAAGTAGTTTAGTTTTCAAAACTAACAGGCAATTATTATAAAATATAAAATTCTTAAATTACACATCTACAAAACTTTCTTTTATAGTTTTCAGAATACAAAAAGAACGATATAATTGAAGTCAGAACTTTTAGTACTAACCATCGATTATCTCGTCAAATATTAATAAAAGATCAAATAAGTATAAAACTTAACACACGCTTTTGTTCCCGGTATATGTTGTGTTATTCAACTTTACTTTATTATATTATAAATATTAATTAATATTAATTAACAATCTACGCTTACAGCTCCTTCCACAGTTTCTAAACTAAATTCCAAGAGCTGAATGTTTCAAGTTAAGCCTTTTTAAATAACCCGTACAATAGATAGTAATTACTCTAATATTCAATCCCACCAAAGCTTGATAAATAAATAAATGGGATCTAAAATGAAAATCGTTGCTTATGTTTAATTTCCCATTTTTAAGAATTTACTTCCCTTAATTTCGGGGCGGTTTAAATAAACATGATTTGACAGCTTCGTCGAATAGAACAAAATCGAACCAAAATTCTAATTCATATGGCAAATAATGCATTAGTTAACAAAAAAATGATACTATTTTGTCAAGGTTGATCATTCGTTAATTTAACAAAAGTATTGTGCAACAAACTCTTAATACACTGGGTAATATACCGGGTGATTTACGTAAGAGCGCCTATTAACAATTTTTATGCCAATCACTTAGTGTTTTATCAATTTTTACTTAATGTTATTAATTGTAGATTGTAGTTGAGGTTAACAGACTCATACAAACAGTCTTTCTTACAAACAGTAATGAAAATCTACTTTTGCTTCAACGTAACTTACGGCTTTCACTGGGATTTCGTGGCGGTTTAAAGGCATATTCATATTTCTAATCGTAAATATGGCTACAAAATTTGCAACCAGGAAATACCTCTTCAGTGCAGTAAAAACACGGAAAACTACATTATTGTTTAATTCTTAATCGGTTTCTCGGTACACCTTTATATGAATTTTTACACAATTTTTATATGCGGAAAAGAACCTCAAATTCAGGAAATTTGCCTTATTTTTCACCTGATGAATAAACTAAAACTATAATCTGTAATAGCTAATGGTACACAATTAAACTCGAACTGTTATTAAAAGTTAACCCACTTTAAAGGTTCAAATTCCTTTAATATGCATCCAAAATTCAATATTAATCTGCGCAACATTTGGGTCGGCGCGGATGTACTCGTATATAAGAACCCAAAAGTTATTAAATTGAATATATTCGAAGGTGACGAGTTCAGAAACCGAAATGGATAAGGGAACTGCAACAGCTGATTTGAAACACAAGCCTAGAGATGATTTTAAGAAAGAAAAATTTGTTTTAAAAGTCTTAGGGATATCATTCAGTGAAACTGATACTACATTTTACAAAATTTACTCGTATATAATGCATTTTTCTATAACATTCATGTATCCCCTGCTAGCTTTGCGAGAAATAGTCATTAGTGAATTTGAATATATTGCTAATGTGCTAACTTATGAATTTGGAGTCATCTTAGGTAAGCCTTTCTATAATTACATTTTTATAATTGTCGGATTAGTTTTTAAATTACTACTCTAGGTACTGTAAAATTATCTTTTTTAATGTTTAGTGAATTTTTGGTTTTACAGTTAGAATATTTTACCTTAATTTCTTATTCATTCGAAATGTTTTTCATTTTGACCATGTAAATCTATTTTTTTTTTCGCGTCGCTCTTAGCTTTTTTACAACCGAAAGTATCACTATTAAGGTAGCATATTTTTAAAGGAATTTTAATTCGATTGTAATTTCAGCATGCGCCAAAGTAGTAGTTGTACTTAAACATCGCGCTAAGTTGGCTAAAATATTAAAGAGGTTTGGAAAAGAACCGTTTCTAACTAATCTAGAAAGAGGAGGCGAAAAAGAGAGAAAAATAATGGCAGACTGTACTTGGATTCTTAATTTTCAGGTAATTATTAATTATCTAAAACGTATTATATTTGATTACACGAACAAAATAAGTTAATTTTTTTATAGTTTTGAGAGAAATTGTAAACATCGTCTTATTGTGTAAATTAAGTTGATTAATTGTCCAATGCTTGTAAAATAGATATCGCTGCTGTTAATATAGTGAGTTATGTTGTTTTTGAACCTAATATAATCCTACATAACATTAACAAAATATCAACATCTCAATTCCCTTGGGAACTTCTTCGATTCCATAAATAATTTAAATTAAACAGTATGTGTCTTTAGTTACACAAAATTCTCCTTATTTTGAGATTAAAATACTTTTAAAACTCTGTTTATTGGATGTGAAGAGCAGAACTTCATAACTTAATTTAATTCCTGGGGTACATTTTCCAAAACAATAATTTTCGGTTTGGCATTAGATTAGTATATGTTAATTTTTTTTTTTCATAAATAGACATAATGAGCAACTACCTAACTAAAGCTAAAATTATTTAGAATATTCCGCATACCGTTCGTACCTAAAATAAGAGGCATTTCTTGAATTTTATTTTTACCACGAGTATACGAGGATCGTTCGATAATTACGTGGCCTAATACAGATATGGCGCAAATTCGGCGGAATCTTCTTTGCCATTCTGTAGAACCATCCTTTATTAGGTTGAATGTGACAGTACAGAGCGATCTGTCAATTAGTCTGTGTTTGATAGTGCGCCAAAGTGAACCATCCCTGCCTTGGTCGTCCTCGTCTTTTATCCTCTATTAACCTTTCAGTGCAGGACTTTTTTTGTTATTCTATCTCCGTCTAATCTTTCCACGTGACCTAACCATTTTAAACTTTGCGCCTTCACCTCATTTGTTATGTTTGGTTGACCATACAAATGTAGCACTTCCTCGGTGTTTCTTCTTTCCCACCCTTCCTCCGTTCTTTCCCCGCCAAAAATCCTGCGTCCACTTAATTATAATGTATTTTTAGGTTAAATTTTAACGGTCGAATTACATAATGGAAATTAATGGGAATATTTAGTTACCATTATATACAATTAAGCAATGAAGATAATGCAAAAATATCATGTTAGACCGACCTGACTAACGTGTGTAAATAAAATGTAATTAATGTCAGAACCATGTGTTTCCTTTAATTAATTAGTCCAATGACTCCGTTCTGATAATATTTGCAATTTCTCTCAGCGAGCCAGCCCTAGTAAAATTAAAATCACTTTGTGTTGTAATAAGATTCTAAGATATTAGCATTCAATGGTTAATAATAAAAGTGTAAATACCATAGTACCATAGCAATAAACAGATGTAATCAAAAGAAAAGAGAATGGAACGAAAATAAAATAAAAGACATTTAAGACGAGTACAGATATAGAAATACGAGAAAGTTTTACCAGAAAATAAGACAAGAAAAGAAAACATTTGATGTAAGAACAAGGGGATATAAAGGTGCAGAAGGAAAAACAAGATATGAAGCGAAGGAAATAAAAAGTATCTGGAAAAATTACTACGAACAACTGAAACAAATGAAAAGCCAACAGACGCAATCATATCAGCAGATATTATACCAAATCAGGCAATAAGACAGATACCAACTGTGGAAGAAATACAATCAGTGATACGAAACCTAAAAAACAATAAAGCAGTAGGTTGCGATGATATAATAGGTGAATATATTAAATATGGAGGTAAGGCACTACACGAAAAATTACATGAACTAATCTGCATGATTTGGAGAGAAGAAAACATGCCAGAAGAATGGAGAAGAGCTGAAATATTCACTATTTACAAAAAAAGAGAGATAGAAGACTGTTCAAACTACCGAGGAATAACATATTATATTGAACGTGGCTTACAAGATACTATCAAAGATTATTAAGAACAAATTGCAAGAATATGTGGAGACTATGATTGGGGACTACCAACAAGGATTCCATCCTGGAATATCAACTACAGATGCCGTACATAAAATGCAACAAATACTGGACAAACACTTCAAATCCTATTTATAGGTTTTAGTCAGGCATTTGGTAAGGTGATAAAATACAACATAATAAATGAAATGATATGTATGGGGATTCCACAAAAAATTGTAAATCTTGTTAAAATGACGCTAAAAGACACAACAGCGGTAGTGAAAATCGGAAATGAAACAACAGACAGCTTTAAAGTACAGGAAGGAGTCAGGCAAGGAGACATGTTGTCGGCTACATATTCAACATAGCCCTAGAACGTGCAATTAAGAAAGCAGATTTGGAAGGCATAATAAATGTGAATAACATACAAACTATTATGTATGCTGATGACGTGACAATTATAAGTAGAACAAAAGATGGTCCAATAGGAGCTTTTATGAGATTAGTAGAAGAAACTAGAATAATGGGACTAAGAATTAGTGAAAAAAAGACTAAATATTTCAAATATAGCAACAGCATCAACGAGGAAGTACTGAAGATAAAAAAATATAATTTTTTAATAGTTACAATAAAAATTATAGTGGAAGCGACAAAACAAAAGAAAAAAGTCAAGCAGGATAGAAAACATACTAAGCGAATAAAAAGTTTTTAAACACAAAATACTTAAGCAACAAAGCAAAACTGCAAATCTATAAATCCCTTATTAGACCAGTAGTATTCTTTGCAACAAAAACATGGACAATGACTAAAAAAGAAGAAGGGGCTTTACGGGTATTTGAGAGAAAAATATTACGAAGGATATTAGGGCCAGTAGAGACAGAAGAAAATGAATTAAGACCGAGAATAAACTTCGAATTACTAGAGCAAATGCAAGGCGAAGACATTGTTACGCATATTAAAGCGCAAAGGATAAAATGGTTGGGTGGGTCATGTAATGAGGGCAGACAGAAAAAGAGTGATAAGAATAATAACATAATGAATACCAACAGAAGTAAGAAGGAGAGGTAGACCCAGGACGAGATGGCTAAATGATGTGGTGAATGATTTAAAGAGTATAGGAATAAAGAATTGGAAAGAGAAATGTAAGAAAAGGAAAGAATGTACAAAAATTGCAGAAAATGCCAGGACCAACAAGAATTTACAAGGATAAAACTCTGGAAAACGGGAACTAATTCATCCCAAACAAAGGATTAAGAAAACTTAAATAATTAAGCAGTCATTACTGCTTGCGGTTAAAGTGCTAAATATGCATATTATATAGTTAATAATATTAGCATCTTAAATTATAACTTTAATAATGTACTTATTTCTACTAATTTAGTTGGAGAAGTGGAATATTTTATTATATTTTTTTAATTTAACCACATAAATCTACACACAAACGCCTACCTACATTTTAAACAACTTTTCTTAATAAAGTTTCTTCCAATTTTCGAAAACAACTCATTTTTTCGGTATTTCCTTTTCGAGCATTCACATCTAATCTAATCTAGACCAGTGGTTGGAAGTAATGCATTACTGTAATTAAATTACTTTTTTCGGTAATGGATAATTTAATGCATTACTTTTTTCTCCAAGTAATTAGTAATGGAAATGCATTACTTTTTTGACTGAGTAATGTAATGAAAAAATGCATTACTGTTGTCATTACATACTTTTATATTTAACAGAAGACTGAAGAAATAGCCATGAGATCAAACATTTTTAAAGAAGCAATTTTCGGAAAGTTCCTGCCTACAAGTCTATTTATTTATACATTATTGTTGACACATGGAATTCAAACAATCGGGAACCGCTGACGAAGCGGTGATGTCATTCCGTCATTCGCATATCTCGTTACAGTATTTTGAAAGAAGCAGTGCTAAGAATGTTACTGTCAGTATCTTCAGTTTAATTCAGGTTTTAATTCAGTCCAAGCATTTTATCACTCTTCAGGTGATGTGGCTAGAATACCACAGCGTTATATGGCGACAAAGTAATGCCTAAAGTAATGCATTACTTTTTTCGGTAATCAATAATGGTAATGAATTACTTTCTACAGAAAGTAATTAGTAATGGTAGTGCATTACTTTTTTGACTGAGTAATTAGTAATTGTAATGCATTCCTTTTTAAAAGTAATGTTCCAATCACTGATCTAGACCAACAGAAGATTTTGTATTTGCCGCTTGTTAAATCAAGTGCTTAATAAAACAAATTTTTTTCACCTCAGGAAAAATCTTACATTTCTCTCCCTTGATGTATAATGTACTATTAATAATGCGATGCGAAGTTTTTGACACCTTAACCTAAAACTTTATTGAATAATTCATATACAACGAACATGGCTGAATTATTTGCATTTATTTTACTTATTTTATGTTATGCATCTTAACTTATATGTTTTAGATTTTGATAAGTTTGCAGTGGGTGTTCTTCAATACATTAATAATTTTATTTATTGCAGTTCCAAATCCTAGAAATAAATCAAACTACCAAACATCATTTTGAAATACTAAAGACAATGAATGATTATATTTTCACAAGGTTACCGAACGAGTTTATCAGTAAAACGTTGAGACGCAATGTACAATCATATCAATAATTGTAAATTTAACTAAATTGAAAATAGTAAAGAACACAATTCAGAGATTATGGCTAATATCCATAAAAAAAAGGTTAAACCAATAATGAGCAGTGTATTCCATTCGCTTTGTGTGGTACCCCACTATATGAAGAAGTAAATACTGTGGTGTATGCTTTTATATTCTGCTCTAATTTTTACAAATTCTTTACATAACATCTAACTGTCACTATCAATAATTCTCCATAGTAACTTATAACTGAGATAATGTGATCATAAATAATATTACTAATTCTTCGGTCTCCACAGTTTGTATTTTCGATAAACTTAGAAAGTTTAACAGTATTTATTCTTATAATAGTAGTATTTCATTTTAACCGTAATAATAGTAACAATAATAATACCAAATCCACAAAAATTAAATATAAAAGAACCAGAGTCGATTGCACAAAGCTTTTGTTAAAGTAACGAATGATATAAGTTGACAAAAGGACACCATTTTTTATTTAGTAATGTGTTACTTGTCATATTCATTAAAATTTTGATTCGATTTTGTTCACTTTGACGAATGATTAATTTGATGAAGCCGTTAAATTGTGCTTGCGCAACCCGCCTTTAGTCTTCAAGCCTGACTCTAGCCATTACATATTACTAGTATTCAGTGCTTCCACTTAACCCTACACCTAATTTTCAATAAAAAAAATTGTTCTTATTTTAGACATATTTCTACTGGGGGTTTGGAACTCTTTGCTACGCCGAAGCTGTAATCACCACTCTTACAACACGACTAGAAAGCAACGACTACCGTGATTGGGATCTACCTTACGGCTCATTAACAGTTCTAAATATAACTTATAGCCCGAACTATGAAATAACTTGGTTTTATCAAAATCTCAGTTTTATGTGGCTTGCCACGCTATTTCTAACGGTGGATTTGCTTACTGCTGGCGTATTAGCTCGTTTAAGTTATCAGTTTAAAATACTCCAGAATAATCTCAGACGGCTTGTAAAAAATAGTCACAGCAAAATGTTTCATGTAGGTTTTAAACAAGAAGTTATTTATTTTATTTAGTTAAATGATTTGTGGACACTAGAGTAAAGGAAACGAATAATTTTCCAGGACAATAAATATGCTTTACTCAATAAAAATATGACAGACACTTCAATAATTTCTTGGAAATACCTTCAACAATCTTTGAAAGAAGCTGTCGAATATCATGTGGAAATTATGAATACTGCAAGGGAAATGGAAAATGTGTTCACTACGTTATTACTGATAATATTCCTAAATTCTTTGATTATGCTGTGCTTTTCTATATACCGAGCATCAGTCGTAAGCAAGTTTACAACGCATTTAATATGGCTTTAATAAAACCTAACGCTTTTAGACACCTTTGGGAGATTCTTCAACGATCAAAAATCTGTGCGAAGTAATTATAGTTTGTCTTCAGGTTGCTATGGTTAGTTTTTGGGGTACTCAAGTAATATTAGAAAGTGAAGGTGTAGGAAGATCTATTTACGAAACAGACTTTGTAGGATGTGATTTGAAGTTTCAAAAAGCTTTGACGCTAATCATTAGAAGAAGTCAAGATCCTACAAAGATTACAGCTGGAAAATTTGCTGATATTTCTTTAGTGACGTTGGCTTGGGTAAGAAAATTAAAATTTTTAACGTATATTTTAGTGCTTTAAAATAACGGCTAGAAGCACCAAGTAGAATGAAACTTCCTCCTTTATTTCTATTACAAAAGATTTTGAAAATAAAAGTAAAACATTATATGAAATTTTTAAATACACCAGTATTAGAAAAATATTAATATTTATATAATAATAACAATAATAATACAAGATAGCAGCCTCAACTATTTGTTACTCTTTTAAGTGTATTGATCATAATTTTGTTGCCATCTAAAACCTTGCCTCCAATTTGCTTAATAACATAATAACCAATCAAAAATACAACAATACCTTCAAAAAATAAGTTTAAAATTGTTGAGTTAATTTTAAATCGCTGATATTTTTCAGGTTTTACGTACATCATATTCAGCATTCATGATGTTACACAACAGAAATCAGAACAAAGCCTAACCGGTCTCAAGAAAAGTTCAATATGTTGAAGCACGAAAAATTCTTATACATATTTTCACTCTGAAGTGAAAGTATCCACTCCTAATGCACAAATAACAACATAATACAAGATAATTCTGTAAACAAAAAAACAGAAGCTGAATGAAATTATCTTCACAAAAAAAGACTACAAGCAAAGTGTCAATTGGGTAACCAGCAAATTTACAATACAATAAAATTCAAACGAGAAAATAACTCTACAGGCATGTAATCCTTTCCAGTGCTTAAAACATTAAAGAAAATCATTACGATTGAAACAACGTATTCTAAATGATCGTTATACAACAATCCGCTGTAAATAATTATATTATTTTCAGTTCAACCTAAAACTGAGTTACTTAAATAAACGTAGGAACGCTAATGACAAGTTACCTCTTAAACTATTTATAGGTACCTAATATTCAAAATTATGAAAAAAGCCTTAAATATTAAAATTTGGAAGCCAGTCTGCCTTTTTATTTAGGAATTGATCTAAAACTTAAAATATAAATACTGTTAAGGTTTATTCCTTTAGATAATTATAACTTCTTCTAAAGGAAATATACGTAGAACGTTCCCCAAACGTTAATTATTACGAAATATATGGAGGACATTTAAATGCTGGTTCATGCAAGCAGCCGTAAGCATATCTACACTTTGTTAGAAAGCCATGACGATATTCAATAAATTCAAATGATAAATGTTCTTATACAGTGTGTATATAAATTGGCGAAAGAACTACACGTGGCGATGTTGGTCATAAAATTCTCAGTCGAAAATCTTAAAACCAAAATATTGCACCATGCTTCCTGGGTATGCACGGGATCTCCAAAGTTTGCAAATGAAGTCTTTTAATAAGTATTTTAATTCATTATCTGTTGACAAAAAGAGATGCAAATTAGAAGAAATAAGAATTGTAAAAAGTATTTTTTTATTTATTTAAAGGAAAACATTATAGTGTAATGATGAAACCCAACAAATTATAGTAATTAACGTCACAAGTCCGGGAACTCATATTTTACAGTACGAGTAAGATGTTTAAAGACGAGGCGACGCAAGGAGCCGAGTCTTGAAACTCGAAACGACCCAAGTAGCACAAAATGTTGGACCAATGTAACGCCAATGCATTATATATATGATATATTGGCTAAACATTTCATCGTATTTACTATAAATATTATACCTAGTACCAACATTGGTCAAACAGTATATCGGGGTATACAGGGTGATTCAAATTCGACCCTCACCATGGGGATCTCCCTTATGAGCAGAGTTAGAGGGAATGTTTAAATTTGGCAAAGTTGCTATTTTTTGTTCTCTTTAAGAATCCGCCGGCAAAATTGACTTGCGACAATTGACAATCGAAATATTTTGAAAAATCGAAAAAAGTGTGATTTAGTTTTTTGCTTGTGGCGCTCTTATTTGAATTTATAATTAAAAACTAAAAACACATTTTCATAGCCATTTTTCCTCCTCTATCTGACGGTCTGGTTATAATTTTATTAGCACGTTTCGTCTCTTGCAGGTCATCATCAACTTTCTTATTTCTTATGGGGGCCATTTTGTTTTTTTACAAATTCAGATGCTCACTTTTTCTCTGATTACAACGATATATGATATGTAGGGAAAATATTCTAAATTTAGTGCTTAATTCTCAAAAAAAGCGTATGTAACTGAAAATCATATCTGCCATGCATTGTTTAAAAACAATGGAGCATCTAGTTAGGTCGCTTTTTATGCATTAATGAAAACGGCAGATTATTTGAACATTTATTGTGATAAATTGGTTTCATTTTTAATATGTATTAAATTTTCCAATTTTGTTCTCATTAATCCGGTATTTTCGTTAGATTAGGTTCATGACGAGCTTCATTATTATAATATTATGATATTTTGATATCACTGGCAGTAACAATTACACAAGTAAACAAAAGCGACCTAACTAGATGCTCCATTGTTTTTAAACAATGCATGGCAGATATGATTTTAAGTTACATACGCTTTTTTTGAGAATTAAGCACTAAATTTAGAATATTTTCCCTACATATCATATATCGTTGTAATCAGAGAAAAAGTGAGCATCTGAATTTCTAAAAACACAAACTGGCCCCCATAAGAAATAAGAAAGTTGATGATGACCTGCAAGAGGCGAAACGTGCTAATAAAATTATAACCAGACCATCAGATAGAGGAGAAAAAATGGCTATGAAAATGTGTTTTTATTTTTTAATTATAAATTCAAATAAGAGCGCCACAAGCAAAAAACTAAATCCCACTTTTTTCGATTTTTCAAAATATTTCGATTGTCAATTGTCGCAAGTCAATTTTGCCGGCGGATTCTTAAAGAGAACAAAAAATAGCAACTTTGCCGAATTTAAACATTCCCTCTAACTCTGCTCATAAGGGAGATCCCCATGGTGAGGGTCGAATTTGAATCACCCTGTATATGTAAAATACCTTGGATATATATTGGAAATCCAATATAAGATGGTATTGCTAAAAACAACGTTTATCCAATATAGGTTAGCCAATATAATGCCTTCATTGGAAGAACAATATATTACCAATATAAATGCAATATATATTCTGCAAGGTAGTTTTTCTGATATAAAACCAACATTTATCCAATTTTGTGAATCCATGCTAAATATTAAGTAGTATAACAACATATATCCAATATAAATGAAACTATATTTACTACTAAAAGCGTCAAAAACAAAAAAGCCTTGTAAGTTATAAGTAATTCAACTTCTGCATTTTATTGAAAAAGGTAAATTAAATACATGCAAATTCCCATGTGACACTAAGTAAATAAAAATAAATTAATTTCTCTGGACGTTCACTGAGGTTATAGGCACATATTTAAATAAGTATGTTTGCTGGGATAACAACGTTATCAAAATTAAAATTAAATGTTTTTACAAATAAATCAATATGACACACAAAAACTTGAAAATAAGCTAGAACAAATTCAAAAATGTTTTAAAAAAGCATCACATAATATAATGCATTTATGCAAATAAATCTGAAATAAGAAAAATAAAAATGGTGTCAAGCGCTTGTATTTTGTGTGAAATATGTACCAAAGACATTCTGAATCCAAAAAATAAGCACAATTCCATAAATATCCGCTTTATGACAATTTAGCATTTCCATTTAAAAAAAGAACTGTAAATGACATAGCCAATGGTCATTTAAAAGTTAGAACATCATAAAATAATCATTACGCATTATAACATAACGGTGTGAGTTAAACAATATAATCTCTAGAAATGTAGCACCTGCTAAAGGGCAATTATTGTATTTACATAAAATAATAACAATCTAAAAGAAATGTAATTCATCGCTTTATTTTCATTTCAAAAAGGCACAGTGCCCAAAGGAACTAGAATTTACATGATGTCATGGAAAAATACTAATATCTAGTCATTCGGGGAATTTTGAAAATGCACTTTACAGCTTAACATTCCTTGCTAAGCCGACATTTTAGGATTCTACTGTGACGTTGTCAGCGAAAGCATACAGATATCTGGATATATGTATTAAAACAAATTCAATGAATTGCAGTTTATCCTTCATATAGGAATATTCCTCGGCCGTACTAGTAATCTTTATTGTTTTCTAATACCGATTTTTAGAATTCTACTCTTTCTAATCCTAAGGACAATAGAACCCAACATTTCAGTAAATTTCCGACAAGTTTGGGGTACAGTGGCGTTTCATGTATATTTACCCGCGTTAAAGAAAAAAGCCAACATTTACACGTGAAATTCTTCTACGATTTATTAACAGATTTATGTCTGATTATATATTAATTTAGTTAAGGGCCCCTTACGTACCTTTTATTTGTTGTTATTTCTTGCACAAGTTTCTAAGCTTAAGTTATAACTTATAAGCAGTGTTAGTGTATAATATATAATTAGATGCATAAATGGTGATTTTTATCATTAGCAAAAATTCTAGCATTTGAAAATCTGGTTATTAATTTAAAGTAAGTAGTGACATTATGCATGATTAAATTAAAGGCATTATCTACTAGGAGTATAATAAATTATATGCAAAAACTTCAAGTGATGAATTTAAGTATGTAATTAATCCTGAACAAATCAACCAATTAGAGTACGAAATATACATGCATGTCGTAAATAACATGGCGTATGTTTATGTACACGTTTTTTTACATCACCACATCAGCCTTCTCTGGAATTACTTCAAAAAATGTAGTTACAATTCTGGGTTTTTAACGTCAGATAAGAACTAAACAATTTAATTTTTTTTCATAGTACGCTACCCTACTAGGCCAATTAAAAAAAAAATATTTAAGTCGTTTATGAGAAAACATTTTCAAGCATTATGCAATTTGTATGATCTTAAAAATATACGGTATAGGTACGCCACTGGTTTAACTCGTTGTTCAAGAAACAAAGTGGAAGATTTTCCAAGAATATGACAATTTTAGGTATATTTCCAGGCTGCCAAGGTGGCTTCTAAACGGCTCTTGTCATTATTCGTATCTTTGTGCGTAGTGCAGCGAACTGTTTGGTGCAATATCTTTCAGTACAGCGGCTAAATTGTTTCGTTATTACCTATAAAACTACCACATTTTTTTTACAGTATTTATTTAAAAAAATTTGGCCACAGGTGAGTAAAATATATTTAATTCAGAACAGTACTTATTCAGCATTTCATACACGTCAGACAAAGAAGTAAAACATCAAACTTAGTACGTGATTTTGTAAAATTTAAATCATCATATTTCGAATTTTCTGAATATCTAAAAATATTGTTCTATTTGAAATAATAAAGTTATTGTCTACTTCCGGTATAACCGGAAGTTGTACAATCCTAAAAATATTTTCAATCAAATTTTAATATCAAAACCTTATTTTACAAATTTTCATTTATGTAGGTACTATAAGTTTTTTTCAAGAAACGTCTAATCGACGGTCGTCAAGACACACCCTGTATACACTATAAAATTTACAACTTTTTCAGATTCCGAAAGATATATAATAAAAATTATATCTGCACTTGTATACGAAGTGAAAGAATTAAGGAAAACTGTAAATCAGCTTCTAACAGCCATATTAATTAGCCAACTTAGGCAAAATACTGGAACATCGCCCGCTGAGCAAATTTTTTTGCAAATTTTACCCGCCAAAACAAACGAAGAATTTGAGGAATTAGAGAAAGTATTCTGATGAAGGAGCATTTAATTTATTGGTAAATACACATCTCTGTACTAGTAACTTTTTTACTAAAATATGTTTTCTTTCAGGTAGACATGTTGTATCTCGTAGGAGGGGATCATTATCGAAGCGCAATTTACGCTTGTTTGAAAAAAATATTCACTTCGGAAGTTGCCCCAAAATATTCTGGCCAAGGCAAAATGAGGAGTGGCCAAAAAAGGATTGATTTTGTGATCTACGCATATCATGTGCATTCCAAAGTAAGTTATACCTTTTTCGTTCATTTTTTGGTAAATTTTTAAAATAAATTATTTCAAATGTAATGTCGCGGCATTGCATGCCTAAATAACTTAAATTGATTAACTTAAATAGGTTTTAATTATATCCTATAATTTCTCATATTTTTACATATTACATAATCTTTTACAAACAATATTAGGCTATAGATACACAACATTTTTATAATGATTTAGGGAAGAACCTAGTATGGTATTACTACAGGGAACAATGTATATTTTTAAAATTTAATATTATTAAGATATACAGGGTGTCTGATTTGTCATTGATCAGCATTTATCAGCTAAACTATAGAAAATATAAAAAAAATGGAAAAGGAAAATGTTTTATAATTCTACATTTTCTAGGATATGGCCTGATTTTTATCTTTCCATGACCTACTGCTACTTAGTAGGGAAAAAGATTTTACATTAAATTCTCTTTATAATTATGTATAACAAGTGGGAGCTTACACACTAATTACACAAAGTAATTCCAATTTTTTTATATATTTTTCATATTTCCATCAGTTTAGCTGATAAATGCTGGTCAATGATAAATCAAACACCCTGTTTATATATTTTAATAGAATTGCAAAATGATATCCGTTTAATTATCGCTGGGTTTAGAAAAATAAAAAATTGCCTATATGTATTTGTTTTTTTTTTTAAATTACAGATGCAGTTCATAGAAGATTTACGAACACAACAGATACAGAGTATAAAGAAAGAGTGGAAACTTTTTTGTTTACTGTAAAGTTTAGATATGGCGGCAGAAACAAAAGACCAATAGGTACCGACTTTTTAGGACAGTAAAGTTTTGTTGCTTTTTAAATCAAATCAAAATAGTATCATGTATGTTAATTAGTTCTTAGATTTCTAATTTCTGTATGTATAAATATACTATATATTGTATCAGAAATAAGTACATTAATTTTTTTCAGTGGTGGAACTCGTCAGGAACTACAACATTTCTTATTATTTTTTTTAAATCTCACATTTATTTTGCATTTTTACCCCTCTTTGAAATAACGAGTTGTTTATGTATTTTCAAAATAATTGAATACCGCTAAACTTAATTTTTAAGTAAGTTGATTTACTATGGTAACCAAATATAAGTTTTGTGTCGAACATGATTTGGCGGGTAATGAAATTTGTGATAAATCTTTAACTAATTTTATCACAAAATCTAAAAAGTATACAAAAAAAAGTTATTAAGAAATGTTGTAGTTCTTGACGAGTTCTATTACTGAGGGAATTTAATGTACTTATTTCTGATACACCCTGTATATAAATTTTTAAAATACAGTATTTTATTTTTATTAAACGTGAACTATACACAGCATAAAATGTGTTTATTTAAAGTAGGCAGTAAATTAATATCATATGTATGAATAATATTGTATGCTGTTGTAGCATTTAATAAATTTCAATATAATATCTAAAACGTATGTTTTATTTAATATACCGTGTGGCAACCGTAAGAGGTGAACACTATTTTTATCAGGATACCTGTGACTACGACATTTAAAGTAAAACGTCTTTTTTATTATTAATTTCAATATCATTTTAGTTGCTCTAATTTTTAATTCAAATATCAAAGTGCGTATGTATGCTGATAATAATAGTGTTTACACTTTAGGGTTTCTACACATTAAAACAAATCAAAAAGACAATATATATCCAAACTTTCTTATAAATATTGGTTAAAGCTTGGTTGCCAACGTATAACCAACCTATAAAAGGAAATGTGTATTTAATGTATAATCGAAAACGTTTAACCTATCTAAGGTACCTATATTGTATACAGTTTGGATGCCAATATATAACCAATATTTGCTGGCTATATATATCCAATAAACTTATCCGATATATTATTTACCTAGAGACCGAATATTGGTCAAACATTGGTACCCAACATATAACCACTATAACAAAACGTTAACACTTTGAAGATAGGACCAACATATTTAAGCCAACATTGGGCCAATATATGTGTGCTACTTGGGGAGTACTGTAAAAAGAGTTCACGGACGAATGTCGTTATGTATTTTATTTCATACTGTCAACAATTTGATTTTTAATTTTTACATATGACGCTTTTTCAAAACGTCAACATGTGACATTACTGTGTCAAAGCCGGTAGGTGTGGCTTGGTTAGACTTTTACGGGATCTGATTGGGTGCATAAAATAACTGTCCGGAAAATGTTGCCAAGCAACATTTTCCGGCTCTGATACCGTAATAGCTCATTTTCCGGACACAAAATGGCGCCGGGAAACTGAATTTACCAGACAGTATGAAATAAAATAAATTAATAATGAGTAACAAAATCTAGTTCTTCCAAATATTTCTCAATTCTTAAAACTATTATAATTAACTGGTTTATTAAAAATATCAGTTTCTACTAAGAAGGCGAAGAAGGAGAAGGTCCTAAATAAAATTGTGTTTTTTAAATTACCGTAATAAACATTCCCACTTCGTGGTTTGTTCATAAAACTAATTTATCGTAAGTTTATGGTAAGTGTGGCAAAACAGTATACGAGACATTGCGAAGAGTTGATTAACAATGATTAGGTTAAATACGTACGAAGTTTTAGCGTGCAAGATATTCCTCCTATTGTGATTTCTGTGAGGATTCTTATTCTGAATCAGATATCGACTTTAAATTAGAATATTCTAGGGAAACTTCAGTGCAAACTGACGGAAACGAATGGTTCTTGATGATGACTAAAATTTCACGTCAGTGAAAAGCTGTTATAAAACGTATAGAATGTAAAAGGTAATTGGTACGTTGCTTATTTCAAATAAGTACGTCTAAGTTATAATTATTATAAAAAAACACGAATTCAAAGAGCTTCCACCTTCGATAACCTTTCCTCCATACTAAAAGAGCTCAAAGAACTAATACTATGAATTAATCAGGTTATTATTAATTATGTTTCGACTGAAAAGGATGAAACATTTCCAAACCACACGATTTCCCAATAAATGTAATTCATGTATGTCCTGGATTCTACTAAAACGGTTTCGTGGTTTTAAAAATACAGGGTTGTTTAAAAGATGTGTACATAACTTTAGGGTTTGATTAGTTATACATTTTGTAGTAAAAATAATAATATACCTACCTATTTCCAATTCTCAATGGTTACTGAGATAATGAGGAAAAACACCTGCATTTATAAAATTGACTATTACATCCAGTTACCATTAAAAAAAAATAATAAAACGAAACAAATGGTTTCTGTCAAACAATTTTTGAGTAAGTTGGTTCAATTCTTATTATTAATAAGAGTTAATAATAGAATACACCAACAGCGAATATGCTGATATGCATTTTATTTACGGATTGTGCAAGGGAAATGCAGCAGCTGCAGCTGAAGAATATCGTTAGCTATATCGAAATCGTAGACCTCGGATCATTGCGTATTAATAAGAATTCACAATAATCTTAGTGAATTCGGAAGTTTCACTAATAATCACCATGTTGGTCGAATTAGAAATGTTGTGAATCAAGATGACATCATCGACGCAGTAACTGCTGATCCTATGATAAGCACCCGCAGAATTGCTAACCAATTAGGTTTGTCACAAAATTTAGTATGGCGTACACTACATGCCTTCCATTTCATTTACATCCTGTGCAAAATCTACGCGAAGGAGACAGTGTCGCTCGTCTAAATTTTTGTCGTTGGTTGTTAAATGCAATTGATGACACTCCAGATTTCTTGCGGCACATTTTGTGGACTGAAGAGGCGCACTCGAAATGGAGTGAATAACTACCATAATCTGCACACATGTGCTTTAGAAAATCCACATGAAATTCGTGAAACCAGATTCCAACATCGCTTTAGTTTCAATGTATGGGTTAGCAACATTGATAATCACTTAAATGGACCTTTTATCATACAAGATCGTTTTAATGCCGCAGATTATTTAGAGTTACTCCAAGAGACCTTGCCTATTCTGTTAGAAGATGTACCTCTGGCATTGCGAAGAGCCATGTGGTTTCAACATGATGGGGCTCCCATTCACAATGCAGGTCAGGTAACAGCTTGGTTATAATAACCAATTCCCCCAACGGTAGACTGGACGTGGAGGTACAGTTGGGTTTTCACCTCGTTCACCTGACCTAACTGTATTAGATTTTTATTTGTGGGGTTGTTTAATATTAAAGATGTATTCTTTCGCTATAGAAAGTCGACATCTTATAAATCGGATTCAACAAACTGCTGAAGGAATTCGTCAGAATCCCAAACAGCTACGTAATGCAAATTATTCAATTGTTCGTCGATGTGAACCTTGTATTCAACGTGATGAAAACTATTATGAACAATTTTTGTAAATTCTGTTTGTTTTTTTATTGTTGTCACTGTTAATTAGGATAATGAATTGATAATGTTTGTTTTTTCTTGTTTCTACTGTTAATTAGTGTAATAAATTTGTATTCTAATTAAATTAGTTTTTCCTCATTATATCAGTAACCATTTTGAACTGAACATAGGTATATTATTATCCTTTACTCCAAATTGTATAGCTAATCAAACCCTAAAGTTATGTCCACACCTCTTAAATCACCCTATATGTATATCTATCAATATTCCCATATAATTCAAAGAACTTCTTCCAGAATACGGGGTATTTCCTAGAAAATCTGGACTCAGAAAACACTTAGAAATAAAATATCTGATAAGTAAATACAAATTTAATAAACAAAATATAAAACCGCAATAACAACAGACTAATAAAGAAAATTAACGAACTTCTATGTATCCATTTCGCGGAGAACAAATATGAGAAGTACCTAACAATAGTGGAAGCAAACGATGAAAAACTTAAAGAAGCTATACAAAACTTAAAAAACAGACAATGGCCGGACGATGATGTTGTAATGAACGAGATGATAAAGTATAGAAGAACAGTACTAAAAGAAAAACAAAACAAATCATTAAACAACTATTTACTGAAACAAAAGGCCCCCTAGGATTGAAAGACGTGTATCGATATTCAAGCCTTCAAGAACGGCGATAACAAATTCCAAACAACTGCAGAAGAATTAACCTTCTTAGCATTATGTCAAAATTAAGTGCTAAAATTTAGGCGCAAAAATTGTTACAACTTATACCATTAAGAGATGAACAACAGGGATTTATAAGAAGTCGATACCGCACAGACGCTATATTCACTATAAGACAAATTATCGAGAAA
Organism: Melanotus villosus; assembly: GCA_963082815.1. Classification (NCBI taxonomy): domain Eukaryota; kingdom Metazoa; phylum Arthropoda; class Insecta; order Coleoptera; family Elateridae; genus Melanotus; species Melanotus villosus. Next base: position 29,269,410 of record OY720424.1, read on the forward strand.
ACGTTCGAATTTAGCAAATCTTCTTATGCTCTGTAGAGTGTAGATATACATACAGCAAGCATTCGACAACATAAGGCTACAGGATATATTAAACATCTTAGAAAAATATTCCGTGCCGGATCGTCACATACTACTATGTTTAATAAAGGACATATAAATACATGCCACGGTCAGTATGATTAATTGTAAATTATAATAATTACCGGTTATTAGTAATACAAACCGAATTACGAGGTTAAAGTAATAAATATACGAAAATTAATAACATCAACCGGTAATTATTAATAGTTCCCGCTTCTGCGTTCCACATAAAAAAGACCAAACCCCTGGGGCGAATGTACACAAAAAAAAACACAAAACATAGTCGTAGAACAAATCAAGGAACTGTTCCAAAGGGAAAGGCTTTACGAAAACGATTTTAGTGCAAAAAGTGTATGGAAATATTAAGAGGCGTATGCAAGGACTGAAGGACTGTCAAGAAAATCAGTCACATACAAGAGAAGAAGAAGAATGTATTGATAGACTGGAGAGATAAGGGAACAGAGAACACAATGCATCAAAGCTGGAAGAAAAGTAACGAGGAATAGGAGAAGAGGCGAAGAACATGCAATAAGAGAATGTAAAAGAGACCTGGAGGAAGTCAAAAAGGAAAGAAGTGGAAGGAAACATTGGGAGAAATTCAAAACGACGTTTGGGGATTAAGTTAAAAATGGTCATGGGAAAGATAAAACAAAAGTGCTGCAAAATCAACCTAGAAACAAAACTAAAGATAGCAGAGACACTGTTTCCAGAGCATGAGGCAACAGAGTGGGAAACTCCAGAAGTAAATGAAATAATAACAATATCAGAAAAAGAAATCAAATAAGCCGGCAAAAAAATGAGAAATAAAAAAGCACCTGACAAAAATCATATACCGCCGGAAATTTTGAAAATAGCGATAGATGCAAATCCAAGCTATATCGCAAAGTTCATAAGCAGAATTATAAATGAGGTCATATCTCCCGATATCTAGAAGACCGCCAGGCTTGTACTGATCGAAAAACCTAAAAAAAATCCAAACCAGGAGAACGATATGTCTTCTCGGTACCTTGGGAAAACTCACGGAGCAGATAATAGTTAAGAGGCTGACAAAAGAGTTGGAAGCAAAAGGAGGTTTAAGTGGCAACCAAGACGGCTTCAGACAGAGAAGGTCCACAGTAGACGCAGCTAGAAGAATAATAGGTATCGCAGACAACGAACGCGCGAATACCTGGAGAGGCAGAAAATTATGCGTGATGATAACAGTAGATGTCCAAAACACCTTCAACTCTGTGCCATGGAAAGTAATTGTAGACTCTCTGACAAGATGTAAGATATCAACTTATCTCATCATAATTATACAAAGGTATCTTAACAACAGATATGTAAAAGTGGAGGATAGAAGGTGCAAATGAGTGCTGGCGTCCCACAGGGATCAGTTTTAGGACCGATGTTATGGAATGCAATAAACAATGAAATCTTGACAACACCTCTGCCGTCCGGAGCTACCCTCATAGCTTACGTAGATGAACTTGCTATAGTGATGACTGCAAAGCAAGAAGAAGAAATACAACAAATTGCAAATGAAGCACTAAGAAGAGTGGATGTATGCATGAGCGAAATAAAACTGAAGGTAGTATCTGAGAAGACCGAGGTAATAGCCATGGTGGGCAGGAAGAAATGCGGAAGAATTACAATAACGCTAAATGAAACAGAAATAACAACCCATAACGCACTAAAACATTTAGGAATAATACTAGATAGGGGCATCAATTTTGCGGCGCATGTGGAGTACGTATGCAGGAGAGCCTGCAAAGCCACTGCTGCGCTAAGTAAACTTATGCCTAGAGTAATTGACGCACAAGAGGATAGAAGGAGGATACTGAATGCAGTGGCTGAATCTATAATACTGTACGCCGCTACAATCTGGCACAGAGCTCTGACCAAGAAAAAATACAAGAATATGGTAAACCAAATCCAACGTAGGATGGTACTAAGAATCATCAGCACATACAATACAGTGTCACTAGAGGGTGCCCAGGTACTGACCAAAGCAATACTCTTGGACCTATTAGCAGACGAAAGGAACAGACTGGCTAGCATAGACAGCCAAGGCAAGAAAACAGAACAGAACTATCAGGATGTGACAAATTAGATGGGAAGCATGCGAGAGAGCCAAATGGACCAGAAAAATAATTCCCGTAATAGAGGTCGGGATAAACAGGAGGCACGGCAGTATAAATTACCATATAACCCAGATATTGACGAATCATGATTGTTTTCAACAATATCTGAAGAAGATTGGAAAAGTGGAAAGCGACCAGTACGTGTTCTGCTAAGACGTTAAAGATGGTCGCGTGAACGACAAGAATGTGAAACTAAATTACGAGAAACTTTGACAGTAGACGAATTGATTGAAAACTTTCGCTTCTAATTTTGACGGTATCGTTGTTTTCCATACTTGATTTAATTTTCCGAAGGCTGACCATCCTGCTATAATCCTTCTGCTAACTTCCGCTTCTTGGTTTTCTTTTCCTATTCTTATCTCATGTCCCAGGTAAACATACTTCTCGACTCTTTCTGTAACTTTGCCATTTATGTATCTCTTCTGTCTTCTTGATTACTTGTCGTTAATTTTGTTTTAACTATGTTCATTTGTGTAGGGACAAAGAAGGAAACTTACTAAGTGATAAAGATGACATCATATCAAGATGGACAGAGTATTTTCAAGAGCAGTTGGCAGGCGAACCAACAGGAAATACAGAGTTTGAGTTCCAAAATAAGGAGCAGCTAGAACCCCCAACAATGGATGAAGTGGTAGCGGCCATAAAAAAGCTAAACAACAACAAATCCCCAGGTAGAGATGGCATCTCAGCAGAACTACTTAAGCATGGTGGAAATAACCTAATGGAGTACATGCATAATATCATTTATATTGAGATCTGTAAAGGACTGCGACAGGAAGACGCACTAGCGTGCCAACTGTTTAATATAGCCTTGGAGAAAATCATTAAAGATGCAAACCTTGAAGCCAGGGGAACCATTTTTACTAAGTCAACACAGATTCTGGCATACGCAGACGATGTCGACATAATAACGAGAACCACAAGAAAGTCTGTAGAAACTGTTTCAGACATAGCAACCGCAGCAGAAAATATGGGATTACAAATAAACGTAGAAAAGACAAAGTACATGTCAACAACGTCACGCACTAGAGCTGGCCAAGCAGGACAAAACTTAGTCACCGATAACCACAATTTTGAAACAGTCAGGGTGTAACCCCCCTTATTTGGGGTTCCTGTTAGGCTACGGGTAGCTTAGTCGAAGATGATGTTCGTTGAGGCTATAATGAAATCCACACAGAGTTTCGATATAAATGTTTAATAATTAATAAATTATAAAGATCTTCTAATGTACATGTGAGAATAAATAAAATACAATTATAAATGAAAGGGTATGACTTTGACTATTACATATATACAAAACGGAATTCAAAAATACACACATTCGGTAAACCAAAACTGAAATAATAAACGAATTCTGAAAGAATAACTAAAAGTTTATCGCCCTGAAGCGGCACGAGATTTTGACCCGAAATTGCGGTGATGTGCCTTCTCGGACGGTGTGCCGCTCTCTCTGAGCGGTGTTCCTGACGTGTGGACTGCCTTCCTGCGCCGGTGCGGCTTGGGCTGATCGGAAAAGGCGGTCCGTGAACGTCAGTGTCAAAATGCAACGGCTTGGGGGTGTCGCGTAATCTTGCTAAACAAAATGCTAATTAAAATGGATTAAGCAATTAACAGGCAGGTGTCTGAGGTCTGGATACGTTCGTGGTCGATCCGGAGTGACCTGCGGGTTTGTGCAGGACTCCCGTACTCTACACCTTGGTAAAATACCGTGAGTATAACCTGTAATATTGTTTGTTAGTTATTGCAGTGAAACTGCGAGCCTGGGTTTTGAATGTAATTGCTAGTGCGGTCGGTTTAGGAACCTGCCGGCTTCCAGCCTCGCGGTAGGATAGGTCAAGTGGGGTCGGTTTATGAATTCGCCGGCTTCCAGCCTCGCGTTAGGATAGGGGTAAGTTCGGTCGGTTTATGAATTCGCCGGCTTCCAGCCTCGCGTTAGGATAGGGGTAAGTTCGGTCGGTGTGAGCTTTTAGAATAGGGTTGTTCTTCAAGGCTCCGGTGGACTCTCTCTCAAAGCCGCGGTGGACTCTGACTCAAAGCCGCGGTGGACTCTGACTCAAAGCCGCGGTGGACTCTGACTGCTGAACTCGGTTTTGGGGCTTGCTTTTATATGAATTGGAGCGCTTGCGGGCTCCGTCTAATTTGATGTGTTAGAAAAGGCTCGAGTAGTCACGTACACTTTGCAATCCGACGACCGATCTTCGCCGGGTGTGCGATTACAGGCCTGTGACGTCCTCGAACGGAAAATTTCGCTAAACGACTGTCTGTAAGCTATTTCAAATAGTGAATATTTGATTCACGGTTAATTTAAATACGGTTAATTACAGGCAGGTCGTTACAAGGGAATTCACCTATCTAGGCACACAAGTCGACCCAAACAATGACGTCCCGTAGGAAATCAAACGGCGCATATTAAGCGCCAATAAATGCTACTATGGTCTATCCAAGCATCTCTCTAATAAACGAGTTTCACAAACAACAAAACTGAGAATATATAGGACCCTAATAATCCCTGTGTTAACATACTGGTCGGAGACGTGGACCATCTCCAAAGCGGACGAGAACTCGCTACTCATCTTTGAACGGAAAATACTACGTAAAATTTTCGGACCTGTACAAGAAAATGGATCATGGCGGCGTAGATATAATTTTGAACTATATAACCTATACAAGAATAAGGTCAACGGAAGAGATATTGTCACGGCGGTCAAACAGAAACGACTGCGCTGGGCAGGACATGTGGTCCGAGCTAGTGAAATAAACCCCATAAAAAAGGTGTTCAGTACTGAACCGGTAGGGAGTAGAAAGCGAGGCAGGCCAAGGCTTAGATGGGTTGATGGTGTAACACAAGATGCAAGAACCATCGGTGCCCCCAACTGGAAGACAAGAGCACAAAATCGAAAGGAATGGCGGAAGACGATTGAGAAGGTCGAGGCCCTTACAGGGCTGTAGCACCACTGATGATGATGATGATGATGTTCATTTGTAGTCCTGTTTTTTGTGAGGCTTCCGCTAGTTCTTGTACCATTTCTTGTAGTTCTGTTAGGTTATCTGTTATTAGTAACATATCGTCTGCAAAGCGTAGATTGTTGAGACGTTCACCATTTATTAGTATACCTTTATTTTCCCAGTTTAAGGTCTTAAATGTATATATCCTCCATTGCTAAAGTAAACAACTTCGGCGATATTGGGTCACCTTGTAAACTATTCAAGTTATTTAATTACTAACACAAAAAAAACTCACACCCTACATTTTACTATATTTTACATAACACACACCATATTGGATTCTGTTAACCTTGTTACTTGGTCGGTAAAACTGACCATCGCTTTTACCACTAAACATAGGCGTAACGTAAATATTTGTAAGTTAAACAGTGGCGTTACAACTTTCAAATAATTCCAGTTATCAAACGGTAAATCTAAGTGACTATCAACTTTGGTTTTATTTCAAGTGGTTAGTAATTACCATTCAAGTTATTTCATTTTGTTATGTACTAGTTAATTTTTAGAAATACCTTGTATAACAACGTATGTTGTTGAGCAGGTACAAGCCTTATTTAAAAAAAAAGTGTTCCGCTTAAGCCTTTCTTTAAATAATACGTACCATTGTCCTTCCAATAGCACGTATCAAAATAAACCTGTGTGTTTGCAATAATACCGCGGCCTAGGCTTTGGCCATAAGAGGAAGGAGAAGAAGAGTTAATACATTTACCAAAACTGAGAACACTAACAAATACATACATCATTAAGACTGCTATGCCTACTTATTACTTAAGTCAATAATATAAATTCCTAAATTTCGCAATTTTTTTAAAGCAAATTTAGTTAGTGTAATGAAAAGATAACGGCATAGGTACGTGTTTTTACTGTATTATTCACTTCACTCCATATCCAAATTTAGGGTTTTTACGAGCGAAAGAAATTTGTAAAGTATCATTCGTAAGTAAATATAACGGTGAAGAAGCAATTGTGAGTAAGTAGGCGTAAATTAATCTGCTAATTAAAGTAAATACGATCAGCTGAGGTCTAACATAAAGGGAGATAAGGACGGAACGCATTCGCAAGGTCGACTTGTGCGACGTTCTTTGCGCTCCCTACGAATTAGGCAACCCACATTGAAGGTAAATATATAATTTGAAAAAGTGGGGCTAGAGATTTTAGCGATAACAGAAACAAAGAAAAAGGGACAAGGCGAATTAGAATTAGAGAATGGTCATATGTTAATATATAGTGGAGTGCCACAAGATAAACACGCAGCTTCGGGAGTAGGGTGCATCATTACTAAAGAACTTGCCAAAAATGTACGCAACTGGAGAGGAATTTCAGATAGAATATTAGAAGTAGAGTTTGAGGAAATATATGGGGAACAAACGAACATAATAATAGTGTATGGGCCGGATGAAAATGACACTGTAATAAATAAAGATCGGTTTTGGGAGGACTTAACACTGGTAACGGAATCATGTAAGGGTAAAACTTTTGTGATGGGAGATTTTAATAGCAGAGTAGGTAAAAGAGATGGTACGACTACGGATGTCATTGGCACACATGGAGAAAGTAAAAGAAATAATAACGGAAAACGCATGTTAGACTACTGTACGCTAAATAATTTAATAATTGCTAATACATTTTATGAACATCGGGACATACATAAATATACAAGGGTAGCAAAGACACGAAACGAAAGATCGATAATTGACTATGTGCTTGTCCAGAGAGATAACAGGAAAGCAGTATTGGACGTTAAAGTAAGAAGAGGCGCAGAAATATTTAGCGATCACTATTTAGTTGGGGCCAAGATGAGAAAAACAAAGAGTAAACAATATCCAAAAGGAATTGGAGAGACTAGAGCAAGAAATAAAGAAAATATAAGAGCATATAAATTGAGGGACGAAGCAATATCTAGTAAATACTGTGAAATTATCAGCAGAGAAATTGGAATAATAGAAAGTAGTACTTAGCTAATGAATACCGAGGAAACATGGCAAATATTTAAAGATATAATAACAAAAGCAGCTAAGCAAGTATGTGGAATAATTAAAATTAATAATGACAAAAAACAAACTTCATGGTGGAACGACGAAATTAAAAAAGAAGTAAGATTCAAGAAACAAACATGGCACGACTACCTAAATAACAGAACAGAACAAAAATACAACATCTACAAAGACCAGAGAACAAAAGTTAAAAATATTATAATGGAGGCCAAACAGAAATCGTGGGAAGATTTTGGGAAACGAATGGAGGAATTAAATAAAGGAAATCGTAAACTATTTTATAAAGTAGTCAAAACAATTAGAAAAGGAAGGGAAACTCAATCCATATGCATAAAAAGTAAAGAAGATACACTTTTAAAAGACGAAAAATCAATAATGAGCAGATGGAAAGAGTATTTTCACGAATTACTCAACCCGAGTATAATAGAAACGGAGAACGATAACAATCAAATAGAAGAAGCTGTAACGGCTGAGCGAAATGAAGTAATTACCCTAACTGAAGTTGAAGAAGCTATCAAAAAAAGTAAAAGCGGTAAAGCACCCGGCCACGATGGCATAACCCCAGACATGATTAAATATATGGGGGAAAATGGAGTTAAGTTATTACATAACATATGTGATAAAGCTTGGAAAGGAGGAACGGTTCCAAAAGATTGGTCAGTAGGGGTCATAATGCCATTACATAAGAAAGGTGATAGGAAAGATTGTAAGAACTATAGGGGGATTACACTTTTAAGCACTGTAGCGAAAATTTACGAAAGAATATTGGAAAAAAGGTTGAGAACAATCATAGAACCACAATTAAATGAATCCCAAAGCGGCTTCAGAAAGGGTCATAGTATACAAGACCATATCTTTACCAAGAAGCAAATTACAAGTAAATTATTAAGTCAGGATAGAGAAGCTTATCTAGCATTCATAGATCTAGATAAGGCTTTTGACAGAGCACCAAGGAAGAGAATATGGAAAATCTTACAACAAAGAGGAGTTAGTAGGAAGTTAATGGAAGCCATAAAAAGTATGTACATACAAAATACTAACTACGTCAAATCCCACAACATGCAGTCAGAAGAATTTGATACAAAAGATGGATTACGTCAGGGAGGGGTATTAAGCCCACTATTGTTCATAATACTAATGGATGATATAATTAAACAGACTGCTAGCAAGATAAGGAAATTAGAGGTGGGTTATAGAAAACTACAAAAAGTAAGCATAGCAGTGTGCGCATTTGCAGATGATGTGGTAATAATATGTAACAATGAAAAGGATTTACAAAGCAGTTTAAATATATGGAAAGAGACTCTAGAGACAAATAGTTTGAAAATCAACGATAACAAAACTAAAGTAATGGCAATAACGAATAATGAAGATAAGGTAATTAATATACGTTCAGAAGGAAAAGTTATAGACCAAGTTAAAGAATTCAAGTATTTGGGAGTAGTGTTGGATAGCAAAGGTAATCAGGAAATGGACATTAAAGTGCGTACAGAAAAGGCAATCAGGGCATACTACAGCATGTGCAAGACGATAGTCAAGAAAAAGGAAGTATCAAGGAAAACAAAAATGTTAATATATAAAACCATTTTCCAACCCATTCTACTGTTTGGAAGTGAAACATGGGTCTTGTCTAACAGTATGAAAAGTAGAGTTCAAGCAGTAGAGATGATGTATTTAAGAGGGGTGAAAGGAATAACGCGGAAAGACAGAGTGAGGAATCATGTAGTCAGAGAAGAATTAGAAATCAAATCAGCTTTAGAAACAGTGGAAGAAAAACAATTAGGATGGTGGGGCCACCTGCAAAGAATGGCTAACGGTAGACCGGTTAAGGAAATATGGGAAGCTAGGACGGTAAATAGGAGACGTAGGGGAAGACCGAGAGAAACATGGGACATTGTCATTGGCAAAATACTAAAAAAGAAGAATTTAAGCTGGCAGGAAGCAAGAAAATTAGCGCTAAACAAGAAAGAATGGTGCAAGTTTGTGCATTAAGTGTAGAACATAATCCCGACACCCTATGGTATAAGGGAAAATGATTATATACAGGGTGCTGAAAAAATGGCGTATTAACTCAATGGTACGCTGTTAAGGGACACTTGGTGAACATGGGAAAATAATTTTAAAAAATCTTTGAGTTTTATTCTTCAAGATATGGAGGTACTACTTATTTATGAAAATAAGTTGAACTGGCAACGTGGTTTATTCATAAAAAAAGTAGTAGGTACAGTATTTAAGTAAGGTATCCTAGAAACAATGCAACAAACAAATAATAACAATTAAATAATATCATCATACAAATGTTGTTGAAATAATTAGAGAAGGTGTTCGAAGTTAAGACCCTGTGCGTTCAAGCAAGCTCGAGCTCTTTTGATAATATTATTTGAAACTCTTTCTAACATATTTTGATTTATTAATTGAAAGGCTGCTTGTATCCGATTAATTAGATCTTCTCTATTTTGAACTGGCGTTCGATAAATAACATTTTTTTATGTAACTCTAAAGGAAAAAATCCATCGCAGTCAAGTCTGGCCAAAGTATGGGGCCGTTTCTGCCAATCCATTGGTTAGGATAATTGTTATCAAGCCATGCCCGGACTGGTGCTGTGTTATGTGCCGGTGCACCGTCTAATTGAAACCACGAATTATTCACTGCTGCCAGAGAAATATCGTCTATAAGCTCAACAAAAGTATTCGTTAAAAACTGCAAAAAGTTTTCTCCGCGTACCCGTGCTGGTAAAAAAACACAGGTCCAATTACATGGTTCCCCAATGTCCCAGCCCATACGTTTACACTAAAACAATGTTGATATAGTTTCTAACATACGTTTGGTGTTGATTTTCAAGGCTATAACAATGTTCGTTGTGTTGATTGAACATTGTCTGTCCAAATCACCCTAGATGTAAAATTTCGATCAGCTTCGTTTTGTGCAAGTAACCAGTTGCAAAAGTTAATTCGCCTGTTGTTATCTTCTGGTAGTAAAGAATGAACCTTGGTGTAGTGGAATGGGTGGTATCCCTCATCATTAATAATATTCTACGTTAATCTTATATCTAAACCCAATTCCTGTGTTACACCTCTAGTACTCCTCGTTGGATTTTCTTCTATTAGGTCTAGCACAGCCTCTTATATTTCTGGGGTACGTATGGCTCTTGGACGGCCACGGTCAATATTTTGCACTGGTACAATGTTTCCATGCTGCCTCGCTCGTGGGTCTAATCTTCTAATGACATTTGGATCAGGATGTCTTCTTAGAGTGTATTGTTGTTCATAATGTCTAGCAGCTGCAGTAGCATTGCCATTACAACGGCCAAATGCTAAATATATATCGGCGTATTCATTGAATTGGTACATTTTCAGGATGAAAATAATTCAGAAAAACTTGACAAAAATGTCAAATACTGAATAAATAAAAATATTAAATCACGTAGGTGTGTGTTAAAGTGCCTGTGCAAAATCGTCGTCTGCGTTGTTCCTGTCACTGTTGCCAAATGGATTTAGTGCTTGTTGCTCCAAATTTTTAACATTTTTGAATTGAAAATTTTCGAATTTTTCTTCGGGGACGGCCTAAATTATTTACAACTTTCATCATTTACGTTATTAACTTTCAAAATAAAGGTATAACTTTTGTTAATATAAAATAATAAGAAAGTTAAAAACTCAACTTTAGACCTCCACATCTTGAAGAATATTCTACACATATTTTTTTTACTATTTTTCCCATACTCAAAAAGTACCCGTAAATAACGCACCATTGAGTTAATACGCCATTTTTTCAGCACCCTGTATATATGTACTAGTTAATTTTTAGAAATACCTTGTATAACAACGTATATTGTTGAGCAGGTACAAGCCTTATTATAAAAAAAGTGCTTCGCTTAAGCCTTTCTTTAAATAATACGTACCATTATCCTTCCAATAGCACGTATCAAAATAAACCTGTGTTTGCAATAATACCGCGGCTTAGGCATTGGCCATAAGAGGAAGGAGAAGAAGAGTTAATACATTTACCAAAACTGGGAACACTAACAAATACATACATCATTAAGACTGCTTTGCCTACTTATTACTTATGTCAATAATATAAATTCCTAAATTTCGCAATTTTTTTTCAAGCAAATTTAGTTAGTGTAATGAAAAGCTAACGGCATACGTGTTTTTACTGTATTATTCACTTCACTCTACTTTAATTAAATTATTAACATGTTATAATTATACATTAAATATGTTTCCTGGTGATATTATTAAAAAAATGGTCAGCTTTTAACTTAAACACTACCGATTGTTTGTATTCTTCAACAAATGTTCAACAACGTAACTACTAAAGCATATGCCACTGATAGCTTTTACTACTGTAAATCACAAAAAAAGACAATGAAACGTCATATTGGACTGTCACGGCTTTTTAGGTTTTGCGTAAATTACTGTTTTTTGAAGCTTAAGCCGGCCCTGTAGCTTGCAGAGTCTGCGTCTATAATGCCAATTTAGCACATTCCTTTTTGTCTGCATAATAATTTGGAGAAATCCCAAATGGATGACCAAATATGGTAATGTAGTATTTGTTCCCGTGATTTCATCATCAAGAACTCGGGGAAGCACCAAGTCGTTCACGAAGTACGCCAGTTTGGCGCCGTTCCAGGCTTCACCCCGTGCCCGAAGTCGCGTTTGTGCATCTCTTTCTATCATCCCTTGTTTTAAGAAACAGTAGCAAATCACTTCAGAGTATGGAAAATGTTGACATCTAGCGGTTGTGGAAATTATCGTTCCGGTTTGGTAGAAATTCTCATTTTACGTATCGGCCTTTCGCTTTCGTTAGTTTTCGTGGAAAAATATGTTACGGACATATTGTCAGATAATCCCAAAAAGTGTCGCTTATTTCGTACCGGAAAATTTAAGTTCTGTGTTGGAAGTTCCGTTTAAGTTTGACGTTTGGTAAATTGCCGTTCCTCACAGTTTTCACTTTAGGATTAAATCAACTACTAGTTAAGGACATCTTCTTGTCTTCACATCTGCTTCCAGAAGAAGGACTCCATCCCTTCTTTTCTATGCCGACTGCTGCTATATCTCTCCTTGGGGTTTCATGTTACCATCGCTTTTTTCTGGGCCACCCTCAACTACTTTAGGCTTCCTTTACTGTCGGTTGTGAGTGTACCGATTCAAGCCCTAATTCAGTACCGTATTTTTGGTGATCCACTCGTGGCAGGCACCAGTCATTATCGTGTGTAAATCGAGCACTTCAAGCATCCTTGCTTTTGTTTAATCTGTTCCACGAAGTCTTCAACTAGTGCGTATTACGTTTTGTTTTAGTATTAATAATTTAGAAACATTGCGAATTGCCGTAATGTTTACTTATTTTATGTTGCATGTGTAAAATCATTTGTAATTGAATTTTTAGCTTTCGTTTTGTAATTGCCAACATCATTCTTTGATTGCGGTTAAGAGAGTCTAGTAGTTATTATCTTTGCCGTAATTCGAGTACCTAAATGTGACATCCCCTAATCGTCCCTTTTCAGGTAATTTAAGACAAAACTTATAGATTCATTTTGTGTCATATTTTTGAATATTACTTGCATTCATTAAATTCTATGGATAATTCATTCCCGCCTCAACCGTTATAAATAATCTACAATAACAAATTAACAAACGACAAAGGTCAGACCGCTAATAAATATGTAATACCACGCACTATGTAACCGAAACAGTGCAACTTATTAATAAATAAAATTGTACGTACTACTTACAGATTTGTACAGATTCTGCCATGTACGTCTCGAATAAAAACTCCAGCTAACTGCTTGCATGATTAAAATAAAAGGATGACTAACAATACATTCGGTTGTTGAAATAGAAACAATGTGCCATAATAAAAACAAGTATTCATACTGCTTATGTTTTAATTAATTAATACAGTTTAAAAACAGCCCAATACATCTTAATTCCTCATAAAGATAAACGTTTCGATTAATTATAAGCGTGAATAATTGAGGCTTCATTATATCAGAATAGGAGCACTAAGCAGTGAAAACAGAAAATGAAACAACACCAAACAACAGCAATTGTATTTATAAAACTAATCAGTTCGAATGTTACATTGATATTGTAAAATATTAAAAAAGACCCACTAACTTATTAATTCAATGGCTATTCTTACCCTCATTCCAATTGCAGTTAACATTTAATCGCCATACAAAAGAATTTACTGCGGATTAATAGTTGTTTCAGAAAATAATCTTAGCAAATAATAAAAGAAAACGGATTCGCAAAACATAAACTACATAATATAGAATAATATGCACCTAATTAAAATAAATAGGAATAATGTTCAAAATCGATAAATATGAAAAACTGAAGATGAGTTAAAGTCCAGTAATTTTAGACAAAATATGGGCACTTTACGGAAAAATTTCAAGTAAGATGAATACTTTAATACACCTTTATGTAATCCTCGTCCAAACAAATTGTTTGAATCAGTATGCACGCCATACATTCCATAAACCCATTTACTTAAGACGCTTTCTTAAGTACTGCTTCCACATGCAACACCTCCATTGGTCTTCATGGATTTCATAAGCAAATATACGTATTCTATATAGTATAAGATATGCATTACTTAAAAGTTGTGCATTGAATTGTCTGCTTGTACCAGAAAAAAACACACATAATTTTTTGTCTGTTTTTAAGTTTCCCTCTTACAACTTTTCATACAATTTTTAAACGAGATATGCGTACATCTATTTACAGATCTCTGCCCTTCATTTATCTTAAAATATATTATTTGAGTAATGAATAAAAATTACAATGTTTAGTTCTTTAACAGGTCACAAATAACCACATGCGTGGAAGGCGACAAGGAATTAATATAGCGTTTGCTACTAACAGGTAGTGTTTAACACAAAATTAATAACTTTAGGGCAATAACCTACTTATAAAACCTTTCCCTATAATTTTAATAAAAATTTCAACGGTTCAGAACACAAAACTAGCAGAATAATTAGAGTTAGAAAAGTTTTACTCAAAAGCATTAATTAGGATCATCAAATATTTAAACGATCAATTAGTTATAAAATTTAACAGTTCGTCACATTTACACGTAATTTTCTATTATTGCATTTATCTTGAGTACTGCAAATGTTTATCATAAATTTAAGATTAAAACGCTTTCGAAGATCACCAAACAAATTATCCAAACGGTATTTTTAACCAGGGAATTTAAGTGCAGCTTTTAATAAATAAAATAGTAAGGACATATCATCCCAATTTATATTTAGGAACACACCAATATACATACATGTAAATACAACAACAAAAGGAATGTTTGTATAAGTATATCAAAACTTCTTAGTTAGACTCAGGTGTTCTCAGCATTTAAATATCCAACTCCTCCAATATTTTATTTGCTTAATCATTTGTTTATTTATTTACTTATAACAGGTTGCAAAAACCTGTTTTAACGGCTTCCTCAAATTACTCATTCCTGAAAGTAAACGAAATTGAATCAAAATTCGAATATATGTATACGGCAAATAATATTAGTACCCAAAAAGTGATGCTCTTTTATCAACTTTGATCATTCGTGCAACTGGCCCTTGGCATTTTGTTATTATAACTAAGGCGATTAAAAGAAGTCAGTGCAGATCATATAAACAAATTTTATAAAGTGTTTTTCTTACTAACAATGGCGACTGAAACCATAAAACTAGGAATAAAGGAAGAGTTGTTATCTTTTAGTATTGAAACCGAAAATAAAAAATAATTTAGGACGTCATTATTAATAATGTTTCATTGTTTTTGTACGAAAAGGAATTAAATCAAATATGTAGCATATTATCAGCTACTTCATATAAGTAAAATGCTTAAACTAGCTGATTCACAGCAATAAGCATTATTCTAACTAAAATGGATCACACGTTGAGGATAACTATATCGACTGAAAATACCATTGACCTTAAAAATTTCAATTACCTTACGCTTAACTATTTGCTTGCTACATTTTTCATGTGCTGCTCTTACAACTACGAGTTAGTAGCACATTTTTTAAGTCAACCCTTGTACTTCATTAATAAACTGAAGTAATAATAAATAATAAACTGACACAATAAAACTCAAATTATTGTTACGGGTTCACCCACTTTAAAGTTTAAATTAAATTAAATATGCATAATCTAACATTTCAACTGCGCAATACCCTGGTCAATAGCGCTGTATATAAGAACCCAAAGCTTTCAACTGGGATAAATACAAAGAGCCTCAGCATGAGTAAGAAAACTACAGCAACTGGTTTGGAATCCGCTGCTAGGGATGATTTTAGAAATGAAAAAATTGTCTTAAAGATCTTGGGGATATCTTTGAATGAAAATGATCATGCACTTTACAGGATTTACTCATTTATAATGTTATTTTTTATAACACTCACGTATCCCTTGTTGGCTCTTCGAGAAATTATTCTTAGTGAATTTGAAGTTATCGCAAATGTAATAATTTATGAATTTGGGGCTATTCTAGGTAAGTCTATAGATTAACATTTTAATTTTTGTGCTGTTTATATTACATGCATTACATATGTTTTGTATTTCTTAAAGAATTCTTATTTAAAAGTTTACACTTAGAATGTCTAATTTATATTCTGGTTTCTTTCAAAACTTCAGATCGTTAACTTATATCTTTTTAATTTTTTACTCTTTATTTTTTTTTCTGTCCCCTGATGTATCGCGTTAACGAAATAACTAATGATACATTAATTTAAAAACATTTTCAGCATGCGCCAAAACATTCGTTGTACTTAAGCACCGATCTAAATTGGCGAATATATTAAAAAGATTCGATATGAAACCGTTTCTGCCTAATTTAGAAAGAGGGGGCGAAGTAGAAGAGGAAATAATGGCAGACTGTAAATGGATTGTTAATTTTCAGGTAATTCGAAACCATCTAATACATAACCATAATAGGTTGCATAAGTTAATTTAGGAGGGATTAGGAACCACAAACACTGCAGCCTTAAGGCTTATTTTGCTACTACTCACTATTCACTTTTTACTAGATTGTCACTAGTTAGAGTTTCTCTGAGGAGTGCCTTCATCGAGCAAGAGCTTCATTCGAAGATGATATGGGAGACTGGTTTTGTCGTCCTCATTATAGTCTTTATAATATATGGGAAGGTACTTCATGTGCAATTCCCATATTGTGCTAGTGTCCCCGTAGGTTACTGTGAACGGTTATCAATCCTGTCACTAGCTTAATTTGATGTCTGCTTAATTTTGGCGTGTCATACGTAAGCTTTTTGGATGGTGTATTTACAATAATTGATTCGCTACCAGGTTCCACAGTAGGAGTGAAAAGACTCCTCCTTGCGGACATCCTTTGGCAGTTTTTGTCTTCACTTGTCTCATCTGGCAGGGTTGACAGTAGCATATTCTGATCCACCTGTAAGTGGTGTCTTCTACTCCAAGATTCCTCACTGCCGTTACCATTGATTCAAATGAGATATGATCAAATGCTCCCTCAATGTCAAGATATGTCGTCAGTGCAATTTCCTGAGGGTTGATTGCTTCCTCAATTCTCCTCGCCAGTTGGTGAAGAGTGGTCTTGCATGTTTTCCCCGACTGATAGGCATTTTCTATTCGTGTGGCAGATTATTAAGTACTATCCAAAGGTATTTCATTTATAATCTTTAAGTTGCATGTAACTTGCGCTTTAAGCACATGTCATTCTAAAGCATCGGTATATCTATTTTATATAGAACCAGCAGTGACAGGGAATCACTTTCATCAGAATATCTTAGAAAGTTTTTAAAATATTTGAGGTCTTTCCAGATTAGTTTGTGTTCGGTTTCTACATACATATCGGTATGATTCCTCTTTTATATCAAATTTAAAAGAAAAACGATCTACACAGTAATATCCCGAACTAGCTCTAGTTGTCAAATTGTTAAATTCAGTCTTTCAATAACTATATGATTGCTTTAATAAACCAGCATTCGTTACTGAATGAATATTACCAATGTACAAACCTATTTAATTAACCGAATCTATTTCAGATATCATTACCTACCTTCTTTTTATAAAATTGTCTTTTAATTAAATTTCAACTTTAGTATCTCAAAATTAAATTTATTTATATGAAACAGTAATCTAAGGGCGTTAAAAAAAGGTTCGATCAGTTAAATTTTGAAAAAGAATAAGATGGCAGTTTAAATCAACTTTCATTATATAAGTTTTATTACATAAACCAGATTCCCTACCTTATTATCTAACAAGAATAACTCATTCCTACATACTCACACACTAACATACCATTTCTTAAAGTTTCTTGCAGATTATTTTAAATCTTCTCCCTTTATTTATTTATGCAGTTCAGCTTAAAGTTTAGTTACTTCAACCCAATATCCAGTTAATTCTTATTTTGCATAACCATTTCGATTGCTTAAATACAGTTAACCATTAACTTGTTTTTATTGTTAGATCATCAAAATCTTTTTAATATATTAACGTTTCTTCCTTTTTACATCTGAATAAACTCTTCCCTTAACAGAACATTCACCTCTTATTAGAGTCAATTAACCATTTCTATCAATTTTTACAGAGCGTTTTATTCCATTTTTTTTAAATCTCCATCTTGGTTAATTAATTGTTTTTCTTTAATCCTTCATTCCTTTACTTCGAAAACACGCATTCTTTCTAACATGCAAGCATATAACAAACGTTACTATGGCTATTATATACAATACAAACTTAAACGTAATTAACAATATTTTTTTTTAATTACCTTAAAATCTAGTAACATTATTTTATTTTATTAGAAAACTAGCATCTTAATAGCAATTTATGTAATAAGTGCATATTGTAGGTCTTTATTGACGAGTCCTATATAGCCAGGAACAACATGTGAAGTGTTCACAACAACACCTTTGAGAACAGCATTATCTAACTCTTAATATTCCCTGCAAATAATTACAGGCATTTCGTTTTGAAATATTACCATACCTATCTCTCTTATACGAACAATTGCAAACATTTTCATCTTAAATTATTATCAACTACTGATTATTTTAGAATTACTTCTACTGGGCCTTTGCAACTCTTTGTTACTCAGAAGCCACAATAGCCAGCCTTACATCACGGTTAAGAAGCAACGACTATAATGATTGGCATCTACCATACGGTCCAATGACAATTGTAAACATGACTCATAGTCCGAACTATGAAATAGTTTGGTTCTACCAAAATCTTAGTTTAATATTGGTTGGCACACAATATGTAACGGTTGATCTGCTTACTGCCGGCGTTCTGGCTCGTTTGAGTTATCAATTTAAAATACTTCAGAACAATTTTAAACGACTTATAAGAAATAGTCAGGTCAAAATGGAACATGTAGGTATTTTCGAAAAACATATAACAAGAAATATATAAATACGATATCAAACTGATTTTCCAGGACAACCAAACGGTTTCAGTCGATAGAAACATGACAAACAGTTCGACAATTCAATGGAAATATCTTCAAGAATCTTTAAAGGAGGCTGTCCACTACCATTTGGAGGTTCTGGATATCGCAGACGAAATGGAAAAAGTTTTTAATACGTTGATATTGATAATATTTCTAAGTTCTTTATTCATGTTATGCTTTGGTGTGTATCGAGCGTCGATAGTAAGCGAGCTTTAAAATTTAAATTAATAATTTCGCTTCAATAAACCCTAAAATTTTTAGATCTCCTTTGGGGAAACTCAGATGATAAGAGGTCTCTGTGAATTGCTCATAATTTCTTTCCAGACAGCTACGGTTTGTTTTTGGGGTAATCAAGTAATACTGGAAAGTCAAGGAATTGGGAGAGCCATTTATGAGTCAGACTTTGTGGGCTGTGATCTGAAATTTCAAAAATCTTTAACGCTAGTTATTAGAAGAAGCCAGGATCCTGCAAAGGTTACGGCGGGAAAATTTACTGACATTTCTTTAGCTACATTTGCTTGGGTACGGAAATTTTAGTTTTTAAGTAATATTTCAAACCGCACCAATTAAGAAGCTTTAAAGAAAAGTATAGATATGATTCATATTATTCTTTAACATTACGGTTTCAAAGCGTAAAAGAGAACATAATTTCTGCATTTATTATTGTTCTAAAATTTTTTCACGGGTCTGTATAAAATACAAAATAAAACATAGCCTCATTCATACGTTTAAGGCTTGTTCGCCATTTTAGAATATAACAATAATAAGTTTTTGATTTTTATGTACTTTTGCTTAAATTTAAAATTTTAACCATAAATTCGGCCTTGCCTTTGATTTTTTTATTTTAAATCAAAACTAGAAGGATACTTCCTCAAAAAAATACATACATTAATTACTTAAATTAAAGTTGATTATAATTTTCAGGTTTTACGCACATCATACTCAGCATTCATGGTTTTACATAACAGAAACGAGAACAAACCATAAACGTAGACAAGAGAAATCTTGAATGTTAACACACGCAAATTTCGACGCGATAATATTACGTTGAAGTCAAATAATTATCAATAACTATTAGTCATCACTGATAAGCTGATAATACAACATAATAATACTACTGATACTTCAAGTAGTCAGTTTTTTATTAGAAAATTAGAAGACACAAGAAAAGTAACTAGGTACCAGTAAAATAACCAATGAATTTAAATCACGAGGAGTTGAAATGAAGAACACCTTTATAACACATTAATTAATTCATACTGGCATCTGATTAAAAATAGTTGCACCTAGCTATCTTTACCTGATATCTTTATCTCTGGGCTGAAACAATACGGATGTAACCGATAAGTACAACATGGGCAACACGGATAAGTAGCAAGAACATATTTTTACATAGAAAAGAATCAATATTATAAGATGACATGGGGATAACATTAATTACAATAAAAATCTTTATTTATTATCCACTAATTTACATTCCCAAAAGTTACACTACTCCAGATTATCATAACTAATAATGATTTCTTACACAAGTAATATATTTCTAAAAATTGTGTACTATTTTAATTTCACCAACCAAAATTATACGTATACTTAGCATATTCAAATCGCGACTGTCAGATAACTTTAATAGTTATTTGTATACTAAGGCCGCGAAATTCCTTTTTAGCGTACCGAGCGAAAAATTGTCGCGGAGGCCGCTAGCGGCCTAGGCAGGACAATCTCGCGGGCGCTAAAGAATTTCGCGGGTATACACAACATTTTTTGTGTAGTTGTAAAAAATACATAATTACAAATTTTATTACTTTTGAAAATGAAGCAGTTTAATTCATTGTAAATAGAAAGTCGGCTTTCACGTCACAAAGTTTCTATGGAAATTAATTATTAATTAATTATCTTTATAATAACATAAATAAAACACGTTTCGCGGCCGTTACCCTTAGTAACGGCCGCGAAATTGTATTTAGCGGCCTAGGCCGCGAAATCGGATTTCGCGTCCTGTATTGCGTACGCGAAATGACCACTTCGCGTCCGATTGCACAAAAACGATATTAAGGATTTGGGAGACGTATTGAAGGTAAACCAAAATTTCGGAAACTTTTGGTATCGTTTTGATGTGTTTCGATAAATATTGATTATTTAAAATAGAGAGTTCTTCGTCCCTCTCATATCAACCTCCGAGTCTTTTTTATTAAGTACACGTCTTAATAAATGCAGTTGTCAGCGTGTTGGCATAAACACATTTGCAAGTATGTCAATAGATATCGCATAGTTTCTAAAACTGCGAGAACCGGTGGGCAATGTTTCTGAAGATGAAAGCTATAACTACTGGGGATTCAAATTAAAAATTCTGTCTACCTCAAGCACTTCTGTTTTAAATTTCGGCTTTCGATTTCTAAGTAATTATCTTCAAAATGAAAGTATTTAAATGTAAAAAACGTTTCTACGTTAAATGACTCAGAACCTAATATAACCAACTCTTCTGTTTTAAAATCTGATTTTCTATTTCTGTTACTTACTAAGTCTATTAACTGCTTTGTTAAAAGTACAAGGACTAGTGAGTAGTGACGTGACGACTTAAAGCATATAGGGATTGTTCCTGGCTCTACAAGTTGTAACCTGCATTCACTAGCTTCATGTAGTTTTCCCATATGCAAATATAAGTTTAAAAAACTCGTGGTAATATTTTAAAATGAATTGATCTAGGTTCAAAGAAATCATTACTTGCAACATTTTTAAAACCCTTAACCGCCGTTGTGCGGTCACTGAGGCCCAGCCGCATTTTTAATCTCGGTTTCCTCCCAACCCCTTTCTTTTAAAGACGTCCAGTATTTTTTTACCTTCAAGTTAATGCTAATACAGCATGTGTACGGAGTGGTTTGTTTCGTTGTTTGAAACTGACGTATTTATTGAATTTTAAAGTTTCGCTACGGTCCTGTTACTATGCATTTGCGCCTAGGATCATCAGACAATTCGTGCGACTGAAATATGTGTATTTCTGTAGACAATAATCACGAAACGTATATTAGAAAAATATATGTATCTATCTGTTAATTGTTTTGGTAGAGCTGTTAAATATATTTGAAAGTATAATAATATATCAAAAAAAGTCAATAAATTTAAATTTTTGTTAAATAGGAGCTAAGAAAAGAGCGCGGTCACTCGCACCGCAGGACGGTGACCACGTACTGAAGATAGCACGACGGCGGTTAAGGGTTAAAATCTACTAGGGTCATCCCTTTGAGCACGGTACACTAACACCGTTAGTGTACCGTGCCTTTGAGTGTATATACCAGGTGGCGCAAAAGTCATCACCCTATCGGAAGATGCTCTCATTTTTGCAAATGGCGTCTTATGTCATCGCGACTTTGACATTTGTGAAGTAAACAGAAGCAGAATACACGTAGACAAACCATGGATCACTATACTCCTCAAGAACGTGGAATAATTGTGTCAATATTTTTGACAAATAATCGGTCGGTGGTTTTGGCTCAACGTGAATTTCGTCGTCGATTCCCTGTGGTCGTGTGGCACCAACTGGGCAAACACTGCGGCGTTTAGCCGCTCACCACGAGGAGACTGGCTCAACACGGGACAGTTGCAGACGTGGCCGGCCTCGGAGTAGCCGTTCGGTCGAGAATATCGCTGCTGTGGCTGCATACGTGAAAGAGGACCCTCAAACATCAACCAGATGACGTGCCACGCAATTGGACATCAGTAGACGGTCTTTACAGCGAATTTTGGTGAAAGACTTGAAGATGTTCCCATACAAAATGCAAACAGTGCATCAGCTATTGCTTAATCGCTTAATCTCTCGTTTTGGCGATTTGCACTCGCCCGCAAGATCACCCGATTTGACCGTTCCAGACTTCTTTCTTTGGGTTTTTTTGTAGTCACGGGTCTATACGAACAAGCCACAGACCTTGGCGGCCCTAAAGGAGAACATCCGACTAGAAGTGGAGGATTTATCGCCAGAAGTTTTGAGAAAAGTCATGGAAAATGCTGTGAAACGAGCCCGAATGTGCATCAACTCTGGCGGCGGCCACTTGACCGATATTATCTTCGCGACTTAATGGAAAAAAATTTAAACGTCTAAAGAAACATAATCAACAAACATAACCAATTCTTTTTATTTGCAAACAAAGTTACTGCCTTAGGAAATCGAGTGAGGACTTTTGCGCCACCTAGTATATACTCAAAGGGTCATCCAGTATCTAATACCCGTTCGCGAATAAAGACGCTCACAAGAAAACAACGTGAGCTGTGTTCATTATTTAATGTCACATCTTAGCAACGTGTGTACCAAGTTTTGTTAAGTTTATAATAGTGGCTCTTCCGAAAACGACATTTAATATGAATAGCTCAATAAAAAATCCCGCTACGCAGAAGTGTTCACAGTTATATGTTTTTTAACTGCCCAAAACCACAAACGTGGGTCTCACATTTCACTTCTTAGAATAAACAACAATCAATGGAGTGACATCGTGCCCATTGACCGTCTAAAGCAAAAAAAATTCAAGCACACACTGTCTAGCCGAAAACTTATGGCTACTGTTTTCTGGGGCAGGAAGGGAATCCTTTTGGTTGATTTTATGACCACGGGTGAAACAATAAATGCAGACAGTTATTGTCAGACCCTCCAACGATTGAAACGTGCCATTCAAAATACATAGGTAAACGCCAAGGTCTGTTGACCAAGGGTATTGTGCTTTTTCATGACAATGCTCACCCGCATGTTGGTGTGAAGACTCAAGAATTGCTTCAGTGTTTCAGATGGGAGATTATAGAGCATCCGGCGTATAGTCTGGATTTAGCGCCAAGTGATTTTCGCCTGTTAAGCGGTTCTTAAGTGGCAAGTGGTTGCACGAACACGAACAGGCGGAAGAGTTACAGAAGCTCGTTTGCTCGTCTCACTTTACGAAAAATGTATAGCCTTGGGTGGTGACTATACCGGGTGTCTCAGGTAAGACGCACCATAGGGAAACACCAATGTATTTTTTCAGAAAGGATCCACGATACCTTTTGAATATGTATGGATTCAGTGTTCAACGTAACGCTAGAAAGAGATAGAAATACCGACGGCGTCTGTCATTGCGACAGGCGATTATTTCATTGTTTATTTTTATATCTGTCAATTTTGACAGCACCTAAAACTTTCATTTACAATAAAAATACGCAAAATACGTAATTTTTTAAATCGCCGTTTCCGCATTCTGCATATTTTAAATTGATTTCGCCTTATTACAACAGCACGCGTAAAGAAAACGTAAGTAAATTCTATAAACATGGCGGAATAGTATTGAATCCTATCAAAAGAAATCAAATGATCATCAATCATCAGTCGGGTACCGAATGAACTTAAAAATGTAATGAAAATAAGAATTTATCTAGTCAGAAGTTATTAATGCAACTTACAAATTTTAATGGTTCATGTAGATAGGTGTGAGATTGGTTACATAGAGAAAAATGTATAATTGGGTGAAGTACAAGTGCAAGAAAAATGTAACAATTATACGTTTACGTAAATAGTGATTTTAGTAAATATGTAAAGTATTATGGCATTATAAATAAATTTTTTAATTATACTTATTGTTTTAGTATAATATTAAAAATACTGAATCTATAATTATTGTGCTTCATTGCATTGTAGATGTAGATTCTTTAGTAACTGACAAGTTTAACAATTTGAAGTTTTGTCGCTGCCAAAATTGACAAATATAAAAAATAAACAATGAAATAATCGCCTGTCGCAATGACAGATGCTTTCAGTATTTCTATCTCTTTCTAGCCGTTAACTAAATCCAATAACATACGTTGAACACTGAATCCATACATATTCCAAAGGCACCGCGGATCCTTTCTGAAAAAATACATTGGTGTTTCCCTATGGTGCGTCTTACCTGAGACACCCGGTATAGAAATGGTATATTATAGACCAAGGTAGAGAAGTCTAGTATTATAGCCTGAGGGCCAAGACTAGGTATAAGGATATAAGGCGCGAAGGCTATAAGATACTTCTCTACGTTGGTCTACACATAGTTTTCTTCACTACTAGTTTTATTAAAACTCATATAATTGTTAGGAAATAGTATTATTAATAATTTAATAGATATTTATTATACAAGGGAATAAAGTAATAGATTTTACTCGAGGTGTTTGTTTGTTTCCCGACGCGAAGCGGAGGGAGACACTCTCACCGAGAGCTAAAATCCTACTTTTGTCTTGTGTATAATACACTATTTTTTTCTGTGACGGGAAAACACCGGTATAATACTAAAAAATTACTCCAATTCTACTAAGTCTTATAACTTGTTTATTTATAGAAATATCTGAATATAGTATAGAGGTTATTTATAGATATTTGTACGTAGATTGCAGTGGCGTAGATAGATTTTTTGCATTTGCTATGGTATTTCCGTTACAGCATAAACTTGCGTTTTTTTTAATGGGAATCCTAGTTGGTGTCGACCTCATTTAAACGACCATTTTAAGAGATTTTCTAATATACAGGGTGACATTGAAAAAACTACAACTGCCTTTTGTTTTCAAGATACAGGATGTTAAAAGTTTGTTAGAAAATTTAAACTTTTAACATCTTGTATCTTGAAAACAAAAGGCGATCGGACATTAGCGTATAAGAACTTTTTTTATTATTTTATGGTCCTCTATCGCGTGGTACTATGCATTGTAGTTTTTTAAAAAAAATTAAATTTTCTAACAAACTTTTAACATCCTGTATCTTGAAAACAAGAGGCGATCGGACATTAGCGTATAAGAACTTTTTTTATTATTTTATGGTCCTCTATCGCGTGGTACTATGCATTGTAGTTTTTTCAATGTCACCCTGTATATGGTTTATTATACTTAGTGTTTGGAATAAATGCATTATCGGCCATTTACACCTAAATTAACATTAATTATAACAAAATAAACAGTTGGAAATGAAACAATAGGGTATTATAAGTCTTAACGGCATTCAAATATTTATTACAAATGTCAGATTTTACGGCCAACTATGTTTTGTTTATCAAATCAAATATAGCCCAACCTGTTCGGCGTTTGTAATTTATCAGGAATGTCGTCAGTCGCTTGAGAAACCTTAGAATTCATGTATCTATAGAATAATAGCGTTCTTATCTATCGTAACAACCTGTTCAAATTTTACTAATCTAAAGTCTAAGGTTTAACAACGAGCCCTAACACAAAATAACATCTCAAACGGAAATATGGTAAATGCCAAATTAAGGACAATTCGACTGTTAGTAATTTTAAAATTAAAAAAAAAGCTATATATATTCGAAAAGCTCTTAAAATGGACTTTTAAATGAGGCCAACGCCGACTATGATTCCCATTTAAAAAAACACAAGTTTATGCTGTAACTGAAACACCATAGCAAATGGAAAAAATCTACGTACGCCACTGGAATCTACGTAAAAATGTCTATAAATAGCCTCTACACTATATTCAGATATTTCTATAAATAAAGCAGTTATAAGACTTAGCAGAATTGGAGTAATTTTCAATTTAGCGCAATAACTCGAAAACAAAAGAAAATCTCCCGTTTATGTTTCCACCATAGAATTAGTCCCAAAAAGTTGGCCTAATAACGTGCAATCGGTTTTGCCGTAGCTGTACAAATAACAAAGTTACCCATACATGCACGTCGAATTTAGGGCACACTGTACAATGCTTCCTGGGTATGCACGGGATCCCCAAAGTTTGAAAATGAAGTCTTTTAGTAAGTACTTCTATTTTAATTCATTATCTGTTGACAGAAAGAGCTACAACTTAGAAGAAAGAAGAATTGTAAAAATTATTTTGTTTTTGTTGTTCACGGGGTACTGCGATGTAACGGACATCCTTAGTTACCGTGCTATAACAAAACACCTGTGGTGTGTGGATCCAGTGTTGTCACATGTACGTTCCTTTAAAATGGTCCCTGAGCCAAAGCCTACTAGAGACCCTTTGCCTGAGCCTGAGGACAGAGGAAGCATTGTCCAATATTTTGGTATTAAGATTTTCGACTCAGAATTTTATGACCAACATCGCCACGTGTAGTCCTTTCGCCAATTTATGCAAACCCTGTATTTTTAACTGGTTAAATAATTTTTCTTTAAAAGCAAAACGGATATTAGATTCTAAATGACCCTCGTATATTTAGTTCTCTTTAAATCATCAATGCAGTTTTGTAAAGGTATACCTATATTGAAATATGTAGAAATATAGCACGGTTTTATAAGCTTAGTTATCAGTTATCAGGTATCATCAGGGTTGCTATCATTCACGAGCATTGAAATCTCCTACATGTATGTATGTGCAGCACTTTTAGGTCTTAAGGCATATGGCTTTTTGCTGATACGTTAGCGTAAGCGGTTTTAATGGGGGCACTGAACAGCCCGGCGCGTGTCTGCAAGTTACGTTGTTAGTACGCCGTTTGTATCTACGAGACTGCACTATGTGCATTAGTGTATTGTGTTTGTGTGTATATTTACGTGTGTGGCCTTGTTACTCCACCTCTTAGGGCTGTAATCGGAGGTTTCCAACGACGAATGGTCACCAGGACTCGATACCGACCTCCAGACTGTAGGAAAATCCTTCCCATCGGGAGGAAATCTCCTACATATATTTTATTTTTTCAAACCCTTTGCATATATTTTTCTTCTTATGGCCGAAGCCTACGCCAATGGCCTGTTAGTAATCCGCAATAACGAGTTCTGTGAGCATTCTTAGCACGTATGCTAGCCAGGTGGCTAACCTCACCCATTGAATAAGGAGAAGAAGATCGACACACAGTTGTACAGGGTTGACGATTGTTAAAGGTGTTAGTATGACAACCGGGACCGCATGCTTAACGTGCCCTCGGAAGTACGGAGTAGCGTACGAGATATATTCCGGCTTCGCCGGTCTCAGTAATCGAATCTAATATGCCTGCGTCAGAGGCCGAGGCCTTTTACACGCGACTATCCGCTCCTCCTTTGTATATTTTTGTTGTTTTTGCTTGTTTTTTTTTTCTGAAATGTAAGCCCCCCACCCTGGTTTCCATTCTGATTTGACAAGAAACTGAAATATTTTATTAGAAATTCTTAACATATTTATTATAATTAAGAAATTCAAAGTATCATTCATACACAAAATAAAAAATAAAAACAGTATGTTTTTTATGCAGACGTTTTATTACCTTTGCCTTTTAATTATGTAACATAGTGATACCAACGAATATAGAATATCTATACTCCTTACATAAAGTTAATCCTTTAACGACTTTAGGTCTTTGTTATGACGCATTCTTATTTAAAAATCAGAATTTATTTTAATCTTTCAAGTAGGTAATTGATCCAACTCCTTTTTTACTCGATACATCTAGGAGGTCTGATCAAAAAATATCCAGAATGGCTTTATTTATAAAGAAATACCAGATTTATGAAATTAACATTCAAAGTAGTCTTCTTCCGAAGCCACAGACTTAATCCTAAGTTGATGCCTGTCCTCGAATCATCGTCGTCTGAAATAGCCAGTCGTGTTCTGCTGTATCGCTTTAGCGTATTGAAATCGTTTTCCTTTTAACTAAAATTTTATTTTGAGGAACATAAAATAGTCTCTGGGAGGAAGTTCATGATGCACAACTCGTTTGTGGTCGAAAACGCCAGTCAGCATTGTCTTAACATTGCTGCGGCCCTTTCGTGTTATTTTGAGTCTACGAGAATTTGGAGTCTTCCACTGTGAAGATTGAGCCTATCGGGATCATATCCATAAACTCATGTTTCATTGTCAGTTATGATCGTTTTTAGACTAAGTATACCACTCACATTTTGCTTAACCAATCAGATTGATCGATTTCCTTAGCAACAGCCAATAAAAACGATTTTCAAGTGAAAAAATCACACGTGCGTTTTAATAAGTGAAAACAATTCATAAATAGCAATTAACTGTTCGTGATATAGTCTTAACGACTACAACGCGTGATCCGATTTTCCTATGATAAATTTGGATCGGATAATTAATTCGTGCTAGTTAATTTTGGAAAATTTCACTCGCCCTGACGGGCTCGTGAAATTGTCAAATTAACTAGCACTCATAAACTATCCGATCCAAATTTATCGGAAAAACGGCATCACTTGTTATATTACTGTTGAAAGTTTTCGTCATTTCTGACGCATTCAAGCAAGCCACTAGCAGCTAAAACATGAGCATGTTTTTGCTCAGCTGTGAGAAGTTTAGGTCCAAATTTAGCTGAGGCCGAGACTCGTCTCATATCCAAATCCTCCGTAAGAATGGATGAATCAAACCATAACTAATGTTTAGATCTGTGGCTAGCTCACGAATAGTAATTCGGCGATTTTCTCGCACAGCTGCGCGCACAACTTCGACATTTTGTGCACTTTTACTGATTGTACGTCTTCCAGAATGCGAATCACTCTCAACACCCACGACCGTTTTCAAAGCGTTTACACCACTCACAAACTTGCACACGACTCATACAATTCTCGCCGTAGACTTTTTGTAACTTTAAATAGGTATCTTCAAGTTTGTGACAAAATCTGATGTAAATTTGTTGATCCCTTTTTTCCGACGTGATAAATGAGACAAATAACTACATAAGCGTCAACACAAAACATTACTGTGAAACAACCGACCGAGCAAAGCAGATGTACATATATAACAAGCCCACTTTGGGTAAAATCACAGCCTATTATTAGAACTTCGTAACTTATTTTTAACTAAAATTAACTCAATTTGGACTCGGTTACTATTGATGCTCGATACACCGAAAAACGCAACATAAATAAAGGAATATTGTCAGTAATAACGTATTGAAAACCTTTTCCATTTCCTCTGCGACATCCATAATTTTCAAATGGTACTGTACAGTCTCTTTTAAAGATTTTTGAAGGTATTTTCACGGAATTTTTGAATTGCTTGAGATGTCATTTTCACGAAATTTACGAATTGCTTGGTATGCCTTTATTGAGTGAAACTGTTTGATTGTCCTGGAGAATCAGTTTGATATTACACTTATATACTTACTGTTAAATATATTTTTGTGTTATTTGGACACATTTTCACATTTATACAACATTAATTCGACACACATGACACAAATTAACATACAAAATGACATTCCGTTAATACATTTCAATTTATGGTTAATACGAAATATAATATTTGGTTCATTTTTATAAGAAACTGTATTAGAAGTAATTTTTATAAACAATTTTAAATGTTTGAAGTCCTGCAAAGTTAAACGATCCATGAAGAATGTGGAAAATTGAATCGTAAAGTATTCATCGTTAAGGCGCAGATTTGTTATGCCGACATTTTCTTTATTTTGGTTTTTAAAGCTGAAATTTTGAGATAGGTTGATCCCTTTTTGTATTATTTTTCAATTTTCAGGCTAGAACATCAGATTAAATTATAAAATTATGTATTTAAAGTAACTGAATTTCTGTAGTTGAAAAGTTATGTTAAAAATTTTTATTTAGGTATTGAAATTGTGATTATTGAAAGATATGTGACCGGATTAAAAGTGTTATTAAAAGTTGCTCAAGCTTATGAGCTATAAAATTATCAAGAATTTGAAGGGTAAAAGGCTATATGTATTATGTAAATAATCAGAAAAATAAGTTTTTGAAGATTCAATTTGAATAAAGTTCTTAAAAGTAGTTTTAGATTTAAGCATTTTTGAGTTAAAGTTCATTTGGGTAAAGTGTTAACTGAAAAATAGGGAACATTTTATGATGAATAAAATTTAAATTTAAAAAAAAATTGTAAATAGTTAAATTTTAACATTCCAAGTCAATTGAAATATTGTTTGAAAGTTATGAAGTTCAATTAGGTACAAACAATTAATATGTTAGGTACTGTTGTGAGGGAAATTTCATGTAGTTGGAAATATGTAAATAGTTTTAGAATTAGGTGCAATTTTGGAAACGTAATTTTAATTGATTCAATTTTCCAAAACCAAGGCTTCCAATTGGCTCATCAATTGTTTAAAATACAAGAAAGTAGTAGCAAAGTAGATTCGTTTGAAGGCAGACATGTTTTATCGTTCCAGTAAATTAATTTGGAAAATCGATAATCATAAAACAAAAGTTGAATGTTAAAGAAACTGAGGTTATGAATTAAATCGATTTATAGAAGTTGTTGTTTTGAAATAAGTGAAATAATAATTGCAACTGCAACTTGTCAAATGACTAACAAGTAGTGAAATTAATGATTTATTACGGAATAATTAATTTATAAATAATAAATAATTTAAATAGTAAAAGTGATTAAACGAATAATGTAGTAAGTAAATACCTGTTACGACGAAGTCTGTTTAATGTTGGGGATATTAATTATGACAGTATCCTTTGACAACGTCCAAGAATAATTTCAATAAAAGTCAACAGATGTTCTTATTAAAAAGATCGTCTTATTTATTTTCATCGATGGCATCAAGGTTATATGCCTGAAAGAAAACACAAGTAATTAATACAGTGAAGTGTACTAAAGTATTGTTTTATGAAAACATTAATAAGTTGACTGTAGTGACAGTTATAAACGAAAGACATTCTACTTAAAAGAAAGATTTATAATTTGTATGCAATTACCTCAAGAACGTGAATTTATTTGTCCACTACCACAACTGTAACAGATGTCATCAGAAGCTCCATTGCGCAACGTAATAGTTTGGAAAGAGGGGGTCCACCGCCAACATTCAAGATAAGTTTTAGATTTAGTTATTAAAGGTTAACGAAGTCAGTTAATTTTGTAATTCTTGCAAAAATAATTTTTAAATTTAATAATGAAATATGATTTTCAAGTTTTTGAGTATTTGTTTTCATTTTTATGTGTAGTTTCAGATGTTTACTCATAGGATCCACCTATTTGTTATTTGCAGGTATTGCTAATTCATGAAGTAGTGTATTTCAATTTTGAACTTTTAATTGTGTCGTCTAATTTTGCTGGAGATGCGATTTAGTTAGTAAGTTACTAATTATATTTCGTATTTCCACACACACATTTTGTTAATCCTTACCCTGAGATTCAACACGACACCTCACACGATAATGCAATATTTATTCAGCTTATTTTTCTTCTGACGAGTTCAAAGTTGATATCAAACAACAGTACAAAATATTATTGTCACCCAACGCGAGATGAACACAACATTTTTATTGGTGCCCATCAACGTGGGACATTCAAATAACATTACAATATATTTTGAAATACCTACATGAAGCATTTTGTTTTGAGTATTTAATACAAGTCGTTTAAAATAATTATTGTGACAGGGATTTAGGTGGAACAATACGAAATGCGTAATTGAATATAATTGGTTTATTATTGAACAAACAGGAACAAAGTTAACATACATTAGTTTACGTGTTTACAACGCGGCTGTACAGAGAGAACTGGCTAACAGTTATTTATTTTCGTATTAATTACTAAACTTATATTACGATTCAGCTGGTAACGCGAAATGAGATTAAGAAATTAGTTTTTTTGTAATTCGAAAAGTTAAGTTTTTTGAATTAGGGCGTTTGTAGGCATAGTCATTAAATTCAAAAATGATCGGCCTAGTTTTCTTTAATATTTTACACTGTTAATGTACCATTGAAACTGCCAGGGTGGCGCAGTGGTAAGAGCGTCAGGCTAGCGTGGTGCTAGTCCCGGGTTCGTATATCGCTGGGTGCAAGATTTCCCGGAGTTCGGTATCGAGCCCTGGCGACCATTCGTCGTTGGGCACCTAATTAACGACGCTCTCCTCCGAATACCGACCTACGAGGTAGAGTAACAAGGTTCTATACGTACACACACATACACTATACACATGGTGCGGTATGTAGGCAACACTAATCACGTGACTCGCATACAAAGCAGAACAAAATATACGTACCTGTAAAAATTTGGTTTCAAAAAATGGATTCTTCAAGAAACATAGACTTATACCATAAACTAAAATTAGTTTATGCTTATACTTTATAGGTAGTAATTTTTACAATTCAGTAAAATATAAAAAAGGGCGAATTTGCAATTTTCGGTTATTTATGAAATTAAATAAAATTTAGATAACTTGTAAACTTAAATCCTGCCATTTATTCTGAAAAATAGAATTTTAGGATAATAAAATAAATTATAAATTTTCATACGGTAAACAATTTGCTACTGTAAATGTAAATCATGCTAAAATAAGCAAAATTGTTTTTAAAAAACGTTAATTGGTTAAAAAAATATACAGATCGTCCGGATGTTACTGGAAATATGGGGAATTAATGAGTGCAACAAGGAAAAACATATGAATCGAATAGATAAGACAAAGATGAAAATTTGTTAAATTGATCAACCAATGGCAACTGTCAAAGCTTGTCATGGATATGCAAGTTTTTAAAATAAATTAAGCTCAGCTGTCATTAGTATCATTAAAAGTTTGTATTTTAATAAAATGTTAATTTAAAATAAGGTTATTCAGAGAAAACAATTAATTAAGAGACTATTTGAAATAAAGCGTTTAATGTGAAAATTACAGAACAACCAAAATTTGCATTAAAAAATATTTTCATTATTAAGTTGTAACAAAATTTAAATTAAAATATTTACAAACAGTAAACATCATAGTAGATGTTCAAACAACCCCCTTCTGCAGCTAAACAGTACCCCAAGCTATTATAAAAACTTTTCCTCGCATTATGCAACATTTCAGGAGTAATAGTTTCAAATGCATTGGTTATTTTTTGACGCGCTGTAGTATTTGGACGACATTTACACTTAGACACTGCATCGGTTTTTTCAAAATCGGAAACAATTTTGGATATGGTTGAACGAGAAGAAATAGGACGATTTTCAAAGGCAGTTATAAATAAATTTATAGTTTCGGTAATTGAGATCCCAACATAAATCCATTTAACAATTTGAACTTTTTCTGCTACCGTGTACTGCATTTTGAAGTTTCTAATGACAGATGCAATTAATTTATTTAACAATGTATATCCATGAAAAGTTTTGAATGTGTCCATTGTTTTGCAATGCTTCATCTTTGTCTTATCTATTCGATTCATGTGTTTTTCCTTGTTGCATTCATTAATTCCCCATATTTCCAGTAACATCCGGACGATCTGTATATCATAAAAGAGTTAATCCAGAATGTCATTCAAAATATTTCAACACTATTTATCCTTCTATGGCCGAATTTATTGTTAACTGTCATGGTTTTGTTTTCTATTTGCGAATAGTCTCCATTGTAACGTTTATTCCGAAGCTAATCTTTGGTAGACCGTTTTGTCCCTTTTTGAAGTGACTACCACTACCTACTATGGGTTAAGTAATTTTGTTCTTATCTTACATTCAATATCATACTGCCATAGATTAAAGATCCCTTAGATCTCTCAACTAAATGGCTGGGTGGTTTTATTTAAAATAGTTCCGGACTCATGTGGCAGGTGGCGAAAAGATTTACCTAACACTCGCACTGTAGCAGACCAAACAAAACTGTCGCCTAACAATAAACAGAACTTGTTTGACCAATAATGTTTTATATCCATAATGCTGGTAGTTCTTGAAATCTGCTTAATCCTTATTACCGTGACGGGGACTAATATTTGGCACTTTCTTGCAGTTTGGTAAAAGTATTTAGTACAACAATATTTTGCTGAATTTTTTAAGGCAAATAATAGTAATTTATTCCACAAGTAAAGTAAAGTGGTTGTTTACTAGCGAGTGGAAAATGTTTGATTCGCGAGCGTTAGCGAGTGAATTAAAATTCCACGAGCTAGTAAACCACTTTACTTACGCGTTGGATACGCTATTTTTTTGTGTACTTAATGGAAAAGTTCGAAAATCAAATTTCTCGAGGTTATGTCTGTACTGGAGCAACGCCTTAAAACATCGCCCACATGCGCAGTGGGCGTGTTTGTGTTGCTGCGCACTTTACTTCACTACTAAAGTAAAATGCCACTTTACTTTACTGTTTTCTACATAGTAAAATGGCCGTTTACCGTTGAGTACACAAAAAAATATTCTTACTCGATACAGGCATGCAGATTTTATCTTTTTAATTAAAAAAGAGTACTGTGTAATTATCTAATAAACGATAGTTGATAGAGAGAGATGTTTGATAGCTTGATATGTTTCCTCACCTTATACTCGTAATTTTTAATTTTTTAGTTTGTTTTTTATTTATATCGTGTTGTGTATAATAAAGTAAATATTCTATAAATATTTTTGAAAATTTTCGTTTGCCAAAACTAATAATAACAAATGCCTTAATTAAATCAAAAATAACAGTTGGGACTTTTGAATATTGTATAAAACTTAATATCTGCAATAATTTAGAACGTTGGCATTTTCTATAATTAAGTAAAAAGGAATTGAGAAAAACTTGCAACGATAATCCCTGTAGTGAGATACTAATCACTAGAGCCCGGAAAAAATGCGTTTGCATATAAATATTTTAGTTTACGTA
The DNA here is from genome assembly GCA_963082815.1 of Melanotus villosus. Lineage (NCBI taxonomy): Eukaryota > Metazoa > Arthropoda > Insecta > Coleoptera > Elateridae > Melanotus > Melanotus villosus. The sequence goes on from OY720424.1 coordinate 29,304,491, forward strand.
CAGAACAATATTTTTGTTACGTAGCCGGATTATGTACTACAAAACCAATTTTTTAACTTTTATTAGCGCTTTAAGAATTTCTTGGGAATTATTTTATAAGCACCTAAAGATTGGTACCAACTAAAGAATTCGCATTTAAACTTTCTAGGAATGGCTTAGAAAAAATCCTGTTATTTGCGTATATTAACATATGTAACAGTTACAGTACAACAGTACTGATACCAGTAATACTTTTTGTGCTTAAATAGCAACATTGAAAATGTAAAGATTTTATTTTACTAGCACAGGAGAAAGTTTTACCACAGTCTAGTAATATAACCAGTCGTCTCACTTCGTGTCGACACCTTTGATGTTCATGTCTCCGAAATGTGCAGTGCGCATTCGGCTGGATCATGAATATTTTGGCGCGATTTTTGAATGAACGAATAACAAGCACCACTCAAATACATACAAGCACGTGGTTTATGGCTGTTAAATGCACATTAAATAACAAACAACTCAAACAACTGCAACCTGCACCGCAAACACGTTTTATTCTAACTGCGCATTATGCTAAACTTTACACAGGCGCACTGGAATTCGGACCCACAAAATTCGGCGAGTGAGGAGACGACTGGTTATATTACTAGACTGTGGTTTTACTAAATCCCTAAATATGTACCAGCAGTTTTCTAAGAAACTACCTCTTGGCTTTTCTTGTTAAGTAAACAAGTAAATTCCTTGTCGTCAGACATAGATGGAAGAACCCCATGAGTCAAATCATACGATTAAAGATTATAGTGACCAGTATGGATTAAGAAAAGAAAAGAATACATAAAGGCATTTCACTCGGTTAAGTTACTTTGATGTAGTACGTAACGCGAAACTAAATTCGGAATTCTTGGCGATCGCAACGACGTCTGTCTGAGATGTCCAGAACTGAAGCTATTTTTGTGACCATGTATTATAGATCTAAGGAATCCTTAATCTATGATACTGCTATGTTTATCTCCGTCTTACAAACATAGTTCAATTTGTGACATTTGGTGAAAATGGTTGATAAATATGGCTCACATTACAATTTCACTGCAGGTCTTTTTAAAGATATATGAAGATATGCCTAAAATTACTCTTACTATTGTAAGTTGTTACATAATAATAAATTAACGTTGATTTAATTTAGTATTATGTAAATCCAATTATTATGCACTTTCAACTATTCTGACTATTTAATTTTTTATTTAAATTTCTAGTTTTAAATCGTTTATTGTACACGATGTACAAGGTGGTCCAAATTGGACACTTTTGATAGGAAACACCAATTTCTAGAGGAGATAGAAAAAAACTAACCTACATGTTACGAGCTCGATTTTTGTGAGAAAGTGAATGCCGAAAACCGCACATCGATATCTTGAACTGTTTAGAAGATATAGGGTGGTTTTCAATTTTGTGCATTTTTGACCCACCCCCGTAACTTATTTATTTATGAATATTTTTTGTTTCTGTAAAAACATTCTTAAGGCACTTTTTTAAAAGGAATCCAATGGTGTCCCAAGTTTTTTTGTAAAAAGAATGGTTTTGAAGATATGACATAAACTTGTATTTTTTCTTATGGACTACCCTATATATTTTTGCATATTCTTTTTCTAAATATATAAAATACTTGCTACATTGCTTTTTAAACATGTATTTTATAACAGCTGTAAGTTTATTTCGTTTTATTGTTCAACATGGCACTCCAGATTAACAAAATTCATCTATAGTATTTTAGAAACAGCAATAAGAAAAAATACAAGTTTATGTCATAGCTTCAAAACCATTCCTTTTACAAAAAAACTTGGGACACCATTGGATTCCTTTAAAAAAAGTGCCCTAAGAATGTTTTTACAGAAACAAAAAATATTCATAAATAAATAAGTTACGGGGGTGGGTCAAAAATGCACAAAATTGAAAACCACCCTATATCTTCTAAACAGTTCAAGATATCGATGTGCGGTTTTCGGCATTCGCTTTCTCACAAAAATCGAGCTCGTTACATGTAGGTTAGTTTTTTCTATCTCCTCTAGAAATTGGAGTTTCCTATCAAAAGTGTCCAATTTGGACCACCTTGTACATACAGGGTATCCTAAGCTATACAGATACATTTCTTTAGCAAAACAAATAAAAATCCACCACTAGAAACTTATATTAAAATTGAAATAGAATTAATTTAATTTTAGAAAGTACAGAGAAAACAATAAACTCTGTATTTTACAGAAAATGTTTGAAAAATTTTGATTGTAATTAATAACAGCAGTTTTTGTTTCTTACAGTTATTTCCTTATTACAAGATTAATAATTGCTAATATTTGTTAAGACATCAATAAGGACTTTCATTTAAATATACAGCCACATATTTTATTCTGTACAGGTAATTCCAGTTGTTATATTTTATAGCGTATCTAAAGAAAGGTCAGTTGTTAAAATAACATAACTGTATGCGTCTTAGTGTCTCTGCACCTTAATGTCTTTGCGTCCTACTGTTTCGCGTCCTAATGTCTCGGCGCCCTTTTGTCCTGCGTCTTAGTGTCCCTGCGTCCAAGTCTGTCCTAAACGGTCGCGTTGAAATGCCTGCACCGAAGTGGCCGCGGTTAAACGTCCGGCTCCGTTAGCAGTACCATAGTCATTGGGACAGCATTTCGAAATTCATTTACAGGGAAACTAGATAGATGTTTGAAGTCAGTTACCTTCGATACCTAAAGCTTCCACCCTTTCTGGTAATATTGTGAAATGTTAATATCATTTTATTAAGTTGGTACGTCTCTTAACCTAGGTGATCGTGGTGATAACAAGTAGTGCGTGTCAGTGGAGTGATATTTTTACGTTGCTACTATATAAGGGTAAGTGGTCAACTGTCTATTGTTACAAAATTAGGAGTTATTTTGCTTGCCTACGTTTTTAACATGAGTTTTAATTCTTATTTCACTTGAAATCACTAACTCAAGAAACATAACATTGAAAAAACTTGCTGCCAACTACTGTATACCGCAAAAATACTACATTTATAGTGGTTGGCACCACAGACTATTAAACAAGGAAGACTAATCAAAGAATAGGACAAAACCGAAATAACGTCGATAGCAGCGCTGCGCGCGCACCTGGGTGAACTAATAGTTATAAGCTGGAGAATTTTAATATTAGAGAGTTATCGCAAGTACTACGTTAAATTTCCGTTAACGCGAAATCACCTGATGTTATACACTATTTTATTTTTACAGTAAATGACATTTTAGAGCTATTTTTATTTTACCGTACGCTAAAGTTTCCGAACATAACCTCAAAATGTTTATAAACACGGCAACATAACCTCGCCACTCAAAATGACGTACGCAAAAACCCTCCGCTATTTTATGAAAATACAGGACTGGGGTTATTTCCTTAGCGTTAACAAACAACAGAATGAAAGAGAAAACTGAATTCAGACAGGCGTTGAGGCTGTTTAAAAGGAAGTTCCAAAGTTACAAGCTGCCAAACAATTTTGTATAGCTAGGTCAATATAATTCAGTTCCGTATGGGCGACCATCTTTTGTTTCTGCTTTTTTTACGAACAACCTTTGTTTCATCATCTGTAATGATGTTCTACACCAGATTAGACGATCTATTGTCAAAGCGATCTACTGTAGATCTGTACCACCTCAAACGGTCTTCTTTTTGAACTGGAGTCAAATTGTGGGGAATTCAACGGGAACAAAGCTTACGTACCTTCAAATGTTTGCGTAAAATGGTGTTAATTGCTATCACACCAATCTTTGGAGCTGCTTGAATACTCATTACAGTAACATGCCGGTCCTCTGCAATCATGTTCCGAACAAGACCAATATTCTTTTCGGCTTAGGAGCTCGAAAACTGTCATTTAAGGAAACTCGACCACGTTGAAATTCAATATATCTTCGGTTTATGGTAGCTAAAGAACACGAGTTGTCACCAAATACTCCACTGATTTCCTCAAAACATTGCTTACGGCTAAAACCAAGTTTGAAATTGTAAGAAATCACAGCTCGACAATGTTCTTTGTTCAACTCTATGATTTCTAGCGAAAAGGATTACTTTAAGCTCATGTTGTATTTTAAAATATTCGAGTATATTTGTCAACCGGCACTGTCATTAAACTTGTAAACAACTAGCTTTCACTGTCAAACAAAATTCGTTGCAAATTTTAATGGCCTGCTAGATAGCATTAACAAAACGTTTTCCGGATTGGGACCGTGTCATTGTTGAGACAGAATAACACAACTCTTCGCTCACTTTTTTAAGGGGCCTCTTCAAGAGGAAAAGGGAGCACTAAAAGAGCACGGTAACTCAACGAGTCAACCACGCCAGAGACGAAACTCTATTAGCAAGAGGCAGGAGGGTAACGGTAACTCAACTTGTCAACCAAGCCAGAGGCGAAACCCTTCTGAAGACAAACAGAAAAGACGGCGACTTTATACCGGCTGTATCCGGCCAAGCTTTTCGGACTGTGATGACGATTGGTCAGGGGTGGAGGGAGCGGAATCAGTAATGATATCGGACTTCCAAATATCGGATAGATAATAACCAGTGTCACGATTCTAGTTATTAGGCTTAGCAGAAAGAGAACAGCCCTCGTATATTATCAATATTATATCAATCTAAAACATATTATGTAATGTAAAAATTAAGTAAGCTGTTACGGCCATGGTGGCCGTTGTGACTATGGTCATAATGGCCATTTATTGGGGTGTTCGTTGTAACCAGTGGTCGTTGCGTCCAAGTCCCTTCTGGGCAAGAATGTTACAATGAATTTATGTACCATTTACGGCTGAAATCGAAATGCATTCTCATAAAGCAATCTATTAAATCATTCCCCGGCTAGTCAGAAATTTTATACAAACTGGTAGCGCAGTAAGAAAATCAGAACACAAGAGGTTATTGACAATGAACGAAACATTATTGAGGCTACTCCAACTTCAAGAAGAAGATAAGCCATCTAACTTATGTATCTTATCAAAGTTGCCACACACTATAAAAAAATGTTTACCACAATTTGTGAAAATCAACTTTGTATTTCTTTAATTATCTAAATTTCTGTTGCTAAGGTTATGCAACTTACCATACAATAGACTCACCTACCATTTTGTGTATAAATGTGATTAATACCTTGTAGATATAAATGTTTTAAATAAGAATTTTAAAGTAACCCTACTTACAGATGAACAACGTTAGGGTTCGAATGAATCGACGTTGCAGAAATACACAAAAAATAACGAAAGGCAGAAAGGTATTTTGTGAACGTTGACTGTGGCAAATTTTTGCATTTAACACTTTTTGGTATGTGTTACGCCACCAGTTGCTAACAGTTAAAAATTTAACCAACAAAACTATTAAAATAGCGTAACCCAACGTTCTAGTCTAGCAAGTCTATCCTCGTTTGCAAACAAAATAAAAACATTTTCAACTGGAGTAGTTTCGTGATTTAATACGCCAAACAGAACTGTAAACTGGGTACAAAACATCTACTAAAATTTATAAAAATGTATGCAAATTTATATGTAGGTTGAAATGAATATATGTTAAATACAGAACATACCTATTTACTCTTTCCATATTCTGTCTTTAAAGTTGTATTGGTATTAATCCATAAACTAGGTATTCCCTACGGTAAAAACCGTTTCACCGTTGTTGTTATTGTCTGAAAGTTCATTTATTTTTGAGTTAACAAGCTATCAACTGATTTATTATTTTCGTACATCGCCGTTAACTGCGAAAGATTTCATAATAATACAAATCTTATTTACTTAAATGTCGTCGGCGACCTAATTTTCCGTAAAACGCTTTCTAAACATCTAACATGCAATACCGGAAAAATCCAAAATTTACTGACGTTTAGACAACTTTCACATCAAAATAAAATTGTTCGCACTACTTTTACCTAAGAATAGAACTACAATTTACCTTACACCTTACATCTTCATCAACCTATTAAGACAACAACTAATAAAAAGCCTTCTGATAAAACTAATCTAAGTAAACTAGAAGAGAATGTCATTTCACAAGAAATATTATTTTCCAGTCAGGACTGATTGATAGATAAAATTCATAAACATTTTAGTCAAGAAGATGTTAGTAATTAAACAAATTCGAAGTAATCCGATTAAATCTATCAGTAAAATGCCCTTCAAAAAGCTATAAACATACGATGCCGCAGGGGGGCTCTTCATGGTGTATTTAAAAAAAATAAAAGCCGAAAAACCGAAAAACTGTTAAAAATGCTTAATGGAAAAACTACTGGACAGGTTCATGCAAAAATAGGGAACGATATATAAAACAGATTATAAAAGGTACATATTGCAATGACTAACATGATATGAAAGGAAACCCTTGTTAAAGATTAGAATAAAATGTGGCTCCAACCGATCTACAGACCAAAAACTTGACACATAGATAACTAAAATGATTTCAGTAGGAGCAAAAATAATAGTACATTATACATCAAGGGAGAGAAATGTAAGATTTTTCCTGAGGTGTAATTTGTAGCCAGAGGGCGAAGCCCGAGGGCTACAAAGCTCCGAAGGAAAAATAGCATTCTCTCCAGAGGGGTATATACTATTTTTTGCACGGCCTAAGTATAGTGATAAATATAATAAGCTCGTGCTCCCCAAATCTTTCGTTATCAAGTAGACATTGAAATTAAAAGCGTGCAGTTCCTAATTCATGAACACAACTATAATTTTACTAAATGTCAATTTTGACATATTGACATTCAAGTGTAGTTATATTTAATAGTGTACCTGCTGTTAATTTTTACAGTTGTGAACATGTAACGTTAAATTTTAATGTAAACAAATAATTTAAATGTACGAGTATGTTTCAATTTTGGGGTTTTAAACTTTAATAAACATCTAAAATTTAGAATGGCCGATTTTTATTATTTGATTCATAATGAAAACTCCCTTGGGAATTTTTTGAAAAATTATTTACCTAGGGGATAATTTATTATTTCTGTCACGATTTTTGTATCACAGAAATGGACAAATACTCCCGGCCGTGAAAAAAATCATTTTCACGTTATCTGGCTCCAAAAACCCACACTGCAACAGAAACTACGTAATTTTTGCACAAACATTCAAAAGATATTAATTTCACTAGGTACCGAACAACATAACGATATTACACATTTTCTTCTTCGAGTACATGAAGTAAAGTTTAAGATCTCAAAAAAAATTATATTTTGATATTAAAACTATTTAACAAAATGTTAAGAGGAATTACGACGTGAACAAAATTTCGTATGACGAATAAAAAAGATATAGGTATATTATGTACAGTATTTTTCATCTAGCATTTGGGTTGTGACGTCAACTTGCCCAGCCTAAAAACAGTAAGAATGATGGTAATGGTAATGATAACCTTGTTTAGAAAGAGATGAAGTATAGTTGGATTGTGAATTTATCTACAACGCGTTGACGTCACAACCCAAATCCTAGGTAAAAAATACTGTACCTACTTAAAATGCCGATGTTGCCTTTCTCGCCTTTTAGGCCACTTTTATTTACAAATTTTCAATAATTTTGAAATAAAATTACAGCTAAAGTGTTCCTCTAATTACACTCACAGACAAAAATACTGCATAGGTACCTATTTTATTTTAGGTCTCTATTTTTTCTCTTTAATACTTTTCTGATTTCTTTTGCTAAATATCTTACACTGGAGCATTTCACTCTTATTAATAACTAAATAAATTAGGTACATATTGCAGCTCTAAAACAGATTCGTATAGCATCTAATGGAATAGCCTAATTTTGGCCATAACATTTAATTGGAAAGAACAACAACAACACTCTAGCATTACTTTAAGGTACATTTCAGTAGTTAGTGTTTCTTCCTCTAGCTCTTGCAATAGCTTGTATTCTCCTAGGCATACTCCGCATAATATCTCTGATGGTTTCTTGCGGAATTCGAGTCCATTCTTCCTGTGCAGCGATCCTTAATTCTGCAATTGAGTTAAGAGGTGGATTTCGTGTTCGTATATGTCGTTTCAGAATGTCCCATATGTGTTCTATGGGATTTGCATCACGACTGTTTGGTGGCCATTCAAACGTTTCACTTCCGATATCTTCAAGGTACTGGATCACTGTTCTTGCGGCATGTGCACGGGCATTACCGTGCATTAAGACAAATTCATCATACCCAATAAAGCCGGCATAAGGTAACACATGTTCTTCAAGGATGCTGTATATTGTTATGAATGCCCTTTTTTAATTAGTTGGATTACCAATGTAATGAAATATTCAAATTATCTGATTATCTCAATAATAATTTTGCGATTATTAATCACAGTTAAGGTTCATTTACAGTCATTTACCTCGGTTAGCCCAGTGTAGGGTCGTTCGAAGGACTCTTCTACCTTTTTAGATCTTTTGATTATATAATAATATAATTATAATATAATATAAATGATATCATCTCAAAATATACCAGTCAGCATTTCTTCTTAAATTCACCTCAACGAGCTCCGTGCGACTCTCGCTACTAATGCCACCCCATAGCATAATGGAACCCACCGAGGGTGTGCAAAATTACATTCTGCAAAATGTTCCCCAGACCTTCTGTATACTCGATCACGTCCATCAGGCTTCCATAATTGTATTCTTGTTTCATCTGTAAAAAGAACTTTGCTCCGTTGATGTTCATTCCAGTTAATATGAGCTCTTGCAAATTGTAATCGTCCGGTTCTGTGACGTGGTAGAAGCCGAGGAACTCTTGCAGGACGCTTCGGATTTAAACCGACCTCCTTAAGTCTTCTTATTACTGTTCTGACACTTATATTGACTTGTTTTGTAATCAGTAGTTCATTCTTCAAATGCGGAGCTGTAGTGGGCGATTTCGCAAACTTTGAAGTCGCAAATATTGGTCATCTCTTGGCGTTTTACGTCCTTGCCCAGGTCGCCTTTTGTATTCTCCTGTTTCATTGTATCGTTTTACTATACGAGAAACGTAGATTGATGAATATGATATCTCCACGCAATATCTTCTTGCCTGCAACCGTCATTAGCTAAAGTAGCAATATTTTACCAGATACTAACTCGCTTAAATGTGGCATCTTACTAACAGATAGTAGAGAATCAAGAATTAAGTAACGTGCGTTCAAAAATGTGTGTCGTCAAGTTGGCGGTGGCAAATTGTCACGTATGTCGTGGATTATTATGTACATTGCATAGCTTGGACAAACTGATGTGCGAAATCTGCTTTACCGGCCATTCTGAACGTCTAATTTCGAGGTTATAGTTGTTGTTGTTCGTTTTAATTTCGTTAAAAGTTCTTTTCAGAACTAAATTTGAGTTTTTTCCAGTGGCGGCTGGTCCATAAGCGCTGCGACGCTGCAGCACCCCCAGAACAAAATACGGAAATTAATTACCTATTAAATTTGTACTTGAAAATATCAATGATATAACAATCATTCAATATTTTGCATAATTATTACATAATAGTATATTGTGTTATTAGGAGTAAAAGTGTCATTTTGTGTGCCGAGCATGACGTTTGAACGACGAGCGCTAGCGAGTCGGACTATTTATGCGACGTTAACAATGACATGAGTGTAAATCCAATGATTTACACTGAGATACATCTTGAGATTGTTATGTGCAAATTTTCTATGCAGCATAAGTTGCGAAGTTACATGTTACATATGACAGTAAAATCTATATGGCAGATCCAATGGTCTGTGTCTGTTTAATCTTTGTATATGAGCACTATTGTCTAGTAAATTTAGGGCCAGAACGTTAGGATGAGATTCTAATTTACTAATACCATGAGATCGAAAAAAAGATGATTCTGAGCAGGCCTTGACTAGTACAACACGATTGGCAAGACTGATTTCAAAATGTGGCAGCAGGTTAGAGGTTAATAAATGTCAAATAAATTAAAACACAAAACAGTATTTATTTAGGGAACAAACTGAAAACTAAGATGAATACATGTTAGAGTAGGTGTTCAAAATGTGATCCTTCACTAGTATTACAACGATAAACTTAAATAATTCTGGAAACAAGATTGCAAAACTGACTTACATTTGAAATGTCACTGTCACATTATAATTCATAGGCATTCTAGAACCAGTGTAGCCAATCGTGTTGTACTAGTCAAGGCCTGCTCAGAATCATTTTTTTTTTGACCTCATGGTATATATTTCACAATATTTCACAATCACATTTTTAACTGAGTCCACTTTTAAGTCGTTTAGGATGTTCACATTTCTAACAAAGTATGGCGCATCACATATTGCACGTAGCACTTTAGATTGATACCTTTCTATTATCAGGATATTAGAGTTTGCTGTTGTGCCCCACAGTTGTATACCATACGACTATATGTGTTTAAATACTGCATTGTATACGAGAAGCTTGTTCTTAAGGGATAGTTTGGACTTCCTTTCTAGAAGCCAATAATGTTTTTTAAACTTATCACCCAGTTTTTTGCGCTTCTTCCAAATATGAGTCCTTCATGTCAGGCGCTTGTCCAGGATTTCTTGATTATAAGCAAGCCTTCGACAGCTTAAAAAGAACGAAAATTATAGAAGAACTAAAAGCAACACAAACACCAGGGAAAATAATAAAACTAATTAAGATGACAATGAAGGAATCACAGGCTTCGGTACTACTCAGTCAAGGATCAACAGAGGAATTTGAACTAAATAGAGGGGTGATACAAGGCGATGCTCTATCGGCGCTGTTCTTTATAATAACTCTAGATGGCATCATTAAAGAAACAAAGCAGAACGGTACAATCAATAACAAATCAGTACAAATATTAGCCTATGCAGACGACATCGTAATAATAGCAAGAAGAAGAGATTGACTAGAAAATACGTTCAGCAAAATAGAAAACACATCAAAAGAAAAAGGCCTTGAAATCAACGGAAATAAAACAAAATACATGCATTGCAACAGGAAACAAAAAACATTAAGGGAAACAAAAATTGATAAGTACAAGTTTGAAGAGGTAGAAACATATAAATATCTTGGGTTCCTGATACATAGAAGAAACGAAAGAGTGAACAGAAAATATAGAATCCAGCAGGGATACAAAGCACTATATGCAAATAAAAGCTTACTGAAGAATAAGAGACTAAGCAGAAGGACGAGAATACAAGTAAAATTTTTGAAAGGAAAATCATCAGAACAATCATGGGACCAGAGAGTGAACAGGAAGATGAGATAAGACCACTAATGAATCACGAGATTGATAAAATATTCAACGGTGAAAACATAGCAAGAGTACACAAGGCACAAAGAATTAGATGGTATTGACACTTATGCAGAAAAGAAGAAACATCTAGATAAATTCGAGGAAGAGCCATTTAAAAACCTAATTTAGAAAAGGGAGGTGAAAAAGGAGAAAAGTTAATTAAGGAATATCTTTGGGTTACAAGTGTCCAGGTAACTATTTCATCGTATTAAATTTTAGGAAAATTTTATTTTGTTATACAAGGTGTTTCGAAAAAACATGGGATAAATGATACGGCTGAAACACTGAAAAATAAGTGGGGTTTGCTTAATAAACGTTATGTCCTAAGACTCTCCATTTTTTTTTGCTTTTTACTTATTAGTATTTTCAAAATAAAAAAATTATTAAACTCGACATATCAATAAATACCATTTACATTTCAGGAGTAATACGTGCTTAGAAATTAGAATGGGGCTGAAACATATTGATAAGGTAACAAACTTTGACCGGAAAGGTTTCCATATTTTTACATTCCAATTTGCATTAGCGTAAACCACATTCTTTATGTTCGAACATCTCGAAAAATATCCACCTTAAAGAAGTGAAACAAGAATACATTATTTACGTAAGAAGCATTTCCAAATTCAAAGATACAACAAAAATTTAAATTTAAGCAGTGTCGTACAAAATAGGGGAAAGAGTTAAGGGATTCCGTGCTGCTGCTGTACGCCACTGGCAAAGGTGAGAAAACGGATTTTTTGCAGTTACGTGTCTTTTATACTAGGAAAAATGTCGCCAAGTTAACTAAAAAAATGTATACTACCGTCAAAGTTATGGACAATAATCATTTTTTAATTTTTAACTTTGACGGGCGTAACACTAAAATAGATGGTCTTAGGACATATGTTTATTAAGCAAACTCCGCTTATTTTTCAGTGTTCTATCAGCCGTATCATTTATGCCGAGTTTTTTTGAAACACCTTGTATAATTAAATAATTAAAATTGGAGTAGGATCAGATATTGTAAATTTTTAGAGCTTTGCATATTGGATATGCGCTTGCATTTGCATAGGTGGAGCAAACCTAACGACCCTTATTAAAAGAATATCTTAAATGTAACTTACAGTCCGAACTATGAAATTTCTTAGTTTTATCAAAACATCAGTTTGATGTAGATTGGAACACAGTTTGCTACCACCAATCTCGTGACAGCCGGTGTCCTAGTGCACATAAGTTATAAATTTAAAATGGTGCAAAATAATTTTAAACGAGTTCTAAAAAATAGCTACGCTAAGATGGTGCAGGTACTGCAATGCATTAACTTCGTCTTACAAAATCTTTATGGATATATAAACTTTTCAGCATCGCCAGAAGCACTTTCCAAATGAGACAATCAGTTTTTATGATACCATTGGCTGCCCAAATATTCCTTGGAGACACTTGAAAGGATCTTTCCAAGAAGCCGTTTGTTACCACTTAGCAGTAGTAGATACTGCTAACGAAATAGAAAATCTGTACAACACATTGCTCCTGTTAATATTTTTAAGCACATTAGGAATGTTATGCTTTTTGGTATACCGTGCCTCGGTGCTTCCGTTGAATGATCCTCGATTGATAAGATCTTTCGTTGAAGGCATTATGAGTTGCATGCAGGTACAGCTTGTCGAACGAGAACTTTCGCTTCAGATGTGCAGAACGGGAAGCGAGACAGCATTTGGAGCAAATGAGATGCACTTACTCTCGGTTCCCCACTTCGTCGAGGTACACTCAGTAAACCAAGTTATTTACCTAGTTACGATACGGGCTAGGACAACTAACGCGTACTTTTGTCGGAGTGTACTCGATCTGCACTACTCGATGTTCGGTAAGTAAATGCGCTCCGCTACTGATAACAGAAATTTACCACTGCGCACCCTGGACTCAAGTGAAAGTTCTCGTTTGACAAGCTGTAGCAACGGTATGTTACTGGAGGAATCAGGTCGTATTTGAAAGCGAGAGAGTAGGGGTCGCTATTTATGAAACGGACTTTGTGGGAACTGATTTAAGCTTTCAAAAAGCGGTTGTACTTGTCATCAGACGAAGTCAAAAATCTACTAAAATCACGGCGGGAAAATTTGCTGATATTACTCTAAATACATTTACATGGGTATGGCATCATTTAATTATTTTCACTACCAAAAGTAATTAAAAAATGATTCAGCTGAATACATTTTCCAATTTTTCTAAGAAATATTTGAACTTTTGTGTTAAACTAGAGTAAAATTTAAAGAAAATATTGAAAAGAGGATTGTATTTCCTAGATGATGTTTCATGTATTAACACCTTTCAACATTATTTATTGTAGGGTTTGTCATTTCCTAAACTTCGTGACGATTTTACCAAGTATAAAAATCCCGATAAACTCGATAAATATAATCAAAATTATAAATATATTCGAATGTAATCAGGACTCAATTGTTAGCCTGAATTATTACACAAATCTTTCTGTTTTAAATATTCTTCCTTTCTCAATCAGGTCCTAACTTAAAGGCATTGTCAACTTATGAAAAGTCAATTTTTTTTTATTTTGTAATTTGATTGAGTAAACTGAGTATTACACCTTTGCAAAATTTTACGACCTAATTTTAATTCGTTACCGTGTTATGGGAGCTAAAAGTTTAAGCTATGACGTCACCTACGTCGGTCGCCGGTAAGACCTCTAGCATAGCTACAAGTACAACGCTAAATTTAGGTTATGTTGTCGACACCAGTGACGTCACGTATGTAGGATCTGAATTTTATTTTGGTTTTATTGTGGTTATTATCAAAGATATTGAAATTCTACCAATGCGGGTACTTTTACGAGTATTTTAACTAACGTATTTTGATATTTACTAAATATGTTGCATAAGTTGACAATGCCTTTAATAGGTTAGATATTACACTATTCTCTCGAAGTTAGAACCATAACTTTTTACTTTATTTTGTCGCTCTATACATTTGCATCATACATAGACCTGAGAGTTCGAGAATCATTTTCCCAAACTATACAGCAATCTCATGAAAACTTCAGGCGGTATTTGATACCGCCGATACACTTTCTAAAGATAAAAAAAACTATGTGGAACTTTTTCTATTTTTCATGCCAGAGTAGTATAGAGACTTTCTCTATACTAACTTTTAAGCTCTAATCAAAGGGAACAATCAGAATCATTAAAACAATGTTTCTTAAAGCCTTAAGCCATCAGCAGGTACTTTATTTCTTATAGGCACCATATTAGATAGTTCCGTAGTTAAATCCGACCTCTCCTTTCCAATTTCAGGAATGTGCAGCACATATTAGGTTAATTCTAATAAGAAAATCAGTAATAAAAAATGAATTTTGTTGATTATATCAAGTAGACTTTTATTATAAGAAGAAAGTTCTGAAATTTTGAATTTCTGTGAAACGTGCCCTGCAAGTAAAGGAATTGATTATGCAAAATATTGGCGTAATATAGTTATCAACGAAACTCTTGTACTATACCGAAACGGGTAAAGTGTTTTTCAGTAAAAAGGCAAATTTTAATTAATTTAATTATTTTTACTTAAAATAAGCAGCTGTAAATAGTTAAGATAATAAATAGCTATACCTTTCGAAGCATAGGCTGCTTATATTAAAAGATTTATGTATCTTTTTGGTTGTAGATTTTAAGGACGTTCTGTTCGGCATTTATGGTGCTGCGAAATGAGAATAAAATACAAACTTAAAATGTAAGTCCACTTTGATGCAACACTAAATTTCTATACATAATCGTGGAAATGCAGATTGTTCTGAGGTATCTACTCATAAACGAAGAAACAGGAAAGCATGATTATTTGAAATGAAATTATTTAAGAATACTTACATTTTTGTTTTTTTTGCAAATCTGATTTTAATAAAAACAATCGTTGAGTATTTATGTTTTTTTAAGGTACACTTCACTAAATCACGTAACGCTGCTTTTATTACAACAATACCTTAAATTCACGAAACGTAAACGCATCTGCCTCGAGACTGACGATGACGTCGAAAAAATATAAAAAGTGTATTTAGGAATCTAAACAATTGACAAACAAATGAAATAATATTCGTTTTGTAACTAACTTAAAACATATGGCATTAAATAAAATAATTTAATAATACGAAAACTAACCTGCGAAACATATTGCTAAATTTCAAAGAAATAACTCCGAGATAAACAATATAGACAAACACATACTAGGCGATTAACATCAGACGGGCCCGTTAACAACTGAAATAAGCAACCCAACTTGCAAATTAAAAAATAACGGTAATCTATGTTACTCCCTAATTGTACATATACAGGGTGTCCCAAAATTAGACCCACAAACTTTGGGTGGTTATAAAGGACACGAAGACAAGCAATTTTTGTTAATAAGCCCATATCCGCAAATGAGCCGTTTTGGCACTACAGTGAATCAAAGACAATTACACCATTATTACACAATTTACAGCGGTTATTCGAAGTTTAGGCCATTTTTTTAAATGTAGAGATTACATCGTTGGTTCATGGATTCACGGACTCTATGGAATATTCCCGGAATAGCTTGCACGTGCGTGCAAGCGGCCATTACTCTTGCCAACAAATCCTCCTCTACAAGTACAGGAGTCACGTATGCCAGATATTTCACAGAACCCCAAAGGAAAAAGTCAAGAGTGGTAAGATCAGAATATCGCGCAGGCCAAGCTACAGGACCGCCTCTTCCAATCCACCGGTCTGGAAAATTCTTATCCGGATACTCGCACACATCCACACTGTAGTCTGACGTTGCCCCGTCACGTTGAAACCACATGGCTCGTCTGATATTCAAAGAGACATCGGCTAACAGTTCTGGTAGAACATGTTGCAGGAACTGTAATAAATGGCGTCATTCAAACGAGGTGGTAGCACGTACGGACGAATCACATTAACCCCTACAATACGCGCCCAAATATTGACTGTAAACTGGTGTTGGTCTCTTCTACGGGCCGTAATATGAGGATTTTCTTCGACTCATATGTGGCTATTGCGATTGTTGAAGGAACCATCCCTAGTGAAACACGCCTCATCCGTGACCAACACGTTTCTGTGGAAATCAGGCTGTACCAACTGGCGACCCAAAATCCAACGGCAGAAAACGAGTCTCGAATGATAGTCTGCAGGACCCATCGCTTGCACTCTGTGGATGTGGTAAGGGTGAAGCAGATGGTCATGGATAACACGCCATACCGTCGACTTGGCAACCTCCACGTGGTGTGCAATTGCACGCACACTTGTGGAAGGATCTTGCTCTACAAAGTCCAGAACTTCTCCTTCAAACCCTGCAGTTCGTACTATTGTTGGGCGACCAGTACCAGCACAGTGCTTCAAGTTGCCAGTTTCTTGAAGATGACGATGAATGGAAGGTTGTGTGATGAGGGTGACGACGATGACGATATCTCGCTTCATACAAGCGTGCAGCTTCTCTTCCATTATATCTAGCTTTCCTATAACTAAGATGAATATCTGCCAGTTCCTCAAAAGAAAACTTTTCCATGTTGAAAACAAATAGCGGATACACAATAAAGAAGCACTGTTATATTGAGCTCGTGAGTCAATAATGCTTACAAATTCCCAACAATTGTTAAAAATTGTTATACCTGCTTGCTTGATATGATGACCCTGCTTTTTATTTGGAGATTTCGACAAACACCAGGACCAGGTAAAATTGTACGTAACAACTGCCTTTGATTCACTCTAATGCAAAACGTCTCTCTGCGGACATGAGCTTATCAACAAAAATTGCTTGTTTTTGTGTCCTTTACAACCACCCAAAGTTTGTCGGTCTAATTTTGGGACACCCTGTATAATTGGTGGTTGGTTACTTCAGAATGATAATACATAAGTAAGTGTCATGTCATAAGCAAATAGTACTTTTTAGAAGAAATAATTTATAAAGTTTTTATATTCATGTAGTTATATTCCCAATAGGGGTAGGAACAAAAGCCCGAAAAGTTCCCACCCAACGAGTGTCCACAACATCCCCCTTTTTCGTGAAAACTCACCCCTAGCGTGTATAGGTTACAGTTTTTTAAAAAAATTTTGTAACCCGTTGCTCCGATTCGCAAAATGTATAGGAGATGAAATGTTTAGGATTAAATTCTACACATAAAAGGTTATATTGTCCTTTTGGCTAATCTCCACCCAACTCTGGCAAATTGTGTTTAAAGTTAAAGGGATAGTTCTTTATAAAGTTGTTTTAAATGTCCAAGACAAACACTATATCTGTCTATTAACCGAGGATTATTAACCACTGTATGTTATAATGTGTAGAATACGTAAAGTACCTACGTAAAATAGCTGCACTTAAAACCTCATTTTATTTATTTCGAACAGCGCGCTAATTACTACCCTTAACTAAACGTTATTTTCGTGAATTGGCTGGGGATTAGACAAAACATCAATACAGCACTTTTTGTGTAAAATTTAATAAAGAATATTTTTGTTTCTATAAACATTGCCGGTTTAAACAACGGCTAAAGAGAAAAATGAGAAAAACAAGCACAACGTACGAGCTGGGGGGTGTTTTTTGGTAAATAAAGGACGTTGCGGACACATATCAGTTGGGAACTTTTCGGGTTGTTGTTTCTACCCCTGCTGAGAGTTTATCTACGTAATATGAAAACTTTATAAATTATTTCTCCTATTCTATGTTTTAATGTTTAATTTCCGTGTACTACAAGGTTCATAATCCAGAACTAGAACATTAAGAAAAATATTATCAATCATACAAATAAATTTATATCAATTGTTAGCACAAAAATATCTAATAAATAACAATTTTATATACAAATCACCTTAATGAAAAAATATTGTTGCTGCTAGAAATTTCTAACCACCACTTTTAATTAATAACTAAACAATAAGTAGGTATACCGGGTGTAACAAGATCATGCTACACCCCACTTTTTCCTTTATTTTTCAAGATAAATGGTTGAAATTTGGAACATCCTATACACTTAATAAACGTCACTTTTTGATATATTAAATGATTTTTTCCATTTCCGGTTTCACCGGAAGTAACACTAACTTTTGATTTTCAAATGGAACACCCTACATATTAATGCATTTTGGAATTCTGCATAATTTTCTGAATTCAATGATACCACATAGTGACATTTCAGTCTTCAATATTTATTTTAATTTAATTCTTAGTTTTCTATTTAAGTATGGCATGACTGTTCCGATTTATTCTACTTGAGCCGTGTAATACTAGAAAAATCGAAATCCCTTCGAAAATACTAAATTATGTTATTTAAAAGAGTAAATAGAGTTCATCCAAATGGTTTTTGGAACAAAACACAATCTTTTCAAATATAACCCTATTGGTACAATGGTACCATTTATTGCTAGTATTAATAAGGAATTTATTCATGTGCTTTATTAAAATCTGCGATAAATACAATCAAAATTACAGCTAAGAGGAAATAAGAAAATACAATTTTGCTTCAATTATAAGGTAAGAAGTAAATAAGGTGGCTTTGAAAACAATGAAATATTTAGCTTGTCAAACATTTGTTGATTTACCAGTGCTTTTATTGTTTTCATTGTTTTCAAAGCCACCATATTTACTTCTGACCTTATAATTGGAGCAAGATTGTGTTTTCTTATTTCCTCTTAGCTGTAATTTTGATTGTATTTATCGCAGATTTTAATAAGGCGTATGCATAGATTCCTTATTAATACTAGCAATAAATGGTACCATGGTACCAATATGGTTACATTTGAAAAGATTGTGTTTTGTCCCAAAAACCATTTGACATTTGACTGAACTTTATTTGCTCATAAATCACATAAGTTAGTATTTTCGACTGGATTTCGATTTTTTTAGAATTACACGGCTCAATTAGAATAAATCGGGACAGTCGTGGAACACTTAAATAGAAAACTAAAAATTAAATTAAAATAAATATTGAAGACTGAAATGTCACTTATGTGGTATCACTGGTTCACGATCTAAATTGCATAGTGTTGGTGTTATGCTCCCAACTCTGAATACCCCCATATAACAATTTTACGTCAAACATTTTTCGTTTTTGAGAAATTAATTAATTGTTGCTTGGGGTCCGGTTGGACCCCACCTTGGCCATCCATGTAACAAAATCTAAGTTTGTGTTTTTTCTAAAAAACGAAAAATTTTTGACGTAAAATTGTTATATGGGGGTATGCATAAAAGATGAATATTCAGCTAGAAAACGCCTTAAACGGATATGCTTGCTATTACAATAGTTACGAAATAAAAAATAGGTCTGGGGTCCGGTTGGTGAGTTTAGTTCAAGTCTATATTTAATAGACCAGAAGGTTTGGAGGATTTGCAAAATCGAATTTGACAGGAAATGAAGACATTCCTTGAGAATTCTCTTTAAATCGTTAGAGAAGCTTTCATGTCAGACTGCATTATTTCCACGGCAACACTTTTCGGATTTTCCGCTTTATTTTTAATTATAATTTACATAGCGTCAATATATTCCTAGAGACAAAAAAATATTGCAGCAGGCCGTATTCTGTCTTAATAACCTTAGAACTGTCTGTATTAAGTCAGAATACGGCCTGCTGCAATTGAGTTTTTAAAAAATCACATTGTATTTTGTAATTTAAGAAATCCAATAGCAGCGATGTATAAACATCATTTTGAAAAGAAAATATTTTTTGCTCTAAAATATCTATCTTGAATGTGATCCTATTACAGAAATTCTTTTAAAATTCTATCTTCAACTGCAAAGGAGAGCATTTTTTTAATGCTTTTTAACGAACCTGCATAGAACAATATCCAACACTTATGATACTTGAAATTTACCATGGTTTCTGTTCTGTAAAACTATGAACACCGAGTAAGACGTAGAAACTATAAATCGAATGATATGGTTTCTTTGTTAATAATTCTAATAACTTATATTGTTAATTACACAGTACTGTGTTCAGATTCACACAAAGACACGTGTAATTTGGAGTCTCTTTTAGACGGAATTTTAAACCGAAACCTATGTTCTATAGTATTCTACAGCACCTCTGCAATATTATTTCAGAAACTACGAGGATACACACCCAAGCAATTGTTACTATAGATATATTAGAAAACTATTCTACAGTAATGTTAATGGGATGTCGACTTCTCGCAATAATTAGTATTAAAGCCCTTTGAAGTTTCAGGTCGCCCCCTACATAGTCAGATTTATAAATGGGCTTTCTTACTCTCGAGAATAATTTGATCTTCCAGACAGAAATTGTTTTAGCTTGGAAATATACTAAGACTACTTCACATGGATTTCTTACCAGTCGGGAGTCCCTAGAAGCATTCTAAACATTTCAAGTTTTATTTGAGGACTAAACATTTTAAGTTCTATTTGAGGACTGCTTACGTTTCAAGACTTGGTTTTAACTGAGGCTCAGCGTCCTGCAATGTAAAACACAACTAAAGAAATTATAAATTCTCTTTAGTAATAACATAATGAATACGTTAGTCATTTCTTCGCCAATGTCTATAGTTGCCAAATGGTACCGAACAGCCTATTTTAAGGGCTGTTGAAGATGTTTCCATGGAATTTCTAAATCCATCATGTCTTTATTGAACTTGTGTGATTTTTCTAGAAATCTTTTTTAATTCTTTGACTTTGTAACTATATGTCTTACCTTGTTCTTAAATACATTAAATAACACTTATACTGAACATATTGTTGTAACTGACTACTTTTTACCATTGCGCTAGGATTATTCTGAAACATAAATCAAAAGATAACGTGCGCCAATATGTTATTAAATATATTGTGTTGTCTATATTAAGCTGCGGTTTTGGATAATTCGTAAGTAGCTGTAACGTGCGTTTAAGAGGACCGTAAGAAAAAGCCCAATCATGTTAATGATCAGTCTTCAATCGTCTCAGGAATTTGCCAGATTATACCTTTAGCACACCTATTCTAGCAAACTGCCCCTATATAAAGCAAAAAATTATTCCCAGAATCAGACAGGTAAAATCAATATTAAACCGTGGAGATTTCAATGCAAGTTCACCACGGTAACACAAATATCTAAATTTATGTTTCTAAGGTTATGTAACTCAACATACAATAGATTTACCTACCATTTTGCATAGAAATGCAGGTAATTAATAGCTTGTACATATATACGTATATTTTAAATCGGTATTTTAAAGCAATCCTCCTTACATATTATTAACATCGTTATGGCTGAGATAAAGCGCCGTTGCAGAAATACAAGAAAATTAACGAAACGCAAAAAGGTATTTTCTGAACGTTTGTTGTGGCGAGCTTTTACATAATTCTTTCCCCACCAATTGGTAATAATTAAAAGTTAAACAAATAAAATTATTAAAACGGCGTACCACAACGTTCCGAAGATAAGTCTATGGTCGTTTTCAAACAAAAGAAAAATGTTTTTAACTGGAGTAGTTTGGTGATTTAGTAAGTTAAACAAAACTATAAATAATTAGTGGCCAAATACCTACGAAAAAAATTATTAATTACCTGTTTAACTGTTACTGGTATCCTCTAAAAGTTCCTTCATTTTTGAGCCAACAAATCTTTCTTAAACAGCTACCTATTAATGATTTGATAATTTTAATAGATCGCCATTAACTGCAAAAGGTTCTCTGATAATATGAATCTTATTTCCTTATAAAGATATTCGTGGTAGTCGCTGACCTGATTTCTCGTATAAATAAACAAGGGAATGGACTCATGGACAAAATTAACGCACCACTTTGTTAAACTCACATAATTACAATTTTTAAAAAATATTCACTTACAATACCACGAGTGGTCAAAGAATTGTCGATTTTTTTTTGCTGTAACATCACGAATGTTCCTTGTGCTTGCAATCACAACGAACATGAATGATTTTACAGCAGAAATAATCTACAATTCTTTGACCACGAATGGTATTTGAGGAACTATTCAACGAAAAAAAATCATTTCCGTCGAATCATTTTCCATAAATTAGTCCACATTCAAGTTTGTTTACATGAAAATTGTTCTCTGTGGGATATAACTAGCAAAAAACTGTTTTCAAACAATTTTCGCTTCGTATCACTAGTGAAATTTTATCGACAATTTTTTCTAGTGGAAATTGTCGATACAATTCGTTTTGATTGGCTCAAAAACGTCAAATCTTGCATTTTGATTGGTCGATTTTTGACAGATGACATATGAATTGAATAGTCAATCAAAATTACACGAAGGCTTATTGTTAGGTTTGTGTCATCAATAATTGTACGGAAATAAGCAAAGCATAACATTATTTAAAATCGTTTCCGATTTAGAACCTTTTTTTTATTAAAAATGTGTGGAACTTGAAAGCAAAAAGAAAATGTAAACAATAGAATTAATGTATACCACGTATACCGTCCTCTACTGCTAATTACCGCATTCATGCGTCTTGGTGTGCTGGAAATTAGATTTCTAATAATTTCCTGGGGAGTATTCTCCCATTCTGCAATTACTGCATCCACCAGTCGATTGTGATTGACAGATGGAGGTGTACGATTCACTAGGGTGCTTCGCTTTCCTACGTTTGTACAGTCTACATTAAATTTAAAAAAAATTTCAATTTTCAAAGCTTAACACATCATCAACACACATCACTGGAGTCAAGAAAACATTAAATATTAAAATTATTAAAATCGTAATAGTTTTTGTACTGTAACGATGCGGGGTGTTGAAAATGTCCAATTTTCAATAACTGGCGAAAACCCCCGAGTTTTGGACCCTCGTTGCTCTTCGTTGCGTATTTGTAAACCATTCTTTTAGAAAGGGTAGGAAAGTAAAGTCACAGAAAACATCTAATATAATTTTAAGTTTTTTTATTCAAACAGATGAGAATGTTCAGTCCTAGCGACGTTTAATATTGGTTATTCGGAAGTGGGTGTCCGTAACCGACTTGGCGGCCTAGGTGTCGAATCTCCTGAAAAGAAAAACGAAACAAAGGAATTTTACGAGCCTAATGGGTTGTTTACGGCCCAGAGTAGCTAGCGTATGCAAACGGGATGCAGGAGGATTAGCCCAATGAGCCTAATGAGAGCCTGAACTCCCAGAGTAGCTTGTTAAGGAAAGAAAGTTGCCGGAGCGGACGTCAAGGAAGGGTTATGATCACAATAGCCTAATAGGATACCCTAGAGTGGCTTGTGTGCGTAGAGGAAGGAATGGAATCCTCTTTGATCTGATGATCGTTGTATTTATACAATTTCTCTGAACCACCCCCAAGAAGAAGGAGGGCCTTTTAGCAAATTCAGTCAACTTCCCCACTACAATTTAACGTTTGATTGGTTAAACAGGGTTTCCAGCATCCTTAGCCGACGTCACATCGGGACCCATACGAATGTTAATTACATCGGTTTTAATATTTCTGTAAACCGTCCCGGGATGGAAATACAGAGGAACTTGATATCCACACCTTTAGTTGTCTTGCTGTCGCAAGATCGTAGGTCCCCCCGGACCGTAGACATAAATTATCGTAGCTGCGTTCTTCTTCCGAGCACCCGCCCTCTCATAAATAACCCCACACTATGCATCAATATCTGTAATAGCTAGAAATCTATACTAAAATACAAAGAGACGTTTCATCTTAAGTGGCCATTTATTCCTATTTCTAATTATACAATAGAGTTATTTTATTATCCTAGTTTCCTAGTGTATTACAATGGTACCCATCTGTCAACTTAACTAGCACGTAAAAGATTCGGGCAAGGACATAACACAAACCCTATATAAAACCCTTCGTCTGTCAGTCTTGATTGATTGCAACACCCTTACACATGCACCCATTACAGTACCTCGAGTGGTAAACAAATTGAAAGTGAACAGAATGTCAACGAAATACATAGAATTGTTATTTTTAAAATTTTTAAATTATATCCACAAATAGTGATATAATTTGAATAGTACACACCTTATTACATACAAATAAACGGGTTGAATATAATTATGTATGTTCTAAGCTCTGTACGAATATGTTAATTAAACAATGTGATGATGTAGGGAAGCCCTGATGATTAAATAAACTGTGAGGATATACAAGAAGTACTCTCAAGGTTAGTAAAGGATAAAAGCAAGCTAGCAAAGAAATGCAGACAATTCCTCCCTGCATTTAAAAATGATAAATATTGAAAAAATGTTAAAAATACTTATACTTATAACAGAAAAACTGCATGACAATTTCATAGAAGATTAACTAGGAAATAATATATAAAACAAATTAGGAAAGACATAGACTGCAACATGATTACAGAATGAAATCCTGCTCTAACCGATTTACAAACTAAACACTTGACCCATGCTTAATTAAAACGGTTTTAGTACCAATAAACTTTCACATTAACTTGCTCCAACAAACTACACTGAAATAAAAAGCAAGTAATTTTTGGCCACTCCTTAAAAAGGAAAAGCACATTTTCGGCCTTAATAGACACCACTCATTTTCTTATTTGTATACAGTGTGTCCCAGGATAGATGTTACAATAGGTGTGATGGACAAAAAATTTTTGAATTTTATTTTAAGATTGTGGAATTAAGCCCTGCTTGGTTTGAAGAGAATTTTAAGAATATTTTCAGTTTTTAAAAAACAAGTCGGCCTTGACATTGAAGCGAAAGCTATTTTCTTTTCAGGTAAAGTACCCTTTTTGTTCGTGACACAGCAAAATTTTACTAAGAAAAGTTGTTCATAATAGGAAATTATGGCCCTATGCAAAATTTCAGGAAGATTAGTCAACGATAGTTTTTTCATGGCCTCCTGGCAGTTATGTGGAATAAATAATTTATTGTCGATCAGTGTTATTATTATGTTTCGTAAGTTAAATTTCTTGTAAATGCTATTTGTTTCATTCAATGTTCTACAAAGAAAATTTTGAATAAATACAATTTATTTTGTTTAATCTAAAATGTGACGGTTTAATCAAAGTAGGCAGATCTTCCTGAAATTTTGCATACGGCCATAATTTCTTATTATGGACAACTTTTCTTAGTAAAATTTTGCCGTATCATGAACAAAAAGGGTACATTACCTGAAAAGAAAATAGTTTTCGCTTCAATGTCAAGGCCGACTTGTTTTTCAAAAACTGAAAATATTCTTAAAATTCTCTTCAAACCAAGCAGGGCTTAATTCCACAATCTTAAAATAAAATTCAAAAATTTTTTGTCCATCACACCTATTGTAACATCTATCCTGGGACACGCTGTATATTTGAAGTAGGATTTATGAAAACTATCGTCATATCCCCGAAAAGCTTAAAAAATTGTATCTCCATATTAAAATTATTCGAAAAGGTGTTAAGAAGGATATGAACAAGATTTCGTTTGAAGATTTAAATGGTGATGCCATTTTCATTTACAAATCTCCAATAATTTCGAAAAAATTACAGTTTAAGTATTTTTGTAATTATAATACGTAATGTAAATATGCAAACCGAGCTGCCTAAAAGCCTTTGATTCTCGAGTGGCTGTTTATAATTAAGAGATCTTAACTTGAATCGCACATAAAAAAATTATTGGCTAAGTCCGTCACTTTGAATTAAAACGAGTCTCTGAAACATTAAAAATAATTATTATTTCTAGATATCAAAATGAACCTCCCTTCTACATATTATTACGGCAAGAATTGATTCCAAGTCTTTCGGAGTACATATTATAACAACATGTGAACATATTTACTTCAAGATTTACTTTAACTTGTGCGACAAACAAAACACAGTCTTCCACTTCTTATATTTAAATTGATAATTTCCAGAATTTTACAAGTAATATTAATATACACATCCATTGTCAGTCCAGGTTAAACAAGATATGAATTTTGTAAACATATTTTGTGATGTATAAGTTCTTCCCACATTACATTTTTATTTGATTCTTAAATTAACTATTTCAGTAAACTATATTACTCCGGTTGCACTATTAATAAAGTAGTTATATTGACGTTGATTTTTTTTCCCGGAAATTACGATAACTTTAACTACTATCCTTTAACCTAGCTGGCTTTATACTACCATAAATTATTCAGCTTAAAAAAAGGGAATAAGTTGTAATTATAACAATGAAACAACCAATTAACTCGGAAAAGTTCTTCTAACATATAGAATACGAAATGAAGGCAATAATTGCAGTTAGAAAAGTGTAAAACATAACTAACAATTACCGCTATAAAATATTCATAGATGATTATTATACGGAAAAACTGTACAGACGCTTTTAAGCCCGCGTATTTGCTTATCTTTTAAGCTAAAACTGTGAAATCTTTTACGTCTAGCACCTAAAACATAATCTGAAACTTTTGATTAAGGCCTTTTGTCTTGAAGTAAATTTTATACAACATACTTCATAGCCTAAATTTAATTTTTGAATGCTTTGACAAACCTCGGATTGAATTATTTCATTTGAAACTTAATCATTAAATGGTTTCGCATAAAATACTAAAAAAATATTCACAAATATAACATATGCATTAGAACCCAAAATAAAAGAGTATTTTACCTTACTAACCCTTAAGAGATTATTCAGAAAATAAATACATTATGAAAGGCTACTGTATTTCTTTTTATATAAAACCCCAGTTTCTAATAACTACCTACATAATCGAAAAATAAAATCAAAGACAAGCATTTTACTGTTGAAATCGTTTCCTCAATACGGAAATAAATGGAAGGTGTAAGGTTAGGGCTCTCAAAAAAGCCGAACTTTAGACAACATTAATTTCAATAAACTGCGATATGTTAGGGTTAATGCATTTTCGAATAAGGGTCCTAAAAAGGGCTGTGTAGCATTTGAGTAAGCATTATATTTCTTAGAAGGTCTAGGAATAACATGCGACATTACGATTTTTATTGTTACACATAAAAAACGTTATAAATCAATGTGCGTTTCTCTCAATTAACAATAATTATATATTTTCCACCAAAAAAATCTATTCGGATAAATTAGAAAAAATTATGTATCCACATACAACAACGAGATTAACATTTTCACTTATTTTCACCCCAGCAATTAAAAACCAAACTTAAAGAACATTATCATTATTATTATTATCGTTAAGAAAACTTACACTTAACTAATCAGAACATAATGTAAACTATCAAAGGCAGAGTAATCTATAACAAATAATACTTAATAGCAGAAAAACACCGGAAACCAAAACATATTTACTTTTCAAAAAGACATTTATGAATACCGCAACCTACAAAAATTATAATAAGATTTCAAATTAACTTCCTTACCAAAAAATCCTGGCGAATGGGTAAATTCTCTGTGAAACAGAATGTTGAGAGATTCATTATGAATAAGATTAAAACCCTTAACTTCAAACTATTACTTTCCTGAACACATCATTAACTTCTGCGCAACAAAATTCAGGTCAATAGTGGGATATATTATATAAACCCCAACAACGTTGAATATACAACAATTTTGTATTTTCCATCTGAAATGGATACGAAGGCAGTTCTTGTTGGTACCAAACGAAATTTTAGTGGTTATTTCAAAAAAGAAAGATTAGTTTTGAGAGTTGTTGGAATATCTTTAACGGGCAATGAAGGAGTTGCCTACAAAATTTATTCTTTTGTGTTTATACTTTTATTAACATTCTTGTACCCGCTGATTGATCTTCGGGAGATATTTATTAACGATTTTGATACCGTTGCTGGCATGATGATGTACGAGTTTGGAGGAATTTTGAGTAAGTTTTTTTAAGCAATTCTTCGTCAACTACTTCTTTTCTACCTATTTACTAAATTAAATTGAAAATTAACGTCTGGCAACTATTAAACCCTTTGAATTAACGACCGATTTATCAGACAAATTAAAACAATAAAAAACTTTGATACAAGTTTAATTCGTGACGTTTCGATCTTGATTTTAGAGCCTTATCAAACTATAACAATAATTAACAATTAGTCAAGAAGTAAAAAACTAACAAGGGGTTAAAATAGCAAAAAAATTTAAAATTAAATAATTACCTGTGAGTTAGAAACAGCCAAAAAGATTATGAATAAATTTGATAGTGAACGCTTACGTTTAGAAATCCACAAGACTCGAACACCATAACTTTATTGCAAACACATGTTAAAATTTAGGATGGCTGGTTCAAACTGAAGTAGAACTTGAAAAGGGCAAAATATTAACAAACTAAAGGACAGAGGGCCCTACCCACATTTTTTAATTTATCTCGTGGAACTAAACATACACACTAAAGAAAGTTACAAGGACAAAACATTTTTTATTCTAAATTAATGATAGCATTGTATACAGGGTTAAGTTTTTATGTATCAGTGTGGTTGTTAAGTGTAAATTTATTAGATTTAATATGAAGCATCTCAGAAATTAGTCTTTTAGACAGATTAGTTTCAGAATCTAAAATTGGTATATTATCCCATTGCATATCATGAGACTGTACCATGCGGTGTAAAGAAATAACATTAGGAAAATCACTAGAAATATTTTTCTGATGTTCCTTTATTCTAGTACGTAAATTCCTTTTAGATTGACCAACTCATAGAACAATATTATTATTACAGTAGACAACATTACTAAGATCCTGTTTATTAGTCTTATCCTTGCCTTTTTTAACGAAAATATCTAACCTGTTATAGATTTTATTAAACGATAGTGAAATTTATATCTTTAAAGATTTTATTAATTTTATTAGAGATATGTTCTTGAACAATAACCCCTTTTTGAATAACAGTCAGACTATAATGTTGCCCTTTCAAGAACATATCTCTAATAAAATTAATAAAATCTTTAAAGATATAAATTTCACTATCGTTAATAAAAAACAGGTTAGATATTTTCGTTAAAAAAGGCAAGGTTAATATCTTGCCCTTTTCAAGTTCTACTTCAGTTTGAACCAGCCATCCTAAATTTTAACATGTGTTTGCAATAAAGTTACGGTGTTCGAGTCTTGTGGATTTCTAAACGTAAGCGTTCACTATCAAATTTATCCATAATCTTTTTGGCTGTTTCTAACTCACAGGTAATTATTTAATTTTAAATTTTTTTGCTATTATAACCCCTTGTTAGTTTTTTATTTCGTGACTAATTGTTAATTATTGTTATAGTTTGATAAGGATCTAAAATCAAGATCGAAACGTCACGAATTAAACTTGTATCGAAGTTTTTATTGTTTTAATTTGTCTGTTAAATCGGTCGTTAATCCAAAGGGTCTATTTACTAAATGTTTTTAAGGAAAAGCTCGAATTCCGAATTTTGCAAAGTTTTAAAGTTTTGAAACTGATAACAGCAAACTCAAATGTTTTAATTTAAGTTTAACGTGGTTTAACCACTTCCTAAAATTAATAACATCCAATCAAAATTCAAAGCGATATGGCAAACAAGACATCAATAATCAAAAATTAATGCATTCTTCTTAACTCAATAAAAGTTTTGTGCAAACCACCTTAAATGGTTTATCATTTATAACTTACATTACAGTCACAATTTTGATGGGTTCTATTTATTACAGCCACTAATCTGTTATTTCTTAATCTTCTTAGGGGACTATTTATGATTAATGAATTACACCTAAGCTAATATTTATATAAATCAACCTAGATTAAAATTGCACAGCAGTACCAGAAGTGTTATTTTTGAATAAATAAATTGTTATGGCAAAGCATGTTTCTAAGACTTTGAAACACATGTTATTTAATGACTTTCATTAATTTTAGCTTTCTAGTTTGCAACCTAACCAAACTTCGAGAAGGAGCTAAAAACGCGTGGAACTTCCTGAAGTCATTTATATTTAACTACTGAAAGTTAAAATTATGCAACATAAATCTTCATAAAGTATTTTATTTTATAAGGGTTTCATTAATATGGCTAAGCTTTCCAGAAAACTTAATTTTTGTAAATATCAGTAACTCAAAGAAATTTAAGGAATTATTTATTTAGAAATCTATATAAATTTTTCGGTTTGTTATTACACCAAACTGACAGTATCAATAATTTCAAAACCGTTTTTAATGTTACCTATCTTTAAAGTAAACACACAAACCTTAGAAAAACACACTTTTAATATTTTCTATAATTTCCAGCAATTTTTAAAACTTCCTTTATTCTGGCAAATCGTCTAAAACTAGGAAAAATTCTAGATAAATTCGAAGAATATACGTTTAAACCTAATTTAAAAAGGGGTGGCGAAAAGGAAGAAATGTTAATTAAGGAATGTCTTTGGATTACAAGTGTCCAGGTAACTATTTTTCTTCTTACATATGAAATTTCATACAAATTTTACTTTTTCTTGTAATAAAGAATTAAAAGTTGAGTAGGATGAAATCTTGTAAATTTCTAGAGCTTTGCATATTGGATATGCGCTGGCCTTTGCTTTGGTGGAGCTATTTTAATGACCCTTATTAAGACAATAAGAAGCAGCGACTACCACGACTTGGATTTTCCTTATGGGCCATTTAATATCTTAAATATAACTTACAGTCCAAACTATGAAATTTCTTGGTTTTATCAGAACCTCAGTGAGATATGGATTGGAACACAGTTTGCAACAACCGATCTGGTGACAGCCGGTGTCCTAGCGCATATAAGTTATCAATTTAAAATGGTGCAAAACAATTTTAAACTACTTGTAAAAAATAGCAACGATAGGACTATGCAGGTACTGCAGCACACTATCTGTAACTTACAGAATTTTTATGAAAATAAAATTTTTTTAGGATCAGCAGATGCACTCTCCTAATAAGGCTATTCATTTTTCTGATGCTATTTACTGTCCAAATATTCCTTGGAAACACTTGAAAGAATCTTTCCAAAAAGCCGTTTCTTACCACTTAGCAGTAGTAAATATTGCCAATGAAATAGAAGATTTATACAGCACATTGCTCTTGTTAACATTTTTGGGCACATTGGGGATGTCATGCTTTTTAGTATACCGTGCCTCGGTCCTTCCGTTGAATGATCCTCGATTGATAAGATCTTTCATTGAAGCCATTACCGGTTGCATACAGATAGCAATAATATGTTACTGGGGAAATCAGGTGGTACTTGAAAGCGAGAAAGTAGGAGAAGCTGTTTATGAAACGGACTTTGTGGGAACTGATTTAAGATTTCAAAGAGCTGTAGTATTTGTTATCAGACGAAGTCACAATTCTACCAAAATCACGGCGGGAAAGTTTACTGATATTTCCCTAACTACGTTTACATGGGTATGACATCATTTAATTATACCAAAAGTTATCAAAAACGATTAGTTGCACAAATTTTCTAATTTTATTGCGAGAGATATTCGGGCTTTAGTATGAAACTAGAGATAAATCTAAAAAGAATAGTGAAACCAGGATAGTATCTCCCACCTGATGTTATTTCTATTAACACATTTCAACATCATTTACTGGAGAGTTTGTCATTTCCTGAACTTTATGCCGATTTTATCAAGTAGGTATACAAAGCCCGATTCATTAGAGTAATAACCAAAATTATAAATATTTTTGACTATACTCTAACAGGGCCCACAGTTTAACATGAATTATATCATGAAAACCTTTCTTCCTTTCTCAACGAAGCTCTTATTTAATGTAACCGATTTTACACTGTTATTGGGGTTATACAGCTATTCTGTGTCATTGTGCAGCTTTGCTTCATGTATAAACCATATAAGCTTGAGGCTTCGAGAGACATTTTACTAAAGTATGCAGGAATCTCATCAAAGTTTCAGGTAGTAAGAAGGAAGAAGAACTCTGTAGAACCGTCTTTGAAATTTTGAAATGTTATTGAATAAATAATTCTAACGAATAATATTGCTGTAATGGACAGTTCTTACTTAAGCAAATCGAGTGCCAACGTGTGGATTAGGCTTACTATAAAAAAAAAACAAGAGGTTAAAATATTGCCGCATAGAAACTTTTTTTAAACTAGGGTAAGTCCGGGATAGTTGGACCAATGGGTTAGTTGGACCATCACCGAGAACGCTACTTTACACAACGATGAATGAACTTATAACGCGTCCACCCCTTCAGTGGAACAGTTTAAGTTGCGGCAGGTCATAATCACCTGCAGATCTTTCATCGATATATCAAAATTAAACATAGTTGTGAAAATATTCTGCTAAAGTTTTGTGTTGGCTGTTTGCTATTGATCATATCGAGCATAAAAATAAGAATATTTTTGAAATTTATATTTATACATGTAGCTAAGATGTTAGAAGTACAGTTAACCTAACTTTTGCGGCGTTTCTAACCACGTGGCTCCGGTGACAAAGTGGTCCAACTAACCCATAGTATTGGGATAGTTGGACCGTTACTTTTTGGGTTAGTACAGATGAGGAATGGGATGAAAATAATTGCTCAGGGTGTGTAGAAAATTATTCTACAACACAAAGAAAAGCTGACTGGTGCAAATGCATTAAATGTGATAGGTGGTCACATGAAGGATGCATGAAATATGCAGACATGTGTGAACGGTGCGGCAAAGTGGCTTATAAAAAAAGTGTATAATCTGCTTTCTGAGAACAGTTATAAGTATTAATCTAAAATGTATGTTACGTTTTTATTTTGTAGAAAGTTATTTTTTAGAGTGGTGTTTATGTTTAAAAGCCTATCTTTAAACAGTGGTCCTACTAACCCATAGCGTGCAGTCCAACTAACCCGCTTGCTATGGGTTAGATGGATCGGTTATCACTTTTACATTTTTTGTTCACATATGTTAATGTTTTTACTTTCACCTAAGTTTTTAATAAATATATATACACATTACCAAAAGGCGTATTGAGAGCAATCAGTTTTCAAGCCTTAAATGTGAAATTAACAAAACCAGAACGTTCTAAAAAAAAGTGGTCCAACTATCCCGGACTTACCCTAAGTCCATTTATGAGCTGTTAAAAAAATCTCAACTTCTTTTTCTATTCCACGTGTCCCATATTTGAAATAATATCACAAAACAATAAACAACTTTTTAATTCCACCTTTTAAGCTAAGTATAATAAGTAAAAGAATAGGAATCTTTAAAACAAAGTTTCGTCTGTCTCAGGCCATCACCAGTGCTTTAGTTAAATTGCCTTTTCTTTCTGACTTCCGAAATGTGCAGCATGCCCTATTAACAAAATAATATACAGGGTGTTTCAAAATTGCACGGCACTATTCTACGGACGTATTCTCCAGGTCAAAACAAACAAATAAGTTCAAACTGATTTATTACTGAGAAAATTAAAGGTAAAGATATATGTATTAAAGTGTGATGTTAACAAGTGATTGTGGCTAGTAGTGATTTTCATAACAATTGCGTATCATTCTTTATTTACTGCAGCAGCTATCAAGAATAGTCCTGGTAACGAGATTGTTTCAAACGTTTACTTTGAATATTTTACTACTGTAAAAAAATTCTGTTTTTATCTTTTAATATATTGGAAATAAATCAAGAAACAAATGTTTATCTGAACTCTTTTTGTTTATTTTGACCTAGAGAACATGTCTCTAAAACAGAGCCCTACAATTTTGATACATATTTATCAAATATATCTTTGAAATAAACGACTTTATTAAGGTTTTTTTCTTATTTTTTGCTGTAGAATTGCCGTGAAATTTTGAAACACCCTGTATACAAAAATGAATTCTGTTTATTCTGTAGATTTTAATCATAATCTTTATTAAAAGTAAATGCTGAAGCTTTGAATTTTTGTGAAACGTGCCCTAAGCAAGGGAATTCATTTATGCAATATGTATATTGGTGTAGCGTATGAGGGATACTCTTGCACCATACTGAAACGAGTAATAAAGTGTATTTCAGTGAAAACGCAAATAAGCAGCTATAAATAATTATGACAATTATGATCAAGGCAATCTTTATAATTTAAAAATATATACTTCTCTTCCTTGTTACTAGAATTTTAACTTAGGTACATTAAACATCTAAACCCTCACTTTTAATTGGATCAAGAGTATAACAGTCACAGTTATACATTTCGAAGCATATGCTGCTTTTATTAAAACTATTATGTCTTTTTTGTTTCTAGTTTTTAAGGACGTCCTATTCGGCATTTATGGTACTGCATAATCGAAATGAGAATAAAATTCAAACATAATATATAAGTTTCCTTAAGCACCCTGATGCAACACCAAATTCCCATATATAATCGTGGAGAAGTAGATTGTTCTGAGATAATCATAAACGAAGGTACAGGAGCATGAATAGAAAATTATTTTAGCATAGTTACATTTTTGTTTTAACATAAACTTGATTTTAATAAAACCAATCGTTTAGTAGGATTTGTGTTCTTTAAGGTATAGTAAACATTTTGACATTTCAAGATATCACATTACGCTGTTTTCATTACAACAATTTTTAAATTCACAAAACGTAAACGCATCTACCTCGAGACTGGCGTCGGAAGAAACCATAAAAACGAAGTTTAAGAATCTAAACTATTAAAAAGCAAATTAAATAGTAATTACAAACCTAATTTGAAACATCACATTTTAAAACACATTAGAAGGAACTTTTTTAGAGAAAGTAAAGCTCTCTTATATGCTTATTTATAATACGAAAACTAACCTCCGAAACATAATTCGAAATTTTAGAGAAATACCTTTCAGATAAACAATATAGACAAACACATACTGGCCGATTCACATAAGACGCGCCCCTTAATAAATAAAGCAACCCAACTTACAAATTCAAAAATGACGTTGATCTACGTTACTCCTCAATTAAACGTATATGTTGGAGGCAGACGGCGAATTCGGCCCGTGGCCGATATATTTGAACATATCGCCATATGTCCACAGCAGAAATGCCAGAGCCGAAATAACGATACAATTCGGCATCTGTACATGCCGATTTGAACACATTCCGAAATATTAGATTGCGCATTGGTCATATGACAAAAAAGGTTGTTTAATTAAAGCAAATTCATAATAGCGATTAACATAACATTTATTGCATTATTTATTGCGACAGGAAGTAGTACTTGAATGATACTTGCTATTACATTTTATCTTGTTTAGTACACATTTGCACTTTTTGTCATAATATTGTTTACGACAAGTACGGTCAGTACGGTGGTAAAATTATTACCGCTATTTCTTTTCAATTAATTCAAGAAGTTTTTCTTCAGTCCCCAGTTGGAGTAATCCTCGTATAATTTGCTGACCATGTAGTCGATGTCTTTAAAATATTGAGCGGTTACCACCTGGTCGTCTGCGTAGTGTAGTGTAAAAAGAATACTATCTCCAATTAGAATGCCCATTCCTCCACACTTCCTTTTACGTTGAGTTAGTGCGGGATCCAGGTATATGTTAAAAAGGATTAGTGATATACAGCAGCCTTGTCGTAACCCTTTCGTTACTTTGATCAAACAATCAAACATAACTTTCGCCCTTCAAAAATCGGTAAAAATTATCAACAAGTTTCAATGTTTAGAAGTAAGTACGTATCAGCGTGTCAAGAGAAAATGCCAAATTATTAAACTTGTAAAGATTTATAAAAGCCCCGAAGAAGAGAACACCTTGAAAATGAACGAAATGTCAAAGAAATGAGTAGAACAGTTCAGATAAAACAAATACTTTGTACAAAAAAATTGATTAGGGAGTAGTACATACATATCTTGATATAAATAAACAGTTTATTGAATATATGGACTGTTGCTCTCTGCGAATATGAACGCAAGATGAAAAAGATAAAGTTGCAAGCTATAAAAATACGATGCGGCAGGGGGGCTCTTCATGGTGTATTTAATAAAAATAAAAGCCGAAAAACTGTTAAAAATGCTTAATGGAAAAACTACTGGACAGGTCCCTGCAAAACTAGGGAACGATATACAGGGTTCTCCAACAGGTATGACCTATTTTCATGAGGCTGTAAAAACATAATTAAAGGGTAAAATGAAATAACTCTGCGATATTTAAAAACGTTACATTATGCAATTTTAAACCTTAAAAATAACATCAGATAAATGACTACCATTGGCTGCTAAATACTGCCCCAAACGATTTTTAAAATTTTCCATAATTCGCACTAGCAACTCGTCAGGAATACTATTGATTTCTTGAGAAGAAGAAGTCAGCTGGTGTTACGTGTTAAATCTGGCGATCTTGTTAGCCAAATATGGAGACATTAAGCTCTAATTACACTCACAGACAAAACGATTGCATAGGTACCTATTTTATTTTAGGTCTCTATTTTTCTCTTTAATACTTTTCTGATTTCTTTTGCTAAATATCTTACACTGGAGCATTTCACTCTTATTAATAACTGAATAAATTAGGTACATATTGCAGCTCTAAAACAGATTCGTATAGCATCTAATGGAATAGCCTAATTTTGTTCATAACATTTAATTGGAAAAAACAACAACAACACTATAGCATTACTTTAAGGTACATTTTAGTAGTTAGTGTTTCTTCCTCTAGCTCTTGCAATAGCTTATATTCTCCTAGGTATACTCCGCAGAATATCTCTGATGGTTTCTTGCGGAATTCGAGTCCATTCTTCCTGTGCAGCGATTCTGAATTCTGCAATTGAGTTAAGAGGTGGATTTCGTGTTCGTATATGTCGTTTCAGAATGTCCCATATGTGTTCTATGGGATTTTCATCGGGACTATTTGGTGGCCATTCAAACGTTTCACTTCCGACATCTTCACGGGCATTATCGTGCATTAAGACAAATTCATCATACCCAATAAAGCCGGCATAAGGTAACACATGTTCTTCAAGGATGTTGTATATTGTTATGAACGCCCTTCTTTTAATTATTTGGATTACCAATGTAATGAAATATTCAAATTATCTCAATAATAATTTTGCGATTATTAATCACAGTTAAGGTTCATTTACAATCATTTACCTCGGTTAGCCCAGTGTAGGGTCGTTCAAAGGACTCTTCTACTTTTTTAGATCTTTTGTTTATATAATAATATAATTACCTATAGTATAATATAAATGATATCATCTCAAATTATACCAATCAGTATTTCTTCATAAATTCACCTCAACGAGCTCCGTGCGACTCTCGCTACTAATGCCACCCCATAGCATAATGGAACCCACCGAGGGTGTGCAAAATTACATTCTGCAAAATGTTCCCCAGACCTTCTGTATAATCGACCACGTCCATCAGGCTTCCATAATTGTATTCTTGTTTCGTCTGTAAAAAGAAGTTTGCTCCGTTGATGTTCATTCCAGTTAATATGAGCTCTTGCAACTTGTAATCGTCCGGTTCTGTGACGTGGTAGAAGCCGAGGAACTCTTGCAGGACGCTTTGAATTTAAACCGACCTCCTTAAGTCTTCTTATTACTGTTCTAACACTTACATTGACTTGTCCTGTAATCAGTAGTTCATTCTTCAAATGCGGAGCTGTAAGTGGGCGATTTCGCAAACTTTGAAGTCGCAAATATTTATCATTTCTTGACGTTGTACATCTTTTGCGTCCTTGCCCAGGTCGCCTTTTGTATTCTCCTGTCTCATTGTATCGTTTTACTACACTTGAAACAGTAGATTGATGAATATGCTATCTCCACGCAATATCTTCTTGCCTGCAACCATCATTAGCTAAAGTAGCAATATTTTAACAGATACTAACTCGCTTAAATGTGGCATCTTACTAACACAAACTACAGAATCAAGAACTAAGTAACGTGCGTTCAAAAATGTGTGTCGTCAAGTTAGCGGTGGAAAATTGTCACGTATGTCGTGGATTATTATGTACATTGCATAGCTTGGACAAACTGATGTGCGAAATCTGCTTCACCGGCGATTCTGAACGTCTAATTTCGAGGTTATAGTTGTTGTTGTTCGTTTTAATTTCGTTAAAAGTTCTTTTCAGAACTAAATTTGAGTTTTTTCTTATAAAATGGTGTTAACTACAGAACAAAAAGCCTTCCTCGTTGAGAGTTATTTTCTAAATGATTCTAAAATTTACGGTCGTTGGGTATATTCAGTTGCTGATTGGCGACAAGAATTATCAGAAATGTTCCCTGATGTTATTATGGATGAAAATCATTTTACGTGCTCGCTAAATAGATGCATTAAACTTTTCCGTAAAAGTGGTAGCGTTCTAAAAAAGAATAGCAGCGGTCGACCACCAAAACGTACTGCGGAAGTTGTCGAGACAGCTAGGCAAATAATGGAGGAACAACCTAGGACCCCAATTAGATACCTAGCACAACAAGTGGATCTCTCTGTGGGTACGTGCCACTCGATATTGCATAAGGAACTGCATTTACATCCATACAGAATAACTTCGGTGCAGGAGTTATTACCCGCCAATATTCCTCGTAGGTTGAATTTTTGTAGATGGCTTCTCGATACGTTTAATTAGGCTGACTCCCTGCGTAATGTCCTCTTTACGGACGAATCTTGGTTCTATAGGACGGGTTACATAAACTCACAAAATATGAGGATTTGGTGTGGCGAAAATCCGCATGAATTAGTCGAGACTACATTGCATCCTGACAAAATTGGTGTTTGGGCGGCAATTAACCATAGAAGAATAATTGGTCCAATATGTTTTGAAGGTAAGTAATTAGTTAATGCATTGCGACTATTAGGAAAGTAAAATTTTATAATTGTTTTAAGGCACTTTGGCGGCTGAATGTTATCGCCAACAGATCTTGGAACCATTTTTCCATGAATAACATGATGATGAGTTACAAGTGTGCTACTTCCAACAGGATGCGGCTACTCCGCATTGTACACGTGAAACACTGGAACTACTGCATGAATTTTTTTGATAATCGAATAATAAGTTCGAGTACCAGAATTAGAAGAAGTACAAGAACACATAATAAAAATGAAAAGTAGAGAAGCTGCGGGAAGTGAAAACATATGTGCTGAAATGATAAAATATGGAGGGGAGGAACTGCAGTAAAGAATTCATGAATTAATAGCAAACATTAATTTGGACAAAAGAAGAAATGCCGGAAGAATGGAGAATCGGACTAATAATGCCTATACCAAAAAAGGAGACAGGTCCAAATGTGTAAATTACAGAGTAAGCACATCATTAAACATCACGTACAAGATTATAACGATGATTATACAATTCATAATATAATTAACCAATCAGCATCAAGCATTTTGCTTGGTTACTACGTATTGATAAGTGAATATACCCTTGACGACGTGGTATAATCACTTTGGTGTTTCGGCTGGTCCCAAACAATAGAAAACTCGAATCTAGTATGAGTATTTTTTCAATTTTTTCGTAGCAACCATATTTACATTGTTTATCAACAAACGTCACTTGCACATAAAATTCAGTTTTGTTATTTATTCATTATATAATCTAATTATATACCACTCGAGCAGTCGCAAATAATCAACTACTTTGCCTCCTTGCTCGACGTATTGTCAAGAAACACCACTCTTCGCTGCCGCGACTCGTGGTGTTTCTTGACAATACGTCTCGTAACTCGTCAAAGTATTTTCGATTATTTTCAATGCTCTCGTGGTATAAATAGTGATAATAAAAATTAGACTTGCAAAACATGCAGAAACGTTTCTAGGAGATTACCAACTAGGATACAGAAACAATAAATCAACAACGGATGCCATCCACACAATCAGACAAATCACTGAGAAAGGTTACGAATATGATATAGATTTACATATCTTATTTCTTGATTATTTATTTATTTATTATTGTTTTTAATATATGTATAATGTCTAATTGCAATCTGTCCATTTACAATAAGCAACACATATGACAGAAGGTATTTAGTGACGTTTACAATGACATGAGTGTAAATCCAATGATTTACACTGAGATACATCTTGAGATTGTTATGTGCAAATTTTCTATGCAGCATAAGTTACGAAGTTACATGTTACATATAACACTAAAATCTATATGGCAGATCCAATGGTTTGTGTCTGTTTAATCTTTGTATATGAGCACTATTGTCTAGTAAATTTAGGGCCAGAACGTTAGGATGAGATTCTAACTTACTAAAGATATATTTCACAATCACATTTTTAAGTGAGTCCACTTTTAAGTCGTTTAGGATGTTCACATTTCTAATAAAATATGGCGCATCACATATTGCACGTAGCACTTTAGCTTGATACCTTTCTATTATCAGGATATTGGAGTTTGCTGTTGTGCCCCACAGTTGTATGCCATATGTCCATATGTGTTTAAATACTGCATTGTATACGAGAAGCTTGTTCTTAAGAGATAGTTTGGACTTCCTTCCTACAAGCCAATAATGTTTTTTAAACTTATCACGCAGTTGTTTGCGCTCCTTCCAAATATGAGTCCTTCATGTCAGGCCCTTGTCCAGGATTTCTTGATTATAAGCAAGCCTTCGACAGCTTAAAAATAACGAAAATTATAGAAGAACTAAAAGCAACACAAACACCAGAAAAAATAATAAATCTAATTAAGATGACAATGAACGAATCACAGGCTTCGGTACTACTCAGTCAAGGATCAACAGAGGAATTTGAACTAAATAGAGGGGTGAGACAAGGCGATGCTATATCGGCGCTGCTCTTTATAATAACTCTAGATGGCATCATTAAAGAAACAAAGTAGAACGGTACAATCAATATCAAATCAGTACAAATATTAGCCTATGCAGACGACATCGTAATAATCGCAAGAAGAAGAGATTGACTAGAAAATACGTTCAGCAAAATAGAAAACACATCAAAAGAAAAAGGCCTTGAAATCAACGGAAATAAAACAAAATACATGCATTGCAACAGGAAACAAAAAACATTGAGGGAAACAAAAATTGATAAGTACAAGTTTGAAGAGGTAGAAAAATATAAATATCTTGGGTTCCTGATACATAGAAGGAACGAAAGAGTGAACACAAAACATAGAATCCAGCAGGGATCCAAAGCACTATATGCAATTAAAAGCTTACTAAAGAATAAGAGACTAAGCAGAAGGACGAGAATACAAGTATACAAGACAATGATACGACCAGTTGTAATGTATGCAGCAGAAACGGCAAGCTTGACAAGAAAAGAAGAGGAACAATTAAAAAATTTTGAAAAGAAAATCATCAGAACAATCATGGGACCAGAGAGAGAACAGGAAAATGAGATAAGACCACTAATGAATCACGAGATTGAGAAAATATTGAACGGTGAAAATATAGCAAGAGTACACAAGGCACAAAGAATTAGATGGTATTGACACTTATGCAGAAAAGAAGAAACATCTAGATAAATTCGAGGAAGAGCAATTTAAAAACCTAATTTAGAAAGGGGAGGTGAAAAAGGAGAAAAATTAATTAAGGAATGTCTTTGAGTTACAAGTGTCCAGGTAACTATGTCATCGTATTAAATTTTAGAAAAATTTAATTTTGTTATACAAGGTGTTTCGAAAAAAACATGGGATAAATGATACGGCTCATAGAACACTGAAAAATAAGTGGGGTTAATAAACGTTATGTCTTAAGACTCTCCATTTTTTTTTACTTTACTTATTAGTATTTTCAAAATAAAAAAATTATTAAACTCGACATATCAATAAACACCATGTACATTTCAGGAGTAATACGTGGCTAGAAATTAGAATGGGGCTGAAACATATTGATAAGGTAACAAATTTTGACCGGAAAGGTTTCGATATTTTTACATCCCAATTTGCATTAGCGTAAACCACATTCTTTATGTTCGAACATCTCGAAAAATATCCACCTTAAAGAAGTGAAACAAGAATACATTATTTACGTAAGAAGCATTTCCAAATTCAAAGATACAACAAAAATTAAAATTTAAGCAGTGTCGTACAAAATAGGGGGAAGAGTTAAGGGATTCCGTGCTGCTGCTGTACGCCACTGGCAAAAGTGAGAAAACGGATTTTTTGCAGTTACGTGTCTTTTATATTAGGAAAACTGTCTGCCAAGTTTACTAAAAAAATGTATACTACCGTCAAAGTTATGGGCAATAATCATTTTTTAATTTTTAACTTTGACGGGCGTAACACTAAAATGGATGGTCTTAGGACATATGTTTATTAAGCAAACTCCACTTACTTTTCAGTGTTCTGTCAGCCGTATCATTTATGCCAAGTTTTTTTTGAAACACCTTGTATAATTAAATAATTAAAATTGGAGTAGGATCAAATATTGTAAATTTTTAGAGCTTTGCATGTTGGATATGCGCTTGCATTTGCTTAGGTAGAGCAATCCTAACGACCCTTATTAAAAGAATAAGGAGCAGCGACTACCACGACTGGGATTTTCCTTATGGACCACTTAATATCTTAAATGTAACTTACAGTCCGAACTATGAAATTTCTTGGTTTTATCAAAACATCAGTTTCATGTGGATTGGAACACAGTTTGCTACCACAGATCTCGTGACAGCCGGTGTCCTAGCGCACATAAGTTATCAATTTAAAATGGTGCAAAATAATTTTAAACGAGTTCTAAAAAATAGCTACGCTAAGATGGTGCAGGTATTGCGATGCATTAACTTCATCTTACAAAATCTTTATGGATATATAAATTTTTCAGGATCGCCAGAAGCGCTTTCCAAATGAGATAATCGGTTTTTATGA
The DNA here is from genome assembly GCA_963082815.1 of Melanotus villosus. Classification (NCBI taxonomy): domain Eukaryota; kingdom Metazoa; phylum Arthropoda; class Insecta; order Coleoptera; family Elateridae; genus Melanotus; species Melanotus villosus. Next base: position 29,347,190 of record OY720424.1, read on the forward strand.
TACCATTGGCTGCCCAAATATTCCTTGGAGACACTTGAAAGGATCTTTCCAAGAAGACGTTTGTTACCACTTAGCAGTGGTAGATATTGCTAACGAAATAGAAAATCTGTACAACACATTGCTCCTGTTAATATTTTTAAGCACATTAGGAATGTTATGCTTTTTGGTATACCGTGCCTCGGTGCTTCCGCTGAATGATCCTCGATTGATAAGATCTTTCGTTGAAGGCATTACGAGTTGCATACAGGTACAGCTTGTCGAACGAGAACTTTCGCTTCAGATGTGCAGAACGGGAAGCGAGACAACATTTGGAGCAAATGAAATGCACTTACTCTCGGTTCCCCACTTTGTCGAGGTACTCTCAGTAAACCAAGTTATTTACCTAGTTACGAAACGGGCCAGCACAACTAACGCGTACTTTTGTCGGAGTGTACTCGATCTGCATTACTCGGCGTTCAGTAAGCAAATGCGCTCCGCTACTGATAACAGAAATTTACCACTGCGCACTCTGGACTCAAGTGAAAGTTCTCGTTTGACAAGCTGTAGCAACGGTATGTTACTGGAGGAATCAGGTCGTATTTGAAAGCGAGAGAGTAGGGGTCGCTATTTATGAAACGGACTTTGTGGGAACTGATTTAAGCTTTCAAAAAGCGGTTGTACTTGTCATCAGACGAAGTCACAAATCTACTAAAATTACGGCGGGAAAGTTTGCTGGTATTTCTCTAAATACATTTGCATAGCTATGGCATCATTTAATTATTTTCACTACCAAAAGTAATTAAAAAATGATTCAGCTGAATACATTTTCCAATTTTTCTAAGAAATATTTGAGCTTTTGTGTTAAACTAGAGAAAAATTTAAAGAAAATATTGAAACCAGGATTGTATTTCCTACATGATGTTTCATCTATTAACACCTTTAAACATTATTTATTGTAGAGTTTATCATTTCCTAAACTTCGTGACGTTTTTACCAAGTATAGAAAGCCCGATAAACTCGATAAATATAATCAAAATTGTAAATATCTTTGGATCTAATCAGGACTCAATTGTTAGCCTGAATTATTACACAAATCTTTCTGTTTTAAATATTCTTCCTTTCTCAATCAAATCCTTACTTAATAGGTTAGATTTTACACTATTCTCGAAGTTAACACCATAACTTTTTACTTTATTTTGTCGCTCTATACATTTGCATCGTACATAAAGCTGAGAGTTCGAGAATCATTTTCCTAAACTATACAGCAATCTCATGAAAACTTCAGGCAGTATTTGATACCGCCGATACACTTTCTAATGATAAAAAAAACTATGTAGAACTTTTTCTATTTTTCAGGCCATTAATTGAAACAATCTCACAAATTTATAGAGACTTTCTCTATACTACCTTTTAAGCTCTAATCAAAGGGAAGAATCAGAATCATTAAAACAATGTTTCTTAAAGCCTTAAGCCATCAGCAGGTACTTTATTTCTTATAGGCACCATATTGGATAGTTCCGTAGTTAAATCCGACCTCTCCTTTCCAATTTCAGGAATGTGCAGCACATATAGGTTCATTCTAATAAGAAAATCAGTAATAAAAAATGAATTTTGTTGATTATATCAAGTAGACTTTTATTATAAGAAGAAAGTTCTGAAATTTTGAATTTCTGTGAAACGTGCCCTGTAAGTAAAGGAATTGATTATGCAAAATATTGGCGTAATATAGTTATCAACGAAACTCTTGTACTATACCGAAACGGGTAAAGTGTTTTTCAGTGAAAAGGCAAATTTTAATTATTTTTACTTAAAATAAGCAGCTGTAAATAGTTAAGATAATAAATTAGGATCAAGTCAATCTTAATAATTTCATAATATACAATAGACTTCTTATCCTTGTTAGTAGAATTAACTTAAGTACCTTAAACATCAACCCTTCCTCTTTAATTGGATCAAGAATATAACAGTATTAGCTATACCTTTCAAAGCATAGGCTACTTTTATTAAAAGATTTATGTATCTTTTTGGTTGTAAATTTTAAGGACGTTCTATTAGGCATTTATGGTGCTGCGAAATGAGAATAAAATAATAAATGAAATTATTTAAGAATACTTCCTTTTTTATTTTTATGCAAATCTGATTTTAATAAAAACAATCATTGAGTATTTACGTTTTTTTAAGGTACACTTCAATAAATCACGTAACGCTGCTTTTATTACAACAATGTCTTAAATTCACGAAACGTAAACGCATCTGCCTCGAGACTGACAATGGCGTCGCAAAAATATAAAAAGTGTATTTAGGAATCTAAACAATTGACAAGCAAATGAAATAATATTCGTTTTGTAACTAACTTAAAACATATGACATTAAATAAAATAATTTAATAGTACGAAAACTAACCTGCGAAACATATTGCTAAATTTCAAAGAAATAACTCCGAGATAAACAATATAGACAAACACATACTAGGCGATTAACATCAGACGGGCCCGTTAACAACTGAAATAAGCAACCCAACTTGCAAATTAAAAAATAACGGTAATCTATGTTACTCCCTAATTGTACATATACAGGGTGTCCCAAAATTAGACCCACAAACTTTGGGTGGTTATAAAGGACACGAAGACAAGCAATTTTTGTTAATAAGCCCATATCCGCAAATGAGCCGTTTTGGCACTACAGTGAATCAAAGACAATTACACCATTATTACACAATTTACAGCGGTTATTCGAAGTTTAGGCCATTTTTTTAAATGTAGAGATTACATCGTTGGTTCATGGATTCACGGACTCTATGGAATATTCCCGGAATAGCTTGCACGTGCGTGCAAGCGGCCATTACTCTTGCCAACAAATCCTCCTCTACAAGTACAGGAGTCACGTATGCCAGATATTTCACAGAACCCCAAAGGAAAAAGTCAAGAGTGGTAAGATCAGAATATCGCGCAGGCCAAGCTACAGGACCGCCTCTTCCAATCCACCGGTCTGGAAAATTCTTATCCGGATACTCGCACACATCCACACTGTAGTGTGACGTTGCCCCGTCACGTTGAAACCACATGGCTCGTCTGATATTCAAAGAGACATCGGCTAACAGTTCTGGTAGAACATGTTGCAGGAACTGGAGATAAATGGCGCCATTCAAACGAGGTGGTAGCACGTACGGACGAATCACATTAACCCCTACAATACGCGCCCAAATATTGACTGTAAACTGGTGTTGGTCTCTTCTACGGGCCGTAATATGAGGATTTTCTTCGACTCATATGTGGCTATTGCGATTGTTGAAGGAACCATCCCTAGTGAAACACGCCTCATCCGTGACCAACACGTTTCTGTGGAAATCAGGCTGTACCAACTGGCGACCCAAAATCCAACGGCAGAAAACGAGTCTCGAATGATAGTCTGCAGGACCCATCGCTTGCACTCTGTGGATGTGGTAAGGGTGAAGCAGATGGTCATGGATAACACGCCATACCGTCGACTTGGCAACCTCCACGTGGTGTGCAATTGCACGCACACTTGTGGAAGGATCTTGCTCTACAAAGTCCAGAACTTCTCCTTCAAACCCTGCAGTTCGTACTATTGTTGGGCGACCAGTACCAGCACAGTGCTTCAAGTTGCCAGTTTCTTGAAGATGACGATGAATGGAAGGTTGTGTGATGAGGGTGACGACGATGACGATATCTCGCTTCATACAAGCGTGCAGCTTCTCTTCCATTATATCTAGCTTTCCTATAACTAAGATGAATATCTGCCAGTTCCTCAAAAGAAAACTTTTCCATGTTGAAAACAAATAGCGGATACACAATAAAGAAGCACTGTTATATTGAGCTCGTGAGTCAATAATGCTTACAAATTCCCAACAATTGTTAAAAATTGTTATACCTGCTTGCTTGATATGATGACCCTGCTTTTTATTTGGAGATTTCGACAAACACCAGGACCAGGTAAAATTGTACGTAACAACTGCCTTTGATTCACTCTAATGCAAAACGTCTCTCTGCGGACATGAGCTTATCAACAAAAATTGCTTGTTTTTGTGTCCTTTACAACCACCCAAAGTTTGTCGGTCTAATTTTGGGACACCCTGTATAATTGGTGGTTGGTTACTTCAGAATGATAATACATAAGTAAGTGTCATGTCATAAGCAAATAGTACTTTTTAGAAGAAATAATTTATAAAGTTTTTATATTCATGTAGTTATATTCCCAATAGGGGTAGGAACAAAAGCCCGAAAAGTTCCCACCCAACGAGTGTCCACAACATCCCCCTTTTTCGTGAAAACTCACCCCTAGCGTGTATAGGTTACAGTTTTTTAAAAAATTTTTGTAACCCGTTGCTCCGATTCGCAAAATGTATAGGAGATGAAATGTTTAGGATTAAATTCTACACATAAAAGGTTATATTGTCCTTTTGGCTAATCTCCACCCAACTCTGGCAAATTGTGTTTAAAGTTAAAGGGATAGTTCTTTATAAAGTTGTTTTAAATGTCCAAGACAAACACTATATCTGTCTATTAACCGAGGATTATTAACCACTGTATGTTATAATGTGTAGAATACGTAAAGTACCTACGTAAAATAGCTGCACTTAAAACCTCATTTTATTTATTTCGAACAGCGCGCTAATTACTACCCTTAACTAAACGTTATTTTCGTGAATTGGCTGGGGATTAGACAAAACATCAATTGTAACGACCCAACCGTAATTAACGTATTAATATTATTCGTGAAGTTAATTTCACGATATTAATTCGAGTACAGTTGGTCGTTCACCAGAATTTTCCGTTAAACGACGTCACAAGCAGATTAACCAAGCCCCGGACGAGATAGTCCGAACACCTTGCGTGCGGACGTGATCTCCCAGCTTTGTTTAACGCACCAGGCGAAACCGAGAAGGAAGGCCCCAGAATCATATAAAAGGCGTCGTAAATCTGCGTTCAGCACCAGAGTCCACTGGGACGTCGCCGAGCGATCAGAGTCCACCACGGCTCCGAGGAGAGGCCACCGCGGCTCCGAGCCAGAGTCCACCACGACGAAGTGGAAACCAGTCGTTCCAGTTGAACAGCCAAAACCGACCGTCCAGGACAACCGAAATACGCAACTACCAGGTCCGTAATCCTTTCAACCCTTCCAGACCGGCTCGTATTTGCCTGTCTACAACCCTCTTAAATAACCCTTCGAGACCGGCCCGTATTTGCCTGTCTAAAACCCTCTTAAATAACACTTCACAGACCGGCCCGTATTCGCCTGGCTAGAAATCTAATAATTAACCCCCTCGCTTCCGGCTCGCATTAGCCGGTCCGCAAGCCTGTTTAATTAACCAAAACTTCACAGACCGGCCCGTATTTGCCTGGCTACAACCCTCTTAAAACTCAAACCCTTAAACCTGAACCGACCTGGCCGAAAACTACGTACGAAGGGAATCAAAACACTTTCGTTTACCGGCAATTCAAAGTCAATGTGAGGTTTACTAACCGGGAATTATCCAGCGACCGTCACGTAATATTCCGTACCATTCCTGGAGGAGAGAATTCCCGAGATAACCCGCACACTTGTTAATATTTAATAACTTGTACTTTTAACTGTTCTTTAGCGAAATATTCCGACACCAAGGATCAACACAGACCGTACTCCGTTCGAGTTGTACTGAAGGTTCGGCCAGTTCGCCGGCCTGTGAAACAAGATTGCCCGCTTAAACTCACGCGATAAATATTCGTTGTAAATATTATTTATTTAGCCGCGTCGATTGTATTATTTTCCGTTTGCGTTATTTACCAGTTAGTTAAGTTGTACCTGTCCGTCCTGAATTAATTCCGTTTATTTACTAATTTACAATTGTACATAATTTGACCGAAGTGTGTTATTATTATTTAATAAACAATGTTATAAATGGTTTCTGTGTTATAAATTCAAGCTTCGAAACTGCAACCAGCACCTGGGAATCCTTCTGAGTTACCTGGAGCAAATATGACCCCGGTTGGGGGTTACACAATACAGCACTTTTTGTGTAAAATTTAATAAAGAATATTTTTGTTTCTATAAACATTGCCGGTTTAAACAACGGCTAAAGAGAAAAATGAGAAAAACAAGCACAACGTACGAGCTGGGGGGTGTTTTTTGGTAAATAAAGGACGTTGCGGACACATATAAGTTGGGAACTTTTCGGGTTGTTGTTTCTACCCCTGCTGAGAGTTTATCTACGTAATATGAAAACTTTATAAATTATTTCTCCTATTCTATGTTTTAATGTTTAATTTCCGTGTACTACAAGGTTCATAATCCAGAACTAGAACATTAAGAAAAATATTATCAATCATACAAATAAATTTATATCAATTGTTAGCACAAAAATATCTAATAAATAACAATTTTATATACAAATCACCTTAATGAAAAAATATTGTTGCTGCTAGAAATTTCTAACCACCACTTTTAATTAATAACTAAACAATAAGTAGGTATACCGGGTGTAACAAGATCATGCTACACCCCACTTTTTCCTTTATTTTTCAAGATAAATGGTTGAAATTTGGAACATCCTATACACTTAATAAACGTCACTTTTTGACATATTAAATGATTTTTTCCATTTCCGGTTTCACCGGAAGTAACACTAACTTTTGATTTTCAAATGGAACACCCTACATATTAATGCATTTTGGAATTCTGCATAATTTTCTGAATTCAATGATACCACATAGTGACATTTCAGTCTTCAATATTTATTTTAATTTAATTCTTAGTTTTCTATTTAAGTATGGCATGACTGTTCCGATTTATTCTACTTGAGCCGTGTAATACTAGAAAAATCGAAATCCCTTCGAAAATACTAAATTATGTTATTTAAAAGAGTAAATAGAGTTCATCCAAATGGTTTTTGGAACAAAACACAATCTTTTCAAATATAACCCTATTGGTACAATGGTACCATTTATTGCTAGTATTAATAAGGAATTTATTCATGTGCTTTATTAAAATCTGCGATAAATACAATCAAAATTACAGCTAAGAGGAAATAAGAAAATACAATTTTGCTCCAATTATAAGGTAAGAAGTAAATAAGGTGGCTTTGAAAACAATGAAATATTTAGCTTGTCAAACATTTGTTGATTTACCAGTGCTTTTATTGTTTTCATTGTTTTCAAAGCCACCATATTTACTTCTGACCTTATAATTGGAGCAAGATTGTGTTTTCTTATTTCCTCTTAGCTGTAATTTTGATTGTATTTATCGCAGATTTTAATAAGGCGTATGCATAGATTCCTTATTAATACTAGCAATAAATGGTACCATGGTACCAATATGGTTACATTTGAAAAGATTGTGTTTTGTCCCAAAAACCATTTGACATTTGACTGAACTTTATTTGCTCATAAATCACATAAGTTAGTATTTTCGACTGGATTTCGATTTTTTTAGAATTACACGGCTCAATTAGAATAAATCGGAACAGTCGTGGAACACTTAAATAGAAAACTAAAAATTAAATTAAAATAAATATTGAAGACTGAAATGTCACTTATGTGGTATCACTGGTTCACCATCTAAATTGCATAGTGTTGGTGTTATACTCTGAATACCCCCATATAACAATTTTACGTCAAACATTTTTCGTTTTTGAGAAATTAATTAATTGTTGCTTGGGGTCCGCTTGGACCCCACCTTGGCCATCCATGTAACAAAATCTAAGTTTGTGTTTCTTCTAAAAAACGAAAAATTTTTTACGTAAAATTGTTATATGGGGGTATGTATAAAAGATGAATATTCAGCTAGAAAACGCCTTAAACGGATATGCTTGCTATTACAATAGTTACGAAATAAAAAATAGGTCTGGGGTCCGGTTGGTGAGTTTAGTTCAAGTCTATATTTAATAGACCAGAAGGTTTGGAGGATTTGGAAAATCGAATTTGACAGGAAATGAAGACATTCCTTGAGAATTCTCTTTAAATCGTTAGAGAAGCTTTCATGTCAGACTGCATTATTTCCACGGCAACACTTTTCGGATTTTCCGCTTTATTTTTAATTATAATTTACATAGCGTCAATATATTCCTAGAGACAAAAAAATATTGCAGCAGGCCGTATTCTGTCTTAATAACCTTAGAACTGTCTGTATTAAGTCAGAATACGGCCTGCTGCAATTGAGTTTTTAAAAAATCACATTGTATTTTGTAATTTAAGAAATCCAATAGCAGCGATGTATAAACATCATTTTGAAAAGAAAATATTTTTTGCTCTAAAATATCTATCTTGAATGTGATCCTATTACAGAAATTCTTTTAAAATTCTATCTTCAACTGCAAAGGAGAGCTTTTTTTTAATGCTTTTTAACGAACCTGTATAGAACAATATCCAACACTTATGATACTTGAAATTTACCATGGTTTCTGTTCTGTAAAACTATGAACACCGAGTAAGACGTAGAAACTATAAATCGAATGATATGGTTTCTTTGTTAATAATTCTAATAACTTATATTGTTAATTACACAGTACTGTGTTCAGATTCACACAAAGACACGTGTAATTTGGAGTCTCTTTTAGACGGAATTTTAAACCGAAACCTATGTTCTATAGTATTCTACAGCACCTCTGCAATATTATTTCAGAAACTACGAGGATACACACCCAAGCAATTGTTACTATAGATATATTAGAAAACTATTCTACAGTAATGTTAATGGGATGTCGACTTCTCGCAATAATTAGTATTAAAGCCCTTTGAAGTTTCAGGTCGCCCCCTACATAGTCAGATTTATAAATGGGCTTTCTTACTCTCGAGAATAATTTGATCTTCCAGACAGAAATTGTTTTAGCTTGGAAATATACTAAGACTACTTCACATGGATTTCTTACCAGTCGGGAGTCCCTAGAAGCATTCTAAACATTTCAAGTTTTATTTGAGGACTAAACATTTTAAGTTCTATTTGAGGACTGCTTACGTTTCAAGACTTGGTTTTAACTGAGGCTCAGCGTCCTGCAATGTAAAACACAACTAAAGAAATTATAAATTCTGTTTAGTAATAACATAATGAATACGTTAGTCATTTCTTCGGCAATGTCTAATATAGTTGCCAAATGGTACCGAACAGCCTATTTTAAGGGCTGTTGAAGATGTTTCCATGGAATTTCTAAATCCATCATGTCTTTATTGAACTTGTGTGATTTTTCTAGAAATCTTTTTTAATTCTTTGACTTTGTAACTATATGTCTTACCTTGTTCTTAAATACATTAAATATCACTTATACTGAACATATTGTTGTAACTGACTACTTTTTACCATTGCGCTAGGATTATTCTGAAACATAAATCAAAAGATAACGTGCGCCAATATGTTATTAAATATATTGTGTTGTCTATATTAAGCTGCGGTTTTGGATAATTCGTAAGTAGCTGTAACGTGCGTTTAAGAGGACCGTAAGAAAAAGCCCAATCATGTTAATGATCAGTCTTCAATCGTCTCAGGAATTTGCCAGATTATACCTTTAACACACCTATTCTGGCAAACTGCCCCCTATATAAAGCAAAAAATTATTCCCAGAATCAGACAGGTAAAATCAATATTAAACCGTGGAGATTTCAATGCAAGTTCACCACGGTAACACAAATATTTAAATATGTTTCTAAGGTTATGTAACTCAACATACAATAGATTTACCTACCATTTTGCATAGAAATGTAGGTAATTAATAGCTTGTACATATATAATATATGTATATTTTAAATCGGTATTTTAAAGCAATCCTTCTTACATATTATTAACATCGTTACGGCTGAGATAAAGCGCCGTACCAGAAATACACAAAAATTAACGAAACGCAAAGACGTATTTTCTGAACGTTTGTTGTGGCAAGCTTTTACATAATACTTTCGCCACCATTTGGTAATACTAATTAAAAGTTAAACAAATAAAATTATCAAAACGGCGTACCACAACGTTCCGAAGATAAGGCTATGGTCGTTTTCAAACAAAATAAAAATGTTTTTAACTGGAGTAGTTTGGTGATTTAGTATGCTAAACAAAAATATAAATAATTAGTGGCCAGATACCTACGAAAAAAATTATTAATTACCTGTTTCACTGTTACTGGTATCCTCTAAAAGTTCATTCTTTTTGAGCCAACAAATCTTTCTTAAACAGCTACCTATTAATGATTTGATAATTTTAATAGATCGCCATTAACTGCAAAAGATGTCCTGATAATATGAATCTTATTTCCTTCTAAAGATATTCGTGGTAGTCGGTGACCTGATTCCTCGTATAAATAAACAAGGGAATGGGCCCATGGACAAAATTAACGCACCGCTTTTTTAAACTCACATAATTACAATTTTTAAAAAATATTCACTTACAATACCACGAGTGGTCAAAGAATTGTCGATTATTTTTTTGCTGTAACATCACGAATGTTCCTTGTGCTTGCAATCACAAGGAGCATGAGTGATTTTACAGCAAAAATAATATATAATTCTTTGACCACGAATGGTATTTGAGGGGTTATTCAACGAAAAAAAAAATCATTTCCATCGAATCATTTTCCATAAATTAGTCCACATTCAAGTTTGTTTATATGAAAATTATTCTCTATGGGATATAACTAACAATAAACTGTTTTCAAAAAATTGTCGCTTCGTATCACTAGTGAAATTTTATCGACAATTTTTTCTAGTGGCAATTGTTGATACAATTCGTTTTGATTGGCTCAAAAACGTCAAATCTTGCATTTTGAATGGTCGATTTTTGACAGATGACATATGAGTTGACTAGTCACTTACAATACCACGAGTGGTCAAAGGATTGTCGATTATTGTTTTGCTGTAACATCAGGAATGTTCCTTGTGCTTGCATATGAATATCACGAGTGCGCAGCACGAGTGGTATTCGCAATCACAAGGAACATGAGAGATTTTACAGCAAAAATAATCTACAATTCGTTGACCATGAATGGTATTTGAGGGGCTATTCAACGGAAAAAAAATCATTTTCATCGAATCATTTTTCATAAATTAGTCCACATTCAAGTTTGTTTACATGAAAATTATTGTTCTCTGTTGGAAATAACTAGCAATAAAATGTTTTCAAAAAATTGACGCTTCGTATCACTAGCGAAATTTTATCGACAATTTTCAATAGAAAAAATTGTCGATACAATTCGTTTTGATTGGCTCAAAAACGTCAAATCTTGCATTTTGATTGGTCGATTTTTGACAGATGACATATGAGTTGAATAGTCAATCAAAATTACACGAAGGCTTATTGTTAGGTTTGTGTCATCAATAATTGTAACGAAATAAGCAAAGCATAACATTATTTAAATCGTTTCCCATTTAGAACCTTTTTTTTATTAAAAATGAGTGGAACTTGAAAACAAAAAGAAAATGAAAACAATAGGATTAATGAATTCAATGCGATTTTAGTACCACGTATGCCCTCCTCTACTGATAATTACCGCATTCATGAGTCTTGGAGTGCTGGAAATTAGATTTTTAATAATTTCCTGGGGAGCATTCTCCCATTCCGCAATTACTGCATTCACCAGTCGATTGTGATTGACAGATGGAGGTGTACGACTCACTAGGGTGCTTCGCTTTCCTACGTTTGTACAGTCTACATTATATTTTAAAAAACTTTCAATTTTCAAAGCTTCATCAACACACATCATTGGAGTCAAGAAAAAATTAAATATTAAAATTATTAAAATCGTAATAGTTGTTGTACTGTACCGATGCGGGGTGTTAAAAATGCCCAATTTTCAATAACTGGCGAAAACCCCAGAGTTTTGGACCCTCGTTGCTCTTCGTTGCGTAATTGTAAACCAGTCTTTTAGAAAGGGTAGGAAAGAAAAGTCACAGAAAACACGCAATATAATTTTAAGTTTTTTTATTCAAACAGATGAGAATGTTCAGTCCTAGCGACGCTTAATATTGATTATTCGGAGGCGGGTGTCCGTAACCGACCTGGCGGCCTAGGTGTCGAATCTCCTGAAAAGAAAAACGAAACGAAGAAATTTTACGAGCCTAATGGGCTGTTTACGGCCCAGAGTAGCTAGCGTATGCAAACGGGATGCAGGAGGATTAGCCCAATGAGCATAATGAGAGCCTGAACTCCCAGAGCACCTTGTTAAGGAAAAAAGGTTGTCGGAGCGGACGTCATGGAAGGGTTATGATCACAATACCCTAATAGGATACCCTAGAGTAGCTTGTGTGCGTAGAAGAAGGAATGGAATCGTCTTTGATGTGATGATCATTGTATTTATACAATTTCTCTGGACCACCCCCATGGAGAAGGAGGGCCTTTTAGCAAATTAAGTCAACTTCCCCACTACAATTTAACGTGATATCCACATCTTTAGTTGTCTTGCTATCGCAAGACTGTAACCCCCCCCCCCCGGACCGTAGACATAAATTATCGTAGCTGCGTTCTTCTTCCTCTCATAAATAACCCGACACTATGCATCAATATCTGTAATAGCTAGAAATCTATACTAAAATTCAAAGAAACGTTTCATCTTAAGTGGCCATATATTCCTATTTCTAATTATACAATAGAGTTATTTTATTATTCTAGCTTCCTAGTCTATTACAATGGTACCCATCTGTTAACTTAACTAGCACGTAAAAGGTTCGGACGAAGGACATAACACAAACCCTATATAAAACCCTTCGTCTGTCAGTCTTGATTGATTGCAACACCCTGACACATGCACCCATTACAGTACCTCGAGTGGTAAACAAATTGAAAGTGAACAGAATGTCAACGAAATACATAGAGTTTTTATTTTTAAAATTTTTAAATTACCTATATCAACAAATAGTGATATAATTTGAATAGTACATACAAATAAACGGGTTGAATTTAATTATGTACGTTCTGAGCTCTGTACGGATATGTTAATTAAAAAATGTGATGTAGGGAAGTTCTGATGATTAACTAAACTGCGCGGATATACAAGAAGTACTCTCAAGGTTAGTGTTAACGAATCTTTTCATTTTATTTATTTAACACTTTATTTATGAATTATATGATTGGGGTTGGTTAGTTACAATAGTTTGTTACACTTGGTTTCACCGATCACGAACGAGGGTGGCTTGCCCTTCGCTTAAGTAACATTTGAAAAGGCCCGAACTCGGTCGAACGTGAAGGGTTGCATTATCTATACACGAAGTACAAGTCCACAAAGGGACAAAATATATAAAGGTCGTAACAGTTATTAAATGATAAAAAGAAAGATTGTATAGACAGCTAGCAAAGAAATGCAGACAATTCCTCCCTGCATTTAAAAATGATAAATATTGAAAAACTGTTAAAAATACTTATACTTATGACAGAAAAACTGTATGACAATTTCATAGAAGATTAACTAGGAAATAATATATAAAACAAATTAGGAAAGACATAGACTGCAACATGATCACAGAATGAAATCCTGCTCCAACCGATTTACAAACTAAACACTTGACACATGCTTAATTAAAACGGTTTTAGTACCAATAAACTTTCACATTAACTTGCTCCAACAAACCACACTGAAATAAAAAGCAAGTAATTTTTGGCCATTCCTTAAAAAGGAAAATAGTATATTGTGTTATTAGGAGTAAAAGTGTCATTTTGTGTGCCGAGCATGACGTTTGAACGACGAGCGCTAGCGAGTCGGACTATTCATGCGAGGCACACAAAATCACTTTTACTCCGAATAACACATGTTATTTTTTCTTCAAACGCACAAATTAAAAGCAATTCAGCAAGAAAATTTAAAAAAAGTCAAAAATGAACGTCATACCAGCTGTCGTTGCTTTGTTATAAAAAATAAAAATTACGAGTTGCCATTGGCTCATTAAGTGTCACTTTTACTCCTAGGAGTAAAAGTGAATGTTTATGTCACTTTTACTCCTAGGAGTAAAAGTGAATGTTTAACTGTGTGTATCCAAGGACACAAAGTCGTGTTTTTCTGACGTTTGAAGAAAAACACGTTTTCAGCCTTAATAGACACCACTCATTTTCTTATTTGTATATATTTGAAGTAGGGTTTATGAAAACTGTCGTCATATCCCCGAAAAGCTTAAAAAATTGTATCTCCATATTAAAATTATTCTAAAAGATGTTAAGAAGGATATGAACAAGATTTCGTTTGAAGATCTAAATGCTGATGCCATTTTCATTTACAAATCTCGAATTATTTCGAAAAAATTAGAGTTTTAGTATTTTTGTAATTATAATACGTAATGTAAATATGCAAACCGAGCGACCTAAAGCTTTTGATTCTCGAGTGGCTGTTTACCCTAATTAAGAGATCTTAACTTGAATCGCACATAAAAAAATTATTGGCTAAGTCCGTCACTTTGAGTTAAAACGAGTCTCTGAAACATTAAAAATAATTATTATTTCTAGATATCAAAATGAACCTCCCTTCTACATATTATTACGGCAAGAATTGATTCCAAGTCTTTCGGAGTACATATTATAACAACATGTGAACATATTGGTATGATCTTCCACTTTTTTAAAAAAATTATATAATTTTAAATTTTCCAGCTAGCTCAAAATATAAAAAAAATTAATTAACCTTTAGAGAATCTCTTAACCCAGGTCGCCAAAGGGATCGCCTTGTGAATTTTAAAATTTTATAAAAACAATCCACAAGATTATTTTAAATAAACACCTTTCAAATTTTATAAACCTTTAACAATAAACAATAGCAAATTCTAATAACTAAATAAACATAAAATAAAGATTAATAATTTTATTAACTATACCTTCACAAATAATGTCCACAAATACAAAACCTTTTCTGTTTCAATCCTAATATTCACTACTCCCCAAGTTTCTTCATAAATGTTGGTCCAAAAACACACTTCGTTGAAATTGTGCTCAAATTTACCACCCTTCACTTGATTTCCTCTTTAATTATCCAATTTATATTTATTATCCAAATATTTCAATGCATTTTCAACCAATTACAATTTTATTTCATATTCATATCCTTTTTACATAATTCCAAATTACATTTTTATATCATAATAACAATTTCTTATATGACTTCTAATGAGATTACACTTTATTCGTTTTTAAATTGTATTAGTATTAAAATAAATTACTTTTTAAATTGTATTTTTCAAGAACAACTCAAATTCGGTTATTTATTTTAAACCTTCTTCTGTTCTTAATATTTTTTTGTCTCCCTGGTTTCTTAATTTTTAACACACTACATATTATTTTATATCATATTTACAAATTAACTAACTAGATATTCTACTTAACTATTTACATTTTATTAACATAAAATTTAAAATTAACAAGTAACATTTTTACATTAATTTTTTTATTATTTTTTTAAAAGGTGTTTATTTATTAAAATTATCCCAATCAATTATAGCTTCCTGTATCAAGAAACTCTACAAATATATCATATCAATATTTACTTCAAGATTTACTAACTTGTGCGACAAACAAAACACAGTCTTCCACTTATATTTAAATTGATAATTTCCAGAATTTTACAAGTAATATTAATATACACATTCATTGTCAGTCCAGGTTAAACAAGATATAAATTTTGTAAACATATTTTGTGGTGTGACTGCCAGGGTGGCGCAGTGGTAAGAGCGTCAGGCTAGCGTTGCGCTAGTCCCCGGTTCGACTCTCGCTGGGTGCAAGTTTTCCCGGAGTTCGGTATCGAGCCCTGGTGACCATTCGTCGTTGGGCACCTAATTAACGATGCTTTCCTCCGAATACCGACCTACGAGGTAGAGTAACAAGGTTCTATATGTATATGTTATGGACGAAGTGATTAATAGGGCATTATGCATAATGACTGGTCAATGTGATAAATCCGGACCAAGTGATTAATAGTCATTATTTATAATGACTGGTCAATGTGATAAATCTGGTCAATGTGATTAATGTACTTTTATAAAAAAAAAACTGTTCTTCCTCTACCTCTAACCTCCAATAAACACCTCTACTGTTTTGGCATAGGCATTTATTGAAGGTTAGAGGTAGAGGGAAGAACAGTTTTTTTTTTTTATAAAAGTACATTAATCACATTGACCGGTCATTATTAATAATGACCGGTCATTATTAATACTGACCGGATTTATCACATTGGCCAGTCATTATGAATAATGCCCTATTAATCACTTGGTCCATAACATATACATACATACACTATACACATGGTGCTGCATGTAGGCAAAAAACGGCGCACTAATCACGTGACTCGCATGCGGGCCGGATTGTGCATTTCACGCGTAAGACCACATACGCTAACGCACCAGCCTCAACACCGAAAGGTATAAGAGGTTAACGATTACATACATACATACATTTTGTGATGTATAAGTTCTTCCCACATTACATTTTTATTTGATTCCTAAATTAACTATTTTAGTAAATTATATTACTCCGGTTGCACTATAGTCCACTCAATAAAGGGTTTGTAGAATGCATGGAGGGTGTTACAATTTTTGACTTCAGGGCTTTGTTTGGAGTCGTTAGGAGGTAAACATACTAAAAGTCCCCGGACATAGGCAGTGAGCGGGGTGCAGGGGGGACTGAGAAGGTCTCTTTTTTTGAGATACCCGCTATCAAAAATCGCTAATTTTCGAAAGAAAATATTTTGCCTCCCGTTTTTCGTTAAACTTTTCTCTCTAGCACCTCATCTCTTCGGTTTACAGGAAAATCCCCAGAAAAGAAGTTGTATAGGATTAAATTTCCTTCAAAATGGTATATACATTTTATATATATTTTTTCAAATATTAGCGATCTTTGATAGCCGATATCTCATAAACGGTTGGAGATAGAAAAAACCTTACAAGGCAAAAGTGTAGGGAATTTTGTCAGATTTTATTTTGTATATAATGACTTTTTCGTTAAGACGCACCGTATTCACGATATAAGCGAAAAACCAAAAAAATGGACCTTCTCGGTCCGCCCCTGCACCCCGCTCACCTCCTATGTCCGGGGACTTGTAGTATGTTTACCTCCTAACGACTCCAAACAAAGCCCTGAAGTCAAAAATTGTGACACCCTCCATGCATTCTACACCACCCTATTGAGCGTTTGTTGACTGGACTACTATTAATAAAGTAGTTATATTGACGTTGAATTTTTTTCCCGAAAATTACGATAACTTCCACTACAATCATTTAACCTAGCTGGCTTTATACTACCATAAATTATTCAGCTTATAAAAAGTGAATAAGTTGTAATTATAACAATGAAACAACCAATTAACTCGGAAAAGTTCTTCTAACACATAGAATACGAAATGAAGGCAATAATTGCAGTTAGAAAAGTGTAAAACATAACTAACAATTACCGCTATAAAATATTCATAGATGATTATTATATGGAATAACTGTACAGACGCTTTTAAGCCCACGTATTTCCCTATCTTTTAAGTTAAAACTGTGAAAATTTTTACGTCTAGCATCTAAAACATAATCTGAAACTTTTGATTAAGGCCTTTTGTCTTGAAGTAAATTTGATACAACATACTTGATAGCCTAAATTTAATTTTTGAATGCTTTGACAAACCTCGGATTGAATTATTTCATTTGAAACTTAATCATTAAATGGTTGCGCAGAAAATACTAAAAAAATATTCACAGACATAATATATGAACTAGAACCCAATTTTTATTTTTTTTACATTGCGAATTTACAATCTACTCTTACATTTTATTTGCACAGAGTAATAAGTAAAATTTCTGAGGGGAGTTTGACATGAGTTAGGTACCATCCATCGATGGTTCACTAATGCCCTAATTCACTAGGTCTTCTGGCCATGTTCTTTTGAGCCGTCTTCTTGCTAGCGGTTGGTTGTAGAGTTCATTTATTAGCTGATTGCTATGGTCAGTGTTTCTTTCTTTGGATTTGTTGGCTTGTCTGAGCAATTACTTCGCTTATAAGGGGAACTCCGAGGTCCGCATGAAGGGTTTGATTAGACACATACCAGGGTGCGTCTACTATCATTCGAAGCGTTTTGGATTGGAAGGTTTGGAGTATTTTGGTGTTGCTCGGTTTGCTACATCACCAAAGCTCAATTCCGTAAGTCCAAATTGGTTTAAGAATGATTTTGTAGATTAGTAATTTATTCTCTAATGATAGTTTAAACTTTCTACCAAGTAGCCAGGACATTTGTTTCACTTTTAAGTTGAGTTGGGTCTTTTTGGTTTTGATGTGGTCTTTCCATATGAGTTTCTTGTCAAGGTGAAGCCCAAGATATTTTACTACCGTTTTTTCTGGGATCGGAACATTGTTTAGATTGACCCTGGGGCAACTACATCGTCTGGTGGTAAAGAATATTTGCGCTGATTTGTCACTATTTACTTTGGTTTGCCACTTTTTGAACCAGTTCTGTAGCATGTCTAGATGGTTTTGTAGCTTCATAGAGGCTCTGTCAGGTTCAGTATCTGATGATAGAACTGCCGTATCGTCGGCGAACGTAGCTATTGTAGTCTCTTCTGTAGTGGGTGCGTCGGCCGTAAAGATTAGGTAGAGGAAAGGTCCGAAGACACTGCCTTGCGGTACTCCGGATTTGATAAGATGGTAAGAGGAAAAAGCGTTGTTGACTTTAATTTGGAAATAACGTTCGTCGAGGTATGATTTTAGGATTAGGTATATTTGGCTGGGCAGATTCATCTTGATTTTATATAATAACCCCTCGTGCCATACTCTGTCGAACGCCTGTTGTATATCAAGGAAGACAGCAGCGCAGACTTTCTTTTCTTCTAGACTTTCTTTGATTCGGTGGCATTGTGGAACTGTGGAGTGTTTATCACGAAAACCGAATTGGTGTTTTGGGATTAAGTCGTTAAAGTGCACAGTTTTCTTTATTCGTCCAAGGTGGAGTTTCTCGAATATTTTTGAAGTAAGCGGTAACAGGCTAATCGGTCGGTAGGATACAGGTTCTGTGGTTTGTTTCCCAGGTTTCGCAATCATAATGATTAGTGCAAGTTTCCATTGAATGGGGTAGTAGCATAACCGTAGTATACTATTATAAATCGTTGTTAGTAGTGCCAGCGCTTTTCTAGGAAGGTGTTTCAGTATTTCTCCGACCACTAGATCATAGCCAGAAGCTTTGGGTGAGTTTTTTCTGTTAATTTCTTTGCGAACTTCGGCTGGTGAGAACCACTTAATGGAGAGAGATAATTGACAAGGAGTATCTAGAGCATTTTTGATTTCTTCTTCATCAATATTGTTAACAGGGATTGGAGTATATACATTTGCCAAGTGATCAGCTAGGACGGTTACCTTTTCTTCATCAGTTCGTGCCCAATTAGTGTCCTGTTTCCTTATTGATAGAATTGATACGACCGGTCTTTTAAATTTTTTTCGTGGCCTTCCATATTGAGCAATCATTTGGTGAAAGGTTAGTTATATAGTGTTTAAAAGAATCATTCCGAGTCTGTTGTAAAGCGGAGTGAAGCAGATGAGTTAACTTGTTGAATTGTGTTTTGTCATGGGGATTTCTCGTTCTTTGCCATTTTCCGGGTGCTCGTCTTTTCTCGGCTACTAGTTCCCTTATATGCAAAGGTATACTTTGACAACCCAAAATAAAAGAGTATTTTACCTTACTAACCCTTAAGAGATTATTCAGAAAATAAATCCATTGCTACTGTATTTCTTTTTATATGACGTTTGGAAAACCCCACTTCTAATAACTACCTACATAATCGAAAAATAAAATCAAAGACAAGCATTTTACTGTTGAAATCGTTTCCTCAATACGGAAATAAATAAAAGGTGTAAGGCCAGGGCTCTCAAAAAAGCCGAACTTTCGACAACTTTAACTTCAATAATCTGTGATATTTTAGGGTTAATGCATTTTCAAATAAGGGTCCTAAAAAGGGTAATGTAGCATTTGAGTAAGCATTATATTTCTTAAAAGGTTTAGGAATAACATGTGACATTACGCTTTTTACTGTTACACGTAAAAAACGTTATAAATCAATGTGCGTTTGTCTCAATTAACAATAATTATATATTTTCCACCAAAAAAATCTATTCGGATAAATTAGAAAAATTATGTATCCAAATACAACAATGAGATTAACATTTTCACTTATTTTCACCCCAGCAATTAAAAACCAAACTTAAAGAACTTTATCATTATTATTATTATCGTTAAGAAAACTTACACTTTACTAATCAGAACATAATGTAAACTATCAAAGGCAGAGTAATCTATAAAAAATAATACTTAATAGCAGAAAAACACCGGAAACCAAAACATATTTACTTTTCAAAAAGACATTTATGAATACTGCAACCTACAAAAATTATAACAAGATTTCAAATTAACTTCCTTACAAAAAAATCCTGGCGAATGGGTAAATTCTCTGTGAAACAGAATGTTAAGACATTCATTATGAATAAGATTAAAACCCTTAACTTTAAACTATTACTTTCCTGAACACATCATTAACTTCTGCGCAACAAAATTCAGGTCGATAGTGGGATATATTATATAAACCCCAACAACGTTGAATATACAACAATTTTGTATTTTCTATCTGAAATGGATACGAAGGCAGTTCTTGTTGGTACCAAACGAAATTTTAGTGGTTATTTCAAAAAAGAAAGATTAGTTTTGAGAGTTCTTGGAATATCTTTAACAGGCAATGAAGGAGTTGCCTACAAAATTTATTCGTTTGTGTTTATACTTTTATTAACATTCTTGTACCCGCTGATTGATCTTCGGGAGATATTTATTAACGATTTTGATGCCGTTTCTGGCATGATGATGTACGTGATTGGAGGAATTTTGAGTAAGTTTTTTTAAGCAATTCCTTAACAACTACTTCTTTTCTACCTATTTACTAAATGTTTTTAAGGAAAAGCTCGAATTCCGAATTTTGCAAAGTTTTAAAGTTTTGAAACTGATAACAGCAAACTCAAATGTTTTAATTTAAGTTTAACGTGGTTTAACAACTTCCTAAAATTAATAACATCCAATCAAAATTCAAAGCGATATGGCAAACAAGACATCAATAATCAAAAATTGATGCCTTTTTCTTAACTCAATAAAAGTTTTGTGCAAACCACCTTAAATAGTTTATCATTTATAACTTGCATTACAGTCACTATTTTGATTGGTTCTATTTATCACAGTCACTAATCTGTTATTTCTTAATCTTCTTGGGGGACTATTTATGATTAATGAATTACACCTAAGCTTTTATTTATATAAATCAATCTAGATTAAAATTGCACAGCAGTACCAGAAGTGTTATTTTTGAATAAATAAATTGTTATGGCAAAGCATGTTTCTAAGACTTTGAAACACATGGTATTTAATGACTTTCATTAATTTTAGCTTTGTAGTTTGCAACCTAACCAAACTTCAAGCCAATCTAAATTGTAGGAAATTTCTTAACAACAAGGAGCTAAAAACGCGTGGAACTTCCTGAAGTCATTTATATTTAAAAATTATGCAACAAAAAATGTTCATAAAGTATTTTATGTTATAAAGGTTTCCTTAATATGACTAAGCTTTCCATAAAACTTAATTTTGTTAAATATCAGTAACTCAAAGAAATTTAAGGAATTATTTATTTAGAAGTTGTAAATCTATATAAATTTTTCGGTTTGTTATTACACCAAACTGACAGTATCAATAATTTCAAAACCGTTTTTAATGTTACCTATCTTTAAAGTAAACACACAAATCTTAGAAAAACACACTTTTAATATTTTCTATAATTTCCAGCAATTTTTAAAACTTCCTTTATTCTGGCAAATCGTGTAAAACTAGGAAAAATTCTAGATAAATTCGAAGAATATACGTTTAAACCTAATTTAAAAAGGGGTGGCGAAAAGGAAGAGAAGTTAATTAAGGATTGTCTTTGGATTACAAGTGCCCAGGTAACTATTTTTCTTCTTACATATGAAATTTCATGCAAATTTTACTTTTTCTTGTAATAAAGAATTAAACGTTGAGTAGTATGAAATCTTGTAAATTTCTAGAGCTTTGCATATTGGATATGCGCTGGCCTTTGCTTAGGTGGAGCAATTTTAATGACCCTTATTAAGAGAATAAGAAGCAGCGACTACCACGACTGGGATTTTCCTTATGGACCATTTAATATCTTAAATATAACTTACAGTCCAAACTATGAAATTTCTTGGTTTTATCAGAACCTCAGTATGATATGGATTGGAACACAGTTTGCAACAACCGATCTGGTAACAGCCGGTGTCCTAGCGCATATAAGTTATCAATTTAAAATGGTGCAAAACAATTTTAAACTACTTGTAAAAAATAGCCACGATAGGACTATGCAGGTACTGCAGTACACTATCTGTAACTTACAGAATTTTTATGAAAATAGAAATTTTTCAGGATCAGCAGATGCACTCTTCTAATAAGGCTATCAATTTTTCTGATGCTATTTACTGTCCAAATATTCCTTGGAAACACTTGAAAGAATCTTTCCAAGAAGCCGTTTCTTACCACTTAGCAGTAGTAAATATTGCCAATGAAATAGAAGATTTATACAGCACATTGCTCTTGTTAACATTTTTGGGCACATTGGGGATGTCATGCTTTTTAGTATACCGTGCCTCGGTGCTTCCCTTGAATGATCCTCGATTGATAAGATCTTTCATTGAAGTCATTACCGGTTGCATACAGATAGCAATAATATGTTACTGGGGAAATCAGGTGGTACTTGAAAGCGAGAAAGTAGGAGAGGCTGTTTATGAAACGGACTTTGTGGGAACTGATTTAAGATTTCAAAGAGCTGTAGTATTTGTTATCAGACGAAGTCACAATTCCACCAAAATCACGGCGGGAAAGTTTGCTGATATTTCTCTAACTACGTTTACATGGGTATGACATCTTTTAATTATACCAAAAGTGATCAAAAACGATTAGTTGCACACATATTCTAATTTTATTTCGAGAGATATTCGGGCTTTAGTGTTAAACTAAAAAGAATATTGAAACCAGGACAGTATCTCCTACCTGATGTTATTTCTATTAACACATTTCAACATTATTTACTGGAGAGTTTGTCATTTCCTGAACTTTATGCCGATTTTATCAAGTAGGTATACAAAGCCCGATTCATTACAGTAATAACCAAAATTATAAATATTTTTTAATTAAGGGCCCACAGTTTAACTTGAATTATATTATGAAAACCTTTCTTCCTTTCTCAACGAAGCTCTTATTTAATGTGGCCGATTTTACACTGCTATTGGAGTTATACAGCTATTCTGTGTCATTGCACAGCTTTGCATCATGTATAAACTAAATAAGCTTGAGACTTCGAGAGACATTTTACTAAAATATGCAGGAATCTCATCAAAGTTTCAGGCAGTAAGAAAGAAGAAGAACTCTGTAGAACCGTCTTAGAAATTTTGAAATGTTAATGAATGCATAATTCTAACGAATAATATTTCTGTAATGGACAGTTGTTACTTAAGAAAATCGAGTGCCAACGTGTGAATTGGGCCTACTATAAAGAAAAAAGAGGTTAAAATATTACCGCGTAGAAACTTTTTTTAAACTAAGTCCATTTATGAGCTGCTAAAAAATTTCAACTTCTTTTTCTATTCCTCGTGTCCCATATTTGAAATAATATCACAAAACAATAAACAACTTCTTATTTCCACCTTTTAAGCTATAATAAGTAAAACAATCAGAATCTTTAAAACAAAGTTTCGTCTATCTTAGGTCATCACCAGGGCTTTTGTTAAATTGCCCTTTCTTTCTGACTTCCGAAATGTGCAGTATGCCCTATTAACGAAATAATATACAGGGCATTTCAAAATTGCACGGCGCTATTCTACGGTCGTATTCTCTAGGTCAAAACAAACAAATAAGTTCAGATAAACATATATGTCCAAGTTGATTTATTACTGAGAAAATCAAAGGTAAAGATATATGTATTAAAGTGTGATGTTAACAAGTGATTGTGGCTAGTAGTCATTTTCATAACAATTGCATATCGTTTATTTGCTGCAGCAGCTATCAAGAATAGTCCTGGTAAAAGGAGATTGCTTCAAACGTTTACTTTGAATATTTTACTACTGTAAAAAAAATCTGTTTTTACCTTTTAATTTATTGGAAATAAATCAAGAAACAAATGTTTATCTGAACTCTTTTTGTTTATTTTGACCTAGAGAACATGTCTCTAAAACAGAGCCCTACAATTTTGAAACACATTTATCAAATATATCTTTGAAATAAACGACTTTCGAACATATGTTTATTAAGGTTTTTTTCTTATTTTTTGCTGTAGAATTGCCGTGAAATTTTGAAACACCCTGTATACTAAAATTAATTCTGTTTATTCTGTAGACTTTAATCATAATCTTTATTAAAAGTAAATGCTGAAGTTTTGAATTTTTGTGATACGTGCCCTAAGCAAGGGAATTAATTTATGCAATATATGGGTGTAGCATATGAGGGATACTCTTGCACCATACTGAAACGAGTAATAAAGTGTTTTTTCAGTGAAAAGGCAAATAAGCAGCTATAAATAGTTATGACAATTATGATCAAGGCAATCTTTATAATTTAAAAATATGTACTTCTTTTCCTTGTTACTAGAATTTTAACTTATGTACATTAAACATCTAAACGCTCACTTTTAATTGGATCAAGAATATAACAGTCACAGTTATAAATTTAGAAGCATAAGCTGCTTTTATTGAAACAATTATGTGTTTTTGTTTCTAGTTTTTAAGGACGTCCTATTCGGCATTTATGGTACTGCATAATCGAAATGAGAATAAAATGCAAACATAAAATGTAAGTCTCCTTAAGCACCCTGATGCAACACTAAATTCCTATATATAACCGTGGAGAAGTACATTGTTCTGAGATAATCATAAACGAAGGTACAGGAGCATGAATAGAAAATTATTTTAGCATAGCTATATTTTTGCTTTAACATAAACTTGGTTTTAATAAAACCCATCGTTGAGTATTTGTGTTTTTTAAGGTATGGTAATCATTTTGACATTTCATGATATCACATTACGCTCTTTTCATTACAACAATGTTTTAAATTCACAAAACGCAAACGCATCTACCTCGAGACTGGCGTCAGAAGAAACCATAAAAACGAAGTTTAAGAATCTAAACTATTAAAAAACAAATTAAATAGCAATTACAAACCTAATTTGAAACATCACATTTTAAAACACATTAGAAGGAACTTTTTTAGAGAAAGTAAAGCTCTCTTATATGCTTATTTATAATACGAAAACGAACCTCCGAAACATAATTCGAAATTTTAGAGAAATACCTTTCAGATAAACAATATAGACAAACACATACTGGCCGATTCACATAAGACGCGCCCCTTAATAAATAAAGCAAACTGCACACTCGTATAAAAAGGTCAGTTTCACGTACTTGTTGTACAATATACTATTCCGAACGAATTGCACACAAAATTTTATAAAATTCCGTGAAGAATTCCTTATCATTTTAACTGAATATCTCATTTTTGATGTCAAATACTATATAATCAAGTTCGTTTTGATGTAGTGAAACATTTCATTGCCATGGAAACAAAGTAAAATTTTTGAATTTGTGATGTGCTTTGGTCTGATTTCCTCTTTTGTATTATTATTATTTGTATTTTCCACTCTAGGTAGGAAAAGTTGCACTTTTCCTACCTCAAATGAGTATTAAAAAATCTAAGAATTCCTTACCGAATTTAAAAAAAAATATTATCAATCACTAAAATAATATAAAAATTATTTTTGCGGTTAGAAATTGTTAACCGCCACTTTTAATTGTGAAAAATGGCCAAAGTAAATGGATCGTCGGTTAGTGTTGTCTGTAAAAGATGCAAAAGTAAAATGGTTACTGGTGTCATACGTTTGAACTGCATGGGCGCCCGCAGGATTTTTTCTCAGGGGGGGCAACAAATTGTAATTGAAGAATTTTTTGCAATTAAAGAGTTGAAAAGTGTATGTTTTGAAGCATTCTGTGAGCTGTTTTAGTAGGAAAGGATTCTGAATTAAATTAAGCCGATTCGTATTCTTTCTTTGTTTAGTTCCAATTAGAATAAAATTGTAATAAAAATTTTACATTGTGTTAAATTCTCAAGGGGGGCCACGGACCCCCCCTGGCCCCTCACTGCGGGCGCCAATGTTGAACTGTGATGGGCACTTCCATTTGAGTTGTGCCAAATTACTGAGTAATGTTGAGTTTGTAAGTGACAACCTTATCTACTGTGGTGCTGCTAATGATAAGAATGAAGATTTGGAATTCATTGAAGCAATTCGCAGCATTGCAGATCAAGAAGGGAAAATTGATATTCGTATTGTAAAATACCTAATTAAACAAAAAGATTTTATAATAGTTAACCTACGTGAACAAGTTAAACTTCGGTCAATTAGTTCAAATGTTTTAAAAATGAAAAATAAAGGACGAACGGTTCAAGATAATAAAATGTATACCTCTCAGAGGCAAAAACAGGTTGCCGACACATCTAAATTAAACATCCATGTACGTATGTGTCCGGCTTCATAGGGAATGAGGTCACCTTCAGGTTCCCAGTTGCCAATGTCTCCTGTCCTACCAATGTCTTTCTTGTAGGTTTCTCTCTTATATGTTCGGTTCTGGATTACCTTGCAGATCTTCTAAGGAAATCCATCTCAGTCGACAATATTTTTTTCTCCATGTTCTTGTTAATCTGTCACACTTCGCAGCCGTACGTGTATGTACTCTTCATGATTGCTTCATAGATATGCATTTTTGTTTTTTTGTTACATTTTTTTTCCAGAGGAGTGAATTTAAGTCGCCCGTTTTCACGTATTATCAATCTTAGCTCCTATATAAGTATACTTAGTTATTACAGCTGTTTATCTGTATCACTCTCCATCTGTATGTCTTGGGTCGCGCCACCTATGCGCATATTATATTGAGTCTTTTTGAAATTCATTGTCAGTCCCCAGTTGGAGTATTCCTCGTATAATTTGCTGACCATGTAGTCGATGTCTTTAAAATTTTGAGCGGTTGCCACCTGGTCGTCTGCGTAGTGTAGTGTAAAAAGAATACTATCTCCAATTAGAATGCCCATTCCTCAACACTTCCTTTTACATTGATTTAGTGCGGCATCCAGGTATATGTTAAACAGAATTGGTGACATACAGCAGCCTTGTCGTAACCCTTTCGTTACTACTTTGATCAAACAATCAAACATAACTTTCACTAAAAGTGACAATGGGGATAAGACCAAAAATAAAAATAAAAGTGATTCCATTAAATTACAAAATACTAATGATTCCAATAAGGCAACTACTGCCAGTAATATTAACAGCAAAGATTTAGGAGCAGCTATTCTGGAAGCGCAAACACGCGCAAAATTTAAACAGTTGGGCAGTCTCACGGATAACGAAAACTCTATTACAAGTAGTAATAACGAATGGAAGGTTGTTAATAGTAGTTAATAAACGGAGTAATCGACGGCGTACAATTGTGGGTAGTAATTTAACTACCGCAACAAACTCTTCAAATCGACTTAGAAGTGTACCTAAAACCGTCACATTGCACCCTGTCGCAACAATTGAATGTTTAACAAACTTCTTAAAACCTAGTTTTCCAGAAGTTAGGTGTGAAAATTTAAAGTCTGCAAAACCAGATGTTTATTCATCATTTAAAGTAACTATTACTAAAGAGAAGTAAGAAGGCGATGGACCCAACGAACTGGCCTGAACATGCATGCGTACATACGTCGTTTTTCGAAGCAAGGTGGAAGAAGACAACAGAAAGTAAAATTTCATGCTAACTTAGTATTATTTAATATGCAGCTCTTAACTTCTGATAAATCCAACAACCTAACCTTACTGTAGATATCGGTGAATATTCGAATTTAAAATTTCTGTGTTTAACTGAAATCGGTACTAATTCAAATTTAGTGGAAACTGCTTATTCCACCGGGTTTTCGTAGTGTATTATTAACATTAGGACTACCTGAAAAGGCGGCAGCATCAGAATTTTAGAGTTGGGCGTCGACGCGTCGACTTTGATTGTTGACGTCGACGTGTCAACAATGCCGGCGGCTATGAAAATAATGTCGACAATGTCGACAACGCGTCGACAATGTCGACAATGCGTCAACAATGCGAATTATCGAGAAATTTATAATTGGAACATCAGACTGCACGTGTTACAATTCCAAGAAAAAATAAGGACTAAGACGGGGTTTGCGCTGCGGTTATATTATCCCTTTGATCTAAGTTTACTCCTGTTCACATCGTTCCCCGACAGACATTTATTAACTTTTGTAGTGACAACAATACACGTGCATCTTTTAAAAACAATGAGTGGTAGAAAGTGTAACGAAAATTTCGAAAATTAATACTCAAATAAGTTGCAAACTCTTTGTCGACATTGTCGACATCGTTGACGTCCCAGAATTAGTCGACGTCGACGTCATAGTCAACGCGTCCACAATTGAATTGTCGACGTGACATGGTCGACGTCGCCCTACACTGCAGAATTTGGGTCAAGGAAGAACTGTATTCAAACAACGAAGTTAAAAAAATTGATTTGCGTAAATATTGTAACGATAAGCATTTTGAAACTTGTGCTGTGCATTATGAGTCTGTATGCAATACAATTAAGATAGTCCAACTTAAAATTAGCACCATTTTCAAAATTATTTTATTTTAAGTACCGCATGAAAAATTATACAAAACTTGTTTTAAAACAGTTATGGCCGATCTCACCGAACGTTCTTAAAATTTAAGAAAGACTTAAGTTGCTTAAGACATACTTATACGGTCTCACCGTCAATTTAAGTCTTACTTACTCTAAAAACGTCCTAAATATAAGTTATCAATTTCGGTGACTTAAAACGCTACTTAACCTATAAGTTGCCGCGTTCTGTCAGTAAAAAGTAGTGGTACTTCAAAAAATGGACTTGGACACCGATTTATTATTTCTGCAAGTCTTAAGCTAGGTTCATGCACTAGCGATTCGCGATTTGCGGAATGCGATTTCCGCAAAATTTTGGGGTATTTTTACCAGCTAGTTCATGCAGTAGCGATTTCACTCGCAGAAAGTAATAACTTTTCATGACCGAACAGGGTGTTTTGTAGGTTGGTAGAAGTACTTTTAACAATTCTGACATTCTTGTTGTATGCTGATGTTTCAGCAAAAATATAAACAACAGTATTGGTTTTTAACCGAATTCGTGAACACAATCAAAGACAATCAATTCTGTGCAACCAACACAACTATTTTAAGGTTATGTTAAAAATAAATAAAAACGTGTTCTACAGTCAACAACGCGTCGATGAACGCATGCGCAGTTCAGAATATAACCAGCGGAAATAGCAAAATATTGAAATCGTTCCAAGTTCTGCGGAAATGGCAGAATCTTGAAGTACCAAGTAAATTGCCGCTTAAACTACGTTCAAATTTAACCAATCAGAACAAAAATCGCTTTCCGCAAATCGCGAATCGCTAGTGCATGAACCTAGCTTTACTTATGTCTCTAAAAACGTCTTAAGTATAAGTTACCAATTTCGCTGACTTAAAACGATACTTATTAGTCCAGTCAAATGGTCGAAATAAACAGGCAAACTTTGCATTTTGGGTAGGCAGCTATTTTTTTACCGGTGTGTAGAGGGGTCAGCGGTGAGTATAAATCAGGGTTTTCGTCGTGGTAACCCCCTCCATTCGGCCGCCATCTTGAAAAGAAGGGTTAGTTAGTTTTTGGGCTATATCTCTGTAGTCGGGAATCTCACAAAAACTTAGCATAAAGCTTTTTTGTAGAAAATCTATTATGTATAAATCGTATTATGTATAAATTTTATTCATAACTTTTTATACGTAGCATTATTAATAAAAAAGTTATAAGCCGGAAAAGACAAAAACTTAAGGGTTTATAACTGTTTTATTATTAATGCGACGTCAAAAAAGTTATTAATATAAATTTTAGAGAATATGGTTCTCGACAAAAAAGCTTAACACAAACCTTTTTGTAAGGCTCATGACTACAGAGATATAGCCGAAAAGCTAATTAACCCTCCTGTTCAAGATGGCGGCCGAATGGGGGGGGGGGTAGTATTAATAAAAGTTGTAGATAATGCGATTTTCGACAAAAAAGCCTTATACAAACTTTTTGTAAGACTCACTGCTACAGAGCTATAGCCGAAAAATGCATTAACCCTTCTTTTCAATATGGCGGCCGAATGGAGAGGGTTCCCACCCCGAAAATCCGGATTTGGACTCGCCACTGACCCCTCTACACACCGATAAAACAAAATCGCTGCCTACCCAAAATGCAAAGCCGAATTACCATTTAGCTGGACAATTTAGCTAGAAACGTAGAAATGTTTTCAAAGAATGTTATTATGTAATAATCGTTACCAAGGGGAATGAGGAATTTTTCTGATTGGGAAAAATATAAAGGAACCAAGGAGACGGGAGATAAATAAATAAAAAACAGAATGTGCGAATTATATTCTTTTAAAAAGGAAGGGAGAATTTTTCCTTTAATAAAAATATAAATATAAATAGTTTTGCCTGTGAGTTTATTGCAGAATAATCCTGCTGATTTGGTTATTGGATATTGAAGTTTATGGGAAAATAATTGTGCTTATTTAATATTTTGAATATGTGAGTTAATTGGCAGTTACTGAATGCTGCCCTCTGATTTGGGATTGATTGATTCGGATTACAGTTACGTGAGCGCAATTAATCTATTATTATTAGTAAATGTTTAGAGTGAGAATTTAATTATTAAGATATTAGGGAAGATAATGTAATTGTTAATAAATCTGCATAAAAGTTATTATTGTAATTATTGAACAAATTTATAATTAAAGAGACTAAGAAAGGAAAGGAATCTTCATGACGACCCAAAATTTAAATTTATATAAAAAAAGTAAGATGTCATAGCAATGTATTACCAATATTATATCAAGCTAAAACATATTAATATAAAAATTAAGTAAGTTGTTACGGCCATGGTGACTGTTGTGACTATGGTCATAATGACCATTTCCTGGAGTGTCCATTGTAACCAGTGGCCGTTGTGTCCAAGTTCCTTTTGAGCAAGAATGTTACAATGAATTTATTTGCCATTTTCCGACTGAAATCGAAATACATTCTTATAAAGCAATTTATGAAATTTTAGACAAACAGGTAGCGTAGCAAGAAAACCTGAACACAAGAGGTTATCGATAATGAACGAAACATATTGAGGCGACTCCACCTTCCTGCTATAGAAAATAGTATATTACGTCACTAGGAACAGAAAGCTCTTTCTTGTGCTACGCGCAGACTGCTTGGCCTCGGCTGCCGCCTCGGCCGCAACCTTCTGGGCTCAGCACAAAAAGTTCGCTTTCTACTCCTAGTGACGTAATATACTATTTTCTATAGCAAATGTTAAAGCGTGCTTTGTTCTACTCAAATCAAAAAGTCAAACCCTTGCGGTTAAAATGCAAAACAGATTTTGTTTAACCCTAGCAACGCCCATACTAACGAGATTTTAAAACGTGACAGTAATAAATTTTATGTCATACTCGTTTCTAAAGCAACGTTTTTCGAACGATTTATAGGACGAAAAGTAACACTTTAAAGTGCTAGGACTTTAAAGTGTCATTTTAAAGTCCTAGTTCTTTAAAGTGTTACTTTTTGTTCTATAAATGCTCGTTGCTAGGAGATACGAATTGTTGCGCCTTAGACTACTTACTTAAAACTAATACTGCTACAAATTGCTGGAGATTCCTTTTAATAATTTAACAACTTCAGAAACCAGTATGACATAAAATTATGTATGTACCTCAGACGAAAAGTGTCTTTAAGGTACTCGCAAGTAATTACGGCCTCGGCTACCCGCCTCGGCCGTAAACAACTTGCTCATAACTTAAAGACTTACTTTTCGTCCTAGATACATAAAATACTATTATTGTCAATACTGTCAAAATAAATATTTTTTCCTTTAAAAATAAATGCTATAGAAAAAAATAGAATATTATACACGACGATAAAATGTAATTATCTTCTCGAGTTTTAGCGTGTCGACGCTAAAAAATGCTTTCGAAGATAAAATACAATATTATCGTCTTGTATGATAATAGTTATTTATTATACAAGACGATAAAATTGTATTTTATCTTCGAGGGCGTATTTTAGCGTCGAGCGCTAATTACGCTCGAGAAGATAATTAAATTTTATCGTCGTGTATAATACTGTATTATTTCTATAGCATTTATTTTAAAGGGAAAAAAATATAAAATGAATTTTATTTGACATTTATTTGACATTGACTTTTAAAAATTACAAATCGAGTCCCGTTTTAAAATGTCATTAGTCAGGGCGTACACTGCGTACAGTCGCTAAAGTAGTACTTTATCTACCCTTGCTGTTAAAGTAGTACTTTATCTACCCTTGCTGTTGCTACTTTATCTACTTAAATTGATAGATAAAATAGCATTTAACAGTTGCTATAGAAAAAATAACTATTAAAGTCATGTACAATGCCATTTTTGTGGGTTTTTTTAACTACACTACAATATTACTAAATTTCTAATAATAGATTTATTTTTAATCAAATAACTTTAATCGTAAATTTTTGTATCACATGCATAAAAAATTAAACTAAATAAAAACCCCAAGTAATAATTGTGTTAATTACTTTCATCAAAAACATTTTTGAAATTTTAGTTATAGTTGACATTTTAAGAAGGATTTTACCTAATACTCTGCTTGACAGATTCTTTGAAGTGTTGCAGTTGTCAAGATAAGAATTTTAAGAAGGTACCTCTTTAATACTCTGCAAATTACTGCTTTCTAGGAAAACTGCATTTAGCATGTCTGTCTGGATTAAATTTAACATGAAGGCTTTTGTAGAACATTTTAAAAGGTATTTACTTAAAATTCCTATGCTGTTTAACACTGATTTTAACGGCTGCATTTAGCATGCGATTTCAAGGCGATTTTTAAAGAAAACTACCAATTACAATATCAACAGTATACCACGACGCTTCATAAATCAAATTCATGATGACGAAATCACCAGATATTACTTTCAGCAATATAATGCCACGGCCTATACTGCAACATATTAGTTCGTACGTGAATTTTACTGCAACCGTTTAATTAGTGCCCCCTCGATCTCTGAAGATTGAAAAACAAGTTTACATTAACAATTCAGAAAATTTAACAGAACGTCAAATAATATATTATTTGAAAATTTAAAGAAAAGAATGCAGTTATGTTATGAATGGAGGCGAACACTCTAAACTCTAACCATATAATCATAGATTAAATAATAGAATAGATACGCAACGGTACCTTTTTATATGTAACCCGAAAAAAATTCTGACATAGAGATGGCAGCACCTTGGCCATCTCTGATCGAGAATGTTTTTTAACCATCCCAGAATAAAACCGATATATCAATAATCCTAACATATCAACAACATTTGATCAAACAAAATACAAAATACGTACGTTATTTAATAACCGTGCATTAGTCGTATTGATATTAATGCCATGCGAATTCAAGCGTGTTTATAAAATAAGCACGTATAGATATTATTGTATTTATGGATGAAGTTATTTTTGTCCCAGTTACAATTTATTTATCTTATGCTTAGAATTTTATTTACTGACTTCGTTTTTTGCTAAACAGCAAATTTGTGGTATAATTATGTGTTAAAAGATTTAACATTTGGAATACAAATAAAAATATGTATGTATATTTAACAATTACAAAAAAAACGCAGTTACGTTGCACAAAATTTCGTTAAACAAAACTAGCGCGTTCAAAAAAAAAACAAAAATAATGTGTACTGCAAAATTTAGAATTATTGTTTTTGCAATAATTTTACTGACATTTGCAAAACGGAATTATGGCAATAACACAGTGATGACGGTTAATAAACTATAAATCTTGCAATACGCAATAGACATTATTTTTGTTTCTCCTGGCCAACCCTTATCTAATTTTTTTTAACTCACGGTTTGGCAAAGGATCTTGGAACAGCTGGGTTAAAATTTTAACCTAAGCTCAACAGAACGAATCTAAACCCTAAAGTCGGCAATCGTATACATCTATACATGAATACATGTTTTTGGTTTTTGAAGGAAAAAACGTATTTATAAAGTTGACAATTACGAACCATATTTGCCCGTACATTACCTTACATTTTCGTCGAATTTACTTGCATTTTCTTTATATGTGCTATTGCAATAAGGCCAATTCAATTCACAATAATACAGGGTGAGTTTTTTTTTTTCATTTTAAGCATTGGGATCTCGGAAACCATAAGACATTGAGATTCGGTTAAATGAGGAAAGAGTTGTCGTTTTAAGAGCTTAAGCAAGATATGCTTTGTTTTTTGAAAAAAATCCACAGTTTACTAGCTATGAGCAAAAAAGAAATTAGCAATTTTTCTTTAAAGTGTTCTAAAATCGTTAATATTAGAGATACAGAAATATGATAAGAACAAAAATTGTAGATATTTTTCCGCTTAAGAAGATACATTTATTAATTTCCATTCTGCTTCTATAATTTTCGAGTTATAACTCAAACTTACATTTTTTTAAATAGCAGTCATAGTTGGCTTTGACATTTTTAAAAATGACAAATGCTTCTCTTTTTAACGATAAAGGTTTGCTAATTGCTATACTTTGATAAATAAACGCGATGCAGGAATTTTCGTATTATTGAGAGGTAAATAAACAAAGTTTGCCGTGGAAAACAATAAACAAACAAAGTACTGTTGCTCATTGTTTTAGTTGAAATTTGGCAGTTTTGTAACTTCTACAATTAAATTAAAGATGTTTTCTAATCGCGAAAAACTTAATATGGTCGAATGTTTTATTTTTTGTAAGTAATAAAAATAGAAAATAGTGTTCTTGCTGCCGAACGGTACCAACAATTTTATGAAAATCGACGTCAACCATCTGTACCGACGTTCAACAATTTGTAAATTCTAATTCTATTGTGAAAAGATGCCCGTTGTGTGTAAATAATAATGGTGGACATTTTGAACATTTGCCGAGATAGATTAATTTTTTTACATGTAATTACTTCAAAGTAGAAATTTAAATGTAATAATTCGTAGTTTCTTTGCGTTGTTGTTTTATTTGAGGCCCTAAAGTTTTTAGGTGAAACATTATAATAAACTAAGTAATTACTTTAAGAGGAAAAAAATGTTTTCCACGGCAGACTCTGTTTTTGCTACTCTCAATATTACAAATAGTCCTGTATCGTGTTTATTTGTCAAAGTAAGTACAGCGAACCTTAAATCTCTGCAAACAGAAAAAAATGCACTTTTTAAAAATGTCAAAGCCAACTATGACTGCCCTTTAAAAAAACAAAAGTTTGTATTACAACTCAAAAACCGTAAAATCGAGAAGGAAATTAGTATGTTCATCACGTTAAGCATTAAAATGTCTAAAACTTTCATTCGTGCCATTTTGTTGTATTCCTAATAATAACGATTCTACAACATTTAAATGAAAAATCATTAAATCTGTTATTCGCTCATATCTAGCAAACTGGATTTTTTTCAAAAACCAAAAGCATATCTTGCATAAACTCATAAAACGACAACTCTTTCCTCATTTAACCGAATCTCTATGTCTTATAGTTTCCGAGATCCCAATGCTTAAAATGAAAAAAACAACTCACCCTGTATGTAGAATGCAGAAACAGCTATACCGGGTGTGGCCTGACATGTGAGACATAGGTGAAATGCTTGGGAAATTGAACATAAGAGGTGGTTCAGAAAAAAAGTAGCAGC
The DNA here is from genome assembly GCA_963082815.1 of Melanotus villosus. Lineage (NCBI taxonomy): Eukaryota > Metazoa > Arthropoda > Insecta > Coleoptera > Elateridae > Melanotus > Melanotus villosus. Next base: position 29,382,917 of record OY720424.1, read on the forward strand.
AAGAAACTTTATCATCTAGGCAGGCATTGGAAAAAAAAAATTGGTATATGTATTACAACTGTCAAATTACATCCTTGAGTATCTCCAGCGCAAGTTTTGTGGTAAAATCTTGATAAAAAAGCCTCATGCCAACGAATGAAGTTATTCGTATTAAGCTGATTGTGAACACCCACCTTGAAAATCCTCTCTGGAGTCAAGTTAAGTTGGCAAAATTTTTTGTTACTGATTTTTGCCAAATCCCTGGACAAGAATTTTTTGTTGCAACATGTAAGGACAATGTGGCTCTAAAATATAAATATTGGATGGCAAGTAAATTTCCCCAAAAATTTATGATTTACCAAGCGATATGCACATGTGGCTTAAAAATTGAAGGATTTGTTACAACTGGCTCTATAAATGGAGAAATTTACGTACAGGAATGTCCGGAAAAACGTTTATTTCCACTAATACAACAACATAAAAATTCTGTTTTTTTTTTGCTGGATTTGGCCACATGTCATTACGGCAAAAAGGCAACAGATTTTTATGCAAAGAATAATGTAATCGTCGTACCAAAGGAAGCAAACCCGCCCAATTGTCCCGAACTCCGACCAATTGAGCGTTACTGGGCTAACATGAAAAGGCAACTTAAAAACACAAAATCTAAGGCGGCAGACGTGAATAATTTTCGAAAAAAGTGGAGAAAACAAGCTCAACAAATCAGTAGTGCTCATGTTCAAACTTTGATGAAGGGGGTTAAAGCAAAAGTTCGATATTTTTGGCACGGGTGATTTTATTTTGTTTATTTATTGCAATTTAATAAATAATATGGTATATTTTTCTTACGTAAAATATAAGTTCGAAAAGACCGTCTCTTTTTTTTTAATGTGGAATTAACAGGTGCTACTTTTTTTCTGAACCACCTCATATTTATGTCAAAGTCGAAATTTTAATTTTAATTTTCTGCTGTAATTTCAGAAGTTTTCGGGATATTCACACGAAAATTGGTGAAACTACCTTTTTTGGGACGGGAATAATCCGAATAATAATCCGTTCTCAATTTTAATGCAGCTCTTAAAATAATGTTATTTTTGCTACACCTAATACCTTAAAAATACTTCAGCTTTTTTGTAGCTAAAGGCAGATTAAGTATTTTTAAGGTATTAGGTGTAGGACAAATAACGTTATTTTAATAGCCGCATTAAAATTGAGAACGGATTAGTATTTCCCGCCCCAAAAAAGGTAGTTTCACCAATTTTTATATGAATATTACGAAAACTTTAGAAATTACAGAAGAAAGTTAAAATAAAAATGTCGACTTTGACACCCTGTACCTCCCTAAATATTAACTTTTGGACTAAGGTAATTTTAGGTAAATCGTAATATTTTGGCCGCAGGAATCTACTGTTGGTCTGTGACCCATTACTTATGGACCACCCTGTGTAGAGCCCCCAAAGAGAACATAATGTATGGCGCAATATACGTTCTTTTTTTAATACTGTTATTTTTACCTTTAAAAAATTGTTTTAGGGCCCCTTCATGGAGAAGGCCGGCCCTGCGTCTGACAATTTAAGTAAAAGTACAAGAGATGGGAATCATTCTTTGGGTATTTTATGCATATTTTTGAAGTTTAACTTTTTAAGAATTTATTATTTATTTAGCTGTAAGCAGTGTAAGCTGACCAAAAGTTTCAATTTGTATACATATGCTCAACCAGTCGATTATTACGTGATCTGTTCGGGTTTAACTCTATTACTATTTTGTGTGTATATTTACTAAACGTTTACAAACATTATGGAATGGTATTTCGGTGTATCACGCTACAATTAAGAAGTATACGTCTAAATGGAAATAATAGCGTCCGTGCGGGGTAAAGTGAATGCAGTGAAGTTCCTTGAGTTTATGACAAATAGTTCAAAAATATTTTGGGGCAGCACCAATCGAGGTTACCGTTCGTCACCTCCTTAGCCCCCTTGTCTAAGTAGACACGGGTTACACTTTCGCCGGTAACGTGGGATCTCTATTTATATTATTTCCTCTATGATATAATGTAATTTTTGACATTTGATAAAGCTTATGTCTTGTTGAAGTTAATTTAATAAATTGTCGCATATCGTACCTAATTAGAACTAGTCGAGAATTTTCTTATGTAAGACCAATATTGGTTTACATGGTTATAAAGAGAATAAAGAGTACTATCAGAATGACCGAAAAAAAGCATAGTGTGCAATTTGAAAAAAAAAGTTGAATATCGCTGCCATAATATGAGTACAGATTTTCTAACATTTTCTTTCCCCATCTTATAGAGAATTTGCTCCCATTTACGAATATATATAGTTTATTATAGTTATTTTTAAAAATAACAAAGTTATAGGCCTGGGGAGTCATGTCTGAGATACCCTGTATACAGGGTTTGTCAAAAAGTACGGGTCATATGGGATTTTTTTTATTAAAGTATTTATTAAAAAAATTTGACACTTTTTGAAAAGAACTTTTTGACAAACCCTGTATACTGTTGTTGCGTCTATGGTAAGCAAAATTATGAATCCTTTGAAAAATGCCTCAATGTACATTCTTACGATGCAAGAAACAAAAATAATTTACAAGTTTTACCTCAGAGACTGCACTTATACAGCAGCAGTCCCCGATGCATGTGTATCAAAATCTATAATAAACTCACTGAGTCAATACGGCATGAAAGCAGTTTCACAAAATTTAAAAATTTAAAGGATTTCTTCTAGCGAAATGTTTTTATAGAATAGATGAGTACTTAGCGTTGTAACAGTATGTTTTAATACAATGTGATTTTTTAAAAACTCAATTGCATCAGGTCGTATTCTGTCTTAATAACCTTAGAACTGTCTGTATTAAGTCAGAATACGGCCTGCTGCAACTGAATTTTTAAAAAATTACATTGTATGAAGTATTGCTTAATGTTTGCATTGTACCTGAGGTTCTAAATAAAATTATTATTATTATTATTATTAACGATGCAACTTAATTATGAAAATTTTGTATTTAGAGAAATATTACCTCTACAGAGATTTAAACCACTAACCTTCAATTTTACCTTCTTAAAACTTATAAAACACACGTAAAAATGAAGTTCCCATTGGTTTTTCTTTTCGTAGATATTAACTTTTCTGTAAATTAGAATAAAATTCACGATAACACATTCAATTCTGTTACTTTAGAACTTTAACAATGTTTAACATACTTACATAAACGTCTAAGTTAAACTAAAAAACTGCAATCGTTTATTAGTAATATAATAGTATCACATAGTAATTATGTAACCAAAAAAGTGCAACTGATTAATAAATAAAGCTTCATGTGCTTCTTACAGATTTATCTAGATTCTAATTCTCGCTAAAACCCCTAAAGTTAACTTGTAGGATTAAAATAAAAAGGTGTACAAAATAGAGTCTAATTTTTAAACAGAAGGAATGTGCAATAAACAACACAAGTATTATAAGTCGAGACTGCTTTAGGTTTTCTAACAAAGTGGTTACGTCGAAAAGTTCTACAACAATAAATTATTTAATAAAGTTGAAATACAGCCTAATACACGATAATAAAACGTATAAATAAATTATAAGCATGAATAATTAATATTTAATGATATTATTAAAACAAAAGCGCCAAGCAATTAGAACAAAAAATAGAAAAGTAAATTGTAGTTATAGAACTATTCGCTTGAATGATACATTAATATTATAAAATATTTTAAAAACCCATACCGTTCATTTCCGAATTCTATAACTTTTCCTACATAGATCTTAATAAATTAGCTATATAAAACTTAACTTTAATCGCCTTACAAGAGAACTAATTTCCTTTCGAATTATCAGCTGACTCGGAAAATAATTTTAGCAATTAATACGAAAGCGCTGTAGCTGTGATTTAAAACACAGTAGATTCTCAAACCATAAATTTGATTGCAGATTTTTCATCAAAATAAAGAAATACAAAATAACAAAAATAACAATAAGGTTCGATATAAATATAAAAGCTTAAAGATGATGGAAAGCAAAGCTTTCGCGATTGTATTACTAATAAGTAGTAATTGAAAATTCGAACACGTAATAATTCCAATTTTTTAACTTCATTGAGTAAGGACTGAAGTCAAATTGAAAAGCCTGAAAAATCGACATCGTTAAATTCTAAATATAATTAACTGAAACTAATTGGTAATTTAGTGTTCTTACGTATTTTTAAGTTTCACTCGTACAACTATTCATACAATTTTTAAACGAGGTACGCATACATCTATCTACAGGTTGCAACCACACTAACCCTCGTCAAGTACGAGAACATCCGGCATCTCTGGTGTTCATTTTATTTAAAATATGTATGTAATTCGAACAATGAATGAAAATTACAGTGCTTAATTCTTTAACAGGTCAAGGATGATTATAGGTAATTAATACAGCTTCAGTTACTAGTAGGCAATTATTGTCTATGAAATGTATAACTTATTCATAAAACTTTTTTGTTTGATTTTTAATAGAATGTCAAACGCATAGAATACGAAACTAGCAGAATAATTAAAATTGAAAAACTGTTACTTATAACCATCAATTAGGGTCATCAAATATTAATAAACTAAATTAGTTAACAATTGGATATGTTCGCCCGTATTTCCTATTATTCAGTTTGTTTGTATTAAGTATTACAAATTTTAATTATACAGGGTGAGTAAAAAGTATGGAAACACCGATTTTCTGCCGTTAATATTTATTTTAGAAAAAAATGTTTAATACAAAAGTTTTTTATGAATTTTTTATCTATGTACTGATTATACACGAAATTTTTTTTCTTCAATTGTTTTTGAGTTATGACTTTGCGCGATATTTTTTTAAATGGGAACCTATTAATTTTATGCTACCCCCGATTGCGCTGCCCCTTGAAAAAATAGGTGGCTAAAAATATTTGTAATGGATTTCTTACGCACAAGTTTAATCATACATTTTTTCCCCTGTTAACTTACGTCAACTACTTTCCGAGATAAAGCCGGCGGCCGCGTTTAAGGAGTCACCCTGTACAGAAACTCATACAACTCTAACTATTCTTATGTGTTACCTACTTTAAAGCTTCACAACCCAACTGCGCAACACCTACGTTAATAGCCATGTATATAAGAACACAAAGCTTTCAACCGCGACATACGCAAAAGCTTCAGCATGAGTGGCGATACTATAGCATGTGGTTCGAAACCCACTACCACATATGGTTTTAAAAATGAAAAACTTGTCCTAAAAGTCTTTGGGATATCTTTGAGTGAGAATGATCACGTACTTTATAGAATTTACTCTTTTATAATGTTATTTTCCATAACGTTCTCGTATACTTCGCTAGCTCTTCGAGAAATTATTCTTAGTGAATTCGAAGTTGTAGCTAATGTGATAACCTACGAATTTGGGGCTATTCTAGGTAAGTCATTCTAGGTACAGGCAATCCTTTAATTTTGTTCTCTTAATATTACAGTATATTGTGTGACATTAATCTATTTCTCTTTTAAATCGCTTATTACTCTGAAACTTCCCTGCCCTATGATCGTGTTAAACGCAGTTGAAGATATGTTAATTTTAAGACATTTTCAGCATGCGCCAAAACTTTCGTTGTACTTAAACACCGTTCTAGATTGGCAAATATATTAACAAAATTCGACACGAAACCGTTTCTGCCTAATCTAGAAAGAGGAGGCGAAATAGAAGAGACAATAATGGCAGCCTGTACCTGGATTATTAACTGTCAGGTAAGTAGCAACTATCATTGACGCTAGTAACCACAAAAAAACCATAACAAGTTGTATAAGTTAATGTATTTACAATTCTAAACTAGAAACACCTAAATATCAAAAAATTTGTTAGAAATATTGTTACGAAGTTTTTGCTTACTTGGAATAAAGTGTTAATGTTGGTACACTAATGTTACTTATGGTGAAGATTACATATAGCCTAATAGACTTAAATTAAACGGTTGTACACATATATTTCATAAGGTCGGATAGATCATTTTATTTTCATTTCTACTTTTGTAGATTTAACGTGATTTTCTAAGAAAGTGTTCTGTAACAAAAGAACTGTATTGAAGCACAAATAACATAAAAAGGCTTATTAGAATAAAAAAATAATAGAACACAAACAAAAAAAATACCAAATTAAATATTAAATAAACCTACAGATCTATTTTATAGAAAATTTTAACAGTAAGCGTGTTCCGTTTTTAATAATAGTTACTTTATTAATTTAGTTTGAATTGTTTTAGAAAATAAGATCTAGGCAGTGTACGCGTTTAAATTCCCTTTAGCATTGAATATTTATCATTTTTATATCGCATTGCTTCGACAAGCTTTGGTTTCTTGGGAAACCATTTTTTATTGATTAGAAACGAGACATTAGAAAAATAATTAGAATATAAACAAGTTGGGTTTTCAAGAACATTAGAAATATAAAACAGATTAGTTAGTTTAAGAACATTGGAAAGCAAATTTAGAAGCAGAATACATTGGAAAAAATAATACAAATTAGAAGAATAGCATTTGGCCAAACCAGGAAAGATATTCAAGATGAGTCGAAGCTATTCACAAATTTAGTACGGTCCTTCGAGCATACCTTTAGTTTTTATTAAACAAAGCGTGTCCAAGTTTAGGGAATACTTTTATTTAAAATTTATTCTTTTTGAATGGTTTTCTGTTGTGGAACATTTTACTTCTTGAAGCATTATTAAATGAGCGGCGTTTATGTAGTTTGAATTGTATTGTTTTCTTAATTCTAAAGTTATGTTGACTACTACGCATACCTAATGTAGTCTTCTGAGGCCAATCATTTTGTACAATATTTGAATAACCTTAAATACTATATTCTCAGAAGGAAATGATAAACACCGAGTATGCTGCCTTGCAAATCTGCTCTTGAGTAGAAGTGTAAGCACTTCCGTAGTTCAGAGACCACGTAAAGCTGTAGGTCCCATATGTAGGTACTTGACACGCATACTACAGGCATATGGAGAGAAGACCGGCAACGCCCTGTAAAGGTCACGCTACTTCAAGAAGAAGCAATGCTATATTGTTCAGAAGCAGTTATTAGTAGTTACTTTTGCGTAATATGGGGATTACACAAGTCGCTTGAATATTAGTTTTTGTTTTTATTCATGATCAATTGGTTTGCGATCTTTTAGAAAAGGCTGTATATGAAAACACCAAAAATAAAAAGCCAAAAGCCCCCTACCAAAATTGTTGTTTTACACGTTTATCAATAAATTGGTTGAATTTGGAGTTACCTTTCTAACGACCTAGACCCCGAACAACCTGTGAAATGTTCACAATAAACCTCATTTTAACAATAATTTAATAATTTAATATCCATCACAAATAAATATACTAGGATTTTTTAATAGAAACATGTTGCATTGCGCAGCCGCGACTCCACCACCGCGACGACGGAATTCAGTTGTTTATATTGACTGTTTCAGTACTAGTGACGCGCTTGTCAAAAGTACTTGCTGTTTGCTTCTTTCTAAGCATGTCATTAAGCTGGAAAATGGCATTTATGTAAGAAAATCCGTCCGAAAGTAATCTGCGAGCTATTTTTGGCCGCTCAAAGGCATCAGCCAGTGGAAATTTATACGAGAATGAAAGATGTATATGATGACTATAGGTATTCTCATACGGCAGTGGTTGAATGGTGCAATAAATTTCGACAAGGAAGAGAATCCACTAATCATTTGGCCCGTCCAGGGCATGCTCATGTAGCAGCACCAGATGAAAATGTGAGACAGTTGGAAATTGCTCTACGCACAAATTGGCACATTAAGGTTAGACAACTTTCTGAAATGTGGAGCATCAGTGTGGAAATTGTTCATTCCGTTATTTATAGTCTTAGCAATCACAAAGTTGCTGCTCAGTGGATTCCATGAGTGCTTACCGAGTAGCAGAAGAATTAGCGTTTGTCATTATCACTACAACATTTGATCCGCTATCAATAACAAGGTAATTCCTTTTAGCACCAAATTGTTACCGGTGATGAGTCTTGTTGTTATCACCACGAACCAGAATCTAAACACCAGACTATGCAGCGGAAGCATGTAAAATCTCCGAAGATGAAAAAACGTAGATTTCATCCTTCAGGAAAGATAATGGTGGCTGCGTTTTTGATTACCAAGGTGCTCTTATATTTTAAAGAAATTTGTATCAGCATAAGTGCTGAACGATATGCAGACACCTTAAACTGTTATTGTCCCAGCATCAAGAATAAACGTCCTGAGAACCTCACAAGCGGTGTCACCCCTCTACACGATAACGTCCGCCCCCACCTAGCCCGAACGGTTTAAGATCTGCTTGCTTGTATATGTTGGGAAGTCTTACAACATCCACCTTACAGTTACGACTTGTCCCCGTGCGATTTTGATGTGTTTGCTCAATTAAAACAATATCTAAAAGGGCGATGGTTCAATTCGAACGTTGAGGTAGAGTTTGCTGTTAGAGAATGGTTCTACTAGCAACAGTAGGAATTTTTCCAGCAAGGAATCTATAGACTAGTGCACCAGTAGGAGTGAGGCCTTAATGTTAATGGAGATTTTTTTTAAATCCATTGAATAAAAATTGCTTTAGGGCCTCCAAACGTGTTTCTATTAAACAATCCTTGTATATATTCATCTTTGAAATATTGCCATTCCTATCCCATTGTATACACAGTTTTAATATTCTTTATCTTTTAAATTGTTATGAAGTATTTCTCATTCTAGAATTACGTCTATTGGGCGTTGGCAGCTGTTTGTCACTTGGCAGCTATAATATCCACTCTTATAACACGATTAAGAAGCAACGACTATCATGACTGGCATCTACCATACGGTCCAATGACAGTTTTAAACGTAACTTATAGTCCGAACTATGAAATAACTTGGGTTTATCAAAATCTCAGTATAATATGGGCTGGAACACAATATATAACTGTGGATCTTCTTACTGCTGGCATTTTAGCTCGATTAAGTTATCAATTTAAAATGCTTCAAAATAATTTTAAACGACTTATAAGGAATAGTCAAAACAAAATGCTCCATGTAGGAATTTAAAAATGTATATTTAGCAAGAAGTATTAAATACAATATTAAACTAATTTTCTAGAACAACGAAACGGTTTCAGTCAATAAAAATATATTAAACGATTCTACAATTCCGTGGAAATACCTTCAACAATCTCTGAAGGAGGCTGTCCAGTACCATTTGGAGATCATGGATGTCGCAGGAGAAATGGAAGACGTTTTCAATACCTTATTACTGACAATATTCCTAAGTTCCTTATTTATGTTGTGTTTCTCGGTATATCGAGCATCGATAGTAAGCGAGTTAAATTATTGAAGTTAATTTCAAAAATAAAATAGGGAAACTCTTGGCAACTACCTTCGCAAGTCCACCAAACAGTATCAGTATTGCTGCTCATCAGGTATTCATAGCCAACTGATACCGTTGAACAAAAAAGTAAAAATCTTTATAATGAGCTAATACAATATTGCCATGTGGCGCCATCAAGATCTGAAGCTCAACATTTATTCAAAGCAGCTAGGTAATAGTAAACTTTAAACTTTATAGTGGAACCATTTAATTGGTTTTTCGCCTGTGTGCTAAATGGTTGGCTAGGTATATTTGATGAGCCGCAAACAAATGTTGAAGTGTGGTCGTATGATACCGACTGATTCTGTTCAATGAATTTGTGAAAACGAGTAATCGTTAAGAACTTTCCTATTTTAATTTTGCCTAACAATTAGCCTAGCATTTGAGTTACTTTTCAGAAGTATATTCCTAGGAACGTATTACTTTAAAGTTTATAGTTTATTGTAAATTAAGTTAATCCCTTTTCAATAAATCGTAACATTTTTAGATCCCCTTTGGAGAGCCTCAGATGATAAGGCACCTCTGCGAAGTAATCCTAATCTCTTTACAGACCGCTACGGTTTGTTTTTGGGGTAATCAAGTAATATTAGAAAGCCAAGGAGTTGGGACAGCTATTTACGGGTCAGATTTCGTGGGATGTGATCTGAAGCTTCAGAAATCTCTAACGCTAGTTATTAGAAGAAGTCAGGATCCTACAAAGGTTACGGCTGGAAAATTTGCTGATATTTCGTTAGTTACATTTGCTTGGGTACGGAAATTTTAGTCCTTAAATAGTATTTCAAATAGAATTAACTAAGACACTTTAAAGGAAACTTGTTCTACATATTCCTTAAAATAACGCGTCATAATCGTGACAAGAACAAATTTGTTTGCATTATTGTTAAGCTAGAATTTAATACCAAAATTTCAGATTACAATGTTATCACAAAAAAGCATAACTTAATAACAACAACAAGTAAAACGACCGCAACTATTTTTTACTGTTTTCAATACGCCGAATGCCGAATTATGTCTTTATAAATACATAGTAGATTTAAATAATGCATTGAATTAATTATCTACAAAATTAAACAGATTTATTTACCAAAAAATTTCAAGTTCAAAATATGAATTTGACTAGTTTCTGGGTTTAGAGCTCACTAATTTACAACCTGACAATAATAAGCATTCGATTTCCATGTATTTTTGCTGCTATCTCAAATTTTAAGCATAAATTCAACCTTTTCTGCAATTTTGTTATGTCAAATTAATAAAATTGCAAGAATAGTTGTAAGAAAAATATCATGCGTTAATTATACATATGTATAGTCGCTAATAATTTTCAGGTTTTACGCACATCATACTCAGCATTCATGGTCTTACATAACAAAAATCAGAACGAACCGTAAACGTAGTCAAGAAAAATTCTGTATGTGAGGCACGCAAATTTTGGGTGTATCCTATCACTTCAAAATAAAACAACTGTCAACGGTTATTAATGATAATGGTAATACAACTTAACTTGATATTGTAAACAAAAGCGATTCCAGTTAATTATGTGATTGTAAACACGAATTTTTCAATATGTAATCATCCTTACACATGTCATCCTTACATAATGTTACTATAAATTGCAGTATTATTTTCAATAAATACGTTCAAAATATTTTACTTAAAATACTAATGCTAATGCTAAAGTAACACACCTAAGTAGTAGGTAACTATATAAAATACAGGGTGTCCAATAACTTATGAGCCATGGAGCAACTGGAGATAATAGACACAAAAATAGGTATTTTGAGCCGAATTTGCCTAAGTAAAATGTTACAGGTTAAAGAGATACAGGATGTTGAAGGTGTAAGTTAATTTACAGTTTCAACACCCTGTATCTCTTTAACCTGTAACATTTTACTTAGGCAAATTTAGCCCAAAATACCTATTTTTGTGTCTATTATCTCCAGTTGCTCTATGGCTCATAAGTTATGGGACACCCTGTATATGAATTAAGAGAAAAAAGATTCAATATTGGAATTACCATGATTGTTCAAAAGTAACACGTGTGGACTGCGCAGCCGAAACTTTATCGCCACGACAACGGAATTCAGTTGTTTATGTTGATTGTTTAAGTAGTAGTGACGCGTCTATCAAAAGATGTTTGCTTCTTTCTAAGCGTTGTGATTAAATTGGAAAATGGCATTTATGGTCCGCCCAAAGGTAATCTACGTGCTGCTTCAGAAATTCCATATAAACCTCTTCAATAGCCCTCAAAGGAATCTGTTTAGTACGATTTAGCAATTATAAACATTTCCGAAGAAATGACTTGTTTAGTTATGTTTTGCTCTGCAGTATACGGCTTCTCAGTTGTAACCAGGTCTTGAAACGTGGTCAGTCCTTTTCTTTTGGGGACTGCCGGCTGCTAAGAAATATGTATAGGTAAAGTCGTCTTAGTATGTTTTCAAGATGCCACAGTTTGGCGACATTAAGTAATTCTTCAAAGTCAAAGAGTGGGGAGTAGAATCTACAAATTGGACTTTGTAGACACCGACTGAAAATACAAAGGGCCTTAATACTAATAATTGCAATAAATCAAAATCTTATTAAGATTACTATTGTAAAGCTTACTAACATTTGCTGGAGTTGGTGTAATATTTTGATTTCTCAAATCATATTCCAACGGCGTTACAAAATATTTTAAAAATTAATTTAGCTTTACAATTCTGCACTAAAAGCTTTTAAAGTATGTACACGTGCCTTGGTTTAAAACTAAAAACAATAATTTATGACTAAAAAAAGAAGTCATCACCGGCAACCGCTGGGATCCGCCTACCGTCCAATCCCAGCGTGCCACGCTGCGTACTTCCCCAGGGCTCCTACGTCACAACAGGGGAGTCCCCAGAGTGCCTATGCTGCACTCCCGCTTCGATGGTACAAATACGAGAGCCCGGACCGCTCAACTTCACTTGGTCTCCAGCTGCCCAGCCGTCCAGTTGATAGTTGCTAACTATCTCCAGCTTCGAACTCCACTCGATCCGCCAGTGACGTCCGTCGCCTGCCGTCGACCGCTCCCACGTCTGACGTCCGTCATCGTGTCCGAGCTTCGAAGTCCCGCCGATCCGCCAACGACGTCCGTCGTCAGCCGCCGATCGCTCCCACGTTTGACGTCCGTCCAACGTGCCCACTTTCCGAGACACGCCGTCGACGTCCGTCGCCCGTCGTCTCCAGCCGCCACGCCTGACGTCCGTCAGCGTACACCGTACAAAGAATTCCTTACGTCGAACCGTTGCCACGTCCGCCGAGACGCCGGCCACATCCGTCGCCAGCCGCCGACCGCTCACACGTCCGACGCCCGTCAACGTGCCCGCCTCCCGAGCCACGCCGCCAACGTCCGCCGTCTCCAACCGCCACGTCTGACGTCCGTCAACTTGCTCTGCTGCCGTCGCGTGCTCCGCCACGCATCCTCCCGACGACGCCGACGTCCGCCGCCGCCGTCTCCAGCCGCCCATCCGACTCCGGCCCACGTGCGCTCCGTCCAGGCACGCCAGCGACGTCGCCGCCTGATCCTACTCACGCCTGACGTCCGTCAGCGTGCCCTGTTGTACATATCTGCCCATTCTTGTACATAATTTGTTTGTAAATATATTCTTAACCACCCCTCTTAGCGTCTTTCTTCGTTGCCCCGCAACCGCGGTGGTAACACCGGGTCGAACCCAACCATGGTCAGACCTCAGTCTGGAACGCGGTTGGCGTTCGAACCTGTGTAGGTTAAGTAGATTAAGTTTAGAAAGGCCAATGATCATAGTAATCGACGCCAGTAAGCCTTAATAAAAAAAGATTAACCAAGAGAATAAATTGAAATTTCATAAACAATTTGAAACAAACAAAAAGAAAGCCGAAATGAAAGTAATAGTAATTTACGTTATACATAAGTCCGGAAAACCAATCTTTACAGCAGCGAGTTGAAATAATTCGGTACGAGGCGACGGAGGAGCCTAGTCTGGAATTTTGAGACGAGTTACTGTAAAAGTTTACGGGGCGTGCTATGTGTCCAATAAGTAGCTGAATCAGAGTAGGTCGCGCATAGTAATAAGTATGTCGACTGTAGAATATACCACAAACCAGATGGAATAGACAGGAAAGTACAATGTTTTGATTGAGAATACTATTACATACATAAGCGCTGCATGTGGATGACCGCAACACTACTAACGCTAAAGCGGGAAATGAAAAATCTCTACGGTCAATCTTTGACCACTAAAAATGGTCATTTAAAAAACAACACAGGATAACAACTAGTGTATTACAAAGAAACAAAAAATAATAAATACACATAATATTTATTAGTATTAGTATTAGTATATCAACAGTAAAAATTATGCACAATTCAACAGGGAGAACAAAACTTTTCGGTAAACTAAATCTCACCCCAGTCCGCATCAGCATATCCAGCCAAAACAGGTGCTTCGATATTTCTTTTATAAATTAGTTTCTTCTTCGAAGTTTGCTTGATGTATCGAAGTATTCTTTTAAGTGATTTCCACAAATCTTCATTTCCCACATTTTGATATCTGCTTAAATAACTAACTGAGAAACATAAATCAGGACGTGATTCTAATACTGCATACATTAGAGAACCAATTAACAAACAATACCACATAAATCACTTGTTTTGTAGAAATTATTTTAACATAAAGACAATAATCCGCTTTGGAACGAATAAAACGTTGTTTTGTCATAAATTCATTAAATCTTGGTGATTTTTTAAACCGTATAACGATTTACTTGGTTTAAAACATTATCTTTCTTAACTTTCATACCTTTTGGCACTTCTAGATAAACATCTTCTTTTATATCTCCGTACAGAAATGCTCCCTTCACATCCATTAGATGCAGCTGTTATTATTGTAGGTGATTACACACTGCTATTAAAATTCACTCTGTTGTTAATTTTGCTACAGGTACATAGATTTCTGATAAATCAAAATTTTCTTTCTGTTGAAATCTACGAGCCACTAGTCTTGCTTTGAAAGTTTGAGGTTCACCGATTTCATTTTTCTTTATCTTAAATGTCCACTTTGTACTTATTTCTGGACAATTTTCTGGTTTTTCTTCAAGTGTCTGTACTTCTTTCTGAATTGCTTTCATCCATAATTCTTTATCTTTACCACTTATAGCTTCTTCATAATTTAACGGTTTATCAGGTTCTGCTAAACGTGTATTAATATTAATACCGTTAATAAGTAGTATTTTTATAACAATAAAATACGGATTCTTTTAAACAACTACCGGGTGATCAACGGAATTTATAATTAGAGCAGGCTATGATATTTAACATAAAGTTAGTAACACGGGCTTACAGTTTGAAATTAAAAATTTTATTCAATTTTATTGCCGTATAAACTGACGTTTATTTGTTTCTGGCCTGCCCATAAAGGTTGATGTTTTATAAACAATCGGTTAAAATTTTTATTCCGCTAGCGAATAGCAAATAATGGCCATAATCGCGAATGTAATACGATACTTTTTCTACACCTATTAAACAAATATATTAGACTCAAATTAGTCAAATTTGGTAACTTTGTAAACAAGCAATACGACAACACACTTGGGCGTGTCACGCGAGTCGATTGTCGGCCGCAGAAGGAGTTGATCGCGGGCGATTTAAAATATGATTGGATTAGCGAAATATTTATGTATTTGTGATTGGCCGAAATCATAATTCACTGCAGTGAATTATAGGTACTATTTTTCACAAAAATAGTATATTATTATATGAGCGATTATGACAGCCATTATTCACGAAGATGACGTTTGAGCCCACGAGCCGTCAGGCGAGTGGCACAAATCATCTGAGCGAATAATGGCCATAATCGCGAATGTAATACGATACTTTTTCTACACCTATTAAACAAATATATTAGACTCAAATTAGTCAAATTTGATAACTTTGTAAACAAGCAATATGACAACACACTTGGGCGTGTCACGCGAGTCGATTGTCAGCCGCAGAAGGAGTTGATCGCGGGCGATTTAAAATATGATTGGATTAGCGAAATATTTATGTATTTGTGATTGGCCGAAATCATAATTCACTGCAGTGAATTATGAATCCATAATTCACTGCAGTGAATTATAGGTACTATTTTTCACAAAAAAAAATGCTAATAATTGCAATATAATTAAATAGGTGTAGAAAAAAATGCTAATAATTGCAATATAATTAAATAGGTGTAGAAAAAAATTTTTATTCCGCTAGCGCTTTAAAAATGTCAAATCGCTTTAAAAATGTCAAATAAATGTCAAAATTGAATAAACAACTTGCGGATTAATAGTTATTTATTATACATGCAGATTAAATTAATGTTTAATGAGCGGTACGTTTAACCGCGCGAGCGGCGGTAGCCGCAAGCGCGTTGGATACCGCGAGTTAATAAATTAATTTTAATCCGCAAGTGTAATACAACTGTTTATTCAATTTTGACATTTATTTGACATTTTTAAAGCGATTTGACATTTTTAAAGCGCTAGCGGATTAAAACTTTTAAATCGCTAGTGGAATAAAAATTTTAAACGATTGTTTATAAAACATCAACTTTTATGGACAGGCCCGTAACAAATAAACGTCAGTTTAAAACGTCAAAATTGAATCAAATTAATTTATTAACTCGCGGTATCAACGCGCTTGCGGCTACCGCCGCTCGCGCGGTTAAACGTACCGCTCATTAAACATTAGTTTAATCCACATGTATAATAAATAACTATTAAGTGTCAGAATTGTGACATTTATTTTTAAAAATGTTTGATATTCAACATACATTTTTTCTCACTGAAAGTAACTTCAATTTTTTCTTCAAACTTATTTTATTTCTGCGTTTCAGCAAAATAATGTTTACTATATCATCAAAGATCGTACAAAGCACGAGCATAACCTCAAATACAACAATTGTCAATTTATTATTAATTTCTCAGTGTGTCCAACCACACAGCATAAAATAGCACCAATCACAGCCTCCTCTAATTATAAATTCCGATGAACACACGGTATTTATGTGAATAAATATTTTTGACAACTTTTTATTTAATTATTTTTGCACAGACTACTATTTTAGTTTTAATTATAAATGCCTTCACGTGATCACTTGATTTTGTATTTGTATTACCAGAGTCATCCCATAACTATATTTTTCAGGGCAAGGCCCGCTGAATTAATATTACATATCAGGCCTGCCCACTTTATTTAGCCAAGACGCAATTTGAAAGGACGATGGCGCCATTTGAGGTGAACTATACATTTCTGCCTTAAAAAATGTATAGTTCACCGCAAATGGCGCCATCGCCCTTTATAATTGCGTCTTGGCTAAATAAAGTGGGCAGGCCTTATATGTAATATTAATTCAGCGGACCTTGGTCAGGGCAAGGCCCCCTAATCTAATATTGCATATAAGGCCTGCCTGCCTTGTGAAAATCAACTTTGTATTTCTTTAATTATCTAAATTTATGTTTCTAAGGTTATGCAACTTACCATACAATAGACTCACCTACCATTTTGTGTATAAATGTAATTAATAGCTTGTAGATATAAATGTTTTAAATAAGAATTTTAAAGTAACCCTACTTACAGATTAACAACGTTAAGGCGGATCCACATCAATAAAAATTTATGTTGTACGTTGTATTTTGAAATTCAGCAAAAATATTTGCGGCGCAAATTTAAATCTGGTTAAGTATTTTACCACGTAAATATTTATCTTGTGTGTTGTACGGCCGAATCCACGTGTGCAGGTTTGTTCGTGCAGAGCGCAATAGTTTCCAACTACAGAGCCTGTTATTATATTTATTAATAAACACGTGTCGGGAGTAGAGTAGTTGTAATTTGCATAAGAAAATAACTAATAAACGACTAATAAAATAAACACAATAAAACATGAAATGGAGCAATGAGGATTCATTGCACCTCATTCAGGAATGTTCAAAACATGACTTGTTATGGAATCCAAAATACTGTCAGCAATACAACAAAATAAAAAAAGCTAATGCATGATGCATGGGACAAAATATCTAAAGCATGTAGTATTGGAAGTGAAGAAATATTTCTTTTTTAAAACATGAGACATGATCAATCACAATCACCCAAACATAGGTATTGACGTAGTAAAATAAAACAAAACTACAGATGCACTCAGAATCAAGTCCACATTAACATTACTGTGCGACGCAAATCTCTTTAAAGTTGGCTGGAAAACCGACAGCACAACGGATAGCGTGCGTTGTTCGTGACGAAATTATTTGTGTGCATTTGTATACGGCGCACAGTCCACACCAACAAAAATTTCGACGAACACCGACAAATTTGTGTCAAATACAACGCACAACGCAAATTTTTATTGATGTGGATCCGCCTTTAGGGTTCGAATGAATCGACGTTGCAGAAATACACAAAAAATAACGAAAGGCAAAAAGGTATTTTGTGAACGTTTACTGTGGCAAATTTTTGCATTTAACACTTTTTGGTATGTGTTACGCCTCCAGTTGCTAACAGTTAAAAATTTAACAAATAAAACTATTAAAATAGCGTAACTCAACGTTCTAGTCTAGCAAGTCTATCCTTGTTTGCAAACAAAATAAAAACATTTTCAACTGGAGTAGTTTCGTGATTTAATACGCCAAACAGAACTGTAAACTGGGTACAAAACATCTACTAAAATTTATAAAAATGTATGCAAATTTATGTGTAGGTTTAAATGAATATATGTTAAATACAGAACATATTTACTCTTTCCATATTCTGTCTTTAAAGTTGTATTGGTATTAATCCATAAACTAGGCATTCCCTACGGTAAAAACCGTTTCACCGTTGTTGTTATTGTCTGAAAGTTCATTCATTTTTGAGTTAACAAGCTATCAACTGATTGATGATTTTCGTACATCGCCGTTAACCGCGAAAGATTTCCTAATAATACAAATCTTACTTACTTAAATGTCGTCGGCGACCTAATTTTCCGTAAAACGCTTTCTAAACATCTAACATGCAATACCAGCAGTTAAAATTACAAAATCCAAAATTTACTGACGTTTAGACAACTTTTACGTCCAAATAAAATTGTTCGCACTACTTTTACCTAAGAATAGAACTACAATAATTTACCTTACACCTTACATCTCCATCAACCTATTAAGACAACAACTAATAAAAAATTCACAGATTTCGCAATCCTTGCAACCATCGGATACATTGGAAATGATAATGCCATATATAATATTATATAAAACATACTCACTTACGACTTCGAAATAGTGGAAATATCACACCTCTGAGAGTAAATTAATATTTTTTTTTCCAATTCTTACACATAAAGTGGCATTTTAATGTGTGAAATCTAGTTATCAGGGCAACATTTTAATGTGAAGGGTGAATATAGTGTTGCTATAAACATTTTATCCACACTTCCTTGACGACACTGTTTTTATAAACATTTTATCCACACTTTCCTTGACGACGTGCATTATAGAATGAAAATAATGGTGCCTTTAAATTAAAATTGCTAGGTATTGTTTAATTAAGACATTTTATCCACTCAAGGAAATTAGCTCAATCGGCTGCGCCTCGTGAGCTAAACTTTTCCTTTGCTGGATAACATTTCTCTTTATTCAATCAAGGAAATTAGCTCACTCGGCTGCGCCTCGTGAGCTAAACTTTTCCTTTCGTGGATAAAATTTCTCTTCATTCACTTGTACCATAAATAGCTATTAAACTAAACCAACAAAAGAAAATACCATTAGTCGGCCGGTATAAATTCCTTATAACAACCGAGCCACCACATTGTGTTTATTTTATTTTTTTACCGCCCTGATAAATAATGTCTGCATTCATTTTAAATATTCTTAAATAGTGGCGGTGTGGCTGCTTTAATTTTCTATAGAAAAATATTACACTTTTATGACCTAAAATACTCGTACTTTCTCAAAAGTTAATTTTATCCAACACCTACCTACTATTTGAAAAAATAGACAAAAAACGCGTTATTAAAATTAGCCCAAACTAAAATTTTCGCCTGTCATTTTTTCCCTATAATATCTAAAGGTTCTAAGTTCTAAGGCGCCTTCAAGACATATTGTCCCCCCGCCTTCCAAAGATAAGTACGCCACTGGTATAAATAGCTATTAAACTAAATAAACAAAAGAAAATACATATTTAATCAGTTTGTATCTGTTTGTAATACAACTATGAGTTTCTTATAAAATTTCTTTACACTTGTAGCAGACATTGTCTATTCTTCTTACGCAGGTTTATTACGAATAATTCAAATGTTTGCTATTATGAGATCATCGGGTTAGAGTCGAAGCTCGATTGTCACGTATGAACAAGGCCATTCAATATTAGTTAATTTTAAGTGAATACGAATTTTGTTTTTAAAAAATTTCGTTTATTTATTCGCTGAACAGTTAATACAAACGTTACTCTACAGAACGTGACTAAAAGTTGCATCCTCATACTAATCCAAGCCTTTTATAAACTTTTGAAGCAGATAACAAACCGCAGGTGTTTTGTTATCAAATGACCTAATATATGTAGCCTAAATACGTAACTTGCGGTCCACGGTCACGTACCGACATATTTGGTGTCGCGAAAACTACTAAAATTCTTGTAACTCTGTCCAATATACGAGCGCATAAACATTTCCAATGTTAAAAACTTCTGATAAAACTAATCTAAGTAAACTAGAAAAGAATGTCATTGGACAAGAAATATTATTTTCCAGTCAGGACTGATTGATAGATAAAATTGATAAACATTTTAGTGAAGAAGATGTTAGTAATTAAACAAAATCGAAGTCATCCGATTAAATCTATCAGTAAAATGTCTTTCAAAAATCGGTAAAAATTATCAACAATTTTCAATGTTTAGAAGTAAGTACATATCAACGTGTCAAGAGAAAATGCCAAATTATTAAACTTGTAAAGGTTTATGAAAGCCCCGAAGATGAGAACACCTTGAAAATGAACGATATGTCAAAGAAATGAGTAGAACAGTTCAGATAAAACAAATACTTTGTACCAAAAAATAAGAGCACTAATGAATCACGAGATTGATAAAATATTGAACGGTGAAAACATAGCAAGAGTACACAAGGCACAAAGAATTACAGTATTTTTCACCTAGGATTTGGGTTGTGTCGTCAGTTGGATTGTGAATTTATCAACAGTGCGTTGATAAATTCACAATCCAACTATACTCTACACTTCATCTCTTTCTAAACTATTAGGTTTTCATTACCTACTGCGCACGAATGCGTGTCTAAACAGACAGTTTTTGGACGGGGCAAGTTGACGTTAACCCAAATGCTAGATGAAAAATACTGTAGATGGTATTGACACTTATGCAGAAAAGAAGAAACATCTAGATAAATTCGAGGAAGAGCCATTTAAAAACCTAATTTAGAAAAGGGAGGTGAAAAAGGAGAAAAGTTAATTAAGGAATATCTTTGGGTTACAAGTGTCCAGGTAACTATTTCATCGTATTAAATTTTAGGAAAATTTTATTTTGTTATACAAGGTGTTTCGAAAAAACATGGGATAAATGATACGGCTGAAACACTGAAAAATAAGTGGGGTTTGCTTAATAAACGTTATGTCCTAAGACTCTCCATTTTTTTTTTCTTTTTACTTATTAGTATTTTCAAAATAAAAAAATTATTAAACTCGACATATCAATAAACACCATTTACATTTCAGGAGTAATACGTGCTTAGAAATTAGAATGGGGCTGAAACATATTGATAAGGTAACAAACTTTGACCGGAAAGGTTTCCATATTTTTACATTCCAATTTGCATTAGCGTAAACCACATTCTTTATGTTCGAACATCTCGAAAAATATCCACCTTAAAGAAGTGAAACAAGAATACATTATTTACGTAAGAAGCATTTCCAAATTCAAAGATACAACAAAAATTTAAATTTAAGCAGTGTCGTACAAAATAGGGGAAAGAGTTAAGGGATTCCGTGCTGCTGCTGTACGCCACTGGCAAAGGTGAGAAAACGGATTTTTTGCAGTTACGTGTCTTTTATACTAGGAAAAATGTCGCCAAGTTAACTAAAAAAATGTATACTACCGTCAAAGTTATGGACAATAATCATTTTTTAATTTTTAACTTTGACGGGCGTAACACTAAAATAGATGGTCTTAGGACATATGTTTATTAAGCAAACTCCGCTTATTTTTCAGTGTTCTATCAGCCGCATCATTTATGCCGAGTTTTTTTGAAACACCTTGTATAATTAAATAATTAAAATTGGAGTAGGATCAGATATTGTAAATTTTTAGAGCTTTGCATATTGGATATGCGCTTGCATTTGCTTAGGTGGAGCAATCCTAACGACCCTTATTAAAAGAATATCTTAAATGTAACTTACAGTCCGAACTATGAAATTTCTTGGTTTTATCAAAACATCAGTTTGATGTAGATTGGAACACAGTTTGCTACCACCGATCTCGTGACAGCCGGTGTCCTAGTGCACATAAGTTATCAATTTAAAATGGTGCAAAATAATTTTAAACGAGTTCTAAAAAATAGCTACGCTAAGATGGTGCAGGTACTGCGACGCATTAACTTCATCTTACAAAATCTATAAATATATAAATTTTTCAGGATCGCCAGAAGCACTTTCCAAATGAGACAATCAGTTTTTATGATACCATTGACTGCCCAAATATTGCACTTACTCTCGGTTCCCCACTTCGTCGAGGTACACTCTGTAATAGTATATTATACAGGGTGTCCCAGAACGTACCGGAAATATTTTAAGGATGAATTACCTATTCCAGAACTTATTTACAGTCGAAAAGTTCATATAAACATATGTCCTAAAATGCTTGGTTTTCGATATACAGGGTGCTAAAGTTTTTATTTCTTTTTCGGTTTTTCTTAAAAATCTCGAAGACGGTTTAAGATATTAAACTGAATTTTGGCACAGGTTATTCCGGTATAGAAACACACTTTTTATCTAAAATATATTGAAATGGTCTTGCTCTTTTAAAAGATTTTATTTAAATTTAATTTATTTATTATTAAGCCCACATTCAATATTTACAATTATCCCTTGCTTTGCTCTTTAATTTTACTTAATTGTTTGCATTGCTCTTATCTCAGGTCGTTAATTAGGTTCCTTGTTTGTTATCTTTCTAAGTACATTTTTACCCAAATAAAAATAAAATTACTCAAATACTTATAATGCAGATTTTTTTTTATTATCGTTTTTTCCTATCAACCCTGCCTTAAACCTATCTTATAATTACGGTATTTACACTCACTATTTACTCCCAAAAATCCAAATTGCCTCTGTTTCAAATTTAATGCTCAATTTCCTCTGCTCCAATTTCGACTTTCTTTCGCTTCTGCTTGAAATTCAAATTTTCAATTGCTTCTGCTTCTATTTCGCTTCCTTTCGATTCAATAAATGATTCTTATGATTATCAACTCTATTTAAAGTTAAATAATCGGTTGATATTTATTATTTTGGAACGTGCAATTGAGCAAACCTATTTGGTTGTTGTTCCTTTTAATGCAAAAATATCACTTATTTATTAAATTGTTTTCTCCCTGTATCCAAGATATTTTTATCTAAATTGTTTTTCACTATAACAACTATTTACAAGGTTTCTAATAGTAACTTATTTTACATTTCTATAACTACCAATTTAGCTAATTATTACTAACAAACATTATAACAATAACTTATTTACATTTTCACATAACTTAAATCTAATCTAGCTATCTTAAAATTATATTACAATTTTTAATAATTTAAAATCTGCATTACTTATATTTGGCAAATAACATTTTTCTTTTATAAATTAAACAAACAACTTAACCTTAATTATATACATCCAATTAAGTATCATCTCAAAAGCCCCTCGATTTTTTTTATTATATTTATTTTCAACCCTGTTCATTTCAAAATTTTTACTAATTTGCATTTTATTTTATAATAATATTCATTTTCACTTTATTGTTCAATATACGGATATATCATTGATACATGAAAAATCCCTCTGATTTTATCAGAATTTATTTCTTTTACTTCGTAGGAATTATCAAAAATTATTTTATTTATTTTAAATGGATTTCAATTAAAATTTTTCTTTTTACGCTTGTAATTAATTTTTAACAATGAACAATGTAACACATTTAACAAATTAACAAATTTAACACTAATAAACATTTTTAGAAACTAATTTTCTTTCTGTATTTAAAATTCTTATTTATCAAAATCCAATAACCACAATTTTTAATTTGTACTAAATTCAGTTTCAATTTTAAAATAATCCCTATTAATTTGAACTCAATTTTATTATCATCGCGTATTGATTTTGGCATTTTAAACGGTTTAGAATTCATATTTTCGTTTGCTCGTTTTAATTGGTCGTATTCTTTCGTTGCCATTTCGTCTTCTTCTAATTTCACATTGTCACTTACAAATTCCCTATTTTGGCTGTTCAATTTTTCCTTTTCGCCCCTTGACAACCCCCAATCGTTTTCGATCCCTGCATTCGTCTCTTTCAGTTCTTCATCTCCCAAGTCGTTTTGCAATTTAATACTTTCGCACTCTGTGTCTTCATTTCTTACCTGTTTTATTGTTTTATTCAATTCGGTCGTTTCGTCGATTACCTTTTCTGTTTGATTATTTAATTCTTCATAATCAGGATTGTTAACATTATAAACATCTTCCTGATCTAGAATTTCCTTCTGTGCCTCTGCACATTCTTCTGTAATTTCTTCAGTCATCTTCTTCTCAATTCCTACCACTTCTTTTCTGATTTCTTCCCTAATTTCTTGTTTATTTTTCTTCAATTCTTCCTTCAGTTCTTCGAATTGTCTATGATTTTGTTGGATTTCTTCTTTTAACTCTTCATGTCGCTTCTTTGATTCTTCCTCTCTCTTCTTAGTATCTTCTTTGATTTCATTTAATTTCTCATCTTGTTTCTTTGCATTTTCTTTCAGTTCTTCAAATTGTTTATCTAGTTTATCATCCCGTTTCTTAGCATCTTCTCTGATTTCTTTTGAATCTTCTTTGATTTCTGTAAACTGCTTCTTGGAATCTTCTTTCATTTCTTTAAATTGTTGCATTATTATCTGCATAAAATTCCCATCAAATTGAGTTGGAGTTGTAATAATTGGTGAAGTTTGAACTTGTAATTGATCACCTATATCCAGTTCAATTACATCTCGCTCCTCCCCTAATTCATCTTGTTCCTCTTCAGTTTCTTCTTCATCCCTTCTTGAACTACTTCGTAACATCCTCCTATCTGCCATCTTTTATTTTTATCAAATTATGTAAGTACAAAATTAAAAAAATTTATGTTATTTTTTATTATAATAATTATTTTTCAGTTCTGAATTTCTCAGGTATTCAATATTCAATTTTTATTAATGTATTTTTCCTTTTAATCGTATTTAATTGAAAATAAATATTATCAAAAAAATCGAAAAATTTGACAAATGACATTGGCATTAGTTTTGACTTTTCTCCAAATGACAATTATAAATTATTTTTCTCGTTTTACCTTGCCCCACAAACCTTTTAATATTATTTTTGTATACTTCGCCCCTTTTACTTTATAAATCTTATAAATCACCCCACTTTGCTATCAACATTTATTGTTCGTCTCACGTTGCTGCACCAAATTATTAATAAGTATCTCTACTGTTACGCCCCACGTTGGGTTCGACAAATTATTGAAAATTTATCTCAGATCGTTAATTTGGTTCCTTGTTTGTTATCTTTCTAAGTACATTTTTACCCAAATAAAAATAAAATTACTCAAATACTTATAATGCAGATTTTTTTTTATTATCGTTTTTTCCTATCAACCCTGCCTTAAACCTATCTTATAATTACGGTATTTACACTCACTATTTACACCGGTTCCTGGGTTTTGTTTGAAATTTCTATTTCACTCCCAAAAATCCAAATTGCCTCTGTTTCAAATTTAATGCTCAATTTCCTCTGCTCCAATTTCGACTTTCTTTCGCTTCTGCTTGAAATTCAAATTTTCAATTGCTTCTGCTTCTATTTCGCTTCCTTTCGATTCAATAAATGATTCTTATGATTATCAACTCTATTTAAAGTTAAATAATCGGTTGATATTTATTATTTTGGAACGTGCAATTGAGCAAACCTATTTGGTTGTTGTTCCTTTTAATGCAAAAATATCAGTTATTTATTAAATTGTTTTCTCCCTGTATCCAAGATATTTTTATCTAAATTGTTTTTCACTATAACAACTATTTACAAGGTTTCTAATAGTAACTTATTTTACATTTCTATAACTACCAATTTAGCTAATTATTACTAACAAACATTATAACAATAACTTATTTACATTTTCACATAACTTAAATCTAATCTAGCTATCTTAAAATTATATTACAATTTTTAATAATTTAAAATCTGCATTACTTATATTTGGCAAATAACATTTTTCTTTTATAAATTAAACAAACAACTTAACCTTAATTATATACATCCAATTAACCCATTAATGGCCAACGTTGCGTTTTCGCAACAGTTCAAATTTGAATTTTTTTCTGCACTTTCACAAAAGTAAATAACATATTTTTTGACGCTGTATGTCTTTCTAAGGTTCGAAGTACATTATAAACTTAAAAACACGTATAAATATAATCCTAAATTATGTTTATAATATTTTGAATTTGGCATAAAATTGAGATCGTTTTAGTGTTTGACAAAATCTTTTATTTCTAGTATTTATATGATGTATTCCGACTAAACTATTTTGAATACTGAATAATATAAGGTCTTAGTAGGGATACCTGCTGAGCAACCGTTCTCAAATTTCAACTGTACCGAACAGTGCAAGTATAAACTTGTCTGTTGCGTTTTCGCAACGTTGGCCCGTAGCGCTATCCCGCGCAGTAGATACTGACCGGTAGCTGCAACTTACGTGTGCCCTGTTTTGTGCTGCTAAGTTTGTTTATTTTGAAAGGTAGTAACGCTAGTTTAGTGTAATAAGTGATTCTTATATAATAAACACAATATTTTGCATACGTTCAACAAACAATAGAGGTATTTAGATAATTTTGTTACTGTTATATCTTACTAAAATGCACAATTTTGACAGATGTCGCATGAGTTCCAGAAACCTCTTACAAATGCAGAATTACTTGCAATTATAGAGGAGGACTCTGATATTGAAGACAGTGATGTAATTGATGCCGTGTATATTCCGCCCCAGACCGACGAAGTTACAGACGAGGAAGATTTAGATGATAATTTAACAGATCCTTTCAATGATCATTCTAAAGATATAGCAGGTACGTTTGAAATGCATGTACATGGATCCAATTCAAATCGTAATGAAGAAGAGGTTACCGACAAAAACAGCGCAAATAACAACAAAAAAGACACTTTTTCTAAAAAGGCCAAACCCAAAAAAAAAATCACAACCGGAACCTAATTGGATCAAGAGTGAACCTACTTATACTAATTTGCCAAAAACTGACAATACTAATCCAACAGAAATCATAGAAAATAATGTAGGTGGATTGTCGCCTCTAGAAGTTTTCTATAAGTTTTTTGATAATGAAATTATTTCTCAAATTGCACAGTTTTCAATAAAATATGCTTGTGATAACAACCGTCATGAATTTAGAGTTACAACAGAACAGTTGAAGCAGTTTATTGGAATTCTTATATTTTCTGGGTATCATACTTTGCCCCAGCAAAGTATGTATTGGTCTAAAGATTCAGACAAAGGTATAGATTTAGTAAGAAACGCAATGTCCAGAAACCAATTCCGTTCGATAAAGCAAAACATACATCTCGCTGACAATAAAAATTTGGATAAATGCGACAAATTCGCTAAGCTTCGCCCACTTATAGATGCGCTAAATAAAAAGTTTCTGCAATTTGGCATTTTTTCCAATCATTTGTCAATTGACGAAGAAATGGTGCCGTATTTCGGTAGGCATTCTGCTAAGATGTTCATCAAGGGCAAACCTGTACGCTTCGGCTTCAAGTTGTGGTGCATGTGCTCATCTATTGGATATTTATATCAGTTTCAACCGTATGGTGGTGCAAGCAAGAATTCGACAACTGATGACCTAGGTTTAGGAGCTAACGTCGTTTTGAATCTACTTTCTCACGTCGACAATCCATCGCAGCATGAAGTGTATTTTGACAACTTTTTTTCGTCATACAATTTACTTGCCTTACTTGGAGAGAAAGGATATTTTGCATTGGGAACAGTACGTGATAATCGAATTGCAAAATGTCCTGTGAAGTAACAAAAGATAATAGGGAAAATGGAGCGCGGCGCGTACGATAATATGTTTGACAGCAAATCTAAAATCAATGTAATTCGTTGGAATGACAATTCAGTTGTCACAATAATAACAAATTTTGGAACAACGGAGCCACTAAAAAATGCTAAGCGTTACAGTAGAAAAGAAAAAAAAGAAACTGTTATATCACAACCTAATGCTATTGCCAAATATAATACTCACATGGGAGGAGTCGACCTACACGACAATGGTATAGCAAATTATCGAATTAGAATTAGAGGAAAAAAGTGGTGGTGGCCTCTATTTATAAATATGATTGATAGTGCAATAGTAAATTCGTGGAAAATTTATAACCTTGCAAATGAAGTTAAAATATCGCAACTTGATTTTCGTTCCTATCTTGTTTTATCTTTGTTGAAATCCAATGGCCCACACAATATAAATTTAGGACGAACATCAAACGCAAGTTTGCCGAACGAAGTGCAATACGATAACGAAGGTCACACGATAGTGAAACACCCAGAAAGTACAAGAAGACGTTGTCGAGAATGTAGAAGCACAACAGTCTATACATGTATTAAATGTAAGGTCCACTTACACACAAAATGTTTTCAGGAATTTCATTCCAAGTAAATGTATGAATTATGTATTTCATATGCGCCTAATATATTTTTTGCATTTAAATACTGTTTTGTATTGTTTGATATCCTATAAAATAAATGCCATAACAAAAACTTTTACTTTTTTTTTAATTTAATGCTTGGCCATTAATGGGTTAAGTATCATCTCAATATATATATTTTTTTAACCAGTGGCGTAGCTGTGGCAAACCCCAATACAGTTTTAACGAAAAAGATATTACGCCACTGATTTAAAAGAAAAAAAATAGTTTATTCATAATTACCAATCAATCATAAACAAAAAAGGTCTCTTTCATTTTTGTCGTATAACTTACCGTTGAGGAGCTATTCTTGATTTTATAATTTTCCGGTGAAGATCACCTAGGCCATGAATGCTATTTCCCAGAACGTACCAGAAATAGGAATCAATTGGGTAACTTATTTGGAGTCAAAAAGTCTACATAAACATATGTCCTAATCATAACGGTCAAGGAGTTATTCTTTATTTTATAGCATTCATGGCCTAGGTGATCTTCACCGAAAAATTATAAAATTTTTTTCTTTTAAATCAGTGGCGTAATATCTTTTTCGTTAAAATTGTATTGGGGTTTAGCCATAGCTACGCCACTGGTTAAAAAAAATAAAAATATTTTAGATTAAAAAGTGTGTTTCTATACCGGAATAACCTGTGCCAAAATTCAGTTTAATATCTTAAACAGTCTTCGAGATTTTTAAGAAAAACCGAAAAAGAAATAAAAACTTTAGCAGCCTGTATATCGAAAACCAAGCATTCTAGGACATATGTTTATATGAACTTTTCGACTCTAAATAAGTTCTGGAATTCATCCTTAAAATATTTCCGGTACGTTCTGGGACACCCTGTATACCAAGGTGGAGAAGTCTAGTATTATAGCCAGACGGCCAAGATTAGATCCCGAGGCGCCTAAGCGCCGAGGGATATAAGGCCCGAAGGCTATAAGAGACTTATCTACGGTGGTCTATACATAGTTTTTTTCACTACTAGTTTTATTAAACTCATATAACTCATATAATTGTTAAAAAATAGCACTATTAATAATTTAAAACACTTTTCAAAATATGAAACAAATGACAGTTTTTTGTTTTGTTGCTGTGACAGCTATTTATTGATTAAATTAATGTTGACATAAAAGTTAAAATTGTAGTTTTTTAGCCTTTAGTAGGTTTTCTTGGTTTGTTTTTGAAAAGCACTGGAGTAGTTTCGTCTGAAATAGCTAAATTAATAACAATTTTATCTCTACCTTATGTGGTGTTGACAGTTGAGTTCAAAAGTAACGGATCGATATATGGCGGCAATTCAAATATATCCAAGTTTTGAAAATTAAAATGTATGTATATTAACTGATTTTAACGTCTACAAAACTGTTAAATAAAATTTCCCCATCATGCTAAATCGTTCTATCAACATTTTCTCTTTAAAACTGTCATAGGATAATCGAAAAATGTAAATTTGTTCATTATTTACTAGTGGTAAATAATGAAATTTTTTTTACCCCTTACAGAACAAAAGGTAGAGAAATGTCATTTCACAGCATTCTGTCATATGCCAAAATAGTACACCATATTACTAGTAGTGAAAAAACCAAGTTATTTACCTAGTTACGATACGGGCTAGCACAACTAACGCGTACTTTTGCTGGAGTGTACTCGATCTGCACTACTCGACGTTCAGTAAGTAAATGCGCTCCGCTACTGATAACAGAAATTTACCACTGCGCACCCTGGACTCAAGTGAAAGTTCTCGTTTGACAAGCTGTAGCAACGGTATGTTACTGGGGAAATCAGGTCGTATTTGAAAGCGAGAGAGTAGGGGTGGCTATTTATGAAACGGGGTTTGTGGGAACTGATTTAAGCTTTCAAAAAGCGGTTGTACTTGTCATCAGACGAAGTCACAAATCTACTAAAATCACGGCGGGAAAGTTTGCTGGTATTTCGCTAAATACATTTACATGGGTATGGCATCATTTAATTATTTTCACTACCAAAAGTAATTAAAAAATGATTCAGCTGATTTTTGGTAAATAAGGGATGTTGCGGACACATATCAGTTGGGAACTTTTCGGGTTTTTATTCTACCCCTGCTGAGAGTTTATCTACGTAAATTTATAAATTATTTCTCCTATTCTATGTCTTAATGTTTAATTTCCGTCTACTACAAGGTTCATAATCTAGAACTAGAATAATTGATTGAATAGACTTTTACTATTAATTATTCGTTCTATAAGCAATGCTAATATCTTTTTTCTTCAAATATGACGAATTTTTTTCAGTTGGGGTCCTATATAAGTTAAAATACTGAATTTACTGTTTTTATCTATATTTTTTGGAAAAATCTGTTTAATAGCTAATCTATATTGTTTACTAATAACTAAATTATCTATCAAGGAAGCATTGAAACCGTTGTTAATTGCAATTTGTTTAATTGTATTTAATTCTTTGTTATAATTTTCTACGGACATATGAATATTTAATAATCCATGAGTCATACTTTAATAAGCTGCTAATTTATGTTGCATAGGATGAGTGGAACTAATATGAATTGTTGTGTCAGTATGGGATGGTTTGTGAAATATTGAAAACTCATGTCTGTTATTACTTCTGTTTATGGACAAATCTAAAAAGTTAATGTTTCTGTTAATTTCTTCTTCTGTAGTAAATTTAATATTAGTATGTAGTGTTGATATAATCTAGAAAACTATTTAACTGTCTATTTGTACCTGTGAAGCAAGCTAAAATATCATCCACATATTTGTACCAATATAAGAAATTTTTATGTAATGAAGTATTATGAATAGCTTTTTCGATATTGTCCATAAATATTTCAGCTAGCAAAGGACTTAAGGGATTTCCTATAATCAAACCTTCTGTGCAAGTATAAAAACTATTGTTAAATTGAAAGTAATGTTGTTTTAAACAAACCGAAAGTAAATTTAATATTTCTTGTTTTTCTACTATATTAACATTATTCTTATCTAAAAAATTACCTACAAGTGTTATAACATCATTAGGAGGTATACTAGGAAATAAATTTTGAACGTCAAAAGAAACAAGTTTAGCGTTTCTCGGTACATTTATATCTTTAATTTTAGATACTAATTCTTGTGAAATTTTAATATTATATTTAGGATGAAGATTTCACTTGTTTATCAAAATGTTAATTAAAATGTTAGATATTTTAAATGAAGGGGCTGTTACAAAAGATACAACAGGTCATATTGGGAAATTATTTTTATTTAATTTAATTAAAGAATATAGTTCGGTGCTTGTGGGTTCGTTAATTTTGATTTATATATGTCGTAGTCTTTGGGCGTAATACGTCATTTCGTGGAAAGCCTAGTCATTGGTCGTATTGCCGGAAAAGGCTGTAATCAAATAAATATTCCTCGGATTGACTTCAATTTTGTGTCATTTCAAGCAATGCCTGTTTAACTCTCGTCAAACAAAGTAAACGGTTAAACGGTTACACGTTACGGTGCTTGACGGGCGTTTGCTTAGTAATGTGTTGAAGGCGTGGAGTTTGTTTTATCAAAAATTAAGTGAGTATTATTTGGCGAACAAAGATGCCAAAAAACCGTGGAATTATGAAGTAATGAAGGAGGTAAGGAAATTCTAACCTCAAAATATACCGCTTAGTTGGGCAATGACTATAGGCACGCTAACATACCGCGAATCTGATAATTAGAAGCACGTTAATTGCGTTGTTATTGTTTGTTCTCATATTCTTCTCCTTTTCCTTTCTCTCTATAGTTTAATAAAAAGATGTAGGTACTTTTTAATCTTAAGAATGATGTATTTCCAATGATGACGCGATTAGTATGCCTGTAGTTGAGGCACTTTTTAATATTTCTAAGAGGTCCATTGTTTGGGCAGAAGGTAATTAATTAAATTAAGTTAACCCTTAAATTTATACATTTTAGGTTGCAAAAGATATTTTGCTCGCTAAGCAAACTAGTAGCAAGAAAACTCGTAGGCAGTATCATTTATTGTCTCTATATGATACGATGGAGGTAGGACATAAACAGATCGTCATTAAAAAAATGTTGGAAGATAGTGATAATATTATTTATGTTACGCCTTACGAAGACTTGTTTGAAATATTGTATTCCACGCATATTGCGGTGGGACATGGTTCTAGAGATAAAATGATCTTTGGTTTAAAATCTAAATATCAAATTCCACGACCTGTTATTGAGACATTTTTGCAATCTTGCGAAATTTGCCGCAAGAAAAAAGCTAACAGACATGCAAATCTTGTAACCAACTCTATTGTTTCAAAAGAATTTTGCTCTCGGGGTCAAGTAGATTTGATTGATTACCAGTCATGTCAGGATGGAGACTACAAATGGTTACTGAATTACCAAGACCATTTAACAAAATATATCTGTCTACGTCCATTGAGATCAAAACGATCTGTTGAAGTGGCCTTGGAACTGTTGAAAATTTTCCTTGAATTTGGAGCACCAGCTATACTCCAGAGCGACAATGGCCGTGAATTCGTAAATAGTGTACTTACCGAGTTGGTAAAACTATGGCCCGAACTGAAAATTATTCATGGACGACCACGACATCCACAGTCGCAAGGCAGCATAGAAAGATGTAATCAAGACGTCGAAAATATGTTGCGAGCATGGATGTTAGACAACAATTCCACCAACTGGTCAGTTGGGTGCTATTTTGTACAATTTCAAAAAAACTGTTCCCATCATAGAATTATTGGTCGCAGCCCTTATAAAGCATTGTTTGGCACAAACCAAAAGGTCGGACTATCTTCTACAAACCTTCCAAGCGAGATTATTAAAATCTTACAAACGGAAGAGGATCTTAACGAGTTGTTGTCAGAATTGCAAAAAAGTGATAGTGAAGCAAAAACTGACAAAAATGCTGCGGTTTTGAATGGCAATACATTAGAAGAACAAAATGATCGTTTAGCAGGAGATGAGCAGCTGGAAACATTATTTGCTAAAGAAATACAAGCCGATATTGAAGGAGAAAAAGAGGCAACAGAAACACATAACCTGTTGAAAGAATCAAATGTAATAATAGCAGTACTTAAAGCTGAAAATTCTGATATAATGAACACTGCCTTGCCTTTTGCCAGTCCACAAGAAAATGTAAACGAATCGCAAGCAGCCGCCCAACAAGTCATTTGCCTTGATTGTACAAATCAAAAGAATGCATCATGTATATTGTGTTCTCTTCAAACGTCCATTCTGAGTAACAGAAACGAATGCCATTCAGGGCAGAAAAGAGCAGCCGAAAGAATGGTGACAAATACTGCAAAAAAACTGCCGCCGTTAAAAATTGGGTACTGTGTGCTGTTGTCAGTTGAAAAAATTGATCGTGGTCCAAGCGACATGCAGAATTTAATATGTGTGATTGTTGATTACAAAAATGGAGTGTACCAATTAGGATCTTCCGTGGGTAAAATTAAAGGATGGTATAATCGTTCGGATATTGTGGCAGCGGATAGTCAGTTTTTAAATATAGAAGATGTGCCTGATAAATATATTTCTGTCCGAGAAGCCGTCTCTGGAGTCTCATTGCGTGATGGACAAGGATATTTAAAGTGCTCATGCAAGCCATCTAAGAAACAATGCCAAACAAATCGCTGTGTGTGTTTAAAAAAAAAAGTGATGTGCAATTCTAGGTGCCATAATAGTGCTACTTGTTTAAATAAATAATAAGTGCAAATGAGACAAATACATACTGCATATGTACTACATATGTACCTGCAAATTTAGTAGCACGTAGTTACAGCTACCATTTTGTATTACGTTAAGTCCTTAGAATTATTTTTATTTTTATGACATCAAAATGTCTTGTTAACTGAACGCGGAAGTATTTTTATCTGTTACCTAAGTAAGTATTAGTTACCTATCATTTGGTGTTGTAAGTATGAACGTCACTTTTATTTTGCTAAAAATACAAAAATGTTTTGTTACCTGTTCGCACTATTTGCATTATTATTATGATTTTATATGTTGCATTAAATAGAAATGA
Source organism: Melanotus villosus (assembly GCA_963082815.1). Classification (NCBI taxonomy): domain Eukaryota; kingdom Metazoa; phylum Arthropoda; class Insecta; order Coleoptera; family Elateridae; genus Melanotus; species Melanotus villosus. The sequence goes on from OY720424.1 coordinate 29,417,233, forward strand.
AACTATTATTTTGCCGAAATAAAAATATTTTGTTTACTTGCTTCTACTGTACTATTTTAGCAATAATTTACATTTCTGCAGGTAAGAGTATCATACATTTCAAGACTTTTCAACAAATGACAACACCAACTTTACGCCTTCAACAAATGACTAAGCAAGCGCCCGTCAAATGCCGTAACGTGTAACCGTTTATCGGTTTACTTTGCTTGACGAGAGTTAAACAGGCATTCCCTGAAATAACACAAAATTTCAGTCAAGCAGAGGAATATTCATTTGATTACAGCCTTTGCCGGCAATACGCCCAATGACTAGGCTTTCCGCGAAATGACGTATTACGCCCAAACACTACGACATATATACTGTAATTATCAAATATGCTCAAGGAACTATTTAATGTCTCTTTTATTTCTTTTTGATTTTTTTCTGTTGGGTCTGTTTTTAACAATTTATATTTATTCGGATCTAAAAAGTTTAGTGTTTTATTAATGTATGCCTCTCTACTAATTGCAATAACAGTTTTTCCTTTATCTGCTCGAGTAAATATAATATCATGTTCTTTCGATTTATTTTTAACGGACATAGCTACTAAATATTCCTTTTTGTTTGTGTTTTTGTTTTTACCTTGACGATTGAATTGAGTTTTGATAATATTAGAGGATAAATATTTATCATTATTCCTATTTTCTACATTTTTTAAAGCTATTTCGGTTTCAATACCTAAATATTCGAATAAGTTTTCTGTACAATTTGGTTTTAAATTATACTGATGAAAGCCTTTTTCTAATAATTTAGTTTGTTCAACAGTAAACCCTACATTGGTTAAATTTATGAATCTATTAATAATATAATATTGTTATTGTTATTTACTACTCTGCTGCGTTTTTTAGCAATCAAACCTTGAAATTTATTCTTTTGTTTTCTATATTTTAAATCAATAATTTATTTACTTTATTCCTAACATTTAAATCTAAGGACTCAAATTCTAAATAGTGGAGTCTATAAGTTAACTCAGCGTGTACTACCTTTAAGTATATGTTGTATGTGTCTCTATTGGAATATTGAATTTATCTGTCTTCTATGAGCCGTTTCTTCATTCCTAAAGTGCGACCTTTGTTAGCTGAACCACTGTTGTTATTCGTCTTTAAGTTGATGTAATTCGGAAACACATAAGTTGAAAAACCAAATGTTCTGCGTAGCTATTCTGCATCTCAATAGTAGTTTAAAGTACCAGAAAGTCAAAAAGCCCAAGTTGGCTTGTTTCAAATAATTGATTGAATCGACTTTTACTTGATGAAAATCCATAATGCGATAATTATGTCCGTAGAAAATTTTAACAAAGAATTAAATATAATTAAACAAATTGCAATTAACAACGGTTTCAATGCTTCCTTGATAGATAATTTAGTTATTAGTAAACAATATACAGGGAATTTTTCTTTTTAGTATACATATCCCCCATGTATACTTTTATAATAAACGCAAATAGGCAACCCACTATACACTATAAACGTCACGTCACGTGGTGCGTAAAGGTTATGTTTCATGTTTGTAAATAAAAAATAAATCAAAATTAGTGGAATATCAACATAATTTTAATTCAACGATTATTCTAAAACATAAAATATCAACAATACAAAACAGAAAGGAAAATAAAAACAGCAACAGTTAAATACTAATTTTTTGACATTAACTTAATTTGATGATTTTTGCCACAGCATGCTAATTTTTTAACGTTTATAGTGTATAGTGGGTTACCTATTTGCGTTTATTATAAAAGTATACATAGGGTATATGTATACTAAAAGGAAATTTTCCCTGTAGATTAGCTATTAAACAGATTTTTCCAAAAAATATAGATAAAAACAGTAAATTCAGTATTTTAACTTATATAGGACCCCCAACTGAAAAAATTTCGTCATATTTGAAGAAAAAAGATATTAACATTGCTTATAGAACGAATAATTCTCTAGGTACTTTAATTAAAAATAATAATGACCGGTCTACTAAAGAACAAAAGTCGGGTGTCTATGAGTTAACTTGTGGTACTTGCCCTAAAGTATATGTTAGTCAAATAGGTAGAAGTTTCAAGAAAAGGATTACGGAACATAAAAGAAGCTTTCATCTTAATAAATCAGATTCAAATTATGCTGGTCATTTGTTAGATGAAAAACATGTATTTGACGATAATATTTCAAGATCCTTCATAATGAAAATAAGGGTTTGAGATTGTCGTTACTTGAGTGCTTAGAAATTAATAAACGTAAAAATTTAAATAGTCTATTAAATGAACAAGTAGATTTAAACCAATCGCCCTTACTCAATCTATTTCGGACTTCTGTGTAAATAAATTTATTACCTTGTCGGCTTTCTGAAGAAATCGTTACCACAATCCTACTTTTGTATAACTTCTCTGAACCCCGTAAAATTTAGGTATATTTCTGCGTAAAATTAAAATTTTTATGTTCTTATTTATTTTTAGTTTACCTGTGTATGTAAATTGTCATTTTTAGTCAGTCTTGTACTCACCATCTGAAGATGCCAACGTTTGGCGAAACAATTGTCATGGGACAGCAATAAAATTTTGTGAAAATCAACTTTGTATTTCTTTAATTATCGCTAGAACTAGAACATTAAGAAAAATATTATCAATCATACAAATAAATTTATATCAATATATATCTAATAAATAACAATTTTATATACAACTCACCTTAATGAAAAAATATTGTTGCTGCTAGAAATTTCTAACCACCACTTTTAATTAATAACTAAACAATAAGTAGGTATACCGGGTGTAACAAGATCATGCTACACCCCACTTTTTCCTTTATTTTTCATGATAAATGGTTGAAATTTGGAACATAGTATACACTTAATAAACGTCACTTTTTGACATATTAAATGATTTTTTTCCATTTCCGGTTTCACCGGAAGTGACACTAACTTTTGATTTTAAAACGGACACCCTATGTATTAATGCATTTTGGTATTCTGCATAATTTTCTGAATTTAATGATACCACATAGTGACATTTCAGTCTTCAATATTTATTTTAATTTAATTTTTAGATTTCTATTTAAGTATGCCATGACTGTTCCGATTTATTCTACTTGAGCCGTATAATACTAGAAAAATCGAAATCTCTTCGAAAATACTAAATTATGTGATTTAAGAGCAAATGAAGTTCATCCAAATGGTTTTTGGAACAAAACACAATCTTTTCAAATGTAACCCTATTGGTACCATTTATTGCTAGTATTAATAATGAATTTATTCATGTGCTTTATTAAAATCTGCGATAAATACAATCAAAATTACAGCCAAGACGAAATAAGAAAATACAATTTTGCTCCAGTTATAAGGTGGGTTTGAAAACAATGAAATATTTAGCTTGTCAAACATTTATTGATTTACCAGTGCTTTTATTGTTTACATTGTTTTCAAAGCCACCTTATTTACTCCTTACCTTATAATTGGAACAAAATGGTATTTCCTCTTAGCTGTAATTTTGATTGTATTTATCGCAGATTTTAATAAGGCATATGCATAGATTCCGTATTAATACTAGCAATAAATGGTACCATGGTACCAATATGGTTACATTTGAAGAGATTGTGTTTTGTCCCAAAAACCATTTGACATTTGACTGAACTTTATTTGCTCATAAATCACATAAGATAGTATTTTCGACGGGATTTCGATTTTTCTAGTATTACACGGCTCAATTAGAATAAATCGGAACAGTCGTGGCACACTTAAATAGAAAACTAAAAATTAAATTTAAAAAAATATTGAAGACTGAAATGTCACTTATGTGGTATCACTGGTGCACCATCTAAATTGCATAGTGTTGCTGTTATGCTCCTAACTCCGAATATATTACGTGGCCCTCCGTGTATGAATCAGCCAGTATGTATTTACACTTAAACGTGGAAACCGTTCCAGGTAGAACTTTAAAATTAAACTGAAATTTAGTGCTTACCAATTCCTGAAAACGAAATATCACCTAAAATGAAACTCATTCTAGCATCAAAAAGCGTATTAGAATAATGTCATTCTAATGCCGAAACAGAGAAATATTTTAAGTGGTCGTTATGTTCTGTAGTGAGTTATATTGGTGAGTTTAGTTCAAGTCTATATTTTAATAGACCAGAAGGTTTGGAGGATTTGGAAAATCGAATTTGACAGGAAATGAAGAGATTCCTTGAGAATTCTCTTTAAATCGTTAGAGAAGCTTTCATGTCAGACTGCATTATTTCCAAGGCAACACTTTTCGGATTTTCCGCTTTATTTTTAATTATAATTTACATAGCGTCAGTATATTCCTAGAGATAAAAAAATATTGCAGCAGGCCGTATTCTGTCTTAATAACCTTAGAACTGTCTGTATTAAGTCAGAATACGGCCTGCTGCAATTGAGTTTTTAAAAAATCACATTGTATTTTGTAATTTAAAAAATCCAATAGCAGGGATGTATAAACATCATTTTGAAAAGAAAATATTTTTTGCTCTAAAATATCTATGTTGAATGTGATCCTATTACACAAATTCTTCTAAAATTCTATCTTCAACTGCAAAGGAGAGCTTTTTTTGATGCTTTTTAACGAACCTGTATAATTAGAACAATATCCAACACTTATTATACCTGAAATTTACCATGGTTTCTGTTCTGTAAAACTATGAACACCGAGTAAGACGTAGAAACTATAAATCGAATGATATGTTTTCTTTGTTAATAATTCTAATAACTTATATTGTTAATTACACAGTACTGTGTTCAGATTCACACAAAGACACGTGTAATTTGGAGTCTCTTTTAGATGGAATTTTAAAACGAAACTTATGTTCTATAGTATTCTACAGCACCTCTGCAATATTATTTCAGAAACTACGAGGATGCACACCCAAGCAATTGTTACTATAGAAATCTGAGAAAACTATTCTACAGTAATGTTAATGGGATGTCGACTTCTCGCAATAATTAGTATTAAAGCCCTTTGAAGTTTCAGGTCGCCCTCTACATAGTTAGATTTATAAATGGACTTTCTTACTCTCGAGGATAATTTGATCTTCCAGACAGAAATTGTTTTAGCTTGGAAATATACTAAGACTACTTCACATGGATTTCTTACCAGCCGGGAGTCCCTAAAACGATTCTAAACATTTCAAGTTCTATTTCAGGACTGCTTACGTTTCAAGACTTGGTTTTAACTGAGGCTCAGTGTCCTGCAATGTAAAACACAACTAAAGAAATTATAAATTCTCTTTAGTAATCCGATACTCTCACCGCCTCTCTCGGTAGTATTAATCTTCCTTTCTTTTTCTTTCCTATTGTTTTTAACCCTCTCTCCTGGTCACGCAGCGCCACTCTGTAACGATGCGGGATGCAGGAGGATTAACCCAATGCGCCAAATGAGAGCCTGAACTCCCAGAGTAGCTTGTTAAGGAAATAAGGTTGTCGGAGGGGACGTCAAGGAAGGGTTATGATCACAACAGCCTAATAGGATACCCTAGAGTAGTTTGTGTGCGTAGAGGAAGGAATGGAATCCTGTTTGATCTGATGATCATTGTATTTATACAATTTCTCTGGACCACCCCCAAGGAGAAGGAGGGCCTTTTAGCAAATTAAGTCAACTTCCCACTACAATTTAACGTTTGATTGGTTAAACAGGGTTTCCAGCATCCTTACCCGACGTCACATCGGGACCCATACGAATGTTAATTACTTCGGTTTAAATATTTCTGTAAACCGTCCCGGGATGGAAATACAGAGGAACTTGATATCCACATCTTTAGTTGTCTTGCTGTCCCAAGATCGTAGGTCCCCACGGACCGTCGACATAAATTATCGTAGCTGCGTTCTTTTTCCTAACACCCGCCGTCTCATAAATAACCCGACACTTTGCATCAATATCTGTAATAGCTAGAAATCTATACTAAAATACAAAGAAACGTTTCATCTTAAGTGGCCATATATTCCTATTTCTAATTATACAATAGAGTTATTTTATTATACTAGCTACCTAGTCTATTACAATGGTACCCATCTGTTAACTTAACTAGCACGTAAAAGGTTCGGACAAAGGACATAACACAAACCCTATATAAAACCCTTCGTCTGTCAGTCTTGATTGATTGCAACACCCTTACGCATGCACCCATTACAGTACCTCGAGTGGTAAACAAATTGAAAGTGAACAGAATGTCAACGAAATATATAGAATTTTTATTTTTAAAATTTTTAAATTATATCAGCAAATAGTGATATAATTTGAATAGTACACACCTTAGTACATACAAATAAACGGGTTGAATAATTATGTATGTTCTGAGCTCTGTACGAATATGTTAATTAAAAAATGTGATGATGTAGGGAAGCCCTGATGATTAATTAAACTGTGAGGATATACAAGAAGTACTCTCAAGGTTAGTAAAGGATAAAAAGAAAGATTGTAGAGACAGCCAGCAAAGAAATGCAGATAATTCCTCCCTGCATTTAAAAATGATAAATATTGAAAAACTGTTAAAAATACTTATACTTATGACAGAAAAACTGTATGACAATTTCATAGAAGATTAACTAGGAAATAATATATAAAACAAATTAGGAAAGACATAGACTGCAACATGATTACAGAATGAAATCCTAGTCCAACACTTGACACATGCTTAATTAAAACGGTTTTAGTACCAATAAACTTTCACATTAACTTGCTCCAACAAACCACACTGAAATAAAAAGCAAGTAATTTTTGGCCACTCCTTAAAAAGGAAAAACACGTTTTCGGCCTTAATAGACACCACTCATTTTCTTATTTGTATATATTTGAAGTATCCCCGAGAATCTTAAAAAATTGTATCTCCATATTAAAATTATTCGAAAAGATGTTAAGACGAATATGAACAAGATTTCGTTTGAAGATTTAAATGCTGATGCCATTTTCATTTACAAATCTCCAATAATCTCGAAAAAATTACAGTTTAAGTATTTTTGTAATTATAATACGTAATGTAAATATGCAAACCGAGCGGCCTAAAAGCGTTTGATTCTCGAGTGGCTGTTTATAATTAAGACATCTTAACTTGAATCGCACATAAAAAAATTATTGGCTAAGTTCGTCACTTTGAGTTAAAACGAGTCTCTGAAACATTAAAAATAAATATTATTTCTAGATATCAAAATGAACCTCCCTTCTACATATTATTACGGCAAGAATTGATTCCAAGTCTTTCGGAGTACATATTTGTTTGAATGAAACTCTGAGATTTAATTTTTTTTTATGCTATTTATTGTCAGCTACCTTCACTGACCGTTGCTAGTGGACTGTGTGGTATGTTAGGTAGCCCTAGTGGTGGTACTCGAAACACCCCCTACATCCGGTGGGTAAGGCGGTAGAATTTGAAACATTAACATTCTCCCCGCCTTTGAAGGGTACACTGAAAAAAAAATGTTGTCAATATAACAGAAAAAATGGTTAATGTAACAATATAAGATTGTGGCTATAGGCACAACTATATATCTGTTTACTGCAACAATATCGGTTTAGTTGCTACGTATGGTTGATGCAGCAATACCAGTTCTGTTTTGCTAACAATATATAATGGTTACGTTAACACTTAAATATAGTTCTGTTAACCATATGCTGTGGTTATAATGACCATGAAGAGTAACTATATAGGATTGTTATTCTAACAGTAAAGCAACAATACCAGTTCTGTTATGTTTACAATATAAATTGTTGTTTTAACAATAGATTAATGGCACTATAATGAAAGGACAGCTGTTAGTTTTATCGGTTTATTTATGAATGCAAAAATACAATAAATGCAAAAATACAATAAATGCAAAAATACAATAAATCCAAAAATACAATAAATCCAAAAATACAATAAATGCAAAAATACAATAAATGCAAAAATACAATAAATGCAAAAATACAAAAATGCAGAAATATACAAAATGCAAAAAAAAGTATATATATAGGTTGGTACGTTTATGAGATATCCGCTATCAAAAATCGTTAATTTTCGAAAAAATATATAAAATGTATATACCATTTTTAAGAAAATTTAATCCTCTACAACTTCTTTTCTGGCGATTTTTCTGTAAACCGAAGAGATGAGGTGCTAGAAAGAAAAGTTTAACGAAAAAATTGTTCACGTACAGAAGCTAGCATCAATTGTGGTCCTGCGTGAAGCAATCTTTCGTGTTCCCGTATGAGAATCAATGAACTTAAAATATGTTTTCCTGATAATAACAATGGATGTTTTTTGTCAAACCCAAAATTAGAATATTCCAGCCTACCACCTACCCGTATTAAACCCTCTGAATCGATGAATGGTGATAAATATGTTAAACTTGCCATAGTTTTTGATTTATTACCCCTTTTAAATACTGCAGTTCATTGTGAAAACTTTCTTCTTGCGATAGTTTCACTAACGTTTTCATAGCTTTATTTAATTCTAAACCAGTTAATCTTCCAAATGTTTTATTGCCTTTATTTAAGTTAGTGTTGTTGATAAATCGCAAACATGATGCAACTATTCTTTGTAATTTTGTTAAAGAATTTGTGTAATGAAATGGAAAAGTATCCCTTTGAATTGGGACAGCCGTTAATGTGATGCAATTATTTTTACATTCCGGTTTGCTATTATCCACTGATAAAATTGAATTGGGCCATTCGCATCCAAGAAGTTCCAACCAAGATGGACCCTTCCACCAAATAGAATTTATTAAGTTTTTTACAAAAACCCCTCGTGAAACTAAATCTGCTGGATTATCACCTGTATTTATATGCCGCCAAGCAGCAACTCGAGTTAAATCTTGTATTTCTGACACCCTGTGAGCTACAAATGCTTTTAATAAATTAGCAGGTGTCATTAACAATCTAATTACTATTGTTGAATCACTCCAGTAAAAGAATCTATGTAAATTTACTCTATTTAATGACGATTTTACCTTTGCCGCTAATCGTGCTGATAATAAGGCAACACATAACTCCAATCGTGGAATTTTTGTACGTTTTATGGGAGTAACTCTAGATTTTAAACAAATTAAATTTGTGTGAATAGCATTGTTTTGATCTACTACTCTTATGTAGATTCATGAACCGTAACCGACTTCTGAAGCATCTGAAAACGCATGTAATTCAACGCACACCTTTTCCGAGCATGGAACATGTCTTGGTATTTCAAGTTTACTCAAATCGGTGAGTCTGTTTTTGAAATGCAACCACCTTTTGCGAATTTTTTCAGGGAGTACATCATCCCAACCGACATTTTGTAACCAAATCTCCTGTAATAAGATCTTCGCTATGATTATGCAAGGTCCTATTAGCCCAGAGGATCAAATAATTTGGAAATACACGATAATATTTGTCTTTTTGTTACTTCTGTATTTGAACCTAAGCCATTAATGTCGTATTTTAATCTGTCTAACCTAGGAGCACATATTAAACCTAGTGTTTTCCTAGCACCTTGATTTCCTATATACAATGTATCTTGCGATTTACTTTCATCTGAGTTAATAACTTTCATAATTTGTTCATTATTTGATACCCACTTTCGTAATTTAAATCCTGAAGCTTCTAAAATATATGAGATTTCTTTATATAAATTGGTAGCGTCCGATACACAATCGGCACCCGTCAGAAGATCATCCATATAAAAATCGTTTAAAATGGCGTCTACTGACTTAGGATAATCATTTTTGAACTTACAACCCGCTTCTTTTAACCAACGTATAGCTAAGTAAGGGGCTGATGCGGACCCGTACGTAACCGTATTAAGCACGTAATGTTCTACGGGATCATTATTACTTTCCCGAAATAAAATTATTTGATAATCCCGCATTTCTGGTGTTATTAGAATCTGTCTATACAATTTTTCAATATCTGCAGATATAACATTAACATGGGTACGGAATCGAATTAAAATACTGAATAAATCTTCTTGCAATGTCGGGCCAACATATTGGATGTCATTCAACGATAAACCGTTAGTCGTTTTACAGAATGCGTCAAAAACTACCCTTAATTTAGTAGTCAAGCTATTTTCTTTAAGTACGCCGTGATGCGGCAAATAACACGCGTGTTCTAACCCTTCATTTGGATTTTTAATCTTGCTCATGTGCCCTAGATTTATATAGTCTCTCATAAATTCTACATAATATTGTTTTAATGTTTCGCTTTTATTTAACCGACGCTCCAAATTGTAAAATCTCCTTGTCGCAGTTTTTAGTGAATCACCTATAGTAAGCATGGGTGTTTTGAATGGTATATTTACAATAAATCTTCCCAAATGATCTCGTTTGGTAGTTTTTAGAAAATATTCTTCACAAAATTTGTCGTCCGACGAAAGCACTTTATTTGAAGCAACTTCTTCAAGTTCCCAAAAGACCTTTAACTAGTCTTGAATGTCTAAATTTCTAGCCATATTACATATTACTCTGTTCTCATGTACATAATCCACGTTGAATGGACCGGCAAATACCCACCCTAATGACGTTTTTTGCAATGATGGTAAATTTGGTCCTAATTTAATACTTCCGTTCCACAATAAATCCCAAAAGACGTTAGCACCTAATAGTCCAAGAGCCAGCAACGGATTTCTTACAGTATTTTTAACAAGCGTGTAACTGTTATGGAAGGTTCCTTTGAATATACTGAGAAGGGAACCCGAAGTCTGGCAGGCCTGCGGTGGTGGTTTTAGCCCCCTTGCGTCCTTGAAGGGTGGAAAAAAAAGAATAAAAAAAAAGTATAATAACAAGTCTGGCGCTTTGCTATGTTAAAGGTAATTATCTCTTATGTAAGTAAAAAAATATCACATACAATATTTTTTGCACAAACGGAGATTTTATTTAAATTTTTGGATTTATAATAAAATTTTTCTAATGACATTTTTAAAAATGTCAAATTGACGCATTCACGGCAAGAGTGATTTTATAAATATCACAAAAATACCGTACTTACAATTCAATTTTTATAAAATCACTCTTGCCGTGAATGTGTCAATTTGACATTTTGAAAAATGTCATTAGAAAAATTTTATTATAAATCCAAAAATTTAAATAAAATCTCCGTTTGTGCAAAAAATATTGTATGTAATATTTTTTTACTTACATAAGAGATAATTACCTTTAACATAGCAAAGCGCCAGACTTGTTATTATACTTTTTTTTTATTCTTTTTTTCCACCCTTCAAGGACGCAAGGGGGCTAAAACCACCACCGCAGGCCTGCCAGACTTCGGGTTCCCTTCTCAGTATATTCAAAGGAACCTTCCATAACAGTTACACGCTTGTTAAAAATACTGTAAGCAAACCCGTTGCTGGCTCTTGGTCTATAATAATACTTCTACTTTCCCTGACCTATTGAAATCGCAATCAGCTAATTTAATGTTATTAGGAATATTGAATTTATTAGTATCTAAAGCTCGTGTTGGAATACTTTCAGTAATTTTATGAATTACATAACACGTGATAGAAGCCCGATACGGATATTGACACGACTGAAATTCAAGTTCTGTTTTATATTTAATATTAGATTGTATTAGATTAATTCCTATTACCGATATATTAATTTGTGATTTTTTCAAATTTAACTTTTTGCACAACTCCATGGTAATTAATAATACTCCCCACATTGCTTAATACCACCTGATTATCACCCTTTTCTTCAATTTTTGTTTCGATATCGTGTGTGGTTTGATTCCTTGCAGTTGCATTATTTGTATTATGTAATGTAACAAGGAGTGAGGTTTTTTGCCGCATTTCCTACAATCAAAACTAAAATGGTTTTTCTTAAGACAGTTTATACACAGTTTTTTAATTTTTACTTCATTGGTCCTATCATTAGAATTTAATTTTAGAAAGCTTTCGCAATTATAAATTAAATGATCACAATTATTACAAAATGTACATTTTAATTAGAAATTTTCATTATCTTTACTTATTTTACTTGATGCTAATAAAGTCGTTGTTGTGGTCGATTGAAAATTACTTTTATTATTATGATAAATAACGCGTCGGTTGTTTTCATTTTCTAATGTTTCTAAAACCTCACATCTACCCTTTAAAAATGATTTCATATCCTCAATACTAGGAAATTCCTCGTTCAATCTACCAATTTGCCATTCCCGCTTTGTCTGTGAATCTAATTTTATATTAATTTATAATGTAAATTAATAACGGATCCCAATACTGCACCAGTTGCCCTAAGGGCTCTAATAATAAGTGTTTTGAAAATTCATCCACTAATTTTCGTAATTCTTGTCTTGTTTCTGATCTAACTAGTGGCAAATTAAATAATGCCTTTATGTGATTTGTCACCAAAAGTTTTTTATTATCATATATCTCACACAATAACTTCCAAGCGACCTTGTAATTAACTGCGCTGATTTCTAGTGATCTCATCACTTGCGAAGCTTGCCCTTGTGAACTTGATTTCAAGTAATGTAATTTTCGAATGTCTGGAATTGCAGAATTCGAATTTATTAATGAACAGAAAATATCCTTAAACTCTACCCAATTTTCATAAAGCCCAGAAAACTTAAGTAATTGAATAGTTGGAAATTTTACATTAGAATCGATTACTGAATTAGATTGTGAACAGGTATTCGATGCTGAACCGTTGCGCTGTTCTCTACCCCTTTTAAAATTATTAATATAGGTTTTACCTCTTGCAATTGTTTCAAAATAAGACCGTTCAAATTCCCCCCTTTCCTCATATTGTTCGGTTACATTTTCATCATCACATAATTCTTCTAATTTTGTTTGGCATTCACAAAAATCTTGAAATAAAACCTCTAACCTATTAATTCTTTCGTCTAATTCATTTACAGCTATTTCATTATTTGTTTCATTGTTATCTTCTATTACTTTTAAATGAGTTCTAAAACTTTGTTAGGCTATGCTTCATACCACCACGTTTTCTAGTTAATGTTTTCAAATCCGCCATCACACAAATTAAAATAGTTAATAAATTGGAAATATATGGATGAGGAATAAAAAATAAGGAATTGCTTGTTACCGTTCTTACCCCAGGAATTCAGTTGAGATTCTACCCTTTGTTCCTTACCACGTGGAAATTCCAGTCCGCCTTCAAAATACTGGTGGTGAATCCCGCTTCGATGCACTTTCTTGTGTTGCAATACCAAACTGGTCCACTGTAATTCTTTGTTCTTTTTTCACGTTTTGAAAATTGCTTTGAGATTTTAATTGCACACGACTGACTCAAATCCGGTTCGAAGATGACCAAATGTTTGAATGAATCTCTGAGATTTAATTTTTTTTATGCTATTTATTGTCAGCTACCCTCACTGACCGTTGCTAGTGGACTGTATGGTATGTTAGGTAGCCCTAGTGGTGGTACTCGAAACACTCCCTACATCCGGTAGAATTTGAAACATTAACAATATTATAACAACATGTCAACATATTTACTTCAAGATTTACTTTAACTTGTGCGACAAACAAAACACAGTCTTCCACTTCTTATATTTAAATTGATAATTTCCAGAATTTTACAAGTAATATTAATATACACATCCATTGTCAGTCCAGGTTAAACAAGATATGAATTTTGTAAACATATTTTGTGATGTATAAGTTCTTCCCACATTACATTTTTATTTGATTCTTAAATTAACTATTTCAGTAAATTATACTACTCCGGTTGCACTATTAATAAAGTAGTTATATTGACGTTGAACTTTTTTCCCAGAAATTACGATAACTTCCACTACAATCATTTAACCTAGTTGGCTCTATACTACCATAAATTATTCAGCTTAAAAAAAGGGAATAAGTTGTAATTATAACAATGAAACAACCAATTAACTCGGAAAAGTTCTTCTAACATATAGAATACGAAATGAAGGCAATAATTGCAGTTAGAAAAATATAAAACATAACTAACAATTACCCCTATAAAATATTCATAGATGATTATTATATGGAATAACTGTACAGACGCTTTTAAGCCCACGTATTTCCTTATCTTTTAAGCTAAAACTGTGAAATTTTTTACGTCTAGCATCTAAAACATAATCTGAAACTTTTGATTAAGGCCTTTTGTCTTGAAGTAAATTTGATACAACATACTTGATAGCCTAAATTTAATTTGTGAATGCTTTGACAAACCTCGGATTGAATTCTTTCATTTGAAACTTAATCATTAACCTTTAAGTGGGCGCGTGGCGCCTTACAGGCGCCAGTTCATGTTTAGACGCTTGCCGTTTCTAAAATAAATTTTTGTGTAATATTTCCCTTCACGTATACTTTGAGCAATCTATTCTGAATCGGTATGCTTAAGTATTCCTTTATCTTCAAAGAAACATTTACTTTGTTTCAAGAAATGGGAGAGGTTACGCTACTGGCGCCTATGTATAAGGCTCCAAGAGGCAAGAGGAATATTTGTAAAATCTGTGGAAAAAATATTTGCGCCGAACACACAAGTAATATCTGCAACGAATGCTTCAACAATAGATACAATTATTGTGAAATCTAAAATTACGTAAAGAATACTAGCATCAACGTTAGCCTTCCATTTTTCATTCTGATGGGACTATATAAGGTTTTCCCTTTTATTGTTGTATTTTTCTGTATATATTTACCCTAAATTTTAAAATTATACCTGTATCAAGCCCTACATGCATTTTATTTATTAAAAGAGGCCAAAATTAAGACAGTCGTGGCATTTTAAAACGTTGGCGCCTTGTAGGCGCCACGTGACCACTAGTGTACCTAAGAACCACGCGCCTACTTAAAGGTTAAATGGTTTCGCATAAAATACCAAAAAAATATTCACAGATATAATATATGAACTAGAACCCAAAATAAAAGAGTATTTTACCTTACTAACCCTTAAGAGATTATTCAGAAAATAAATCCATTATGAAAGACTACTGTATTTCTTTTTATATGACGTTTGGAAAACCCCAGTTCTAATAACTACCTACATAATCGAAAAATAAAATCAAAGACAAGCATTTTACTGTTGAAATCCCCAATACGGAAATAAATGAAAGATGTAAGGTTAGGGCTCTCAAAAAAGCTGAACTTTAGACAACTTTAACTTCAATAAACTGCGATATTTTAGGGTTAATGCATTTTCGAATAAGGGTCCTAAAAAGGGCAATGTAGCATTTGAGTAAGCATTATATTTCTTAGAAGGTCTAGGAATAACATGTGACATTACGATTTTTATTGTTACACATAAAAAACGTTATAAATCAATGTGCGTTTGTCTCAATTAACAATAATTATATATTTTCCAACAAAAAAATCTATTCGGATAAATTAGAAAAAATTGTGTATCCAAATACAACAATGAGATTAACATTTTCACTTATTTTCACCCCAGCAATTAAAAACCAAACTTAAAGAGCATTATCATTATTATTATTATCGTTAAGAAAACTTACACTTAACTAATCAGAACATAATGTAAACTATCAAAGGCAGAGCAATCTACAAAAAATAATACTTAATAGCAGAAAAACACCGGAAACCAAAACATATTTACTTTTCAAAAAGACATTTATGAATACTGCAACCTACAAAAATTATAACAAGTATTCAAATTAACTTCCTTACCAAAAAATCCTGGCGAATGGGTAAATTCTCTGTGAAGCAGAATGTTGAGACATTCATTATGAATAAGATTAAAACCCTTAACTTTAAACTATTACTTTTCTGAACACATCATTAACTTCTGCGCAACAAAATTCAGGTCGATAGTGGGATATATTATATAAACCCCAACAACGTTGAATATACAACAATTTTGTATTTTCTATCTGAAATGGATACGAAGGCAGTTCTTGTTGGTACCAAACGAAATTTTAGTGGTTATTTCAAAAAAGAAAGATTAGTTTTGAGAGTTCTTGGAATATCTTTAACAGGCAATGAAGGAGTTGCCTACAAAATTTATTCTTTTGTGTTTATACTTTTATTAACATTCTTGTACCCGCTGATTGATCTTCGGGAGATATTTATTAACGATTTTGATACCATTGCTGGCATGATGATGTACGTGTTTGGAGGAATTTTGAGTAAGTTTTTTTAAGCAATTCCTCAACAACTACTTCTTTTCTACCTATTTACTAAATGTTTTTAAGGAAAAGCTCGAATTCCGAATTTTGCAAAGTTTTAAAGTTTTGAAGCTGATAACAGCAAACTCAAATGTTTTAATTTAAGCTTAACGTGGTTTAACAACTTCCTAAAATTAATAACATCCAAGCAAAATTCAAAGCGATATGGCAAACAAGACATCAATAATCAAAAATTGGTGCCTTTTTCTTAACTCAATAAAAGTTTTGTGCAAACCACCTTAAATAGTTTATCATTTATAACTTGCATTACAGTCACTATTTTGATTGGTTCTATTTATCACAGTCACTAATCTGTTATTTCTTAACCCTCGTACGACCAAAACCCTGGATTTGAATTTTTCCAAATTACTTTTTGAATATAGGTCCGAGCACCTTGTCTTTCTATGTATTCCTCAGTCTTAGGCTTCTGGTGCAATACGTAATCAGTTGGTTTTTATATATAACATTTTCTTTAAAATTCCGCCGTGAACTACGGCGGGTCATAATTGACCCGGTTGTGGTCGTTGGCGTTACAGTAAGTCTTCGAGGCGTATCGGCATTTTTTGTAGTGCGTATGTCATTGTGCCAACCTCCATGACAGAGTGCATTTGTAAACAAAGCGTTGTTACATATCTACGTATTTGTGCTTATTTTACTGAGAAAATTTGGATAACTATAGTTAGTAAGTGTTGACGAAAATATAACCTGCTACATTTCATTAGTAATTTCGATTGGTTTGCAGTAAAATGAGCTACGAAAGGAGAAGGACGTTTACAGGAAGTCAACTATACGCGGAACTGATGGCTGACAGCGATTCTGATCCAAACTTTGACGAAATAGCGAACGACGTCGGTTCAGATCATATCGAGGAACAATCGTCCGATAATGATATACATCCGATGATTTATCTGAAAAAGAATCCGCTGATTCAGAAAACGATAATGATAATAATAAATTCACAAATAAGAAAGCTCAAGGTGTGATATGTCGTAAATGGAAGTACATTTCCGACAGTAATATCTCAAAGGCGCCTGCTACAAATGTTATCCACTGCAAGATTGAGTCCCTCACAAAGAAAAGTGCAAATATATCATCTATCTCAGAATCCTTTTATACGTTTATATCTGAAGATATAATAGCGATGACGGTCCAATAGACCAATAAAAAGGCAGCCGAATTTTATAAAAGTTGTAACGATTCTCATAAAGATTTAGATCCTAAGTTTTGGAAAGATATTGATTCAACGGAAATGAAAGCATTTGTCCGACTTCTTCTCATCTCTGGTTGATTTAGGGAGTCGCGGGAAGATCCGAGGAACTTATGGAATGACATTGATGCATTCAATCGCCACATTTACCCTGCTACAATGAGTAGAAATCGATTCCTGGATATTCTACGATTCATACGTTTCGACAATTTAGATACTAGAACCGACAGAAAAGCGAAAGATAAACTTGCACCTTTGCGTGGGGTTACTAATATTTTTGCGAAGAACTGTAGAGAAGCATGTGAAGCATCCGAGTACCGAACAATTGATGAGCAATTAGTTAAATTTAGGGGACGTTGTCCATTTAGGATTTACATGCCCAATAAACCGGGCAAGTACGGTATCAAGGTATGGATGTTATGTGATGCTAAGTCATTTTATTGTTCGAATTTTGAAGTATATGTAGGAAAAATTGGAAATGTGCCTGAAACCAACCAAGGACCGCGCGTAGTGAAAACATTATGCGAATTCTGGAATAGTTCTGGACGCAATATAACCAACGATAACTTTTTCACAGATATCACATTGTCTGAAGAACTACTTGCGAAAAACATAACTTTGATTGGAACAGTAGGCCAAAACAGAAAAGATCTTCCCAGGTCATTACTTGATGTTAAAAATCGAGCTCTCTATTCCTCCGACTTCTTGTTTACAAAGAATATTACGTTAGTATCGTGCGTTACCAAGCCCAGAAAATTCGTATTGCTATTATCAAGCATGCATCATACACATGAAATTAGTGATGAAGATAACAAGTTCAAGCCCAATATTGTACTAGAGTATAACCAAACAAAAAATGGCGTTGATATATTAGATAAACTTATTTGGGAATATACTTGCAGAAGGACTACCAGAAGGTGGCCATTTGCTCTTTTTATGAATTATCTGGACATTGCTGCATATAATGCATTTGTAATTTGGACCAAGAAAACTCCAAATTGGACGGGTAATGTTTCTGTAAAAAAGAGGAGAAAAATGTTTTTACAAGAACTGGAAATGGAACTGATAAATCCGCAGATAGAAAGAAGGGCCTCAAGAATTGAGCAAGATGGAAGAGGGATTCCTAATACTGTAAAAGTAGCAATTTAATGTACTGGGCGAAAAATAAAGATAAATGCGCCTCGGCCAATCCCAAACCAAAAACGCGGACGTTGCTATCAATGTCGGGGAAGTCAAAACAAATATTCAAAGAAATGTGACGCTTGTCACAGATTTGTGTGTCCAACACACAGTAACAAGGTTGAAAGTATTAACTGCAAAACCTGCCAACTTGTCGAAGATGGAGAATAAGTGTAAATAGTTCAGTTTAAATGTATTGGATATTTATTTTAATTTCCTGTTTAAGAATTTTCCTCGTTTTTCATTACTATCGTATCAGATATTATTGCTTAATTATGTTACAATAAACGTTTCTAAAGCTGATGATGGTTTTAATATAAGAAAATGTCGAAAACGAATCTAGAAATAATGAAAACAGTTAGGGTCAAATTTGACGCGGTTTTGGTCCCCTACATTCTAGAAACTATTTTGGCGGTACGAGGGTTAATCTTCTTAGGGGACTATTTATGATTAATGAATTATACCTAAGCTTTTATTTATATAAATCAACCTAGATTAAAATTGCACAGCAGTACCAGAAGTGTTATTTTTGAATAAATAAATTGTTATGGCAAAGCATGTTTCTCAGACTTAGAAACACATGCTATTTAATGACTTACATTAATTTTAGCTTTCTAGTTTGCAACCTAACCAAACTTCAACCCAACCTAAATTGTAGGAAATTTCTTAGCAACAAGGAGCTAAAAACGCGTGGAACTTCCTGAAGTCATTTATATTTTACTACTGAAAGTTAAAATTATGCAACAAAAAATCTTCATAAAGTATTTTATTTTATAAGGGTTTCCTTAATATGACTAAGCTTTCCATAAAACTTAATTTTTTTAAATATCAGTAACTCAAAGAAATTTAAGGAATTATTTATTTAGAAGTTGTAAATCTATATAAATTTTTCGGTTTGTTATTACAGCAAACTGACAGTATCAATAATTTCAAAACCGTTTTTAATGTTACCTATCTTTAAAGTAAACACACAAACCTTAGAAAAACACACTTTTAATATTTTCTATAATTTCCAGCAATTTTTAAAACTTCCTTTATTCTGGCAAATCGTCTAAAACTAGGAAAAATTCTAGATAAATTCGAAGAATATACGTTTAAACCTAATTTAAAAAGGGGTGGCGAAAAGGAAGAAAAGTTAATTAAGGAATGTCTTTGGATTACAAGTGTCCAGGTAACTATTTTTCTTCTTACATATGAAATTTCATGCAAATTTTACTTTTTCCTGTAATAAAGAATTAAAAGTTGAGTAGGATGAACTCTTGTAAATTTCTAGAGCTTTGCATATTGGATATGCGCTGGCCTTTGCTTAGGTGGAGGAATGTTAATGACCCTTATTAAGAGAATAAGAAGCAGCGACTACCACGACTGGGATTTTCCTTATGGACCATTTAATATCTTAAATATAACTTACAGTCCAAACTATGAAATTTCTTGGTTTTATCAGAACCTCAGTGTGATATGGATTGGAACACAGTTTGCAACAACCGATCTGGTGACAGCCGGTGTCCTAGCGCATATAAGTTATCAATTTAAAATGGTGCAAAACAATTTTAAACTACTTGTAAAAAATAGCCACGATAGGACTATGCAGGTACTGCAGTCCACTATCTGTAACTTACAGAATTTTTATGAAAATAGAAATTTTTCAGGATCAGCAGATGCACTCTCCTAATAAGGCTATCAATTTTTCTGATGCTATTTACTGTCCAAATATTCCTTGGAAACACTTAAAAGAATCTTTCCAAGAAGCCGTTTCTTACCACTTAGCAGTAGTAAATATTGCCAACGAAATAGAAGATTTGTACAATACATTGCTCTTGTTAACATTTTTGGGCACATTGGGGATGTCATGCTTTTTAGTATACCGTGCCTCGGTGCTTCCGTTGAATGATCCTCGATTGATAAGATCTTTTATTGAAGCCATTACCGGTTGCATACAGATAGCAATAATATGTTACTGGGGAAATCAGGTGGTAGTTGAAAGCGAGAAAGTAGGAGGGTCTGTATATGAAACGGACTTTGTGGGAACTGATTTAAGATTTCAAAGAGCTGTAGTATTTGTTATCAGACGAAGTCACAATTCCACCAAAATCACGGCGGGAAAGTTTGCTGATATTTCTCTAACTACGTTTACATGGGTATGACATCATTTAATTATACCAAAAGTGATCAAAAACCATTAGTTGCACACATTTTCTAATTTTATTGCGAGAGATATTCGGGCTTTAGTATTAAACAAGAGATAAATCTAAAAAGAATATTGAAAACAGGACAGTATCTCCTACCTGATGTTATTTCTATTAACACATTTCAACATTATTTACTGGAGAGTTTGTCATTTCCTGAACTTTATGCCGATTTTATCAAGTAGGTATACAAAGCCCGATTCATTACAGTAATAACCAAAATTATAAATATTTTTGAATATACTCTAACAGGACCCACAGTTTAACATGAATTATATTATGAAAACCTTTCTTCCTTTCTCAACGAAGCTCTTATTTAATGTGACCGATTTTACACTGTTATTGGAGATATACAGCTATTCTGTGTCATTGTGCAGCTTTGCTTCTTGTATAAACCATATAAGCTTGAGGCTTCGAGAGACATTTTACTAAAGTATGCAGGAATCTCATCGAAGTTTCAGGCAGTAAGAAAGAAGAAGAACTCTGTAGAACCGTCTTTGAAATTTTGAAATGTTATTGAATGAATAATTCTAACGAATAATATTTCTGTAATGGACAGTTCTTACTTAAGAAAATCGAGTGCCGACGTGTGAATTGGGCTTACTATAAAGAAAAAACAAGAGGTTAAAATATTGCCGCATAGAAACTTTTTTTAAACTAAGTCCATTTATCTCAACTTCTTTTTATATTCCTCGTGTCGCATATTTGAAATAATATCACAAAACAATAAACAACTTCTGATTTCCACCATTTAAGCTATAATAGGTAAAAAAATCTGAATCCTTAAAACAAAGTTTCGTCTGTCCTAGGCCATCACGAGGGCTTTAGTTAAATTGCCCTTTCTTTCTGACTTCCGAAATGTGCAGCATGCCCTATTAACAAAATAATATACAGGGTGTTTCAAAATTGCACGGCACTATTCTACGGACGTATTCTCTAGGTCAAAACAAACCAATAAGTTCAAATAAACATACAATATGTCCAAATTGATTTATTACTGAGAAAATCAAAGGTAAAGATATATGTATTAAAGTGTGATGTTAACAAGTGATTGTGGCTAGTAGTGATTTTCATAACAATTCCATATCCTGTATTTGCTGCAGCAGCTATCAAGAATAGTCCTGGTAAGGAGATTGTTTCAAACGTTTACTTTGAATATTTTACTACTGTAAAAAAAGTCTGTTTTTACCTTTTAATTTATTGGAAATAAATCAAGAAACAAATGTTTATCTGAACTCTTTTTGACCTAGAGAACATGTTTCTAAACAGAGCCCTACAATTTTGAAACATATTTATCAAATATATCTTTGAAATAAACGACTTTCGAACATATTTATGTTTATTAAGGTTTTTTTCTTATTTTTTGCTGTAGAGTTGCCGTGAAATTTTGAAACACCCTGTATACTAAAATGAATTCTGTTTATTCTGTAAATTTTAATCATCATCATTATTAAAAGTAAATGCTGAAGTTTTGAACTTTTGTGAAACGTGCCCTAAGCAAGGGAATTAATTTATGGAATATATTGGTGTAGCATATGAGGGATACTCTTGCACCATACTGAAACGAGTAATAAAGTGTTTTTCAGTGAAAAGGCAAATAAGCAGCTATAAATAGTTATGACAATTATGATCAAAGCAATGTTTATAATTTAAAAATATATACTTCTTTTCCTTGTTACTAGAATTTTAACTTATATACATTAAACATCTAAACCCTCACTTTTAATTGGATCAAGAATATAACAGTCACAGTTATACATTTCGAAGCATATGCTGCTTTTATTAAAACAATTATGTGTTTTTTGCTTCTAGTTTTTAAAGACGTCCTATTCGGCATTTATGGTACTGCATAATCGAAATGAGAATAAAATGCAAACATAACATGTAAGCCTCCTTAGGCACCCTGATGCAACGCTAAATTCCTATATATAATCGTGGAGAAGCAGATTGTTCTGAGATAATCATAAACGAAGGTACAGGAGCATGAATAGAAAATTATTTTAGCATATAGTGCAGTGCCGTTAGACATGAAAATTGAAAAATCTTGGAACCCGGTTCCTATGAATGAATTTAAATGAGACTTTTTCCATTGTGTTTCTAAGACCTAATACTAAAATGTTTATATACTAGAAATTGACGTTTTTTTTTTTAATTGAAAGTTTATAGAAAAAATCCAAAAAATGTCTTAAAAAATTACTAAATCTACAATAGATTGAATAATTTTCATTTTATTTTGTATAATAATATTTTTTGAGGTTTGTGATAACAAGTATAACGTAAAAAAATTACAAATTAAAAATGTAGGGCACAAAAAGGCGGCTAAGAAGCTTGTAATTGGGTAAAATTGATCAAAAAAAATCGATTTTTCGATAGAAATAAATTTATTCAACTTCAACAAAATACACTATTTATTTTCAATATCTTCATTTTCAATTTCATCTATTTGCATAATAGGAGGCGGGTTGAGACAACTATCACCATTGCATTCTGAACAAGCTGCAGTACAAGTTAATCCATGCTTTCTGCATCCACAAGCAGCTCCGCATCCTGTCTTACATGTACAGAAAATCATTTCGAGTAGATTTTCAGGGGCTGGTGGCCGATTCATTGTTATTGGCCTCAACATCTCGTGATCATATTTCCATCCCCATTTTGATGGTGAAATATCATTTCCCAACCATAATTGTATTTGTAAGTATACTCTCTTCAAATGTTCAAAGACTGCATCAGATGTAGGCACTAATGATGCCAATCGTATACAGTTATTTTTAGTTGTAGCATTCACGAAAGAATTGTATCTTAATGTATTTAAATCTGTTGTTTTTTTGGGTGCGCCATATAGTACAAGAACGCATTTCACTCCAGCTTCACAAATATTATTAAAATCTTCATTGGTATTTGTCACTACTTCAGCAGCATCCTGAAGGTCTTTCCTTTTTTCAAACATTACAGCAAACTTATTTTTACATTTATTGTAAAAAGCTGATGTAGTGTCACATCCTGTGAAAGCATGTAAAAACAAAATATGCTTTTTACACATATGTAATGTACTTTCTAAGTTCTTGGAAGAAAAAACCTTTTGCACAACTTTACCCTTTGCTGGTTTTCAAAAATAGATTTCTCGATCATTTGCTGTTAGGGCTGTTAATAAAACCAAGACATCTATATCCTCCGAAACTACAACAACATTTTTTGATTCCATATTAATAGCCCTTTGAACTATTAATGTATCGGCATCAGCTTCTGCATGACATGAAAATATTATTATCGGAAAGTTTTTTTCTTAACATATTGATAAGTCTGCTTTTATTTTTACTGTTACTAAGAAATTTCTCTTGTCCAATTTTAAGAGGCGATGTCTTTCAATAGATTTTGTGCAGTCTTTGTTATAACCATCAAATACGACATAAACGTTTCTTCCATAATTATTTCTCATACCTCACGTAATGATCACATATAGCCCCAAACTTTTCTTGTAATTGCCATTTGCATCGATGCAATAACATGCCTCCATCAACTACATACGTGAATTTCTCAATATCATTAACATTTATTGACAGTTCGGAAAAAAGTTCGTAAAACGTTGCTTTATTCGTCTTTCGGATTTCATCAGCATCAAAGAGAGCTACAGGATAAGAAGCTAATTCAAAAGTTAGGTATGTTTTCAATTCTTCTTCCGATTTTTTACATACACAAATCCGCTGGAAAAGTAGTAGTGGATCTATTGGAACTACTTCATCATTAATTTTAATTTTATTGTTTATTGCCAACAACTTTATTTTTTTGCGTTAATTTTAATTGCTTAAAATTCTTTCCTTCGAGTGTTTTGATTGTCTCCAGACCTTTGTTATAAGCATCATAGCAATTTATTGTTTCGTCGCCAGTTATTCCATTCGCAATAGATATTAGAGCATTGATATCAGGGAAGGGATTATGTTGCAAAAACAATTCTTCGAGTTTTGTACATCGATATTGTCTCTCTAGATTCGAGCGTCTGTTGAATCAGCATGCTGATAACTTTTTTTTTAAAGATACGTTGCAAAAATCTTCAATCCCCTCGATTATATCGTTAGTAAAAATAACTCCTTTAATACATTTGTAGATAATACTTTCTGTCACACCACGTTTAAAAGGGCCCCCTTAGACACTCATTGCTTTCATTAATGTTTGCTCAATGGTTTGATCCGAGGAAATGCCAGCAAAAAATTGATTTGTACGCCTTGATGTAAAATATCCTTCTGTAAACTTCTTGAACTCGACGGGGTCCATTTTCATTTCTAATTCTTTCATTTGTTGGACATAAATCTGAGCGGACTTGGCATATGGAAAATGTCCAACATTCTTTAACCTGTAACATTTTACTTAGGCAAATTCGGCTCAAAATTGTCAAAATACCTATTTTTATGTCTATTATCTCCAGTTGCTCTATGGCCCATAAGTAATGGAACACCCTGTATATGTTTAAAATAATCATGAAATTTCAATTATTTGTATTTTTTCTTTAAAAAGAAAGCAATCGACGTGCTTGTTCAAACTAGTCGGAACTAACTGGCACGTTACTTGCATCGACAAACAGCTGGCGCGGTCCCCTCCACTGTCCTTACCTATCCCTTTATACTTGAGACTTTGAATACGTTCGTACTCTATAATAGTCTGATAGTATAAGATTTCATTTTAGAAACAAAATCTCAACTTTGCAGTGTAAAAAATACCTAAATAAAGAAATTCATGATTTTTCATTCAAAAATTGTAAAAATAAAAAAAAAAAAATTCAAAACGTAAAAAATCCAAATATAAACATTTTAGTATGTAGTGTTGAAAACACATTGCAATAGGTCTATCAAAAATTTATTCATAGGAAATGGGTTCCGAGGTATAAACCTAACGGCACTCCACTAATAGCTATATTTTTGTTTTAACATAAACTTGATTTTAATAAAACCCATCGTTGAGTATTTGTGTTTTTTAAGGTATGGTAAACATTTTGACATTTCAAGATATCACATTACGCTGTTTTCATTACAACAATGTTTTAAATTCACAAAACGTAAAAGCATCTACCTCGAGACTGGCATCAGAAGATACCATAAAAACGAAGTTTAAGAATCTAAACTATTAAAAAACAAATTAAATAGTAATTACAAACCTAATTTGAAACATCACATTTTAAAACACATTAGAAGGAACTTTTTTAGAGAAAGTAAAGCTCTCTTATATGCTTATTTATAATATTAAAACTAACCTCCGAAACATAATTCGAAATACCTTTCAGATAAACAATATAGACAAACACATACCGGCCGATTCACATAAGACGCGCCCCTTAATAAATAAAGCAAACTGCACAGCTGCACACTCGTATAAAAAGGTCAGCTTCACGTACTTGTTACACAATATACTACTCCGAACGAATTGCACACAAAATTTTATAAAATTCCGTGAAGAATTCCTTACCATTTTAACTGAATATCTTATTTTTGATGTCAAATACTATATAATCAAGTTCGTTTTGATGTAGTGAAATATTTCATTGCCATGGAAACAAAGTAAAATTTTTGAATTTGTGAAGTGCTTTGGTCTGATTTCCTCTTTTGTATTATTTTTCCACTCTAGGTAGGAAAAGTGCAACTTTCAAATAAGTATTAAAAATCCAAGAATTCCTTACCGAATTTAAAAAAAAATATTATCGATCACTAAAATAATATAAAAATTATTTTTGCGGTTAGAAATTGTTAACCGCCACTTTTAATTGTGAAAAATGGCCAAAGTAAATGGATCGTCGGATAGTGTTGTCTGTAAAAGATGCAAAAGTAAAATGGGTACTGGTGTCATACGTTTGAACTGCATGGGCGTTCGCAGGATTTGTTCTCAGGGGGGGCAAAAAATTGTAATTGAAGAATTTTTTTCAATTAAAGAGTTGAAAAGTGTATGTTTTGAAGCATTCTGAGAGCTGTTTTAGTAGGAGAAGATTCTGAATTAAATTAAGCCGATTCGTATTCTTTCTTTGTTTAGTTCCAATTAGAATAAAATTGTAATAAAATTTTTACATTGTGTTAAATTCTCAGGGGGGGCCACGGCCCCCCCCTGGCCCCTCCCTGCGGGCGCCCATGTTGAACTATGTTGGGCACTTCCATTTGAGTTGTGCCAAATTACTGAGTAATGTTGAGTTTGTAGTGACAACCTTATCTACTGTTGTGCTGCTAATACAGATGCAGATAAGAATAAAGATTTGGAATTCATTGAAGCAATTCGCAGCATTGCAGATCAAGAAGGGAAAATTGATGTTCGTATTGTAAAATACCTAATTAAACAAAAAAATTTTATAATAGTTAACCTACGTGAACAAGTTAAACTTCGGTCAATTAGTTCAAATGTTTTAAAAATGAAAAATAAAGGACGAACGGTTCCAGATGATAAAATGTATACCTCTCAGAGGCAAAAACAGCCTACCGACACATCTAAATCAAACATCCATGTACGTATGTGTCCGGCTTCACAGGGAAGTTCCGGTTCCCAGTTGTCAATGTCTCCTGTCCTACCAATGTCTTTCTTGTAGGTTTCTCTCTTATATGTTCGGTTCTGGATTACCTTGCAGATCTTCTAAGGAAATCCATCTCAGTCGACAATATTTTTTTCTCCATGTTCTTGTTAATCTGTCACACTTCGCAACCGTACGTGTATGTACTCTTCATGATTGCTTCATAGATATGCATTTTTGTTTTTTTGTTACATTTTTTTTCCAGAGGAGTAAATTTAAGTCGTCCGTTATTCTTCGAGCTCTGTTTATTCTGCTAACATTCATTTCTTCACTTTTTCACGTCATCAATCTTAGCTCCTATAGTTATTACAGCTGTTTATCTGTACCACTCTCCATCTGTATGTCTTGGGTCGCGCCACCTATGCACATATATTGAATCTTTTTGAAATTCATTGTCAGTCCCCAGTTGGAGTATTCCTCGTATAATTTGCTGACCATGTAGTCGATGTCTTTAAAATATTGAGCGGTTGCCACCTGGTCGTCTGCGTAGTGTAGTGTAAAAAGAATACTATCTCCAATTAGAATGCCCATTCCTCCACACTTCCTTTTACATTGATTTAGTGCGGCATCCACGTATATGTTAAACAGGATTGCTGACATACAGCAGCCTTGTCGTAACCCTTTCGTTACTTTGATCAAACAATCAAACATAACCTTCGCTAAAAGTGACAATGGGGATAAGACCAAAAATAAAAATAAAAGTGGTT
Source organism: Melanotus villosus (assembly GCA_963082815.1). NCBI lineage: Eukaryota > Metazoa > Arthropoda > Insecta > Coleoptera > Elateridae > Melanotus > Melanotus villosus. Next base: position 29,445,140 of record OY720424.1, read on the forward strand.
CCATTACATTACAAAATACTAATGATTCCAATAAGGCAACTACTGCCAGTAATATTAACAGCAAAGATTTAGGGGCAGCTATTCTGGAAACGCAAACACGCGCAAAATTTAAACAGTTGGACAGTCTCACGGATAACGAAAACTCTATTACAAGTAGTAATAACGAATGGAAGGTTGTTAATAGTAGTTAATAAACGGAGTAATCGACGGCGTACAATTGTGGGTAGTAATTTAACTACCGCAACAAACTCTTCAAATCGACTTAGAAGTGTACCTAAAACCGTCACATTGCACGTATATCGACCCCTGTCGTAACAATTGAATGTTTAACAAACTTCTTAAAACCTAGTTTTCCAGAAGTTAGGTGTGGAAATTTAAAGTCTGCAAAACCAGATATTTATTCATCATTTGAAGTAACTATTACTAAAGAGAAGTAAGAAGGCGATGGACCCAACGAACTGGCCTGAACATGCGTGCGTACATACGTCGTTTTTCGAAGCAAGGTGGAAGAAGACAACAAACAGAAAGTAAAATTTCGTGCTAACTTATTATTACTAAATATGCAGCTCTTAACTTCTTATAAATCCAACAACCTAACCTTACTGTAGATATCGGTGAATATTCGAATTTAAAATTTCTGCGTTTAACTGAAATCGTTACTAATTCAAATTTAGTGGGAACTGCTTATTTCACCGGGTTTTCGTAGTGTATTATTGATATTAGGACTACATGAAAAGGCGGCAGAATCAGAATTTCAGAGTTCGGCGTCGACGCGTCGACTTTGATTGTTGACGTCGACGTGTCAACAATGCCGTCGGCAATGAAAATGATGTCGACAATGCGTCAACAATGCGAATTATCGAGAAATTTATAATTGGAACATCAGACTGCACGTGTTACAATTCCAAGAAATAGTCTAGTCAGTAAAAATAAGGAATAAGATGGGGTTTGCGCCGCGGTTATATTATCCTTTTGATTTAAGTTTACTACTGTTCACATCGTTCCCGGACGCGTATTGGCATTGTTTACTATGGCACAACGCGACACATGGTTCTACTGCGGTAAACAATGTTCAAAAATTACGCCGCGTGCATTGAGACAATTCTTACTGCGTTTCAACATATTCACGCGTTGAACCGCAGTAAGATATGGCAATGTTAAAGGTTGTATTTTCAAAGCCAATCCTTACTCGAAGCCGTTCCGTTAAATTGAATTTAACAACATAACATTGAAGCACGCGATGCCATTTTTAAAAAAGCCAGTTCATTTTTACTACTTCTGCAATTAGCAAAAGTGAGCCTGTGATACGATTCAAATACCTTAATAACAAAATCGTTTAAGGCACAAGTATTGAACGCTTTACACCTTTGCAGGACAATATCCTTGAAGACACGAATTGATGCTTCAACATAGTTATTGGTATTATTTCCTCTTGTTAACAATGAGCTTCTGTATGCTAGTAACCATTCTTCTCTGAGATTCCAATAATTATTAATATGTAGTTTTAAATTATCATATTTTCCTATTTTCTCATCATTTAAAAATTTATCGTAATTATCTTGTGCTTGTTCGATTGATGTTGAATATAGAATATTTCTAAACATGGTCATAATGTATTTTTCCTATATCGCGTTCACAAAGTGAATTTTGTACAACTGTTTTTATCAAAAACAGTGCTACAATGAACATTTTTGTACAACTGTCTTTAGGGAATATTTTATCTGTAACGTTCGTAACTGTCAAACACATATGTCATTATTGCATATGTAAAAATACTGCAATTAAAGTTATTTAACTGCATTAGAGGCAATGTTTCCTACCTCAGGAGGAGTGCATTGTAATTCTCCGTCCATTTTGAGATAGAAATCTTGTTAGATGTAACTTTCGGATATATTTTTAATAAACGTCAAAATAAATTGGTAATTGAATTTCAAATATTTATTAGAACTGTCAATCTTACCAACCTTGACATTTAATATTGCTAGTTAATATTAATTTTTTAAATTAAAATAAATTATGCGAAATAGGAAAACTAAATTATGCGAAATAGGAAAAATAGTATGAAAAACATGTGTTACAATGACGAGTTGTAATATTCGTACTTTGCGAAACTCGCCTAACGGCTCGTTTACGCAAACTGTACTCATATTACAATAAGGGTCATTGTAACACTTGTCTTTCAATATACTATTCTGTCATCTTTCAAAATACCATGCTGATTGTGCCACAGCCACCTCCACAAAGCTTGGCATAAATGAAAAATGCAGAGAAATCTAAGCGGTTATGTTGTTAAATTCAATTTAACGGAACGGCTTCGAGTAAGGATTGCCTTTGAAAATGCAACCTTTAACATTGCCATATCTTACTGCGGTTCAACGCGTGAATATGTTGAAACGCAGTAAGAATTGTCTCAATGCACGCGGCGTAATTTTTGAACATTGTTTACCGCAGTAGAACCATGCGTCTCGTTGTGCCATAGTAAACAATGCCAATACGCTTCCCGGACGGACATTTATTAACTTTTGTAGTGACAACAATGCACGTGCATATTTTAAAAACAATGAGTGGTAGAAAGTGTAACGAAAATTTCGAAAATTAATACTCAAATAAGTTGCTCTGTGTCGACATTGTCGACATTGTTAACGTCCCAGAATTAGTCGACGTCGACATCATAGTCGACGCGTCAACAATTGAATTGTCGACGTGACATTGTCGACCTCACCCAACACTGCAGAATTTGGGTCAAGGAAGAACTGTATCAAACTACGAAGTTAAAAAAATTGAGTTGCGTAAATATTGTAACGATAAGCATTTTGAAACTTGTGCTGTGCATTATGAGTCTGTATGCAATACAATTAAGATTGTCGAACTTAAAATTAGCACCATTTTCAAAATTATTTTATTTTAAGTACCGCATGAAAAATTATACAATAGCTATTTATGCAACGAGTTGCAAAATGATGAACTTTTTATCACCAGGCGTGAAATTGTTCGTCGAGGCGAAGCCGAGATGAACAACACGCCATGTGATAAAAAGACATGTTTTGCAACGTGTTTCATACAAGATTTTATCCAATTCAGATAACAAAATGTAAATGCCACATCTTCTTAAAAAAGGAGTTGGGTCATCGTGATAAAATGGGAGTGATAAAATGGGAGCATATTTTGTAACTAGTTTTCGCAACTCAAATCATCTTTTTGTAACTAGTTACAAAATGGGAGCATATTTTGTAACTAGTTACAAAATGAACCACTTTTGACAACTAAAATCAATGTCGAAATGTTATCATTTCGTAACTGAATTGGATAAAACTTGTTTTAAAACAGTTATACCTATGTATACTTAGGGTGGGTTGTACAAACATTTAACAGCTCCGTCAAATTAACCATTCGTCAAAGTGAACAAAATCGAATCAAGATTGGAATGCATATGGCAACTAACACATTAGTAAACAAAAAATGACGCTCTTTTGTCAACTTTGATTATTTGTTAATTTAATAGAAGCTTTGTGCAAGCGGCCCTTAATGGCTCACTTTCAGCTGCGGCACTAATTTTATTCCGAAAATTTTGAAATAGACGTCAAAAGTATGTTTTGCCAGACTCAAGTTGGGACATTCGGAGTGAACGCGCGTGTTTTGGAGAATTTGGAGAATTTTTACTGGAAAAATAAATCGTTTTTTCTACCGGGGTAATAACATGGCTCTGGTAATTATAATAATAAATGCAATAATAACAGAGCGGGTAAATAAATAAATAAACTAAAAGTGATAGCTCGAGTGCAACGGGAAGGGTTACGGACAAAAATCCGCGCCAGATCACAGGTGGAACCAGAGCGGCTGTGAAGAAACTAGCAATAATATGGAAAGACAACAATATATCTAGGAAAATAAAATACAGATTGGTACAATGTCTAATCTTCCCTATTCTAACATAAGGCAGCGAGTCCTGGACTCTCAGACAGAAAGAGAGGAATAAAGCTGATGCCGCAGAAATGTTCTGCTGGCGGAGAATGCTGAACGTTTCATGGACAGAACATCGAACAAATATATCAATACTCCGAGAACTCAACATCAAGAGACGACTATCGAATGAAATACAACTCAAAATATTAATATACTTTGGACATATTATGAGGAAAGAACCTGACAACATGGAAAAATTGGTAATACAAGGGAAGGTGGAAGGAAAAAGAGCTGGAGGCCGATCACCTACTAGATGGATAGATCGAAGTAACCAAGTTAACCTGGACGCCTATGCATACACTCACGATCGAAGCACAAGACCGAGTAAAATGGAGAGGAACAATACAAGACGCCGCAGTGGCCACTACATTCCCTACTGGGAATTAAGACTGAGGAGGAGGCTCTAGTCATTTCGCATCTTTTCCTGATTTCTTTTTCTGTTGAGCCGTCGTTTGTTATTAGTGACCCAAGGTACATGTATTGTTGTACCACTTCGTATCTGTTTATGTGCCGTATGTCGGGTCTGTTTTTATGCGGTCTATCAATAATCAAAATCTTTGCTTTAGTCCTAATGTTGCGCTTTCTCTTTCTACCCGCTCTATAATCTCTTGTATTTCGTCTTCACTGCTTCCGAGCAAAGCCGTATCGTCGGCGTATCTTAAGTTGTTCACTTTTTGTCCGTTAATTGAGATACCACCTTCAAAATTTTCTGTGGCTTGTCTCATTATATATTCTCCATATACCGGGTGTGGCCTGACATATGAGACATAGGAGAAATACATACGATTTTGATAGTGGCTTAATTTTATCTCTCTAGCTGAACCGTTTAGTTTTTGTACATTCTTGTTTGGATTAGTACGCTATTAAGCAATAATTGATTCTTAACTAATTAGGAAAATTTAGCTCCTAAACATAAAATAAAGTAAATATTTTAAATAAAAAGTCACACATGCACCTTATGTCATCCTGCTTAAAGCCTACTGCGCATCATTTGTTCGTACTAAATTCTGAAATTTCCATAGTGATGCTGCAGCTCATCAGAACAAGTCCAGTTGATCAAATTTTTGTAGAATTAATATCAGTCTAATAATCAGGAAAAAATGCGATTTTTCCTTTATTTCAGAGAAATTTCGTACTATAATCGACTGAAAAAAAAAGTACTTTTCGATGAATAGCTACAACGTAAGCAACAGTTAGCCAAGAAGATAATATTCACATATGTTCAATTTCCCATGCATTTCACCTATGTCTCACATGTCAGGCCACAGCCGGTATGCTGAAAAGTTGAGGAGATAAGATGCAGCGTTGTCTAACCCCGCATTGTGGATGGAATTCGTCGGATTGCATTTCATTCACTTTGACTGTGTACAGGGTGGTCCAAATTGGACACTTTTGATAGGAAACGCCAATTTCTAGAGGAGATAGAAAAAACTATTTATAATGTAGTTTTAATGTTATATTGTTTGCTTTTGTTATTTTGTGTTGTTTAATTAAATCAATAAATTACTAAAAAATAGGCAATAAATATTTTATAACAGCTGTAAATTTATTTTGTTCTATTTTTCAAGCATGCGGCACTCCAGATTTACAAAATTCATCTATAGTATTTTAGAAACGGCCATGAAATAAATGTTTAAAAAGGAAAGCATCCAGTATTTTATATATTTAGAAAAAGAATATGCAAAAATATACAGGGTGGTCCATTAGAAAAAGTACAAGTTTATGTCATAGCTTCAAAACAATTCTTTTTACAAAAAAACTTGGGACACTATTGGATTTCCTTAAAAAAAGTGTCTTAAGAATGTTTTTACAGAAACAAAAAATATTCATAAATAAATAAGTTACGGAGGTGTGTCAAAAATGCACAAAATTGAAAACCACCCTATATCTTCTAAACAGTTCAAGATATCGATGTGCGGTTTTCGGCATTCAGTTTCTCACAAAGATCGAGCCCGTAACATGTAGGTTAGTTTTTTTCTAGCTCCTCTAGAAATTGGTGTTTCCTATCAAAAGTGTCGAATTTGGACCACCTTGTACTATTTTTATATAAGCTGTTTATGAGAGATATTAACCCTACAGTGCACTGTGCACACGTGAATTAAAATTACACCGTTGCACACCTTGGGCCTCACAAGCCCAATCTTCAAATCTCGAAAAACATGGATATATGGAGGACAAAATAAAATATTTTTATACTATATACTTCTTTTTTTATTATTTTATACTATATATCTATTGCATTCAATCTATAGTAAGAAAAATGTTTATAAGAAAATAAAATACATTACTGGCTAAATAATAGCTCTCTAATACTGCGGGTCACAGTTATTTCAGTGTTGTTCAATATCATGAGAACGTGCCGGACAAAAATAATGATAATGTAAACAAATGCACTTACCTTTGTGGAAATGTTCTCTGTACAAAATACAGTTAAAATGCTAGCTAATATACCACTAACAGATAAAAACTAAAATTGTAACGTCGGTGAACACGTAGGGCCTGCGATGCCCGACGCCCCTTCTACTGGAATTTCATTCAACTTTTCAAAAATTTTGTACGTACGCTGGTGCCTTCTAATATTACAGAAAGCTGCACCAGATACATTACATCTTATTTAACAGGTTCCTTGAATATATTCATTTAACTGTTCACTTGGGCCTGTCAGGTACCACGTGTGCACTGTAGAGTTAAATGTTGAGGTACTCCCATTTCGTATAATACATCCCATAGTTTGTGCCATTTAACTTGATCGAATGCCTTGCGGTAATCAATGAAGCAAATGTATAGGGGGGTATTGAATTCCCTTGCTTTTTCTATTAGTTGTCTCAATTTTAGGATATGATCCCTGGTGCCTCTTCCTGCCATGAAAGTCGCTTGTTCCGCTGGTATTTGGGGGTTTAGATAAGCTTTGTGTCTTTCATTAATTATATGGAGGAGGACCATGCTAGTGTATGATATTAATGCGATTGTGCGGTAGGTTTCGCAATTAGTGATGCTGCCTTTTTTGTGGATGGTTATAAACATAGCTTTAGTCCATTCTTTAGGCCATTGCTGGGTGTGCCATATCTTGTTGCATAGGACCTGTAGATCTTCTACTCCTACTTGGTCAGCTGCTTTTATTACCTCTGCTGTTATTGCGTCTGGGCCAGGGGCTTTTCTTGGTCTCAGTTTGTTGATAGCAGATGCTATTTCGCTTCTTAATATATCGGGTTCTTCATTATAGTTGTCTATTGCGTTCGTGGCTACTTGTTGATTTAGGTTTTCAGAGTATAGCTGTTCGCAATATTGTTCCCAAGTTTCTGCTATGTCGCGTATGTCTGTTTTTGTTTGCCCGTTTTGATTTTCAATCGCCCAGGTTTTGGGTTTGAAATCACGTGTTAAAAGTTTTATTTTTCGGAAGAGGTCTGCAGGTTGATTTGTGATTACATGGCTTTCGATCTCCTTGCATATTTATTTCTGAGTAGTAGTTGTTTTTGTCTTGTTTACATGCTCTTTTTATTTCTCGCTTGAGTCGTTGCCATTTGTTCTTGTCTTCAACCGTGTGTAATCCGATTTTTGGTATTCCTTTTCGTTCTTCTATTAATTTGAGTGTGTTGTCAGGTATCCAATGTTTTCGTCTGAGTTACATTTTGCTCATATTCGTATTGGCTGCTTCTAATAACCTGTTCTTGATGTCGTGCCATATTTCTCCGGTGGATGAGTTATCATTATATTTTGGCACATTATTTTTTAGATGGTTAAGAAATTGGTCTTTGTTCTCTATTCTTAATATTTTGTTATGTTGTTGCTGTGTGACATTTCTAAGTTTAATAAGGATCATTGCTACTAGTAATTGATGGTCTGAGCCGCACACTGCACCCGGGTATGTCTTTACGTTAGTGCATGAAGATCTCCATCGGGTTTTTGTTAAGAAATTAAGCAATAGTCGATCTGGTCTTTTGCTCTGTCTCCTGGGCTTTTCCACGTGTACAATCTTCTGATGTGGTGACTCTACATAGTGTTTATGATGGTATAGCCGTTTCCCGTTGCAAATTCTAGTAGGCGTTCCCCTCTGTCGTTTCTCTGTCCGATACCGAATTATCCTACTATATGTCTTGTGATCGTCTTGTTTTGTTTCACCTATGTTGGCGTTAAGATCCCGGCATATTATGGCGAACTCTTTGCTAGGAATGCTTTGGATGGTTGCTTCGAGCTTTTCGTAAAAGTCTCCGATTGCGCTTCTGTGGATTGTGCGGTGGGTGCGTATACTTGAACTATGCTTAGGTTTTGTGGTTTGGCTTTTAGTTTTATTCGGATAATCCGGTCGCTTATTGCTTGCAAGTCTGTTATGGACTTTTGTAATTTTGTGGAGACTATTATAGCTACTCCAGTGTGGTTGACTGGTGCGTCTCCTCCTAAAAAAATATATATAGTTATTGCTCGTTTTGAAGTATCCATTTCCTGTCCAATGTGTCTTCGCGGGGTCTGCTAGTTCAATTTTGTATTTCGATATTTCTCTTGCTATGCCTACATGTATTTCTTTTCTGAGTTATGTATATGGTGGTATATTTGTTCCAATAGTATAGTTTCCACCCGTTGCCTGGTTCCCTGCATTCGTGTGGCCGGTAGCATATTTCTCACTGTTCAACCCGGACTTGGAGTAGCGCCGGTTGTCAACCGGATCGCATGACGTTATCCGAGGCATTTCTGTTACTGACATCATCATGCGCATTGGTTCTCATGGGAATTGTAATGCAGTGGATTCCCGTGTCCTTCTGCATCGCAGTACTCTGGCCGTGTCCAGGATATTCCCGTTTCGTCCGTAGTAATCTGTTACTAGGCCGTTTCGAAGTCCATCTTCTATCGCCCCAGTTTAGTATTGATGGTTACTGCTGCCCTCCACCAGGCCTGTTGGTCCACGGGAGGTATTTTATTTCCCTCATACCCTTCATATCTGAAGGGCGTTCCCCTATCCGCCACCTGGGAGGTGGAACCAGGTGCAGCTAAATGTATTACACATATATTACTGTAAAATTGCAATTACAATTACAATAATAGTACTAACAGCATTAACGCATTGTGTAGGAAGGCCGAACAGAAGCAAAACCCCGGCAGAAAAGGGACAGCAGGTAGAAACCCTATTTATAGGACCGTCACAAAGACGAGGACCGCTCCGTGCAGGGTAGGGTTTGAAATATTTAAAATATATGTACAGGGTAGTACTTATGTAAATAGGAAATAGAAATCAAATAATACTAACACCTAGTATTACACAGACTAATAGGAATAGGGGCATGCGAATGGTACATATATGTACACAGATCAAAAGGTATGTGAGTGAAAACAAAGAAAAAATGCAACTGCAGCTGGAAGAAAATATCAAAGATTTGGATCCCAAATACGATCATCTGGATCACGCCTTCGGCCTAGCCATGCAAATCAACGCCTACATAAAGAATTGGGGAACAGAAGGATTTTAGGGTGGATACGAATCCATTCCCGCAGCGACAGAGGTCCTACAAACGAAAATAGAAATTTACTACGAGGCAGGTTACAAATCGGAGCACATACCGAACAGCACGGGAGGGCACGCAACGACATTAAGAATAGCATACAGCTATGGTGGCCAAACTGTGGCTCGCGAGCCGCATGCGGCTCTTCAAGAGTTTTATTGTGGCTCAACTAATAAATAAAAAGTATTTATTTTTTAAAATTCTGAATTATCAAAAATTAATTTCAACATTACAAATTCATGAACCTCTTCAACTAGCAAAGAGTGTAAATAAAAAAATGTAATAAATATGTAAAAATTGTCAAAATAAATACATTGTGATTTAGAAAAAAAAAATTATTTTTATACCAAGAACTTCAGGTGCGGCTTCCAATATTTTCAGGTAGATAACTAGGGCTCTTGCTGCAAAAAGTCTGGCCACCCCTGGCATATGGGACCTCAATAAATGGCTCGAGAAGCCACTACGACAGCGTAGAAACGGTAGAAGAAAATAATCAAAGAAGATGCACGCAAAGCGGGAACTGCAAAGCGGGAACTGCAAAGCGGATATAGAAAAGCAGCTAACAGGAATACAACCAAGACGATACGGCTTGTTCTTACAAAACAACTATCTTATAGGCGAATGGAAGTGCCAACACCAACAGAAATCAAGATAGTCTCGTGGAATGTAAGAGGAGCCCGAAGACCTGAAAAACGTGAAGATATAGACATACTGCTAAACCAAAAGGAAATCACCGTAGCATGCTTGCAGGAAACATACATGACCACAGGCAGACACTACGAACTACAGATGATACCTCAGCGAAAAAAAAGAACAAACAAGAAGAGGCTCTAGTTAGAAAAGGAGTAACGGTTACAGCTCATCAAGAAATTTCCGAGGCTATCTACTTAGTGGTAGTAGAACTAAACAACCACATTAGAGGTTTTATGGGGGTGCACATAACATCGGACAAAAGGATGGGCAACTCAATGTCAGGAATATACCAGAAAACAAGGAAAGCGAACAGATGAACACCAACGACAATAGTAGGGGACTTCAACGCACATCTAGCTATCGAAGTGGAAGACAAAAATTAATAGGGCCAAAACTGAGGCACAGGAAATGCAACGCAAACGGTATGTACTGAAGGACTTTGCACACTTCTTCCAACTTCATATTCAAAACAACTGGAGCGAGTCAAACTCCGTTAGAACAACAAGGACAAAGGGAGAACACCAAGCACAATTGGATCACTTTCTAGGAAAGAGAGACAGCAGACCAAATTCTATCACATACAAAGTACGCACGGAATACGTATATATAATAACGATTAGATTCAGCTGGAATAAAGTAACATGTAACAGGGCAGGCATGTCTGTGCTCCGGTGTTTCATACCATAGACCAATAACTAGCGGTAATACCAGAAATAACGTTAGTATAAAATGGAAAACCTTGTTTAGCCATCTCGGTCATATATTCAACTCCCAATGTATTGAATATGTGATCTACTAACTACCTTGCACTGTAGAAGCGGTGTCTAGCGGCTAACGTCACATGCATGTTAACGTTATACAGGGCTCCCAATCCCCACCTATCATAACAAATCCCTTCACACCTTATTGGCATGGGGTGAGCCTGGCGTAATCCAGGATTGATCTACGGGGATCTGCTCCATGTCAATTGATGATGATGATGATGACATCAAAAGTATGTTTTGCCAAATTTTTTTAGCTTTTTTTGGTATTCGCTGATTCAGTTGTATCTCGGTTGACGCTAATCAATCTTCAGCATAAACCTTTATGTTTTGAATGGACCCAGAAACATTATATAAGACGAAGCTGGGCCACACTTGGCAGATTTTCATTTTTCCGTATGTATTTTATACCCAATTAAATAAACAAAAGGTGCACAGGTTATGCACTATTATTACTTAATAATAACCGAGCTTATAGCAAACCGCACCAATTAAGCGATCACGCACGTCTTACCTTACTATGTTTCCAAGCTAACACAATTTGTGTCTGGGGAGATAAAATTATTAAAAGTAAGAAAGTAGGGCCAGCAATTTAAAATCGGGCTTTGTAGGGGTCGACTTGACACTACGAAGGGCTTTAATAATAATCATTGTAAGAAGTCAGCATCATATTAACATTACTGTCAAAAAGTTTGCTAATATTTCTATAATAACAATTGCTTGGGTACGTATAGTTTCTAAACTAATATTGCAGAGCTGCTGTAGAATATTAATTATAGAACATAAGTTTAACTTTAAAATTCCATATAAAAAATGCTTCCAAATAACACGTGCCTTTGTTCAAATCTGAACATAGTACTGTGTAATTAACAATATAAGTTATTACAATATCAACTAACAAAATATTTCATTGGATTTATAGCATCTACGTCATACTAGGTATTTACAGCTTTACAGACCAGGAACCGCAATAAATATCAAGCATCATAAGATAAACAGTTTACTTTTTAATGAAGATTATCGGTGTAGACCGCTTCAAACACGGCATTATATTAACAATGACGTAATAAACATTTATCTTGTCTCCAGGCATTGAAAAAATGTTATGTTCTATTTTCTACATGGAAATTGTAACTTATTTCTAAAAATTAAAAAAAAATAGATGACAAAAGATAAGAAACATAAAATAAGCTAGAAAGCCACTACAGATTAAATTGAATACTTCGAAGTCGAAGCTTTATACTTAAGTATGCAAAATTCAAATAAAACATTAGGAGAGGTTTAAATAAATATACAGATACACAATTGGTAGGTCCCGTTATATTATGTCAGGTACAGTGAGTAATACGACGAACAATTTTCATATTTAATCTAGACTAAATAACAACATAGCAAGTATAATCAGTTTTGAACCTTCATCTCCGTAAGAAAATTAGTTTAGAAATTATCCTGTATATTTTAAGAAGATAAATATTCCATAAAAAAGTATACAACACTTAAACGTAACTTAAATGAATATAAAAAAGATAGCTTATGCTTAAAGCAACATGTAAAAATTATACCTATGAGAATCAGTAAATATAGTTATGTACCAATTATTTGTTGCACAAATTTACGACATTATACCTTTAACACAACTATTCTAACAATCGGCCCCTATATAAAGCAAAAAATTATTCCCAGAAACATACAGGTAAAATCAATATTAACCTGCGGAGACTTCAATGCAAGTACACAACCGTAACACAAACATCTACATTTTTATGTTTCTAAAGTTATGCAACTCAACATACAATAGATTTACCTTCCATTTTACGTAGAATTTAATTAATAGCCTGTACATATGTATAATTTACATCGGTCTTTCATATTAACATCAAATAAATCGGCGTTGTAGAAATACACAAAAAATAACGAAAGGCAAAAAGATATTTTCTGAACATTTGTTGTGGCTAGTTTTTACATTTAATACTTTCGCCAAAAATTTCTAATAATTAAAAGTTAAACAAATAATAGTATATTATACACGACGCTATAATGTAGGCTATTATTACCGAGGATAATGTTTGCAACACGAGCGAGCTTGCGAGCTAGTTTTGCAATTATCCGAGGTAATAATAGCCATTATAGCGAGTCGTATACTATACTTTATCCACGAACACAAATACGAAGAATTTTTAATTAAAATTTATCGACGACTTGTCAATAATCTGTCAATTAGGATTAGAAACATAACCTATAATCTGTCAATTAGGATTAGAAACATAACCTATTTCCTTCATTATACACCATAGACAATGATGTTACCATGACACCTTGAATAATCATTATACACTGCTGTCAATGTATAATGGGTAGCATTATGAGTGACCAAACACATGAATAATTGACAGATTACTATTAAGTAGTCGTGGATAAAATTATTAAAACGGCGTATCCCAACGTTCCGAAGACAAGTCTGTGCTCATTTTCAAACAAAATAAAAATCATTTTAACTAGAGTAGTTTCGTGATTTAGTAAACCAAACACTATAACCTGCTGGCCAAATACCTACCCACGAAAAAAATTATTAATAACCTAGTACTGGTATTGTCTGAAAGTTCATTCATATTGGACCAACAAAACTTTCTTAAACAGTTCCCTATCAACAATATACTAAATCTTATTTCATATAAAAATATTTTTAGTAGTCGGCGACCTTCTTACTCGTCTAAAGGGATTTTTAAACAAGGTAACATATATAATGAAGACAAAAGTATTATAAAATCTCCTCCAAAATTCGAATTTTAAAATGTCTTTTTTTACTGTAAATTCTGAAATGTTACTTTCTTATACAGGGTGATTTAAAAGGTGCGGACATAACTTTAGGGTTTGATTAGTTATACAATTTGGAGTAAAAAATAGTAGTATACCTTTGTTTAATTCTCAATGGTTACTGAGATAATGAGGAAAAACTAATTTAATTAGAATACAAATTCATTACACTAATTAACAGTAGAAACAATAAAAAATCAAACATTATCAATTCATTATACTAATTAACATTAGAAACAATATAAAAAATAACCAGAATTTACAAAAATTGTTGAAAATGGTTTCCATCACGTTGAATATAAGCTTCACATAGACGAACAATTGAATTATTTGCATTACGCAGCTGTTCGGGATTCTGACGAATTTCTTCAGTAGTTTGTTGAATCAGATTTATAAGATGTTCCCGACTTTCTATAGCGAAAAAATACGCCTTTTCTTTTAAACAACCCCATAAATAAAAATTTAATACAGTTAGGTCAGGTGAACGAGGCGAAAACCCAATTGGACCTCCACCTCCAATCCACCGTTGAGGGAATTGGTTATTTAATCAAGCTGTTGCCTGGCCTGCAGTGTGAATGGGAGCCCCATCATGTTGAAACCACATGGCTTTTCGCAATGCCAGATGTACATCTTCTAACATAATAAGAAAAGTATCATGAAAAAACTAAATAATTTGCGGCATTAAAACGATCTTGTGTGATAAAAGGTCAAATTAAGTGTTCATCAATGATACCAGCCCATACATTGTCACTAAAGCGATGTTGGAATCTGGTTTTACGAATTTCATGTGGATTTTCTAATGCCTATCTATGCAGATTATGGTAGTTATTCACTCCATTTCGAGTAAACTAGGCCTCATCAGTCCACAAAATGTGCCGCAAGAAATCTGGGTGTCATCAATAGCATTTAACAACCAACGACAAAAATTTAGACGAGCAACACTGTCTCCTTCGCGTAGATTTTGTACAGGTTGTAAATGAAATGGATAATAGCCTTCTACATGTAGTGTACGCCATACTAAATTTTGTGACAAACCTAATTGGTTAGCAATTCTGCGGGTACCTATCATAGGGTCAGCAGTTACTGCGTCGATGACGTCATCTCGACTCGCAACTTTTCTGATTCCATCAACATGAGATTATTAGTGAAACTTCCGAATTCACTAAGATTATTGTGAATTCTTATTAATACGCAATGATCCGGATGTCTGCAATTTCGATATCGCTGACGATATTCTCAGCTGCAGCTGCTGCATTTCCATTGCAAAATCCGTAAATAAAATGCATATCAGCATATTCGCGATTGGTGTATTCCATTATTAACTGATATTAATAATAAGAATTCAACCAACTTACTCACAAATTGTTTGACAGAAACCATTTGTTCTGTTTTATTATTTTTTTTAATGGTAACTAGATGTAATAGTCAATTTTATAAATACAGGTGTTTTTCCTCATTATCTCAGTAACCATTGAGAATTGGAAATAGGTATATTATTATTTAGTACTCCAAATTGTATAACTAATCAAACCCTAAAGTTATGTCTACATCTTTTAAATCACCCTGTATTTGCAGCTCATCTGCCGTTAAAGTTAATGCTTGGTATCCTCACCTAATGTTTAAATTTAATGCCATGTTTAATTATTAGAATGGTAATATTATGTAACTCATTTCTATGCATTCAAAACAGTTCAAAGCAATATATTTTACTTAGAGACAACTTTAAACATGAGATAAGAATAGAAGTCATTGTTTTAAAATTTTAGGATCTTAATCCTTAACCATTATGTTAAGGGGCGTTCGCACGATTTAGTTATCGTTGAACAACAACAGTTGAACAACTATATTGAAACCTTGTTGACCACCAAAACTCGTTCCCACGCTTCAACTTAACTTGCTGATGCTGAGTTCAACTGATGACACACAACTCGTGACGCTAGTTGTTCAACAAAAGTTAAACCCCATTCGACTTTCGTTGCTTCAACTAGCGAGTTGGTCAACATAGTTGAAACAAGATTCACATGATTGAATTTACGTTCAACTGATAATATTAAGGTCGATTTTGTAAATAGTTTTAAGATGCTAGATTTAAATAATCTTAAGGGCGTATAGCCATTAGGTCGAAACGTTTCGTTGGTATTGTAATTTATGTTTACTTGCAGGAAGTTTAATTACTGCTTCAAGCTAGCTCTTTGAAGGGACGGTGTCCGAAAAGGGTCTTTCTTTGTCCTAGCTAAGATATTAGTGCTTAACCAGATGCACTCAGGCAAGCTAGCGTAGCGAATCGCGACACTGCAACGGAACTATAAATTTCAGCAGAAATATAAAAGGATTTCTAGGAAATTAGTTCCTTAAGAAGGTTTTTGTATTAAAACTGGTCAGCCAACCACGGTTAAACTTCAGCAAGAAGTTTGATTTGATTTGATGAAAGGAATCCCTTCTATTTTGAGGTTGTCCAGGATTATTGTATAAATACAATTGATCCGAAGATCAGAGATCCCATTCCCTTTCTTACCGTATGAGAGCTTCTCTGGAATTTTACAAATCTCATTAGGCTCCTGCGTTCCTTAACCTTTTGTAACTACAGTCATCAATCCTTTCTACGGTACGAGAGCTAATTTTGGATCTCAGGTATCTCATTAGGCTCCTACAACACTCCTGTACCCTCTTACCATACGAGAGCTACTCTGTGACCTCGCAAGTCATACTAGGCTCCTACATTCCTACGCCCTTTTTATTTTTCAGGAACACAAATGTAAATACTATAAAACAAAACCCTTCGGACACCACCTCTCTATCATCGGCCACGCCATGTACACCGATCAGTCCGTTGGGTTGTGAATACGCTGTCCGCTACCGACCATCTACTCTGAAGGGGCCACGCTGGAATTGAATAAATGTATAAATACATGTTTGTACCTCCATTCCATTGACTTTTCTTCCCTGCCCTTTAGAAAAGACTAGGTTACAAATAAGCAACAAAAACAAACGAGGGTCCAAAGCTTCGGGATTTTTCACCAGTTATAGAAAATTGTGAATTTTTAACACCAGCATCGTTACAACATGCATAATTAAAATGATATCAGTACCAATAAATTCTTATATTAACTTGCTCCAACAACTAACAAACCACACTGCAATAAAAACCAGGTAATTTTTGGTCACTCCTTAATAAACAAAACCACCTTTTGGACCTTAATAGCCAATACTCATTTTATTCTTAAAGTACACTCGTGGACAAAAAATTCCTGACACCGAAGTAAATGTCTGTTATTATAAGAAAAATTTCTTTTTGTAGTTTTTATTTCACGAGGCATGGAACATTATCTATAAAATAAGAATTGGAAATTAATAAAAGGTACTAAACATTTTATTGAATAAGAAGAAGTCACGAAAGAGTAAATTGTGCAAAATTGCCAAATTCCTTGGTCTTATTGGCTAGGCTTTACATCTACGTTGTCACAAAATTTAAGCGATTAATTGTGTGTACTACCTCCACGAACTCTAATGACTTATGCCATATGGCGTGGTAAACTTTGAATGCAGTTGGCCACCTCTTCTTGTGTAATGTTTTCACATTCCTCACGAAGAGCTATTTGAACATCCTGAATGGTTACCGGTGTGGGTTGTCGGCGTCGAATACGGCGCCCTAATGAATCGCAGAGATTTTCGATACGATTTAATTGCGGGCTTCGAGCTGGCCATTGCAAACGACGAATGTTAACTTCATCCAAATATTGCTCAACCACCCGTGCAATGTGCGGTCGCGCGTTATCGTGCATTAAAGTAAAGTTCTCACGTACGAATGGATCAAATTGTACGACGTGATCAGCTAAACACTCGTTGATGTATCTAACAGCCGTCATGGTACCATTTTCAATGAGAACAAGCTTAGTTTTCGCGTACAGTGAAACACCAGCCCACACCACTATACCGCTTCCCCCAAATGGCATTCTTGGAGATATACAACATGCTGAAAATCGTTCACCCGGCCTTATCCCGGCACGTTCTCGTCCATCTGGTGAACGCAGACAAAAACGAGACTCGTCCGTGAACAATACGGAGCTCCATTGTTCCATTCTCCAATATCTATGTTCAAGGGGCAAATCGTAGTCGCTCAACACGTTGAGCTGGGAGCAAAAGTGGACAAGCAGCAGGTTTCCTTGACATTAATCCGTATTCCTTCAATCTTCGGCGAACGGTTCGTGCAGAAATTGCAGTACCATAAATATCTTCCACTTAGCGAGATAGAATTACTGATGGTAAACCACGATCGCGTAGTATAGATAACACCATAAAACCGTCTTCTCGCGGGTTTGGTGTGCGAGGTATGCCTGATCCTGGCCTTCTTGTGTATTCCCCAGTTTGATGATGTCGCTGTATTGCGTCTTGGACTGTACTCCTGGGAATATTCAAGACAGCAGCGATGTATCGAATACTGCGTCCATCTTCGTTCAAAGCTACTGCACGGGCTACATTTTCTGCTTGTATTTTGTCAACCAATAAGTACCAGTACTGACAGTTTAAATGCCCTTTCAACTGATAACAGCTGAATAAACAGCACACCAAGATTTTTTAAGTTTTGCATTATTTTTTTTTTGCTGTCTTGATAAATTAAGTGTTTAGTACCTTTTTTTATTTCCAATTCTTATTTTATAGATAATGCTTATGTCTTGTGAAAAAAAACTACAAAAAGAAATTTTTCTTTTGATAACAGACATTTACTTCGGTGTCCGGAAGTTTTTGTCCGCGAGTGTATATTTGAAAGTTGAGCTTATTAAAACTGTCGTCATATCCCCTAAAAGGTTAAAAAAATTATATGTCGATATTAAAATCATTCGAAACAATGTTAAGAAGAATATGAGCGAGATTTCGTTTGAAGACGTACTATAAATGCTGATGCATTTTCCTTTACAAGTCTCCAATAATTTCGAAATTAAATTACAGTTTAAGTATTTTTGAAATTATAATAATATAAATATTCAAACCGAGTGACTGAAAAGCCTTTGATTCTCTAGTAGCTGTTTATAATTAAGAGATCTTAACTTGAATCACACATAGTTAAAACATTTCTTGGCGAGGTCAATCACTTTGAGTTAAAATTAATCTCTGAAACATGAAAAATAATTATTATTTATAAATATAAAAAGGCATCCTGTAACAAATTATTACGGCAAGGATTGATTCCAAGCCTTTCGGAGTACTATTATAATAAAATGTGAAGATATTTACTACTAGTTTTACTTTACCTTGTGCGACAAACAAAATACAAAGTCATCCACTGCCTTACATTTAAATTGACGATTCCGAGAATTTTCCAAGTAATATTATAATATACACGTTCATTGCCAGTCCAGGTTAAACAAGATATAAATTCTGAAAGTATTTTTTGTATATGTTGGTTCTAACGTTACATTTTTATTTAATTCTTGAATTGACTAATTCGGCAAATTACATAACTGTATAATATATTACTCCGGTTGCATTACTAATAAAGCACATGAACGTTGAACTATTTTCCAGGAAATTACGACAAGTTCCACTGTAATCATTTAAGCTAGCTGGCTTTATACTACCGTGAATTATTCAGCTGAAAAAAAAAATAAGTTGTAATTATAACATTGAAACGACCAGTCAATTTGGAAAAGTCCTTTAATAATGTCAAACATATAGAATACGAAATGAAGATAATAATTGCAGTTAGAAAAGTGTCAACGATAACTACCAATTACTGCTATAAAATATGCATAGATGATCATTATACGAAATAACCGTACAAATTGTTTTAAATCCACCTATTTTCTTATATTTTAAACTAAAGCTATGGATTTTTTATTTCTTGCATCTAAAACGTAATCTTAAATTTTCATAATTGATTAAGGTCTTTTGAGCACGTCTTGATGTAATTCTGATATAACATACTTGAAAACCTAAATTTAATTCTTGGATATTTTAACAATCCTTAAAGTGGATTATTTCATTCAAAACATAAACGTTAAATGCTTTAACATAAAATTATAATGAAAAATGAGAGAACTCTTAAGAGGTAATTCAGAAAATAAATCAATTATATCAAAGAATATGGTATTTTTGTAATGTGACGTTTGGAAAACAATTTTGCAATCGAAACATTTATCAGCTTAAAAGTCGCTTCAATACGGAAATAAATGCAGGGTGTGAGGTTAGGGCTCTCAAAAAAGCCAAAATATAAACACCTTTTACCTTCAAGAAATTGCGATATTTTAGGGTTTAGATATTTCTGAATAACGGTTTTGGAAAGGTAAATGCAGCATTTGAATAGGTGTTATATTTCTTAGAAAGCCTAGGAATAACATATAACATTACAAGTTTTCCTGTTACGTATAAAAAAACGCTTAAAATTAAATCAATATGCGTTTTTGTCAATTAAAAATTGTATATACGAGTATGTTATATCAAGAAAATCTGTTTGGATAAATTATAACGAAGTATGCATCCAGATGCTCGTATAACAACCAGCTTAACATTATCAGTTATGTTTTCGGAAAAAGTAAGAAAAGCAAGAATGTTCAAACTTCACCCATCGTTTAAAAACCAAACTATAACAGCAAAAATTATCATTATTATTATTGTCATGAAAATGTACACCTAATTAATGTAAAGTAATGCGAAGTAATCTATGAAAAATAATACTCAATAATAAAAAAACGACAGACACCAAAACATAACTTCAAACGTTGAATCTTAGTACGGATTCAGATTTTAAACTCGTAGAATTCTCCAAACAAGGAAAAATTAACTAAGAAGACATTTGAATAGTCTGCCGTACAAAAATAAATAACAAGCTTTCAAATTAACTTTCTTAACAAAAGCTCCAGGCGAATGGGGAAATTATGTGTGAAATAGAAATGTTGAGGCATTCATTATGTATAGCTTAAAACGTTTAACTTTTAACTAACACTGTCCTGACTAAATCACTAACCTCTGCGCAACTAAATTCAGATCGATAGCTAGATAATATATAAGCCTCAACAAAGTTAAATACCTAACAATTTTGAAATTGTCTGTCTGAAATGCATACGAACACATTTGCTGTTGGTACCAAACCAAATTTAAGTGGTTATTTCAAGAAAGAAAGGTTGGTTTTGAAAGTTGTTGGAATATCTTTAACTGGCAATGAAGGAGTTGCTTACAAAATTTATTCATTTGTGTTTATACTTCTATTAATATTTGTGTACCCGCTGCTTGATCTTCGGGAGATATTTATTAACGATTTTGATACCGTTGCTGGTATGTTAATGTACGAGTTTGGAGAAATTTTGGGTAAGCTTTTTTTTCAGCAAATCCTCAACAACCACTTCTTTTCTTCCTACTTACTAAATGGTTTTAAGGAAAAGCTCGAATTCCGTATTTTTCAAAGTTCGAAATTTTGAAACTCAGCAAACTCAATTTTTTTTAATTGAATTTTTTGTAATAAATTTGGTGTGTATGTAATTCAGCCTTTAAAAAGTGTTCCTGTTGAACGTTTTGAACTTCTTCTTATCCTTCGAGTCTTCGCATTAAAGGTTCAAAGTTCAATTTTTAATAAAAAAAAATTATAATTTTCAAAGACCCTTAATTGAAGTGTTACATTCTTTTTATTCTTATAAATATCCTGAAACTCTAACAAATTTAATAACATTGAGTGCGGATTGCACAAACGTGGTTTAACTTGGTAAAAACCTAAAAATTCAAAGTTATATATTTATGGCAAATAAGACATTAATAAACAAGAAATATTGCCCTTTTATCAATTTCATCGTTTATGAATATTAGTATCCTAGTAAGCAAGTTTGTTTGCGTATGGGCGACTTTTTCCAACTCTTCAAGGGTGAAGGGACATCTCACCTAAGTTAGGTCCCTGTTTATAGCACGAAAGTGCATTGCTTAAGTGTTATGTGGAAATATATTTAATCCTAAACCAGCACAGTAAAACAATATAATCAAAAATAACTAGGTAATTTAACATTGTGGTCCTTCGACATCTGATGTTCACCAAACAAAAGAAATCTAACAACATCCTATTCAAAATTCGTGTGTGTACAACAGGAGCTCAACAGCATTATCACCATCACATTCATCGGCACTAATAGTGCGATTATTCAACATAAACGAAAATACATAACAATTTGGGTAATTCGTCTTTCTTGCAAAAGGCTTGCTTATCAAACAAAGAAACCAAGCCAATAGTTGGAAAATTCCAACGACACATCTGCAGATTCACCGTTAGGTGAACTTGGATGACCCCCGAAATCCTAAAACTTTCGACCGGCTCTTTGTGTTACCAGTCGATATGGGGGTACAAGGTAAGCCATTAAGAACTGACTTCTCCTTTCAGAAAACCTAATCCTTTTCTTTCATGCGATTTAGTATTGCGCTATAGGCGAATTTATTATTTGTTATCAAATTACCCTAGTTAACAATACACATACATTGGAGAACACTGCAATTTAGCAGCAAAACATAGTTTCCAGTAAAAAATGTTAAAAAAGAAAATTAAAATGTTGCAAGCTTCGTTTCAAGATTTATAGACGAACTCAACGAATTTGAATGTTTTTTAAACACTATAAACGAGTTGCAATTAAATGAAGACTTGTTTTGAGAAATTGAACTCAAGTTAAGTTACGCTAAAGACCTTAATGCACGTTATCAAGATCTGTATACACAATTTTATCAGCAATTGTTACTCAACCGCTAGAATTAATGGCTCCTACAGTATTTCGTAAAAAAATATATAACCGCGAAGTATGGTTCTATTACAAAAAAAAAAAAAAAAAAACTAGCAGTAGCGATACAGTACAACACAACCTTCGCTTTTTTCGGTTTTGAGGAGTTTGAGTGGCGCCACTCTAGACTTGATCTTTTTGATTCTGGCGTAAAATGGTGAACCCAGGTTTCGTCGCAGGTGAGCAAGGTATTTAAAAATGCATCACCTTCATCTTCGTATCGCATGAAAAGCTCAGTAGAGACTTCAACACGTCGTTGTTTTTATTGCATAGTCAGCAACCTGGGTACCTATCTTGCGAAAACTTTTCGGTAATGCAGATGGTTATGGATGATTTCCTCGACGCTACCAACACTAATTTGTAATTTTTGTGACATTTCAAGGACAGAAATTCTTCTATTGACAAGAATAAGGTGATTTATCAGGTCAATGTTGGTTTGTGTTGTCGAAGTTTTCGGACGTGTGCGGCAAATTTTCGACCGTTGTACGGCCTTCCTTAAACTTGTTACACCATTCAAACACATGTGTTTTTGATATGGTGGACTCCCCATATTGTGCTTGAAGTCTTTGCAAAATATCACTTGGTTTGGCACCCTCATTCACAAGAAATGAAATTATTATGCGTTGCGCAAGGGAAACATAAACTGCCTGCTCTGTCATTTTGACAATTACTAACTAAAGACAATTGAAGTGACTATGTCATTATGCACGCCTTCTAGATACCCCATTGCAAGAACATTAAGACGGAATTACCGCTAGGGCCATTCGTTTGGTTCTGGGAATAAAATTCCGGGTCATATTTGAACCCTCCTCGTAAAAGGACGCAGGAAGGGAAACCGACAAGAACAGTGGTAAAAAATGGGAAAAGATAAACGATATAATAAAAGAAGCAACGCAAGTTCTGAGTGATGAAGTGAAAACAAAAGAGAAACCATGGTTCGACATAGAATGTGAGGATAAGATAAAAAACATAAAAACATGCCAGAATGAAATGGTTAAGAGAAAGCATTATAATTCCTAGTAAATAGGTAGATACGTCAATTGATGACTGACAGAAAACAAAACCTATTTTAGCATAAATAAACTCCAAATTTAATCATGGCTGGTCTGCTTTTTGCGAATAAAATGCGAATTATTTATTACAGTTTCTAAGCTATTTCTTTCTTAAACTAGCAACAAATTAAGCACATTTTTTTGCCTTTAGATTGATACCACTATCAATCCTATCAAGTCAAACTGCAAGCAGGGATCTGCATATATACGGTTTTCCTTGCCATTCCCATGTGTTCGCCCCTTAAATCAAACACTCGGTATGTGTTTGTTTACTTGTCTGGTAACCAGGGCTGTGCATTTGGAACAGGTTACCGAGTTAACTACGGTTGTATTAATAGCGGTATTAACACGTTTCATAAGTCGTCGAGGAAAACCTATCAGCATAGGCTCTAACAATGGTAAACAATTTATAGGAGCTTCAAATCAACTACGTGAATTATACAGTGTGAACGCCGGCTGTGGAATACTCTGAGTAAAACGTTTTCGGTTCATCTGAGGTCGAAATCCTCGGACACGTAAATCTTAGTTTTTAATGGCGCATCTTTTTTTAGATTACAATTTTTTTTATCCCCACCTCCCTTTGCTGCAATGACGTCATCATATTTTTTTTAAATATCAACCCCTACTTTTTCTTGCAAATTCTGGTTCTCCTGGCAATTCTGCATATGACTGCATGTATTTTTTGGCCAGCACGATCACCTGACCTTACACCCCTAGATTTTTTCCTGTGGGGTTACCTGAAGAGTAAGGTGTATTTTTAATAAAAAAATAAAAAGAAAACATTAAAATTATTAAATTAAATGTTCAAATTGGGATCCATTAACTTCTTGACATAAAGCAAGTCGATAGATGAACTCATTTCTAACATTTTGAAGCATCTCTGGCGTAATCGCCCTGATTTCATTTCTAATTCTTTCCTTTAAGGTATTAATAGAATTTGGTCGGTTAAGATACACCTCACTCTTCAGGTAACCCCACAGAAAAAAATCTAGGGGTGTAAGGTCAGGTGACCGTGCTGGCCAAAAAATACATGCAGTCATATGCAGAATTGCCAGGAGAACCAGAATTTGCAATAAAAAGTAGGGGTTGCTATTAAAAAAAAATATGATGACGTCATTGCAGCAAAGGGAGGTGGTGATAAAAAAAAATTGTAATGTAAAAAAGATGCGCCATTAAAAACTAAGATTTACGTGTCCGAGGATTTCGACTTCAGATGAACCGAAAACATTTTACTCGGAGTATTCCAAAGCCGGCGTTCGCACTGTATAAGTTTTTCAATTCCCAAAGTATCCTTTCTTTTCCTTTTACCCTCTTATACCTTTCCAGTGTTGAGGCGCCGAATACGCCGAGCCGTAAAGTGGTCGCCAATTCAAATTCTGAGCAAGCAGGTCTTTGTTTAACTTTCTATATTGTAGTACTACGTGAGCTCCCACTCTGCCGTACTGCCGGCACCCAAAGTATCAAAAATGAAACTATTAATTTTGCTTCAAATCAAAGTATCTAGTGGTAATTTATTGTACCCCGAGCTGCCCATAAAGGGTGAAGCTGGGATATTACTATAAAATATAGAAAATTGCATTCTTAAAAGGAGTATTGGGTAACTAGTTTTTAACTTAACTATATTAGTGCAAATAGAAGTAACACTAAATTCGCGGCCTCTATGACCCCTTTTAGATGTCCATTCCGATTTAAATCCTTTGACTCCGGGTCATTATTTAAACGGTATCAAAGGTTGCCAGCTTGTTTCAAAGTTGGTGCTGTTGTGCTAATTCAGGATGACAATCTACCTCCCCTACAATGGTCAATGGAAAGGATTACCCAAATTCACCTGTCCGGTGAAACTTGTTAGCGACTTATCTTTTGAAAGAACAATATAATCTGCACCAGAGCTGGGTAGTAGTTTAACTACTAATAGTTAAACTACTAGTTTAACTACTTTTTCAGATGAAGTAGTTAATAGTTACCTACATTTTCGGTGCTAGTAATCGTAATGTATTTCACTACTTTTATTGGGAAGTAGTTGCCATCTTTACTATTTTGCTAGTAGTTAAGTACCTACTCAATTTTTCGATTTAACTACTAACTACTTCTAATATTTCAATTCCTAACTACTTTCAGCACTATATAACTACTTTTTAGTAGTTAAACTACTTTTTTGTAGTTAAACTACTTTTTTGTAGTTAAACTACTTTTGATAGTCAAGTCGTGAAATCGCATAATAGCCGTTACACGTGTTTCTGTAATACGCCTGCACACGATATTGCAGGAGTGGGGACAGGAAGTAGTTTAAAAGTAGTTATTGAAAAAGTAGTTGGCTGTACAAGTACTCGGTAGTTTAACTACTTTTTGAAACTGGTAGTTAAACTACTTAGTAGTTTGGTTACATTTTTACTAAGTAGTTAGTAGTTAGTAATTAACTACTTTTAAAAAGTAATTTCCCCAGCTCTGATCTGGACTAATATATTAACTTAGTGTTTTTTATATTTATTAACTATTACTTTATTTCTAATTATTTTAATATAGTTTAAGTTTTAAATTACGTTGAACTAGTCCGTTCAAGGCGAGAAAAATGTTAACGATACTTCCTTGTTCATGACTCATGACTATTTGTATTCTAGTAAGCTAGTTTTTTTGCGCATGGGCGACTTTTTGAAACCCTTCGAGGCACAGCTTAAGTTAGTTCCCTGTTAGCAGCATCTAAGTACATTTCTTAACAAATTATTGGTGTCAAGTGTAAATATATTTAATCCTTAAAAGACGTGTTAGCTTACTTCCCTTACACGAAATAACTTCTTCCAACTGAATCAGCACAGTAAAATAATCAAAAATAACTTATTTAACAGTCAACTTTGAACATTCGTTAACCAAAAAAAATTTGTGTAAACCACCCTAAAACATTTAAATTTAATATTTTATCATTTATAATTTGCGTTACTGTTACAATTTTGACGAGTTCTATTTACCACACCCACTAATCTTTTATTTTGTAATCTTCTTGGAGGACTATTTATGATTAAAATGAATTACATCTAGATATTTATTTACATGTATAAGTCAAACGCAGTTTAAATTTGAACAAGGTTACCAAAAGTATTGCTTTTGATTATGGCAAAGCTTGTTTTCAATGCTCTTGAAACACTCTATTTAACAATCCTTTAGAAAATACCTAATTTTACTTCAAACTTCAACCCAATTTAAACTGTAGGAAATTCCTAAACAACAAAGAATTAAAAACGTTCGAAACTTCCTGAAGTCATTTACATATATTTTACTATTGGAGATAAAATGATCATGCATTCTCAGGAACTATCTTATTTTATACGGATTTCCTTACTGAGCTTTCAACAAATCTTTTTTTACATGTGGATAACTCGAAGAAATATTAGAAATTATTTCTTGGAAAGTTGTAGATCTATACATTTTTTTCTATTTATTATTACACCACACTAACAATATCAATCATTTCAAAAATGTTTTTAATTCTATCTATCTTTAAATAACAGTGTTCGAAAAAACAGAACGTATATTGCGTTATACAGTGTGGAAATTAAGTAAGGAATAAATTGGGTAACTCCGTTAATCTTTGTGATAGAGACGAAATTTAAACGAGGTGTAGCGATTAAAATTACAGCGCATCCGAAATAGTATTTTATGTATCTAGGACGAAAAGTAAGTCTTTAAGGTATGAGCAAGTTGTTTACGGCCGAGGCGGGTAGCCGAGGCCGTAATTACTTGCGAGACCTTAAAGACACTTTTCGTCTGAGGTACATACCTAATTTTATGTCATACTGGTTTCTAAAGTTGTTAAATTATTAAAAGAAATCTCCAGCAATTTGTAGCAGTATTAGTTTTAAGTAAGTAGTCTAAGGCGCAACAATTCGTATCTCCTAGCAACGAGCATTTATAGAACAAAAAGTGACACTTTAAAGAACTAGGACTTTAAAATGACACTTTAAAGTCCTAGCACTTTAAAGTGTCACTTTTCGTCCTATAAATCGTTCGAAAAACGTTGCTTTTGAAACGAGTATGACATAATAGTACATTATACATAAAGGGAGAGAAGATTGGGAAATCATACTTTTAAAAATTTTTTTTAATTTCAGCAATTTTTAAAACTTCCGTTGTTCTGGCAAATCGTCTAAAACTAGGAAAAATTCTAGATAAATTTGAAGAAGAGCCATTTAAACCTAATTTAAAAAGGGGAGGAGAAAAGGAAGAAAAATTAATTAAGGAATGTCTTTGGATTACAAGCGTCCAGGCAACTATTTTTCTTCTTGCATCTTAATTTTTTTTATAACAACAAGTGAAATAGAATGAAATCTTGTAAATTTTTAGAGCATTGCATGTTGGATAGGCATTTTCGTTATCTTAGGTGGAGGAATTTTAACGACCCTTATTAAGAGAATAAGAAGCACCGACTATCACGACTGGGATTTTCCTTATGGACCATTTAATATCTTAAATGTAACTTACAGTCCGAACTATGAAATTTCTTGGTTTTATCAGAACCTCAGTTTGATATGGATTGGATTACACTTTGCTACAACCGATCTCGTGGCGGCCGGTGTCTTAGCTCACATAAGTTATCAATTTAAAATGGTGCAAAATAATTTTAGACGAGTTGTGAAGAATAGCCGCGATATGATGATGCAGGTACTATGGTGCATTATGGTAACTTATAGAATTTTTATGAATATAGAAATTTTTCAGAATCAGCAGAAACACTCTCCTAATAAGGCTATCAATTTTTTTGATAATAGTGACTGCCCAAATATTCCTTGGAAACACTTGAAAGAATCTTTCCAAGAAACCGTCTCTTACCACTTAGCAGTAGTAAATATTGCCGACGAAATAGAAAATATGTACAACACATTGTTCTTGTTAATATTTTTGGGCACATTAGGAATGTTATGCTTTTTGGTATACCGTGCCTCTGTGCTTCCGTTGAATGATCCCCGATTGATAAGATCTTTCATTGAAGGCATTACCAGTTGCATGCAAGTAGGAATGATATGTTACTGGGGAAATCAGATCGTACTTGAAAGCGAGAAAGTAGGAGGGGCTGTTTATGAAACTGACTTTGTGGGAACTGATTTAAGATTTCAAAGAGCCATTGTACTTGTCATCAGACGAAGTCATAACTCTGCTAAAATCACGGCGGGAAAGTTTGCTAATATTTCTCTAACTACATTTGCATGGGTATAACATCATTTAATTACACCAAAAGTAATCGAAGAATGGTTATTTGCACACACTTTTTAATTTTATCCTCAGAGATATTCGGGCTTTATTGTTAAACTAGAGATAAATTTAAAAAGAGTATTGAAACCGGGACAATATTTCCTATCTGATGTTATTTCTACTAACACGTTTCAACATTGTTTATTGTAAAGTTTGTCATTCCCTAAACTTTATGCCGATTTTACCAAGTATATAAAGCCCGATTCATTACGGTAATAACCAAAATTATAAATATTTTTAAATGTAACCTAACAAGACGCAAATTTTAACATGATTTATGTTATGCAAGTTTTTCTGTTTTAAATATTTTTCCTTTCTCAATGAAGTCCTTATTTAATGTGACGGATTTTATATTTTTATTGCAATGATATAGCAGCTATTTTGTGGCTTTGTGCCGCTTTGCATCTTATATAAATTGGGCTTACTATAAAGAATAAACAAGAGGTTAAAATTTGATACCTTTGCACATTTATTGTGCTTAATATATTGCCGCATATAAACTTTCTTTAAACTAAGTCCTTTTATGAGCTGTTGAAATAAAACAAAATTCTTCTTCTACGATTCCTCATGTCCATATCTGAAGTAAGGGAATCAATGATGCAAAATAGTGGCGTATTATGTGAGCGATACTCTTACACCATACTGAAACAAGTGAAGTGTTTCTCAGTGTAAAGGCAAATGCTTAGTAATTTAATTATTTTTACTTATAATAAGCAGCTGTAAATAGCTAACACAATTATGATCAAGATAATCTTAATAATTTAAAAATATATACACTTCTTATTCTTGTTAGTAGAATTAACTTAGGTACATAAACATCTAAACCATTCCTTTTTAATTGGATCAAGAATATGACAGTTATAACTTTCGAAGTATAGGCTCCTTTTATTAAATGAATTTTTGTTTATTTGCAGTTTTTAAGAACGTCCTATTCAGCATTTATGGTACTGCATAAACGAAATGAGAATAAAATACAAACATAATATGTAAGTCCCCTTAAGCACCTTCATGCAACACTAAATTCCTATTCGTAGTTGTGGAAATGCAGATTGTTCTAAGATACTCATAACGAAGATGCGGGAAAGTATTAATAGAAAATTATTTTAGAATAGCTACATTTTTGTTTTAATACTAACCTGATTTTAATAAAAGCAATCCTTGAGTATTTGCGTTTTTTCTTAAGGTAAGATATTCTGAATTCTGGATTTTGGGTGGAGGTTGACTGTGTAAGATGAAAATGTTTATATTTCAAGGATCCACATTACACTATTTTTCTTAAAACTATGTTTTAAATTTACAAAACCTAAATGCATCTGCCTCGAGACTGACGTCGGAATAAAACCCAAAAGAAATACGTTTAAGACAATCTAGACTCTAAACAATTCACAAGCAAATTAAATAATAGTTACGAACCATTAAATAAAACGTATCGGAAGGAACTTTTTTCGAGTGAATCTTTCTAATACAATTACTTTAAAAACTCAATTGCAGCAGGCAGCAGGCCGTATTCTGACTTAATACAGACAGCTCTAATGTTATTAAGATAGAATACGGCCTGCTGCAATTGAGTTTTAAAAAAATCACATTGTAGTACTAACGTGTGTCCATAAACTGTCGACATCTCGGTTGCTTTGAAAAACAAATTACAAGTCTTAGATTAAATCATAGAGAATGACATTTTACAAATCTTGACATTTGGTTTTGTGTTCTGAATCAAATTACGAAATATGCTTCTGAAATCACAACCTACTGGGATGTTGACAGTTTATGTACATGCGTTATAAGATCACGCACATTCAGTGATGTTGTTCCCTGTATCAAAAGATATTGAAAATTTAACGCAAATTCATATACCAACCTTCATACATACCAACATACAAAAATCAGTCATCCTAAACACCTGTTCAATAGTACGCAGATTCCTCAACTTATAATAAACATATTGTGACTTGATTATTATCCGTCACAATAAGAATTTCCGGCTGATAAACACCGAGACACAAGAAAATAATAATAATAATAATAATAATAATAATAATAATAATAATAATAAGCAAAAGCACAGAAACCTTTTCTATGCCTATATAGATTACCGGAAGGCGTTCGATAGTGTACCACATTCCTGGCTGATATATGTGTTAAAACTGTATAAAATAGATAGCAGGCTAATACAATTCCTACGACAGGTAATGACCAAATGGACTACCATCTTAAACATTCAAACTGAATATGAAAACTTACAATCACAACCAATTAAAATTGCTCGTGGCATATTTCAAGGCGACTCCCTCAGTCCCTTATGGTTTTGTCTTGCAATAAATCCCCTTTCGAGAATTTTAAACGAAACAGAATACGGTTACCTTATTGATAAAGAAAATAGAATTAAACTTTCACATTTACTTTATATGGATGACATTA
This sequence comes from Melanotus villosus, assembly GCA_963082815.1. Taxonomy (NCBI): domain Eukaryota; kingdom Metazoa; phylum Arthropoda; class Insecta; order Coleoptera; family Elateridae; genus Melanotus; species Melanotus villosus. Next base: position 29,476,318 of record OY720424.1, read on the forward strand.
AATTATATGCAACAACGAGGCAACAACTAAATTACTTGCTTAAATTAACAGAAGCTTTTAGCAGTGATATCAAAATGATGTTCGGAATAGAAAAATGCAAAATTAATTGTATTACGAAAGGTCGTCACAAAGAAACTCATCCATATAATCTTACACTTCAAAATGATACTATCAGTAGCATGGAATTTAAAGAGACCTACAAATATCTGGGATATATGCAAACTACTTCCATAGAACACAGCAAAATAAAAGAAGAACTGAAAAAACATTATAAGGAGAGACTTAATAAAGTATTCAGTACTCAACTATCCGCTAGAAACAAAGTCAAAGCAGTAAATACATATGCGATTCCTATCCTCACCTATTCATTTGGCGTAATTAATTGGACTGATACCGATTTAGAAGCATTTAATACCATTACAAGATCAACTGCGACTAAACATAATAATCATCATGTACACTCAGCAGTAGAACGATTCACACTTGAAAGAAAGCTTGGTGGTCGTGGTTTTATTGACATTAGAAACCTATACTACAGTCAAATAAACAACTTACGCACATATTTTCTTAATAAAGCCGAATCCAGTGATATACATAGAGCTGTCATAAATAAATCTGAATTAGGGACACCACTGCAATTCAAAAATAATCATTTCGATCCCACAGAGAAAATAATTAAAAACGAACAAAAATTAGAAAACTGGAAACGAAAAGCTTTACACGGAAAATACGCATACCAACTAGAGCAAGAACATATTGATAGAGAAGCATCCAACGCATGGCTAACAAAAGGCAATATATTTGCAGAGACTGAAGGTTTTCTGGTAGCAATACAAGACCAAATAATAAAAACTCGTAATTACGCCAAATATATACTAAAAGAGAACACGGTGAATAGCGATAAGTGTAGGTTATGCCGACAAAGTAGGGAAACGATAGAGCATATAACTGGGGGCTGCGGAGTATTAGCAAATAAAGAGTACGTACAAAGACATGATAATGTTGCTAAACAAATACACCAAGAACTAGCACTCAAATATAAATTGATCTCCACACGAACGCCGTATTACAAATATACACCAAAAAACGTCTTGGAAAATGACACAGCCAAATTATACTGGAACCGAGACGTTATCACTGATAAAACCGTTGCAAGTAATAGACCCGATCTTACAATAGTGCTAAAACCATCTAAAACTACCTATCTTATAGAAGTATCGATACCCAACACTGAAAATATTAACAGAAAACATCAAGAAAAAATACAAAAATACATCCCTCTTGCAGACGAAATAAAAGAAATGTGGCATCAAGATACAGTTAAAATCATTCCAATAATATTGTCATCTACCGGAATCATTCCAAAAGCCCTTCATAAAGCAATAGAAGAAGTACAATTAAACAAATCCATATATATACAGCTACAAAAATCAACAGTTTTGGATACATGTTCAATAGTACGACGTTTTTTTAACACATCCGCAGAATTTATAGTACACAATGCAGAAAACTAGAGACTTGGCATATGCCCGTCCTTGTCTTCTTAAATCCCACATAGCTGTGAGAATAAGTTTTAAATAATAATAATAATAATAATGCCTTTATTTATTAATTAACAATGTTAAATAAAATATTACATAATCTTACATATAATCTTCCAGAAAAGGGCGAAGTAGAGTTCGACTGCATGACGCGGTCGTCTGCTCTTCCACTTAACCCCTGTGAAATAGGAAAAAATAAACAAAAGAAATCACAACAAAAAGAGAATGAATCGAATGAAAATAATAATTATTATAATGAGCATAAACAAAGCAAGTGTACTAACTCCATAGAAATCGGAAAATGATAACAACCCAGGCAAAAGAAACACAGTTGTAAAATACAATACAATAATACCATGAGATCGAAAAAAAGATGATTCTGAGCAGGCCTTGACTAGTACAACACGATTGGTTACACTGGTTCTAGAATGCCTATGAATTATAATGTGACAGTGACATTTCAAATGTAAGTCAGTTTTGCAATCTTGTTTCCAGAATTATTTAAGTTTATCGTTGTAATACTAGTGAAGGATCACATTTTGAACACCTACTCTAACATATATTCATCTTAGTTTTCAGTTTGTTCCCTAAATAAATACTGTTTTGTGTTTTAATTTATTTGACATTTATTAACCTCTAACTTACTGCCACATTTTGAAATCAGTCTTGCCAATCGTGTTGTACTAGTCAGGGCCTGCTCAGAATCATCTTTTTTTCGATCTCATGGTACATTAACACAGTAAACACACTAAAATGTGAAACCTCCAGCCAGCAAATTACCAAGAACAGATTTAAATTTACGTGGAGACAGATTTTTAACTAAGATAGGTAACTTATTATACCCCGTGTCCACAGGGTTTCGCACCATGGAATCAGCTCTTGCTTTTACGAAAACGGATTAACAGCAAACCCTATCATATTGACTTTTCTATGACAATAAACGATTAAGTGGCATTCAACTTGACGTATGGTTTGAAACAAATCAAGTCCTATTTGAATTTATACTAAAATCGTCATGAATATTTACTTGGTGGAAGAAAAAGTTCAAATAGTGAAATGGGTCTACACAGGAAACAGTTACAGGGAAACGTGTAGATGATTTGCAACGACATATCCCAACAGACCTCGTCCTGCACACACTACTGTTGGAAGAATCACAAGCAGATTTGAAAATACTGGTAATGTTACCTCAAGATTTATAGCACCTAATATCATTAATCGTGCGGTTCATGATCGTGAAATTGATATAATGGCAGCTGTTCGTGCTAATCCCAACATATCAGTGGGGCAATTAAGTGCATAAAATGGGTTAAGTAAAAGTTACGTACATAAAATATTAAAGAAACATAAATTTAAATCGTATAAATATCAGCCTCGTCAAGAACTGCGGGAGGGAGATTCCGAAAACAGATCTGCATTTTGTCAAATGATGAACCTGATTTTCTAGAAAGAGTGTGCTTTACTAACGAATGTACGTTTACTTTAAATAATCAACCACATTCTCAAAATTTTCAGTATTGGAGTACCGAGAATCCTCATTTAATTATAAAAACACACACACACAATATCCATAGAAGGTTAATGTTTGGTGTGGAATATTATATAAAATTTTAATTGGACCTTATTTTATTAACGGAACGTTGACCGGAGAGACATATTTAGAACTTTTAACTGAAACTATTTGTCCTGCAAATGAACATACAATGCTTGGAAATGAGCGACCGATATGGTACTAACACGATGGCTGTCCCTCTCACAATTCAGCAGTAGGTAAAGAATTCCTAAACAATACCTTTCATGAAACCTGGATTGGACTTGGAGGTGCAATTGGTTGGCCCGCTCGGTCCCCTGATTTTGCTCCGAACGATTTTTTCTTATGGCCTTACTTAAAATCTACAGTATACTCTTCCCGAGTTCATCCTAATTTAGATTCCTTTAAAGATAAAATTAGCGAAGTGTGTTTTAATATTAGTCCCCGATGGTTAGATGATGTTAAAGTAATTTTTATGATAGGTTAGGATACTGTATGGCAGTAAATTGAAATTTATTTGAACATTTAATCTGAATACTCCAGTTGTAATTTGGTTGGCTGGGAAATTGATTAAATTATTTATTTTTGTTGTTTTTGATTTTTGTGTATTATTTGTTACTTGCAAATTCAATTTTAATGGTCAATGCTTAGCAAATAAACTAGCATCACTCCAGAGCCATGGTGCGTAGTCTCGTTGACGCACGGTATGTGTTTGTGTCGGTATTTATCTTGATACATGCATTCTGCAATTCGGATTCAACAAAAGATAAATATAATTGGATATAATCGCCATAAAAATGATATTTACAATTTTTAATAGCAGATGGAAAAGTTGAAATATAAACAGAGAATAAAAGTGGGCCTAAAATAGATGCCTGAGGAACACCTTGGCTAATATCAGAATTACATGATCTCTTGCCCCTTAGAACAACTGCCTGACTGCGATTAAGCAAATAGTTCTTAAAAAATTCAACTGCATGTGGGGCTAGTCCTACATATTGTAACATGCTTATTAATATAGCACGATCCAACGTGTAGAAAGCCTTTGAAAAGTCCAACAAGATTAGTACAGTCAGATAATTTTAATCAGTGGCCGCTATAATATCATCAATAATACTAAGTAAAGTAGTGCAACAACTATGTCCTGGCCTGAAACCAGACTGATGTGCACGAATAATGTTATTTAACGCCAGACGTTTCAGCAGTTGGTTTTCAATAATTCTTTCAAGCAACTTCGACAAGGTTGGAAGAATACTTATGGGACGTAAGTCTTTGTATTCAGCTGGAGATGCGATCTTTGACAGAAGCGCTACAAGTGCGTGCTTCCATTTACTAGGAAAAACCGAATTCCTACAACAGTAATTAATAATATGTGTAATAAAGGGAAGCAAAAACAAAAACCGCAAGCAGATATTTATGAATTCAATACCGATGACATCTATGCCAATCGCTTTGGTTTTAATACTCATTATAGTTTTAAAAACATCATCTTCAGTAACTATATTTAATTCAAGAACAGATGGGGTCCACGAACATCTCCAGACCCAAACGCCAACCCCACCTGAACGAGAGGCAGAATTAAAATGCCCGGTACTCCCTGCTAGAGAACGAACGGGGCTCTGACGACCCAGCACCGGGGGGGATAACCTGGTACCAGTTGTCCCGAGGTAACGGGCCCTTGTGGCTGGGATAATCACCCGCACACGGTAAGACGATTCAGAGAACAATGATAGCCTCGGACACAGACGGAATGAACGAAGACAACAGGCGAGAAATGGAATAAGATTCGGGACGTGGAATATAACTTCCCTAACAGGAAAAGAAGTAGAAATAACTGAAAAAATGGATAAATATAAAGTACACATTTTAGGGATAGCAGAAATAAGAATAAAATGGAATGGAATAAAAGTACTGGACACGGGATACACACTCAGATACGGCGGAACCCCTATAGGTCAGAGAACAACAGAAGGAGTAGGTACAATACTAAACACTGAATTGGAAACGAAAGTGACAAATTGGGAAGCCATAAACTCCAGAATAATTACGGTCAAGTTAGAACTACAGGAAAAAGTGGGAGTAATCCAAATATATGCCCCAACAGAAAACGCCAACATAAATGAGAAAGACCAGTTTTATGAAGATCTACAACGAATACTAGATAAAATGCAAAATAAGAACCGAAATATAATAATAATGGGGGCTGGAATGCACATATAGACAACAATAAGGAAATAGGAAACTGAACAATGGGCCAATATGGTCTAGAAGGAGAAATAAACAATAATGGAGAACGAATGATAAACTTCTGCATCACCAATCTGCTCCTTATTGGAAATACGTTATACAAACACAAGAATATACATAAAATAACCTATGAGGCCGAAGCTTTAGGACATAAAAGCATGGTAGACTATATCACTATAACAAAAGGCATGAGATACGCTCTACAAGACATAAAAGTGATAAGGGAGGCAGAACTATCCACTAACCACAGATTACTAGTAGCAAATACATTAATAACACAGCCAAAAAGAGAAATAGGAACGAAGTACACAAATATCAAAATATCAGCACTAGAAAACCCGCAGATAAGAGAAGAATACCAAGGAATACTTAGCATAAAGCTGAATTTGTTAGAAGAGAAAGAGGAAGAGAATCTACAAGAAACCCCCTGGAACCTGAACCAAAGATGGTGAAAATTTAAAGAAGCCATACTAACAACAGCTAAAGAAACATGTGGAATAAAACGAATAAGCTTTGGTGACCAAAAGAAGAGAACGAGATGGTGGACTGAAGAGGTGAAAGCTAAGATTAAAGAGAAAAAAGAGGCATGGGGCAGTTTCAAAAGGACAAATACAGAAGAAGATAGACTAAGTTACATACAAAAACGGAATGAAGCAAAGGAAACTGTAAAGCAGGCAAAGCGGGCATCTTGGGAGGAGTTTGGCAGAAAAATAGAGGAGAATTACTTGGAGAACCAAAAACAGTTCTGGAACATAATAAAAAGACTTAAGGGCAACCGAACAAAGCCGATACGAAACATATTAAACCAACGAGGAGAACTTGAAACAACAACAGAAGGAGCTCTAAAAGCCTGGCGAGACCACTACGAAAACAAATTCAAAATAGAAAGAAGAGAATAAAGACAAGAAGCAGAAACAGAAGCGATTGAACAAGAAATTGACCAAACAGAAGAAGTGGGCACTATAACGGAAGAAGAAATCAAGATGGCCATAACAAAGACTCGAAATGGAAAAGCCCCAGGAGAGGATGAGATAGCGCCTGAACTACTTAAAAAAGGAGGGGAAGAAATACATAAGTGAATTAAAGTAATCTTCCAACAAGCATGGGAAACTGAACACATACCAGCGGACTGGGAAAAGAACATCATAGTGCCCATACATAAAAAGGACGAGACCACAAAATGTGATAACTACCGGGCAATATGCCTTTCATATTTTCTATAGACAAAAATAAAGATATCTATCTGGCCTTTATAGACCTTAAAGCAGCTTTCGATGTGATACCAAGACACCATATATGGAAGGCACTGGAAGAACTGCAAACAAGCCAAAGGCTTCTAAGAGTAATTAAAAGTTTGAATAAAAACATGATGGGAGTAGTAAGGAACAACGGGAAAAAATCACAAGAATTCAAGTTAGATAAAGGGGTGAAACAAGGCGACAGCCTAAGTCCACTGCTCTTCGTGGCGTATATGAATAGCATAATAAAAAAATGCAAAAATGAAATTAGGAGGACTAGACTAGGATTTTACAACCTGAACCCTGTAATGACACAAGATCTAATATACGCAGACGACATAGTGATAATGGCAGGAAATCCAAGACAATTACAAAATAACTTAAATATATGGAAAGATAACCTAGAAGAGAAGGGAATGATAATAAACACTAACAAAAGCAAAATACTACACATTAGAAGAGAAGATAGGGAAGCAGCAGGTGCACCAATTAACATAGGAGAAAAACAACTAGAATATGTAGAAAAGTATGAATACCTCGGAACAATAATAAATAACGACGGACGAATAGATGAGGAAATTAAAAATAGAATATCAAAAGCAAATAGACTGTACTACCAAATAAATAACACCATTAGAGGAAAAGAAGAATTAAGCACCAAGGCAAAGATGCACCTATATAAAACAATATATGTTCCTACACTACTCTATGGATCAGAGACGTGGAATATACTTGACAAACATCGATCAAGTATAACAGCATCAGAAATGAGATATCTGCGAAAAGTATTGGGGAAAACAAGAAGATACAGAATCAGAAACAGTAGTATAAGAGATGAGTTAGAACAGCAACCAGTGATAAATGAAATTGAAAAGAAACGACTAAAATGGTACGGACACCTCACTCGTATGGATGCGGAAAGATACCCCAAAATAGTATATGAAATGAGAACAGAAGGAAGAAGAGCAAGAGGCAGACCCCGAGTCCAGTGGAATGAGAACATCAAGGAGACAGCAAGGAAAAAAAGAGTGAAAAAAATCGAAGAGGTTAGGAGAATGACGAGAAACCGAAACAACTGTGGGAAATGGATAGACGAGGACCCAACGCCGTAAGGCATAAATGGGAAAGGGAAAGAAGAAGAAGAAGAAGAAGAAGAAAATATGTAACCGTCTCAGCTAAATTGCCCATATAGAATCGTTTCAAACCATTACGAGTATCATTATTGGCTTGTTTAGAGACGGAATTTATAAAATATTTATTAATTTCATCCACATTAGAAAGTGTTAAAAGCACCGAATTAGTCTTCCTATTTATATTAACCGCTTTAATTCTTTCCAAAGTAAATTAGGGTTTCTTTTGACACCTAGACGAAAAGAAGCCTTTTTCTCATTTTTTACAGTTAAAGTTGTTAAGTTGCCTAAAGTTTTGTAGTAATTCCAGTGTTCAGCATTTTTGTATTTTTAAATCTACTCAACACAGCATTTCTCATGGAGATCATCTTTTTTAAACCATCAGTTAGCCAGGGTGCAGAGAGTTTCATTATTCTGCGTGTTACCATTGGTGCGTGGATATTCATGAGAGTAACTAAATTAGAATTTAGGAAATCTACTTTGCTATCAATGCTGTTCAGGTCATTGATATTTTTCTATGCTAAGGGCTGAAGGTGGTCTTGAAATAATTGATAGTTCAATGTTTAAAATCTCTGAATGTTCGTAAAATGGTCTCAGAAGGGGAGGCATTTATTTAATTACACAGAATATCAGATCATGATCAGAGATTGCAGGTAGACTGGTGACGCCTGAACTTATTACGCTTTCAGATGTACCTAGTTGTCAAGATTAAATCAATTAAGTGTAGCTGAATTCTGAGTAACACGAGTTGGTTCATCGATAAGCTGTGAAAAGCCCATGCTATCAATAAGCGTTAGAAAATGTTTTTAGTTTTTGAATCTGTTATATCGAATAAATTGATATTGAAATCACCTAAACAAAATACACGTTCTGTAGTAGGTGTAATTGAAGGGCTAGGTGCAAAAACCAGTCAGCTCCACTTTCAGGCGAAAATTGACTTTTGAATGGATTTAGCTCTATAAAACATTGCGCATCGTTCGCTACAAAACCCGGACAGCTCCCAAACGTAGTAACTGAGATATAACTATAAATGGCTACCTTTTCGTTGCAAGAACCAGACAGCTCCGGAGTTCAGTTTTAAGAAAACGTCAGCTACATTATTTTCTTTACCAACTGATAAGCTATATGCTACGTATCCACTAACTATTACAATAAAAAACTACAAAATGTGTCTTTTCTGGCGAACAAATATGTACCCAAAAATGATAAATGGTACTACTATACTGTAGCGATAGCAGAAGAACCCATAACCGACGAAGGCGACGATGTTGAGGTTGAAATGGGTTAAACCTAGAGACACTATTTTTTATAGCTTTTTCCTTAATAAACGTTCATAACATTTTTTGTTGTATTTTATTCTTGGGACGAAAATCGGACAGCTCCATTTAAGAAAAAAAAATTCTATACATTACTCTTGACAATAAAATCATTTCCCTTATAACTGTCTTAAGATAGCAATATCTACATATTCCAACTATTTTTGTTAAAAAAATTTTATCATCATATCAACAATTTGTTTTTGATACATACTGTAAAATTCAAACAAATGAATCTGACCGGTTGTTGCATCTTGAGCCCTTCAATTAACGATAAAGTATTTTCAAAATTAGCCATAAAGTCTGAGATACCTTAATTTGGCGGGTTATATATGACACCAAAAATCCAAGACTGTTTATTAACTTGCAAATTGACCCACAACTGCTCAATCATATTATCAGTGTGAATTATGTGACATGAAAATTACGATTTAATATAGAATCCGACTCCTCTACCTCTGGTTAGCAGGCTGCCCGAATATTCTTTTAATTTTCCTTACCAACGCATTACAGGAACACAAATTTGTGCTGCTGTTTCTGTTTCTGTATTGCAAAGTCTACAAGTAAGGTCTGCATTGTATTTACCGATCTTCCACGGGTGTTCCCTAACAGTCACATGTCCTATTAGTAGACCTGCGACGATCCTGAGTTGTGCCCTACCCATAAGAAGTGGTGTGGTTTTATCATGGTTTGTTTTAGTCTAGTGTCTTTCATGTTGAGTGCCAATCCCGTCACTTATGTAACCTGGGATGGCACCTCTTGAAATTTTTAAGGCTGGTTCTGGACCAATCTATCAAGCCTCAGGCGATCCCTACTTTGAGAATTCGTCGACTTCCTCATTGCCGTCTATACCACAATGATCTGATACCCAGAATAGTCTCACGACACTTTGTTCTGTCAAGTCCTCTGGACATTCCCATACCGGTCCGGAGCAAGTTCTGCTACTCGATAGAGCTTTCAAAGCCGTCTGACTGTCCGACATTATGTAGATCCACTTATGTTTGTAAGCCGTGCGTGTACTTTCCCGTGATCATTTTAATATCGCATAGATTTTCGTTTAAAATATGGAAACGTGCTTACCCAATGAAAAGCTGAATCTCCCATTTGATCTTTCGCTGTAAAGTCCTGATCCGGCAAAAGTCTCAGTCTTGGAATCGTCCGTGTACCAGATTAGGTTTCCAGAAGGAATATCTTCTTTGGGTCCTTCCACTCGTCACGATCTTGAATTACCACCTTGAAAAGAGAACCTACAAGCTATTTGGGAGTCATATATCTACTTATGTGTTCTATAACTAAACGAATGTTGCCTCCCTTGTATTACAATATGAAGAAGAAGAAGGTCTAGGAAATTATCCATATATCCATAGCGGCTTTGGGCGTTCTTTTCATTATACTAAGATAGGCAAGCCGTTGTATCTTATTAGTCTTCGTTTGGTGGATTCTTGATTGACCATGGGCCACTACACCAAGGTCGCATACATAATAGCTGGTCTGACCATGCGGGTGTATAGCCAATACCTGATTTGAGACCCCAAGATTTATCGTACGTTCGTATCACTAACGTAGTTTCAGATTTTCTGATAATTTTGCCAATATGTTGGTTCTAGATTAGTTTGGAGTCCAACATGACTCTTAGGTAATTTACCTCTACCGACAAAGTTTCTTTAGCGCAAAGAAGTAAAGGTCTCAAACCCTCTAGGTTGTTTCTTCGCATAAATCGTATTATAGTGCTCTTTCGGGACCTGTTGCGTATGCGCCTTGACTATGTTAGCAAATCTTCCTTCCAGTACTATTACAAGATCTTTAGCGCATCCTAAGGGAGAAAATTCTTTGGTGCTGAGCTCTCGCAAAAGTTCGACCAAGACAAGCTCCATAGCAGGGGAGAGAGAATTCTTCGTCCAGCAGTGATCTGTGTGTTCTCTTTAATAAATTGCTTAAAATAAGCAAAAATGTTAACTGAACTAAAAAACCAAAACGCAACTAAAGCATTATGAGAGGTGTAAATAAATGCGCACAATTGGTAAGTCCCTTTATACCGGGTGTCTCAGGTAAGACGTACCATAGGGAAACGCCAATGTATTTTTTCAGAAAGGATCCGCGGCGCCTTTGGAATATGTATGGATTCAGTGTTCAACGTATGTTATTGGATTTAGTTAACGCTAGAAAGAGATAGAAATACTGAAAGCATCTGTCATTGCGACAGGCGATTATTTCATTGTTTATTTTTTATATTTGTCAATTTTGGCAGCGACAAAACGTCAAATTGTTAAACTTGTCAGTTACTAAAGAATCTACATCTACAATAGAATGAAGCACAATTATAGATTCATGATTATTATTATTATACTAAAACAATAAGTATAATTTAAAAAATTTATTTATAATGCCATAATACTTACATATTTACTAAAATCACTATTTACGTAAACGTATAATTGTTACATTTTTCTTGCACTTGTACTTCACCCAATTATACATTTTTCTCTATGTAACCAATTTCACACCTATCTACATGAACCATTAAAATGTGTAAGTTGCATTAATAACTTCCGACTAGACAAATTCTTATTTTAATTACATTTTTAAGTTCATTCGGTACCTACCTGACTGATGACTGATGATCATTTGCTTTCTTTTGATAGGATTCAATACTATTCCATGTTTATAAAATTTACTTACCTTTTCTTTACGTGTGCTGTTGTAATAAGGTGAATTCAATTTAAAATATGCAAAATGCGGAAACGGCGATTAAAGAAATTACGTATTTTGCGTATTTTTATTGTAAATGAAAGTTTTAGGTGCTGTCAAAATTGACAGATATAAAAATAAACAATGAAATAATCGCCTGTCGCAATGGCAGACGCCTTAGGTATTTCTATCTCTTTCTAACGTTAACTAAATCCAATAACATACGTTGAACACTGAATCCATACATATTCAAAAGGTATCGTGGATCCTTTCTGAAAAAATACATTGGTGTTTCCCTATGGTGCGTCTTACCTGAGACACCCGGTATATCAGGTATATGATGAAAAATTTTCATATTTAACCTAGACTAAATAAGAATATAGCAAGTATAATCAGTTTTGAATTAATTTAGAGATTGTTCTGTAGATTTTAAGACGATAAATATTCAGGTAAAAACTATACAATACTTAAACTTAAATTAATATAAAAATGATAACCTATGTTTCAAACAACATTTTAAAAATTATCCCTACGGGAATCAGTAAATATATTATCTACCGCAGTTATTTGTCGTTCGAATTTGCCATATTATACCTTTGACAAAGCTATTTTGACAACCTATCCCTACATAAAGCAAAAAATTATTCCCAGAAACAAACAGACAGGTAAAACCAATATTAACCTGCGGAGACTTCAATGCAAGTACACCACGGTAGCACAAATGTCTAAATTTTTATTTCTAAAGCCTGTGTGACACGATGCTAAATTTTATATAAAATTTACATGATTATTCCACTCATCCAATGAAATCACAGTATTTTGGTGAATTGAACCAATCACAAAATCGAATTAAATCGAAAATACCACTACTAGTGAAATTTTCTAGAAAATTTTGCGACTAGCAGCGTTGCTTAGAGACGTCTGTCAAAATTTTTTGAGTGACAAGTATTTCAGTAATTTCATTATAATTCGAGGAATTATCATTCCGAATACCATTCGTGACTAGAATTTTACAGGAAATTTTTGCCGTCACAAACACTCTTGCTTGTTGCTTTGGAAAATCGTAACTCATGCTATCGCACTCGTTACGATTTTCGTCGTAACAAGCAGTCGTGTTGGTGACGGTAAAATTCTAGTCACTTGTGGTATTACTTCTGAAAATTTTTATGTAAATTTACCCATATTTTTAGCAGGATTTTATGCAGCTAAACCCAATTTTCTGTTTGCAACGCGTGTCATTTTTTTTGTGAAATATAGCACACGCGCCTGCGTATTATCAAACAGTTTAGGGACATTTCCAGTTATTTGTCATAACTGTCGTATTGGCAACAATCAGCTGTGTTTACGTTTTGACAAAAATTAATTGAAATTAAATTTTTACAAGAACAAACAATTGTTATGAACACCACATGATAGAAAAAAGCATGGAATCAGTAAACTGTAAACACGTTATTTTGATTATCTGCCGAAAATAACGCTTGGCAGTTCAAAATTCAAAGTGGGCGTGGCTAGACTACCGCGCACATTTACGCGCACTTTTACCTCCAAATTCAGAACACGTTTTAAATAATTTACATGAAAATTTAGCAGAGTATTTAGCATGTTATTTTCTGTATGCAACGAGTAAAAAAATTTCGCATAAAATTTACATGTAAATTTTATGTAAAATTTAGCATCGTGTCACACAGGCTTAAGACTATGCAACTCAGCATAAAATAGACTCGCCTGTCATTTATCATTTTACATATAAATGTAATTTTAACTCAGGATTTTAAAGTAATGCTACTTACATATTTACATATTTACATAATTACGGCCCAGATAAGTCGCCGTTGCAGACATACACAAAAAATAACAAAAGGTGAAGGGAGTTCTCTGAACGTTTATTGTGGCGAGTTTTTACATTTAATACTCAATTCCTAAGAACTAAAAATTAAGCAAATGAAATTATTAAAACAAAGCGTATCCCAACGTTCCGGGTATAAGCCTAGCCTCGCTTTCAAACATAAAATAAACATTTTTAACTGGAGTAGTTTCGTGATCTAGTACGCTAAGTAAAACTATAAACTGGCGGCCAAATATCAACCAAAAGTTTTTTTTTAATTAATTAACTACTCATCCTTCACGGAAACCATTTCACTAGTACCGTTATGGTCTCAAAATTCATTCATTTTTGGGCCAACGAAACTTTTTTAAACATCTCTCTATCAACTGAGTGATAATTTTAACAGATCGTCATTAAGTGCAAAATTTTCCATAATAATATGAGTCTTATTTACTTAAAAAATGTTCTTGGTAGTCGGCGACCTGATTGCACGTATAAAGGGATTTTTAAACAAGGTAATATATACAGGGTTAGTACAAAGTCCAGGAAGTAAAAAAAACTGAAAATGTCATAAATAAATTTGTGACTTCTATACCAAATTTCAAAGAAATTAAATTTCAAATAACAACGTTATTCGACCGTTCCGGGACTTTGTACTAACCCTGTATAACAAATGGTTTTACTATAATATCCTCCAAAATTCTTTTACTGAAAACTGCCGAAAAAATGTTAAGATTATTAAAAATCGTCATGGCTTTTGGGCCTCGAAGAATACACAATATGAAAATGAACAGAAAGAAATAAATAACTAGAACGGTTCAAGCAGAACAAATCCTTTTAATTATACCTATCAACAAATAGTGATTTAATTTAAATTGTATACGTAATACAAATAAACGGTTTAGTCCAGTCAAATGGTCGAAATAAACAGGCAAACTTTGCATTTTGGGTAGGCAGCTATTTTTTTTAATCGGTGTGTAGAGGGGCAGTGGAGAGTCTAAATCAGGGTTTTCGGGGTGGTAACCCCCTCCATTCGGCCGCCATCTTGAAAAGAAGTGTTAGTTGGTTTTTGGGGTACCTATATTTCTGTAGTCGGGAATCTCACAAAAAATTAGTATATAGCTTTTTTGTAGAAAATCGGATTATGTACAATTTTATTCATAACTTAACGTAAGCACGTTGTTTGGTAACCGCCCGACGCGACGCCGAAAAGCAACGTGCTTAAGGAAGTTGTGGTAAAATTATAAGTTGTTTATCAATGATCGAGGGATATTCGGTGAGAAAATTTTTTTCAATTTTAATTAAATTAAATACCGTGAAAATGACATTTTCAAATTATAACGATTAACATTTAATTATCTGTTAAAAACTGTTTGTTACTTAGCAACCTAATTTTCTGATCACGTGTGCGAAAGTAACCAATCAGAATAACATTACACTGATAATCATCCTAGGGCGATTATCACTTATAATCTCACAAGAGCATTAATTCTTTCCGGAAATTTTTAGGTGTGCATTTCAACAACGTACTATGTGATTTTTTAAAAACTCAATTGCAGCAGGCCGTATTCTGACGTAACGCAGACAGTTCTAAGGTTATTAAGACAGAATACGGCCTGCTGCAACTGAGCTTTTAAAAAATCACATTGTACTAATCGGCCCGAGCGGAACGCGAGGGCCAATTACGTTGTTGAAATGTGCTACCTACCTAAGGGTATTGCAGAAAGGGTGGCTACTTGTACCTAAACTACCGAGGTAGCCCCTCGGACACGCTACCGACAGCTAGTGGGAAAAAGGTCGGGGTTCTTATGAATGCTGGAAAATAAAGGGCGCCAACCAGTTGCAAGCGTGTCTTGCAAAAGACGCAGAACCGTAACTGATAACGGTCCTCCTGCAAATAACTTCAAAACACCAGGTACCCCAATAACCCAATAAAGTACACCTTCAGATCGTTCAGATAAGTAAATATATTCAGTATATAGGTATGTGTAAATAACAATAGACTTATAACAAACAACATGCATAAATATAACAAATGAATAAATATAGATATCACAATAAATATTGGGGAGGGAACAATCTTAATACAGAGCGGGTGAAGCACAAAACTCCTGAACAATACGTCGTCTAGATATGAAATGAAATTAATAACCAAAATGAAATAAGTATGAATATATGCTATCAAGGGAATTGCCGATCAATAACCGAGGTCGCAAGATATAACGATATATAAACTAGTAACGTGCGCAAGATGGTCGAAGCAGATCTGATTCGGTAACTTGTCGTATATCGCGTAAAAGTTGGTATAAAAGATATGAATTAGAGTGACTTAATTAGTCCTCTAGTAACCTTGCGTAGCTCTGATGTCAAGATAAACGGTAATTCGACTTATTTGTATAATAAAAAAAATCACAAGTGATAAGCACTGATTAGTTAGAAAAACGTTACGTGTTGTTCGAAGTATTACAAATATTAATGTTAAACTCCCGGTGCGGTAGCATGAGACACTACCCACCTTTCAAGACAGTTATAAAATGGACGGTACTTAGCAATAATTTGTGTACACCAAAAACCAAGGAGTACGAGTGAAGCTCGTACACCTACGAGTATCGAAATCTACAGTAAGTACTATAACACTCACTTAATTAATACAAGAAATAAATAACAAAGCTACAGCAATCTTGATTCAGTTAAATTTTACAACGTATAACCTCCAATAATTTTAGGTCCGCAAACACAAAAGTAACGTGAAGAAATGCTACCTTGCGAAGATTCCTTTTAAAGACGAAAACCCCGAAGGATTCTTTCCAGGTCCGGCTACTGCAGCAGGCTTTCCAAAAATATATCTTCGGACTTGGAAAATGTGGTAGGTAAATCTTCAAAATAAATACTCAGGTGCAAATCTTGTCCCCAAAGCCAATAATTAATAATTCATCCAATACGAACATGCAGCCAAACACATGCCTCCAACGGCAAACATTCAAAAGGTGGTTTTACAAAATGCGGTTACCCAAAAGTAACCCTCCAAAAACCGGCTATAAAAATCGAAAGGGGACGTTAGGGAATTCCAAAAGAGGAGCAACAAAGCATTAATTACCTTCTAAAAGATCTCGAAGCCCTCAAGTCGTGTAAGTACGTGGAACATATAACCACACATGTGCTCGATTATGTTAAGCCAAAAATAATGGTAACACTTGCAAAATATCTCTCAAAAATTGCTTAACATAATTCCCAAACTAACATTTGATGCTGGATTATCCGTATAAACGTAAATTGAACCAAATTATTTCCAGCTATCAGGAGTCAACCACCATTGACGACACGACTTTTGCAAAAGAGAACGAAACTAAGAAGAGGTTCCAAAAATCCCCAAAAGGCTCAGCATCACCAACCAAAAATATAACTCAACCTTGCTGATAACAAATGACCTTTCCTCTAAAGAGGTCAGCAGGCAACCAAACTACCACTAAGTTAAATGTGAATTAAGCTATGACTGGCGAAACTAAATAAATTACAAGGAACTTGTAATAACTGCACTACTAAAAATTTCCCGGACATGAATTAATGCTCGAGTGTAGATTCGGTAACAAAATCGTTACGAGATCACCACTAAAAAACTGGTGCAGACCTTGAGGTAAGTGTTAAAAGGGCAGACGAATTTCTGAAGAAATCTTTAGAAAAAGCCTAAAAGTCTTAAAGTTGCGAGTAGTAAAAAAAAGTTTTGAACATTTAAAATTGAAGCTTAAAACTTCACCGAATGCCCCTTAACAAGATTCACAAATAACTAACTAAGGATAGGTTAAGCTATGTATTTGATTAAAACCTTAGAATAAAAACAAAAATCTTCTGACGCCAATAAAAATGTATTGTACAAGGTACAAAATATTTAAAATTTTAAGCAATACCAACATTCCTATAATTTTGTAAAAACACAGACTAAACATAAAGTACCCTATGTGTTGAACCCAAAAGGTTTTATCTGATCTTAATTAACACCGCATATTGAAATGCCAAACTTAAGTTATAAATTTTTTCCAAACTAATAAAAGACACTGAACTTTCAGCCGATGACACTGTAGAACAAATCTGGGAAAATATATAACCTCCTGATTCAATACAGAAGTGAAAGAGCTAGCTGAAAAGAAACGTTACGCATACATTTAACAACTAAGTATATAATAACGAATAACATAAATGCCAGAATACGTAAAATAAAGATAGACTATTGGACAGCCTTTACAAAAGGAATCTAAAGCGACTTGTACGGGGCACAAAGAAAAATGTGGAAATGCTAAAGAGACGCAAAAGCGATATGAACTCTATGCCAATCAACAAACTGATATTAAAGAAGTAGAAAATATACGTAGAAACCAAGGAAAAGAGGAGGAAAACGAAAAAAATAGGAGCCCAGAAAATATTCTCACATACATCAAATAATCTAAAGTAAGCGATGTAATTAAAAAAGTAAAAAATTGAAAGGCACTGGGCAAAGATAAAATTACCAACAAGCTTATAAAATATGGCGATGAACTATTGACGTCAGAAATACCTACATTACTTCAAAACTACAAAAATACCTTATTCTTCTTTCCGTTTGTCCAACCTCTATCTGGGAGTTGAATACTTTCTTCCATTCTTTTCTGTCCATCCAAGCCCCTTGCCGAATATTTCATTTTGGTTTTATATTGTAAATTTCCTCATTCCATCCTGTTCTTGGCCGTCCTCTCTTTCTTCTTTCTCTTGGTTGCCATTCTTTTTCGGGAGCCTACCATTTTCCGTTCTTCATTCACATGTCCGTGCGACATGAGTAAAAATGCAGTATCACGATATTTAAAAAAGGAGACAAAAAATCCAACTAATTATAGAATAGGGTTATTCCAACCGGTAATAAAGTTATTTACTAGCATCTTGAAGGAGGAGGTAAACAGATTAACAACAATAAGTAAAGAACAGCAAGCATTCCAACATAATTGATCCACTTCGGATGCTATGTTCATAAATAATTAGAGAGTTAAGAGAGCAAGCGGTAGAATTCGATAAGCCTGCATTTATATACTAAAAGATATAACTAAAAAGACTTTAACAATGAAATACCAAAAACAATAGTACGCATAATAAAAATCCTAAATACAGAAATTTCCGAAAAAATAAATAGTAATAAAAAATGGGATTGGACAAACAAACAAAAAACATTGAAGAGGGTTACAGAACGGGAACCTAAATTATCAAAATAATAGTGTATGCAGTTGACGTACTACTAACAGCAGAAGACGAGGATTTCCTACAAAGGCTGCTATATAAGTTCAAACAAGTAGCAGAAGAACATAGTATGATAATCAACACATATGAAACCAAATGCCTAACGGTGTCAAAGAAACCGCTTCGATGTAAGCTACAACTATCTAAACAATAACGTAATAGAACAGGTGTTGATACTGATCACAAGCTGCGAGATATCCAAGAGGAGGTGAAGAAATAGGCAAACCAGGCTACAGTAATAACAGATGCATTATGTAGCGCAGTATGGAGAAATAGGAGCATAAATACAGAAAGCAAAAAAAGGCACATTCTGTCGTATAACGAAGAAACAAGAGCGGATACAAAGAAAACCAAACAAATACTAGGAGCAAGTGAAATGAAGGTATCAAGGTGGATAACGGGCAGAAAATTATTAGATAGAATAAATAACCAGGAAATAAGAGAAGGACGTAGAGGATATAGTGAGACGGGAACAAAGCAGAAGAGGAAAATGGAAAGAACATAGTCAACGTATGGAAGAACACATGCTCGCTAAAATCTGCATGATCAATATTCCACACGAATCGAGAGAAAGAGGCAAACCAGCAAAGAGATGGAAGGATTCATTTCTTAAGAAGGAACTTAATTCTTGAAGTAGAACATGTAACAGGTCAAAGACCTAATAAGAAGAGGAAGTAAGTATAGTAAACGCATTTTAAGCAGATATACATATGTCGCGCAGCCTTTACTCACGCCCACTACCGTAACTTTTCGCATATCTTTGTACATTTAGGTACAAAAGTTGAATTAGTTACACCCATTTGTCTTGAAGACGTACATGTAGCATCACATGTTTACCAACAACCACTCGCTCACTAGATTCGAATGTACATTAATGTTAAACAACATTATACGCTGAGTGTACCGTTCAACCCCCATTGATAATAAATTAGTAATGGAGTGGGAATGTGCAAAGTGCACATTTTTATCAGGTTAAAATGCACTTACTATAAGTAAGTATTTTTTGCAAATTCTCCCGTAAAAAGGTTATTTATTGCCTACTCTATATATTATAGTACCTAAGTTCATTTTTAAATTATATCTTTGAAAGTAGGCTTTGATTTTAAATTAATTCAAAAGCGTACAGCAGTACAACATTGAAACGGAACTTGACTAATTGAATAATTATTGACTGATTATCTTTATTGACTATAAATTAAAAAGGCCTCTCCGTGATGATATCGCATAGTTCAATTAATTAGTTACAACATACCGTGGGGCATTTTTCTGAATGCTTCATTTAAATACGTATTCTTTATAAATTATTATATTCCGTAACAAGTAAATATTATCAAGTATTGCATTGTTACAAAATTCAATACAAGTTATAAATATAAAGAGCAAAGAGCATGATTATTACAACCTCCTTTCCTTTGAATAGTTACAGACATATATGGAAATCTTTGCTATATAACATTAACCAAAATAAAACTAATCTTAGATTTAACAATCACAGTTAGAGGAAAATTCTTGCACGCCAAAATATCCCATGTATTTTGGCAATCATTTTTAATAGAATCCTGGCAACATCTTATTATTTAGCTTTGAATATAAAACTACAGGAAGGAGGCTACATAAAATAGATGTGAGACCAAGATGGGGCTTGCATATGGCGGCAGAATATTTCCGGTATGTCGATGGCATACCTTTTAGAATGGATAGGGGATACGTAAACCCTTAAATATAAAATATTTAAAGACGTAAACTGTTAAAAAATGTAGTAAAAGTATGAATGGGCAAAAATTAGAAACTGCAAGAAATAAGATATTATAATACTGACGGTTAAAACAGTTTTTTAAGTATATATTTTGCAAAGTTCTAATCTACAGTATGTCCCCGGATTGAGTTTACAATAGGTATGATTGACCAAAAATTTTCGAATTGGAATTTCATATTTTGGGATTCCGCCCTGCTTGGTCTGAAACTTATTTTTAGTTTACTTTCGATTTTTTAAAATCAAGTAGGCCTTTACAGTTGAGCAATAACTCTTTTCGTTTCAGGTAAAGTACCTTTTTCGTTCACAGTACGCCAAAGTGTTACTAAGAAAAGTTGTTCAGAATGAAAAGTTATGGCGGCGTACAAATTTTCAGAACGATCGGCCTTCTTTGATAAAATTCATTATTTGTCAATTTCGTTTCAGGTAAAGTACTGTTTCCATTCACAGTACGCCAATATTTTACTAAGAAAAGTTGTTCAGAATAAAAAGTTATGGAGTTATGCAAATTTTCAGAATGATCGGCCTACTTTGATAAAATCCAGTATTGGTCAGTTTTATCAAAGTAGGCCGAACATTCTGAAAATTTGCACAACTCCATAACTTTTTATTCTGAACAACTTTTCTTAGTAAAATATTGGCGTACTGTGAATGGAAATAGTACTTTACCTGAAACGAAATTGACAAATAATGAATTTTATCAAAGTAGGCCGATCGTTCTGAAAATTTGTACACCGCCATAACTTTTCATTCTGAACAACTTTTCTTAGTAACACTTTGGCGTACTGTGAACAAAAAAGGTACTTTACCTGAAACGAAAAGAGCTATTGCTCAACTGTAAAGGCCTACTTGATTTTAAAAAATCGAAAGTAAACTAAAAATAAGTTTCAGACCAAGCAGGGCGCAATCCCAAAATATGAAATTCCAATTCGAAAATTTTTGGTCAATCATACCTATTGTAAACTCAATCCGGGGACATACTGTATACAGAGTGTGTAAAAATTCGCGTGCAAGCTCTCCGTAACTTTATTCCTTGGACAATAATAAGACGAATTTCTTATAGCGAAAAAGTCACCAGATGCTTCCTCAACTCGTGCGAAGCCTTCAAAGTTCAAAATTGGCAACGCGAAAAGGAAGCCGTTTTTGCAAAATTCTGTTACTTTATGAATAGATTAAGTAATAACGGCAACAATATAGTATTGTTTATCATTTAAAAGTACCAAAAGAAAATACTAGTCTTAGTCAGTTTCATCCAGGTAAAAAATAGTAAGTTATTTATCTATCAAAGCCGTAACTAATAAGCTGTTTTTGGCTTGCGGCATGAAGGGCACACTCAGGGCCAAAAACAGCATGTTACGCCAGTTTCGCCTATACCTCAAACGTTTCGTTGAAATTATTTTAAATGTGTAATTCTCCAAAATAAATATTCACAAGTATATCTTGGTAAGGATGATACTTAAATTATTTTAAAATTTATAAACAAATATTGCCTTTGCAATAAGAAGATTCAGGGTATAAAATGTGACTTAGGGGCAAAGAGACGTATGTAGGTACTTTATGCCATATCCTGAATCATCAAAAGCGGCATTTTGTGCCCGGGAATGCAAAATAGTATATTACATATCGAGATGGAAAGTTTACTACATCTCGAGACAGTAATGAAACTTTTCACCAAGGTTTGTATACTATTTTATCTTCAACCATACCTACATATAAATTAATATGAATCATTATAATAATAATTAATATTTTAAACAAACAAGTTGTCATTTAATGACAATGGGCGTGGCCGGGTGGAAAGTGATCAGCTAATCGGGTGGCAAGTTGTTAATTTCGACCCGGGCGGGCGGAAAGTGATCAGTGATCAGCTGATCACTTTCCACCCGGGTCGAAAGTAACAGTCAGTAAAGGCCAATTTTCCAACATGCAAAACAGTTAGTAATAACGTCATTAGGTACATGTATGGTATATCTTGACAAACTTCATAAACTATATTCCTAATAGTTGTAGGAGACATTCTAAGGGAAAATTCTAGCGATCTGAATGTTAATCTAGTTAATAGGAACCTAGACGTTCTTGAAGGATACTATGATTTCTAGAACTACTACTGGTAACATACCTTCACCACAGAATGAAGGCGAGAAGTAATCCAAACTAAAAGCATTATCGCCGAAGATACTGTAGAAATTGGCGAATTTCGTCCTCCAACTATTAAAAACACATCTTGATGAAAAGAAAATACACTTAAGCGCAAAAAACCAAAAAAAAAAATAGTGTTTATGAAAGGAAAAAAAATTTGAAAACATACACTAACAGAACTCAATTAAAAGTGATTATCACTTTTTAATGAGCTTATTGCCGCAATTGAAGCTTCTGGATCGTCTGCAAAATATGCATGCCCGGCTAAAAATTCAGCAATTATTTGTAGCTGAGGAAGAAAGAAAACTGGCAAATAAAGAAAGTTTACCAATTTATATTCCAACTCCTGTACTGTCACCAGCAGCAACATCACATTCTTATACCAAACTGCCAGGTTGTAGTGGAAATACGGAATGTTTTACTCAAAGCTATGTACAACCGGCGCAGCAATATTTCCAACGTTTTCACTAATTATTATTTTATAATAAATAAACAAGTAGTATCTAGAATCTTTATGCGAGTACATATGTATGTAGAAAAAATGTAATTTGTTGTGTGTCTACTTACGATTACGTTGTTGGAATGCACTACTAAAAATTTCCCTGACATGAATTGATGCTCGAATGCAGATTCGGTAAGAAAATCGTAACGACATCGCCACTAAAAGCAGTAATAATTCAGTACCTATTTAAATTTTGGAAATGTTTCCATAGGAACCTGTATGTCAACTGTCATAATTGACGTAAACATTTCCACTTATTAATTTCGCCTAGGTTGGTCTAGCTGAAGCCAGGTAGCACAGTTGTGAGAAGGCTAGGCTTGCATGTTGCAAGTCCCGGGTTCGAATCCCTACGTTGGTGGAGATTTTTCTCAGGCCTCTGGAATCGGTACTAGGCCTGGTGAGACCATTCACAGGTGGGCTTAATTTACTGTGCTCTACTCGGAAGACTGGTCTATGAGATAGAGTAACAAGACCACTACACACGTAGTAACTCACACATGACACAGCCGTCCGACTTGAAGTAATGCCTAAGGCGGTTCCGAGCAGATTGGCTATACAAGCATTCAAGACACACACAAAAAGAAAAGGAAATGGTTGGTATAGCTAGAGACAAAACATTTCCAAGAACTTTGTATATTGCCGTGGTAACTATGCTCAATATCAACGTTTCTATTGGTCGTTAATTAGTGTCGTATGATCGTAACAGTCGGTGACAGTTGTTATACAGTAGTTTAGGTTATGTACATTTCAATTATAAAACATT
The DNA here is from genome assembly GCA_963082815.1 of Melanotus villosus. NCBI lineage: Eukaryota > Metazoa > Arthropoda > Insecta > Coleoptera > Elateridae > Melanotus > Melanotus villosus. The sequence goes on from OY720424.1 coordinate 29,500,250, forward strand.
AACATAATCTGAATCAATAACAGACGTATGCTTTATTTTTCAAGGGCAACCTTGATTTCGTTTTCATTTGCTCACATGTTATTTTGTCAAAACGTCTATACTGTAAACAAACAATAAGTAACTCAACAAAGTGTTTATTACGTTAATTGAACGCATAAAATGTAGTACCTACCTACCTACGCATATATCTACCATAAAAAGCAACAGCTAAATTTTACTTCTGCAGTTTCTTAATAAATAAAATCGAATGTCCTGCAATTTCATAAAACTAAACAAAAAATTAACTATGAAACTAGCCGTCATGTAAAAGTTTTAATATAATGTATAAAAGATACCCATCTTTTAACTGAGATTAAAACAACAGAGCACCTGGAATACGAAATATAAGCGATAATTATAGCAGAAAAAAAATATTACAAGTGCCACTGTCTTAAATTTTAACAAATAATTATAGTAACAAAATTTGGATAGCCTCACTCCAAAGCTGTTTATATTGAATTAAAGCCCGTTATTAGTCCTACATTTATTCCATTCATTTGAAAGCATTGGCCTCATTGTGATTGTCGCCTTCGTTATGCTTTAATATTTTAAAGGGAAATTAAAAGCGCTCCTGGAAATGAATGCAAATAGAGTAAGTTTGAGTTTTATTACCTTAAACTTTATTATTTTTAAAATTTACTTTACAAAATCCCTTTTGTTTGTTAATATTGATGGTACAAAAGGCAAACTAAAAAACGTTTGACTAAATTTGCTTTTTTAGAACGACATTACAAAACAACCACATAAACAGTAATGTTTATTAATTACAATACAAGAAAATTTACCTTATAGATAGAAATTAAAAATTAACAAACGATTGGAATCCTATCCGGAGATAGCCTTTTTTGAAGGGTCCTTTTAAACATATTTAAGTTACAAGAACATAATAAGAGAATACTAGTAGGACAAATTGTTCCTCAGGCGCTATCAAGTCCGCAATAAGTAACTGAAAATTATAGGAATAAGGTTTAGCTGATAAAACAATTTAAAAAAAATATTCTAGAATTATCGAATACCTTAAAATTTGAAAAAGAGATCACTATTGAAAATCCCCTCTTCGGGGAAACCACTACAAGAAAACCATGTTTATTTAGAAATATCCAATAATGTTTGATATTTTGGATCTCTGAAACGGTTGTTTTCTTAAAAAATAAGGATTTATGCAGTCACACAAACAAATTCTAAAGACAATTATTGTAAGAATCGTAAAAATATAAAAGAAATTGTTAACGCTAGAATATAATTATTTAATCATTCAATTATATTTCAGCAGTTGGATTCATTTTTTTTTTCTAAAAGCTTTTGATAACACGTTTAAGAACAAACTTTTACCCCGAATTAATGAAAAATTCAAGGCAAAAAAAATTGGGGGCTATTTTGTAATATTAACCCTTTAATAATTAATAATGGTCATCATCCGGACGCGTTTAGATAAATACAATGCAATATAGACAGTTAAAACCTTCTAACAGTCTCATAATATTATGCAAGTTTGAAACAAATATCATGCATTTAAACAGGATACCGACGAATTACTTTAGAAAAGAAAAGATGGCCTTAAAGATTGTTGGCATTTCTTTTACTCGAGATGAAAGTATCACTTACAAAATATACTCATTTACTTTTATATTTTTGTTTAGTTTTTTATATCCCACCTTGGATTTTCGAGAGGTATTTATTAATGATTTTGATGTGGTGGCTAACATGATTATGTATCCTTTCGCAACAATGTTGGGTAAGTAATTTTGTTATTTCTAGAACTAACACAATACTAAAATTTTGAATAAAATTTTAAAATACTTACCTACTATTAGACACGGTTATAAAAGCACGGAAATATCAACTTCTGCACATCAATAGTAATTTGTAATACAAGTGTTGCAAGCCTGCGTTTGCCACACGAATGTGAAGTTTGCAGCACGAACGATAGTGAGTGCTGCAGTCACATGAGGGTGGCAAATACAAGCTTTTAACACATGTATTACACACTATTTTTTCTACAACCACATTTCTATAAAAAAATTTAAATATTTCTGCAAAATCAAATCTGACATTCATCAAATGTCATTATGACATTTTGATTTCGGTGCGGCAAAATTTTACTATGCCGCACCGAAAATCATGCATGTGCGTGCGGAATAGTTATTTTCATAACAAGTGCGGGAAGTTAGCGATTCCGAAACGAATGCAGGACGTATGTAAAAGAATATGAGAAAGAAGACCAAAGAAAGTGATCGAGCCACAACTGGAAGAGGAACAGGGCGGATTTAGAAGCGGAGAAAGTATTCATCATTAAAAAATTGATAGCACGAGCAAGCAGAGCAAGACGAAAAATCTTCATGGCCTTTATAGTTCTTGAGAAGCCGTTCGACAGAGTGCCAAAAAAGAAAGAAACTCCTAACAAAAGAAATGTAAATGAAAAGCTTGTAAGGGGTGTAATGAGTTTATACAACAAAACTAGGAACTATACTAGAACAACCAACTCTCAATCAGAAGAATTTGTAGTGGAAGAAGTACTAAAACAATGAGATATCCAGTACTATTCAGTGTAATTATAGACGATGTTACAAAAGAACTAGAATCAGAAACCGACAAGCTATATATAGGACATAGAAAATTAACACCTGAATGGGCTGAAGTGTGTACATTTGCGGATAACCTAGTGATGCTGGTAAAAATCGAAAATGAATTAAGATCAAATTTGCAGATATGGAATAAAGCATTCATTAAGAAAAATCTAAAAATAAACGAAACTAAGACAAAAAATATGGTACTACTTAGGACAGGAACACACAAGCACTAACATCGAAATAAATGGAAAAGGACTGAAACAGGTCGAAGTATTTAAGTATCTAACGGTATATATAAACCATTACAGCAGCCAGGAAGCAGATATTACAGCAAGATTGGACAATACACATATCCAACAGGCTAAAAAATACCTTCATCAAGAACAATGAAGTATCCAACAACACAAAAATAAACGTGTGCAAATCTGTATTTGTTCCAATACTAACCTTCGGATGTGATAGCTGGGCACCCCGAAATAAAATCAAGAATAAAATGCAGAGCATGGAAATGAAGTACTTCCGAGAGACATAAGGAATAACGAGACTGGATAGAATCACAAATTATACAGTCAACGAAGAATTAGGAGCAGAACCAATAATAGAAAGAATCGAAAGGAGCCAGTTTATTAAGATGGTATGAATACCTGGTGTGGATGGACCGATCCGAAGCAGACCTGCTAAGGAAATATGGAAATCAGGAATACTGGAAAGGAAGGAGAGAGGAAGACCAATCGGAGTTCCGTGTATAGCGTTTAATAATTTTATTGTCTGGTAGCGTTAATTCATGGTCAACCAAAATAAAGAATAATGGAAGAATTTTACAAAACCTCTATGTCCTCTAGAGGAACCACAGGTCCAATAGTCCAATAATAATAATAATAATTTAATAAATAAAATTTCTTTAAAAATACTCTTCATGGTTCATTAGCGTTCCACTGGTATAAAAAGATGTTTAAGTACAAAAACAAACCCATCCATACGTAAACCCAATTTAAACTAATTTTTAATTGTTTTTTCTTTCTGCTCCAGTGACAACGTGTTTTCACTGCTAAGATAAGGTATTGGACTTTGCGCTGCTTTGTTGCAGCTTTCCATTTAATGCATTCCTTTAAATTACATTACAGACGAGGTACGGCTTTACTGAATATTTTAAGCATATTTGGAAATATTTTAAAATTTTTAAAATTTGCTTGAAAAGGCCAAGTTAACTTTTTATAAGAATAAATATTAAAAAGTGTTGCAGTTTATTACCTTTTAATAACATCAGTGTGTTAAAGAAATGACAAAAAACAAGAGAAGACCTCTTAAAAAAGCAAAACTTATTGATTAATTGTAATGTTTTTTTTATAAAAGGGTAATCAGAAAATGTCCAGTAAAATTTTTCTAAAAGCCAGAGTAACTAATCCAAGATAGAGTTAAAGGGACGTCTTCCTGGTTGGGACGGTGTCAGTGTTGAGACAGAAGAACTCAACGTTTTGCCCATTTTCTTAAGGGGCTTCATCAGGACGAAAAAGGAGCACTAAAAGAGCTTAAGGTGTGAACCACGCCAGAGGCCAAACTCTTTTAGCAAGAGGAGGTAGAAGCGACAGTCCAGCATGAGAGTGAGGAAAACCATAAATAATCTAGGGCAAGTAATGTTAGGGCACGGTAACTCAACTTGTACACCAAGCCAGATGCGAAACCTTTCTGAAGGGAAATAGAAGAAAGTAGTAGCTATCATCGAACAGTCACTAGGAAAATTTACAAGTTTAGCTATTTTCGTTGAAAAGCACCTTTGGTTCCACATCCACATATTTCCTTTTTAACAACCAATTCTGCAAGCAACTAACGGGCGCCGTTCTTTCACCGGTGGTTGCAAGCATCGTTTGATTTAAAACCCAAGGTTTGGTTCCGTTATGTAGATGACACTTATCTGGCCACATGGAATACGTCACCTCACCCCAACCTTCAACAACCTGATATCGAGTTCACTATTGAAATAGAATCGGACCGTTCTCTAACCTTCCTCGACGTCCTGGTAACCCGCAAACAAAGTAGTCATCTTGCACACCCAATTTATTGTAAACCTACACACACGGATAGGTACCTTCATGCCAATTCACATCACCATCCGACACAAAAGCTCCCTGCAATCAAATCTCTCGTTCATCGTGCCATCACAGTGTCTCACCCCAATGGTCTTAATGTCTAGATAGCCCATATTCAAGTCAATCTCACGAAGAATGCGCACAACAAAAGGGACGTTCGGAAATTAATCGAAAAGCAATTACATCCCGCACACTCTGGAAGTTTTCAGAACAAGTGTTTCTCCAGGCTATTGCATTCTTGCCCTACATTCGCCAAGTTACGGATCAACTTCAAACCCCCTCCAAAAGTGTCACAGATATTCCCTTCACTGAAAGATAAGCCTCAACTCCTGACATAAGGAGGCATCTACGGCATCCCTTGTTCTTGTGGTTTAGTATACATTGGAGAAACTGGTCAATCAGTACACAGACGTACATATCTGTGAACACAAACGTTGCTTCAAATCAGGTGTTTTCTCACATTCGGCGTGTGCTGAACTTCATCACGACATGGGCCATAGGATTTTGTTTGAAAAATATCGATCATTGCTAATTCTCCTAATTTTTTCAACGACCAAATCCGGGAGGGTATTGAAATTATCACGACCCCAAACAACTTGAGTACTGACACTGACATTTATTATCATATATCGGACATATGGAAGTCTGTCATCGCTACTGGCTACGCCTCCTCCAATCCTGACAACTCGTCATCTTCGTCCGATACGCTTAACCGTTTACAGTTACTTTCTTCTGTTTTTCTTCAGAAAGGTTTCGCTTCTGGCTTGGTTTACAAGTTAAGATACCGTAGTATTCTTCCTATTGCTAAAAGAGTCACGCCTTTAGCGTGACTCACACGTTGAGTTACCGTGCTCTTTTAGTATCCCCTTTTTCTTCCTGGTGAAGCCCCTTAAGAAAACGGGCGAAACTTTGAGATTTTCTGTCTCAACATTGACGAGATACCAACCAGGTAAACGTTTTTTTAACACTGACATTGACCATGGAGTCTTCGAATTCAAACCAGGAGAGAGCACCAAAGAAAACGAAAAGTAAAGCATTTAACCTCAGTGTACGTTTTTGTAATCAGGCTACTTCAGTTGCTCAAGGGATTTACGAATCTGGTTGGCATCTTAAACGCAACTCCCTTTTAAAAACTCTAATTCCGTTTGTAATTCAAAAATCGCACCAAGAAATTATATTCACAGCCGGTGGATTAGTAATAATGAACTGCAGGACCGTAATAAATGTAAGTTACTTATTTATTTCAGAAAAAATAGTGTTTATATTAATTTAATATTTTAGGTTTTTAGAATTTCGTACTCCTTTTGTACTGTTTTGAGGGCTTTGGAAAAGAACTAGGGACGCGTGAAATTTAAATATTATTGTTTCTTTCGAGGCCTTTTGTTTTACAAATATTTGACTCATCCCTGGACTTTAAAGGAAAAAAATAAAACTAGTATCTACTTTCTTCAGACTTCATTAGTGTGTTGCTACGTAAACAATAAAATAACAAAAGTCAGTTGATAAACCTGTAAGAGACTAAACTGAAAAAAGCAGAAATTACCTGCCGAGACGCAACTAAATGAAATCTTAGTTTAATTGTTTATCCTTAACATTAAGTGGCTGGCATTTTATACTTCATTCATAGCACTTGCATTATTTGGAAATAATAAATACCATTGCTACGTTCACGTACATTTAAGATATTAATCCAGAAGGCTAATTACAAAGAAGCAGAAGAGGAATAATTTTATGATTGTACTCCAAATAGGAAAACTTATTTCCTAATACTAAATTGTTGTTGGTTAGAACATAACGCATTATTAAGGAATTTAGTGAATATTGTATGCAACTTCTCCTTTTAAGTATATTGTAACAAAGACGAGTATTAAAATATTAACCAAACCTTAAATTGCATTCAAGTTGTTAAATTAACTTGTACACGAGTGTTGATGTGACGTCATTCAGTTACTAAGGTCGTTAACTGAATATAGGCACACGTGCGGCGCATCGAGTTACAGCGGTTAAGAATGCTAGAAAAATCACGTAGTAATGAAACCCGATACTCGCTACGTGCTTTAATGCAGTTTTAACAATACCTACGCGTAAGATAAGGTACTCAATATTGTAAGAGGGGGTTCGATTTACTGTATAAAAGCGGAACTGAAATGCATCAGAGCATGGTCTTTATCCTGCCATCATCGAAGCAGCACCGACAGTAAATCGACACCTTTCAAGATGTGACTACACGTAAGATTGTTTTATATTAACTTAAATTACTATTCTGGACTTGTAAAATACTTGTGTTAAATTATTTAAACTGATTCAACGGACTTAGTTGTTTAAACGTAATTCTGGACTTAGAAAATATTTGTGTTAAATTATTTAAACTCATTCAATGGACTTAGAATATTTGTGTAATTTGTTTAAATTCATTTCATGTACTTAGTCGTTTTAAATGTGATTGAGACTTAGTAGGATTTTGTATAACTTTTTAATATAATCAGAACTTAGAAAGAATAATTTATGTGTGTGCATTTTGCATCCGGACTTGTAAGAATTTATATCGATGTACTTTGAACTGGGACTTGGAAATATTTAGATTGTGTTGTAAAAACTCAAAGAACCAATGTTAAATACATGATTTGCTAGTTGAATTTGACTTTGAATTAGAACCTCTTGCAAAGCTAAGCAAACCCCCCGTAACGAATGTGAGTCAAGTCTCTACCATCAGCATTGGATTAACTTAATTTATTTAGCTTATTATATTATACAGCCCCAACTCACTACGTTACAATATTATCACTAACTGATTGTAGAAATATTGATCAACCGGAAAATAAAAAAAAATGGTAAATTTTGCAGAAGTAAAATATTGGCATCGACATACAAATATGAGCATAAATACGTACTAAAACTACCAATCCTGAAATATACAAAATTAATTTATTTCGGGCATAACCCATAAAATCAAACACATCAAATTTAAGACTTATTTTCTTCGATACCTGCTTTGTGAGGTTTGGAGTTGTGAATCCCAGGTTTCCCTTTTTTTTACTTTTCCTGTTTTGGTATACGCAAATTAGTTGGGCCTTTTATAATATCTTGCTCCTTATCGCTGGTGGTTTGTCTGGTCCTGGAATTCCATCAGATCACCATTTTAATATTTTAGGTTCCTTGCAGTCTAGTATTCCACATAAATACGCAAACCAAAGTATTGTTATCAATTTCACTCCAGTTGTATATTTTAGTTTATTTTTTCTTATTTTCCCCTATCTTAAATTAGGTTGTATCCATCAAGAGCCCTGGCTGCTTGAAAGTTAATAAATATTCATAGCGAATGTAGCTTATTTTAAAATTAAATTTAAAAAAGGTGCTTTATTCTCACTAATTACTTGTTTTTTGACTTCTCCATTTTTCTTTTTTTAAATTTGAGGAAAAGTGTTCAAAGACTGCCAATAAGCTTGAAACTGAATTTTTACCCCGTGCTTATTCAAATTGTTCAGTTACCACTCGTTTTTAAATATAATAATACGTCACAAATAGGAAAAATTGTAAAACTTCGATGTTTCATCAAATTAATTTACATAATATCCAACAAGCTGAAGGCAAATTATATCTCGTCATTCCAGCTTCTAGTCTTATATTATCGGTTCACATTTTTTAAGAGCACTTATGAATAAGTGAGGTTTTTGAAAGTTGTTACGATAACTAGTTATTTAAATGGATAATAATAGGTTTAAATTTAATCGATAAAGGGTTATTTCCCTGATGTTAACCCTATAAAAATGCAGAAGTAAACGTTATTGAGCTCTTTGTAAGTTTGTTAGCAACAAAGAAGCATTAGCCTAGTTTACATTGATGCAACGTCATAGCTGAACTGCAGATCTTAGCGAAAAATTCAAGAACTCTCAATACAGTTTGATAAGAATACGCAAAATATCCTATAAAAATTTCTTGAATAAATATGAAGACATGTAAAGAGACTGCATGCACTACTCTAATGTATTTGGCCGCATGTAGTTTAAATGGATCGTAAAGTTATAAAGCTAGCAATCGCAAATTCTGTTACTTACTCAAGTAGCTTTTCATTCGCTAATTAACTGGTAGGTGTTCCTAATCGGACATTCACAAATTTGTTAAATTTATGGCAATTACAAAAATTTCTTTACTCTAACTGCTTTAAGTTAGATTAACAATAGCAATAAACACATCAAAAATGCTACTGTAATGCCAAAAATTGTAAAAAATTCAATTTGTTTTACTAAACCGACGAATACCTCCTTCAAAATCTTTATCTTGCCTAAAACGATTAACAGCAAATGGTTTATAGCAATTTAAGAAATAATTAAATGATTTTCATCTTCCGGCATCCTCTTTCGAATTAAACTGAAGAGAAAAAAGTCAGTGGCTATGAAGTGATCTTTATTTCTAGTCAAGGTTAGAAATAATCGCATCAGAGAAGAACTGATTTTGCTTAAACTATTTCAAACATTAAGTACTTATTTGCATGTTTTTTTTATGACTGTTTAGAGAATAAATGTGTACTTCCCTAAAGAAATGAACCCTTAAAAATGTAATTCCTAATATTGTAAGAATTAATTTCAACCGAAGGTTCAAATTCTTCTATAATATATACAGATTGTTCACAGGTTGTCTGATTTAATATGACATGCTGATGAAGATATTCCAATGATTTTGGTAGAACAGATTAATAAAGGTTACTGGTTTATTAAGGCGGTAGTGGCTCAGTTGGTTCAGCGTACGTCTGACCACTGAGATGACCCAGGTTCGATTTCCAGGGTCACATATACACCGAAAATACCCGGCCGCTTCCCTCGGAAGTAGTGATGGGTCGCTCATGAGCGAGTCGTTCAAATTGAACGGCTCACCGTAGTGTGCGGTGCGAGTCATACTCTTTTCTACTGAACGATTCGTTCATCGTTCATTTCAGCGCAATACACACTTCGTTGCCGAGTAAATTCGTTAGCTCTTTCTATATGTGTAAAACAGGGATACTGTACTGTGCTACGGCACAGAGAATGACCGAATTGTTTTCGTACGTGTTGCGTACATAATTTGAGCTTTATTAATTCGGGGTACTAATAAAAATAAACAAGCGTTTATTATTATTGCTAGTAGGTTTGATAAGAAAATATGCAAATAGTAAACTATGACCTAACGAAATTAATGTCCTTGAATGGCATTTGCTTTTTAAGCAAAAAGATCCACCTCCGTAATTAATTTAAAAATATGAGCTTGCAAAAAATTGATAAAACAAGAACATTCATAATTCATAGGAAGTTTAATACAGGAATAAAATCTACGTTGTTACATCTTTCTTCTATAACTATAAACATGTATTTAAAAAATATATATATATAAAATTTTATAGGACCTTACTAAAAAGTAACATCTCACTTCGAGTGTGCAAAGTGCAAATGATTCTGTTGTAAAACAAAAATGTCTGCTTTATAAATCCCCTTTTTAGACAAAAACCTGACAGCTGACAGCAGGCACGTACAACAAGAGATCATTGTTTAACTGAGTTAAACCATCTGGATTATATTTGGTGTGAAAATGCATGTTTAAACCCTTACTCAAATATGACACAAAGAATGCACTCCAAATTATACGTTTTAAGTGACAAGCAAAACATACAAAGAACTATTGAAAATGGTTAACATAACTAAAATATTATCATCTAAAATATAAAAATAACAAAGTATCCAACTAATAACTAATATGTTAAAGTATCCAACACAGCTTAGAAACTAATGGACCTGCTGTGTAGCTGTACGATAGTAGACTCGAATTATATAAAAGCATTTTTTTAAATTTTCACTTTCCTATAAATAAAAGTAAATGCTTTTAAATAATTTAATTATGTTTTACGGTGTATTTTAAAAATCAAAGGTAAGATACACTAAATGTCAATTATAATGATTGATCCGTCATAAACTGAGTTTTGGATGGGATATATTTCGTACACAGCCGTAGATTGTAAATATTTTTTAATGATATCATAAATTGTTAGATATTTGTTTTGGTATGACATCATGACTCTTGAACTGTTTGTTTCCCGTGTGTAACGCACATTGCCGTATATTATATTCCCTCTAAGCACAATATGACTATCTAGTTCAATTGAACGAGTCGCTCTGAACGACTCACCAAAGTGTGCTGAACGATATGTGCGCGCACATTAAAATTGAACGACTTACCCATCACTACTCGGAAGTAGTGATGGGTCGCTCATGAGCGACTCGTTCAAATTGAACGACTCACCGTAGTGTGCGGTGCGGATACGACTCTTTTCTACTGAGCGATTTGTTCATCGTTCATTTCAGCTCACCACAGAGAATGACCGAATTGTTTTCGTACGTGTTGCGTGCATAATTTGATCTTTATTAGTTCGGGGTACTAAGAGAAGTAAACATCAGCGTTTATTATTAGTGCTCGTAGGTTCGATAAAAAAGTATGTAAATAGTAAACTATGACCTAACGAAATTAATTTCCTTCAATGGTATTTGCTTTTTAAGCAAAAAGATCCTCTCCTTAATTAATTTAAATAGCTAACACAACTAACCGAACTGAACTAATCTTAAGGAATTCAAAATTTAAAAGGCTTCTTTAGAAATCTAAACCTAAAAATAAAGCTAGTATAAATTAAGACACAAGTGGTGGTGGTTATTTATTACTAGAAATATTAGGGTATGGGTTTTCAAGCATAATTGAAGGAAAAAGAAATCATATTATTTAAAATATTACAGCTTAGAAAATAATAGACCTGCTGTGTAGCTGTACGATAAGAAACTCGAATTATATAAAAGCATTTTTTTTAATTTTAACTTTCCTATAAATAAAAGTAAATGCTTTTAAATAATAATTTAATTATGTTTTACGGTGTATTTTAAAAATCAAAGGTAAGACACACGTAGCATTTTTAATGAGATCATAAATTATTAGATATCTGTTTTCGCATGACATCATGACTCTTAAACTGTTTGTTTCCCGTGTATAACGCACAGTGCCGTATATATTCCCTATAAGCACAATACGGCTCGTATGCTGTGTAAGTAGTATGTGTTTATATTTGCTAAAAGTACAATACGACTACGACAACTCACACGGCTCACATGACTCCTACAACTCTCTAGTTCAATTGAACGAGTCGCTCTGAACGACTCACCAAAGTGTGCCTAACGATATGTGCGCGCACATTAAAATTGAACGACTTACCCATCACTACTCGGAAGGCAATGGCAAACCACCGAGGTGTATTCTGCGTAGTAAAGTCCTCTCTGGAGTAGAAGTGCAAGCACTTCCGTGGTTCGGAGCCAACGTTAGGCTGTAGGTCCCCTATGTCTGTAGCCTACTTAAGAAATTGAAAACTTTTAAAATGAAAATCAACAAAAAATATTTAATAAAACATATTTCTGAAAACCTTAAACAAAATTAAATTTGAAATAAATAAAAGAATATTTTAAATACCTAAATTTTTTTTTTAATGTCTTACAAGTAGTATTTAGGACTTACTGCAAAATTGCACAAAAATTGTACAAAAATGCTGCGAGTTCAGTTTAGAATTATTTAAAAGCTGAGGAATATGATTTTTTAGGGATTATTGAAATTTCTATCTTATTTATTTAACAAACACACTTAGTTTGCCATATAGTCACTTTAATCAAGAAACCCGACTTTCGCGAATGACGTTTCGATAACGGAGGCTACTGTAAGGAAGTTTTGGTTTAAGTAAAATAAAAGGAACAATCTGCTGATACTACAAAGCAGCATGTAATAATGTTCTTCATTTTATTCTAAACAGTTAAGTTTAAAAAACCTTGAAGAGGTTTCTTAAAAAGAAAGGCCTCCCAACTCCCCTCTGAACAATTTCCAACTCAGTCGACATTGAAAATTGTTCAGGCCTTTTCCTTACCACAACCAGTTTAAATATAATTTTATAATGAACAGCCTTTATGACATAAAATGTTACCTCATTATGCGGAATCAAAAAGGATACATACGGAAAACTGCCGAAAAGTTGATTAATTGAACTGAAATCATTGAATATGATAATTATTAAATTAAAGTCTAACATCAAACAATAGGTAACGTGTAAACCAGTTGGCTGAAATTAAACATTTCAAATCAATCCTGAATAATTATTAATTTGAAAGAGGATAATAATTTTAAGAATATTTATACTTCACCGTTTGAGCTAAAAGAGAAAAAGGAGTAATGTTAGAAAAACTCCCCGAAATTGAGCTGAAAATAAGAACTTAGTGCTGAAAAGAAAGTGTGATAATACTGACTGAAAGTAATAAATTAATGCTGAAATTTTAAAACCCACTATTATACATACTATTTACTTGCCATTTGTATTCACTTACCGTTTGTTTGTCTACTTACAGTATTATACAACATTGTCGCGCAAGTATATACAAATATTAACTACACTCCCGATAAATGTTGGAATTAAAACCGTTTAGAACAGAAATATTTACCCGAAAGTTAATTCACGAATACGAAAGTAATTGTAACGTAAGATTGATTTTAGAAAATAAATGGTTCAATGTTTCAAAGTGCCTAACGTAAGCCCTACAATTATCCCTATGGCAAAAAAAGAATAAATATGACTCACTGCGGTGTAGTTTTCATCCTAGGAACTGCCATCCCTCGAAGATGGGACCTACCTGAAACAGCAGAAAAAGGTTTTTTAAGTAACCATAGCTTGGCAGTAATTTCAAATTATTAAAAAAAGGATTAATTTGTCTTTAAGCTCAAAAATGTGAAACTAGAACTATCAAATCAAATAGTGACAAGTAAATTTTAAAAAGTAGTTGACGCCATTACCTACCTTTATTACGAGTTTCCTGTAGCAGGCTAAGTGCAGAAACCATCTGATGATCCGAAAACCGTAACCGACACTCCCGAGAACACAGACATTTAAGACGCCCGAAGTTAAATAATTACTTTTTATAACACTGCACTGTACAAACACTGGTTGTACCCAAGGTGTTTGGGTAGTATAATTTTGTTACGATACTTACTCACTCAAATTTATCTACGATAACGAAAACTAGATGAATTTAACAAACACACTTAGTTTGCCATATAGTCACTTTAATCAAGAAAACCGACTTTCGCGAATGGCGTTTCGATAACGGAGGCTACTGTAAGGAAGTCTTGGTTTAAGTAAAATAAAAGGAACAATCTGCTGATAGTACAAAGCAGCATGTAATAATGTTCTTCATTTTATTCTAAACAGTTAAGTTTAAAAAACCTTGAAGAGGTTTCTTAAAAAGAAAGGCCTCCCAACTCCCCTCTGAACAATTTCCAACTCATGCGACGTTGAAAATTGTTCAGGCCTTTTCCTTACCACAACCAGTTTAAATACAATTTTATAATGAACAACCTTTATGATATAAAATGTTACCTCATTATGCGGACTCAAAAAGGATACCTACGGAAAACTGCCGAAAAGGTGATTAATTAAACTGAAATCAATGAATATGATAATTATTAAACTAAAATCTAGCATCAAACAATGGGTAACGTGTAAACCAGTTGGCTGAAATTAAACATTTCAAATCATCCCTGAATAATTATTAATTTGAAAGAGGATAATAATTTTAAGAATATTTATACTTCACCGTTTGAGCTAAAAGAGAACAAGGAGTAATGTTAGAAAAACTCCCCGAAATTGAGCTGAAAATTAGAACTTAGTGCTGAAAAGAAAGTGTGATAATACTGACTGAAAGTAATAAATTAATGCTGAAATTTTAAAATCCACTATTATTAATACTATTTACTTGCCATTTGTATTCACTTACCGTTTATTTGTCTACTTACAGCATTATACAACATTGTCGCGCAAGTATACACAAATATTAACTACACTCCCGATAAATGTTGGAATTAAAACCGTTTAGAACAGAAATATTTACCCGAAAGTTAATTCACGAATACGAAAGTAATTGTAATGTAAGATTGATTTTAGGAAATGAATGGTTCAAGAATAGTTTGTGTTTGAAAGTGCCTAACGTAAGCCCTACAATTATCCCTATGGCAAAAAAAGAATAAATATGACTCACTGCGGTGTAGTTTTCATCCTAGGAACTGCCATCCCTCGAAGATGGGACCTACCTGAAACAGCAGAAAAAGGTTTTTTAAGTAACCATAGCTTGGCAGTAATTTCAAATTATTAAAAAAAGGATTAATTTGTCTTTAAGCTCAAAAATGTGAAACTAGAACTATCAAATCAAATAGTGACAAGTAAATTTTAAAAAGTAGTTGACGCCATTACCTACCTTTATTACGAGTTTCCTGTAGCAGGCTAAGTGCAGAAACCATCTGATGATCCGAAAACCGTAACCGACACTCCCGAGAACACAGACATTTAAGACGCCCGAAGTTAAATAATTACTTTTTATAACACTGCACTGTACAAACACTGGTTGTACCCAAGGTGTTTGGGTAGTATAATTTTGTTACGATACTTACTCACTCAAATTTATCTACGATAACGAAAACTAGATGAATTTAACAAACACACTTAGTTTGCCATATAGTCACTTTAATCAAGAAAACCGACTTTCGCGAATGGCGTTTCGATAACGGAGGCTACTGTAAGGAAGTCTTGGTTTAAGTAAAATAAAAGGAACAATCTGCTGATAGTACAAAGCAGCATGTAATAATGTTCTTCATTTTATTCTAAACAGTTAAGTTTAAAAAACCTTGAAGAGGTTTCTTAAAAAGAAAGGCCTCCCAACTCCCCTCTGAACAATTTCCAACTCATGCGACGTTGAAAATTATTCAGGCCTTTTCCTTACCACAACCAGTTTAAATACAATTTTATAATGAACAACCTTTATGATATAAAATGTTACCTCATTATGCGGACTCAAAAAGGATACCTACGGAAAACTGCCGAAAAGGTGATTAATTAAACTGAAATCAATGAATATGATAATTATTAAACTAAAATCTAGCATCAAACAATGGGTAACGTGTAAACCAGTTGGCTGAAATTAAACATTTCAAATCATCCCTGAATAATTATTAATTTGAAAGAGGATAATAATTTTAAGAATATTTATACTTCACCGTTTGAGCTAAAAGAGAACAAGGAGTAATGTTAGAAAAACTCCCCGAAATTGAGCTGAAAATTAGAACTTAGTGCTGAAAAGAAAGTGTGATAATACTGACTGAAAGTAATAAATTAATGCTGAAATTTTAAAATCCACTATTATTAATACTATTTACTTGCCATTTGTATTCACTTACCGTTTATTTGTCTACTTACAGCATTATACAACATTGTCGCGCAAGTATACACAAATATTAACTACACTCCCGATAAATGTTGGAATTAAAACCGTTTAGAACAGAAATATTTACCCGAAAGTTAATTCACGAATACGAAAGTAATTGTAATGTAAGATTGATTTTAGGAAATGAATGGTTCAAGAATAGTTTGTGTTTGAAAGTGCCTAACGTAAGCCCTACAATTATCCCTATGGCAAAAAAAGAATAAATATGACTCACTGCGGTGTAGTTTTCATCCTAGGAACTGCCATCCCTCGAAGATGGGACCTACCTGAAACAGCAGAAAAAGGTTTTTTAAGTAACCATAGCTTGGCAGTAATTTCAAATTATTAAAAAAAGGATTAATTTGTCTTTAAGCTCAAAAATGTGAAACTAGAACTATCAAATCAAATAGTGACAAGTAAATTTTAAAAAGTAGTTGACGCCATTACCTACCTTTATTACGAGTTTCCTGTAGCAGGCTAAGTGCAGAAACCATCTGATGATCCGAAAACCGTAACCGACACTCCCGAGAACACAGACATTTAAGACGCCCGAAGTTAAATAATTACTTTTTATAACACTGCACTGTACAAACACTGGTTGTACCCAAGGTGTTTGGGTAGTATAATTTTGTTACGATACTTACTCACTCAAATTTATCTACGATAACGAAAACTAGATGAATTTAACAAACACACTTAGTTTGCCATATAGTCACTTTAATCAAGAAAACCGACTTTCGCGAATGGCGTTTCGATAACGGAGGCTACTGTAAGGAAGTCTTGGTTTAAGTAAAATAAAAGGAACAATCTGCTGATAGTACAAAGCAGCATGTAATAATGTTCTTCATTTTATTCTAAACAGTTAAGTTTAAAAAACCTTGAAGAGGTTTCTTAAAAAGAAAGGCCTCCCAACTCCCCTCTGAACAATTTCCAACTCATGCGACGTTGAAAATTGTTCAGGCCTTTTCCTTACCACAACCAGTTTAAATACAATTTTATAATGAACAACCTTTATGATATAAAATGTTACCTCATTATGCGGACTCAAAAAGGATACCTACGGAAAACTGCCGAAAAGGTGATTAATTAAACTGAAATCAATGAATATGATAATTATTAAACTAAAATCTAGCATCAAACAATGGGTAACGTGTAAACCAGTTGGCTGAAATTAAACATTTCAAATCATCCCTGAATAATTATTAATTTGAAAGAGGATAATAATTTTAAGAATATTTATACTTCACCGTTTGAGCTAAAAGAGAACAAGGAGTAATGTTAGAAAAACTCCCCGAAATTGAGCTGAAAATTAGAACTTAGTGCTGAAAAGAAAGTGTGATAATACTGACTGAAAGTAATAAATTAATGCTGAAATTTTAAAATCCACTATTATTAATACTATTTACTTGCCATTTGTATTCACTTACCGTTTATTTGTCTACTTACAGCATTATACAACATTGTCGCGCAAGTATACACAAATATTAACTACACTCCCGATAAATGTTGGAATTAAAACCGTTTAGAACAGAAATATTTACCCGAAAGTTAATTCACGAATACGAAAGTAATTGTAATGTAAGATTGATTTTAGGAAATGAATGGTTCAAGAATAGTTTGTGTTTGAAAGTGCCTAACGTAAGCCCTACAATTATCCCTATGGCAAAAAAAGAATAAATATGACTCACTGCGGTGTAGTTTTCATCCTAGGAACTGCCATCCCTCGAAGATGGGACCTACCTGAAACAGCAGAAAAAGGTTTTTTAAGTAACCATAGCTTGGCAGTAATTTCAAATTATTAAAAAAAGGATTAATTTGTCTTTAAGCTCAAAAATGTGAAACTAGAACTATCAAATCAAATAGTGACAAGTAAATTTTAAAAAGTAGTTGACGCCATTACCTACCTTTATTACGAGTTTCCTGTAGCAGGCTAAGTGCAGAAACCATCTGATGATCCGAAAACCGTAACCGACACTCCCGAGAACACAGACATTTAAGACGCCCGAAGTTAAATAATTACTTTTTATAACACTGCACTGTACAAACACTGGTTGTACCCAAGGTGTTTGGGTAGTATAATTTTGTTACGATACTTACTCACTCAAATTTATCTACGATAACGAAAACTAGATGAATTTAACAAACACACTTAGTTTGCCATATAGTCACTTTAATCAAGAAAACCGACTTTCGCGAATGGCGTTTCGATAACGGAGGCTACTGTAAGGAAGTCTTGGTTTAAGTAAAATAAAAGGAACAATCTGCTGATAGTACAAAGCAGCATGTAATAATGTTCTTCATTTTATTCTAAACAGTTAAGTTTAAAAAACCTTGAAGAGGTTTCTTAAAAAGAAAGGCCTCCCAACTCCCCTCTGAACAATTTCCAACTCATGCGACGTTGAAAATTGTTCAGGCCTTTTCCTTACCACAACCAGTTTAAATACAATTTTATAATGAACAACCTTTATGATATAAAATGTTACCTCATTATGCGGACTCAAAAAGGATACCTACGGAAAACTGCCGAAAAGGTGATTAATTAAACTGAAATCAATGAATATGATAATTATTAAACTAAAATCTAGCATCAAACAATGGGTAACGTGTAAACCAGTTGGCTGAAATTAAACATTTCAAATCATCCCTGAATAATTATTAATTTGAAAGAGGATAATAATTTTAAGAATATTTATACTTCACCGTTTGAGCTAAAAGAGAACAAGGAGTAATGTTAGAAAAACTCCCCGAAATTGAGCTGAAAATTAGAACTTAGTGCTGAAAAGAAAGTGTGATAATACTGACTGAAAGTAATAAATTAATGCTGAAATTTTAAAATCCACTATTATTAATACTATTTACTTGCCATTTGTATTCACTTACCGTTTATTTGTCTACTTACAGCATTATACAACATTGTCGCGCAAGTATACACAAATATTAACTACACTCCCGATAAATGTTGGAATTAAAACCGTTTAGAACAGAAATATTTACCCGAAAGTTAATTCACGAATACGAAAGTAATTGTAATGTAAGATTGATTTTAGGAAATGAATGGTTCAAGAATAGTTTGTGTTTGAAAGTGCCTAACGTAAGCCCTACAATTATCCCTATGGCAAAAAAAGAATAAATATGACTCACTGCGGTGTAGTTTTCATCCTAGGAACTGCCATCCCTCGAAGATGGGACCTACCTGAAACAGCAGAAAAAGGTTTTTTAAGTAACCATAGCTTGGCAGTAATTTCAAATTATTAAAAAAAGGATTAATTTGTCTTTAAGCTCAAAAATGTGAAACTAGAACTATCAAATCAAATAGTGACAAGTAAATTTTAAAAAGTAGTTGACGCCATTACCTACCTTTATTACGAGTTTCCTGTAGCAGGCTAAGTGCAGAAACCATCTGATGATCCGAAAACCGTAACCGACACTCCCGAGAACACAGACATTTAAGACGCCCGAAGTTAAATAATTACTTTTTATAACACTGCACTGTACAAACACTGGTTGTACCCAAGGTGTTTGGGTAGTATAATTTTGTTACGATACTTACTCACTCAAATTTATCTACGATAACGAAAACTAGATGAATTTAACAAACACACTTAGTTTGCCATATAGTCACTTTAATCAAGAAAACCGACTTTCGCGAATGGCGTTTCGATAACGGAGGCTACTGTAAGGAAGTCTTGGTTTAAGTAAAATAAAAGGAACAATCTGCTGATAGTACAAAGCAGCATGTAATAATGTTCTTCATTTTATTCTAAACAGTTAAGTTTAAAAAACCTTGAAGAGGTTTCTTAAAAAGAAAGGCCTCCCAACTCCCCTCTGAACAATTTCCAACTCATGCGACGTTGAAAATTGTTCAGGCCTTTTCCTTACCACAACCAGTTTAAATACAATTTTATAATGAACAACCTTTATGATATAAAATGTTACCTCATTATGCGGACTCAAAAAGGATACCTACGGAAAACTGCCGAAAAGGTGATTAATTAAACTGAAATCAATGAATATGATAATTATTAAACTAAAATCTAGCATCAAACAATGGGTAACGTGTAAACCAGTTGGCTGAAATTAAACATTTCAAATCATCCCTGAATAATTATTAATTTGAAAGAGGATAATAATTTTAAGAATATTTATACTTCACCGTTTGAGCTAAAAGAGAACAAGGAGTAATGTTAGAAAAACTCTCCGAAATTGAGCTGAAAATTAGAACTTAGTGCTGAAAAGAAAGTGTGATAATACTGACTGAAAGTAATAAATTAATGCTGAAATTTTAAAATCCACTATTATTAATACTATTTACTTGCCATTTGTATTCACTTACCGTTTATTTGTCTACTTACAGCATTATACAACATTGTCGCGCAAGTATACACAAATATTAACTACACTCCCGATAAATGTTGGAATTAAAACCGTTTAGAACAGAAATATTTACCCGAAAGTTAATTCACGAATACGAAAGTAATTGTAATGTAAGATTGATTTTAGGAAATGAATGGTTCAAGAATAGTTTGTGTTTGAAAGTGCCTAACGTAATCCCTACAATTATCCCTATGGCAAAAAAAGAATAAATATGACTCACTGCGGTGTAGTTTTCATCCTAGGAACTGCCATCCCTCGAAGATGGGACCTACCTGAAACATCAGAAAAAGGTTTTTTAGGTAACCATAGCTTGGCAGTATTTCCATGATTTTGGATTTCAAATTATTAAAAAAAAAATTAATTTGTGTTTAAGCTCAAAAATGTAAAACTAGAACTATCAGATCAAATAATAACAAATAAATTTTAAAAATTAACTGACGCCATCACCTACCTTTATTACGAATTTCCTGTAGCAGGTTAAGTGAAGAAACCATAATTATGACGATCCGAAAACCGTAACCGACACCCCCGAGAACACAGAAATTTAAGATACCCGAAGTTAAATAATTACCTTTTATAACACTGTACTGTACAAACACTGGTTGTACCCAAGGTGTTTGGGTAGTATAATTTTGTTACGATACTTATTCACTCAAATTTATCTACGATAACGAGAACTAGATTAATTTAACAAACACACTTAGTTTGCCATATAGTCACTTTAATCAAGAAAACCGATTTTCGCGAATGGCGTTTCGATAACGGAGGCTGTAAGGAAGTCTTGGTTTAAGTAAAATAAAGGGAACAATCTGCTGATAGTACAAAGCAGCATGTAATAATGTTCTTCATTTTATTCTGAACAGTTAAGTTTAAAAAACCTTGAAGAGGTTTCTTAAAAAGAAAGGCCTCCCAACTCCCCTCTGAACAATTTCCAACTCATGCGACGTTGAAAATTGTTCGTGCCTTTTCCTTACCACAACCAGTTTAAATACAATTTTATAATGAACAACCTTTATGATATAAAATGTTACCTCATTATGCGGACTCAAAAAGGATACCTACGGAAAACTGCCGAAAAGGTGATTAATTAAACTGAAATCAATGAATATGATAATTATTAAACTAAAATCTAGCATCAAACAATTAATAATTTTAAGAATATTTATACTTCACCGTTTGTGCTAAAAGAGAACAAGGAATAATGTTAGAAAAACACCCCGAAATTAAGCTGAAAATAAGAACTTAGTGCTGAAAAGAAAGTGTGATAATACTGACTGAAAGTAATAAATTAATGCTGAAATTTTAAAACCCACTATTATACATACTATTTACTTGCCATTTGTATTCACTTACCGTTTGTTTGTCTACTTACAGCATTATACAACATTGTCGCGCAAGTATACACAAATATTAACTACACTCCCGATAAATGTTGGAATTAAAACCGTTTAGAACAGAAATATTTACCCGAAAGATAATTCACGAATACGAAAGTAATTGTAATGTAAGATTGATTTTAGAAAATGAATGGTTCAAGAATAGTTTGTGTTTGAAAGTGCCTAACGTAATCCCTACAATTATCCCTATGGCAAAAAAAAGAATAAATATGACTCACTGCGGTGTAGTTTTCTTCCTAGGAACTGCCATCCCTCGAAGATGGGACCTACCTGAAACAACAGAAAAAGGTTTTTTAAGTAACCATAGCTTGGCAGTAAATTCAAGTTATTAAGAAAAGGATTAATTTGTGTTTAAACTCAAAAATGTGAAACTAGAACTATCAAACCAAATAATGACAAGTAAATTTTAAAAAGTAGTTGACGCCATTACCTACCTTTATTACGAATTTCCTGTAGCAGGCTAAGTGCAGAACCATATGATGATCCGAAAACCGTAACCGACACTCCCGAGAACACCGACATTTAAGATGCCCGAAGTTAAATAATTACTTTTTATAACACTGCACTGTACAAACACTGGTTGTACCCAAGGTGTTTGGGTAGTGTAATTTTGTTACGATACTTATTCACTCAAATTTATTTACGATAACGAAAACTAGATGAATTTAGCAAACACACTTAGTTTGCCATATAGTCACTTTAATCAAGAAAACCGATTTTCGCGAATGGCGTTTCGATAACGGAGGCTACTGTAAGGAAGCCTTGGTTTAAGTAAAATAAAAGGAACAATCTGCAGATACTACATAGCAGCATGTAATAATGTTCTTCATTTTATTCTAAATATTTAAGTTTTAAAAACCTTGAAGAGGTTTCTTAAAAAGAAAGGCCTCCCAACTCCCCTCTGAACAATTCCCAACTCATGCGACGTTGAAAATTGTTCAGGCCTTTTCCTTACCACAACCAGTTTAAATATCATTTTATAATAAACAGCCTTTATGATATAAAATGTTACCTCATTATGCGGAATCAAAAAGGATACATACGGAAAACTGCCGAAAATGTGATTAATTAAACTGAAATCATTGAATATGATAATTATTAAACTAAAATCTAACATCAAACAATAGGTAACGTGTAAACCAGTTGGCTGAAATTAAACATTTCAAATCAACCCTGAATATTTATTAATTTGAAAGAGGATAATAATTTTAAGAATATTTATACTTCACCGTTTTAGCTAAAAGAGAACAAGGAGTAATGTTAGAAAAACTCCCCGAAATTGAGCTGAAAATAAGAACTTAGTGCTGAAAAGAAAGTGTGGTAATACTGACTGAAAGTAATAAATTAATGCTGAAATTTTAAAACCCACTATTATACATACTATTTACTTGCCATTTGTATTCACTTACCGTTTGTTTGTCTACTTACAGTATTATACAACATTGTCCCGCAAGTATATACAAATATTAACTACACTCCCGATAAATGTTGGAATTAAAACCGTTTAGAACAGAAAAATTTACCCGAAAGTTAATTCACGAATACGAAAGTAATTGTAATGTAAGATTGATTTTAGAAAATGAATGGTTCAAGAATAGTTTGTGTTTGAAAGTTCCTAACGTAATCCCCACAATTATCCCTATGGCAAAAAAAGAATAAATATGACTCACTGCGGTGTAGTTTTCATCCTAGGAACTGCCATCCCTCGAAGATGGGACCTACCTGAAACAACAGAAAAAGGTTTTTTAAGTAACCATAGCTTGGCAGTAATTTCCATGATTTTGGATTTCAAATTATTAAAAAAAAAATTCATTTGTTTTTAAGCTCAAAAATGTAAAACTAGAACTATCAGATCAAATAATAACAAATAAATTTTAAAAATTAACTGACGCCATCACCTACCTTTATTACGAATTTCCTGTAGCAGATTAAGTGAAGAATCCATATGAAGATGTGAAACCCCGAACCGACACTCCCGATAACACAGAAATTTAAGATCCCCGAAGTTAAATAATTACTTTTTGTAGCACGGCACTGTGAAAACACTAGTTGTACCCAAGGTGTTTGGGTAATAAAAATTTCGGTACGTTACTGTTACACAGAATTTTACTTCTAACGACGCATACTTTTTAAATTTGACAAACACACTTAGTTTGCCATAATTTCACTACAACAAAAGGTCCGATTTCCGCGGATGTCGCAGCGATAACGAACTGCTAAGGAAAAATTTCATTAAAACTGCTTTGACGAACTAAGTACTTACTAATTTGCTTTTTGTAACAATGGCTAAATTAGATACCTTAATTTAATATTCTCTGTGTGTTATTTGTGGCATAATATTTTTTACTAAGCTTTCTGTCCTGCGGACCTCCTCTGCGAGCTTTGCCTCTAGAAACGCAGAAAATGAAGATACACCCCGGACAAGAAAGCCATTTTAAAATAAAGTTAATCGTTCATTACATCGACAGTTATATTAATTATTGAATATTTGACCAATGTCAAAAGATTTAAAAGTGCACATAAAATATTTTATCTAATTCCGTTTTGAAAAGTTGAATTTTACCTAACCTTTTGACGTTATGAAACGTCACTTTTTACCTAATCGAGTGTTGTAAAGATTTTTACGTAACTGAGTTACGTAAAGAATATTACACAACCCAATTTTCAACCAAATGCCGCGCAGATGCCTACTACAATAATAAATATAATAATTTATTGCTTGTCAGATATTGACAATGAATTATTATTTAGAACGTGGAAGAACGAAATTACGAAATTAGATAAAATTTTGTACGTAATACGTTATGAAAAGCGATATTGTTTGACTCACGTAATTTGCAAAACTCGCTAACGCTCGTTTTGGCAAACTTACGACTCGTCAAACAATATCGCTCTTTTCATAACTGATTACGTAAATAACTAATCCAAAATACCTGCTTTAATTTTTATAAATTAAGAAATGTGAACGATGATCAAAAATATATTTTCTAATGAAAAGCACGCTAAATTAGACAAAAATGTCATTAAAGTAAGTATTAACGATATCTTTAAAAAAATGCCAACAACACATCGTAATTTGATAATAGTTATTTACGATTTAAGAGGGATATAGACATTATTAACACACGTACTGTGAAGAATTGCAGAGAACGTGATTTCCGGACTTGCCCCGGCAAAATTTGGAGCTAGAATTAATTGTCAATTTCATTACCACTAGTGTGGTAATAATTTCATTATGGCACCCATTGGGATGACAAGACTATTACATTTCTAAAATGAGTGTGATGATATAACTTACCCCACGGTGATAGATAAAAAATAATACTACTGGCTTCACTTACCACTAGCTTACTTGTAAAAAAACTAACAAAAACGAGAAGCTCTTATTTAATTAATTAATTATGGACGATTTAACAATTTCAAAATATGCAACATCTCGTTAAAAGAATTTTTCAAATACTGAATTAAAATACCAACTGTTTTATGTGTGATTGAAAATGCTATAGAAATTGTGATAATAAATATCTATACGACGTTGTACCTGCTGCGACCTGCTTTGGTAGATAAGCGAACAGGCAGTTGTTAATCTTCAATGCAAAAAAGTTACTTCGTTTTTAAGGAATTTAAATAGTTTTTAATTTGCATTGACTGCAGGTTATTTATCTTGAATCTTTCTTTCTAAATTAAGACAAAATATTTGGCGAAGGAAATTTTCAGTCTTATAAACTACAAATCGTTTACCGTTGGGAATTAAATTAAAATACACAACATTTTGGAAAACTAGCAACATTTGTTTTAGAAATGACACTTTGGTAAAGATCTTGCTTCAACAATCACAATTTGCTAAGTGGAATTACTACAGCTTTAACTAGTTGAATTCAATTTGTTTTATGGGATGTATTAAGAATTAAATAAAACTATTTGAATTAAATAAGGCTACGTAACAACAATTTCTTAAATTTCTTTACACCAAAACGCGTATCTACCTTGTTTTAAAAAATTAGGCCGTTTTGTGGTCTATTAAACAAAACTTTAATTTATCACTTTACTCATTTACAAAACAACTGCGACCTAACAAGAGCCTATTTACGCATCACCTGTTTTTATCCAATATGTGCGACATGTGTGATGATAATTCCCGGAATACAGATCTGCCATATAATTACTTACTTCTTTAACTTTCCTTACAAATAATTTTTATCGAAATATTAATCATTTGTCTACCTTGAAAACGTGTATTACATTTAAATTTAAAAATTTATCAACAAAACTCTTGCTATACTAGCAATCAAAACGAAACAAATTGTAATCTACAAGCAGGCCTCATTACGTCATTACTTTAGGAGGACAAATGTATTTTTTGTTTTACTTACCGTTTTACTTTCATTTGAATAATTTTATATCTTAACTTATAAGTTTGTAATACGAAACCATTAACATCAAAGGCAAAGTTACTAACAAAAAAATTGAAAGTTGCGAAATTCTAGAATTATTTAGCATGAGGAAGGCAAATTTGTAACTTGGAAAGCAGTCAGGTCGAGAGCGTTGTGTATAAAGTTGCGGAAATGTTAGAAAACCATAAGTAAGGCATAACTTCGCCTACTAAACAAGCTAATTATTGCTTAAAATTAAGTAAAACAAAGGAAAAAACTAACCTTCGTCCGATTTGATATCAAGTTCTTCACTGGAAGAAGCGTCAATCGTAATACGTCTGAAACGTCCTAAATCCCTTAAATATTATCCTCCTTTTCGGAATCTGCCACTGCCCCTTCGACCTGGATGTCTTTTTTGGCATCGTCAAATTAAAAATCACAATCATAGCACGTATGTGAAACCGATGTTCACCCAACGGGTACAAATAACGAAGTGAGTAATCTGGTGTTATAACACATCATCGTCGATATATTCTTATCTTTTTGCTTTAAATATTGTACCAACGAGTGTGAATCAACGATACTAAATTGTGTAATTATCGAGGAAGAAAAGCGAAGGAAAATTGCTTCAATGTAACTAACGCACATAACTATTAAGTGACTGGTAAAGTCCCCTGATGACATCTCGCCACAATTAATTGATTAATTAATTAATTACAACAAAAGTATCAAGATTTACTGATCTTCCCCGCTTCTGAAACGTTAAAGATTATAAATTAAGGGGTTCTGAAATGACTCGTGTTACGGAAAAACTCATATTTTATCGGGGGAACTGCAGGAAATCTTTAAAATAAAATACTGCAGGGACCTCGGTTTATTACTTATATTAATCGTTATTAAAGTTGTTTTAAAAGAGTATTTTCAAAGAATATTTTACGAGAGTACTTCAGAAAAACAATTCGGTAAAATATTTCAGAAGAATGTTTCGGAAAGATACTCCAAAAGAATATTTCTGAAAAATACTTTAAAAGGATGTTTCAGAAAAGCATTTTCAAAGAATATATTAAAAGAAAAAAATAATCAAGGGTAATATAACAAGTGGTGAGCTTATTGTCGATAATATTTTGAAAATGTCACGAATGTTAATCCCAACGACGAAAATGCAACGACTGCGAAGCAGCAGTTGCATTTTCCAAAGATTGGGATTAACATGAGTGACATTTTCTAAATATTATCGATTTTTAAGCGAATCACGAGTTATATTTAGGAAGAGAATACAATGATTACATTTTTCACTAATCGGTGCTCTCGACTGTCAAATAATTTTTTGTTTGTACGTCATATTTACGTGGTTACTACGTTACTAGCGTTGCTATTGGAAATAACAAAATATTATCGCGGCAATAAATTATTTTCACTTATTGGTACAACATTTTCAAGCGTTGTGATTGGCTGATTTTCTTAAGAATTGTATTCTCCAGAAAAATATTTCAGAAGAACCTTTCAGAAAGATACCCCAAAAGGACGTTTCAAAAGGGTATTTTCCAAGAATATTTTAGAAGAATACTTCAGAAGGATGTTTCAGAAGAATACTTTCGAAAAATATTTTAGAAGAAAATATTTCCAAAATGTATTTCAAAAGAATATTTTCAAAAAAAATTTTAGAACAATATTACAGAAGAATAATTGAGGAGAATATTTTAAAAAAATATTTTTGAATAATAAATATTTCTGGAAAACACTTCACTTCAAAAGGATGTTAGAGAGGAATATTTTCCAAGAATATTGTAGAAGAATATTTTAGAAGAATAAATCAAGAAAACGATTCAGAGGAGTATTTCAGAAAGATACCCCAAAAAAATATTTCCTAAAATACCTACTTCAAAGTGATGCTTTATAAGAATATTTTCAAAGAAAATTTTAGAAGAATATTTCTGAAAAAATACTTGAAAAGGATGCTTCAGAAGAATATTTCAGGGACATATTTGAGAAGAATACTTCAAAAAGATACCTTAAAAGAATATATCTGAAAAAGACTTGTGAAACGTCCGAGGCAAGCGAAGTATGGAAAGCGATTTAGGACATGTTGCAGTCCATGCTCTCTCGCGGGATGATAGTGCTGATACTTTTACTCTTTACTTTCAAAATAATGCTCCATGAAACGATTTCAGAAGAACATTTCGGAAAAATACATCAAACTAATTGTTCTATGAAATATTTTGAAAAACCTATTTCAGAATAATATTTCGGCCAAACACATCAGAAGAATATTTCAAAAGAATATTTCTCAAAAATTTATCATTACGCCGACTTACATGAAGTTGAAAAGTCAGGAGTTTGCTTTCATCAATTTGATTAGGTGAGATCTAGGCTTACGACTGCCAAGGATCTCAACATGCATCGATTGCTGTGTTCGTTTAGCAACACCCGACCTGAATTTCCCATTGTTATGAAGTAAGCTCTTCTTAAGCACTGCTTGTACAATTGTGTTATAAATTGAGGAAATTTACTGTAAATTCTTAGCAAAATGTCTGATGTTTGCCTGGTGTTCTTTGTTAGGATTTATACTTTTAATTGCTTCTTCCACTTTTTCTACCGTAAATAATTTGTCATCCACACTATTTATTGCTTCCTTTAGTTGATTCTTTATTATTATTATTATTATTATTATTATTATTATTATTATTATTATTATTATAGGCCTTTATTTATCAATCAAGTATACATAATAATTGACAATATGTTGACATATATATATAAAATATGACAATATAATGAAAATATAAGGTGGTATCTACACCATCGGATTTGTATGAACCTGTTGAACAGTTCGATTGAAAGATGGAGTAACAACAGGCGTTTAGATGCGCCGACAAATTTTACCGGTTCCGACAAAGCTATCCGGGAAAAATTGAAGAAAGATAGCTAGACTTAAATGATCCACAACTTTATTACTACTCTTTATGAGCCTATATGATGTAAAACAATTTTTGTTAGATTCATTATTTAGCAGCGACGCATTTACTTCAAAATAAATCATTGTTAATCAAACTCAAAATAATATACAGTTTATATAGGTCTAGTTATGTGCCTGACGAAAAACCACTCTTAAATTTTTTATTGGTAAGATTATATTTGCAGTAGCCAGTTCAGGTAAGCGACACCCCCCCCCCCCAACGCAAGCCTTGGTTCTCCCTCATCTACTAACACTAAGGGGATAGATGACAACCATATAAGGGCGTACATGGGTGGAGAATAATAAAGTAAGAAAGAAAACCAGAAAACAAGTGGCATATTTGCTACAGTTGAAGTTCTGAAACAATTTGTTATGTGTGTTGGGGAATCCAGACTTTCATTTTACGCGTGGCATGGATTTTTCTGCAAAAATGTACTGTGTAATCAAAATGTTTCAAACTTGATACTAACATATGTAAAATGAAATGAAGATTCCAAAAATTCCATTTAAAACACTAAAATTGAGGTTAATTTCGGTGAAACCAGGAGTGACAGAATCTTACGTTCTACGTCAAATAGTGCAGTTTTAAAAGTGAATTATGTAGCGACATATGTATACAAAATTTCATTTTCATATCCTAAAATATAATAAAAAAAAAAATAAGTATACCGCAGATTTCATTGATACCCGGCATATACATAGAATTTTAGTAACTCATTAAAATACATAAAAGTATTACCTAAAGCAGTAGATCATTAAAAACTTACTTTCTAAAAAATAATATTTATTTTTAAACTCTCCCCTACTGCATATGTGGAGCTGCAACTCTGATCGTAGCACTAGTAATCAGCCTTTATAAGCGAGTTAGAAGCAACAGCTATCACGACTGGGAGTTAACCTGCGGACCTTTCAATGTCTGAAATAAAACATACAGCCCGAATTTTTGAGATCACTTTGTTTTATCAGAACCTTAGTTTATGCTATAGTGCTACTCACTTCAGTACCATATAGCTGTAGTAAATATTATCACAACAGTTGTGTTGGTAAATTAAAAGGAAATATTGTGACGTTAGAAAAGGGAACCTATTGTTTGTTGTGCTAAAAACTGTGACGAAGAAGTGAAAACTGTGCAAATTTCCAGTGAAAACTTTGATTGTGATGAAGGTGTGTTAATGGACAATGGTAAGACTGAAGTAAACTTACTAAAGTATATAATTAATTAAAGACAAAAATATTTTAATTCGTGAATTATTTGACAAAATCGAATTACTTTGGGGCAAAATAAAATACCTAGAATACGACAAGTTTAGTAATAAAAGCGAACCTATGAAATGTTTATCGCCACAACACTCCAATAAACTAAGTTACGCTGGAAAAACTTCCAGCAATAAAATTGAAATTCAAAGGTCAGATACCAAACAACATCACGTTAATAATAACACCAGAGAAATCTCATCTTGCAAGCATGGAAAACAGAAACCGGGGTCTTCAAAAGAAAATCCATCGGTGGTAACACAGAAGCACTTCAATGTTGCAATAACTGAAGCAGCTAATCAGCAACGTTTAACCGATTTAATCAATATCAACGCTGATGAAAATAAATTAGTGACTATGAAAATTAAAAAGAACGGTTTCAAACAGAGGAGCGTCGTTGTCGGCGTGAATGAACAAGCTGGAATTGATAAACTTTTGCATGTCTTTGTATCGCGCGTTCAACCCAAATTCGCCGACATTGATGTACTAAATTTCTTAAAACAAAATCAAATTAAAATAATCTCATGTGAAACTCTTACAACAAAATATGACACCTACAAGTCCTTCAAATTATCTGTGAACTGGGATGATAAAGAAAGGGTTTTAGATAAAAATCTCTGGGGTAAAAATATCTTAGTAAAACCGTTCAGATTCAAGAGATCAAATAACTTAGATTTTCAGGGCGAACAGAAATTAACATCATTGACCTAGGCAAAAATCATCCTAAGAAGAATCTGTCCTGTAACATAACAAAGAAGCATCCAACCCCTGGCTCAAATCTTTTAATAAATAAATCGATGAACTCCACGTTGACTGTTTTACACGCAAGTGTGAGAAGCTCCCGAAATAAATTTGACGAACTTAAAGTATTTTTTTCACTACTAGTATTAGAAGATGTCATTATTGACCTTATTTTCGAGCCCAGAAGATGATTTTCTCTCCTAGTGGTCAATAATTTTTTATTATTGACTACTGGTTAATAATGGAAACAATTGCTATGCGCTCAGGTGCCTATTTTAAATATGTTTTACCCAAATGTCAATTGAAATTAACCTCTCCCCTTGTTTTCAAGCAAGGCTATTTGATTTTTGTGGATATTTAGAAATAAATATACGCATCTGTCATTTTATTTTTTATTTATGGAAAAATGATTAATTAAGAGGAATAATGGTGCTAGTAGTGAAAAAAATAGTATATAAACCACGGTAGAGAAGACTTTTCTCAGCCTCACAACTTATTTCCCTCCATGCTTCGCATGTCGGGAAATAATACTGCTCGGCTGAGAAAAATGTCTTCTCTACCTTGGTCTATAATATACTATTTAAGTAAATTTGATTCTGATATCATCTGTTTATCAGAACATTGGCTAGGTGACCTAGAGGTACCATTATATCAGCTAGAAAACTACACAGTTGCTAATTATTATTGTCGTAACAATTTAAGAGGAGAGGGTACTGTAATTTATGTTAAAAAAGCAATATCTCACTCAAATTGGTCACAATTTCAATTCAAACATGTTGAACAGCACTTTGAAAGTTGTTGTACTATTACAAATGTTAATTCTCAATCTTCTGCTAAGATATTACTAATTTTTTTTTTTTTAATTTATTTGAACCGGATCAGCACTTTCTTGTGCTATACACAGTTGTTTTACAATAATTTATAATATGACTGTATATAAATAATTTTGGAGGACGATGCCTCTGTAACTAAATTAGATTACAGCGTTAAAATTATTAGGTAGTTATAATACGTCAATCGACGATAGTACTAATAGTCTGTTAAATCTTGGGGCAATTTTCTTTTCAGTCTTACATGTATGTCTTTTCTCCCAAGGCTATAATACACTGCACTTGAACACAGGTTAATGTTTGCAAAAAATTTAGTTTTCACTTTGTTTATGTGTTCTAGGATGGTTGGTATGCCCAGTTCGTGGTGGAGTTGGCTATTACGCACAAACCATGGGGAATTCGCTGCTATACGTAAAATTTTATTTTGCATAACCTGTAGTTTGTTTAAGTTTGTTTTTGTTGTATTACACCACACTGAGCACGCGTAAATGAGGGTAGGCCTCAAGATTGTTTTATACATTAAAAGGGCACAGTCTAGGTGCAGATAAGATTTTCGATTAATCAGAGGATATAGAAGCATTAATCTTGCATGACACTCATTAAGTTTTTTATTAATGTGGAATCCCCATCCCAATCGTGTATCCAGGTAAACTCCAAGATACTTGACAGCGGAGTCTCTAGGATCCCATTGGATTTCTTTCTGATTCACATATATCTTGGGTAGGTTTCCTATTCTTCTGAGTGTGAACACTTTTACTTGACATTTTGTTACATTAAGGGTAATTTTCCATTTGCTGAGCCATATATTGATGTTATTTAGCGCGTTTTGCAGTTCTGTCACTGCAATTACGAGATTTTCATTCTGCGTCGCAATTGCAGTATCGTCTGCAAACATCGCTAGTGTGGAATTCATGATTACAGGTATATCATAGACGTATATGTTAAATAATATAGGACCTATAATGCTGCCCTGTGGAACGCCACAATTAATGGGTTTTATTTGAGAAAGAGCTGAGTTAACTCTAACTGCGAACGTTCTTTTACTAATAAATGATATAATGATCTTTGTAAAATAGTCCGGTATTTCGAGCTTAATCAGTTTGTATTGAAGGCCGGCTAACCAAACTTTGTCGAAGGAGTTCTGGAGGTCTATGAATGACACTATCGTGTATTTTTTGTCTTCGTATCCTTTCTCGATAAGTTCTGTTAATCGTAGAAGCTGTTGTGTTGTGGAATGATTTTTCCTAAAGCCAAACTGATGGTTAGGTATAACATTTTGTTCCATTATAGTACAGGAGCTAAGTGCATCGATTGTGCAAAAATGTATACAAGCATGCAATTTTCAGGGATGCTAGTATATCATGTATTAAGCAAAATAAGCGTCAGACCCATTTTGAAACCCCCCCCCCAATTCCGAACACCCCCTCCTCCAAGTGGTAGGGCGGAGCATCTCAGATTTTAATTAATTGTGGCCTTATTTAAAAATATTTTTTAATTTTTGTAAAATGCAAAGATTACTATTGTTAAAAACGAATTTATTGTAAAATTCTTAGCAGCGACTTATAGATATGCTGGTTTTACTTAAAAGCCAATACATATATACGGAAACAGTCTGAACATAATTTATAGCGACAACTGTGACTATTAAATTTAAAAAAAAATGTAATCTTAGCGCACGCCGTTTAGAAAGTATCAGCAATTATTTGTTTAGAGATGCAAAGTGCATGCGCATCTGCAACGCACGTATCTTAGTACCGTAGTCTATGCCGGTTCGAGTGTGTTTATAAAGTATTACACCTTTCTGTACTATTTAGTGTCAAAATATGTCACTAAACTTTAACCTTTGCATTTTGTGCCAATCGAAAGATAAGCTTCCATTATTGTGCCCTGCAGTGAGAAAAAGAAAAGGTTATGAGAGTCTTGCAGCAAATTTACTGCAATTTAAGGAATTAGGTGCTTTACCTGCAGACATTTATTTAATAATATTTGATGAAGGAGGCGGTGTAGAACGTTTTTTCCGAAAATATAAAGTGTCGTGGCATAAGAAATGTGAATTAAAATTTAGTTCATTGAAACTTAAACGCTTACAAAACAAACGAACAAAAGATGTATGCACTAGCAACAGTGAAGCAGTTACAACTAGGACTTCAGCAGATAACTCAATTGTCAAAAACAATACTAGTAATATGGCAAAAGTACGCCTATTCTGTGAACTACCATCCAAAAAGAAAGAGCCGTTAAGAAAAGTTCAGACATTAGAACTGGATAGAAAATTAAGAAATTACGCTCGAGAGATTTCTGGCAACAATAAATCTGATAACAAATCGGTTTTGGAAGGTATAAGTAACTTTGGCAAATGCTATAGAATTTATGAACGACGGCAGAACTGAAAAGTCCGTTTTTAAATTAAGCGAATTGGTTATACTATACAAAGATCATATGGAGCAATTAGGTTTGCATCATATCCCAGTTCATTCCACCAGACTAAAAGATAGGATTTTATCTAATATTCCAGATATAGTAAGTAAATCAGAAGGCAGGGATGTCATGCCAAAATTTTACAAAAATATGTTCTTGAATATCAATACACTTTCAAAGGACGTTTTTCTGAAACATGTTAGGAAGAGCCCGTTCCACAAATACTGTTCCAGTTCATAACTATGCTTCTAACGGGATCTTTAAGTAATTCAAATAATAATAAAATCATTCAACCAGTCCTGTCCATTGCACAAACAATAGCATTTAACACAATTTCTCGGCCTAGACGTTCTTCAGTTGGCTCAACTCGTCACAATAGGGTAAGAGAACCACCACTTCCCATTTATTCAGCTCTGAAAGTTGAAGGTACTAAATCTATGAATGATCCTATTCCGAGAAACAGTTATAAATTCTTTAAAACGCCTAAAATCAAGAATACAGTTCAAGATAAACACAATGAATGACTTGTCATTGTATAGCCGCTTATATATAGCTTGTCAGTCGAGACAGGGAGATTTAGACAATTTTTTTAAACATGAAAATCAACTGTGTCCCCCTGCATTATCAACCATCTGGTGAAATGAGGCACTGTAATAAATCTGATTTGTTACAGTGTTTCGAAGATGATATTGTATATGATGTTCCTCATACTGATTCTATTATACTGGACGGTGCTGCTATAATAAACATATTAATTCCAAAAAACTGGTAAAACTTTCAGGAATACATGGATACCATTTCCGCCCCCTATATACTTTCCCAATTAAGAGAAAGAAAAATACTGGATGTGGTATGGGAAGTTTACCTACTGCAAAAATAGCATTACATTAAAGAACAAACCAGAAGTAATCGCGGTATAGGCCAAAGAAAGCTTGTTGCACCCACAGCTCCCATGCCTAAAAACTGGTCTATGTTTCTTAGAGTTGCAGAAAATAAATCAGAATTATTTTCAATGCTCTCCAGTTATATTGTAAATTTAGAGACGCCTCGTAAAATTATTATATCAACCTTAAAAGATTCTATCTTAATTTCACACTGCAATCACGAAGAAGCCGATACACGGATGTTTGTTCATGTTTTAGACATCTTCGAAAATGGACTAACAAAAATTATGATAAGAACCGTTGATACGGATGTAGCAGTTCTTGCAATTTTTATTTCGTATAAACTACCTTCTTCTTCTTCTTCTTTTCTAATCCTTAATGCCCTTTCGGGCGTCGGATGTTAGTCTCTAGTCCTGTATCCAGTTTTTCCATCGTTTTCTGTCCCTCGCTATTATTTTCATTTCATCCATTGTCACTCCCCTTTCTAATTCTATTTCTTTGATTTGTTCCATCCATTTTCTCCTGGGTCTGGGTCTTTGCTTTTTGATTGGTTTTCCCGCTTCCATAATTCTTCTTGTGGTTCTGTTAGGTTCCATTCTCACTATGTGTGCGTACCAGTTTAGTTGCTTCTTTTTTATTTTTTCCATTATTGGTTCCTGTTTCATTATCTCTCTTATGTCTTCATTTTTTATTCTGTCCCACTTAGTTTTTCCTGCCATTTTCCTGAGGTGTTTCATTTCCATTGCATTAATTTTAGGTTCGTCTTTTTTCCTAAGTGTCCAGTTTTCGCAGGCGTATGTTATGACTGGTATTGTTAGCATATTGTGTATTTTCTTTTTCACCTCTATGTCGATGTCTTTATGTCCTAGTATTGTTTTATTTATGGTATAGTAGATTCTTGTTGATTTATTTGCTCTATTTACTAATTCTGCATCTATTTTTCCGTCTTCCGTTAGCATACTTCCTAGGAATTCATATGTCGATACTCTTTCCAGATTCTTGTTTTTACATTTTATTTCGTTGTTGTTCTGATCTTCTTTTTGTTTTTCATTCACAATCATAGTTTTTGTTTTACTAATGTTCACTTCCATTTTCATGTTTTCTATTTCTTCAGTCCATGCGTTTATTAACTTCTGCATTTTGTTCTTGGTGTTCGATATTAATATCACGTCGTCTGCGTATATGAGGCTACTTACTTTGATTGCTTCTAAGTTCTTGTAGCCGATTACTGTATCCAACTGAGTGTACTTTTCTTTTATTTGTTTAGTTATCTTATCCATTATAGTTATAAACAGTAAGGGACTTAGGCTGTCGCCTTGCTTAATTCCTTTATCCATTTTAAACTCGTCTGATCTTTGTCCTGCCATTTGTACTTTTGCTTTTACTGTTTCATATGTACTTCTTATTGCGTTTATTAGGTTATTGTCTACTTTCAGTTCTCTCAAAGTCTTCCATATTTCCCGTCTATCTACTGTATCGAAGGCAGCTTTCAGATCAATAAATGTTAGGTACAGTTCTTCGCCTTCTTCGATTTTTCTTTCTATTATATTTCTGATAATATATATGTTATCATTTGTTTGTCTATTTGGTCTGAAAGCTGCCTGTTCTTCTCCTAATTTTGTTTCGATTTGATTCCTTAACCTTTTTTCTAGGATTTTCGTGTATGTTTTGTAGCTAGTTTGGGCTAGGCATATTGGCCTGTAATTTTCGCAATGTGTCTGGATTCCTTTCTTGTAAATTGGTATTAATAGATTCTTTTCCCAGTCTCTCGGAATTATTTTTTCTTCCCATGCTTGTCTACAGATATTCCATAACCAGTCTATTCCTTTTTGGCCCATCCATTTTAACATCTCTGGGGCTATGCCGTCTTCCCCACAAGCTTTACCAATTTGTATTTTTTGGATTGCTTCCTCAACTTCTTCCCTCTTAATTGCTTGTTCATGTTCTATTTGTTCTCGAGTTATGCTGTCTTCCGGTACTGCTGTCGTATGGTACGTATTTGTGTAGAATTCTTTCCATGTTTCTAGAATTTCCTTTGTGTCTATTTGTATTTGTCCCTGAGTATTTTTTATTGCTTTTATTCTTTTCCTTTTATCCCCTCTTAATCTTTTTATTCTCGTCCAGAAATTTCTGGTGTCTAATTTGTGTAGCTCTGTTATCTCTTCTCCTATCTTTTTCCAGGATTCCTTTTTTGCTTTCTTAATGGCTTCTTTCACTATGTTTCTCTTTCTTTTGTATTCATCTTTATCCCCCATTTCTTTTGTTTGGATATAGCGTTTCCATGCTATTTTCTTTTCCTTTACCTCTCTTCTTATATCGTTAGTCCACCAGCTTGTCATTTTCATGTGTTTGTTACGTTTACTTATCCCACATATGTTTTCTGCTACCTTCTTCAGTGTTTCCTTGAAAACTCTCCATCTTTCCTCTAGCGTCCACGTTGTTTGAAGATTCATCTTTGTTTGAAATTCTTTGTCGGTGTCTTTCTGGTATTTTTCTTTACTTTCTGCATTTTTGAGCTTATGTATTGCCAAACTGCTATAGTTTCGTATTTCTTGGTTGTCGCTTAATCTAGTTTGATATTTTGTTGTTACTAGTCTGTATTGTGTTCCAATTTCTGCTTCTTTTTTTGTTTCGATTTTTTGTATTTTCTCTGTTAAGTCTTGTGTGTATGTAATATAGTCTATTATACTTTTGGCGTTGCGTTCTTCTGCAATAAATGTGTATTTGTCCTCTAGTGGTTGATCCCACAACGTGTTTCCTATTAATAAGTCGTTTCTTTTGCAGAAGTCAATCATTTTTAATCCATTTCTATTTTGGGTTCTTTCTCCATAGCTACCCATACATCCCATTCCTCTGTTTTGGTCTTTTCCAACTCTACTATTCCAGTCTCCCATTATTATTGTTTTCTGATTTTCTTCTTTCATTTCATCTTGTATTTGTTGTAGGTCTGCATAGAATTTCGTCATTTCTTCTTCTGCTGTTCCTTCTATCGGTGCATATATTTGGATAATATTAATTGTTTCTTCTAGTTTTATGGTTATTGCTATTATTCTTGAGTTTATTGTCTTAATGTCTGTTATTCTTTTGTTTATTTCCTCTGTGGTTATTATTCCTACTCCTTCCTTCGCTTTTTGTTCTGGATCTACCCCCGAGTAATAAAGGGTGTATTCGCTTGTTAAATATGTACTTCCTTTGCCCTTTTTCTTAGTTTCGCTTATTCCTAGAATTTGTACGTTATTTCTGTCCATTTCCTCTGTTAATTCTATCTCTTTCCCTGTTAATGTTCCTATATTCCAGATTCCTATGCCTATCGTTTCCTTTTTAATTTCTTTTCCCTTGTTACTTTTTGTATTGTTTTTGTTCGTGTCCTTTTTCGTGTCCTGTTTCGTTGCCTGTATCATTATATTTGCTTGTGTACGGGTTAATTTCTTTTGGAGTTTTTTGGAATTGTGCCAGTATCTCGATTTGTTCTAGTTATTTTATGTAGCTGGTCCTGCAATTCTTCATCTGGGGATCTCTCGCTAAATCTTCTTCCTCCCACTTTATCTTTTGGTGTTCTTTCCTTCCCCGGGTTTGTTTCGGGTTCATTTCCTATTGCGTTTAATTGTTCCAGATAAAAAAATTCTCCGTTTATTATTAATTTGTTATATCTCAGAATTGCGTGGTGTCCCTGTGTTCTTATTTTATTTCTGTGTTTTATCAGTTCTTTTCTAATTTCTTGCGTCTCCTTTGAGTAATCTTCCTCTATGTATATTTTTCTTCCTTTTAAGTTTTTAGTTCCTTTCAAAATCTCCATTTTCTTTGTCCATTTTCCGAGTTCCACTAGTATTGGTCTAATTTTTCCGTTTTGGTGTTTGCCCAGTCTCCTGGTTTCTACTACCTCTTCTTCCATTACTATTTCTATTCCTATGTCTCTAAGGACCACTCTTATTTTCTCTTTTAGTTGTAAATTACTCTCCTCTTTTTGGTCTTCAATACCGTGTATTATTATGTTCCTTTTTTTAATTTCCCTGGTCATTTCTTCCATTTTCCTCTCTTGTTGTGTGTTTCTTAATTTTAGGTAATGGTTTTCATTCTTGAGCTGTTCATTTTCTTTTTTAATTTTATTTATTTCCTTTTGGAGCAAATCCATTTTATTTTCCATGCGCTGATCTCTTTCTTCCATTCTGTCTAGTTTCTTATTTATTTCTTCTAGCATTTCCTGCATTTTACTGAATTTTATTTCCTTCTTGTAGAATGTATTTTCCTCAAGCCGTCCCTGTTCGTTGTTCATATGAGCGCTGCTCGTGGCTCGCCTATTTCTATGCTGTACGGGACGGAATTACGCGATAGCTGGTTCTGTTGCCGCGATATCGGTTGACCCCGAATCTACTTCTCGGGAGGTCGCGCCGATCTCAGTCTATTTTATTTCTTAATTAGTTAAATATGATAGATCCTACCTTGGTTTATTCTTCTTTTACTGCTATTAGCACTTTTTATAACTTTTCCCTTCACCAATTGTTTTAATTTACGTTGCTACACCCATTAATTGTCCAAAATGTGGCATGTATTTACCTCACTGTTTACACTTCCAGTACCAGGACCGGACCTATAAACTACCATGAGTTGAAATATGGTTAGCATTTGGGACAGGACAACATTTTCGTTATATACCAGTACATTTACTCGCAAAGAAACTAGGACGTAAATCCCTAGGATTGCCGTTGTTTCATGCATTGACTGGATGCGATACAGTTTCCTCTTTTTCTGGGAAAGGAAAAAAAGTGCATGGGAAGCGTGGTCCTTCTCGAATGTGACGAAAACCTTCATAGACCTGACTACGTCTCCTGCACTGCCGTCAGACGATCAACTTATAATAATAGAACAGTTTATTGTAGTTTTATATGATAAATCAAGTTCCTGTACATCAGTTAATGAGTTTCGTAAATATTTGTTTACCAAAAAGGCACGAAATGTAGAAAACATACCGCATACAGAAGCTACCTTAAAACAACATATATTAAGGTCAATTTATCAGGGTGGATATCTTTGTGGAGATTGTTTATCACCCATACACAACGAATCTCCGGTTATCTGGGGGTGGAAAATGGACAATACTTATTTAATTCCCCACTGGACTGATTTAAAAGGCGCATCACAATCTTGCGAGGAACTTATAAAATGTGGCTGTAAAAATTGTGGTAATAGATGCAAGTGCAATAAATATAATTTAAAGTGCACTCAACTTTGTATGTGTGACGGTTTATGTGATCGAGGAAACGGAAGTGATGATTTAGATTTATAAACATTCCACTTGTTTCAGTAGATGCGTTAGCTCTATGCAAGGCAAAGAACTTTCATTTAACAAACATTTAATCATATCTGATAAGAGTTTATTTACGTTATAGTTTAAACTTGTATTATCTTAATCAAAATGTTCTAAGATGTTTTGTTACATAATAACATGTTTTGGTTTAAAAATAATATTTTTCTAATAACTGTTTACAAAACAATACAAAAAGAATAGAAGTTCACAGCATTCTATAATTTTTTGTGCAAACAGAATTCAAATATCTTTTTAAATAAAGCCACAATTAATTGTAATAGGAGCCGCTACACTCCATCACTTTGGAGGGTTATTTCGGAGTGGGGGGGGTGATTTTGAAGTGGGTCTGATGTTTATTTTAATTACTATATGATACACTATCATATCCCAAATTTGTATGCTTGTATACATTTTTGCGCAATCAGGCCTTATTTTTGCACTTAGCTCCTGTACTATTAGCGTTGTTTCTAATCTCACGTAAATTACTTTTTCCAGCAGTTTTGAAACTACCGATAGAAGGCTAATTGGTCGGTAGCTTTCAGGTTTGTGTTTGTTTTTTCTTGGTTTTAGAAAAGGTAATACGTGGGCATGCTTCCATATATTCGGAAAATACCCCAATCTAAGACATGCGTTGAATACATTTACAATATAGATTATACCCTTTTTTGTAAGATGTTTCAGGATGTTGTTTGTAATCAAATCCGGCCCAGGTGATTTTTTTATTGATAGTTTTGCTATATAGGATTGCACTTCCCTTGGCGAGGTCGGGTAGATGTGGAGCGGGTATCGATAGTTATAGTTTTCAATAGTATCATTCACTTTATGCGTAAAAGCGTGATTGTTGTTTGTGTCCGTAGTAAACACTTCTTCGAGATGGGATGCAAGAGCATTGGCTTTTACCTCGTCTGATGCATAGTTGATGTTATTTCTAGTTAATGGATGTATTTGGTTAGGTTGTCTTAAAATCCTTTTTGTTGCCTGCCACATGGTTGCGTCACGTGGTTGTAATTCTTCTATATATTTGTTATATATGAAGTATCGGTGCTTGTCAAGTTCTGTTTTAACTCTGTGTGTGAGCTGATTCATTTGTGTTCTGAGATTAGGTTGACGTAGTCTTTGCCATTCCCTTCTGGCTTTGTTTTTCAGTTTTATTAGTTTCAATATCTCTAGCGGTGGTTGTGTATTCATTCATTCATTCATCGGCGGTGCAAAGTAGCAGCACTCAGGCCCTAGGCCCATTGTGCATCCGCCGCAAATTAAAGGATGCCTTCATACAGACCGACACCTAGCCCAAAGGCTAGGATCTTGTCCATGGAGGCGCTCCGTGTGTCGTCGGGCTCTAGGAGTCCGGCTCCAAGTATTCGATGTCTCAGAAGGAGGAATCTGGGGCACCGTAGAAGTAGATGAAGGGAAGTCTCATCTTCATCGTTACAGAATCTGCAAGTTGGGTCCTCGGAGAGGCCCATCAAATGCAGGTGCCTTTTAAAGAGTCCATGGCCCGTAAGGAGGCCTGTGACCATTCTGATGTGCTTCCTGCTAAACCTAAGAAGCTGTTCGGACCTAGTTTTTGAAGGTCTGTGGATGAGTAGCTTCGCTTGTCTTAGCCCAGACCGCGAAGCCCAATATGAGATGAACTGAGAGTGGGTCCAATCTCTAATTGCTAAGTAAATGCTTGCTTTAGGTAGACCGAGGGCCGGTTCAGGGCCTAAGAAGGGTTCCGAAGAGCCCTCCCTAGCCAGGCGGTCGGCCTCCTCATTGCCAGGAATGTTGCTGTGACCAGGCACCCAGATTAGTCGAACACAATTGGTTGAGCCGAGCCTTTCCAGGGCCACACGACAATCCTTGACTAGGTTGGATTTGGTTTTAACAGAACTCAAAGCTTTGAGTGCTGCCTGACTGTCGGAACATATATAGATGTGCCTGTTCTGGTAGCCTCTGGCGAGGTTTTCCTGGACACAGACTAAGATTGCGAAAACCTCAGTTTGGAAGACTGTGGAAAACTTTCCTAGTACGAGAGACAATCTCATTCTAGGTTGGTCGCCGTAGATGCCGGCACCGGATCCTTCATCTGTCTTTGATCCATCTGTAAACCACAGTAGATCAGAAGATCTGACGCGATTCCTGAGCAAAGCAGAGCATTCATCCCTTGCAGGGATGGTTATCTCGTAGTTCCTGGTGAAGGAGTAGCAAGGGGACACTACATCACTGCGAGCACTCAGCAGCGGCTCGGACTCTATCAAACGAGACAGAATCCGAACGTGTCCCTTCAGCCTCCCATCACCCTTCCAATGGCCGCTCGTAAGCAGTCTGTAGGCCGACTTTCGCGCTTCCGCCTCAATCACAATGTGAAGGGGCGTTAGGTTTAGAAGAGCTTCCAGAGCCGCCGAGGGCGTGGTACGACCAGCCCCCGTGATGGCAGAACTTGCTAACCTCTGAAATTGGGTTAGCGCCATTTGAGTGTGTTTCCCTGCAGTTGAGGGCCACCACACCAATGATCCATAAATGATGACTGGTCTGATCACCGTGGTGTAGATCCACATCAACACTTGAGGGGACAAGCCCCATGTAGTTCCAAAGGTCCGACGACATGCCCAGAAGGTGGTCGTGGCCTTCTTT
The DNA here is from genome assembly GCA_963082815.1 of Melanotus villosus. Classification (NCBI taxonomy): domain Eukaryota; kingdom Metazoa; phylum Arthropoda; class Insecta; order Coleoptera; family Elateridae; genus Melanotus; species Melanotus villosus. The sequence continues at coordinate 29,543,388 of OY720424.1, forward strand.
ATTTGTCTGGTTAAGTGATTATTCCAGACCAGTTTAGTATCTAGGGTTATGCCCAGGTACTTAACTGTGCTTGAGGGTCTCAAAGCTGTCCCAAATAAAATGGGTTCCCTGAAGGCTTCTAGTCTTCTTTTTCGGGTGAATATTATAAGCTCGGCCTTGGCAGGATTAACTGTCAGGCCATGAGCTGAACACCACCTCTGCACTATAGAAAGCGCCCCTTGCATTAATCTGCTAACTGTATCAGGAAATTTATCTGAGACCAAGATTACAAGGTCATCAGCATAACCCTGCGTATAATAGCCTGCCGCTTCCAGTTCCACAAGAAGTCCATCGAGGACGAGACACCACAACAGAGGTGATAGCACACCACCCTGGGGGCAGCCTCGTCTCACCGAGGTCCTCACTGTGGCACCGCCAAGCGATGCTAGAATTTCCCGATTAGTCAGCAGGGCTCTAACCCATCTGACGACGGTAGTGTCGATGCCATGGTCAATGGCGGCTTGACCGATGGAGTCGAAGGATGTGTTGTCGAAGGCTCCTTCAATGTCAAGGAAGGCACCTGCAGCCAATTCCTTGTGTTCTAGCGCTTTTTCGATCTTAAAAACGATCGGGTGAAGCGCTGTCTCCACAGATTTTCCTGCTTGGTAGGCGTGTTGATGCGGATGCACCGGATTGGTGATAAGTGCGTTATCTTTAATGTACCTCTCAACTAAACGTTCTAACGTTTTGAGAAGGAAGGATGTCAGACTGATTGGCCTGAAATCTTTGGCGGTGTCGTGCATAGCACGTCCCGTCTTAGGAATGAAAATAACCTTAACCTTTCTCAGGGGTATAGGAATGTACCCCGTCGCCAGGCAGGCCCGAAGTAGATGGTATAGGGGGCGCTGAAGGGTCTCCAGCCCCTCCTGAAGGAGGGCAGGGAAAACACCGTCGGCCCCTGGGCTTTTAAATGGGTCAAACGAGGCTATGGCCCATTTGAGGCGATCAAAAGTAATCACTTTAGAGGCCGTTTTCCAGTCAGAGGTGGAAAGAGCAACTGTAGGTGGCCGTTGCTGGGTAACTAGAGTACTAGTACCCCCAGGAAAGTGTACTTCTATGAGATGCTCCAAGCACTCTTTGTGGCTGGAAGCTGTAGTGCCATCTGGAAGTTTCAAAGACTCCAGACGCGATCGTTTGTCCTTACCCAGAATTTTAATAAGGCGAGTTGCATCGGGCAGAGACTCAATACCGGAGCAGAAGTCTCTCCACGCATCCTTCTTGTGACTGCGGATGCGGTCTTTATAGAGTCGCTGGGAACTTTTGTAGATCTCCCAGTCCTCCGGTTGGTGAGAGCGCAGGGCTCTGTTAAGAAGCCTGCGCGTCTCCTTACGAAGTGTTTGAAGTTCAGAGTTCCACCACGGAACTCTTTTACGTCTGTTTTTCTTCTTCAAGGGGCAACATTTCTCAAAAGAGGAAGTGATTGCCCCGAGTAGGACAGCAGTAGAAGTCTCGATGTCCCCAGTGGTTCTAGGGATTTTGAGCTGTGGTAGCCCCTCACTGAGGGACGTACGATAGGCTGCCCAGTTGGTGGCCTTGGGGTTCCTGTAGAGCTGGACCACCGTAGAGGGAGCCAGATCTAGAACAAATTTGATGTGGCGGTGGTCCGATAAGGAGGGCTCCGCCGCAACATGCCAGTCTTTGACATAAGAGGACACAGAAACTGAGGCCAAAGTGATGTCAATGACTTCCTGCCTTCTTTGAGTAATGAAAGTCGGCCGAGTTCCCTGATTTAGAATCTCCAAATCAGTGGTGTACAGGTACTGCAAAATGCATGTGCCTCTGAAGTTGATGTCCGAACTGCCCCAGCAAGTGTGGTGCGCGTTAGCATCGCAGCCTACTATAAGGGGAAGTTTCTCCCTGTTACAGTAGTTTATTAGCTCCTCAAGTTCAGGTGAGGGTGGCGGAGTTGGTGAGTCATAGGGCAAGTAAACAGAGCCGACTACTACGTCGAGATTGTTGTTACCGCAAGACAGACGGATTTTGATGGCTACCAGATCCCTATACAGAAGGATCGGTAGCGCATTCGTATTTAAATTATTGGTAACGTATACACACGTTCTTGGTATTACTGCCCTACGGTCATGGTAGATCAGGCCGTTAGAGCAATCTAATCCTCTGATCGAGCCATGGCGAACCCATGGTTCTTGAATCAGAGCTATATCTGTCTGCCCCAGGGCAAGCTGCCGGCTAACAATAGCCGATGGCGAGGCACCATGTTGCAGATTAATTTGAAGTATATTCATTTTCTTTTCTTTTTTTTTTTTTTTTTTTTTTTTCTTCTTTCTTTTTTATACTTTACTTGCTTACTTCTGGGTCGGCCACCTCCATGGCCTCAAGGTCGTCTTCGGATAGGCTGGATCCAGAGTCTGGATCCAGAGTCTCCGCTGCGACCGTCTTGTCTTCAGCACTTTGCGGCGGGTCCTCAGCGGTTCCCGCTTTTGTGCTAGGGGTTACTGCCTCCTGTATAATCGGAGATTGGCTTGAGCGGGCTAGTTTCGGATCCCAAAAGGTAGCCGTCACCATACCCGCTTGTGCTCTGAAGTCCTTCCGCGCGAGAAGGGCAGCGGATGCTTCATCGACTCCTAGAATGATTCGAGTTCCTTTAGACTCGACCACCTGGGCGTCTCTAATTTTCCACTGCTCCGTATGGAGAGTGGGATTGTGCCTTTGCAGGCGTTTGAGGAAGGTGCCGACGGTCTTATCCACCGGTAGGCCGGGGACCATGACCACCATCTTCTTCAATTTGGGGAGAGCCTCACCCTCCAAAAGACGAAGAGAGGCCCCCACGACTGGCGAAATGTCCGTAATGGCCGCTTTCAGCCAGTTAACGGACGCTTGGTTACCACAGAGCAGTTGTAAAACCCCTTGCTCTGTGTGCTTAAAGCCCTCGAATTCAGGGAGAGGCCCTACGGGGGGAGCCTGTCCAGCCTTTCGTCGAGAGCCGCTTGGAGTTTGCCTGTCAAGGCCACAGGTAGCCGTTCAATCGGATAACCCGATGCGGCCACCGCTACCTTGATACCCTTGGCAACGTTACTGTAAGTTTGCTCCGGTCTAGGTTTCTTGGCCGGCTTGCTGGTACTGGGTGGAGTCTCACCTTCAGGGCGACCCCGTTTGGAGCCAGCTTCCTGAGGCGTAGCCTCCCCAGTAGTAGGCCGTGGGGCTCCGGTTCCTCGAGAGGAGGTCCCATGAGCCACCGTCACTGCCTTTTTTGCCCGTTTACGGGCCGCACCACAACGGTTTCTTCTCTTGGTGGGTGCCCCGGAAACAGGGTCCCCAGAAACAAGAGGAAAGGAGTCGGTAGATGGAAGAGGGATGGTGGAGGTCCCACTACTGGAGCCTCCTAGTCTCAGGAGTGGGGAGACTCCGCTACCGGAGTCCGCCCCTTGAGAGGGTGTGAAGGAGGTCCCCGCTAAGGAACTCTCCTCTGAGGATTTTAAAATATTTATTGTGTTTGGTTCCATATTAGTCCCACGAGTAAACAGGAAATAAAAGTCCACTCCCACAGAGCCTGTTATGGGAGTAAGGCTAAATACAATGGGAGATCGCCTGGTATCCCAAAGGCATCGTAAAAGGCACCATAACCCTGGTACCATCCAGCCCTCGACACGATAGCTTCCATCTTGGCTTGGGGGATATTTATCGACCTTCCGGTCTAGATCCGCTGAGTTTAGTTTCAACAGGGTCACCACGAGAAGGATGCAAACACTAGGTTCACATATTGCCAAGCACGCGGAAGGCAATACCCAGCAGTCTTAGGTAGTGGAGGGCGGTGGTGTAAGGCCCTCCAGCTGCCTCTGGGGACAGGTGGATCCCTTTCGAGTGAATTAACACCTATCCCAGTTACCACCTTCCCCCTTATTGTTGGTGTTCCTTTTTCTTTTCCAGGGTGTTACTGCTGGTATAACGCTTGTTTTTATTACTTCCGTAAATTTGATCACTGCCCTATCCACGTCTTCCATAGTTTGAATGTTGGTTGGAATTTTAATGTTTTTATCTAATTCATGTTCAAAAATTTTCCAGTCCATTTTTCCATTTATTAATTTAGGTAGCACTGGCGCGAGTTTTGCTGTACTAAAGAATGAGATAATGATTGGTTGATGGTCGGAGTCCAATTCGGTGAGTACTGTTTGAAATATAGGTTTTCTGAAGTTCTTGTGTAACACTATGTCTAATATATCCGGCTGATGTTCGTGCCTATATGGATAATGCGTAGGTTCATCGGGAGTTGATATTTGTATACCATGATCTACGATGATTTTGTTTAGTTTTACACTATTCGGGTATCTATAGAGCGCCTTCGGGTGATTTTAATATTTTTACCGAACTCCTCACTGAGCTTTTAGATAGGGCCTCGGTTAAATTCCAGACAATTATAATGTGTGGGGACTTTAACATAGATTTTAGTCGAGAAACAGCACGTGCCAACGAATTAATCGGTTTATGTGCATCTTATGGGCTGGTACCTCATGTCAGGGAAATGACAAGAGTTACGGTGAGTTCGAACAGTTTAGTTGATAATTTTTTTAGTAATCTAAATTTAGATTCGATATCTTGTAATGTGGTTCAATGTTACCTATCGGACCACCATGCTCAGATTTTTAAAGCAAATATTGATATTATATTCAAGGGCAGAATTTTCCTATTTTCACCTTTAAAAGGAATTTTAATGATGAAAATATCAATCGTTTTCGTGTATTTTTGAGTAATGAAGACTGGCATGGCGTTTATTCTCAAAACGATCTAAACTCCAAATTCAATAGTTTCATAAATTCATTCTTATACCAATTTAACACTTGCTTCCCACTTGCGAAATCCAGGATTGTACACAATGATCATGTTCGTTATAAGTCTCCTGAAATAACAGCGTGGTCTAACTATATTGCGGACCTTTATTTTCTTTACAAAAATACTGGTTCCCAACAAATATTAATTAAATACAAAGAAGAACGAAAGAACTTTAGAGTCTTTCTCAAAGAAATGAGGAAAAATCATTATAGTGAAGTAATTACAAATTCTGACAATAAATCAAAAAGCCTCTGGCGCATCCTAAATCGTATCAGAAATAAAAATAAAGACCCCGAAGAGATTATCATTAGTCATAATAATGTAAGTCTCTCAAAATCCCGAAGAAATTGTGGAAGTTTTTAATTCTTATTTTAAAGTAGATTATGATTCGGAACTAATGACTTCTAGTACAACCACATCTAATAACCTCCTTATCCAAAAGTCTATCTTCTTTTTTCCAACAGACGCCAGTGAGGTGCGGCGCATGATACTCGAATTGCCTTCGAAGCTTCCAGCCGGTGTCGATCAAGTACCCGCTGTGATAATCAAAAATGTAGCCGAATTAATTTCACGCCCCTTAAGTAACATAATTAACACCTCTCTTGTTACAGGGGTGTTTCCAGACCATCTAAAGATCGCAAAAATAGTTCCTATCCACCAGTAGGGACCGAAAAATTCTGTCAAAAAGTATCGTCATATTGCTGTGTTGTCGACATTTGCAAAACTTTTTGAAAAAGTCATCCACTACAGGCTCCTAAGTCACTTTCGACAAGTTAATTGTCTAACTGCAACCCAGTATGGCCTTTTACCTAACAACTCAACAGATTCAGCAATTTTTAATTCATTAAGTTACCTTTTCGAAAACCTGGATAAAAGCAAATATGTATCTAGCCTATATTTTGACCTTTCTAAAGCCTTTGAAGTTATAAATCATCAACTACTGTTAAACAAACTTGAGTCCTTAGGTGTCCGTGGTGTAGCTAACAACCTTATCCGGTCGTATCTTCAAAATCGTGTCCAAATAGTGTGCATACCTTATACTGAATCCAAAAAAATTAGAAAATATGCGTATTCAAATAAATCTTCTGTAAATCTAGGTGTCCCTCAAGGTTCTGTCTTGGGACCTTTACTGTTTTTAGTTTTTGTTAACGATCTTTGCAAAGGCTTCCCTGTCAACCATTCCTTGGTTCAGTTTGCGGACGACACGACTTGCCTCGTAGCAGCAGATAGTCTTGCCGAACTCTCTCGGTCTCTCTCTGGAGTAGCTTCTACAATGGCTTCCTGGTGTGATGCAAATCGTATGTATCTAAATCATACTAAAACAGGTATGATTTTCTTTAAAAATAACACCTCCCAATCTCTTTATGTCAAACTTGCTCAAAAATCTGTCCATCAAATTACATCAGTAAAGTTTCTGGGAGTTACTATAGACGAAAACTTAACCTGGTACCACCACATTACCAATATTTTGACAAAATTAAATTCGGCACTTTATCTAATTAGATTTACTAGAGACTATCTGTCACTTAATAGTCTGAAGACCTACTATTTTGCTATGATTTATTCTATACTCTCCTATGGCATTAAGTTTTGGTATCACTCGACTCATACCGGCAAAGTTTTCATCATGCAAAAAAAGATAATAAGGGTCATGCTTAAACCTCCCGCACAATCATCCTGTCGCGAGCACTTTAAAAATCTGAGGATTTTAACCTTACCAGCTATTTATATTTTCAATGTTGCATTATATGCAAAGAAAAATCTAAATTCTTTTAAGAGGAACTGTGACACCTACAATATTATGGAAACAAGGCATAACCTTGACCTGCAGGTTCCTGCTCATAAGTCGGCTTTATTCGAAAAAGGTCCTGTGTACAATTGTGTAAATATTTATAACAAAATACCCAAACACATAAAAGACCTCGCAGATATAAAAGAGTTCAAAAACCAGTTAAGTACATATTTGATTAACAAGGTACCTTACAATATGAAGGAATTGTAAACCGTGTTGTCTGTTATACGGTATATTTTTGTTTTAAGCTGTGCCGTTTTACTTATGTTTGTAAATTTATGTATTCTCCTCTGACGTTTGTCTATGTTACATGTTTTGTAATTTCAGGACAATAAATAAATTGATTGATTGATTGATTAATTGAAATCACAACCTACTGGAATGTTGCCAGTTTATGGACACGCGTTATAAGATCACGCACATTCGGTGATGTTGCTCCCTGTATCAAAAGACATAGGCCCTTTATAATAATAATAATAATAATAATGCCTTTATTTATTAATTAACAATGTTAAATAATAGTATATTAAAGACCAAGGTAGAGAAGACATTTTTCTCAGCCGAGCAGTATTATTTCCCGACATGCGAAGCATGGAGGGAAATAAGTTGTGAGGCTGAGAAAAGTCTTCTCTACCGTGGTTTATATACTATTTTTTTCACTACTAGCACCTTTATTCCTTTTAATTAATCATTTTTACTTAAATAAAAAATAAAATGACAGATGCATAGGTATATTTATTTCTAAATATCCACAAAAATCAAATAGCCTTGCTTGAAAACAAGGGGAGAGGTTAATTTCAATTGACATTTGGGTAAAACATATTTAAAATAGGCACCTGAGCGCAGAGCAATTGTTTCTATTATTAACCAGTAGTCAATAATAAAAAATTATTGACCACTAGGAGAGAAAATCAACTTCTGGGCTCGAAAATAAGGTCAATAATGACATCTTCTGATACTAGTAGTGAAAAAAATATTATATAATCTTACATATAATCTTACAGAAAAGGGCGAAGTACAGTTCGACTGCATGACGCGGTCGTCTGCTCTTCCATTTAACCCCTGTGAAATAGGAAAAAATAAACAAAAGAAATCACAGCAAAAAGAGAATGAATCGAATGAAAACAATAATTATTATAATGAGCATAAACAAAACAAGTGTACTAGCTGCATAGAAATCGGAAATTGATAACAACCCAGGCAAAAGAAACACAGTTGTAAAATACAATACAATAATACATTAACACAGTAAACACACTAAAATGTGAAACCTCCAGCCAGCAAATTATCCAGAACAGATTTAAATTTACGTAGAGACAGATTTTTAACTAAGATGGGTAACTTATTATACCCCGTGCCCACAGGGTTTCGCACCATGGAATCAGCTCTTGCTTTTACGAAAACGAATTAACAGCAAACCCTATCATATTTACTTTTCTATGGCAATAAACGATTAAGTGGCATTCAACTTGACGTATGGTTTGAAACAAATCAAGTCCTATTTGAATTTATACTAAAATCGTCATGAATATTTACTTTGTAGAAGAAAAAGTTCAAATAGTGAAATGGGTCTACACAGGAAACAGTTACAGGGAAACGTGTAGATGATTTGCAACGACATATCCCAACAGACCTCGTCCTGCACACACTACTGTTGGAAGAATCATAAGCAGATTTGAAAATACAGGTAATGTTACCTCAAGATTTATAGCACCTGATATCATTAATCCTGCGGTTCATGATCATGAAATTGATATAATGGCAGCTGTTCGTGCTAATCCCAACATATCAGTGGGGCAATTAAGTACAAAAATGGGTTAAGTAAAAGTTACGTACATAAAATATTAAAGAAACATACATTTAAATCGTGTAAATATCAGCCTCGTCAAGAACTGCGGGAGGGAGATTCCGAAAACAGATCTGCATTTTGTCAAATTATGATGGATAAATGCAACAATGAACCTGATTTTCTAGAAAGAGTGTGATTTACTAACGAATGTACGTTTACTTTAAATAATCAACCACATTCTCAAAATTTTCGGTATTGGAGTACCGACAATCCTCATTTAATTATAAAAACACACACACAATATCCACAGAAGGTTAATGTTTGGTGTGGAATATTATATAACGTTTTAATTGGACCTTATTTTATTAACGGAACGTTGACCGGAGAGACATATTTAGAACTTTTAACTGAAACTATTTGTCCTGCAAATGAACATACAATGCTTGGAAATGAGCGACAGATATGGTACTAACACGATGGCTGTCCCGCTCACAATTCAGCAGTAGTTAAAGAATTCCTAAACAATACCTTTCATGAAACCTGGATTGGACTTGGAGGTGCAATTGGTTGGCCCGCTCGGTCCCCTGATTTTGCTCCGAACGATTTTTTCTTATGGCCTTACTTAAAATCTAAAGTATACTCTTCCCGAGTTCATCCTAATTTAGATTCCCTGAAAGATAAAACTAGCGAAGTGTGTTTTAATATTAGTCCCCGATGGTTAGATGATGTTAGAGTAATTTTTATGATAGGTTAGGATACTGTATGGCAGTGAATTGAAATTTATTTGAACATTTAATCTGAATACTCCAGTTGTAATTTGGTTGGCTGCGAAATTGATTGAATTATTTATTTTTGTTGTTCTTGATTTTTGTGTATTATTTGTTACTTGCAAATTCAATTTTAATGGTCAATGCTTAGCAAATAAACTAGCATCACTCCAGAGCCATGGTGCGTAGTCTCGTCGACGCACGGTATGTATTTGTGTCGGTGTTTATCTTGATACATGCATTCTGCAATTCGGATTCAGCAAAAGATAAATATAATTGGATATAATCGCCATAAAAATGATATTTACAATTTTTAATAGCAGATGGAAAAGTTGAAATATGTACAGAGAATAAATGTGGGCCTAAAATAGATGCCTGAGGAACACCTTGGCTAATATCAGAATTACATGATCTCTTGCCCCTTAGAACAACTGCCTGACTGCGATTAAGCGAATAGTTCTTAAAAAATTCAACTGCATGTGGGGCTAGTCCTACAGAGTGTAACATGCTTATTAATATAGCATGATCCAACGTGTAGAAAGCCATTGAAAAGTCCAACAAGATTAGTACAGTCGGATAATTTTGATCAGTGGCCGCTATAATATCATCAATAATACTAAGTAAAGTAGTGCAACAACTATGTCCTGACCTGAAACCAGACTGATGTTCACGAATAATGTTATTTAACGCCAGACGTTTCAGCAGTTGGTTTTCAATAATTTTTTCAAGCACCTTCGACAAGTTTGGAAGAATACTTATGGGACGTAAGTCCTTGTATTCAGCTGGAGATGCGATCTTTGACAGAGGCGCTACAAGTGCGTGCTTCCATTTACTAGGAAAAACCGAATTCCTACAACAGTAATTAATAATATGTGTAATAAAGGGAAGCAAAAACCGCAAGCAGATATTTATGAATTCAATAGCGATGACATCTATGCCAATCGCTTTGGTTTTAATACTCATTATAGTTTTAAAAACATCATCTTCAGTAACTATATTTAATTCAAGAACAGATGGGGTCCACGAACATCTCCAGACCCAAACGCCAACCCCACCTGAACGAGAGGCAGAATTAAAATGCCCGGTACTCCCTGCTAGAGAACGAACGGGGCTCTGACGACCCAGCACCGGGGGGGGATAACCTGGTACCAGTTGTCCCGAGGTAACGGGCCCTTGTGGCTGGGATAATCACCCGCACACGGTAAGACGATTCAGAGAACAATGATAGCCTCGGACACAGACGGAATGAACGAAGACAACAGGCGAGAAATGGAATAAGTCCGCAAGAAGTAACTGAAAATTATAGGAATAAGGTTTAGCTGATAAAGTAATTCAAAAAGAATATTCTAGAATTATTGAATACCTTAAAATTTGAAAAAGAGATCACTATTGAAAATCCCCTTTTCGTGGAAACCACTACAAGGAAACCATGTTTATTTAGAAATATCCAATAATGTTTGATATTTTGGATCTCTGAAACGATTATTTTCTTAAAAAATAAGGATTTATGCAGTCACACAAACAAATTGTAAGAATCGTAAAAATATGAAAGAAATTGTTAACGCTAGAATATAATTATTTAATCATTCAATTATATTTCAGCAGTTGGACTCATTTTTTTCCTAAAAGCTTTTGATAACACGTTTAAGAACAAAATTTTACCCCGAATTAATGAAAAATTCAAGGCAAAACAAAATTGAGGGCTATTTTGTAATATTAACCCTTTAATAATTAATATTGGTCATCATCCGCACGCGTTTAGATAAATACAATGCAATATAGACAGTTAAAACCTTCTAACAGTCTCATAATATTATGCAAGTTTGAAACAAACATTATGCATTTAAAGAGTATACCGACGAATTACTTTAGAAAAGAAAAGATGGCCTTAAAGATTGTTGGAATTTCTTTTACTGGAGATGAAAGTATCACTTACAAAATATACTCATTTACTTTTATATTTTTGTTTAGTTTTTTATATCCCACCTTGGATTTTCGAGAGGTATTTATTAATGATTTTGATGTGGTGGCTAACATGATTATGTATCCTTTCGCAACAATGTTGGGTAAGTAATTTTGTTATTTCTAGAACTAACACAATACTAAAATTTTGAATCAAATTTTAAAATATTTACCTACTATTAGACACGGTTATAAAAGCACGGAAATATCAACTTCTGCACATCAAATGAACTTTGCAAAACTTTTAGGTATAATTTTACAATTAAATTTTGTATTAATAAATGAACAAATTGAGGAACTTTACAAAAACATGTTAAACCAAATAAATAGTGGTTTCTTAATAATAATTCGGAAAAGAAGAGCTGAAAATTTAAGAAAAACACGTTGATTTTTGGAAACTTTCAATCTTTCTAAAAGTATTTACTCAGTTTTGGCTAATCTAAATAAATCTTCTATTTATCATCTTGTAACGAATGCTTGTAAAATAAAATTGCTTACCTAAATTAAGGATTTTAGAACCGTGAAATTAAATTGCTAAAAATGATAGCCTACACCTTTGGCCCTAAGGAAAAGGATTTTTAGGCCCTAAAAGAGGTTTACCTGCGACGTTTTACAGTGCCTTTTCAATATCCTTATTCCCAACGAAATAAAAGTGCGATACGATAAATTCTTCGATCAGCAATGATAGGTTGAAATCGGGAAAACGTATATCTAGTCTTAATTCTAACCTAAACTTATGATATCGGTACTCTGACTAGTGTATACCTAATAGTCTTCGAAGGCACAAAAGTTTACAGTTTTCTTCCGGTGTCTTTCATGTATTTCCATGTTTCGCAAACATATGACTTAACAGTATTGAAAATTGTCAATTTTGTTGCTCTACTGATGACCAAGGATCTCCATACTTCCCATACCACGCCGAAAGCTTGATTTGCCTTTGTAATTCTGCTTTCTACATCTGCCGTTAGCCCTCCTTTGCATAGGATGTGGCTGCTAAGATAACAAAAATCTTTCTACTTCTGCTATATGCTGGTTGTTTATGAGAAATGCATTATTGTTACTTGTACCGATACGCATTGAATTGGTTTTATTCACATTGATTTTAAGTCCCGTACGTCCAGCAATTTGTATTGACCGGTTTATTTTGTCTCTGTGAGTAGCAGATATGAGACATACAGGGTGACAATAATCTACCTGTGTTGTATGGGTAACTTTGTTATTATAGAAGTTAGAGAGTCGGCTAAATTAGCAAAGTTGGGCAGAATTTCAAGACAAATTAGATGCCAGTTTGACATTTGACATACACTTTCAACTTTTTCAAATATTTCGAAAAACCTAAAAACATGCGATTTTTTAAATGTTTTATAATTCCATAACCACCTATTCTAAAACCAAAGTGAAATATGTTTCTTGTAGATATTTTTACGTAGAATTATAAAAAAATATCTACAAAGTCATAGCACTCTCGATTTTTGAGATATAAGCCAAACTTACGTTTTTTTAAATGGCAACTATAGTAGGCTATGGATTTATTAAAGAGCTTATTTTTTGCTGATTTCAAAAATGTATAGGTTGTCATATCTGTTTCCGTTAATTTTCTCAGAATTTGCAAAAAACTGAAATTAATGATGATAAATAATAACCATGAACTAAGAATGCCTTGGAATTTTGTCATAGTCTCTTGTTTAGTAACTCTGCATCAAAAACAATTGAAATTATCAATTTTTTTAAATTAAACAAATAACAAATAAAATAGGTACTTAGTAACTATCATTATGGATAACAGAATTAAATAATAAATGTATGTAACTATAAAAATAAATTAATGATTATAATAATACTTCAAAGTGACCACCATTTTCTTGAACACATAACTGACATTGTTTTAATATTTCACGTTGCAATTTATTTAATGTATTATGTCTAATTTCGGCTACAGCTCTTCTTATTTTTATTTTCAGGTCATCAATGTTATGAAGCTTTTCTTTGTACACTTTGTCTTTAATAGTTCCCCATAAAAAAAATCTAAGGGAGTTAAGTCCGGAGACCTGGGAGGCCACGCAATAGGACCTCTGGTACCTATCCAATTAGGAAATTTTTCCAATAAATAGTGTGGCACAATGTGAGCGTTGTGAGCAGGTGCTCCATCGTGTTGGAAGTAATTCAAATTTTGTATAAAATTTAATGGAAGATCGTCCAACATTTCTTCAAATTGATTACGTAAAAATAGCAAATACCTCTCTGAATTTAGATTCTCCTCATAAAATTAAGGACCGAGAAGTTTTGTTCCAAGAATACCGCACCAAACGTTAATAGAAAAAACGTATTGCTCTCGCCTTTCAACCGTTAAGTGTGGATTTTCCCTTGCCCAGTAAATATGATTTTCTCTATTAAATAAACCATTATTTGTAAATTTGGCTTCATCCGCAAATAGAATTAATTGAGAAAAGACTTTGTTTCTTTCACTTTCTTCAACAAACCACATAGCATAATTGAATCTTCTTTCTAAATCTGTTGGATACAATGTGTTTCCAACATGATGATGATAAGGTTTTAAATTATTTTGTTTCAAAATTGTTCTTGCTTGTTCTCTGGATACATTACACTTAAGTCCAATTTCTCGCACAGATGCAGTTGGTTTACAAGTATTGTATGCCAAAACACGCACCTCTGCTCCTTCATTAATATTTTTCTTAGCTTCTTTTGGTTTACAAAATGATCCATACCGTTTTAAATTGGATTCAAGTTTTGCAAAAATCCTTTTATCTGGCTGCCTTCTTTCCATGTATGTTTGCGGATACAATTCAGAAGCTGCATTCGCATCACGATTACAATAAATTGTAATAGCACAATAACATATCATTTCTTTCTTCCCACGAGTAAGCCATTTTTTTAGTAACTTTAACAGAACTACTTAACACATTCACATCCGTAATTATCAGCAAAACAGGACTAACTTTGGCAATTAAATTTGTTTTGTTGTTTTCCAATTTCAATGCACTCTTGTTATACTATGCAGTTAATTATTAATTATGATCACTAACTTCAGTTTTTTGCAAATTCTGAGAAAATTAACGGAAACAGATATGACAACCTATACATTTTTGAAATCAGCATAAAATAAGCTCTTTAATGAATCCATAGCCTACTATGGTTGCCATTTAAAAAAACGCAAGTTTGGCTTATATCTCAAAAATCGAGAGTGCTATGACTTTGTAGATATTTTTTTATAATTCTACGTAAAACTATCTACAAGAAACATATTTCACTTTGGTTTTAGAATAGGTGGTTATGGAATTATAAAACATTTAAAAAATCGCATGTTTTTAGTTTTTTCGAAATATTTGAAAAAGTTGAAAGTGTATGTCAAATGTCAACCCGGCATCTAATTTGTCTTGAAATTCTGCCCAACTTTGCTAATTTAGCCGACTCTCTAACTTCTATAATAACAAAGTTACCCATACAACACAGGTAGATTATTGTCACCCTGTATATCATTTGCGTAATCGAGAACTTCAAGGCTTCCCATAAGTCCCCAGGTAATGCCCCTTTCACTGTCATTTGCTTTGCACATAATCCTCTAGTCTAGGGTAAGATGGAAAAGTAGCGGTGAAAATCCGCAACCTTGTTAGACTCCGTTCTTTAACTCGAATTATTCGTGATCTTACCTTTATGCAGAACTCGCCAGGTGGCCTATTTGTATACTTTTTTTGATTAGATTTATAATTTTACTTGGTATACCCATTATAGGTTTAAGATTGTCCATAGGGCATCATAATTTACGCTGTGAAAAGCCTGCTTGAAGTGAGAGAGATTCGGTCTAGTGGAATTTGAGCTAGTATTTTGTTGAGTAAGGTTATGCCCCTCTAGTTACTACACTCATTTAAGTTACCTTTTTTTTGGTAACTTAATGATGAGGCCTTCTTTCCAGCTATTGGGAATAGTTTCGTTAATGAATATGTTGAACAGGATAGGTTGAAAGATTTCGGCAAACTAGTAACTGTCTGCTTTACAAAATTCAGCTCGGATACTATCCGGGCCAGCTGCCTTATTGTTTTTCAGTTTAAGATTTCCTGTGTCCATTTCCTTGACTGCTGTGGCATCTAGTTTAATGCGGAGTTGTCTTGCTGGAGTGCCGTATGGTAAATCTTCAACGTAACTGCCTTCGCCAAGTGTTCCATCTTTGAAGTTGTAGGTCACCTTTGTTAGAAACTCTTCTTCTGAAGATTTCAACGGTTGGTTGTCTTGAAATTTCCGATTGGTTAGCTTTTTGGCTCCTTAGCTTTGAAGGTAACTTGCATGAACTGCTGTCTCAGCTTATTGGGCGAGGGGATTGATCAACGACCGTCTAACTTTTCTAACGCTGTGCTTAACTTGTTTATTTATTCTAGAGTATTCTAAAGTTCTTTTGATCTCGAGTTCTTACTGCATTGATCTTGTTGCTCACTTCTTTTCTTCTATTTATTGGTTTCCAGCTAGCCTCACTCATCTAATCTTTAAAGTAAGGTTTCTTCGCTCCTAATTTTTCATTTGCAGTTGCCGATATTATTTCGCTGATAGTCTTGTATGTATTATGTATATTATTTTCCTCTTGTACTTCAATTTCAATGTCTCTCTCTCGTATTTCTTGTTAGTACTCACTCAGTATTGAAAAAGTCATGTCGGAATCAATCTATCGATCTACGTGTAGAAACTAATTCTAGAAATTTAGTATGAAGATACACAAACAACAATACACACAAACAATAAGAAGTTTTTTTTCTAGAAAATGACAGATTGTTTATTTTGTTATTTAAATTTAAGTTTATAAAAAATGCGGAACAACAATTAGAAATTCTATAAAAAAATCGTCAAGGTAAGCATCCAAAGAGAAACGTAAAAAGTCGCTAAAAGTCAATATTCTTTGATTAATTCTTACAGCAAAACGTGGAAATTATATTATTTAAAAATTAATAACTCCAGAATTAACACTCTGAGAAGTTTTTTGTATGTTTATGCTTCGAAAATGATTAATTTAAAAAAAAACATTATTTTGACTATTTCGACAATTTGCACTTTTTCTGGAATACGATAACACCTACTAGATATACTTTTTTGACGTTTTGAAATACTATGTATGCAATAAATTTTCAGTTGATCTCTAAATTTCCGAAATAATTAAAGAGGTTCTGACGAGGCCCAAATGGGAGGCTGTTTCTTCTAATTTTAAAATAAAAGACCCTGACTTTATTCACATGTTCAAGCTTAGAATCATATACTCTATTTGGCCCTTTACTTTCGGAATACCTTGTCCCATCTTCGACGCTGACTGAACCACGATCTTTATTTCTAGGATTTATAAAAGTCGTAGTAATTTTCCGCAATCGAAAGAAACTGGGAGGAATATTAGATAAACTCGAGAAGGAACCATTTATTCCCAATCCAGAACGAGGAGGAGAAAAAGAAGAAAAGTTACTTGAAAAGTGTCTGTGGATTCGAAACGCACAGGTATTTTTTAAACTTTATCCTGATTTTACGCCTATACAGCGTTATTCAAATTCGAGGCTCACCATTGGGATCTCGGAAACCGTAAGAGTTACAGAGACGGTTAAATTGGGGCAAAGTTGCGCTATACAATGCAGATTAATATTTAAAAAAGAAATTTGACCTACCTATCCTAGTTTTTTTATTAAGAGCAAAAAACACAAAAATGCCAATTTGGTTTTTTGAGCATAATTTGGTTGTTATTAAAAATTTTTCAATATTTACGTTGAAACTGCACTTCGAAACTGGAAGCGGAATTGCGAGGGAATGGGTATACCCATTAACGAACATTTCTTATTCACTCTAAGTTTTGCGGATGATCAGGTCGTATTGGCACAAGATGCCTACGACTTGGAATTTATGCTTAGAAGGTTGAACAACGAATATTCCAAATGGGGTTTGCAAATTAGCCTGCAGAAAACTGAATATCTAGTAATTAATTCAGATGTACAATTTGACGTTCTCCTAAATGATGAAAACTACATAAAGCAGGTTAATGAATTCAAATACCTGGGAGCAATTATAGATAACAATGGCCTAGGAGCAAGGGAAGTAAAACAGAGAATACAAAACGCTAGAAAAGTTATTGGAGCTTTAAATTCTATATGGTGGGAAAAGGGGATCACAAAAAAAAATAAAAAACGAATTGGACAAGTTATGGTTGAGACTGTCTTATGCTACGGAAGTGAAGTCTGGACGTTAAGAGAAGAAGAAAAAAAGAAGGTGTTAGCAGTGGAAATGGATTATTTAAGGAGAAGTTCAAGAACATCTAGAAGAGAAAGAGTGACCAATGTACAAATAAGAAATAGCATGGCAGCCACAGAAACTGTTATAGACCGAATACAGGATGGCCAAAGCGATTGTTTTATTGGACACCGCCTGGTAAACGAAAAAAAGGTCGACCCAGAAGATCCTGGAACGAAGGGGTAAGAACTGCAATGAGAGAACGAGATCTTGATGAGGACACAGCATACGATCGAGAGGCGTGGAGACGTGGAGTGGGAAGACGACGACTTGCTGTATAATTATGTAGTATATACAATTTCTGTCTGTAATGGTACATACTGTATACATGATTAATCCCAATAAATATATATTAAAAATTTTTCAAATCTGTTGAAACTTTCTTTAAGCAACTTTTTATCCGTAACACTGTAGTGGTATCAAAAATTTTCTACGACGTTTCGGTTTTCCGGAATCATCATCAGGTTCGTTTTTTCTTATGGGCGCCATGTTGTATTTGTATAGCATCTCATAGAGTTTTTGATGGTGATTTCAACGATGTATGACATGATGGCGTTTCGCTGCCAAAAACTGCTGTTATTTACAAAAATAGTAAATTTCAATAGATTGCCATGGAAAAACAAACAGGAGATGTTCAAACTGAAGGCCGTTCTCACGTATACAAAAATTTGCTCTTTTTCTAGTATTCTTTATAGTTCTTTGAATATCTCTTGCTCGAATTGTAGCAAATGCGTTTACAAGGTCTCTTCTTAATTCGTCTCTATTATTGATATTCTTCTTATAGATTTTATTTTTGAGATTTCCCCACAAAAAGAAATCTAACGGAGACAAATCGGGTGATCGAGCAGGCCATTCCACGACGTCACGGTTGCCTCAGCTACTCTACTGCCATAACGTCGACGATCTTGTCGAAAAGAACCATATTCTGCAAGATTTCTGTCAAGTTTTAAAAAAAGTGACCTGTCAGGTTGCCGCCTTTCAGGATAGGCTTCCAAATAATTACCGCTTGCAACTTGCAACAACAGAATTACCACGCGCAACATAATACATTCGTAACATATCTCTTTTTCAGAATTCGAGAAAGCCATTTTAATAAATATTTGAGGTAATAACATAAAACTTTTTGACAAGAACTATTAAATCAACAAATTTTGTTTTTGTGTTGTTTCTGTTTGTTTTTCCATGGCAATCTATTGAAATTTACTATTTTAGTAAATAACAGCAGTTTTCGGCAGTGAAACGCCATCATGTCATATATCGTTGAAATCGCCATCAAAAACTCTATGAGATGCTATAAAAATCCAACATGGCGCCCATAAGAAAAACCGAACCTAATGATGATTCCGAAAAACCGAAACGTCGTAGAAAATTTTTGATACCACTACAGTGTTACGGATAAAAAGTTGCTTAAAGAAAGTTTCAACAGATTTGAAAAATTTTTAATAACAACCAAATTATGCTCAAAAAACCAAATTGACATTTTTCCGTTTTTTGCTCTTAATAGAAAAACTAAGATAGGTAAGTCAAATTTCTTTTTTAAATATTAATCGGCATTGTATAGCGCAACTTTGCCCCAATTTAACCGTCTCTGTAACTCTTACGGTTTCCGAGATCCCAATGGTGAGCCTCGAATTTGAATAACCCTGAATATAGTGTATAACTTAATCGTTGTGTAGTTTTTATTGAGCTGTAGATCTAACTGTCTCTTCATATACAGCAAACATTTACCACAAATGCAAGTAAATTTGTGTGTGTTAATTGAAGGAAGTAAGAAAAGTTATTTAATAAAATAAAAATAATTACTTAATATTGTAAAATAAACCAAGGAACTCTAAACCTAAGAGAATTTACTTTGCACGAAAACACAATTGCAAGGCAGTCCCCTTTTTTGATGGGAATTCAACACTAGCAGTTTGAATTTATTATAATATTTATAATAAATAAAGCGTACCAACAAACCTTTTTTTTTAAATTAAGCTACTGAAAATTTTTATAAAAACATTTCGAAATGTATGTTTCAGTATTAAAAATATTTCTTTTTATTGCTTTACAGACGCTTACGTATTGGACCTGTGGAGCCATAACTGTAATGCTTGCAATTTCAGCAAGTCTTTTTCAACGAATCAAAAGCAACGATCCTCAAGATTGGTATTTACCATACGGAACTTTCACTGTTTTAAACACAACTTACAGTCCCAACTACGAAATTTCATGGTTTTATCAAAATCTTAGTGTTATTTGGATAGCTATGCACTACGTCACGATAGATTTAATTACAGCTGGAGTTTTGGCACATATTAGCTTTCAGTTTGAAATGCTACAGAATAATTTTAAGAGGATCGTAGGAAACAGTTATAGGAAGATGATGTTGGTACGTAGATAACTAAATAGAAAACAATAATATTATTCGAGAACGATAACAATTTAAATAAATTTCGATATTTCCAGTTTGATTCTGCCTTCAATAAATTCATTTATAATCTGATAAGTAGCAACTAGTTAGTTAGGTAGAAATCACGGTCATGGATGGTTATGAATAAAGCTAGGAAAATTAGGCGAAATGCCTTTTGCAATAAGTGCATAGATTTAAGGAAGGTCTATATTAAAGTTCGTTTTAAGGTTTACACAACCTAAAAATCTAATTTTTATTTGACCTTTTTGATGGGTTTTCAGTGATTTTGCTTATTTAAATAATTTTTTCGTTTAAATTGCCTTTTTGTTGCCTTTTTCAGCGTATATAATTATACCACTTGAATTTTTCGTTGGTTGCATGATTCCTTTATAAAAAATTAATTAAAAAATCCGAAAAAGTTTAAAAACTTGGCTTCGATAAAGAAACTATAGTTTTTGATTTTAAATCTCAATTCTCAACAACAGGCAAGTACAATATAAAGGTTCCCTTGTTATCTGATAAAATAGGTTTTAAACTTTAAACCTATCCCCAGAACAGCTCAGTTGCCTAAAATATGCTCCCATAATGTCATGTGACGTAGAAAGATCATTTTCAAATTATAAACAAATTCTTACTGACAAAAGAACTTGTTTGAGTTCAGAAAATTTGGAAAAATTACTTGTAACTAGTTGGCAACACAATGTATGATGTATGCTTGTCTAAATAAGTACGATCTATAATATCTATACATATATATAGATTTATGTTATATTTAACATATACCAGTATCGGGAAACGGATTTTTTAAATAAATCTATTTTAAGTTCCATTAGTTTTTTTGCCTTTTGCAGCTAATTTTAGTGTTCAAAATAATATATATAAATATATAAATATTTTTTTGGCTTTTTGCCTGCCTTTTTCGGTACTTCATTTTAATTAACTTTCCTAGCTTTAGTTCTAAATATAAAAAATATGTTATTATAAGTCTTCTTCCTTTTGTAAGGAGCACGTCTTTAAGAAATACTGCAACCAACTATAATTTCATAATTTGGTGAAAAGAATATGTTCAGGCTAATTTCCTGAACACATATTCCATTAGATTTTAAATATTTTTATAATTTTTAATTTTTTTCCTATACATTTTACACTATTACTATCCATGATTCTGATTTTATAATCTGCATCAACTTTAAATAATTCTGCTGCATAGTTTCTTTTATCCTGCCATATTCCGGTACTTTGCGTTGCAGTGACAAATACCCTTAGAACAAAATACATATTTAAGTTGATACATAAAATATTTCCTGTAAATCATAACGAAACTGTTAAATTTCAGTTATTTCCAATAAGTTTTACTTTATACGATTCGTTTCCAAGAAACTTTACGTAACATTTGAGAAAATAATTTGTTTCAGAGCAAAAACCTTTCATTACTATTATCAAACAAGCATATGAATTTTTATGACGACTCTGATGCTTCGATCATTCCCTGGAGATATCTCAGAAAATCTCTTGAAGAAGCTATAACCTACCATCTATCCATAATCGACTTAGCTAGAGAAATGGAAGAACTAATAAGTACCCTGCTACTAATCATATTTTTGTGTACATTAGCCGTTTTGTGTCTGGTTATATATCATGCGTCCACAGTACGTATTTTATCCTTTTATTTTACAAATTCAACATTACGTTAATTAACTACATTCACCTTTTTAGCTACCTTTTCACGATTCTCGAATAATTAGCACATTAGGAGAAGCGTTAAGTAACTGTATGCAGGTGGCAACAATCTGCTATTGGGGAAACGAAGTTATGCTTGAGAGTCAAAAGGTAGAGAAGGCGATTTCGGAAGTGAACTTCGCAGGAACCGATATTAGATTTCAAAAAGCTTTAATTGTAATTATAAGAAGAAGCCAGAAACCTACTAAGATAACTGCCGGAAAATTTGCTGATATTTGCTTATCAACACTAGTATGGGTACTGTTTTCTCTTTTTTTTTTCAATTTAAACCCTTAAGAATGAGTTTGCACAACCTTCATTAAATTAAACCAAACTTTACAAAGATGAACGCCATAATAATATTGTTTATTATTCAAACGAATTTGTTTGTTTTAAAGAAATTTAAAGTGCTGTTAAATGGTGTTTTTCAACCTAGCCGAAGCCTACAACTAGCTAAATTTATTTTACTTTCGTTTTGCTAAACACTTTAAATGTAAAATCGCAACAATGTAAATCATTTTGCCCCTTATCACTGACTGAGTTTAATTTCAACAGACAGCATTGTTTCCAGAGGATAATATTTGACACAAACTTATGTTGCAGCTATTACGAACCTCCTATTCGTCGTTTATGGTACTGCATAAAAGAAGTGAAAAACAAATGGGACGGTAAAGTAAAGAAAAACCTTTATTTACCAGTCTCGCCTTCTACAAAGGATTCTATAAGTGCCTGGCATTTACATATTACATTTTTCTGACAAATAACAAAGTTTAAAAAAAGAGTTTTCATAACTCGTAAAGGTTTTAATAAAAAAAAATAAGAATCTTAGGTTTTTCTGCTGGCTGTTAGTTTTTAAACAACTTAACAGAAATGCGAGTACTTATTATACAACCTAGATTCCCCAACCACGCAAATGCATTTTTTAAAAATTAGTTTAAGGTAGCGCGTAGTCAACGCTCTAGAATTTTTCATCGCATTCTGGAAAGCAGGTGCCGCAAACATAAAAATGCATCCCGGGAAGAGCAGAGGATCAGTCAAGAACTTTACAGGAAATCTCAAGCAGTGAATTTCGGTACTAGTGATATTAATAAAGATTCAGTGTAAATTAATTACCATAGTCATATTATTAGAACCTGAAGTTAAAATTTGGATTTACTTAATTTACTTCAAAATTACTAAATTAAATTTAAAATGCGTACTGTTGGAAAAATTATATTTGATACGATTAAATTAAAATACAGTAATCGATTATTATTAGTAATACTGATGCAATATTATACTCATTTGTTCATAAATCAATTTGCATAGTACTTCTTTTAAGAAATCGCTCTATGTCCGAAATCGAAGATGATTACTGAATAGTTAAAACAGAAAGAAATTGATTTACTTAAATGGCCCGGAAATAACCCGGATATGAATCAAATTGAAAATATATAGCCAGTTCTTAAAAAAAAAAACAGGAAACAGTGGCAAAAAGTCGTCATGAATTAATTGATACCATTAAATCTGTGTGTGTACAATGATAAAAAATTACTTCAGCTTAATTACATTGACAGCATGCCAAGAAGAATTCAAACGCTCAGGTCTGCCTAAGGAATACTTCACAAAATATTAATAATATTTTTAATGTAACTAAATAAGAGTCTTACAAAACGTGCTAGGTATCTGAGATTTCTTCTAATTTCCAGTTTCTAATAATATGGCCACATCTGTAGAATGAGTTAGTGTTTAGCTCTGTAAATTTTAGTGTTCATAAATTAGTAAATAAGAGTTAAACTGTTATTAGGTAATTGAATAAAAAGAATTCACGCAGAACCCAATTTAGTAACATCGCAACAATGTGCTTAATACTTCGAGACTACTAATATTTTAAGTATACCTACCTTTGGTTTCTTACAGAACATAATATACAGTGTAGTCGCGATAAATTCCGGCACTCATGTTAATATAATTAAAGCAATCCAGAGGTGAAACCATTCCTTCGCCGCTGGCTTGATTTACAAGTTGAGTTACTGTGCCCTTCTTCCACTTGCTAAAAGAGTTTTGCCTCTGAAGTGCTTTTTTGGTGCCCCTTTTTCCTCCTAAAGGAGTCCCTTAAGAAAATGGGCGAAACGTTAAGTTCTTCTTTCTCAACAATGACAGTGTGCAACCCGGAAGACGTTCTTTTAACACTGACATTAACCGTGGAAGTCTTCGAATTTAACTTTCTTATAATTAAGTACCTATTCTAAAAAAATCCCTCATCTTAAGATATATTTCTTAAAGGCTAACGTTACCATACCGTTTCCTAAAAAAAATTAAAATCACGGCAAATTTGAAAGATTCTAATTATAATTATTTTTTTCTCAAGGGGTACGCATTGGTAAGTCACATTAATTGTTCTTCGTTCGTGGAGAAAAGCAATCAAAAATACACCTCGAGAATTCCAGAAAATAGTGGCGAGCACTTTGCCAGCCAATAAGCGCGTTTTTGCTTTGACAGGTGCAGACTCTCCTGTTTTTCTTCATTCCTTGTTCAATTGTTTTGATTCAGGCGTATAATGATGAACCCAAGTTTCATCACATGTAACGATATGGTTGAAGCATCCTCCTCCTTCTTCCCTGAATTGAGCAAAAGTTCGTTAACAAACTTCCACACTAGTGATTTTCTGTTACCCTGTAAAAAGACTAGACTTTTCGGTAACCCAAATCATCGGAAATGACAGACTAAGGGCCGGTTACACAAAGTTTAACTAATTATCAAAGTTCACAAAATAGCATGATTGTTTGCCACAAGAATTCAAATTTTGATTCGATTTTGTTCACTTTGACGAATGATTAATTTGACAAAGCTATTAAATCATGTTTGTGCAGCCCGCCCTAAGTGCTCCCGTAACTTACTGCTACTGTGGAAGCAAAAACCGATCACCCTCGAACGTTCTCGTTCATTTTGGCTGGCGGACCACGTTGGTGGTTTCTATTCTCCACCACTTCTCGGAAAACCTTTTGTGTCAATCACCGACCTTTGATAATAATTCGTTGCTCAATGAACGAGCGTATCTCTTGTGCATCGTGCTACCGACTGAATCAGTGACTCAACGAGGAGATCCCAGTTCTCTTCATACATCCTCACTAATAACATTTAATAGCTACAGAACAAAGCGTTCGCCCAAAAATAGGCAGAAAAGAAATTCGGGTTTGTATTTGATCAACCCTGGTATATGACTGTAACTTATAATATTTAACATCATCTTTCAATACTAAACAATTTTTCAAATAACATTTTCATGCAGCTTGAGAATTGAAAGTACCTTGACCTTAAGTCAATTTCATATTTTTGACTCTTGCCTGTATACGATATTGAGAACTTTACAAATGCATGCTAAATTTCAGAAACTGCAGAAACTTTTACCAAAAACAAAATTTCTGAAAAATTCAATATGCAGGGTGATTCAAAATATAAGTAAAAATCCAAAAAAAGGGAACTTCTCGGTCCCCCCTGCACCCCGCTCACCACCTATGTCCGGGGACTTTTAGTATGTTTACGTCCTAACGACTCCAAACAAAGCCCCGAAGTCAAAAATTGTGACACCCTCCATGCATTCTACACCCCCCTATTGAGCGTTCGTTGACTGGACTATATTATAGATGATTCATATTAATTCATATGTTTGGTTACAAATAAAATAGTATACAAACCTTGGTGAAAAGTTTCATTACTGTCTCGAGATATACTGAACCTCGACGCTTCGCGTCTCGGTTATCTATAATAATCTCTCGATAGTAATGAACTGCTTTCCACTAGTATGTAACATACTATTAAAAGAGAATTTCCTAAAAAAATGCTAAGTTAGAAGAGCTTTTGAAAAACATTTTATAAAATAATTTTGAAATATTAACCCATAAAATAAAGTGAATATTTCTATTGTTTCTAATAACAAGATGATTGTCTGAGCTGCCAACTAGAACCATAACGTTCAAATGTCTGAACTATTCTCGCAATTTGAAGTTAGCAATATTATCTTTCATTAATATCAGTTTGTATTTAATAATATTCATAATGATAGATCTGAAAAATAAAACTTATCGTACATAAAAGTACAGAATTTTGGTAAGAAAATAGAGAGCTGTTTTTAAGTAGAACCTGGTAAATTATTTTATTTTTAGCACCAAAACGTCCACAACGTTTGTTTAAAAGTTTTTTTTAAAAAATTGTCTAAAAACTATTAGCTATATTATTTTTAGAAGATAAAATTAAATTCGGAGTACAATAAACCACTTCACTAAATTTATTTATATTTTACCTAAGGCAACGCTAGTTTTTCAATTCCTCCAGGAATTATTATTAAGTTATTTTGGTTTATCAATTTACTGCTGTTTCAAGCAAATAAACTAATACATAGTCACAACGGAAAAGAACCATGTAACCTAAAACAAAAACAGCAATGTATGGAACATTTTTTAGTAACCACACTTACGGAAAGTGATGCAAACAAGAACAGATTGAGTGAATAAATTTGTATACCTTTATAATTCTTTAGTTCGAAATTTATTCGCAGCCTGAGATACTACACAAGGCTAAAGTGAAACTTTCACCAAATTATGAAATAATTAATTAATATCATCTTCAATATTCAAATCAGACCTTAACAGTCTTGAAAGAGCGCGAACGATCGCGTTGCCCTTCGGTTCCTTTACTCCAACTGATACAATTTAAAGCAGTCCACGTGTATCTAAAATTCCTTTTATCTTGCCTTAGTTTATAATAATATGAAATTAATGAACGTCTCGAGGAAAACTTTTAACTCTATGAATAAATTATAAGGCAAATCTATAACCGAGAAACTTATACAAGAAACACTTAATATTCCCAAAGAAACTGCCTATCAATAAGTTTTTATACGCAATTATTACTAAAACTTCTGCTAAATATAAAATTAAAGGGTATTCATATTTTTTATGTTTAATTAAAATGTTAAAAACAACAACTTAAAAGAATGCTAATTTTGGGTTTGTTCTGTAATTTGGAATTCATGAAAAGGTCGTTCATTTTCAGCAAAAAATACAATGTTCTTGAAATATTTCACTTCAATTTTATATAATTAGCCAAATGAAAATTTGTGTCGCCTAATTTTAATCGTTAATTTTAACCTTAATTAAGCCGCAATAAAAATTATTTCAAAAGCTTTTTTCAAATTACTATATTTCAGTAACTTGTATCAAGAAAATCAAATAAAGCTTATTTAACTCCACAAATAAATAAATACATCAAAAGTTTCTAAAAATTTACTTCATTTATCAGGCGGCATTTGCGAATATTCCGTTTTGTGAGAAGGCAATAAAAATGTTGATTATCGAAATCCTCTAATCTTATTTGAAAATTTCAAAGGACTTTCAATAAAAAATTATTCCCAATATTTCAAGTAGGTACACTTTTAATTTACGTTTTCATGGTTTGAATACACTACAAAAATAAATAATAAACAAGGTACTCAATTAATTCTCATCATCAACAACAAAATAAGACTAGTTTAAATAAAAAAATAATATAATTTATCATTATAAATTTCAGTTGTTTAAATTTTTAAAACATAAATAACTAAAACTGACAATAAAATTTAAAATCGAAAATTAATCTCTGAAGCAACAATAAAAATGTTTACATATTTATCGCTTCACTTCTTTAAATATTCAAAAACGGGGTTTTTCTACATAAAAAATAAATTAGGATTGTTCGTTGAACTTGAAATCCACTAATGACCATAAACTACGTAGCATCAACTTCTGCGCAATGAATTATTTCGTTAACTTTTGTATATAAACCTCTCAAGTTCTGAAGTCGATATTAAACAGCATTCGAGTTCCACAATGACCAACAAGGTATTACGTAAAACTTCAACGGGCGAAACTTCAAATAACGTAATAAAAGATTACTTCAAAAAAGAAAAAGCAGTTTTAAGTATTTTTGGAGTATCCTTTGCGGATAATGAAACCAAGACATACAACATTTACAGGTTTTTTTGTTATTTACTAATAAATATTCTGTATCCCGTTTTGGATTTTCGAGAGGTGTTTGTTAATGAATTTGATGTGGTTGCTGATATGATTATGTATTTAATGGGCACCTTTTTAGGTACGTTACTCAACTATATTTTTTATATAATTAACTTCATGAAAGTATTACTAGTTTTGATCAAATATTAGCAGTTTTCAGTTCTTACATGTGAAGATATCTTTTTTCGTCCTAATTTATAATTCAACCAGTTTAAATAAAGCTCAAAGTGTAAAGCTTTTCCAGTAAGCTTCACAAAATTTTCCGAACACTAAACAAAGCATAAGAGCTATATATCAAAATTTAAATACCTAGAAATCTAACGTTTTCAAGTTTTAAAGGTCCGAATTTATATTTTTTTGGCAAAGCAGCTGAATAGAAACAGTTTGTTCAAATACTTCAGAATTATATTTTATATAAACAACAGAACCTTTTATTAGTGTTTTCGTTAAATTACAAAAACAATCATTCCGCAGTCTTCAAAATTTTTTCAACAAAACAGCTTTAACTACAATCTTATTATTATTCATTTTTATAAGGCATTTGATGGCAACATAGGAGCAACATAGGAGAAATTTTGCAAACTAATTTTCAATATTTTATTAATTATAGGTAGCGTAAAATTATTCGTAACACTTAAAAACAGAAAAAAGTTTGCTCGCATCATGCACAGACTTGAAGAAAAACCCTTTACTCCAAATTTTGAAAGAGGAGGCCCAGAAGAACAAACAATTATCAATAACTGCTTATGGATTGTAAATATACAGGTAAGAGTGGATCTCCTGCATTTAGCTTAAAGGTAAGTGCTACAACTTTGTTGTGCATTTATTAAATATTTAGCAAACTACTGGCGTAAATTTTCAATTTTTAAAAAATATTAAGAAACATGAATTTCAAAGTATTTGTTTAACTACATGATACAGAATATAAATAAACAATTACACCGAGTTATCTAATAAAAGATATAGAAAATAATTGTAACTTACCTAAAGTTAATCTTTAGAAAACACAGAAGCTCGTACTCCGATCTCTTACTTAAAATCATTAAAGTCATTATTAAAGAATTATTGGCGATAAAAGTTTTGGTAATTTTAATGAATTAAAAAAAGGGTTTTAAAACCTGATGTAGAATTTCAATGGAAGATCCGAATAAAGGCCACAATTTACGGTTTCGCGCCAAATTAACTAACCTACCAAGATAAACTACCAAACTGTTTGAAACTACGCCGATTATAATTTGCAAAGAGAAGTGAAGCTGATCATTTCTTGTCTTTGAAGAAAAAATTAGTACACCACATTTAACTTAAACATGCAATATTTTGCTTTTTAAATACTAACCCCTTAATCTTTAATTTTCTGTTTAATGGTTCCAGAATCTTATTTACTGGTTTGGGGGAATAATCAGTATAATTGGTGGAATTACAGCAGCTGTAGTTAGCAGACTTAGAACCGACGATCCTCATAAGTGGATATTACCTTACGGTGCTTTCACGATACTAAACACAACATACAGTCCCAATTACGAAATTACTTGCGCTTACCAAAACATAAGTTTAACTTGGATAATAGGGCAGTTTATGTCGATTGATTTAATTTGCATTGGTATATTGGCACATATCAGTTTTCAGTTCAAAATGCTTCAGAATAATTTCCGAAGGGTGGTAAAGAACAGTTGGAAAATAATGACGAAGGTAAGTGATTCATAATGCTTATGCAAACTTTGAAATCTGCCTAAATTAGAATGCATAAAAAATTCTTGGGTGTTGTTTAAAACATTAGTATGTTTTTCCAAAACCAGCAATTCTCTTCTAAACCCAATACACGACCTGTACAAGCTTACGAAACAGATATAGGTTGGAGATTTCAACACTGCGTAAGAACAGCAACCCCCAATGCGTGTGACTTAATTAAGGAACAATGCATAATTCGATGAAAACTCAAAAGAAAACTCACTACAGCATGCGTGGGACTAAACTAAAATTAAGTTACTAGGGGAAAAACAAATGCAACTGCTGTAAATCAATTGATATTCATTTTTTTGCATCTGTTAACAAACATTTTTTATATCATGAACATTATAAATGAATTTCACAACACGTATACGAGTAACTTTATATTAGCCACCAATACTACCTGGACGAATATTTATTAAAAGCTTTCATGTAAATTAAAGGCAGCCATCTGAGAATACTGTTTTGCATAACAGTAAACCTCAGCATCTTTAGTATTTAACGGATTTTTTCTATTGTTTCCAACATTAAAAAGTCGCGATTAAGATTTGATTTAATTTTGTAATCAACAGTGACTCATATTTCAAATTCAAAGGATAATGTTTTTTCAAGGAAAATAATAGGCTCGCATGCTCTTCATCCCAGGACAACCAAAATGTTAGGAAAATAACTGATAATTCAGTCATTCCTTGGAAATATCTGCGAAAATCCCTCAAACAGGCTGTTTCTTATCATATAGAAGTATTTGATATGGCTAAGGAAATGGAAGATGTGCTCAGCAATATGTTATTGATGATGTTCTTGTGTACCCTGTGTATGTTGGGCTTCTTAATATATCGTGCATCAACGGTAAATACTATATTAATGTACCAATTAGTTAATTTGGCATTAACTTTTAGATGACTTTCGACGATTCGCGAATGTTAAAAAGTGCCGGTGAAATCATGACATGCTCTATGCAAATTGCAACAGTTTGCTATTGGGGAAATCAAGTAATGGTTGAAAGTCAAGAGATAGCCACGGCTATTTTTGAAACCGACTTCGTCGGTACTAATCTAAGGTTTCAGAAAGCTTTGGTATTGGTTATGAGTAGAAGTCAATATCCTACGAAATTAACCGCTGGAAAGTTTGCTGACATTTCCCTATCTTCTTTTACATCTGGACCTCAGAGCCAAACGGTATCAAGTCACATTTTTAAAACTTTACAGGAGAGCAATTTGAAGATTTTGAACGATCGTATTTTTTAAACTGATTTCTATTATAAACAGGAGAGCATAGGTTATAATTTTTCCAGTTACGATCTTGGCAGCTAACTAAACTTGATAATTACCAACCACCTACGTTATAGTTTTATAATTAATTTAAATTAATTATTGAACTTAATACTGTTTGGTTCTAACAATTGACTTAATATCTTGCGACTTAATACTCTATTTTTTGACTTAATACTGTTTAGCTCCCTAAGAATTTCTACATAAATGGGACTTGACACATTCACACTGCATTGTTATTATTAATAAAACCATAGTACCATGAGATCGAAAAAAAGATGATTCTGAGCAGGCCTTGACTAGTACAACACGATTGGCAAGACTGATTTCAAAATGTGGCAGTAAGTTAGAGGTTAATAAATGTCAAATAAATTAAAACACAAAACAGTATTTATTTAGGGAACAAACTGAAAACTAACATGAATACATGTTAGAGTAGGTGTTCAAAATGTGATCCTTCACTAGTATTACAACGATAAACTTAAATAATTCTGGAAACAAGATTGCAAAACTGACTTACATTTGAAATGTCACTGTCACATTTTAATTCATAGGCATTCTAGAACCAGTGTAACCAATGGTGTTGTACTAGTCAAGGCCTGCTCAGAATCATCTTTTTTTCGATCTCATGGTACTTTGCACTGTAGAGCCAAAATTAATTTTTGTGCTTCTAATTAATTCATAAAAGATAAAAAAGACAAAATTAAGTCCAAAAAATGTTTATCTTCTAAACTAAATGAAAGATCACACCAAAATGTTACAATATGAAAATTATTGTAATGTTAGAGTAACAAAAAAAAAATAATAAAAATTGATAATGAAAGAAAAAAAAAGCAAAATAAAGATCATGACATTTTTTAGTCGTCCTCTTTTACATTTCCATTTGGAAGATTTTTAAAATAATCATGGAATCTTTTAGGTACCCATGTTAGCAAGTTCTGCAAATCAGAATATTTTTTAGTTGAAATGGGTTTCAGTGTCTCTCTTATTGGTTTCAGCAACATTAAGTTAGCATTGCGAACGACTTCCTTAGAATTAGTAAGTTTTTCTTTGCGTGTTAGTTTCCTAGTGGCTCTATTGAAATCAACTTGTTCACAATTTTCCTGATTGAAATCTGTTTTAAAGTATAACACTCCAGGAGTATCTGCTAAAAATTTCATGTAAACCACTTTAGATATCAAAAATTTTTGATTATTTCTGGTTTTTTTGTTATTGTGAAAGAGAGATCCGGATTCTTCAGATAAAAGGGTAAAATTTTTAAAGTCCATAGTTTCCATTTCTGCTGCTTCAATTTTGGGGCCACAAAGTCTGAAAAGTTGTTGCCAATCCCATGGAGTTATTAGCGAAAATTGGGGGGAAGCTTTCTTCTGTTTTTCTATCCGTGCATGAATGGTATCCACCTCCATGTGGGTATGTCCTCTTAAAAGGTACTTATGTTCAATGCATTTTATGGAAGGCTTTAGCACAAGAACCGAAAAATAGCACATAATCATCTGAAGGTTTCTATTTTGTGATGGACAGTTATCGCTCCAGATAACAATCTTATTTACAGATTCCTTTACATTTAAATTAATGTATTTCAAAATGCATGATGCCATTTCATTTCCACCACGTCCGGCTATAGATTCATCCCATGTGAAACACGATCCTATTTTCTCTGTTGCATCATAAACCGTATAATTGAAAGTCCATAGCTTCAGGGAATAGAAACTCTGGGCATTCGTCAGTAAAGGAGTCGGTAAGCATTTCTGCAAATCCACAGATAGTATTTTGGTATTTGCCTGAGTCTTATAAGTCTCTTTATCCCCTAGTTTAAGTTTGTATCGATTATCTGCATCCAGAAGATGTTCGTCATAGTTAGCTTGTAGTTCAAAGCGTTCTTCCTGGGATATAGACTGTTTAAGTTTAATAACATATTCGTCACATTTATCACATGTATCATTCCCTGGCTCTTTGAAAGATAAGTTAAATTCTGAATTGAAAATTTCGGCATACAGCCATTGTTTGGGAATATCTTCTTTGGGAATTTGGTTTTCTACACATTCTTCATAGAATACCCAAATACTTTTTCTGGGATTTATTCCTGGAATAATGAGATTCTATACACGGGAACTTCTGTATGTGCTCTCTGATATTGCTTCTTACATTTGGGGCAATTTTGTTTGAAGGTTCATGTTTACCCCTTTGATCAGGTATTACGACTCCGCCAACTTGTCTTTTAGCTAATGCATTACGTACAGAGGTTTGGGATATATTTAAGGTGTTTAGAAAATAAGTACGACACACACTAAACTTCTTACCATTTACAGTAAAAAAATACTTCAACGACGTTGTTCTTTTTCCAGCACGAGATCCCGTTCTAGCACGTACACGCTCAACTGAAACTTCTTCGATGCAACTAGCTATAAATTGTCTTTTCTGATCAAGTTCGATGTTACCATTCCAAAATTGTGAGTGAATTAGAGCACGACTTTCAACTGATATGTTTTGTTTGCACTGCTTTTTGCATTCATCATGACAAGGTGCTTTCATTTCCTTTTTTCCAATAACCTTATTCGTGGCTGACAGATATTCTTCACCAGCAGCTCTCTTTCGCTTCCTAATATTTCTCTTCCAATTCAGAGAATTTCTTTTTCTTTTCTTTCCTTTAGTTTCTCCGCTTTCTACAACTTCCCCTTCTTCTTCCAGTTCGGTTATATCACTACTTTCCTCAGCTAGATAAGGCGGGTCCTCATATTCAATATTTTGGCCTCTTGATCCCATTACATTGACTATAAATTCACTTATTAAATATTAAAAGGTGATTAAAACCACGAAATTATCAATTATTTGATGTTACTTCACCAACAAAATGACAGGACTTAATGTTATGGAAACTGATTTAACTTAAAACACAACAGTATTAAGTCCAGCCACCTAACCTCACATTTGGACTTAATACCTACATATCGCATAGTTTCCAGAGCCAAAGAGTACCGAAAGCTTTTAATATTGTTTGGCTCTATTTAATAAAGGACTTAATATCAATAATCTGCACCTATTTCGTAAACGAAAAGAGATTGGACTTAATACGTATCACCATTGGAAAGAGCGGGAAAAAATACTAAAGAAACATTCATAACCTCAATACATGAAAAAAGTGGACTTAATACCGTTTGGCTCTGAGGTCCAGACATGGGTAAGGTACAACTATATTTTGCAAAAACTATTTTTAGTACTTTCAACTTATTTATAACCTAAAACTTAAGCTTTATATGAGCTTTTAATGCTGCATAAAACCTAAGTTTTGGAGCATTAACTTAAAATAGTAGTATTGGTTAAAATTAACAAATTAACATAATTTTTTGTTACAGTTTTTACAAATGTCTTACTCAGCATTTATGGTGTTACATACCAGAAACAAAAATAAACTAGAATTATAACTATTTAAAAATATAAAGTTGAAGTATATCTTGTCATGTCTGACTTATAATTAATTATTAGTTAAAATTTTTCTATACGTTGTAATTAACCTGATCATCGGCCCTAAATCCCAATTAACTAATTATCCAATCTCTGCCAAAAACCTATTCAACATTTAAATAGGTTCCAAAGTAAACGTGTGGTGTTAATGAGTGTTCATGTTTATATCCAATTTTGAGATTTAAAAAACTTGAATAAAGAAATTAAAACATAATCATAACAATGATTAACATCAAAGCCATTCAAAAGGAGCCTGCTAAACATATCTCAACTGCCGAATCAGAGACTGAAACCTCTAGGATTCGAATTTAAAGCCTCGCCACGATTAAAATATTGGTTTCAAATTTTAAAAGTTTGTCTTACAATCAAATTCAAACGTAAACTTCGGTAGTTTTGATATTTTGTTTTTATTTTTATTAAAAATTAATCATTGAAGACGTGGTGTTAGCTTGTCCGTTACTTATAAGTTGCTACAGTTTCCTCATAAAAATGTATAAATTTATGGAATAGAATCAGATTTAAGCTCACACTATATGTGACAGGAAAGCCTTAAAGAGTTGTTGTCGCCATAAAAATAATAACGAAACACATTTTAAGCATTTACATAATTTTTATATTCGATTAAACTACCGGTTTTACTTTACTAGCTTTTTACTTAAATAAAACTATATGCTGAAAATGTAACCATCCAATTACAAAAGAGCTCCGTAAAACTTTATTCATAGAAAATTTAACTTGGCTTTCATTTTAATAGGGGCTTTAGCCCAAACAGGGGAATTTTTAAATTCAGGTAGTTGTGCCAGTAAGCATTAGTGGTCTAGTGTTGATCAGTTTTCTTATATTTTACCTGTTATTAAGAATCTAGGGACATTTAGTGTAAAACTAAGTAAGTAAGGTATTACGTTTAGCTCTTTCGAATTTTGAGTGTCCAGCAGTATCTCAATGCCATATTAGTAAACAGTTCTATTTGTTCGACAAGGTTGCAATATTCACTTCACCTTTGATTTAGACGTACTTTAATGTATACGCCCCTACAGAAAGTGCGGAATATGAAGTAAAAGATGAGTTTTATGATAGATTACAAATAGTATGTAACAGTGTGCCTAAATACAATGCAACAATCCTATTAGGAGATTTTAATGCTAAGATGGGGAAAGAGCCGAGTATTAAAGAAGTAGCAAAAAAATTCACAGTTCATGAAGTTACAAATGATAACGGATTCAGGTTATGTTAGTTAGCAACAAGTCAAAACCTCATTAGAAGTAGCACATGTTTCGAACATAAGCGAATACATAAGGGGACATGGGTAATACCAAGAAACAATGAAACTAACCAAATTGATCATAGTTAATCTAGAGAATAAACGAAGAGCAGAAGGGATTCAAGACGTGAGATCATATCGAGGGCCGAACTGCGACCACTTCATAGTAGTGGCAAAGATGAAAAAAACTATAGGCACGGACGGATAAAAAATATTTCGCAAACTGAAAGGTAGAGGAACTACAAAGTAGTGAAAAAAGGAGATGTACTCAAAAAAGATTGAAAGTGAAATTAGGAATAATGAAATGGGCGAGAATATACAAAGTGAATGGCAAATAATAAAACAGAGATAGCAGCAATAGAAAGAGGAAGGAAACAACATAAGGGATGGTATGATAATGTATGTAAGGAAGCGGTTAGTGATAAGAATAAAGCAAGACGAAAACTATTAGTGAACCCAACGGAAGATAATAAAGCAGCTTACGAGAATCTTAGAACAAGAGCTAGAAAGCCATGTCGGAGAGAAAAGAGGGAGTATTACATTCAATTAATACAGAAGTTGGAGGAGCACTACAGCTATAAAAAACAAGAAAATTCTATAGGGAAGTTAAATATCATAACACTGAGAAGAAAGTAGCTATGTGGGAATGTAAAAATGAAAATGGAGAGCAGCTAACAGATAAAAAGGAGGTTTTGGACAGGTGGGCAGGACACTTTAGAAAATTATTAAATAATGACGAGGAAGACGATAAAGGAGAAAGAGAAGAAGTAAGAGAACATCTGGAAACACAGAATGAAGATTACACAACACTTGAGGAAGTAGCGGAAGTAATTTAAAAAATGAAAAATCATAAAGCATGTTACAGGTTTCTTTGACCCGTCGCAACATTTCGACAAATTATAGTTAGGCGATAGATAGAACTTTACGGGTATTGGATTTGAAACATAGTATAGTTTATAACCTTGGTATAGCTAGGGATTTTTGATTTCTTTTTCCTGTAACCTGGGGAATATTTGGAGCCCCTCCCTATCCTTCGAGTTCTTTTTCAAAAAGTCGTGTCGTCGATAGTGGTTGCACTCCTGATGGCTGGAAAGTAATTTTATTTAATTCACGTTTATTCGGATCATCCAACATCAAGATGGAGTTTAAGGATTATATTAAGTAAATTGTGGATAGGTATTCTGTGATTGACACAAGAATTTTTGGTTTTGGAAGCTTAGTATAATCAAGCACATGTATGGTTATTTTCCACTTACACGACTTGAGGGCTTCGAGATATTTTAAAAGGTAATTACTGCTTTGTTGTTCCTCATGCAGAATTCCCTAACGTCCGCTTTCGATTTTTGTAGCCCGGTTTTTGGAGGGTTATTTTGGATAACCGCATCTTGTAAGGCATGTGGTTTGATGCATGTTCGTACTCTATGGTTTGTTAATTATTGGATTTGGGAAGAAGATTTGCACCTGACAAAGTGTCCTGAAGATTTATTTAACGTACCGCATTTTCCACGTCCGAAGATACATTTTCGGGAAAGCCTGCTGCAGTAGCCGGATCTGGAAATAACGCCTATCCTTCGGGGTTTCCGTCATCAGAAGAATCTTCGGAAGGTAGCATCTCTCCACGTTACTTTTATGTTTGCGGGGCCTAAGATTATTAGAGGTTATACGTTGTTAAATTTACGCTGTGAATTCAGATTCCCGTAGATTTGTCACTTATTTCTTGTGTTAGATTAGTGTTATATTACTTACTGTAGATCTTGATATCCGCAGGGGTGCGGGCTTCACTTGTACTCGTTGCTTTTTGGTGTACACAAATTGTTGTTAAGTATCGCACCATTTTGTAACTGTCTTAAGTGCGCGGGAGTGCCTCACACTATCGCCACGGGAGTTTAACTTGAATATTTGTAATACTTCGAACAACACGTAACGTTTTTTATTTAATCAGTACTTATCGTTTGTGATTTTTAATCATTCAAATAAGTGGAATTACCGTCTATCTCAGAGTTACGCAAGGATAGTGGAGGACTAATTAAAGTCACTCTGAGTCATATTTTTTTTAACACTTAGGCTTACGCGATTTACGACAAGTTACCGAACCAGATCTGCTTCGACCCTCTTGCGTACGTTATTAGTATATATATCGTCACCCTTGCGACCTCGGTTATTTATCGGCAATTCACTTGATCCGCATACATTTACATTTACTGTAGCTTTGTGTTATTAATTTTGCTAGATCTAGACAACGTATTGTTCTGGGGTGTTGGGCTTCACCCGTTTTTCAATAGATTCTTCTCCCCAATATTTACTGTGATATTTATATGTTATTATATGCATGTTGTTTGTTATATATTTATTGTTATTTACTTATTTACCTGTAGATATATTGATATGATATATTTGGGGAATAATGTTAAAATGTTAGTTGTTAATTTTAAATTTAATGTTAATAATATGTAAATAGCTATAAGTTAGAAATTTAGTATTGTAAATAAATAGGGTAGAACATCTAGTTAGTTAGGTATGAGTACGAGCGATAGCGAGTACTTAAATGCCGTACGAGTCTAGTTAACTCACTTTTCGGACGCGGCGTGTATACTATTTTTTCGCATTTTATATTCTTACATAAAAAGTTATCTAAATTTATTGAGATACATTCTGAATAAAATTAATAAAAACACTGAAAAAAGTAGGCGGATTCTCGATCTGACAGGAACTGTTTTTGACGTAACAGAATTCAATTCAATCAAATAAATACAT
The DNA here is from genome assembly GCA_963082815.1 of Melanotus villosus. Taxonomy (NCBI): domain Eukaryota; kingdom Metazoa; phylum Arthropoda; class Insecta; order Coleoptera; family Elateridae; genus Melanotus; species Melanotus villosus. The sequence goes on from OY720424.1 coordinate 29,581,408, forward strand.
TTATTTTTGGAAATGTAATTCCAAAATGGACTTGAGTGACGAAAATAACTTGTAAAACCATTCAGAAGATATTTTAAATGCTGCTCGAGAAGATATCAAATTGCGTTTTAATGACACCTGACGTTGCTATGCTGTAATGGTTGCTATGCTGTAAAGTGGCCCATTACATCACGATTTTGAGTCTCGTAAAGTAATACATTACAGTACGAAATGCGAAAAATAGCTATTTGTATTACTAGGGAGGAAAGTGTAAGATTGCCTCCCGCAGATGGTTTTTATGCACGAGCGAGCGATAGCGAGAAATATAATCTAAGGGAGGCGATAACACTTTCCTCCAGAGTAATACATATGATTTTTTGGCCACCTTCACTAAACGAACCTGACATTAGTAATGTTGACAACTAAAAATATGACATTTTACTACAAAACTCGGTTTCATTAAAAAAAACTCGTAGATAGCTTGAGTATATGTTTCCATGGTGACTGTACCATTAATATTAATCGTAAAACATGTTTACTCATTTTGCCACTCGTTTCTAATGGCAAAGGGAGGCAAATTACTTTGCCTCCCGGTGCTAACTGCCGGGTGACAAACGTCTACTTTCGATGTCAAAAATTTATTTGACAAGGTATGGAAAATGTTACTTTCGAACAGAGGTGGCTAAAAAAATATTAACATGTTTACTACACAGACGGATAACCAAATATGCGGAAAATGCGTTAGGATCCACAATAGACTCCGTATTTCTAATTAGACAAATATTTGAAAAATGCTACGAGTGTAATATAGAGCTACATAATTTGTTCATCGATTTTCGTCAGGCATTCGATAGTGTTAAGAGGAGCAAAACTTATTAGCTTTACTAGTATGGCATTAAAAAACACGAAAGCAGTAGTGAGAATACAACAGGAGCATACAGAGGAGTTTAATTTTAATACTGGCGTTAAACAAGGGGACTGTCTATCATCTCTAATCTTTAATTTACTTATTGAAGTGGCGATACGAGAGGTTAAGGTTGCACGATTTATAAAATCAAAAAGTAATCAAATAGTTGCCTATGCGGATGATGTGGTGATTGTGAGTAGGAGTCAGCGAGAATTAATAAACACCTTTCGGAAACTTGAAAAAGCCGCAGCAGACTTGGGATTGCAAATAAACGACAAAAAAAAACAAGTATTTACCTCTAACAAGAAAGGACGACGAACAAAAGAAACTCCAAATAGGTGAATACGAAGTTGAAGAAGAAAGGGGTCTTATCTATCTAGAGTCACAACTTAATTCAAAGAATATCATGGACGAAGAAGTAAATAGAAGAATACAGGCAGGTAATAAAAGTTACTACATAAATAGAAAACTAATGCAATCTAGTGTGCTATCTCGAGCGGCCAAACTAAGAATATATATAACACTAATAAGGCCGGCTATAACATACGCATGTGAGACGTGGACTCTAACAATAAACCAACAGAATAGATTGAGATGTATGGAGAGAAAAATTCTAAGACGAATATATGGCTGGATTGAAGAAGACGATGTAACAAACAGAAAAAGAATGAACTTTGAGTTAGACGAGTTAATTAAACATGCAGACATAGTACGCTTCATTAAATCGCAAAGGCTTCGCTGGATAGGACATCTAATAAGAATGAAAAATAATCGAATAGTGAAAGTAATAACAGAGTGGGATCCAGGATACGGGAGGAGGAGAGGTAGACCCCGAGATACATGGTGGAATGCTGTGCAACTGGACCTGAAAGTAATGAAGATAAAAGACGGGAAATCCAAGGTAGAGAACAGAAAACAATGCTATAAGATAGTAGAAGAGGCTAAGACCCACAAAGGCTTGTAACGCCGAGGAGTAAGTAAGTAATGTAGGATGATTAAATATGGTTTTCATTAAGAAATGTTGGTGGTATTAATTACGTAGTTTATAATTTCATGGTGAGGAACAAAATAAGAAACCACGATAACGAGAACAAAAGGAATAATAAGAAAGTATATCAAGAAAAAAATGAAAAATGGAAAAGCTGCAGGACATGATAACATCAAGGCGGAGCTGATTAAGTATTTGGAGGGAGAAGGGTTATTAGTACTGCTTAAATTAATAAATCTATGCTGGGACAAGGGACGAATACCTAGAGACTGGTCGGTGGCAACGATACTCCCAATATATAAGAAAGGGGATAGACAAGTTAGCACTAATTATAGAGGAATCTCGCTACTGCCTGTAGTCAGCAAATTATATGAAATAATTCTGGAGAGGAGACTGAGAGAAATTATAGAAAAAACGCTGGACGACAATTAGTGTGGTTTTAGACCGGGCCGGGGAACAACGGACCTAATATTTACATTAAGACAGATGATAGAAAAAACGCTGCAATACAACAGCAAATTATTCTTATGTTTTGTAGACCTGGAAAGGGCGTTTGACACTGCACCCAGAGATAAAATATGGGAAGTGTTGGAACGGAGGAACATAGGTAATAAGCTACTACAAGCTATTAAAAGTATATATAGATGCACGCGAAATGTGGTAAGAACCCATAATGAAATATCAAATGAGTTTGTGACCAGAACGGGAGTGAGGCAGGGGGGAGTTCAGGAAATGCAACGAAAGAGTAAGGAAAACCAGAGTTGGAGTATACAAGCTGCAGCAGGTCTTTATGACAGAGATGATATATGCGGACGATATTGTGATAGTGGCGAGAACGGAAAGGGATATGCAACTAAATGTAAATATTTGGTGTGAAAATTTTAAAGGATACGGTATGAAGGTGAATAGCGCGAAAACTGAGCTCCTAGTAATATCGAGGGAGCATGTGGTTGCAAATGTCAGCATGAATAGTGAGAAAATAAAACAAGTAACGGACTTTAAATATCTGGGATCAAAAATAAGTGCGGGAGGAGAGCTGGAGGCGGAAATTGAAAGTAGAGTAACCAGTGCAACGAGATTATACTATGCCTTGAACAACGGCTTCATAAGGAAAAGAGAAGTGAGTCTCAAAACAAAAATTAGAATATTCAAAACAGTGTATGAGCCGGTGTTGTTGTATGGAGGGGAAGGGTATTAAGTGCGCGAAACAGAAGCAGAATACAAGCGTGTGAGATGAGATACTTACGTGCGGTAGTGGGAGTAACTAGGTGTGATCGCATCAGAAATGAAACAATACGTGAGCAATGTGACAGCAAACCGACATTGGAAAGGCTTGAGCGGATGCGGTTAAGGTGGTTTGGACACATGGCAAGGATGAACGACAGTAGGAAGGTGAAGAGTGTTTGGAAAATGGGAAGTGATGGAAAGAGGAGTAGAGGAAGGCCAACGAAGACGTGGAATGATGAAATAGGGGGAACCTTAGTAAAGAAAAATATGAAGTGGAAACAAGCAGAAACGATGGCACAGGATCGTAAGGAGTGGAAGCGGCTAGTGATGTCGCTCACCTCGACACCGTAAGGTAGAAGAGGAGGGATTATGTATGTATGTATGTATCAACAAAACAGGGGCAATGAAAAAACAGTGAAAGACATTACAAGGGAAATGGTAAATTAAATAAAAGACGTAGACAAAGCCAGTCAAACACCAACCTACAGAAAATGTGAAGAATGAATTCGTGGCTCCTTTCAAAAATGTACATTTTTGGCCTATTAATACACTTATATTCTAAAAAGAAGTTAGCAAAGAAAAGGTGTAGGGACATCACAGGAATGGCGGTAGTACTTTGAAAAGAAGGAAAAGCATAAGGCTAAACTATTAAAAATAGTGCAAGAAAGAAAACGACAAAGACAGTAAACTACTGAAAGGAAAAGGAAGTATAAAAGAAGTTGGGACTGAAACAAAATACGAAAAATTCCAAGGAAAATAAGAACGAGTCAGAGGAAAACTGCTGTTGTATATTTATGCCAACAAAATAATACAATGCTTAAAACATAAATGTTGGGTACACCAAGTGTATGCTAGTATTTCTAAAAGTGAAAACAAGATTATTGTTCATCTTGCAGCGAATAAACTTTTCTATAAGTTATTTCAATAATGAATTGCGGCATTGACTGGTACAGGGAGTGACGAATACTGAAGACCAATATGACGAATACCGGTACAAAAACACAATGGGCCATATTCATAAACAGTATTTAAAGTTAGTAGGGGTTTAGTAGCTACTAAACCAATATAATTAATATATGTTGCTATAGCAATTAGTAACATCTAACTTTAAACACTGTTTATGAATATGGCTCAATGTTTTTTCGAAGTTATTAATTAGATCAGCAAACTATGTAATTTCAAATAATATATCAAATAACCCTATTCATTCCTGATAAATTATATAATAGACTTACCTTAAGTTGACGATCAGTAATAATTTACCCTGAATGTTAAATCGTAAAAACAATCTCTAAGCTCTATGTAAATTTAGAAATAATGGCTATTTATGTAATAAGTACATACTGTAGGTCTTTATTGACGAGTCCTATAGTTTATGGCAGAGTGAGCGTAGCGAGCGAGACCAATAAATAGGCCGAGTGAATAAATGCTAATTATATGTATACGAATTGCATACAAAGCTTTATGTACGACTGCGACCTTATTTTACTAGTACTATAAAGAGGCACTTTATGGCCGCAAAACTATGTTATAAATCAATATTGAAAATAAAGTTACTTTATCCGCAAACGTCACAAAAGTGACAACTTATGTGTCTTTATTGACAAGGTAAAGGTGTCACTTTATCGGATTAAGCAGATAAAATAGCAACTTTTGCGTACTTTATGTGCCTAATCACACAAAATACAAAACTCAAACATTTCAACGAAATCATTTAATAATATTTATTGTAAAAGTACAATTATTTAAAGTTCGATTTTGAAATACACCACTTGCACGCACTTCACCTAATTGATTATTAATAAGTATTTGCTAAATTAAGGTTTTCAATGACAGATCCTACTCGGGCAGATCCACTTGTACTGGGTTCATTATAGGATTGATTTGGCTGAAGAATTTTACTAGCAATATCCTTTTTATTTTCTATGGATTCTTCGATATAACCCTCAGCGACGGAACTAGAACGCCACCCTCCATGGCGTTTTAAAGTGTCTACAAGCAACGCCGCTGAGGTTATTCCCAAAGAATGGCCCGTGTACTCCTTCCAGTTGGGTAGATTTAAATATGATGCGACCTCTTTTGCTGCATTACCCAGCTTATGTATGCCCATCACTATTCTGTAGCATTTTCCATTTTGATATTTTGAAAGGAATCTCTATTCCTCAAAGTCAGCTGGACGCAGATTAACGTATTGTCTATATTTAATTATATACTTCTCTCCGACGATGGTAAATGATCGATGTTTTCCTGCTTCGGTTTCGGGAATTCTTATTACCAGTAGCGATCCAAGGTCTTCAATGTCATTGATTTTCATTTTTGACAGTTCGTGGCACCTACATGCCCCAGAAACACCAAATAATAAAACAATCTGCAAATGTAGGCGATTTAATACGCACTGCAAAATAAAGCATGGTAACGCACCTTTGTCCCCAGATACTTCTCATCTCGCATGAAATTGTCCGACTCGCTAGCGCTCGTTGTTCAAACGTCATGCTTGGCACACAAAATGACACTTTTACTCCTAATAACACAATACACTATTTTCTCCTAGGCAGACAAATAAGCTACTTTTTCTCCTAGGAGAAAAAATGACTGTTTAACTTTGTGTATCCAAGGACACAATGTCGTGTTTTTCTGACGTTTGAAGAGAAGTATTTTGTTGAGCAATTGCCACCCAATTATTTGAAGTGAATTTGAAGTAATAAAAAGTTTACATCTTGCCATTGAGTTCAGGTTTGGTTTACGGTTCATTATTCAATGAGTTTCTTTATCGTTATACCATAGGAATTTGCATGCTAAAAACTTCACCTCGCGTTAATGAATTTTTTATTGCAAATCTCAGTTTTTAAAATTTAAAAATTAAAAATGATTTAGATAAAAAGGAAAACAGTTCGGGAAATTTAACTCATTTTATATCATTTTGAAGTTAGCAGACTGTGTCAAATGACAACTAAATAAATTACAAAAATATCTACTTCTCATTCTCAAAGATTTCTCAAGTAAAAAGACAATAAATTGACATGACAATACGTTATTTGTTGTTGTTGTTTTTTAAAGTTAACGAATGATCACACTTGGCAAAAGAGCATCACTTTTTTACTAATCTTTTATTTACCATATGCGTTGAAATTTTAATCCTAATTTGTTCACTTTCACTAATGATTCATTTGACGAAGCCGTTAAATCATATCGGACTTGTTAACTTCAAAGATGACAGTTAACATAGTTGGCTAATTTTAAAATGATTAAAAATTTCTACCTATTTTCTATTTTACCTATACAGGGTGATTTGTGAGGAACCCCCCATATTTGGATAATGTGTTCAGGGAACTAAAAGAAACAAAAAAAGTATAATAAACATATGGTCAAATTTCAACCGTTACTGAGATATTGTGAAAATAGTTTTTAATCAGGTGAATTTATTGCAATGCACTAAGAAGGAAAACTGCTTATTTCGTAACATAAAATACAAACTAATTAATTAAATTCTCAAAAATACAGCCGTTCATCTCGATGCATGCGTCAGCTCATTTGTGAATTGCACGGGTAGCTCGTTGAAGCCCACGGTGATTATCTCTGATGAGTGCTGCGCAGTTAGTCATTCTAGTGTTCACTTTTGTTTAATAAACTAATGATTTCAACCATCCCCAAAGGTAATAATCTAGAGGAGTGAGGTCTGGTGACCTTGGTGGCCAATTCTGAAAACTCCCACAGCCAATCCAGTGTTGAGGGAAGCGATTATTAAGGCCACCTGATTAAAAACTATTTTCATAATATCTCAGTAACGGTTTAAATTTGACCATATGTTTATTATACTTTTTTTGTTCCTTTTCCTGAACACATTATCCAAATATGGGGGGTTCCTCACAAATCACCCTGTATATAAAATATTTTTCCTTTTTATGTTTGAAAAATTCGAACTAATAAGAAATTACGTAAACTAGAAGTATACCAAAAATTATTTTCAAATTCGCACTAGAAGGACCGTCAACAGGAAGTAACATTTCTGCCGTGTAAATTCCTAAGTTAATAAAAAAAAATAATTTAAAAACATACAAAACGCAAAACAGGCCAAATAGTCGAGTCAATAAAGGGGGAAAATCGTCAAAACTTCTAAACCCGCAAAAACAGAACCGATTTTGATGAATTTTTTTTTTAATGTTTGTTATACTAAATTATTCAAAATCAGCTGGCGCTATCAATTATTTATATTGTTTAAATAATTTTAAAAAAAAATTGACAATTTTTTTTCGATGAAATTTTAACAAAGTGTGACTAATTTTGAAAATTTAGTTTAAAAAAAAAATTTTGAATTAAAAAGTTTCAAAATTTCCATTGAAAAATGTTAATTATTCAATCATTCGGATGCAAGAATTGAATTCCAAATTTGAAATTTTTGAAAAAACTTTGTATAATTTATGTATCTGCACTCTCTTGTTCTTTGCAAATGCAACACCAATTAACTGTAGAGTCTACAGTATCTTGTTGCTGTTCCTGTAACATAATATAAAAGAATGTTGAAAAATGTTGGAAAATGTTTTTAACACGTATGATTTTAAATATGAGGATCAAATTCAAAGGGAAATAGCTGTAAGACAGGAAATATATTTCTAATAATTTAAAAAGATTTCATTACATTCAAAGAATAATTTAACACAAATTGTTTTAGCAAATAGTCTTAACGACGAGGATGACGCGCGGAAAATTCAGAGAAAAAAGTACTGTAGCATTAAAAATATTACACTTAAAGGGCCAACATTTTTAGAATCGTTAAATCAATACGTCCCAAATAAGTAAACAAAATTTAGTTAAGATTGAGTAATTATTTATTAAACGGGAAACATTTCTTAACTTATATGCAACACAAGCGATTTTGCTATAATGATCAAAATTACAAAAAAATATGATTTTACAGCATATAAATGTATCATAATAACTGTAATAATGTAATATAAATGTACCATAATCATAAAAATAATAATTCGATTCTTCAAAATGCATAAACAAACTTAAAAGCAAATATAATCCAATTATTTTCAATACAAACCAAGAATAAATGACGTATAATTACTTTTTTCATCGTGTTTTTACTTGTCTCTTTGCACTTTTTTCTAAATTTTAATCAATAATTAAGTTCTCTTCAACAATTTTCATTAATATTTTCAATATTTAATGTTAAAAACTTCTTTTAAGATATTAATAACCTCAAAATACACGCGTTCAGTCCGAAAATCATGGTGACACATCTGGAGTTTGACCTTGAATTCCTCTACCTGTGATACAAAAGGTCGATTTTTTGTGGGTGTTTAGATATTCTTATAAAAGTATTGATTTTTTCAGTTGAAAATATACATATGTCTATATATTTGTATATTATCTTCTTGCATCCGACTGATTGAATAATTAACATTTTTAAATGGAAATTTTGAAACTTTTTTATTCAAAAATTATTTATTATACTAAATTTTCAAAATTAGTTACTTCTAGTTAAAATTCCATCGAAGAAAACATTTTTTAATAATTTTTTTAAAAATTGTTTAAACAATATAAATACTTGATAGCGCCAGCTGAAATGTTTCTGATTTTGAATAATTTAATGTAACAAACATTAAAAAAAATTCATCAAAATCGGTTCTGTAAAAACCTTCATTGACTCGACTAAAAATGAAGTGAAACAAAATTAAACAAAGCAACTTTACGTGCAAATCAATTGTTAACCAAATTATAAAAGATTCTTAGTTTTACGGTCCTGCATGACAAAACGTACGCGAAAATGTATTTTTCTTCGCTCCCTGGACTAGTATAGACTATAGGTACTGTTTAAAGTCAGACAGACATTGGGAATTTCTACTGCAAAATTTAGTGTCAAAATATTAGTCTAACAAGCATTTACTAGTATTGACTACGAAGTCAGCCTATTTTCACAAAAGGTTCCATAAACATACAATAAAGGATATTTGAATAAAATATTATTACCATTTCTGAATAAGCATGAAATCTACATTGTTCTAGCGGGATTCAGTGGTATAGTGACAAAAATGTGAAATTTTGTCCCTATTTAGTAACTTAGCCCCCAAAATGTCCAGGAACTTCGCCAGGGCTCTTGTGAAACAGTGCTTCGAAAACGCTAAGAACAAGTAAAAAGTATCGAAGAATTACATATATCTAAACGGAATAAGTACTCGAAACAAGTGACTCAAGAAGCACTAATAACTCTAACGGGCAATGTTGTAAAGAATGTCAAGAACTTTTGAAAGCAAAATATAAAATAAAATCGTGGTTAAAACATTTCTTGTTTTTGAATTCCTGACTTTCAAAACATATTATTGAAATACGGTTTAAGTCTTAAAAACACCCTCTGATTATGCCCCAAAAAAGGCAATATTTTTCGGTCCCGTCCTTATTTTCATAACAAATGCTACAATTATTTTGCGAGTAAGAATCATATTTTCTGTTTGCATTATTCAACTTGCAGAAGTAAAAAATAATAATGTTTCGAAAAAGTATACAAGGTTTTTTGGTCAAATATACATTTTTGTTCGGCAAAACCAGAATTTCAGTATTTGTTATACAAACAAAACTATTACTAAAAATAGTAGTAGAGACTTAAACTTAAAACAGAACAGTTTGTTTACATCTTTATTTACTGGGCGAGTTCTAGATTTCGAAGTATAATACATTTCAACAGAGATCGTTTAGCTTGGTCATTTAACACTACTACTTGAATTCTACTAAATCCAGAGGAAGCTCATACATGAAAAATATATCTATCGTGCCAAACACCACATTGACAGAAAATCTATGGGTTTATATTTATATTCGAAAGAGGCCGTATTTTCAGTTTGTCATCTCATTAAACATTTCTCCACATGGATATTAGACTTTTGGTTAGCAAGACAAACATGTTGACCCCGACATCGCCCAAGTTGATAATAATAGGAAATAAATCGAAAAATTTTGGTTTTTAAAGTTCATTATTAGAGATACAGGGTGGTCCATAAGTAATGGGACACAGACCAATAGTAGATTCGTGAGGCCAAAATATTACGATTTACATAAAATTGTATTCAATATTTTTCATAAATAAAATAAGTTATTTTGAACGAATATTCTAATTTTTGCATCTCGTCTCGGGGCCATCTACATTGGTGACCCCAGAACTATGGACGCGAAAAATGAAAATAAGAAAGAAAAAATTTCGCGTATTTCCAACAAGGTTCTGGTCTTCTGGAAGCCAAACCCTGCCTTGTGGTTTCAACAGGTTGAATCGCAGTTTCACACGGCTGGCATTATGCAGGACGATACTAAGTTTCACACCGTGGTAGCAGCCATTGATAGCAGTGTATTGCACCAGGTATCGGATATAATTTTAAAACCTCCAGAAACCGACAAATACGCGGCCCTTAAGCAAGGCCTTATCGAACGCTTTGCAGAATCAGAAGAAGGTCGCCTACGTAAATTATTGAATTATATGTCCTTATGTGATAAAAAATCATCATATTTACTAAGAGAAATGAGAGAGCTCTTATGTGAAAAATTTACTGAAGTCATTATAGATGCAACGACTTCCACAGCAAATTCAGATGGTTTTATCCAGTTCGGAAAGTCTCCAGAAACTCGCCGTGTTGGCAGACAAAAATCATGATATCAATCCATCATCTGAAGTTTGTGCTGTAAGTAATACAGAATCATCTTCTAACCAAAGTGAAATGGTTGCTTTTGCATCGCAGTTAAGAGTCTTAACACTACAAGTTGAAGAACTTAAAAAGTCAATCCAGACAATCGCGCTCACCAGAACGGAGACGCGGAAGGTCAGCATCAACAATCTCTTTTCAATTCAAAAATTTCTGTTGGTATCACAGAAGATTTGGAAAAAAGCAGGACGATGTGGATCTCCATGTAAGTACAATGGATCAAAAAACTAGTTGGTACATTATTAGAAGCGGCTAATAATGTCAATGTAACTCCAAACCGTCTAACTTTTAGCGACAAAAATACATATAAAATTTATCTTATTGATACTGGGGCTGACGTCTCCACCATTCCTAAATATTTGCAATCACGATTGTAACCATATTCTTTCCAACTTTTCGCGGCCAACGGATCTGTTATTAAGATAAATAGTAAACGTTTGCTAGATCTCAACCTAAGTTTGAGAAGATTATTTCGTTGGAATTTTATCATCGCTGATGTGCCACGGCCGATAATAGGTGCTGATTTTTTAGATTATTTCGGTTTACTAGTTGATATCAAAAGCAACGTCTCATAGATTCAACAACGTCTCTTTGTTCATCTTACAAAATCACAATTAGGCCAGTTGCTAGTATTAAGACGTTGTCAAATAATTTCACCTTCGCCAAACTCCTTAAATAGTTCAAGGATATCACTAATCCTTCAACAGATTTGACGCATTCATGAAAGCATTCTGTTAAACTTTATAGCCAAACACAAGGTCCGGCAATATTTTCAAAATCTAGAAGACTGAGAAACTATTAATAGTTAAAAAGGAATTTGAGTAAGTCTCAACAAGGCATATGCCATCCTTCTAACAGTCCTTGGGCAAGCTCCTTACATTTTATTCTAAAAAGAACGGCCAGTGGCACCCATGTGACGACTACAGAAGATTGAATTCAGTCACCACACGAGAGCGTTACCCCCTTCCACACATCAATGACTTTACCCAGTCACTGTCTGGTAAAAACATCTATTCTACGATAGATCTAGTAATGTCTTACAATCAAAATCCCGTCGCAGTGGAGGACATTCCTAAAACTGCCGTCGTTACTCCGTTTGGATTATTTGAATTTACCGTCATGATGTTTAACCTTTGTGGAACTGCTCAAACGTTCCAGAGTTTCGTAAATGAAGTCTTAAGAGGTCTTGATTTTTGCTTGTCGTACCCCGATGACATTCTAGTATTTTTATCAAATGAAGAAGAGCAGGAATCTCATCTTAGATAAGTATTCGAATGCCTTCGAAAATTTAGACTCATTATTAATGTCGCCAAATACAATTTGGCAAAATCTGAAGTCATTTTTTTAGGTCGCTTAATTACATCACATGGAATAGCCCCAACTGTGGGAAAAGTGAAAGTCATTTCAGAATATAAACTGCCACAAACCGTAAAGTTAAAGCGTTTTTTAGCAATGGTGAATTTCTACAGATACTTTATACGAGATTCAGTCAGTTCACAGCGACTGCTCCTCAATTTTTTGAAGGGTAACAAAAAGAGCGATAAAAGAAACATACCATGTTCAGCTGAATCTATCGATGCGTTTCAAAGAGTCTAGAACAGTCTTGCAAAGGCCACATTACTGGTACACCCCCACTTCACTATCAGTCGACGCTTCAGATTTTGCCGTCGGTGGAGTTCTGCAACAGTGACAAGATAAACAGTGGAAACCATTGGGATATTTCTCAAGAAAACTTACGGAAACGAAGCGTGTCTACAGTACTTATTATTGTGAACTGATTTCTGCTTACCTCAGCATTAAGCACTTTAGATATTTTCTAGAAGCGTTTACCCTTTTCACCGATCACAAGCCTTCGACTTTTGCATTATCTAAAGCAACGGACAATTCCTCTCCGAGACAACGTAGACAACTTGACTACATCAGTCAATTTACTACTGATATACAGAATATATCTAGAAGTCAGAATATTGTGGCAGATACATTGTCAAGACTAAATACGTTTAACTTGACGAATGATATTAAATTACAAGAGCTCAGCAGACTGCAAAAAACGTGTAGTCAGCTAAAAGCCATAATAAACTGGTATGGTTCTTTATCACCACTCTGTTGAGGTTCCCAACTGCGACGTCTCAATATTCTGTGATCTGCATAATGGAGTATGTCGTCCGTTCCTAACCAATCCTTTCCGGAAACAAGTTTTTTGCGTTTTACACGATACCTCGCATCACAACATAAAAGCAACGATTACAATTAGTTCAACAAAGATATGTTTGAACAAACATGAAGAAAGATTGTACTCAGTGAGCAAGGGAATGTTTAGGTTACCAGCGCGGCAAAATTTTCAAACATGTTCACATGTCTCTTCAACAATTCAAGAAGCCAGAACAAAGATTCTCGCAAATTCATCTGGACATAGCTGGTCCTTTGCCTCCATCAGATGAATATCGCTACTGCTTGACTGCTATAAATTGATTTACAAGATGGCCTGAAGCGTGGTCTATAAATGATATTTCAGCGGAAACTATTGCCAAGACATTATACTAAAATTGGACAGCAAGATTTGAAAGCTCACACATAGTCACAACTGATCAAGGGTCATAGTTTGAGTCTGAATTATTCAATAAATTATCAAAAATCTTGGGAATCCTTCATCACAGAAGAACGGCTTATCACTCCCAGTGTAACGGATTAGTAGAAAGGTGGCATCGCTGTCTTAAAACAACTATCAGATATAATGCCACTAATCTTTGGACAGAAATTCTACCCAACATCTTATTGTGTCTTCGTTCAGTTATCCACGGGGACTCCAATTCGTCAGCGTCAGAAATGATTAACTGGCAGAGTTTAAGATTATCCGGTGAATTTTTTGTAGAATCTCCTGATACTCAAAATTCAACTGATTGCTGTTTGTGCTTTTGTTTATGTTTTGTGCCGTTAACAACTTTTTTGACACCCGTTTAAGAAATACACGTACTCATCCCTTATGCGCTGCTGACTTCATGCTATTTTTAAAAACCCAAACGAAATACCGCTTCGTTTGTGCTGTTTTGTGCCGTTAATAATGTCTTTGCCAGATCACCCCCTTAAGTAGTGCATGTACCCTTTTATGTGCTGCTAACTTCACGCAATTTTTTAAGGCCCATCTAGTAATGAATAAATTAATTGGCAGAGTAAATGAATTACCAGGAAATAAGATGGGTACAAAAACTGTGCAGTACTAACAGCGGATTTGGAAGACAACCTGCAGAGGCTTTTCCAAAGATTCAAAACAACGGTCAATAAATATAATATGACAATCTCTAGAATCAAAATAACTTCAAAAGATACAAGTTGGAAATAAATACCGTCATCATAGAACAAATAATGCGATCAAATACTTGAGAATAGAAATATCGAGTGAACAAAAGGTATAAAAAGGCAACTCAACAGGAAATGAAAGGAGCACAAGTATTTGGTTACCTAATGGACATCACATGAAAAAAAAAATACCAAACAGAGAGTAAAGCCAAAACGTATAAAACTATAGTTAGACCAGAAGGAAATAATTAGGACCAATCTTGGAAAGATACAAAGAGACAGAGTACGAAAGCAGTATGTGGAATAATAAACGTAGTAAAATTTACTCGCCGAAGAAGGAAGACAGAGTGAAACGGTCACGTGCAAAGAGCCGATGATGATATAATTAATAAATTTACAAGAGATTTAAAACGAAAGTGAAAAGGGAGCCGGGAAGCCCCGAAATAGATTGAAATAGAGTTAGGTCTCCACATCAACAGAAATTCTATGAACAAGAAAAGCGTGGAGAAAAACAGACTTCAGTCTAAAATAAAAGAAAAAGAATATATTAATAATTAAACGAGTCGTAACTCTTAAAGACTGCGTTTTTGGACCAACATTTACAGGGACTCTTCTCCACTCTTTGATGGCCCAACCCATTTCCTGATTTTGACAATTTTTGACTATTTCGGGGCCACCCTCTATAAACATAATTTGCTTTTTGTCCTTAACATTTTTACACTTTAGAATTTAATATGTCAGCGTCATTTTAAGAACCGTAAAATTATCATATTTTAGCCTCTGTTTCGATTTAGCTCCTTTGCAGCCTCCTTATTTTTCTATAATATTTATATAATAATTCTTGAATAACTTTCTGTCGGGTATTTTATAATATGTGCTATTTCGTTACACGTGATTACAGTAATTTTATTATTAACCAATAATTTATTAATTACAATGCATATCGTGATTAAATACCTCCAGATCTTTTTGTCTCAATATTCGATTCAACAATAGCGTAAATATCCAAATTATAAATAAATATACACCAACGATAATCTTTGCTTTACTAGTATTGCTTCTAAATGCCTGGAACTGGCTTGTTTGTTGACACGAAATCATCTTATTGTTATTATCTTATTACCATTTCACCTTCAAAGTTCTTTTTTATGCACGTTGTAGAAAGGTTTATGAAGTTATGTAATTCAAAATAGTATTATTTAGACACCCTAAAATACAAGTAAATTACACACACTACGATTAAACAATTTTTAAAATATTATACTGCCTTAATATAGAAACATGCCAATAAAAATACACCTTTACTCATCGTTTAACCTGATAACATTTATAGTTTACTAAGCCGTATTCCTTTATGATTTTTGTTTTCAGAAGAAAACTCGGAGACTGAGGTGTATTAAAAGGCGTCGTTAATTTGCTTAATTTTACCAAGTCTGGTTTCCCAATCTTTTCATTACTTGCGATTTTCGATTGACTTCTCCTTATTTCGGTAACTAACATGCTGTGCTTCTACGTCTTCCTCTTCTTCCGATTTATGGTGTTTGAAATAAACCAGAGGATCCATACAGCACTTCAATAATATACCAACAGCCTGCTTTATATTGTAAGAAATGACACAAGAAGGATCAAAGTTTTTAACGTCAAGGCTATAATTTCATATTTAATGCTGAATAAGTACCAATCAATTTAAAAGAAATAAATATATATAATAGACAGTAAGAAAACTTACCGATAGCTATCAATTATCTCTCTTAAAATATTGTAAAGTTATTATATGAAACCTAAAGCGTCAGCGCATGCTAACGATCCCACATGAATAATTAATGTTATATTTAATATTCTCAACATTACTTCCAAACCCTGATTAAATACAAAAAGTTTAACATTCTTCGATATTAAACTGCTTTACTTTTAGTTTCGATTTTAAATCTAGATTTAATTCGCTTAAAACGAAATTTTAGGTAAAATAACCATCCCTTACATACAAATTTAAAATGTCGAAATGTGCAATAATTTATTTAATCAAAGAAGTAGTCAAATCATAGTCACATAACTTAATCTCTAGAAAAATGCAACACGCTAATTATGTTTACAAGAAATTTAATTCCAAGAAATGAACTCGCATTGGCTAGATTTATTAATACCTAACCCTAGTTTTTTTATTAAAATATTGGGAATCTACTGAAACATTCTGAAAGTAAATATTTTAGATTTTCTGATGACAATCTACACAAATCAACTAATGTTAGTTGGTTAACATTTGCTATTAAAAGGCCCTAATAATAAGCCTCTGTCCAAATACTACATTGAAAACCAATTTAAAGCACTGCATATTACTACTGTAAACCTAAAAAGCTCGTCTTTTTATTTTGACTTTACACAAGTTTGTTTAAAAAATATAAAATAATTAACAAAAACACAAATAGCAATTTATCAGAATATTACTACAACTGTAATAAATAAACAATTAATTATGTGCTACTTATGTACCTATAATTACCATTTTAAATTAAAAATTCCCAGCATCATTATAAGCTTTTCCAGTTCTACTTTCACATTTTATATCAAGGTTTCAATAAAATTTACCCTGTAAAATAACCTCATTAATAATAACAGAACGCTTATGCGCAGTGTCTGATATGCTTAAACCGCGGCTATAAATTAGAAAAATCTCAAATTAATCATCATTGTTGAAAAATAAACGAAATGAAGGGGGTTTCAATGTCTCCCGTATCGAAAGGACAACCCAAAGATTATTTTAAAAATATAAAATTTGTTCTAAAAGCAATTGGGATATCCTTCAATGGAAACGACAGCACCGCGTATAAAGTTTACTCGTTTTTGTCTATTTCTTTGATTAGCATTGTGTATCCTATTTTGGATTTTAGAGAAATTTTTTTGCACGAGTTTGATGTTGTTGCTAATATGGTTACCTATGAACTGGCTGTATTTCTGGGTATGTTTTGTATTTTAGTAAATTTAAAGACAGATCCCGAAAGGCAGTTTTGGGGCAGGCTTTTCTATATTCTGATCAACTTACATTTTTGATTTACTATACAAATAATTGTATTGTAAGTTACCTAGGAAAATATTGTAAGTTAAAACTATCAGGAAATTGTAAATCCATTCTTTAATAATTCAAATTATGTCTAAATGTATTTAAAATGCTAATATTATACTGAACTAAATTTTTCGTCTTTATTATAACAAGCGTGCTGTAAAAAAGCCTTAATTTTGAAATGCTTTACTGCAAAACTTTTCAGAACAGTTTGTTGCAACTGTTGTTACATTTAAAGCATGTAGATTAACTAGATTTGCCAAACCTTTGCTATTAATATCTGCCATGCAGCCTTTCTTAGCAATTAAAAGTTCTTCTTTAAAATTTGTTTCGACAGTAATAAAAAACAACTAAATACAAATTACAGGTCTTGCAAAAACAATAGTAACGCTTAGAAATAAAACAAAATTAGGGCAAATATTGGCTAAGTTAGAAGAAGAACCATTTATTCCAAATGCGGAAAGGGGTGGCGACAAAGAACAAAAAATTATAAAAGACTGTATTTGGATAACAAACATACAGGTAAACGCAATATTTTTTAATATCAAACATTTTTCTCTATTTCGTGGATTAGTTACTAAAGAACGTGGCTCACTATGTATTCTTTGGTTACATTTACAAAAACAGAAGTAAAAAATTAATTTAAAGTGGGCAAAATAGTGCAGCTAAGTACCTATAGATAACAAGCAATTTAAAGATTTCGTTTTTTGAAGTAGAGTTACAACAAAAAGCTGTTGGCACAAGGTTTTTCAGCATAAAGGGCCCCTGACACGCTCGTGCTTCGTTCCAATTTTACCCGCTCAGGATTGAAACGGACGATTTTACTCGAACCGGAAAGGCGCATTTACACGTTCGTTGTTTTATTCGATGTTAAGGTCCAATTTTGAATGAACCGGCTTGTTGTACAGCTAGTACACCAAATACAATATGAAGCTAAAACACAAAATTTGTACTGTTAGTATTGCTATATTACTGCCCCAAAGGAAGAAACGTGTCCGTTCGCAGTTATTTAACTTGTACAAATTAAATGCAACCTCACAAATACGCTTATCAATCAGAATTGGTCTGCAGTCTGCATGAACAGTGAACACCCGGTCATACAAATACACGTTCGGTTTTTACTCAATTTTACCCGAACGGTGTGACGTCACACAGTGAAAATCAAATTATTTTGGATTTTGCTCGTGCCGTGCTCGTTTCAATTTTTCACGCGTGAATTGCGCATACACATTCTATTTTACCCGTGCGTTATTAGACGGTACGGGTAAAATTGGAACGAATCACGAACGTGTCAGGGGCCCTTAATATTACAATTAATATATTTAATAAAAAAAAAACTTAAAAACCTTAATTCGTAATTGGTTATTTCACATATTTATGTCCTTAACTCCATATTAATTTTTAGACTATTGTATACTGGACGTTTGGTTTTCTTTGCGTCTCTTTTGCAACACTAACAACCTTAATTAAGCGACTGAAAAGTGACGATTATCACGATTGGGAATTTTTCTACGGTCCTTTAACCATTCTTAATGTAACTTACAGTCCCAACTATGAAATTTCATGGTTTTATCAAAAACTAAGCGTCGCTTTTATTTCTACGCATTTTGTTACCATAGATTTACTGAGCGCTGCTGTTTTAGCTCATATAAGCTTTCAATTTAAAATACTGCAAAATAATTTCAGAAGGATAGTACAAAACAGTATTAAAGCAATGGTTGAGGTAAGACATTTTTTAACTTTCGTACATTTCAAAATTAATTAGTTGCTCGTAACACATCTATTTAAGCATCTATTTAAGTAAACTTAAACCTGTAGAAAGATCATAAATTACCAACATCTTAGGCCTACCATTGGCTCAATGGGTGTGGCAAAAATGTTGAGCCACACTTTCTTATTTTAAGATTGATAAATGAATAATGTTGTTTTATATTCAACACAAATCGTATTATTTATTATTCACAGAGGATGTGTTTTATTGCCCACTGCACTTAAGCCCATCGACTTATTCTGCCCTCTAGAATTTACACCATACCATTAGCGAAGTCTAGAACATATCTATAGAATACATTTGCTACTCCTTCCGGTACCATTAAATCCACCCCAAAGTATTGCAGTCTTAAGGCTCAAAACATCGGGCATTCACACAACATATGCTCTGCAGTTTGTTCATCTTTCCCGCAGAATCTGCAGTTTTAATCATTTGTGACGCCTATTAATTGTACCTTCTGAGCTGGTAGTATCCTATTAGTAGCTCAACTACCTTTTTCATTTTTGCCTGCTTAAAAGCAATAGTTCTCTTCAGGGGTTATTTTGGTGTGCAGCTCTAAATTTCAAATGTGCAGTTCTAATTTTAATTTTGTGCAGTACAAAATAAAAGTAATGTTATGATTACAAATTTTAAATAAATCAAAATAAATTAATGGCTTTGGCTGCTTGCTGTTCGCCTAGTTTTATTACCATCAAGCACAATAACAAGTAGGCAGTTTTTCGATTATTACTCAAAATCGGTTTGTCCTACCAGAGAAACTCAAGAGGCCTTTACTTTTTAGAATTTGCTGCCGATTAAGAAACAAACACCTATTTTGAAAAAAAGCAGTGACGTACTATTTTTTCGTCAGAATTATTTATTTTTTGCTGTCACACACGCCACTGCTGGAATTGTCAAAACTAGTTGCATCGAAAAAGAGTCTCTTCGTGCCAGTATAGTGCATACCAAAGCTCAATTTAATATCTTAAATCGTTTTCGAGATATTTAAAAAAAGAGCTTATTTCTTGGACACAGGGTATCTCGAAAAGGAATCACTTTCGGACCCTTATTTATAGGAACAGAATACTTCCTTAAAATATTCACCTTTCCTCCTGGGACCCCTGTATATCATAATTTTCAATAAACATATTATTCGATTTTATTGAATTATTACTTGCATGATTTTAAATTTTCAGAAATCAAAAATGTACCCCCCCCCCTTCTTGCCAAACTATCTGAGTTCAGTTAGGCTAATTTGTGCAGTTCTAAATTATCCTCAAAATAACCCCTGGTTCTCTTGCTCCGACTTTGGAGGGACTTCTCAGGAACACCCGCGATTGCCTTTTAGTCCCTGTCCCCCCTCCATTATCTGTAGTGTTCTTCTCGTAATCGTTCCTTTGCCAACTTCTTTCGGTCACGTATACCAACGCGCATGTTGATTTAGGTCCAGGAACTTTTCTGATCCCAGTTTTGCAAGCTGATCTCCTATTTCATTCCCTTCCAAATTTTGGTGTCCTGGCACCCGTTTTAGAATTATTTCGTTATGTTCTGCCATCTGCCAGCGCAAATAGTGCCTCAAGGCGTTCGAGGACTACTTTGGATTTAATGTCAACTGCCGCCACAGCTTTTAATGCAGCTTGCTTGGCTGTCCGACAATATTCGTATGTATATTTGTCGATTTTCGTAGCCTTTCTGTTGCACAATGTTTGCACACGTAGTAATAGAAATTACTTCGGCTTGGAATACGGTAGCAAATCTACACAGGTTGATAATTAAGCATTTTCCAGTGTTTGCTTCATGTTCAAATTCCAGCTTCGGAACCTTTCAACGTTTCTGATTAATACATATACCAGATGGAGATCAGCTGATTTTGCACCTCCTGCGCTTTTTCCTCCTCCCTTTGCTTAGGCATATCAACCTTGAGAGGCTTTCTGAAGTCAAAGACAGTGCTGATTTTATCAGAGTATACATATATTTATAACAGCATGCCTATTCTAAGTTTCAAAGACTTCGGTATGGCCCCTTATTCACTAATATTCAATCTGTATGCTGCTACAAGTGCTTGTGCTTCCCTACTAATGCTAGCGGAGGTATGTAAGTCTAACAGTATTTCCACGGCTACAGTTGCCATAGGGATCATCGCCCCTATTATTGCTAGACAAGCCAGTCTCTGTAACTTAGAAAGTTTATTAGTAGCGTTCGTCATAATTTTATGCCACCATACTAGAACTGCCTAGGTTACTATGGCTATTACTATTTTAGTGTACACTTCATTTTTGATTTAGGCACCCAAGTTTTGCCTATAATTCTTCTATAATTCTTCCATAACGCCCTTGTAGCTTTTGTAACTGTTTTATCCAAGTGTGAGGTGAAGGTAAATATGGCACAACATCTTCATATTTTCCGTTTATGAAGATGGCTAATAATGCATCTGCATACTTTTAACCATAAAATCCTTTCTGGTAAAGTTCCCAGTTCATCGACCACCAAGTTTCACAGTAGAGAAGACAAAATCAAAGCCTGCGGACAGCCGTTAATAGTCAACACCTTCCTGACCATCCACCCCAGCATCGTATTAATTTTCCTGTCTTTTAGGGAGGAGAATATCCATCTGGTAACCGTCTGGTTCGCTCCACGCTTCGTTACAGCTCCCTCCATTGTTCCATATGAGGTATTATCGTATGCACCTTCTATGTCTAAGAAAACTCCTAGCGCATTTTCTTGTCTCTGCAGAGAGATTTGTACTGTTTGAGTTAGCTCAGCTATGGCTATCTCACAGGATTTACATGAGTGATTGGCATATTGCTTTTGACGCAAAAGATTAGTCCTGGGTACCTCGTTCTTAATGTATCTACCAGCTAATTTTTCCATTGTTTTCAAAAGAAACGATGTGAGACTTATAGGGATAAAAGATCTAGTCTGAGCATGAGTGTCTCGCTCTGGTTTTGGAATAATAATGACCTTGACTTCCCTCCATCTACTTAGCACGTAGCCAGTAGCTAGGCTTGCCATAAAAACTGCACACAGGGGATAGAGTAAGTATTCAATCCCCTGCTAAATTAAAGCAGGGAAGATTCCATCCAAGAATTTGTCGCCCATACTAGCCTTCTCCTGTTTATAAGCTTTTTTGCTGTCTTCCGGTTTTCTCTATTAGTATTTATTTTTGCTTCTAGGTTTAGACTGATAAGCTCATTTTCAGGTTCGATTATAACTATTTCCCGGGCAATACGTCTGTAGCATAAAATCCAGAGCTTTTCACCAGTAGTTGTATAATCCGCCTAAGGTTTTTTAATGATCCCTAACCTTCCGTTGCTTTTCTTCAGTAAGACTTTCTGAAGTCTAGCACATTCTGGCGATTCTTAAACACCTTCACAGTACTTCCTCCAGGAGTACTTAGCCCCTTTTATTACATATTCATATTTCTTGCGGTTTTTACATAATTATCATTTCTCGGTTCTTTTGGCTGGGTTAAAGAACTTACCAACTTCTGCCCTCAGTTGAGAGAATTCACAATTCTATCAGCGAGCCGCACTTCTCTTTACTTTTACGGGACAGCTATCCTCATACACAAAATTTAATAATTGAGTTAGTAATTCGTTCATTAACTCAATATTAGCAATTGTTTGTGGATAACCTGGACACTCTCCCAGCCTCTGCTTTAGGGACTGCTTTAGGTCACAATCGCAGTTTCTGGGAGCTCTGCAGCTTACGACTTCTGCTTGTTGAAGTCCTAATTCGAACCTAATATACGTATGATCCGAAGACAAACCGTAGCTAACAACTTTAATACCATCTATTTTTAGGAACAAGGTAACCTTACAAAACTTGATTTAGAAAACATTTCAAATTATTATTTTCAAACAACCGAAAAAATTCCATGGAGACACTTGAAGAAATGTTTGGTAGATGCAGTACATTACCATTTGGCAATCATTCAAATGGCTAACGAAATAGGAGAAGTATTCAGCAGTTTATTATTGCTCGAATTTTTAGGAACTCTGGGTATGCTAAGTTTTCTTGTGTATCATTCTTCAATAGTACTCGTAAGTATTTTTACATTTCATGCTATTAAACGACGTATTGTAACAGATAAGCTTTCCAAATTTATACATTTAATTATTAAATGTTTCAGGCATCGAACGATTCCAGAGTAATGATAATCGTAAGCGAAGGTATATGCATTTCTCTACAAGTATTAATAGTCTGTTTTTGGGGAGAAAGAGTAATACATGAAAGTGAACAAGTAGGGCTGGCTGCCTACGAAAGTGGTTTTGTGGGGTGCGATTTAAGATTCCAGAAATGTTTAGTTTTAATCATAAGAAGAAGTAAAAATCCTACTAAAGTAACGGCTGGAAAATTCGCTGATATCTGCTTAGCAACATTTACTTGGGTAAAAATTAAGTGTATGCTTTTATGTCGATTCCTAATTTATCCCCCCATTTTGTATGTGTTCATACACTTTTTAATTAACTAAAGAAACGGCGTAATATAGATGTAGAACTTTCGATATTTATACAGTACAAAGACGAGTGCAATTCTAATCACATAAGTACTGCCGTCTTTAAAGAAACTCGAAAATCTCTTGTTATATGCTTAACGTTTACTTGGCCCAGTCCAGTTCAACAAAAAAAACTATTACTTGCACCCATTTTTAAATTAAGCGATTAATTTAGTGATAAATTATGTTCTATTATTATGTTAAAAATTACTTTAGTAGTCGCTTCAGTGGAACTGGAACAATTATTGTACACAGCATAGGAGTTAAGTAATTTATTCTGGCTCGCTACCTCCTTTGCTACATAAATAGCTACATCTGTACCCTAAAAATTGAGGCAGAATTAAGCTAGAAATAAATATGCTAGAAACGTAGTGCTCTTTAAAAGAACTGTATGTTATTTCAAACATCAGCTAACCCATAAATACTTTACTATTAATGTTTAACGTTCAACATTTCAAATTTTGAGTGATCCAAAAATAGGTCGTAAATGGATAATGTATTTGTGCGGTTTTTAAAATTTACTTACGCTTCGTTCGGTAATATAGTATATTCTTAAAGAAAAGCATAATCTGAAGATCTCTTCTCTAGATCAACCACGATCTGAAAAGAAATCAGGTGATAGCTGAAAGCGTTTACAGGAGAAAATTCTAGAAAAACAAAATTTTCTTGCGCAGTTTTGAAAATGTAGTAAAACCTAACAAAATTATTTAGGGAGAGTGGGGCACATGTGGACTTGTTTTTTTAACCTCTTGTAACTTTTTCAACTTTAACATTTAAAAATGTTTTGTAAATTTACTTGGAAACTTTAGTCATTCCTCATTAATTTGGTTCAGTTTATTTTTAATATTACAACACTTAAACTCGTATAATTAGCTTTTTTTAAAAAAGTGCATTTGTCCACATGTACCCCGATACTGGGGTACATATGGACATATGCTGGGGCACATTTGGACAAAATACTTAATATAGGTTTTTGATGAATATATAAATAAATAAGCAATAATTTTATTATGAAAACCTATATATTGCACAAAATTAAACAAATTACAAACTTATTAAAAAACAGAAGACAAATAAACGTTCATAATAGACAGAAAAATTAACATCGGGCACAGATATTAAATAATTAAATAAGTACACATTAATGCACATTGTATTGAGTCAAATCTACAGGAAACGTTAAATATGGACAGTCCACTTCTACCACATGCAAAAATGTCCATATGTGCCCCATTTTTGCATGGGGTAGAAGTGGACTGTCCATATGTGCCCCATAACCTGGCAAAGTAGTTTACAATATTTGTTTCAAAGAAAACGTAAACTTAATATTATTTTATAATTATGTAAAAATATTATGATATATATGCATGAATAAGTGCCGTATTAAATTTATTTAAAAGCATTAATAGCAAAAAGAAACATTATAATAAGAAAACCCAAAAACTTACTTGTTCGTTTCGAAAACACAATTCACTAAATAAAACTGACAGCTTGTATCTTAGCCATATGCAATTTTGCATGATACATAGAAATAGGTAGGTCAATCTTTTGGTGAGTAGCTAGATCATTTCAAGTTAGTAGATTCGGAAAAACAGTCAGTGTCCACATGTACCCCGTGTCCACATTCGCCCCACTCTCCCCAATATGCGTGATTTATGCAATTACTTCTTTAATGCAGGTAATAAGGGCCTCATATTCAGCTTTCATGGTAGTTTACAAGAAAAGCGCAGCATAATCGAAGAAACAGCCAGCACCAAGAAGACCTAAATCTCTTAATATTATTCGAAGGATGAATGAATAAACTACTGAAACAAGCGTTTTGTATCTACTACTAGATCGTAAAGTAAATTTAAATAAAATTAGAGGAAACATTAACTCAATATTAAGTAAATTAGTTTGTTTATAGTAATACACTAAGCACTGATCCTTCCATGTTCCCCTACATTTCTCCGGATATTTTCCTTAGTAACCTTTCTGAATACAAATACATATTTGGTAAAGATGAAAACACCTGACACTTGCTCTGGGTGCAAACAAGAGAGAAAATTAATAAGAATATCGAAATAGTTATTGAAACCACGGTATTATTTCTGCTAACTCTGCTTACTGCTAAAGTTTTGCTGTTCCTGAACTTCATGAAAATACGAGTACCTAAGTTAGTTCTTACCAAGTAACTATGTTAAGTCCAGTTCGTTTCAGTAATAACGAAACTATAAATATCTTCAAATCTAACCTAACAGGCAGTTTCAATTTTTGCCTTAAATTATATTTCATAAATAAATATTTCTCTTGCAAACATTTTTCTTCTATTAATAAAATCCTTATTTATTGGGACAAATTTTACAGTGTTATTGGAGTTTCAATCACAACATTTTGCTTATTCTATTAATGCACTGAACAAAAGATCATTCAACAATTCTGTCGCTTTGTATTTACAGTTTTGCAACACGAACGTGAAAATACGAGTGATATGTTGCTAAACTACGCAGAAATCTCATCAAAGCTTCAGACAGTATTTTTATATCGGCGATAGATTTTGTAACGATCCGCAGCAAAACTCTACAGAACCTATCTAAGACAGCGATTCTCAACATATGGCAAGCCTATCACTGGTTGTACGCGATGGACAGGATTTTTGACTATACAACTCATATGTCATCTCTCAAAAATCGACCAATCAAAATGCAAGATTTGACGTTTTTGAGCCAATCAAAACGAATTGTATCGACAATTTTCACTAGTGATATGAAGCGACAATTTTTTGAAAACAGTTTATTGCGAGTGTTATCCCACAGAAAACAATTTTCATGTAAACAAACTGGAATGCAGACTAATTTTTAATTTATGAAAAATTATTCGATGAAAATGATTTTTTTTTTCGTTAAATAGTCCCTCAAATATGTACCACTCGTGGTCAAAGTTAAGTAGATTATTTTTGCTGTAATATCAGTCATGTTCCTTGTGATTGCGAATACCGCTCGTGCTGCGCACTCGTGATATTCATATGCAAGCACAAGGAACATTTGTGATATTGCAGCCAAAAAATAATCAACATAACTTTGACCACTTGTGGTATTGTATCTGAATATTTTTAAAGACCGTAACTCAAGAAAACACAACTCTTGCTGTTAAATGCATGAAAACAAGTGAAGAAATGATAAGAAATCTGAGTGTCGCTGCTGCACACTAAATTCGCACGTGAATAAAAAATAGACTCACACGCGCATCGAGCAAAATTCGACAAAACCAGTTTTTTCCAGTAATATGATTGAAAATAAATGTTCTATAAACATGTTTAAAAACATACTAAGCTCTTGTTTTGCCTACTTTATTCGAACAAATTAACAAAATATTTTTGTTTATCTAAAAAATATAACTTGACTGCTTCCATGCTTTTGAACGATAGTGTATTAATTACTTTTTTCCACTGCTGATTCAGTAAGTTACTTAATATGTAACTTATCAAATTTAAAGAAAGTAGATTGATTTTAGTATTTCTTTATCGGTTGTCATCACCATAGGGAAGTAAATTGAGTAATTAATTTAGCCACAATTCTTTGTTCAATTATTATGTAAAAAATTATTTACACTTGTACATACCATGGAAGTGACGCGATTTACACTGACTCGCACTATTTCGTGCCTTTACTACCTAATTGTCTGTATCCTAAAAAAATTGGTGGAATTAAGTTGCAGAACATTAAGCTAAAAAGAAAAATACTGCTCTTAAAAAACTGTATATTATTTCAAACATCAACCAACCTTTAAAGACTTTAATATCAATATTTTAATGTTATAGTTATTTAAACTCAAACGTTTCAAATTTTGAGTGTTTTAAAAATAACGTCTTCTTGCATTTGCGTGGTTTTTAAAATGTACGTACAGCTCTTCGGTAAACTTTCATATATAGTATCAAAGAAAAACCTATTCTGACGACTAAACAACCATGAACAGAAAAGAATTTATATGATAGCTGAAACCATTCACATGACGATTCTAGAAAACTAACATTTTTAAGAATTATTTTTGCTTAGTTTTGAGAATTTTGGTAAAAACAAAATTACTTTCTAGATTTAATAATAATTTGATTTCCTTCTTTGTGAATAATTTCAGGTAAAACGCATCTCTCTCTCTCTCTCTCTCTCTCTCTCTCTCTATCTTAGAAAATAAACTCAGTGTGTGAAATTTAAATAATTGCCTCTTTGAATGCAGGTAATAAGGACCTCATATTCAGCTTTCATGGTAGTTTATAACAGAGGCACAAAATAATCAAAGTAGCAACAAACATGAAGAAGATCTACATTTCTTAATATCATGCTAAGGATGACAACTAATAAAACAACCGTAGTACCTACAACTATTACAATAAAGTAAATTTAAAAAAAAAATGTAAGCTAAATATTAGATAAATTATTTTGTATACAATACACATCATAATACGAGTACTAAATACCAATATTTTTATCTTCCAATAAACTTCCCCAATTATTATCCTTTCCAAATATCTAGTTAGAAAGTGAAAACACCTGACACTTGCTTTTCTGGATGTAATTTGGTCGTTTACGTAAATTGAATTAATTCTCACTTGCACACATGGATATGGGTGTACGGATAAAAATTTTTGTTTAACTATAATCACCTAATAGTTAATTACATTACAAGCTGCGAAAGTTTACTTTTCGGTGTTAGGTGTTTTTGAATGGCCGACGCGAAGCGTTAGCGTAGCCGAGGCTAGTTAAAAACTCCTACCACCTGAAGGGCTTTCGCAGACTGTAATGTATTAAACTTTGCATTCTCCCCTCGACATTTAACCACCGCAAAAGATGAAATTATAATAAAATAAAATGATTCCGTGATTAATAAGGTGGCTTGTTGTCAACGTTACTATGGTAACAATACTGTTCTATTTATTTTTGCTTTCAATTGCGTTACCAAGATAGAAAGTTACACTTTCGTAGAGGGGAGAATGAAAAATACCAATTGACATTTTCAGACCCAGTCAACTTAATCTTTCGAATCCTTTAATGCAAGTAGTAGTAAAAGCATTGAATGCAGTGTAAAAGTGAAGTACATCTTTATATTTACTGCACCTAACAGTACAGCATGTTAGTATGTCAGCATCGAACGATCCTCTAACATTTTATATTTCTATTTATCCTAGATATAAAATGGTGAAGTTAACAGACCAAGATTTAAATAAAACATTCGTCCATTCAAAGTCGGCGTTTCATCTTCTTTAGGACATCCAGAGCCGGTGTTAAAAACGTACATGGGATAAAAATCAAATTTAAAATTTACATTGAATGGCGACGAAATAGTATAAGTTGTAATTAATTTTAACAACTTCTTAAAATACTTAGTAACAACTTCATTGATTCAATAAACATCATGAAAGTGTACAATTCCTTTTATAATAATTAAAAACACATACGTTGAATAACTAACATTATTACATGAAGAATATTAGTTACATATTAAAATTATTTGTTGCAATCCCTTACAAATAGTTTTGTCAGGAAGGTTGCAAATAGCCACATGTTATCTATATCACCGCGAATACACTCACAGTCCTTTCTTAAAATAATACTATAAATACAAATTGCATTCTTTATACAGGGTTACTGATAATTCGATACATTCCTTTGGAGATGTGATGGTACAGGAGCTAAGAAACAAATTAAACCTAACATACATTATGCAAAAATAAAAAAATAATTTCTGAGAAAAACGAATAGGTAATTTTCGTAGCTATTTTTTAAAAATTATTTTTAATAAGTTTTTATTTAAAATTTTCACATGATCGAAATGTTTGCGGATATTTTCCATTCGAAACGGATGACCATAGAGTGGGACAAGTAACCCAGTCAAAAAGTTCAGAAAATGTCAAGTAGATTTTTTAAAAATTAACTTTAACGACATTAAGATCTACTTTTTTGAGAAAAACACAAAAATTGAAATATCTCAAAAACTATTGAGTTTTGCATAATGTATGTTAGGGTTAAATTTGTTTCTTAGCTCCTGTCCGATCACATCTCCAAAGGAATGTATCGAATTACCAGTAACCCTGTATATATTTTAAAATTGGCGGCATTATCATTATATTTATTGAAGAATACTGATTTTAAAATCGGTCGTTTATAATACACGAAACCAAACTTAATATAGAAACAACTAGAATTTCTTACTAATCGTAAGATATATATTGTAACGGTTTTAAAACGTTTATTTAAAACTTCGGTTCGTGGTGTGAATTATTTATTAACAATTATTAAAATTATTAAACAACGAAGAAACTCGAAATAACACTGAACACTAAAACACAACAGTAATATTAATATCGGTAAACTAAGTAATTTTATACAAGTTATGAAGTATATTCACGTAGGTACATTTATATTCACACGTATTTTGTAGTAGACTGAGGTTCGTGGAAGAGAATGCGCCATCTCATCCAGAGTTCAAAAGGCAACTTTTGCAGTCTACAGCTGTTAATATTTCTGTTGAAATAACACGGACGAGATTTCGTGCCCAAAATTTAATTAGCAGGAGACAGTTAAGGGTTCCCGAGTTATCCAGGCGGAACAAAATTGATCGCCTAAATTGGTGTATGGAACACCAGAATTGGACAATTGAAGATTGGCAAAATGTCAGATAAAACCAGAATGGTCTGAGATCAGATGACCGTCGAATTCGGGTTTTAAGAGGTGGAGGTAGATAGGTCAGACTGTAAACTGCCAGATCTATCCCAAAATGTAAAGGAGGAACTGCATTGTTTTGGGGAGATATTATAATGGGAGAAAAAAACTCTTTGGTACCTATACGGTAGAGTTTAACAGGAGGCAGGTATGTTGATTGGTTGCTAGAACCCATAATTAGGCTGTGGAGAGATGCTATGAAAAACAATTTAGTTTTCATGCATGTATACAGGGTGATTTATTAGCTCTATGACAAATTTTGGGAAATGAAATGTGGTGCTATTGCTTCGT
The DNA here is from genome assembly GCA_963082815.1 of Melanotus villosus. Lineage (NCBI taxonomy): Eukaryota > Metazoa > Arthropoda > Insecta > Coleoptera > Elateridae > Melanotus > Melanotus villosus. Next base: position 29,611,792 of record OY720424.1, read on the forward strand.
TAAGAAGTTATAAAGCTTTAAAAATTAACATGGTTTAAGTCACATGTGAGCAACCCCCGGCCCGCAGGCCGGATCCGGCCCTCTACTTCTTTTGATCAGGCCTTGATCCATCTCAGCGAAATTCAATATTGAATTTTAAAACTATTCGATTTGGCATCAAGTTTAGAAGTCGAAGTCAGTGGCAGTCCAGCAAGGTAGGTCTTGGTGGATTGGTAGGTTATTTCTTTCCTTGTCAATTTGACCAATGATAATTATAGATATTTTATACGTACCCTGAGAATTTACAAATTTTAAAATTTTTATAAAGTTCAGTATTTCTTCAGTCTATATTTTTTTTAATCAATTTAAAATTAAAAATATCATACAATAATTCAGTTCAAAAATATCATAGCATTTAAATTAACAATTTTTAATTTTCATAAAGTTATAAAAATTAGACGCGAAATAGTCCGTAGCAATTTTATGACACCAATAATCTGGGCTTTAGCATAGCATTTAAGGCACCTACCAACGTAGAGCTTTATACCAGAGCATTATATTATAAATAACTGAAATAAGAAGCAGTAGATTGTTTTAATTCATTTAATATTAATTTATATTTAATAATTTGGTCCGGCCCTTGACTCAAAGACATAATATTCCTAAAGAGAAATTTTTGGAAATAATTGCCTTGACCTTTGAACAAATCACAGACAGTCTTTAATTTAACCATAGGTAATCTAGGTTCCCCTATTTAATTAATATTGTCATGAATCAATGAACTTTTCTGTTTTACGTCAAGGTTCTCGGTTCAGGTGGGTAAAATTTGTAATGGTGGAAAAATATCAGAAAGTACCTATGCCATCCTTGGGATACGAAGTAAAACCATACGGCCCGTGCCAATACCATGTTTGGCACGATAAAGATCCCTTCCAGGGATGGAAATTCCTTGGGTTTGGTAAAGTTGTAGTTGGGTAGTGCTAATAACCACAGTACTTGATAAGTATTGAAATCCCTGGCACCCCCGCAAGCACAGCTTTCACCGATTCAATAAATATAAACAAATGAATTACTTGTTGGTATCGAAAAACTCATTAACTTAGAAAGAATTATCAATTTCTGAAAAGGTAGCTATCTCAGTTAAATCCGTTTCTAAATTGGGCACTGAAGTTAAAGGTAGTGTAAAATATTTTAGATAACTTAAACTTAATTATTTATATTTTATGCAAATTGCTTCCTACATTTAATATAGTCTGTAATAGGTTGCAGTAAATAATTTTAATGTGTAACTAATGTTATTCATGTAATAATGTAAGTTATTCAATGATTGTGTTGTTAATTCTATAAAAAGGGTTGTATACTTCGAGGATGTTTATTATTGAGTCAATAATGTTGTTACTATTTTAATAAATTATACCTAGTTAAAATTAATCATAATTTATATATTCCATCACAATTCAGTTTTAAATAATTGATTTTTACTGGATGTACACTTTTAACAACGTTAGGGTCCTGAAGAAGATGAAACTATATCACCGAAATGTCGACTTTGAATCAATGAACAATTTAATACTTTATTAAATAAGATCGCCATTTCTCAAGTGGAAGTTGTAACTTTCCTAACATATTACTTTGTAAGGCTAACCGCATTAATTTTCACATAATTTTATAATTAATGTTTTTAGTTTTTAGGAGCGGATAGCCGCGTGTAAAAGGCCCCGGTCTATCACGTAGGCATCTTGGGTTCGATTCCTGAGACCGGCGATATCCTCGCTGGAATTTAGAAGGTCGTACGCTTCTCCGTGCTTCGGAGCGCACGTTAAGCCGGCGGTCCCGGTTATCATACTAACACCTTTGATAACCGTTAATCTCGCAACACTGCGGGTCGCTCTTCTTCACCTCTCTCGATGGGTTAGGTTAGCCTCCTGCCCAGCATACGTGCTAAGAGGGCTCACAGAACTCGTACTTACGAGTGTATAACAGGCCATCGGCCTAGGCTTCGGCCATAAGAGGAAGAAGAAGAAAAAGTTTTACGCGACTTTTCTTACTTCGTAATCACTCCATTTTTAGGGTATTTTTGGCCGTTTAGTATTGAATCTCCGGCTTCAAAACGACAATACTTGTGGATAAATACAGTTAAAAAAAATTTAACGTAGCATTAGGTACCAAAAAATTTTCTTTTTTAAACCTCAAGTTATAATTAAATTGAGTTTTAATAAGCCAGTCTACTTTCCTAATTTATTTTTATTTTTTATTTTTTAAATGTGTAAAACCAATCGTAAAATATAAATTAATAACTCCAGATCTAAAAATTTCAAATATTAACACCTTAGGTTTGTAAATCCACAGTCAACTGTTTAACAGCCTGGTAAAGGTAAAGGTATAGGCACTCAGCGAGGGAGTATGGCCGACAACACGGAGGGTTAAGGCCTCCTAAGTTGCGTTCATACCCGATTGTGTCGCACGCTAGGCGTACGGGGTGATATGGTAAGCACCACGCCTTCGACAACCGCCTACCTATCCTACTCCACCACTGTGTTTAACCAAATATTATAATGTACCACTTACAGCAGCTTTTGTGTAAAACTATACATATAAATAATCAGTAAGGAAAATTACTTAAAAATTAAAATCATGAAACCATTAATAACTGCGGAACAATAACTTTATATTTATTCCATTTACTTCTTGTATATACAAAAAAATAATAAACATACGAAACAATTCATCGGGTACATTTGTTTAACTGAAGAGATCAATAGGTAAATACTTTCAATTCAAGATATTATTTCTTAAAATCGAAGAAATAATAATCTTTTTTCAAAACAACGCACGAGCAATATTTTACCAAAATTACCTTGTACCTACCGTTAAAGGTACGATCGTTTCTGTTACTGATTCCGAATTGTCGCTGTGTCCATAATTTGTTTTGTTTTGGTTCACGGTTTCAGCTGCTTGAAAATACGGTTTGGTTTTTGTTTCTGCTTCACTCTTCTCTGTAGGATTTCGTACGTAGCGATCCAACCAAGGAGATTCCACCAGTAATTGTTCTAATAAATCACTGTAACCTTCGTCCGTGTAGTCTGTATTATAATCAATGTCTGCTGTTATTGGAGTAAAAGAATATGTAGATTGATAAATATTCGGTTTTTGTTGATATTTATATGGCATTGGCGAGGTAAAGTCTTTACTTTTTAATATTTCCTGGCATATTTGGTTAAAAGAATCAAATAAACAATACTGAAGCGGAAAACCTAACGGAGTGTTAAGATATGGATGAAAAGGAAAATTTAACGGTAATACTTGCGGAATGACGAAGACAACCGATGGGTGACTCTGAAGAGCTGTTTGATCAGCATTACGGTCATCATGATTATTATTACCATTTAAATCAGGCGTAGGAGTTGTCGGTCCTTCAGGAGTATCTAGTTCCGTAGAATCCATCGTGCCATAAACGACCGGCCATAACGTAGGCTTGGAATATGAAGCTTTAGATGGACTTATTCGAAAATCCAAGTTTTCATTTGTCTTTTTATCACTTTTATGTAGAGAATCAAAACTTAATCCATACCGATGAGGATTGTAAAATTTGTTCGCATGATGATCTTCTTCGTATCTGTAAGGTTTAACAAATTTACTAATCCAGCGTTTTAATATATTGATTTCGTCTGTAGCACATGGGTTTTGTTTTTGGTCACCACTTTCGGAGTTGTATCCATAAAAGTACGACCTTTTAATTCGTCGTGATTCAGCGTTTTTAGTTATGAAGCTCCTTGAAAGAAGAGTGCTATTAATTTTACTTGTAGGCAATGCTTTAGTTTCGTTAGAGGCTTGTAACAGAATATTATTGACTAAATACTTTTTTGGATTTGAATCTTCGGATACAGTTGTCGAAGATGTACGTAGAGGATTATTTTTAAAACGCTTAAATACTTCTCGTAACTTTAATAATCGATCCAAATGCTTTGCGCCAAACGAAACTTTACGTGGGTATTGGTCAGACATAATAGCGGGATAATATGTATCGCCAATGCTGAAACCACTTGAATCAGAGCTGGTGTCACTCTCCATACGTGAGGATATGTCCGGAAATGGGCCACTGCGTACTTTTCCCAGAACGTAAAGCGGTTTTCCATCAGGTTCAACCAGTATTCGATTAGAATACGGATCTAAGTAATGTTTATTTGCATTCATATCAGACTTAATTCTTTGAAGAAAGTATGGATTAAGCCAAGGATATAAATCTGCAGTTTTCGTTTTATAATCCAAATTTTTATTGTCAAACGAAAAATCTTTTGGAGGCAAACTAGTAGGATCGTGTTTCTGATCACCTTTGACGTTAAAAGAATCGAAAAGTAAATTACGTATGTCTTTAGCTTTACTGAATTCTACTTCTCCATGATTAACACTCACTCCAGTGGCTATTTTCGCTAATTTTTCTAAAATATTAGACTTATAAAAACCATTGATTGAAGGTGGGGCATATAATCTTAAAGGTTTCGTGGTATCCTCTTTAGCATCATCCGAAGAAGACTTGGAATTGACGAGCCTGTACAAATTTTCAAAAATAAAGGCGTTAAATTCGCTATTTCCGTCTATAGTGCCGGAATTAACAATATCACTTGCTATAGAGTTTGGTAATAGCACATTCCATGGGTACTGATTGTCTGTGTTATATCCATCTTCGAAAGGCAGAGTGGCCACATTGAATTCTCGAGGAGAAGACATTGCTAAACTAGCATCACTATCAAAATTATCCAAAGCGTTTTGGTCAAGTAAAGCTGCTAAAATATCAATATTTTCCTCATTTTTATTAGAAGAATTATCATCACAATCTATTTCCTCTCTATATTTATTAAGAAACTGTTCTAGATCGTCTTCGGAAAGATCTAAGTCCCCTCCATCAAATTTAGAATTACCTCGAAATACATCGTTAAGCTCCTCGGCAGTTCGCAGTAAATTTTGACCATTATACGAATACGTTGGTATAAATGACCGTTTTAAGGCTCCCATCTTTAACAGGTTTCTATTGCTATAGCGTCTTGTTCCGAAAGTTTTTCGGAATCTGCTAAAACCTTTTTGAGATTTTGGTTTATTAGGCATTATTCTGTTTAAGGAAAAGGGCGAACGAAGAAGGAATGAAAATAATTTTGGATGTTTAAGTAACGACGTTTCTGGGCGATGTTCGACTTTAGAAGGTGGGCTGGTACCCCAACGGTCTGTTATTTTCGTTCTAGGCCTAATTGACAACATAGACATTAACATCCTGAATATATTGTGCTTTGGTGTAGGACAACTACTAGGACAACAGTCGCAGTTTTGTTTCTCTTTTGGAAGATCACAACAATCCGAATCGGAAACATCAGGTACACACGAAGGAGCAGTCGAACAACAGTGGCATTTCTGTTTATTCGGTGGTAAATTACAACAGCTATTTGAAGGTTCTGATACTCGTTTATCTTCAAATTTATTACACCGTGATGACGTAGCACAACACCAACATTGTTGCATTGACGGTGGCAAATAACAACAGCTTGTTCTATCTGGTGTAGGATGGGATCCAATACATACACTTACACAACAATCACATTTTTGTAAATGTTTTGGCCAATTGCAACAACTTTTCTGCGAAAGCGGAAATAGAAGATCACCGCATGCAGTTGCGCAACAACTGCAACGCTGATAATATTTTGGAACATCGCAACAATTATACGTAGGTATCGTAGTTAAGATGCTAGTAGTGGTTGAATCGGTTATATCTTCTGTTGTTTCTGTTGGTGTAGTTTCTACGGAATCTGTTGATGAAAAATGTTCACAAGCACTTGGACAACAGTGACAACTTATTTCGTCTTTCATGTGGCAACAGTCAGTTGGAAAGGTTATAGATGTAAACTCTTGACACAACTCTGGACAGCAACTACAATTTTGTTGTTTTTTAGGAAAATCACAACAATTAGGCGTTTCAGTTGTTATTTCTATACTATCGGTTGTAGATAATAAATCTACAGTAGTATGTTTTGTTGTAGTTCTTTTGGTCGTTGTTATAATTTCACTCCGCGTGACTCTTTCAGTTGTAGTTGTATCAGTGGTTGTAGGAATATCTGTCGTAGATATATCCGTAGTAGATTTACAAAAACTAGGACAACATTTACAATCTATGAAGTGTTTCGGACGATCGCAACAATCAGCCGTAGTTGTGGTAATTGAAGTTGTCGGTTCGGTTGTAGTAAAAGCTTCGCAAGCACTTGGACAACAACTGCAGTCCATTTCATCTGGTGGCACGTCACAACAGTCAGGGAATTTAGTAGTATCGGTATTTATACTAATTGTTGAAGTTTTGCAGGCACTTGGACAACAACTACACTTCCTGTGCTTCTTAGGTGCATTGCAGCAGTTGCGAGGTTTAGATGTAGTTATTGCAGTTGAAGTTTGAGCGCAAGCTTCTGCACAACAGCTACACTTTTGAAGTTCTTTTGGATAATTGCAACAGTTATATTGCGTCTGATCGGTTGTAACTTCCGGGTCTGAAGTAAAATCAATGCAAGCTAAAGGACAACAGTCACAATCTATTTCACTTGGGGGTAAATTACAGCAGTTTGGTGGTTCGGTTGTACTAATTGCTTTAGTTGTTGTCGTCCTACATTCTCTTGGACAACAACTACATTTTCTTTGTTTTTTTGGTAAATTACAGCAATTGGATGGTTTTGTTGTAGTTCGACAAGCCGCCGGACAACACTCACACTTCTGTTTTCCTTTTGCTAAATGACAACAATCGCTTGGTGCTTCCGTTAATTCTGTTGTACTTGGTTCTGCACAAGCACTCGGGCAGCATTCGCATTTTATTTTATTTGGTGCTAAATTACAGCAATCTGATACGTCAGTTGTAGTAGTTGTTGTAGATTTACATGCGCGCGGACAGCAATTACACTTCTGCAGTTTTTTTGGTAAATGGCAGCAGTTACCAAGTTTTGGTGTCGTTTTTATTGTGGTCGTTGTAGTACATAACGATGGACAGCAACTACATTTCCGAAGTTTTTTTGGAAAATTACAACAATTATGTGGTGTTGTGATTAGTGGTGTTGTGGTTTGTTTACAAGCAGCCGGACAGCATAGGCAGCTCTGATTTATCTCTGGTAAATCACAACAATCCACAGTTGGTGAAGTACCGCAAACATCTTCGCAACAATCACATGTTTGCAAAAATTTTGGCCAATGACAACAGCGTCTCTTTTCAGGTATCACAGGCTCTCTACAAGCACTAGGACAACATCGGCAGTTCCTGAGAGGTGCAGCAAGATCACAGCAATCTTTTACAGGTGGGAGTTGACACGCACTTGGACAACAGCTACAGCTGAAATACGGTAATGGCAAATTGCAACAATCCCTTTGTGGAGGTATTTCTATAGGATCCTGACATGCACTAGGACAACAGTTACAGTTCTGAAAAAGTTTCGGCAAATTGCAACAACTCGATCTAGATGGAAATACTGGTTGCTGTACGCTACATAAATTGGCACAACAAACACAACTCTGCATATACATAGGCATATGACAACAGTATAAGTGAGGCAGCTCCTGTCCTTGAAGTACATTTCCGATATATTGATTCCATAAAACTGGAAGACGGTAGGGTACCCCTTTTTCTGATCCGTTAATGGTCCTTGCTATAAAAAAAAGATTAAGCTTAGGTACACTCAAATTGAAGCATTTTTTGTAGGGTTTGATACTATTCCGAAAAAGATAATAGAATAAACGAAACAAAGAAGGAGCATGTAATAACAGGAGGATTGGGCAATAATAGTGTCGATAAAATTATTTCAACGAGACTAAATAGCATAGGTTACAAAACACCAAGGAAATTTTTTGTCTTTAGTACTTGACATTCACATAATTTAACCAACAGAACTTAAAGAAACTAATCACCTTCTAAAACGCTTAGTGCAGGAGTAGTCCATGAAAACAATTCTTTATCTAAAAGACATCCTAAGAATTAGCTAACAATAAAAACTAAGCGTGGAAGTCTTTAACTTTATTAGTTTAATTGTTACAAGCCCCAAGAATACCAATAAAATTTTATTTTATTGAATGCCTCCACTTATTCCATTCATAAATTTTAGATAATCAAAATGTAACGATTTTTATTGCTTAAGCAAATTTCCCACTCAGATTCTCATCTATTAAGCCCAAGTAGTTACTTAAGATAGTTTTTATCTAGCGCAATTAAAAACAATTTCGAAAATAAATGTTTTAGGAATTTGGAAACATTCATCTATACAGTTTTAGAATTTATTTCCTACTTATATTTAACCATTAATTCTACTACGCAATTTGCTAAACGTCTAAAATTGAAGCAAGCTTAAATAAAAATACGTAATAAATAATGAATCTAAGCTTTGGTTGATTGTAAGGAAAACTGATTCATTACCTTGACAATTTTTCTTTACTAAAAGGGCTTTTAATATTTTGCGTGTTTAGAATTCTGTTTTCAAAATTAATTTCTACTCACATGCGAATTGTAGGTAGTTTTCCACATTCAAATAAGCTTTAGTTACCTTTCTGTTTCACTAAAAGTATTAAAACAACACTAAAACCCTTCAAGTGAACACTCAAAACCGAAGCGAAGAAATTGGAGAATTAAATAAAGGGACAAAAAAGCTACGAAAAGAAGAATCGCACTTTTTTCCATTTATAATTAATACAAAATTACCTTTTTCATCACTATCTGTAGAACAAGCACTTTCAGTTACATGAAGAACCAAACTAATTTTTATTAGAGCACAGAATAATTTCATACTGATCGTTATGGAAAAATCAATTAAACTAATTAATCTGCCCGCATTATATTAGGCATTTAAAACTGTTTTTACGACTACGCCATGCTACATAAAAAAGAAACGCGAACTGATTTTAGAACCAAACCGAATCGAGAATGGCGAGACACGTTAACACAGTTTATATTTCAAGGCAGGTTTTTATATGGATAGCTATCTGGGGGTGTAATGGTATTAATAATTTTTACTTATTACTTAATTAGATTCTTTTACTGTACTTTTACTATCGTTATTAATATTTCTGTTTATCGTTAAGTCACTGGACAGTAAACGACCTATCAAGGCTACTACTAATTTATATTTTGATACTGCCAGTACAGTTAACTGAACCAAACCAAAATAAATATTATGTAATACAAATTTTGATACACAAACACAGTAAATAATAAACTGTAATACGACTTTAGCGAGCTTTTAAAACATTTTATTGCTTTTATTTGTTTTCGTACTTTGTAGTTTTCGAATTTAATTTGAAGCAGGTTTACTGTTTGTGTAACTTTAATTGCTTCTTTATGTATCTTATTTGCTTTTAATTTTTTTAGAGAAGATATGTAATAGGTTGGTACCAAATCGAGCAACAACTTTCCATTAAATCTTTTAATAACAAGATATACATAATAATATCCGAATTTATACAATAGATAATATACTGAGTATAAAAACAACCTTCAGATCTACATATATAAATTCAGTATTTGTTTTAAAAATGAATATAAACTCAAATAAATTACTCAATACTGAGTACTAAAGATTAGCTGCGAACAACAGTTTGAAATATTTTAATTATTTGTGAAACATTCGCAGACATGAAATTCTTGAAGCAAATTAATAGCTAACCTCAAAGTTTATTTTTCTGATACCTCACCAGCACTTACCCTCGGATTTTGCTCTAAAATTAATGTTTTCATTCGTGATTTTAAGAATTTAATTTAAAATTGTTTGATATGTTCTACTAAAATTTCAAGCTGTTTGTAACAATTAACTTTAACTTAACTATAACCTTGATACAACATAAATTCTTAAGGACAAAAGAATTTATAATTTCCATAAAAGTAATGAAATTTCGAATTAAACTTATCAATGCAGAAACCAAAAAATAAGATAAAATCTTCTATTTCTTTTACAAACACCTAAATAAATAGTAAGAGAATGTGATACATCGCAATGAATGAATTATATGGTTATTAATCAGTGAAGGTGTAGCATACAAAACAAGTGTTGCCTACGAAAAGATCCGCTTGAATGATTTTATAGTTTCAGTGACCTTTAATTGTTTTTGAACAGATAACAACTTTATTTGTTCTATTGCTTTATACAAGCGTCTTTAAATACTGCATCTTTTCTATCGGCTTTTAAACAAAACAACTACCCTAACCTATCTTCTTCATTTGCAGCCTTACCAAAGTTTTTAGAAGAATCAGGAGCAAGCAGAAGGCTCAACATTGGTAATTCGAATAGTTGGTTCACTTGCTGTAATCCTATATATTCATTCACATTCTGCTGCCCTACAAAACGTAAAAAGGAACCAACCAAAAGGACTTTCGGCTACTTTTACGAATATACTTGTTGCCACTCTTCATTGAAATATAGTTATTGTTGTCCTATACCACACAGTTTAAAAGGTTAAACCGCAAAATCGTCACAATGATGACAACAGAAACTCTTCTAGAAAAACTGAGGAATTTACTTAAATTATTAACCTGTTAAATTAATGAATTCATAATAAAGGAAAGTAGACCTTTTGCAAATATTTTAATGTTCGACTTCTGCTTCATATTGAAAGTCTCAGAAAAATATTGTATTCCTACACGTATAGTAGCTGGCTTGGCAATAAATTTCTTGTCAAAGGTAGTACCTATGAATATGTGCGTGTTGGTGTTTCGAAAAATGGAGCACAGGTAAATAACGTTAAATAATGCCAATTTTTTAAATAGTTTATTAAAACTTCAAACTTGAACAGCGATTTAAGAGTATATGGTCAATAAAATTAAACTTTTGTTTAATATTTTAACTTATGTTACCTATGCTGGTATTTTTAATCGTTTTCTGGTGCAGAAAGGGTTCTAAATTTTATGCGAGTCATTGATACTTTATTATATGGACACAAGCTTGCCTGCGGTTATAGAACACCAACGAAAAACTCTCAGGTTTCAGATTTCTATAAAATGGCGCCACTTCTAACATCACTACAATTTACAAATCAAGTCGATGGAAAAGGGACCAAGAATTTGCCTGGGAAACAAGTAGTTCTTTATAACAATTTTAATGATAAACAAACCAACCGTTAAACTTTATTGTGAGGTTAATTTGGCAGAAAGAATCCATTCCATTATCCCAGATTATGTACATTATGAATGTAACCAAAGAGGTGGTTAAAGTATAATTTTCTTACCAGCACATAAGCTATTCTAGAACCTCATAAATTCCACTATACTATATGCTTTTTCTTAACCATTGTCTATAACTTTTTACTCCTTACAACTATTTGACTTCTCAAGAAATTGCACTTAAAGATTATAAACCTATAGCTTTTCACCAACCCTCGCCATTACAATAACAATATTTAATCGTGTGAAATAAAAAACATTGGTTAATTAACGAAATATCTAATTCTAAGAGATCCACATTTTTATCAAAGCATTTTAAAAGATTAAGGCAGGCTAATCTCAAAAATTTAACGTTTTTTTTGAATCAATATAGACGACAAAAAATTAAGTCGTCAAGATTCGCCAACAACATGGTCTAATACTTATCAGATCACATCGACGATGTCAGACAAATGCTCCAACAGTTAAATACATATAGCATCACGCCAAGTCGGATTAAACATCAATACAAACAAAACGCTGCTTATTACCTGTGTACATGGAGCACCCACAGAAAAGCTAACTCAAACAAATATCTGGACCACGAAATCAGATTATGAAGATATAACCAAAAATGCGAGATCTCGAAAGCAATAGGTTTAAGTAGCGCTATCTTTCTTTCATTAAGTGGCGTTCCCTTTGACAGGGCTTTGCCAAGTCTTCTCTCCATAGGCATGTAGTGTACACGTGCCAAGTAGCCTGAAGACATGCGGGACTCACAGCTTTACGTGAACTCCGAACTTCTCTTCGACTTGTACTTCTTCTCCAGAGAAGGCTTCCTAGACAGAATACCTCAGTGGTTTGCCATTGCCTTCCGAGAGAACCAGTCGGGTGTTTTCGGGGTGTATGTTACGGTCAGTATGATTAATTGGAAATTATTAATAATTACCAGTTATCATTAATACCAATCGAATTCAGAGGGTAAAGTAATAAATATACGAGAATTAATAACATCAACTGGTAATTATTAATAGTTCCCATCTTCAGATGCTAAAGGTAATGGCACTGCGTTAGAAGCCTGCGAGGAGTGCGAGAAGAAGCTCTAGTGCCACGTGCCAGTGCTAAATATGCAATCGTTGTTTTAGACGGTTTTAGTTGATCGAGCACGTGCGAACAATTCGTGGGTTTTGTGAATTTTTTCGCAATGGGGGATTTAGACGTAATGAAGACACGATTTAACGATCAAGTTAATATGCTTAAATTTAAAAAAGGAAAAAATTCATCAGTTATTCACAAGACAAGACTTCTCACAAAACACCTGCAGAATATCAGCGGTTATCAAGGTACATATGATATTGTTAAAATTAGTAATGTAGATAAACTCGTCGTGCCAGTAAGAAACGAATGAGATCCTATTATTATTTATTATACCTTTATGGAGGAAGTTTTCGATATAATTCACGAAACTCATATTTCAATTGGACTTGGGGGTTGGAACAAAAAGATGAAAGAACTTAAGATGAAATATAACAACATCGCTGTTGCGTTTGTCATAGTTTATTTAACTCTTTGTGAGCCCTGTCAAAATAAAATGAGTGTTCCAAAAAAAGGACTCGTTGTAAAGCCCATTATAAGCAGTGCATTTAATACGAGATGTCAAATCGATCTTATTGACATGCAGTCACAAGCGGATGGTGACTACAAATTTATTATGGTTTATCAAGACCATCTTACGAAATTTGTCCAGCTCAGAGCATTAAAAACCAAACGTGCTGAGGAAGAAGTCTGCACCATGTGGGGCGAACTTAAAATTGTCAACGGGTAATCGAAGCACAGTCAGTCATAATCATACGGTTCAGTAGAGAGGGCAAATCAAGATATATATATAATGTTATCCACATGGCTGGAAACAAACAAAAGAACAAAATAGTCGGAAGGAATAAAGTTCATTCAATTTGAATTTTTCTTTTATTATTAATACAAATTGCATATTTACAATCTACTTAACAAAAGGAAGTAATGAGTAAATAATATAACATTGTATGCAGTTACACTTGGGGGAAGTCCATCCAGTGATGTTATTCCCATTGGACACTTTATTATTCCTGGTTGGCGCGGAGCATTAAGTCTTTTGGCCACGTTCGTTGTAATCTTCTGGAGATGGTGGAGTCAGCGTACAGATCTTCTATCAAGTTGTTGTCATACCCCACGAGAGTGAAAAGATAGGTAGTTGCTAGTTGATGGATGACATCTGTCACAAACGGGATTCAAAGATTTGTGTGAAGTGTCTGGTTGGATAAATACCATGGCGCATCAGCAATTATACGGAGCGCTTTGAATTGAAATTGTTGCCGAATTTTGGTATTGGATGGTTTGCTGCAGCCCCACAGTTGAACTCCATATGTCCAAATTGGTCTGAGGATGGCGTTATAGAGAAGCACCTTGTTATTTAATGAGAGCTGGGATCGTCGGCCTATCAACCAGTACATTTGTTTTAGTTTTAGGTCAAGATGTTTAGCTTTGATTTTATGTGGGGTGGCCAAGTCAGTTTTTGATTCAGGTGCAGTCCCAGGTATTTAACCTCTGACTTTACTGGGATAGCAGCAATCGTAACAGCTGGACATACACTGCGCTTGTTTGTGAATGTGATTTGTGCAGACTTGGCGTTATTTATACTAATATTCCACTTAACAAACCATTCTTGGCGAAGGTTAAGATGATGTTGAAGGTTTTCTTGTGCTATTTAAGGCTACTATTTATAGACAAAATGGCCGTATCGTCAGCGAATGTTGCAGTTTCAGTTGTGTCTGTTGTTGGGATATCTGCCGTATAGATCAGATACAGGAGAGGCCCAAGGACGCTGCCTTGAGGCACTCGGGCCTTAATTGGATGGTTAGATAGGGTATTACTGATCTTGACCTGGAAAGTTCTATCGTAGAGGTATGATTTCAGCATCAGGTATATAGGGCTGGGAAGGCAATCCTTTATTTTAAATAATTAGCCATTGTGCCAGACCTCGTCGAAGGCCTGTTTGATGTCTAAGAAGGTCGATATACAATATTTGCGTGTTTCTAGGCTCTCCAATATTTAGGTGACAATTCTATGTCCCTGCTGAGTCGTCGAATGGTTTTATTTTATGAAAGATGCCTGTCGATACATTATCAGAAATCACGCGTGAGGAAGACCTGGAGGCGATGTTAATAGATCAATCTGATGCTAAACTTCATAAAGTGAACTCGATTAACGATATTGATGCTGGGGCAAAGTATAGTGGTAGTTTGGATGTTGACAATCCAACTGCAAAAAGTTGCAGTTGCAGTTGGAGAATATTGAAGCTCCGGATAACACTAATAGGAATAGGCGAATCGAACATAATGCTTGCAAAATAGATGTTGTCTACGAGGAACACAATGCCAATATTGAAATTGAAGACAATGACATGGACAAAGAAGATAGAACCTTAGTTGACGAAATTTCTAAAAAAAATTCAAGAAGTTTGAGATTTTGCTAAGCAGTCACTTATAAATCAAGCTCACAAAATCTTAAAGCATTCTGATGCTAGATTTCCTGTTGCAAAAATAGGTCAAAGTGTTAAAGTACGAATTCCAGATAGAGCTAGGACCAGTGGTCGAAATATTATTGCTATTATTATTTCTGTCGAGAAAGAAAACCTGTATAAGCTGGACACAAAACATGGTATTTTAAACCAACTTTATATAAGAAATGAATTTACCGGCTACAAGGAAGGGTTTATTCCAATCAATGAAGTTCCCGACACTGAGATAAGTCTGAGGGAATGCGCTCGTAATGATTCGAATTTAGGCGGTCAAGGATTCCGTCATTACAATTTACTGTAGCGGCGAATGTAATTTAAATCGCTGCAAATGCAAAAAATTAAGCGTTCTTTGTAATTCCAAGTGCCACAAAAGTCTTTCCGGCAAAAACAAATAATTGATTAATAACTTGAACAACATTTGTATCATATTTATCTACCTAATATCTAGTTAAAGGTAGAATTTTAGTTTTATGTTAACTTGCAGTTTGTTGACTATCCGTTTTACAATAAATGCAAATATTTTAAGCATTAAATTTAGTTGCGGGTTTGTTTTTGCTTATTAAATTAAACATGTTTAACTACGTTTTTTTGATTGATAAGTTCTATTGAGCATTCAAATTTTATTACCAAATCCTAATTTCTGTTTGTTGTTTGTAACAGATTTAATGTTTGTTTGTTACCGTTAACCTCTTATGCCGTTCGGTGTTGAGGCTGGTGCGTTAGCGTATGTGGTCCTATGCGTGAAATGCAGAATCCGGCCCGACTCTGCGAGTTACGTGATTAGTGTGCCGTTTTATGCCTACATACAGCACCGTGTGTTCTGTGTATGGTGTACGTATGTATACGTATAGGACCTTGTTACTCGACCTCGTAGGCCTGTATTCGGAGGAGAGCATCGTTAATTAGGTGCCCAATAACGAATGGTCACCAAAACTCGATAGCAATTTCCATACTGCAGGAAAAATCCTGCACTTGGGGAGATTCGAACCGAGGACTAGCGTAACGCTAGCCTAACGCTCTACCACTGCGCCACCCTGGCTCTTTGTAACAAATTTAAATAAATAGTAATAAAACTCAAAATGTCTTTTTATTACATCAACCAGGCTCGATAGACTAAGCCACGGCCGCTACATTTAAAAAAAAAGTAATAAAATGATTTTTCAAATCTGATACTCCAGTAGGCTAAAAACAAAGACTTTCGAACAGTATGTGCTACCTGCCTTGATTTGTGGCGCCGAGACGTTAAAAAAAAGTAAATAAAGTAAGCATTGCACAAAAATGTATGGAGAAAGTGACGAAGTAACGTTCAGGGTATCTCTGAAGAACTGGATATCAGACACTAAAATAAGAATGGTTACCGGAATAGCGTATGAATTCGAACAAACAGCGTCCCTGAAGTAGAATTGGACTAAGCATCTGGTAAGAACTTTAGTTAATAGGTGGACGAAGCGGATAATTTAGTAGAGACCCAAAGAGAATGCTTTTCGAAATAAACTACATTCACCCACGAGAAGGTCGGCTGACAAAAGGCGAATTCGAACCAATAAAATCGCAGAAAATCGGAAGAGATGGCAAAATTTAAGCGAGGTCTATGTCCCGCAAATGACATAAGTGACTAGCTGATGATGATAATGATAAAATATGGCTCCTTCATGCCATAGGATGTTTTGTAAGGATACAAATCATCTTTCTTAATTACTGTATATTGTAACGTAAAGCAATTAACACTGAACTGAATTTATTACAACAAGCCTAGCACAACCTGAATATTGACAAAATTTTGCAAAATTTTATTAAAAGAAGAATGATATGCTGTACCCGTCAGTTTTGGAATGATAACAGCGTAGCGGTGTATCGATATTCTTGTATGTGATTCGCCAATATGAAGAGCTTAACGATGGTCGTGAAAACTGTACTTAAAAGACAGTTTAGATGCTTTTGTAGCTGCACTTACCCAAGACATAACTAACATTAGCGCTATTATTATTCCCATGATTCAACAGCTTGTTAATATTGTTCAAATATCTGTCAAAAGTATTGCAAGACCAATTAAACATTGATATGCTTTTGTCACCGAATTCCTCAGTTGTTGACACCCTGTCAAAAAGAATTTCAGTTTATAAGTACTGGAAAGCCAAGACGAAGGAAATGAATGGCAAAAGACAATCATCGCTGTAAACGAAAGTTGGATATATTACTATGACCTTGATACAAAACAACAAAACCAACAAATTAAATGATTAATTTGTCGCTAAAACTAGCTATAATGTACACAAACACGGTGCCAATGTTTGACATCAACTAATGAAAGATTCTGTCAGAACTATAGTGGAGTAACCTTAGGTTTATATCTCGGAACCGGTCCAAACTACTCCGATTTGAATGATTTTTTTTTAAAACGTCGCAAATATAAAACATTACAACCTTTATGGGTTAAAAGTTGACGCTCATTTTTCATTAATAAATTTATTAACTTTATACAGGGTGCTCCATAAGTAATGGGACACAGATCAACAATAGATTCGTGAGGCCAAAATATTACGATTTACCTAAAATTACCTTAGTCCAAAAGTTAATATTTAAGGAGATACAGGGTGTCAAAGTCGAAATTTGAATTTTAATTTCTTGCTCTAATTTCAAAAGTTTTTGAAATATTTATATGAAAATTGGGGAAACCACCTTTATTGCGACGAGAAACAATAATCCGCCCTCAATTTTAATGTAGCTCTTAAAAGAACCTTATTTTTGCTACACCTATTCCCTTTACCTCTGTAGCAAAAATAAGGTTATTTTAGGAGCTATGTTAAAATTGAGGACGGATTGTTGTTTCTCGTCGCAATAAAGGTATTTTCCCCAATTTTCATATAAATATTTCGAAAACTTTTGAAATTATAACAAGCAATTAAAGTTCAAATTTCAACTTTGACACCCTGTATCTCCCTAAATATTAACTTTTGGACTAAGGTAATTTTAGGTAAATCGTAATATTTTAGCCTAAGGAATCTATTATTGGTATGTGTCCCATTACTTATGAAGCACCCTGTATAAAATTAATAAAATTATGAATGAAAAATGAGCGTCAACTTTTAACCCATAAAGGTTTTAATGTTTTATATTTGCGACGTTTTAAAAAAAAATCATTTAAATCCGAGTAGTTTTGACCGGTTCCGAGATAACGCCCTATTTTTGCCTAACGTTACTCCACTACTATTGTAGCACAGTTTTTGCAGAATAAAGGTATTAAGTGAATGCCACACCCTGTCCACAGTAGCAATAATGCTCCTTGCGACTCTTATCTTTACTTCCAAGCTATGAAGGAGCTAAAAGAACAGCATATTTAAAGTTAAATTCAGGCCGTAAAATCATTAGAGGCAAATTTGATTTCCATTAAACAGCTTCCTCACGTATTTGAGCAATGGCATCAAAGGTAGCATGATAAAATCATCAGTGTGAGGGCACTGTACGCAACGTGTTTGAAGTGTTAAGCCAACAAATTAATTAATAAAGTTTTTCTAACATCAATTTGAGTCTTTGTTGAATTGTCCTCATACAATAAATTGGATCATAGGAAATATCTTAAATTCAGTTAAAAACCAACGAAAGCAAAAGATATTTAATGTTAGCCAAAAAACTATTCATTACATATTTCAGGGTAATGATTTGTACTACTAAAAAGGTCAATGCTTGTTACCAGAAGACTATCGGCGAGGAGTAATATTCTGCGTACAATTACTTCGTAATAAAAAATACCTAGATCGAAATAAGATATTTAATGTGCATAGCATGCAACGATTAACCGGTGAAACACTGCACATGCTCCATCATACCAACCACCAAACCAAACTTTGGTAGCATCGGGCTTCATTATCATCATCATTTTCAGCCTTCTTTGTTCCATCTCTGGACATAGGCTTCCGTTATTTTGCGCCACTCAATACGGTCCACGGTTTTTGTAGTCCATTGTGAACCAGCCACATTCTTGATGTCGTCTCGCCACCTGTGACCTTGCGGCTGCATCTGTCATCTTCTCTTCATATCAGGTGCCTTGCCCACTTCCACTTCAAGGATGTTATACGTTGCGCGACGTCTTCTACTCTTGTTTTATTCCGAATCCACGTATTGATCTTTTTGCCGCACCCCAAGCATTGATCTTTCCAGGGCCCTTACCGCTACTCTCAGCTTTTCCATCATAGTTTCGGTTAGTGTTCATGTTTCTGCAGCGTATGTTAAAACTGGTAAAATGCACTGGTTGAAGACCTTGGCTTTTTCACCGGGCTTATAGAACCACAAATATTTTGCTCCCTCGTCTGAGTGCTAATAAGTTTTTCGAATTTTTGGGAATTGATTTACGAAACGTGTTAGATAAGAAGAAGAAGTAGGTAGCTTCAAATGTATGGGGCACTAAGTTGTTTCTTTCGAGGAACTTTCAAAGGATTTGTATGTCAAGAAGAGATTAATACACAGTACTTTAGTCGTCTTGTGATAGCTGGTTGGTTGGAGAGCTGTTGATGAGGTTGTTAGTATGTCCTGGTAGATTGTTGATATATGCGATTGATAGCCTTTTGTTTTCCCTGGCTATGTAGGGGATTTTCAGGTCGTTATGAAGGGTTTCGTTTCTAACATACCTAGGGCGTTGGTTAGTATGCGGATGGTCTTGGATTTGTATCTCTGAAATATTTTAGTGTGTGACGCCTTGGCGCAGCCCCAAAGCTGGATCCCATATTTTTCTTTTCGTTTTCATGTGTGTGCTCCATGTTAGCTCTTAGTCGAGGTAGATCCCGAGGTATTTTATCTCAGTTTTTATCGAAATTGAGGCGTTGTTGATTCTAGTCTAGTGGTGAAGTTTACTGTAGATTTATTAATGTTGACTGTGATTTTCCATTTGTGAAACCAGTCTTTAAGTGAGTTTAGATGGTCTTCGAGGTGTTCTACTACTATTCAAGGTGATCTGTCTTAATCACATTTAAAATCAATAAAAATGCAGCTTGAAAATCCTAATTTTTTAAATTTTAAATTACATATTAAACGCCTGCTCTTCTATTTTTTTAATCTCGGCACATACTTTGACCTAAAAAAAAACTAATTAATGGGTCTCTTTAGGCTATTATCTGTAAAGCTATTAAGCCTCGACATTTAACTTACAAACAATAGGTGCAGAAATAACATTTTTAATTTCATACAAAGATAAATGGGAAAAGTCTGATTAGAAAATCAGTTCAACTTAAATCCCCAAACGAATTTGTCTATTATTCTACAGTGGGGCAATTCATGCTAGTAAATCTAATCGAATTATTAATATCGATAACGGCTATAAAAACAATTGCATTGCTATTTTTATTGGCATATTGACATTGGTAAATAAAACGTTGTAGTGGAATATTGTTGGTAGCATTAAAATTTTAATCAAAAACTGATACAATAAATGTTTTCTTTATGATTAATTTATATGCATTGACACCCCCAAATATTTTAAATAAATAAAACTAAATACTATTTTAACAATAGTCCAACCAGTCGTGGTAAATTCTTTGTTTCGTAATCATAAATAAAATGAGAAACGGCTATGATTAAATTTAACAAATTGTTGGGTCGTATTGTAATAAATTGTGATTGTTCTTTATTTCCAGTAAGCTATTTGTATTTGTTACTAAATATTTTAGTACCCGGTTAACGTCACTTAGGCATAAAAATTAATCTCTAAAAAAACCCACTAATTATTTATTTTATTCTATTTTTATCAACTAGTAGGTGTATTATTAAAAAAATAGGTAATTTTCCCTTATCTTATCAATTATTAGGAAATGTGCATACAGTTTCTTTTATATTTGATTTAAAATTGATTACGATATTTGCTTTATTTATATAACATTCTGTTAATGTACCTAATAAAAGCAAAGTGAACTTAAAGTTCTAATTAATTTGGAAAAAAATTGTCATAATACTTTGTATCTTGTTAGTACAATACTGTATATATTCAAAATTAAAAATCTAAACAGCATTTTATTAAAGAATATAAAAGGTGTAAAAACTATAAAATATAGGAAGATGGTAAATACAAAAAAAAGTTTTACAGGTTAAACCTGGTAGCTTTTAAAATGTCCAGGAAGTTTATCAAGGATTATTTTTGTGACCTTTTCGAATATTTTTCTTGTTGTAAACGTCCCGTTAGTGATACTACTAATTTTCACTATAAATTTTAAAGTAAGTTTACATTACTATTTTCCACGCAAAATCGACCAAACGGAACAGCTTGTTGCCGAAACCCTTTCTTAAATAGAATTCACAAGTCACCGATTAATACTGATACGGTCTTTAGGCGCCTTGATCCTTAAATAGCAAATTTCAACTAAGATACACAATTTAAGCAATCTTTCTTTTATGCGAATGTGCCCCCTCAAAATAAAGCAAAATTTTGTGCAACTACTTGAGCGCGTTTAAAGAGGCGGGACAATTTACCAATTAACTATATTTTTTATTATTTTATATATAAATACAATCCATAAATTAATTCTATAATAAATAAAGGGAAATCTTCTTAATAATTCTACTGCTCTATAACTGTATTACGAAAAATTCATTCCATGTAATTAACGAAGCAATGTTTTGCAAAAAATCAATATCATAATTTAATATGTTCTTTACATTTAATTATAAACAAAACGTTCAAAGTAACTTTCTTATTTATTTACAGTTAGTCATTTAAAATAAAAATATTCTTCTTCCACTAATTAAATTATTCGCTTTAATAATATACACAGTATGGAACCGGTGGGTTATTTCCCAAAGTAAGATGGCTAAAAAGTTTTAGGGTTGTTTCCAATCTATTTCCCAAAAGAAAAATTAAGTATACAGGGTCAGTCAAAAAGACACGGCAAAGCAAAGTTACTTTTTTTCTAATGGTACACCCTGTATTTTATGCAATAATTGAATTCTCCTGGAAATTCTGAACAAAAGTTTATCACACGCTACATGCTTAAACTTCACCGTTTTCGAGATATCGAGTTTTCAAAATATCAAGTATGAATAAGGAACATTAACTGCCACAAAAATGTGTTTTCATTTTCTACAATAAATTATTTGTTCAAAGTAATTTTCTTTCATCTCGTGACTTTTTATCAACCATGTACAAAATAAATCATTTAACAACACTCATACTATCAACCTTTGGTAGATTTAATAATAAAATAATTTCAAAAAAATTATTTTGAAGACTCGATAGCTCAAAAACGCTTAAGTTTAAGCATGTAGCGTGTGATAAACTTTTGTTCAGAATTTCCAGGAGAATTCAATTATTGCATAAAATTCAGGGTGTTCCGCTAGAAGAAAGGCAACTTTGCTTTGCCGTGTCTTTTTGACTGACCCTGTATACCTAATTTTTCTTTTGGGAAATAGATTGGAAACAACCTTAAAACTTTTGTCTTAAACTTTCTTTTCTAGCCATCTTACTTTGGGAAATAATCCACCGGTTCCATACATTAAAGCGACTCTGTATATAATGCACCAAATGAAGAAAAACAAAATACAAAGCGTTAATGCAACTTTACAACTTGTAAATGCCTCGTTGTTATTAAACATCGCGTAATTATATATTTAAAAGCTTGGCGAGTTATTGTAACAATTAACTGTAAATTGCCACTTTTATAACAGCTATAATTATTTTTAATTAGATTTATTTTATAAATGTCATGGCTAATTATCGTAAATTGAAGGTCCCTTTTATTTCATGTTTTCGTTTATTGTTTGCCGTTCTTAGTTAGGAAAAGCGCTGGTTTAACTGTTAAAAAAAAACAACGATTTAACTGGGCAGAGAAATAAAAGAAGAACTTAAGATAAACCAGCCCAAACAATATAGTTAACATAAAACGCCAAGACTTCAAATAAAATCTTACGGTAATTCTGATCTTGAGCTATAAAAAGGAGGTTTTGGAAAACAAAACCATTCAAATTTCAACACTTTAAAACTTAAGCTTGAGAAATAAACCTAAAACCAAGGAAATCCTACCAAAACAAAAAAAAACTTGATCAACCAAAAATTTCCTAACGAACTTAAAAAACAAAAAATTAGGAAAACATACAACACAAAGTAACAATCTCACCTTATGTGCCATAAAAATCTTCCTGAAATTCCTGTTGATTTTTCAAATTTTTCACTCACATCTTTCAGTACATAAAGAACCATTAGCACATTAACTCTTCTTGTGTTAAATAATAGTAAATTTGTTTTTTTTGTTTTATTCAATAAATCCAATTCCACAATAATCTTCGCCGCAACCTCGGAAATTGTCTTATCGAAATTCTTTAAAGGATGTAGATAGACAACATCTTTACAACTTTTCCAGCCTCTGCAGAACAATAAAAAATTACTTCCGTAATTAAAAAAGTTTGAAATTCATAACAAAAGCATCAATTTTAAATCGATATCAAACGACTATAACGAAACAATTACACGGTAACAAGATTTATTCTTCAAAAACTAGGTCAAAACGTGTATTAACTAATTAAGATAACTTCGGGTGCTTCGTTTTATGTTGTTTTGATCATATAAAGTTACTCAGATAAACAATTTACTAATCAGTTTATAAATATTTATTTATATTATTAATCCCCAATAGTCTACGTCATTCCGCAAATCACCGACTTTCAATCAATTTTTCACTGGTATTTAGTTGCCTTAAATCTGAAACGTCGACAGTTTTATTAGAGTTAAAATCAATTCTTTCAGAAGGCGCATCTTCATCTACATGTGCAAACAGCGGTTGTGTAGTGAGAGGTTTTACTGGTTCATCGGGTAAAGGTAGTTTTAATGGTTGATGAAGCGCTTTTTCTTGTTCCCACGTGTAAACTTTATTGTGATCAGGAATGATTCTTCTATGCCTATGTCTTCTTGGCAAATCCGGTCGTCTTAAAGTTATATCATATTTTCCCGGATACAAGACGAACTGTTCTCCTTGATAAGATTCAGGAACATATTGATAATTAGGATAATAATCCGGTTTCCTTACTGTAAATTGTCCTTGTTTAACATACAGGGTAAATAGATACTAATAAATAAAAACATTATTACCAACCTAATTGCCGATAGCTGCAGCAATATTCTGATGTAAAATAATAAAGTAATGGAAGCAGAAAAACCAAACGCATGACTACCGTTCGTTATTTCGTATACCATTAACTACGACTTTAAAATTGTAACACTTACACCATAACAAACTGGATCATAAATCATGTGTTATTATCCTTCTAATTGAGTGACGATTGAAAATTTATTATTCGTTAAGTATTCCTAAGAGCTTCATGTTCATGTCATAACATTGTAACGGTTCATTTTCCGTTATATTATTTTGCTCCTTTCAATTGCTTATTTACGGTGAATGCATTTATTGAACCTCTATTTATTATATATTCACTGGTAAAAGATTACGTAGTTAGTGACTTTTTGGTTTTGAGTAGGTTTTCTGATTTGGGGAGAGAGCGTCATGCGCGTTTGGGGATTGGCGTTGCGTTCTAGAACTCTTGGCTTTTTCCGTTTGGGTTGTCTGCGAAGCAGTTGAGTTTGGTAAAATTTATCCCGAAGTTACTTATTTAATTCTGATGGAATTTTCGTAATTATAACTTCCGAGATTTTCGGTTTTGTTTCACTTTGTGAAATTATTTTTTAGAAGCACCAAGATTGTGGTGGTAAGTGGAGATTTTTGCCTTATCATTGAACGCACGTGTTAATGGCGACTTTGTTACAGCTTCTTTCTTTTCGTTTGGTTTTATTTTCCATTACTTTACCGTACTCCGGCTCTTTTGGTTATTGCCTTTTTGCGGCTGCATTATTTATGGAGTTGAAGGATGCGGTATTATTGAAAAATTATTTATCATTGCTGGTTATTCGCCACTCGATCGCTTGGAGGATTCAAGGTCGGTGTTTATTGAATTGTTAAGTGTCGTCGAATTTACCTGATTTTATTCCATTTATTAAATTTCTTAATTTTTAACTTTGCTTTACTTAAATATTTGTACAATTGAATTTTAACGCCTTCAGCTAATTTAATTTGCATTAATATTAATTATTTCATATTCATCTTTTTCGCTTCACGAAATAAATTTATATTTTTGTTGTAATATTCTGTAACGCTTTAGGTTGGTTTTTCCATTTTATTTTATTAGCATAACGAATTTGCGTGTTTTTTTTCAAGGTAATAAGCTTGAGTTTAAACAAGGCTATTGCTATTTATTTTTGATCGTTCATTTTTATTAGACTTGTTTTCACTCAGGTAATAAAGGTAAGCGCTTATTTATTTTTTATTTATCCACCTTGATCGTTTTTTTTTTTCATTCATGTATATCTTTCTTTAATTCAACTAACGTTGATATTTAGTTTTTTTGGTTCCTTTGAAATTAACCTAAGCGATTTGTTTTTGTACGTTTGGTTGCATATTTTTGCTCTTACTTTTTTCATTTAATTTGTCTATTGTTAAATATTTTGAATTTATTAAAATTACTTATCTGTATTTCTATATTTTTTTGAAAACTGAAAAGTTTTCTGGCGCCCAATTTTTTCATTTTTTATCAGTATTCACTTTATGAGTTTTAACTTTGATAAGGCAATCCTCGGCGATCTACGGCCCTCGCAAACAACTAAGTTAGTCGGCGAATTCTTTTGAGTTTTTTTGTAAGTATACAGGTAGGTGATTATTTTTCTTTGTTTCGCTTTTACCTGTTATACTAAATTGACGCAGCAACGTGGGGCTTTCGAGATTGCTACTGGTTTTCTCCCCTTATCATTTTATCATTTTTTTCGACACCTTTGTTTGGACACTTTGTCATTTTATTAATTTGCCACCATGAGTTTCAACGTTAATGCTTTGAGGGGCGATGAACTCTCTTATGAACTAATCTTCCGAGGGATAGATCCCGAATTCATGTCCGTTGACGAAAAGCGCAAGGCTTTACGTGCTAAGTTAGCCCTGGAGAAATTAGATACCTCCTTAATAAACAGTTACCCTCCTATTCAGTACGATGTTCCTGGTGAGTTGGATGTTTGTGGAACGAAATTGAGTGAGCTGTCCTCCCAGATCAATAATGTTTTTCTTAAAAAACCTACTTCTTCTGAATGTGTGAGACTTGACGCTCGGTTGTCCCATTTATTTGCTAGGTTGAATCGTTTGAAACCCGAAAGTGACTTAGAATCCCTTCACGCTGAGAAGGTTAGTCTTTGTTTGGACTTACTGGACTTGGTTAGGAAAATCGTTGACGACGATGAAATCCCTGAAGATGAATCCGAGGTTGAACAACCCGAACCTAATATTGAAGAAGTTTTACCGTTAGCTAACTCCACGAGTCAGCGCCCGCGGGTCTCTTTTTCTGACGTTCAGGTAGTTGATTTATCTCGTCCAAGAGCTCCTATATCTTCGGGTGGTGGTCCAATTGAAGATCCAATTGATGAATTACGTCGTCAACTTGATCGTTTACAACTCTCTAGAGCTACTTCGAATTTTACCACGACTGCTAGTTTACCTTCTTTTACTAAGTCAGTTCCTGTTTGTAAGTGGGGTTTAACTTTTACCGGTGACGCCAGTGTTATTGGAGTCAACGCTTTTTTACAACGAGTCGAAGAACTTAGAGTCGCTCGCAATGTTTCTTTTGATCAATTGTTTGCCAGTGCGGTAGATCTATTCTCTGGTCAAGGTCTCGTTTGGTTCCGAGCTGTTAGGAATCGTGTTACTTCTTGGTCCGAATTAATTGACAAGTTACGTTTTGACTTTTTGCCAAATGATTTCGACGAAGCATTGTGGGAAGAGATTAAAAGACGTAAGCAAGGTTCCGACGAAAAACCAAGTTTGTTTGTAGCCGTACTTTTAAACCTTTTCGACCGTTTAGTAGAGAAGCCTTCTGAGTCAATAAAACTTAAACATATTTTACGTAACTTACAACCTTTTTATGCTACTCAACTTTCGTTAACTGAAATTAGAGACGTTGATCAACTTCTTGTTTTGTGTAAACGGTTAGAGGAAGTTAAACTTCAAAATGCTAGGTATAGAAATCCTAACCTTGATTCTTCTTTACCTCTCGAACCTGATTTAGCTTACCAACCCAAGAAGAAGCCTCCAAATGTTGTTAGTGCCGAAGTTTTCACTTCTAAACCTGCTTCTACTTCTAAAGTTTTTAAGAAAGTAGCGAATCGAGCCAGGTCTAATACTAAATGTTGGAACTGTCAGGGTACGGGGCATACTTTTCATACCTGCTCTCAATCCAAGACTATCTTTTGTTACGTCTGTGGTAACCCTGGGGTTTATTTTGCCAAATGTTTAAGGTGTCATCCAAAAAACGAGGCTTAGGGATTGGATGTTGCAGCCGATCCATCCCTTCTGTAGAATTATTGAAGGCTGAACTCGAATTATGGCCATCTTGGTTGAACGTGGTACGTAATTTTTGTCTTTCCTCTCCTGAGACTTCAGCTATTTTTGCTAAACGTTCAGACGATAACAGGCCCTATGTTTCGGTTTTTATTAACGGCGAACCTGTTCAAGCTCTCTTCGATTCTGGAGCCAACCAGACTTTGATTGGTAAGAATGGTTTTTACCTAATTCGGAAACACGATCTTAAAATTAATAAAAGTAATTTACCTCTTTCCTTAACCACTGCTGATGGTAATTCGCAGACTATGTTGGGTACTGTATCACTTCCTATTTCTGTTGACGGGGTTTCTAAAACTCTTGACGCCGTTGTTTGTGGTACTATTCCGTCTACTCTTATTTTAGGGATAGATTTTTGCTACTCTTTTGGAGTTAAAACCGACTTTGTTTCTAACCAATTTTCGGTGTCTGAGGTTTCCGCATTACAAGCTATTTGTAGTACTGACGATTTGAGTCCACAACAGAAATTATTATTGGATGAAATCATTCAAAATTTCACTGAAATTTCAGGTCCCGAGTTAGGTCGAACTGATAGAGTTTGTCATATTATTGATACTGGTGATGCAGATCCCATTAAACAACGTTATTACCCACTTTCTCCTGCTATGCAAGTACATGCTAATGCCGAATTAGATAAGATGTTAGAGAATGGTATTATACGTCCTTCTAAATCTCCTTGGAGTTCGCCCATGGTTCTGGTTAAAAAGAAAGATGGTGAATCTTTTCGCCTGTGTTTTGATGGAAGGAAACTGAATTCTGTGACAAAGAAAGATGCTTATCCTATTCCTTTCTTATCAAGTATTTTAGATAAATTAAGAGATGCGCGATTTCTTACGTCAATTGATTTGAAGCAAGCTTTTTATCAGATTCCTCTCCATCCTGATTCACGCGAAAAGACTGCTTTCGTTGTTCCTCGTAGGGGTTTGTTCGAGTATAATGTTATGCCTTTTGGTGTTGCCAACGCTCCCGCTACGCAGCAGCGTTTGATGGATTCTATTTTCGGTCCCTTGCTTGGTGATAACATCTTTGTTTATTTAGACGACATTATCATTGTTTCGAGTACTTTTCAGGAACATTTAAGCATGTTAAAAGAAGTTTACGACCGGTTGAAGAATGCCAATTTAACTGTTAACATTGATAAGTGTGAATTTTGCCGATCTAGTTTGACTTACTTAGGTTTCATCGTTGACAAACATGGATTGCATACAGACCCTAAGAAGGTCCAAGCTATTTCGAATTATCCCAGACCTTCTACTGTAACCGAGGTTAAACGTTTCCTTGGCTTAGCTTCTTGGTATAGGCGTTTTGTACCCAATTTCGCTACTCTTTCTGCTCCCATTTCAGACCTTATTAAAGGACGTGTTAAAAAACAAAAGATTACCTGGACGGAGGAGGCTGAAACTTCTTTCCGTGAAATCAAATTACGATTAACTTCAGCTCCTATTCTTTGTAGCCCTGACTTCACTAAACCCTTTAATATTCAGTGTGACGCTTCGAGTTACGGGTTAGGTTGTATTCTTACGCAGGGTGAAGGAAATGCTGAAAAGGTCATTGCATACGCTTCACGTACTTTAAATTCTTCTGAACGTAATTACTCTGTGACTGAAAGAGAGTGTTTAGCAGTTATCTTCGGTGTAGAAAAATTTAGAGCATATATTGAGGGAACTCATTTTACAGTTTTTACCGACCACTATTCTTTATTGTGGTTAACTAATATGCGTGAGCCCACTGGTCGTCTTGCTAGGTGGAGTGTTAGACTTTCACAATACTCTTTTGATATTAAACATCGACCGGGCAAACACAACGTTGTTCCCGACGCTTTATCACGAGCTCCTGTCATAGTATCCGCTTTAGAACTTGCTGAAGTTGACTTAGATCCTTGGTACCTGAAGATGATTGACAATGTCCAGAATAATCCTGATAGTTATCCCGGCTGGAGAATTGAAGGCCATAGCTTGTATAAATATACTTCTAATCGACATAATATTACCAGTAATTTGATTGAATGGAAGCAGGTAGTCCCTAAATCAAGACGTAGAGAACTTTTCAAAATTTTTCATGATGAGCCTACCTCCGCTCATTTGGGTGTTTATAAAACGTTTCATAAACTTTGTGAGCAATATTATTGGCCCAAAATGCATGCCGATGTTGTTCGTTATGTCCGTCATTGCGATATTTGTGCGGCTAGTAAAGCTTCTCAGCTTGCTAGACCTGGTTTTATGGGAAAAGAAAAGAAAATTTTATATCCTTTCCAATGTTTGTCCATAGACATTATGGGTCCTTTTCCTCGTTCTAAAAACGGTCATACTAGCATCATCGTTGTGTGTGATTGGCTCACTAAGTTTGTTTTAGTGAAAGCACTGCGTCAAGCTACCGCTAAATCGGTTGTTAACTTCATTGAGAACGAAGTTTTTCTTATTTTTGGGGTTCCTCAAGTGTGTATGGTCGATAACGGTCCACAATTCATTAGTTCTGACTTTAAAAAACTTATGAATAGTTACCAAGTTCAACAGGTTTGGTATAATGCTTCTTACCATCCTCAGGTTAATTTTGTGGAAAGAGTCAATAGAGTAATTGGTACTGCTCTCCGTTCATATGTAAATGACAATCATCGCACTTGGGATGTTAATCTTTATAAAGTAGCTCATGCTTTACGTAATGCTACTCACGAAGTTATAGGTTTTACTCCTTCTTTTCTTAACTTTGGTCGAACCGTTCCGGTTTCGGGAGATTATTATGGTCGTCTAAAGAATTTTAAAGAGGAAGAACTGACTCTTGACAACCGCGAAGACTTAGTCGCCGATGTTAATCAGTTGTCCGAATTGTATCAAGACGTTCGTAGACGCCTTAACAACGCCTACCAAAGAAATTCTAAATCCTATAACCTTCGTAAACGACCTTTAAGATTTCATCTTAATGATTTAGTTTGGAAACGTAACTACGTTTTGTCAGATGCTTCACGTCATTTTAACCAAAAGTTAGCTCCTAAGTATGTCAAATGTAAAGTTATTAAAGTAATAGGACCTTTAACTTATCAACTTGCGACGGTCCCTGATAATAAACGTGTAGGTGTTTGGCATATTAAGGACCTCAAACCCTGCTTTGGGGAAGAAGAATTTGAAGAATAAATTTAGTGTGAATGTGGGTGAATGCAGTGTGATTGTAGTTGGTTGAGCTGGTAGATATGTTCGGTCATTGACCCTAAGGATTTCTTTATGGTGTTTGTTCGCTCTAACTATCTATATTTTGATATTGACCTTGATTAGGTTATTTTTAGTGTTAGGGGTCGAAAAGCATTTATTTTACTCCTTTATTTATAACCATTTTGGTTTATTTTTGTTTAGGGTGCATTAACACATTCCTTATTTTTAATGCGAACCTATTCTTATTTACCGATTTGTTGGTGCTACTTCCACTGATTATGGATTTATTTTGGGAAGTTTATTTGAGTGGCGGATTTTCTGTAAATTCAACGAACTCATCCGTTGTTAGAGTGGTCAGGCACTTTCGTGTCTTTGATTGAATATTTTTTCCTGCGTGTGGTTGTGTCATTTACTTCTCCCTGAAGACCTTTTATCCATGTTTTTGGTTAACAGAATCGTCTTCCTTGTACCTTTGTTTTCAGTCTTTTGTCCTCCATCCTTTCCTTTTCCTTCGCTAGCATTTTTGAATGGTTGGTTGGGGATGCCGGCAGGCCACGGGGGTGTCTTTTCCATTCCCCATACAAAAGGCACTCTCTAGGGTTTTACCTTCAGGTTGCCCTTGTGTTATTGTGTTCGTGTATTTTATATGTTTTTTGCAATTTTTGATTTCGTTTTCCTACCGTTGGTCACGGTGGCGGTAGTTTCAGTGGGCTAGTCGGTCCTGGACTAGTTCGCTTTACCTTGGCCTAGTGTGGTGGTGGGTTTAAGATTTTTACTGCTACTCGCTGAAAGTTACCTACGTTCACTGATGTATTCTTTAGGGAACCAGTGCCGGGTGGCTCAAGGTGGTAGTAGTTTCATTTTTTTTCGGCTTGATTCCATTTTGAAATTTTCTGTTGTCTTTTTAGTCAGCCACACGAAACCAACCCTCCTACCCTCTCCTTCTTCTGTGGTTGTTTTGTGCCGTTTTATCCCATTTTTTTATTGTTTTTTCTCGGTGCTGCCATGCTGTTGCTCATTTATTTTTTTGTTCATTAGTGGAGCTAACACTAGTTGTGTTAGGGTGGTCGGTTGGCCCACCGGCGCAGCAGTTTTCATCCATGCAGCGAGGGGTCAACTGGCATTTGTTTTGTCATTTTTTAGATGAGCAATGGTTGGGTCAGTACTGTGTTTTTTTTTCTCTTCTTTATTTTATTTTTTTAGTCCTTTGTTCTCCTTTCGTGTTCCTTATTTTCTCCGGACCTTATCTTTTTCCAATTCCATCTCTGGTGAGTTCTCTCCTCTGATCGATGGTTTCTACTTTCGTCGTCTTGGTTGGGGGGAGTGTAACGGTTCATTTTCCGTTATATTATTTTGCTCCTTTCAATTGCTTATTTACGGTGAATGCATTTATTGAACCTCTATTTATTATATATTCACTGGTAAAAGATTACGTAGTTAGTGACTTTTTGGTTTTGAGTAGGTTTTCTGATTTGGGGAGAGAGCGTCATGCGCGTTTGGGGATTGGCGTTGCGTTCTAGAACTCTTGGCTTTTTCCGTTTGGGTTGTCTGCGAAGCAGTTGAGTTTGGTAAAATTTATCCCGAAGTTACTTATTTAATTCTGATGGAATTTTCGTAATTATAACTTCCGAGATTTTCGGTTTTGTTTCACTTTGTGAAATTATTTTTTAGAAGCACCAAGATTGTGGTGGTAAGTGGAGATTTTTGCCTTATCATTGAACGCACGTGTTAATGGCGACTTTGTTACAGCTTCTTTCTTTTCGTTTGGTTTTATTTTCCATTACTTTACCGTACTCCGGCTCTTTTGGTTATTGCCTTTTTGCGGCTGCATTATTTATGGAGTTGAAGGATGCGGTATTATTGAAAAATTATTTATCATTGCTGGTTATTCGCCACTCGATCGCTTGGAGGATTCAAGGTCGGTGTTTATTGAATTGTTAAGTGTCGTCGAATTTACCTGATTTTATTCCATTTATTAAATTTCTTAATTTTTAACTTTGCTTTACTTAAATATTTGTACAATTGAATTTTAACGCCTTCAGCTAATTTAATTTGCATTAATATTAATTATTTCATATTCATCTTTTTCGCTTCACGAAATAAATTTATATTTTTGTTGTAATATTCTGTAACGCTTTAGGTTGGTTTTTCCATATTATTTTATTAGCATAACGAATTTGCGTGTTTTTTTTCAAGGTAATAAGCTTGAGTTTAAACAAGGCTATTGCTATTTATTTTTGATCGTTCATTTTTATTAGACTTGTTTTCACTCAGGTAATAAAGGTAAGCGCTTATTTATTTTTTATTTATCCACCTTGATCGTTTTTTTTTTTCATTCATGTATATCTTTCTTTAATTCAACTAACGTTGATATTTAGTTTTTTTGGTTCCTTTGAAATTAACCTAAGCGATTTGTTTTTGTACGTTTGGTTGCATATTTTTGCTCTTACTTTTTTCATTTAATTTGTCTATTGTTAAATATTTTGAATTTATTAAAATTACTTATCTGTATTTCTATATTTTTTTGAAAACTGAAAAGTTTTCTGGCGCCCAATTTTTTCATTTTTTATCAGTATTCACTTTATGAGTTTTAACTTTGATAAGGCAATCCTCGGCGATCTACGGCCCTCGCAAACAACTAAGTTAGTCGGCGAATTCTTTTGAGTTTTTTTGTAAGTATACAGGTAGGTGATTATTTTTCTTTGTTTCGCTTTTACCTGTTATAACATACCCTGATCGTTTGCTATATGGCTTTGTTTGTTCAGTTTTATAGTTTTCACAGTTACGATACGATTTAATAAACATTATACTACTACTATATTAATTAATAATTATACTATTTGGTACAATTGCAGCAACTCATAAAGTAAGTAACATCGATTATCGATTAAATGTGTATTGTAAACGTTAAAAAACATCAGTTTTTTTTACAACTTCATTAATTTTATCAACAGAGGTTATGTTACTTCTTGCACCTCCACTCTATAGTTTTTTTTGTGCACCTCTGATCCCATCAAGATAGCGCTACACCATGAACAAGTTGCTGGATTTTTAAAAGATATTCGTGCGTGAAAGCTATTCCACGAAGAATTCCCAAAGAATTGCTGTATTCTGCGATTAAATGCAGGATAGTTAAAGTTGTTTATTCCTCTTTTTTGCGTAATCTGCAGTTTGTCTCCTTTCAGTAACAAGTCCATCCAACCACCTAAACTGAGTTCTTGATAAATGGAATCAATTTACAAGAATGTAGTACCTCTACACGCTACACCGCAAAGTAGAAGAGGATACGATTGTGTATATATGCATGTATGTATGGCTAGCGAACGTGAGAACGTACGTAAAGCTATTATTTCGTTGCATCTACAAAAATAGCGCCAAGTCGAGATTGTTCGTTTACTC
Source organism: Melanotus villosus (assembly GCA_963082815.1). Lineage (NCBI taxonomy): Eukaryota > Metazoa > Arthropoda > Insecta > Coleoptera > Elateridae > Melanotus > Melanotus villosus. Next base: position 29,645,410 of record OY720424.1, read on the forward strand.
AATATCGAAAAATCTGTGGTGTCCAAAGCAATTAATCGTTTCAAGGAGTTAGGATACACCAAAAATCGTCCGCGAAGTGGACGACCGCACACTGTCAATACTTCTTCCAACCGCAAAATCATTCGTGAATGACTCAGTCCCAATTTTCCGCGAAAAATAGCCAAGGAAATCGGAATATGTGAGTCCAGCGTCTGCAACTAACTACTAAGTGCGCTTGTAACGCTGCCAACAATTGTTGCATAGATATGGTCAATTCCACAGATGAAAAATTTTTCACCATTGAGCAGGCACACAACGTCCAAAATGATAGAGTATTTGCTAGTGGTCCTTCAGAAGCTAACAAAAAGGTCGTGTCGTTTCACGCATCCAGAAGCCTGAAGAAGTCATAGTTTGGGCTGGTGCGTACTTTGCGGGCAAAACTGACCTGATTTTCGTCAAAAACGGTATAAAAATTAACGCCAACAACCTACGTCACCGATGTTCTGGAAGCCGTAGTGATTTCCTGGGTCCAACAAACTTATCCTGCTCAGCAATGAACATTTCAACAGGATTAAGCACTGGTTCATCGAGCAAATTCGACTCAAGACTTCTACATAGCACACCTTTCAGACTTTATCAGTCCTCAAGAGTGACCGCCATATTTACCCGATTTGAATCCATTCGACTAAGTCATCTGGGGGATTTTTATTAGAAAGTTGCCAAACTTTTTTCGCGCCCTGTACATTACGTTACTTTATTTCTTTTAATGGAACGAATTAAAAATTCAAAGACCTTTGACCACTGTCAAATCAGGGCTTATGTAATATCACGTGCAAAAGTAATGACACGCCTAAGCATTAAGCAGGCAGCACACTATGCGCTGCTTTGGTGCCAAGATTTTTAAAGCCACTAACCATAAGACCTTGTACTTAGGTCGGATTAACAAGTTAGAATAAGAAAGTTACTCACTTAATTTTTTAAATAGATGCGACTCGAATTACCTACCTTGACCTTGATCATACATAGGAACTACTTTCGGCTAACAAGTGTATCTGTTAACCATCATAAGGCAATACCTGGATCGTTCGGATGACGACATGATGACGATGTCCAGGTGGACGTGCTCGAAACGAGCGGAAGTCGGTACAAAGTTACCTACTGAGGCTGAAACGTGTTTTGAGGCTTTGGATTGTTGGCATTAAATAAAGCTACGTACTCACTTTAAGCAGTCAGTTTTAATTGACGGCCATACGTAACACTGGCTTACGAGTTAGATCGTCGCGTTAGCTCCAGGATGTGAAAGCCGATGGACAGTGTTGAAGGCAGCTCGCCGGAACTCTTGGGTGATGAAGGGGCGAACTGTCCCTGCGGAGATATTGCAGAAGATCGAAGCTTCGCTGCCTGGAATGTGCACCAGCTTGAGCTGCAGGATGGAGCCTTCCTCGAGGTGCTTCCGGGGCTCTTCATCCCTATATTGAGCTGTTGCCAGTGCCTCAAAATCAAGAGTAGCTTTGACCTCCTCTGTGCACTGCGGCGCATCGGCAACGACGTTATCCTCTCCTGAAACGTGGCGGATATCGGATGTCGGTGTATATGTTACCATTAAAACCCGAAATCAGTGAAAACTAGTTTTAACTAGTAAAAACGCGAAGTAACTAATGGTATTTGTAAATACCCGAATAAATTGCATCTTCTATACTAAGTCGGGTTTTAACTTGAAATTTCAGTTAAAACTAGTTTCATCAACACATTTATTTGATAGAACTAGTTTTAACGTATGTATCCAGTGAAAACCCGAAACACATTGAGAACCAAAATAAATACAAATTCATTTTTACTGTTTATGGATTGAAATATAAAAAATAAAAAACTTAATAATATTATAATATACCTATTAAACAAAAGTACAAGTCATACTTTGACAGAAATAAACTAAATAATTAATTTTTTATTTGTTTCTGCAAGGTCGACTATCATGGCATTTCGAGTTGCATAATAAATTGCTTTTCTTGCAAATACACAGCTCGATATTTATGTGGAGAAAAATCCAACGAACCCTTCTGAACGATTTCTTCTTGTTTTCTAAAATATTTCCAAAGGTACTAAAGTATACAAATTATACATACTTAAATTTCTGCCCGTATTGTGAATTACTTCTGTTAGTGACACCACAACATCATGAACGAATTTATTTTCTGCTTCATTGCTTTCTTTTTCAGTATATGCATTGTTGTGTATTTTGAGCATAAAACATTTTATATAACACTAATACATCCATACAATAAACACAAACAAGTTTATACACTTTATGAACATTTTATTAACACAATTTTACATACACCAAGTATATAAAATTGAATACCAAGTTGATTTGTGATGTAAAATCATTTTATTAATTGTTTATGATTTATTAATACAAGTTAATTACAATAAAGCAGATATTAACAACAATTAAGTTATAAAAACGATATTTAAAGTTGACAATGAAGGATAGAAATTCAAATATCCAGATTTTTATTTCAATTTACAGTACAAGGCTGATTTTTCTTAATAAAGTAGTCTTTTGGAACATGTAGATCAGTTTATTGTGCTAGAAATATTAAGTAAAACTAAAATCATTACGTATTTATGTAAAAAGATAAATTTCAAGGACAAATATATGTGAAAAATAGAAAGTTACAAATTTCTTATTTTAAAAGGTTGAGATAAGGTATAAAACATAACTAAAATGTTTTAGAGCATATAAGATTTAATTTTGTCAAGAATTTAAATACTAAAAGCAAGAATTATTGAAATTATCAATAAAAATGTAAATTTAAGTAAACGTCAGATTTCAAATGCAATTATCAGCCAAACTGATAATTTTAGAGAAAATTGATAAGAGACAAAATCTCATTATTTTGTCATAATTAATATAATTACATAGTTTTTAGTTTAGTTATTAATAATTTTGAAAAATAGGTAAATCAAGTAGAGTTTTAAACCAAGAACGAAGTAAAGAAACTTTTTCTTTAAAGTTAAGTTTAAATAGGTTTAATTTAAATAAAAATTTAAATTAAAAGTTAAGTTTAGTTAGTATAAATAATTTTCATTTAGTTAATAATAAATTTTGATTAATAATTAAGCGTAAATAAGTAATTAAAGTTAAAGATGGTTTGAAAATTGGCTAGATTTATTTATTTTACTTGGTTTTAACAAAAGAAAATACGGCAGTTGCTCGTAAAAATCCATTGGGGATGCACGTATCTAAAACGCTCCCAAAGTTTGTTATTATGACGTAGTAGAGTTCTTTTGTTTTTATTCTAGAACAATAAGACAGATGAATATCGGGTAGCAACTGAAATGTGGTGAAACAGATATCACGTGATCTAAGAATGATTTAAATTAAAAGTGTAAAATGAAGTGAATTAAAATAAACAAAACCAATTAAAATAAATAATAAGAAAGTACTAGTAAAATTTACTAATAATAAATAGTCGTAAAGAAAATTTGAGTGTAATAATAACAATAATATTTACATTTATGTAAACGTTGATAATTAAACCAAGTGGGTTATTAAATAAATGTAATGTGAATTTTCTTCGTTGAAAATAAAATTAGTTAAATTGTTATTTGAATAAAACATCGTTTTATTTAGTACATACGTATTTGAAGGGTAATCCTTAATCTAAAACAAGGAACCTGGAAATTTAAACAGTGATTAATTAGTGAAATTTAAACAGTGATAAAAATTATAAAGACAAGTAAAAATACAAAGACTTACCATTGAGAGTGTTGGGGTTGGAATTCATGGGCATTAACGCAGAACAGCTGATTATCAATGCAGCTGTGCCAAACTTCGACCTTCACCAAGATTTACCCGGATTTTAAGAAGTCACCAGATAAGTCAATTAAATAATTTTTTTTTGTGTTTTTATAAAATTAATTTGAATTTTGATTGTTGTAATTGTTAATAAGGTAATTTTTATAAAGTCAGATTAAATATTGAAAATTTTATGAAGTAATTGTTAATTCGAAACTTGATGAATTTTTATTGTGAACGTATGATTTTAAATTTATTCACTATTCAGTTATCAAAAGTTTATTTGTCAACATTAAATTATTGCAATCTTTTGAATCCTAACTACAGCTAGAACCCATGTAAAAAAACTTAAATTGAGCTTGTTATGAATTTTCGTTCATGTATTTTGGAATGTGATGAATTTGTTGTTGGTGTTTTTTTTTTTGCAGGTGGTTTAGATACGGAATATTTATTTGGTATTTGGTTTTATGTATTCACACACACATCTGCACACAACACATAATAAGTTCAATAAAATTGTTCTGTGGTCACCTTGATTACACAACATAAATTTGGCTGGCCCAACGTGTGGCGAGTTCAAGACAAGTTCAATTAAAAATGTATGTTTTCAATCAGAGAACACAACATAAATTTGGCGCCCAAAGTCGTGTGGCTGTGTTATTCTGAGGGTTGCATATTCATATTTAATTTGATTTAATTACTATTGTAAAGTTATATGAAGAAATTTTTGCTTCATACGGATAAGAAAATTTTAAAGCATAAGAAATTCAAAAGTGTAGGAAAAATCTGATATTAAATTCGAAAAGATGGCAGATAAGAAAGATAAAATGAGCGATTTAGAGTGGTCAAAAGTAATGGAAGAGTATGAAACTCTGCCAGAGTCGTTCAAGTTAGAATTAAGTAAAGATTTTATGGATATAAACAAATTCGGGGATGAGAAAAAAGAATTAGCTTCAGAAGTAAATGATATAATGAATGGATTAAGTGAGGAGAATATTGAATATGTGAACCATCGTATTGAATTAAGGAATTCAAGAATAGAAAATAAAAAAAGGTGGATACAATATAAAATTAAAAGTTTTAATAATAATAGGAATATGAGAATAAATAGGGAAAATAAGGAATATAATTTTATACCGCACAAAGTAAAGACAGAATTAAGTGGGGAAAACAAGAATGTTAATATTAAATTAGACAGTAATTTAACAAAAATGGCAGATAAAAATAAAGCAGGTTTCTCGGTAGAAAAAGGTGAAACGGGAGAATCAGATTTATCAAAGGTAATTGCGATGTTAATGGGTATGAATACAAGATTTGATAAGTTAGAAAAAGATAATGAAAATTTAAGGACAGAGTTAAAAACTGATATTAATAACGTAAATTTTAAACTAGATAAGAATAGTAAGGATCTAAATAGTGTGAAAACAGAATTAGATAACGTAAAAATTGAAAATAAGGATCATTTTAATAATTTAAAAACAGAATTTAATTTTAAATTAGATAATCAAAATAAAAATTTAAGTACAAAATTTGATAATCAGAATGAAAATTTAAATGCTAAATTAGATCAGTTAGTTGAGGAAAATGAAGATTTTAAGATAGATTATGAGGTTAGATAGTCAAAATGAAGATATGTATAGAAATTTTAATAATTTTACAACAAAATTGAATTCAAAATTTGATAGCCAAAACGAGAATTTTAATGCAAAATTTGATAGCCAAAATGAGAATTTTAATGCAAAATTTGATACTCAAAAAGAAGATTTGAATGCAAAATTTGATATTCAGAATAAAAAATTAGATCAAAATAATAAAAAATTAGAAGATTTTAAAACAGATATTAACACAAAATTTGATAGTATGAAGGCTGAGAATAAAAATAATTTTGAGAAGTTAGAAACAGAATTGAATAATGTTAATACAGAGTTGAATTTAAAATTAGATAGTCAAAAAGAAGAGTTAGATACCAGTTTTAATAAATTGAAAACAGAAATTAATTTAAAATTAGAAGAAAACAGGGATGAAATTAATTATAAATTAGATAAGCAAAATGCAAGATTTGACAATCAAAATGCAAATTTAAATTTAAAATTAGAAAATTTTAAAACCGAGTTAAATACAAAATTAGACAATTTAGTTAAAGAAAATCATGATTTTAAAATAAATGTAAATTCAAAATTAGACAAAAATAATGATGACATCAATAATTCAAGAGGGGAAGTTAAAGTAGAATTATGGGATGTTAAAACTGAGTTAGTAAATAAAATTGAAAATCAAGAAAGAAATTTTAATGATAAACTTGAAATATGTAGACGAGAAATTAAAAATGAATTTAATAATAATTTTATAAATATTAAGGAACAGGGAGTAGGAGTGAATATTATTAAAACACAGTTAGATAATATGATTACAGAATTAAAGGATAGTAGAAAAGAATTAAAAGGGGAAATTAAAAATAATTTTGAAGATGAAAATATGAATAATGTAAGAGGGGAGAATATTTATGATAATTTAGATACAAAGTTAATTAATGAAAGTAATCAAATAGAAGCTGTTGAAATAAAAATAAATAACGAGATTAATAACAATGATTGGAATTTGAAAGAAGTAGATAGTATAAATAAAGAATTAGGAGGTAATTTTGAAAAGAAAAGTAAAAACAATAAATGGACCAAACATAGGTGTAAAAGTAAAAATTATAATGAGGGCAAAAATAATAAAAATAAACGCAAATATGAGTTTAAAGATAAATATTTTGTTAAATGCAAAATAAGGAATAAGAATAATTTCAGAAATAAAAATTACAAGAATAATGTGAGAAATAAGAAGGATAAAAATAAATCCAAAAATAAGTCGAAAAGTAAGAGTAATAAGAGCAAGAGTAATTTTGATAATAAAAATAAGTTTAGATTTAATAATCAGTATTCTTCTAAAGATAATGATAGGTATAGTAATTTTAAAAGAAAGTTTCATAATAGATTTAGGAATAATTATGTTAAGTTTCAACACAGAAATTTTATTTATCAATATGATAGCCAACGAAGGTTAAAAAATAGTTTGTTGGTAGGATTCGCCTATGATAGGGAATCAACCCCTAAAAAGAAAAAGAAATAAAATTTAAAGTAAACGGAAAGTTTAATGTTGATGACTGCAATGAAAAAGTATATTCTAAAGTATTAAAATTATGTACAGTAAAAGTAGTTATATAAAGTTAAAATAATTATTTAAAGTTAAAAATAATGATGTAAATAAGAATAGATTAAATGATAGCTTATGATGATAATTTGAAAAATAAAAAACTCTTTATTTACCTAGTTTGCCAAGAATGAAAATTTTGAAAATAAATAATGAAAATAAAGGATTGAAAATTTTAAAGATTTTAAACAGTAATATTTTAAATAAAAAGAATTGAATTTAATGACAGGGATGATAAATGTTATGAGAATTCCAATTAAGATGTTAGGAAATTTTAGATTAATTGATACGGATAAAAGAACGGTAAATTATGAGAATTTTATTGTAAAGTGGGAGAAATATAATTTTAATAATGATTTTAAATTAACAGAAATAAATATGAAATATGAATAAATCTACGATGATATAAAATAATAATGAAATATAAATAAATCTACGATGATATAAGGTATAATAATGAAATATAAATAAATCTACGATGATATAAGGTATAATAATGATGTATAAATAAATAAATCTACGATGAAATAAAGATGAAGTATAATAAATATGATAGGTATGAAGTTAGATATTGGGGGGAAAGATATTTAAAAAAGGTAATAGAAATCATTATTAAAAAAGATAAAAAAGGTATTGAATAATAAATCATCGATTATAAAAATTATATTTTTGAGTTAAAGGTAGTAAAGAAGGTTCTTTTAGAAGTAAAATATCCAATTTAACGTGTATATTAAAATGAAATGAATAAGAAAAGGTTAAAGCTTGTTAGAAAGTAATTTGAGAAAGTAGAAAAGTCATCAATTAATTATGGTAAATCCTGTTGATTAAGTAAAGAAAAGAAAAGTTAATGTTATTAAAAATTTAAAAATTTTGAAAAGGCAAAGTAGTTGATTAAAGTCAAAATATTAAAATTTTGAAAATAGGTAAATAAATGAGATAAGAAAAGGCAGATAAATATTCAAAAGGTAAATAAAAGATATTGTCAGTTAAGAGGGGGGTGTAAATATTATTTATGAATAAGGTAGGATTTAATTAGAAAAGTTGATAGGAATTAAGATTTGTAAATATTTTATTAATAAGCAAATATTTGAAAAATGGAACATTTATTATAAATCAAAGATTTGGTAGTTCTTATGAATTAAAATTTGTAGATTCAGATAGAATAAGAGGTAGATTTAACATTCAAATGTTACAACCTTATGTTGAAGAATAAATATAAGTCTGTAATTATTCAGAATAATTTTGAAAAATTTACTTACCAGTTAATATTTTTGAAAATTCTAAGAGGGGTTAATGTTGTGTATTTTGAGCATAAAACATTTTATATAACACTAATACATCCATACAATAAACACAAACAAGTTTATACACTTTATGAACATTTTATTAACACAATTTTACATACACCAAGTATATAAAATTGAATACCAAGTTGATTTGTGATGTAAAATCATTTTATTAATTGTTTATGATTTATTAATACAAGTTAATTACAATAAAGCAGATATTAACAACAATTAAGTTATAAAAACGATATTTAAAGTTGACAATGAAGGATAGAAATTCAAATATCCAGATTTTTATTTCAATTTACAGTACAAGGCTGATTTTTCTTAATAAAGTAGTCTTTTGGAACATGTAGATCAGTTTATTGTGCTAGAAATATTAAGTAAAACTAAAATCATTACGTATTTATGTAAAAAGATAAATTTCAAGGACAAATATATGTGAAAAATAGAAAGTTACAAATTTCTTATTTTAAAAGGTTGAGATAAGGTATAAAACATAACTAAAATGTTTTAGAGCATATAAGATTTAATTTTGTCAAGAATTTAAATACTAAAAGCAAGAATTATTGAAATTATCAATAAAAATGTAAATTTAAGTAAACGTCAGATTTCAAATGCAATTATCAGCCAAACTGATAATTTTAGAGAAAATTGATAAGAGACAAAATCTCATTATTTTGTCATAATTAATATAATTACATAGTTTTTAGTTTAGTTATTAATAATTTTGAAAAATAGGTAAATCAAGTAGAGTTTTAAACCAAGAACGAAGTAAAGAAACTTTTTCTTTAAAGTTAAGTTTAAATAGGTTTAATTTAAATAAAAATTTAAATTAAAAGTTAAGTTTAGTTAGTATAAATAATTTTCATTTAGTTAATAATAAATTTTGATTAATAATTAAGCGTAAATAAGTAATTAAAGTTAAAGATGGTTTGAAAATTGGCTAGATTTATTTATTTTACTTGGTTTTAACAAAAGAAAATACGGCAGTTGCTCGTAAAAATCCATTGGGGATGCACGTATCTAAAACGCTCCCAAAGTTTGTTATTATGACGTAGTAGAGTTCTTTTGTTTTTATTCTAGAACAATAAGACAGATGAATATCGGGTAGCAACTGAAATGTGGTGAAACAGATATCACGTGATCTAAGAATGATTTAAATTAAAAGTGTAAAATGAAGTGAATTAAAATAAACAAAACCAATTAAAATAAATAATAAGAAAGTACTAGTAAAATTTACTAATAATAAATAGTCGTAAAGAAAATTTGAGTGTAATAATAACAATAATATTTACATTTATGTAAACGTTGATAATTAAACCAAGTGGGTTATTAAATAAATGTAATGTGAATTTTCTTCGTTGAAAATAAAATTAGTTAAATTGTTATTTGAATAAAACATCGTTTTATTTAGTACATACGTATTTGAAGGGTAATCCTTAATCTAAAACAAGGAACCTGGAAATTTAAACAGTGATTAATTAGTGAAATTTAAACAGTGATAAAAATTATAAAGACAAGTAAAAATACAAAGACTTACCATTGAGAGTGTTGGGGTTGGAATTCATGGGCATTAACGCAGAACAGCTGATTATCAATGCAGCTGTGCCAAACTTCGACCTTCACCAAGATTTACCCGGATTTTAAGAAGTCACCAGATAAGTCAATTAAATAATTTTTTTTTGTGTTTTTATAAAATTAATTTGAATTTTGATTGTTGTAATTGTTAATAAGGTAATTTTTATAAAGTCAGATTAAATATTGAAAATTTTATGAAGTAATTGTTAATTCGAAACTTGATGAATTTTTATTGTGAACGTATGATTTTAAATTTATTCACTATTCAGTTATCAAAAGTTTATTTGTCAACATTAAATTATTGCAATCTTTTGAATCCTAACTACAGCTAGAACCCATGTAAAAAAACTTAAATTGAGCTTGTTATGAATTTTCGTTCATGTATTTTGGAATGTGATGAATTTGTTGTTGGTGTTTTTTTTTTGCAGGTGGTTTAGATACGGAATATTTATTTGGTATTTGGTTTTATGTATTCACACACACATCTGCACACAACACATAATAAGTTCAATAAAATTGTTCTGTGGTCACCTTGATTACACAACATAAATTTGGCTGGCCCAACGTGTGGCGAGTTCAAGACAAGTTCAATTAAAAATGTATGTTTTCAATCAGAGAACACAACAGCATATATATACAGGGTGTTAGGTGCTGCTGCCAAACTTTAGGGGTGGGTTTGTACCGATAAAAGGGATATAAAAATTCTTATACCTACCATTTTTTTCTCAGTTGCATTTTTTGTTTTCTTTTCCTTTATTTTTTTTTGTGGTTGTTAATAAAGTTTTATTGTTAGTTGATGTGTTAGGCTCTTATTTATCCGTAAAAATGTTGTCCCTGTATCTTTAACCCTTTATATTTGTTTTTATAGATAAAAACTACCTAGCACAAGTTATTGTAATAATTGTAATCTATTTAGGGATATACTAAATAAAACTACCTGCGGGCAGTATATTCATAGCATACTATATCATCAGTATACATGGTGCTTAAAAAATGGCGAAACAACGTTATACCAGACTATTCAGGGACACCCCCTGAGTACTAGAAAAATGTTAAAAAAATTCTATTTCGTGATTCCTTGAAGATATGGAGGTTATAAGATTGGAATTTAACATTTTTATTATTAACATATTCTGAATATTTCAACAACTTTTGTAGTGAAAGACATATTTAAAATAATGTTCAACAATAATATTTATTTAAAATCAATAAATAGTACCTTTATATGAAGTTTTACTTTTTATGATGATTTTTGTGCAAAACGAAAAATAAAATTTTTTTAACATTTTTCTAGTACTCAGGGGGTGTCCCTGAATAGTCTGGTATAGGGGAGATGTGCGTACCTTGGGACGCAGAAAAGAATATAGCTGTATTTTCAAAAATCTTTATTCAAATATTTTGTTTTATCAGGGAGCCTTTTCTTTGACATATAATGAAACATTTTTTCCCAAACTAAACTTTATAAGTAAATAAAAAAGTAAAAAAACATATATCTTAAAAAAATATGCATATTGTCCCAAGGTACACATATACAGTGTACCTTTGGACAAGTGTCAGTGTACCATAGGACATCACATTACTGTACATTATAAGTGGAAAAATCCACTGAAAGATACATAAATTCACTTGTTCTTTCCATTCCTCCAGCAACGTTAGGCGGAGGTAGAGTCATTACTATGTCCGACATGGAAATTTCATAAACAGATGCATTGTGCAATACGAACTTTCCCCCTATTACCTTCTTGAAATAAGTCACACCAAACAGTTCACTGGATATTACTTCAACCACTTTTGCAACGAAAAAGTTACGAGACTTTTTTGTTTCCTGTCCAGGGGCTGCAACTTATGGCTCGTGTGTGGAGGTAATGTCAACATGACAATGCCGTGCGCTTTTGCAAACGTTAATATCTCGATTGAGATGTGACTGTCGTGGTTATCTAAGATTAACAGAGTTTTAGTTTCTTGGCCTGATCGGGCGAATTTCACGAAATGACGCAAATATATATATATATATATATATATATTTTAATTTGACCAACCACTAGGATTTGCCATACCCACGCTGCCTGTTGGAGCTCCCTTCAACATGTGCTGTTTGTAGTGGACTCTGGGAAATACAAATGCTGGTGGAATTGAATTTCCCATAGCGTTAATAGCACATATTATAGTAATGTTCAGGTCTCTTTCACCTGACGTCATACTGCCTACTTGTTTTTTTTCCTTTTGGTGCTATAATTCGAACAGGAACATGAACAGTGGACAAGCCACTTTCATCCAAATTATAGTTGTTTTCTGGGCCGAAATTATATCTTTCCGGTACATCATAGAGTTTATCAAAAAAGATGTTCACGCTTACTTTGTTGAAAGCTGTGGATCTTGCTAGGCTAGTGGCTTGTGGTTTGCGTAAACTGATATCTTTATTTCTTTTTAGGAAAAATTTTAACCAATCTATACCGGCTTGCTGCCTAATATCCCACGAACCAGGATGGTTAATTTCGTTTGTTGTTGCATAACTATAAGCCAGTTTTCCAAAGTCCCCTGTAGATAAGCCGTAATGCATATTTGCACATTGTTGTAAATAGGAATTTAATTCGATTTCTTGGGCATCACTAAAAACTTGTTTTACAGCATTACTTGGAGCATACACAAACTCTGCATGACCTCCATCTCAGTAAATTTTGAGGTGACGACTTAAAGTTGATTTTGAAATGTTGTATTCTAAAGCAGCTCGTCTTATAGACAAACTATGATTTAATACTTTGTCAGCAGCAGCCTTAAGTGCTTCTGGATTGGGGTTAATCCTTTTTATTTTAGATTTGCTTCGAGGCATTTCTGTAATAAAGGTAATGAAGTGGGTATTTAATATCCGAACGCGGTGTACCTTGGGACATGTACCAAGGTACACTCGTGTTTATGTCCCAAAGTACACTGACTAGTAGGCCACAAAAAATGATGCAATAATTTTAAGAACTATGAATTATTTTTCGTTACAAACTGGACAAGACTGGTAAAAATATGTGCCAAATACACCAACATGCATAAAATTGCATAAAAATACTTACTTCTTTTTCCAAACCAAAGGATGTCACTAGGTATAAATTTACTTCGCAGTAGTTACAATTAGTTTGCCTGTCACATTCGTCATATGCAAATAGTACAAATTCAGAATTTTGTGTGGAGACATCTATCATGCATGCCATTAAACTCAGTGCATGCCCAACAGAAAACTGTAAACTATTTGCGTTCTATGGGGATGTCCTAAGGTACACTGTGTCCCAAGGTACACACTTCTCCCCTAGCGTTGTTTCGCCATTTTTTAAGCACCCTGTATATATTAGTACACCGCTCATCATACCATTATTAATAAATACTGAAAAGGTAATTTCAAATACTTTAGTAACACCTGATAAATATTTTTATTTCCTTGGGGTAATTTTTGATGACTTACTAACTGAAATATGTTTTATTTATTAGATTTGGCGTTTATTACTCATCAATATTTTTGCTTCCAAGTTGTAATTCAAAAACGTGACGAGTTTCAGGGGAAATTACCTTCTTGTAAACTAAGTAAATGTTCTTCTTCATTACATAACTTTTTATTTTATTTGTTTCAACACAATAAATTATGATGGCCAGCTGCACCTTTCTAATTTTATTTTTATTTATTTTGCAGCAATTATATTTTAATATACAGCGACATCATACATTTTCGGGCATAAGCTCTGAAACCACTGTCCCTTTCTAAAGTAGTCACAACGCCCTGTATTGAGACGGACCGGCACAAACGTGTGGCTCCCCTTTCTAGTAGTTTTAGATTTTAACAGAAATTTAAATCAAACCATAGTATTGTAATTTAGAATTTTAATTTTAGAAAATTTACTATGCCATTTATTAGTTTTAGACAACTGTCAACTGCACACCCGTAGGAAGGTTCGATACTAAGGGAACTGCAGAGTTTCACTATAAATACACGACCAAATTTTACCACTGGAATCAGTCTTGACTATTCAGTATATGCTGTATAGTGGTCTGGAATATATTGGTACACGAATTGGTATATCTAATTGCTATACGATATTCAGTTAGTTGTACTGCACTTTGCACTTTGTTGCTATGCATTACCTTGTAGAATTCTTTATCTTACGAACACCGTTCGAAAGTATTGTTCTTCCGGCTGCGAGTTTCGATCAAATGGTTACGGTAGAGTGATTCCTATTGGATCTCCCAGCGAAATTCAAATTTATGAAACACCGCAAAAGTCAACAGTTTTATTTTACTTGTCACATTTAAAATTATATTAGGATTGCTCTCTTGTAGGTGCTCATCTCAATTAATTACAATCATAATATGACAATTCTAACTACTGAGGTATGACTTGTGCATATTCTCAATCAACAAAAGGGATACACATCACGACATCACTTACCGAAATACCCAATATTCTCGTACAGGGTGGCCCGTTTTCGATGTTTTTAAATGGGAAGTACCCTTAATATCGGAGATAGGCAAAAACTGATGTCGGAGTCCAGGGCTCTTTTTTGATGCACGTTCAAGTCCCGAAAACAAAATTCCGCTATCTTTTGTTATTTTTTAGTTATAGCCCAAAATTCCAAATTTGGCCATACTGAAAACTTCAAATAACTCTCTTGATTCTGAAGATATCCAAAAACGGTAAAAACATTCTACAGGCACTTTTTCAAGTAGAATACTTTAGTCAATTCAGATATCTTCTAATTTTCATGTTTTAAGAGTTATGACATAAAGCTGGTATTTTTTAAATATAAGTCGTAGTTGGCCATGATACCATTAAATTGCATATTCTTTCTCCTTTCCGATAATATATAGTTTATAGGGTTTAAATGTAGTAACAATGCCTTTTTTGAACAAAATCGGATTATATGATGTTGTTAGAAATTAGTGGGCCATGGTTCATGATAGCAATAAACAAAGGCTAATAGAGCGGGTGCATGTGATGTCACCAGGCACACAATAACGCGCCCGATTGAAAATGAACGACAGTTTTGAAAGTTAACAAAACTAAATAATTAATTTAAAATTTTTGTAGAAAATCTCGCGTTATCTTTAACAGCTTTTAATTATCTTGACATATGGAGATTTTACAAGTTTCTACGTATAACCTGGCAAAATTTTTAGTTTCTTGTTTTCCAGAGCATTTCTCTAACTGATTTCTCTGGGAAATATCACGTTCCCTAATACTCTTTTTAATTCACGATAAAATTTTCAATTACGTTCGTATCAACTGACCGCGGGGAAAATTTTAAGTAACTGAAAATTTCTAAATTATGTAGGCTAAACCATCCCCCATCTGGTTAAACACATCTTTATTCGGTTTGATATTGTAATATGTAATATTTCCTTTTTGGTAAAATTAGTATACCGATGCATACAAATCTACCCTTTGTTTACCCTACAAGAGTTCAGCTGTTGGTCTAGTGACGTCACATGCAACCACTCTACTACTTTTTGTTTTGCTATCATGAACCATGGCCTACTAATTGCTAACAACATCATAATATAATCTGATTTTGTTCAAAAAAGGTATTGTTACTGCATTTAACCCCTATAAATTATATATTTTCAGAAAGCAGAAAAAATATGCAATTTAATGGTATCATGGCCAACTACGACTTATATTTAAAAAATACTAACTTTATGTCATAATTCTTAAAACGTGAAAATTAGAAGATATCTGAATTGACTATCGCATTCTACTTGAAAAAGTGCCTGTAGAATGTTTTTACCGTTTTTGGATATCTTCAAAACCAAGAGAGTTATTTGAAGTTTTCGATATGGCCAAATTTTGAATTTTGGGCTATAACTAAAAAATAACAAAAGATAGTGAAATTTTGTTTGCGGAAATTGAACCTGCATCAAAAAAGAGCCCTGGACTCCGACATCAGTTTTTGCCTATCTCCGATATTAAGGGTACTTCCCATTTAAAAACATCGAAAATGGGCCACCCTGTACATTTTAAGTTGTGTATAGCGCACATAGGTACTCTTTATTTCGAACGTAGAGCTCACATACACACACCTTTAGAATCGTGTATAGCGCACATACTCTTTAGAGGGCCATAGCACCCTCGGCCATTTTAAAGGTTGGTTATGATACCACCTTTGGCTCCGACCGCCTAAGATTGATTTTAATATCGATCTTACTCAAAATCGATTTTATATCGATTGTCTGACTGACACAGACTTACAATATTAAGGGTACTGTGACTAACTAGTCAGTTATTTAAATAAAGGGAAAATTTTTCACTTGACCAATAAGGGTTGAGTGTAAAGAAAATGTTAGTGAAAGCTACCACAGTGGAAAACCGCAAAGAGTAACACACCTAGGTACGTACAGTTACTCAGTAGACTACTAGTACTAAAAAGAACTCCAGCACAAACAACCGCCCGTATAAATTACTGTTACCCCCTTTATACTTAAAAACATATTGCACGCATACACTTTCATTTAACTTAATGGATAGATAGATAGATACCCTGACTCTGTGTCGTTAACACAACAGAATTTACGAAAAGTGCAGTTCCATAACATTCCAATGAAAGACCATTTTATATCACATAAATACAAAGCGCAATGGGATACTAGCAACTCCAACAAACTTTAACCATAAATTCATTTAGTACGAAGAACGATATGCTAGGTCTAATGTGATTGCGAACAAACACGTTGAATAAGAGCAGCTAAACAAAAATTACAATAGACCAAAGGTATTATAGATTGTTCAGAGACCACCGCAAATAGCTGGAAGTATTTTACAGCTTAGTAGTGGATTACGTAGTTTAAATACAACTCTCGTAAATCATTTCTACTAGGCCAGACTCGGAAAATTTTACAGCTGCCTCAAAATAGAAGAATTATTCATTTATAATAAAATGTTAAAATATTTTAGGGAAACGGTTTAAAGCCGTGCCTGGTTAGGATGTTTATGGCAGGGCGTACCACTTCTAACTAGTCATAATACTTTTACTTCCCGTTGTAACAACTTAAGAAGGCAAGTGGAAATTTCGGACATGAATGAACAGCCTACACAACACGAACAAAAACAAAAAATAAAGTTAAAAATAATAATGAAAGTTTAATTATTGCAACTTCTAATAAATTAAAACGAATTTATTATTTATTCTTGGACGCTCACAAAACATAACAAAATTTAAACACTTTAACGAATGTAAATAATGTACTCGTAACGCTATATTTAATTGCTCGTTCAACTCCAGAGTTGCCAAGGTTAAATTATACATTTTTGATAGTCGATGTTGCAGAAAAGTCTCTATTTAGTTGAGATCGGCTTCGTTTCTGCCTC
This sequence comes from Melanotus villosus, assembly GCA_963082815.1. Taxonomy (NCBI): domain Eukaryota; kingdom Metazoa; phylum Arthropoda; class Insecta; order Coleoptera; family Elateridae; genus Melanotus; species Melanotus villosus. Next base: position 29,662,592 of record OY720424.1, read on the forward strand.
TTGGTTTTTCCCTGGTCTATTTTACGATAGAAACAGTTCGTCCAGAGAAGGTTTAGTAAAACCGGTAGAAAGATTTTGAATAAATACTTTAATTTACACTTAAATCTTATTGCTAATAGATTGAATACAGTTGCAGTTCGCACTGGTTTACCAGTTACCATGTGGAATTACGTAAGCACTTCGAGTAGCAAAGAATAACTGCTTTGAGGATGACAGGGTGGCATGTTGATAGCACAGATGTCCAACTACAGATGTAATTAAAAATTAGAACAACTTACAGCAGCTTGGAGCAATTTCTGCACCGTTACTGCAGCTTCTTTTGCAAAACGTTGAAACATAACAAAGTTTAAAAGGTGAGAATCTAATCCGTAAGTATGTGGTTAAGCTTAAATGCAATATTTTTATATGTCTCTCTCGATCTCTCGCTCTCTCGCTCGCTCTCTCCCCCCCCCCTCTCTTGCTCTGTCAGTCTTGGACTGGTTTGTATTATACTAGGAAAATGTGTTCTCTACAATGGTTTCCCGTTGCCTTCTGCAGTGTATTAAGTGAATAGTATACGCGTCTTTTTTTTTACAAATTTATTTTCTCCATGCTCCATTACAGTGCTTGCAATACTACATGGTTTTATAAACATATCTCTTTTTTTTTATAGGTTCACCAGATCAACATCATATGATGTTATACATGGCGTTGATCTAAGAATTTAATAAATTGTTCGATTTGTCCTGATTATCAGTGGGGACAGCTGTTTCCCCGATGCTTAGTGAATTATCACTCACTATTGTTTTGAGATTATTTGCATATTATTTATTCACTAATTTCACGGGAACTTTTATTAGAACTTAGTGGTAAGTCTTGTGGCAGTTTCCTTTTGAGGCAAACTTGTATGTTTTTATGGCCGAGCTCTTGGAGGATGTTACTTGTAGTAAGGGCGAGAAAGAAGTTTTTTTATAAACCATTCCATGCTGTCCATTCCTAATTCTGCGTGAATTTGTTGGTTTCGAATATACCATGGCGCGTTGACCAATATTCGTAGTATTTTATTTTGGCAGACCTGTAGTTTCTTGAGGTTAGTTTTTGACATAGTGCTTCAAACGGAACAGGCATACGTTACGATGGGTCGGAGCAGAGTTTTATAAAGCAAGATTGTACATTATGTGCGCAGAGGGGTTCTTTTGTTGATTAGAGGATAAAGCATTCTCAGTCTAGTGTAGCCTTGATTGAGTTTTGGTTGTTTACGTGATGGCTCCATGTTAGTCTTGTATCTAAGTGTTTTCCTAGATATTTAACGGTTTCACTTTTAGAATTTCATATGATTGGTGTGCCATCGATGTGTATATTGTGTGGCGTTGGGATACGTTTGAGAGTGAATACTTTTGCTGAGCATTTGGTTAGGTTAAGTGTGATACATTATTTGTTAAACCATTTTCCCAGGGTGTTTTTGTGATGTTTGGAGTTGGTCTATTGCTGTATTGAGATCCTCGTTTTGCGCAAAGACGGCTGTATCACCAGCCAATAGCGCTGTTTTGCTTAGTTGTAGGTTTGGTATGTCATTCATGTTGGCCCAAGAATACTGCCCTGAGGCACTCCTGTATGGATACATTTTTTTACTAGAAATGGCGCTGTTAATTCGAACTGAGAAGGTCTTGTTGTCCAGAAATGAAAAAATTGTTGCAGTTAGGTAGTGAGGTAGTGGTAAGTGAAGTAATTTGTATTTCAGTCCTTCAATCCACACCTTATCGAAGGCTTGCGTGATGTCTAGAAAAGCAGCTACTGTATATTGTTTACTTTCGTATCCACGTTAAATTATTTCTACAATTCGTTGTAACTGCTGTACTGCCGAGTATCCTTCACGAAAACAAAATGGTGTTGGTGGAATTATGTTGTGTTCGGCCAAAACAAGATTCAAACGATTGCTGATGACTTTTTTAAATAATTTGGAGAGTGTAGAAAGTAAGCTGATTGGTCGATAAGAGCTACAGTATTGTTTGTTCTTTCCTTGTATGTGAAACATGAGAATGTAGGTATGTTTCCATACAGTAGGAAAATAACCTAATCTTAAGCAAGCGTTGAACAAATAAGCTAACACTGCTAACAGTGCTCTTCCTTTTTTGGTAATGTTCTTAATGACAAGGTTTGGTATTAAGTCTGGGCCAGGAGCCTTTTTTATGTGAAGTTATTGTATACAGCGTGTCCCAGGATAGATGTTACAATAGGTGTGATGGACAAAAAATTTTTGAATTTCATTTTAAGATTGTGGAATTAAGCCCTGCTTGGTTTGAAGAGAATTTTAAGAATATTTTCAGTTTTTGAAAAACAAGTCGGCCTTGACATTGAAGCGAAAACTATTTTCTTTTCAGGTAAAGTACCCTTTTTGTTCATGATACGGCAAGATTTTACTAAGAAAAGTTGTTCATAATAAGAAATTATGGCCCTATGCAAAATTTCAGGAAGATCTACCTACTTTGATTAAACCGTCACATTTTAGATTAAACAAAATAAATACATAAATAACTAACTTAAATTAAAGTTAAATGAAATTGGAGTCTTATAAGTAGTTATAGCCATACTGTGCGTATTAAACGAGAAAAAAAAATTTCAAATTAAAGAAAAATGATACCACCGCGAGGAATCGAACCCCGTCTTCGGTAAAGCGCACCTTGCTCTGCCATTGAGCTACGGAGGTAGTCCTAGCGGGAGCATTAAATTTCCAAACCAGAAACTAAATTTGAAGTCTATTAAAGTCGTATATACTGTTACAAAGCCAAAGAGTCGCTTTAAGCGTATTCACAATGACCAATAATTATTAACGACAACACCGACTTCCTTATAAGTGAGATTCCCCACCACGAATGTTTAAATACATAAATATCTAACTTAAATTAAAGTTAAATGAAATTGGAGTCTTATAAGTAGTTATAGCCATACTGTGCGTATTAAACGACTCGTTAAACAAAATAAATTGTATTTATTCAACATTTTCTTTGTAGAACATTGAACGAAACAAATAGCATTTACAAGAAATTTAACTTACGAAACATAATAATAACACTGATCTATAATAAATTATTTATTCTACATAACTGCCAGGAGGCCATGAAAAAACTATCGTTGACTAATCTTCCTGAGCTGCTAGGTTCAAGATTTTCTGCGTTTTTTGGGCATATGTACTCTCTATATTTATCTAGTTCTCTACTGATTTGATGTGTGAGTGCATTTAACTGGTTTTTTAGGATCTGGTTTCCTGTTCTTTGCCACAATCTTCTAATTTCGCGTTTTTCTTTGATCATTTGTAAAATATACTCAGGAAGGATATATGGATTGTTTGCACGGTTAGCTGAATAAGGCTTCGTAGTAGCTTACACCGAGCCGCTGATAATAGTCGTTAACACTTCAACATGCCCATCGATTTCTTGTATACTTTTATATTTTTCCCAGTTGACGTATCCATTTATCATTCTTGGAATAGGTGGTCTGTAGGTTAGGGCTGTGGTGAAAGTTATTATACTGGAAGGTGATCAGAATTTAATTCCGGGATAACCGTTTGTTGGATAGGCACAGAAATATTTTTTGAAATCATTATAATATCTAAGATATCCGACTGGTGATCTGATCTGTATGGGTGATATGTGTATTCGCTTGGAGTAGATACTTGTAGCCGATGTTTTGCTGCCAGGTAGTTAAGTTTGTTGCCACTTGGATTGCTGGCACGGCATCCCCAAAGTGTGTTTTTAATTTAAACTACCTGGAATCATGTAGAGCATATTTTGTTAAATTTGGCATATTAACATTAACTTCACTTTACATTTACAAATGTAGTGTACATGTTTTCAAAAATTTTTCTGTTTTTGTTAAGAATGCTGATATACATTTGCATGATACCAGGTTCAAGGAAAATATTGTGTTATGTAAACATAACTCTACGTTATATGAAAGAGGTCCTTTTTATGCCTGCAGCAAAATTTATAATAATTTGCCTTCCGCTTTAAAATCGAGTAATACCTTGTTGATTTTTAAAAACAAACTGAAATCATTTTTAAAAGAAAACTGTTTTTATTCAATGAAGGAATTCTTTTACCATAACAGTACCTAGGTATCTACTTTTAAGGTCTCTTTTTGCTGTTGCAGATTTTTGTAATTTTTTTTTTATATATTACTATCCTTTTACGTAATTGTTCTTCTGACATGGCCAATAAAATGTATGTATTTTCTTACTGGCTGAAATAAATATTATTATTATTATTATTATTATTATTATTATTATTATTACAATTAAGATTTCCAAAAGCAGTTGTTGGTGTTTCAGAAATAAATAATTGTCGAATGTCGTTTTCCATAAGTGGTTTGTTAGGTTGTTTATAGACTGCAGTAACATTGACTTTTCCAGTGTTTGTTGTTTTGATGCATACTGATATTGCTTCAAGGTTGCTTACTGGTAAGTCGTCTGGTGTAGCGTGGTCCAAATTAGCTTTAATTAAAATGGCTACTCCCTCCCAAGCCGTTTCCAATTGTTCTATTTTTGCGATATGTCCGGTATCCCCTTATTTTAAATATTTCTCCTTCTGATAAGTGTGTTTCAGTGATACACGCTAGGTCTATATTATATTATATCGTGCTAAGAAGGATGTAAAAACTTGCTTTTGTGATTTTATGCCATTTGTGTTCCAGTTAAGGATAGTGAATTTTTGAATTGGTTGTCGTAATTCTTGAATGCAGGCTTTCCAACAAATGTTACCTCCAAACAAAGACCGTCTACCTAAACTGTTAACAAGAGGAGTATACCAATTAGAATGTTTATGCGGGAAAGAATACATCGGTCAGACAGGACGAAGCATCCAATGTAGAATAAAAGAGCACCAGAGAGACGCCAGGCTCAGAAACACAGAGAGATCAGCAATTGCCGAACATTTACATCAAGACGGCGAACACAAAATCAATTTTGAAGAAGTCATGATACTCTCACGAACAGAAAACTACTACCCCAGAATAATTAGAGAATCTCTCGAGATAATGAAAAACAACAATAATAACTTTAATAGAGAAGACGGCTACCGCTTAAGCAATACTTGGAAATTAACCCTTCATGAAAGAAAAACCATCCACAATAAACGTCCTAGTATCCCCCATGCGCAGGACGTGCAGCACCAACGGAGCATAACAAATACGGAAAACCAACCACCCGTCACGGATTCACTCGACCAACCAAACGTCACGGTTCAACAACACCAACCAAGCGTTACGGTACCCAGGTATATAACGAGGAGCGTAAGACAACAACATCAGTCTTTAGAATAACTTCTGAAGAAGCTGACAGTATGAGCAGCGAAACGTCAAGTAAAATTGAACGACCACGGCAACACCCGGAAAATATTAGTTTATTGGTTGTCGTAAGTTAGCCATTGTGGATATTTGGAAGGATTTGTGTCAGTAAAAAGGATTTAATGTGTGATAAAAGGAGAATTATTAAATCTTTGATAAACTGTTGGATCTTATCGATGTGGAATGTAGGAGGAGGTTCTGATGATTGATCGTTTTAACTAGTAGGATGAATATTTGTTTGTGCTGCTTGACTGTAAGTCATTTGGTTGGGTCGAGGAGTGTATTATTCAGTTATAATTCGAGTTTGTTGTTTTTGGAGCTGCTGGTGGTGGGGACATCCTCTATAACTGGCGGGATGATCTCCGCCGCAGTTGATGCATTTGGGTGGATCGTTGGGGCCTTTTTGCATGCATTTGGTGGGTGCTTTTCTTCGCACTTCACACAGCGTGGTTTTGCTGCACAGTAATTCTTAGTGTGTCCAAACCTCCGGCACTCGTGACACTGTGGGATGTTTGTTGCTTTTCTTCGCATTTCTACTGTGACAATGGAGTGAAAAATTGGCCTTAGGTTAAAGATTCCTTTGGCGATTTCATTTGCCTTTAGAATTACGGCACATACTGGAATGGGGAGTTTATTTTTGTTAATTGAACGGGTCACCCTCACAATAGGCAGTTTTTTTGTTAGAAGTTCGTCCATGATTTCACTTTCAGTTAAAGAAATTAGTACATTTTTGGTGACCACTGAGATAGACTTATCGTTGGAGTTTTGAAAAGTGTGGAATTCAACTGAATTATTCGCGTAGCATTTGGTAAGGCTGCGGTAGTCGTCGTGGGATGTAAGAAAAATTTTAAGGTACTTACTGCTGTAGCTGGTTCTAAACTCTCTGTCTTGCGTGATCTTTTTGATATCGGTGGTTATTTCTTTGTGGTTGTTGACATTATGTACGAATATGAGGGGGAAACTTTATTTTGTTTGGGTTTATTATTGTTTTGTGAGTTTGAAGATGCATCATTGTTTGTTGCATTTGGTGCAGATAATGGATAATACGGGTTGTTTTTGATTAGTTCGTCGGTATTCCGTGTATAACGCTTAATAACTTCGTTGATTGGTGGCGTTAGCTAATCTCTTTTGCGTTTTGTGTTATTCACTTTACAAGCCCCGAAGGGTTAGTATAGTAGGCTTTGATTTATAAATATTATGTTAAGGTTATTTGTACTCTTGCACTAGTTTATTTATGTGTGCAGCTGGGACGCTGCCGATAGTTAGGTTAAAGTTTATAAATTTCACTGCGATAAATCAACCTCACTGCTTGACCGCTCGCGTGGTACTCTGAAATTAACATATTTATCACTATCACAATAGTTAACAATGCTTAACCAACATGCAGCCATAATTGTAAATCACTTAAAATGGCAAACCATTTGACACGCACACCGCCGACATATGGAGAGAAGATCGACTGCGCTCTATAAAGGGCACGCCACTTCAGAAGAAGGAAATGTTTTAAGTGGTTTGCTACTAAAGCCTCTTTTTCTATTGGCCAGTCTCCACCATACATTATTATACTATTTCTTGACCTAGTTCTTTGGTTACCTAATTTATTACAGTGAAATAACAGATGATCAATAGTTTGATCGCCGTTGTTACAAGAACGGGTAATTGTATTTGTAATCTTTGTTGCACAGTAGGAAAATAAAGCTTAGCTTCTGTACATTTCCGTGATAGTGACCACTCTGTTTGTCCCTGCACTACACTTAGCGTCTCCAACTCTCACTATTTTTGGCACTTTACAGTAATCGCTTTGGTTGTGCTGTTGTCCACCTTCCTTCGCTAATCGGTCTGCCATCTCGTTTCCTTGTCTGTCCCATCTGAAGTGTTACTTCCCAGGTTCCCAGCCTATGTCGGATAAGGATTTTATTTTTGTTCCGTGCCTGCTCTATGAGCCTTCCATGATTATTTGAATTTTTTAGAAAATCAAGGATTATTCTGCTGTCTGTATTTATTGTTACAGTTCGTTCTTGCCCTACAATAAACTCTAGATTAAAGATCTTATCTAATACATTGCAGATTGCAAGGCTTCTGCCTGATTGTTTTTACATCGTTTATGTAGCTTGCCTTAGTACGACCAGACTGTTTAATTATTTTTTTGAATTAGTGCTCCTACTCATCATCTTGCTGACTGCCATCTGTATACGCCTCAAAACTTTTTTTCTATGATCTCTGGCATTTCAGCAGGGTGAACCATTCTGCTGCTAGTACAGGTGCATCGTAACTTACTTCATCATGTTGCATAAACTTGATAACTATTGGTGTCAATCCAACCATGATACCAGAAACCCCGCCCCGTATGTCAAATGACAATGTACGGTAAGCTGTAGGGATTTTAATATTCATAAGTCGTTGTACCCTTTCCAATTGTTTTCGATTGATGTTTTTATGTAACGCATGTTCCCATGCTGGCACTCCATAAGCGAGCAAAGGTAAAATAGCTCCTTTGTAAATAATCCTCATTTTATTTTAGCCGATCTTGACAGGATTTCGACAATTTTTGCACATTTCTCAGTTATATTAAAAGTAGATTTATCGTCCATATACAATACACACCAAGATACTTCATCGTAGCTACTTGCTCTAAAATATTGCTGTTACGTGTCTTATTACTATCTGAAATCGATCACTCCGCAGACAGAATCGTTAATTATAATTAAATAACTTCACTCGCTCAACTGCCGACCTCACACAGTGGGAAATTATTTATAAAAACCTTGCCACTGTGTGAGATTCGAACCCAACGCTCTTAGCTAGGAGCCCAGCGCGTTCTTACTACTGCGCCAACGAGCTTCTTTTTCATCTATGTATCTATTGCAAATATGTAACTTAAATATGTAAATAAATAATGCCACAGACTCCAAGAGTAACGCATATTACATAACATATTCAACTTCTACCAGAATACCTAATAATCAATTTACAGTGGTGTTAAAAAGTCTTGCAACACCTAAGCCTACCATGGTTTTTGAGCTTTAACACACATTTTTCGCATAGTTTCGCTAACTACTTCAACTATTTGGTTCTAATTGGTATATCACTAATGTTATTGCTTATTATCTTCTTACAATTCTTCAAAGAAGATTAAAATATGACTGTCTTAGTAAATTCCCATCATACAGGAATCTAATTAGGTGATTACTTAGTCATTACATTAAAATCAATTTTAAAGTAATGAATATGAAAAATTTCAATGATATTATAATGTAAGTATAGAAACACTGCAATTACTTTCACACATTCAACTGCGCTTTGAATTTCGTCAAAAGCTGCAAAATGACATCCCAGAAGAAACAAACAAAATTCTCGGACCAAAGGCGGTTTGCATTAATTTATTCTCCTCCATAAAAGAGGGCCTCTAGTCGAGAAATTGCCACCATAGTGAAATGTAATCAATCTTCAGTTATTCGAGTTAATAGAAAGTATGCTGAACCGACAAACTGCATAGTGGGCGACCAAGGAAAACCTCAGTTCGAGATGATTCTGTGTTAAGGAGAACAAGCCTGACAGACAGAAGTCTTAATTCCACCGAATTAACCAAACTGTGGTCCGGAGGTACTGGTGTAAGTGTGTGCACTTCCACTGTGAGGGAAGATTGCTTAGTTTTGGACTTAGAGAATGTAAAGCACGGAAGAAGCCACTGCTTTCCCAGAAGCAAAATCCATCGTTTGCAATGGGCCAAGGAACATCGGAACTGGACAGTAGAGCAGTGGCAAAAGGTACTGTATAGTGACGCATCAACCTTTAACATCAACATTCATGCTGGCCATACGTATGTCAGAAAGTTTCCTGGGGAAGAATTTTCTCCAAAATGTGTTCTTCCAACAATTAAGCACCCAACCTCCGTTATGGTATGGGGTTGCATGTCTGTCCAAGGAGTTGGTGGCCTAGATGTCGTCTCTGGAATGACGAACGCTATCAAATATCTCGAAGTACTGCAGGATAAGATGCTACTCAGTGGGAAAGACCTGCTTGGCGAAGAACGGTTTATTTTCCAGGATAATAACACTCCTTGCCATAGAGCAAAGCTGGTTAAATCGTGCATGATGACGAATAAAATCGACAGATTGGACTGGGCCGCACAATACCCAGACCTGAATCCTATATAGAACTTGTAGCAAAGGATATCAAACATTATGTCTAAAAGAAAACTTACAAAGAAAACTGAATTAATCGGATCTGTGATTCACGCCTGGTTTCATTGCATTTCGAGGAAAGAACTGGGATAGCTGGTAAATTTCATGCCCAAAAGATGCGAACTAATCATCAAAAACAAGGGCTGGTCAGTCAAGTATTAAAATAAGTTTAAATTAAAACAATATGTCGTATAATTTGTCTTATATGATTTTTAGAATTTTCAAATTTTTTTTGCAGTTTGACAAAAAAAGTGGACTTTTTTTATTAAAAAATCGTAAAGAAAGCACCACTTTTTTTAACTATTTAATTTTACAGTTTGCATTAAGTAAGTATGCTTTAATAGTTACTTGTACAACTAGTAATGAAAGCTGCTTTCATACGAGTTGTACACAATATTTTTTTGCATTTTGACATCTTAAATCCCTCAAAATAGGATAAAAAGGATTTGAGAATTTACTGTTGTTAAACTGACAATTTACAATATTTTATTTAAAGCATACTTACTTAATGCAAAATGTAAAATTAAATAGTTAAAAAAACTGTTGCTTTCTCTATGATTTTTTAATAACGCAAGTCCACTTTTTTTGTCAAAATGCAAAAAATAAAATATTGTAAATTGTCAGTTTGACAACTGTAAATTCTCAAATCCTTTTATCCTGTTTTGAGGGATTTAAGATGTCAAAATGCAAAACAATATTGTGTACAACTCCTATGAAAGCATCTTTTTTTCGCTCGTTTGATTGATGCACTCCGGCTTCGCCGTCGTGCATCAAACTTCAAACTCATAAAAAAAGTATTGCTTTCATTACTAGTTGTACAAATAACTATTTCTAATTGCATTTTTTATAACCAAATTTTCTGGTGTATTTTTTTTATTTTATTATTGTGATTAAGTAGATACCTATTTGATCTAGGCAGTGAATGGTTGAAAAATATTTGAAGGAAGTGCGTTAAGCTCCAATTTTCGTGAATTTTGTGAGGTGATGCAGGACTTTTCAACACCACTGTATACTTATTTCTACATTAATAGTGGTTTCCAAATGTGCAACAACTGTGACATCTCACAGACTTCTAAGATTTTAAAATTCTAATATGTTAAAAAATAAATTCCCTATTAGAATTTGAATTCTTGTATAAAAATATACTTTCGTCAAACGTAATATTTCAAATTGCCCAGATTTACCACTTAGGATTTCATATGCGTACAAATCTGGCTTAAAGCAATCCGACACCGAAAAGCTACCCACATACCGCGTTACCCTTAAGGCCACATTTCAAACATCATAACGTGTAATGAGGCTTGTTATCTGATATGACACCTGGGGCTCAAATCCCAACAGCGATGATTATAAAAAATTTCAGCCGATGTGTAAACATGGAATTAACGCTCAAAGCGTTCAAAGCACGTTATGTATCAGCATACGTGAGCTTTCAATATCCCCCTATGAAAACCCTATGCAAAGCTATTTATTTCAACATTATTTAATTATTTCAAAATCTTGTTTATTATATTTTTGGTTAGCTATACAATGTAATTTTCGTGACTATGTGATGTGAACAATTAAACTTTTATTTAATCTTACATTAACAAGCGAATTTGAAACTAACTTAATTAATACTTTTTTGTTTCTAGGTTCCAATTACGAAAATAGTTCCGAGCTACTTTTTCAAAATACGAAATTTTTATCTTATAAATAATCTAATAAATGATAATATAAAAAGGCTGTTTTAGAGAAAATAACAAATCATTACTTTTGCTGGGCATTCCACCATCAGTATTTGGAATTAGGACAATTAGGACAACAGCCTTAAAGTTTATTGTATTTCTTTTCTTAATTTAGTGTGTACCAAATCAAACATAGATCTAATACTTAATTTCAGATATTGCTGATAAATACGCAACAAAACTATATTGAAAGTATAAAACTATCCAGGCGAAGCTACCAATAAGGCATAGATAATATTTATAACAACAAATTAAAACAAATACCTAATTTAAAGACAAACTCTAAAATTAGGAAACATTTGCAGGAAAATTTGCGCCTAATCGATAGGCAACCAAACTTACAGTTAAACAAGTTGCCTATGGTATTGATTGATATTAAATTCCATTTTCTTATATCAAGGAATATTGCTTATACATAATTACAGTGCACGGCTGCATATTTAATTATTATTACTAATTGTATAACCAGACACTCGCATACAACACGCATGCAGTGAAAATACCTAGTAATTATAAACTATTATTTTTTTCATAAACTAAATTTGCTTTATGACATACAATTATTAGCGCGCACTGTAAATCAAATGATAAATACCTACTAACTAACCTACAACCGTTGCGGATTTATTTATACAACGTTATGCAATGAAATTATAGCTTTCATGATATCTACATGAATTCTAATTTTAATAAAACAAGCCATCCATGGGCAACTGGATTACAATATAAACTTACACTGCATATAATAAATAGCGAATATAGTCGCCAATTAGTCACCTTGTAATGTATTCGCACAAAAAAATCATTTGTGTTAGCACTTAATAATTAAAGCAGCACCAAACTCTGAACCCTTAAAGTATTGAATAATGTTAGTTCAAACGAAAATATTTAATGAATTTACTTAATGTAATGAGTTACAAAAAAAAATGCTAAAAAGTTATTAAATTTAGCAGACCATTAAATTAACTTCTAAAGAATTTTTTATCTAACCTCATTATTCTCTGGGTTTTCCAAGAAAGGATTGGAGATTTGCGAAAAAATTATCTCACCTAGTTTTTGACGGCCAGGTTAATGTTTATTTTAGTAATAAAAATCTGCCCAGTTAATTAACAAGCACTAGTATTTATAATAAAGCAAAGAATTGCGGATAAATATTTATAAAGACTATTTGTTGCCACTTCATAATTGCTTGAATCTAAGGAAAATATTTATATTGTAGACAATTTCTTACAAACTAAGGTACTTCGAAGAACCGACTTAAATTTGGACATTTTTTCTTCTTCTCATCTAATCCTGTTTTATCATAATTTTACGATTTCTGTTTTACTATAATTAACAGCTACAACTACTCTCACTCAGTACGTACAAATTATTTCTACATATAATTAGCAATTTTCGGTTAAACTAACATTTGAACAATTTTATTACCAGCGTTAATAACGAATTACTCTTTTGTTTGCGCTCAAACAACCAATTTTAGAATTATGGATAAACAAATATTTAATAGCGGGTGTTGGCTAATTTTAGATCGATCCATAAATTCAGTTGTAGTACGTCCTGCAGAAATAAATAAATTCGATTGTTAATCTGATCTAAAACAAAAAACTGATGATTTATTTAAAAACCGGCATTTGCATTGTGACCTTTTTTAAATTTAAACAGTATGATATAAACAATAAATTTTAAATTAGATTCTTACTAATTTCTTTATGAAAAAAGTACTTTGCAATGCTTTTACGGAAATACAACCTGTTAACATTGATCCGTACCTGCACCTGCTACCAGTTTGCGACTGTCCTTTTATAAAAATAAAAAAGTAAAATTATAAAAACAGCGTACTGAAAAACTGTGGCCGTGGAAATATAAAATTAACGCAATGCTAAATGTTAATGTGCTTATGTATTTACACTAATACGCTTTTCCAGTCTGTTAAGCAATTTTCTTTCCTTTATAGCTGCCTTAAATAATAACCTTATGTTATGATGTAATGAGTTTTCTAAAAACGCAACTCTAATTTGTTACTTAGATTTTCTATTTGTTGTCAGTAAAGTCCGTATCAAGCTAATCAACTCGCAGTAAGTTAAAATGTATTTTCTTTTCATTTAACGTATTTTTTATTTAAACATAAACCACACGAACTTCAAAGCCTCTAGCAAAAAAATGTATAATAAGAACCAAAACACATATGAAAGGCAAACAGAATATCGACTAAACATTAAGAATAGCAAGCTGATAAACAAAAAGTAAAATAAAATAAGCAACCTTTTAAGGTTGCCAGAAGAGCTCATTAGAACGAACTGGAATCTAACATAAATACTAATTACCAATTGAAAAAGCTAAAGAACAGACGAAAAATAAAATCAAGGCTTATTAACTTCGCAACAAATGAGCATTTTTAATAAGTTGCCCTCTTTAAACGACTTTTTCAAAACAAAATCGTATATTAAATTTAGATAGGTTAAAAGAGTTGCTGGAATCATTAGAGGTATTTTCAGAAAACTCTGTGTCTGTTTTTGTAGTAAAAGCTCCTTTACCTGTTTATAAAATTTCTAGATTAAAAAGGCAAATTTCCCTGAAAACTTAGAAGTTTTGTTTGGCAGTTTTAAAAGGGCTTTAGAATGTTTTCTTATACATGCTATACAATAAATAGCCAGAAGTAAATTGAAAGAAGTAATTTGTTTAACTTAATAAAAAGAACGGCATGTAAAAAAGATTTAAAAGAAGGTATCTTCTAGGAAAGACCAGAAAGCAATCGATGACCCACCCTGTAATTACAAATTCGAAACCTGTCATGTAACCCTTCTTATCTATTTCAATCATGGAACAAAACAATCAAGCAAACGGTGCTTAATAGTCATAGATTGTTGACATTTGTAATTCATTCTTATTCAGTTCAAATCTAAGACGGCCTTGCCTTGCCGCGCCTGCTTGGATTTAGAAACAAATTTCCACCTCATTCAACGACTTCGAAATCTCCTTCTCCTAAAGAAAAGGGGAACGCGCGTTGCTTTCGTTCTTTTAGTTATCGATGAACGCAACTAAAATCCGTGCAGGATATGCATAATAATTATTTTTTGAATTAGATCGCAAATTGTTTTACAAACACCTACGAAAGAAAGTACGTAAAGCTGCTAAGAAAGCATTTCGATTTGTTTTATTTATGAACCTGACATTTTTATCAACTTTTCCTTAATCTGTACAAAATACCGAAAATATACGCAACTGTTTATTTATTCTGTTGGTGTTCTGGGCGAAATTCTGTGATTTCGTTAGCAAGATCTAGTTCGTCGTAAAAATAAACAGCTTCGGGCTAAATTGCATAAAAAATATATTTCTCGATTGTTATATAATCAAATACAGAAGGATAACATTATTTCGTATAGATTTAATTTATTAAATGAATAAAACACATAAACTTTCTGAAGGTCTATTGGCAATCAAGCAATCAACGACATACAAGTTTATTGATTTCAGATTTTGTTAGATAGTTTAGAAATCGGAGTTTTAAGCAATCATACGTGTATAAATATATAACTTACTCAGATTTTAATCTACTCCAACGCCATTAGCTTATGACTGATTTTCTTAAAGTTTACTTAACTAACTCAACATAAATATGCAGGAACAATTGTGGAAAACTCACAAAAGTAATTCTGTTTTCAATAAAAATAAGACAGTAAGGAACTGCAACTCATAAATTAATGTAAATAAAACACCAACAAAAGAAAGCCTTGAAAGAAAAAATATTAAACAGAAAATCTGAATATAAACAAATGATAACTGTGGAGCATATAAAAACTGAAAAGAGCGAACGACGAAAATACTGAAACAAAAAAAATTAAAAAAAAATAAATAAAATCACTGTGAACAAGTCAAGGAACGAGCAATAAATGAAAACAAAATATTCTCCAAATTTTTAAATGCTACGTACGCAAAATACCTATGTAGAAATTGTTTAAGCACAATTCCATTTTATCCATACTTTCCGACTTATGAAAGGTTTAATTTTGGATTTTTGTGCATATAAACCTGCCCCCTTTTACATTCATTTAGGCATGCAAAGCTTATGAATTCGATAAGATAACAGCCCTTTAGCAAATCGTAGATAAAATCAAAATTACAATTTTATAGGGGACCCCACTGAATTACGTAGGCACAGCGAATAAACATACAATTCTGTCCTCTAAAATTAATCCGATGATAAAAAAAAAGTAGCCCATTGTTATCTAATTATTACGGATATATCTAAAGTAAGCCAACCGGATCTAAATAAACATAACAAACGAAAACTCACATATCACATTATAATAATAACGTTAAACATGCAAATTTAAACATTATTCAATTCTTTTTCATAACACTTGATCTAATAAAGAACCATTTGAATAATAATTAATTGGGAAAACGCCCAAAATCAAAGGTCAACCTGTATAAATCATTAGTATCGTTTAAGTAATACAGAACTCGTAAGTATTGTGTATGTTGGTATGTCACAGTTACCAGCCATATTAATTACATTTTGGCAAATTAAGTGTAAAAGTCGACCTAGTCAAGGCTAACTTCACTATTACATGTCGCATTGTAATCGACCGTGTGTCCCGTTATCCTACAAGGTGTTCTGGAGTTTTATTCATGAGAAATACCTTAATGGAATTATAGGTCGATCCTACATCACGTGAAACGTTATTACATACCTGCTTCATACTCATAAAAATGCATAAATCAGTCAGAAAAAATTGCGATATTAAAAAACAAATATGAACACCAGTTTAAAAAGTAAGAGAATACCTGCAGACAAACAAGTATAAATTATTATAACTAAAGCTATTGCTTGAATAAAGGTATAGGATTTATAAACTTACTTGAAACGTAAAAATAATTAAAGGTAATAATAATATTATAAGTAATTACTTGTATAAAGTAGGTACTAAATACTGAAAATATAGACAATCTAACTTAACTACACATAAGAATTGGAATGTATATACAGGGTGTCTTCAAACCTACTGCCATAAATTTACCAGCCGATTGATTCCTTACGCAAAAATAAGTCGAAAATGTCCTAAACCGCTTCATGTGGAAGCTACAAGTCTTTGAAAATGGTGTTGAAAAAAATAACGTTATTTTAAGAGCTGCATTAAAATTGAAAACGGATTATTATTTCCCGTTCCAAAAACGGTAGTTTCACCAATTTTCATATGAATAAGTATTACGAAAACGTTAGAAATTACAGAAAAAAATTAAAATTAAAATTTCGACTTTGACACCCTGTATCTCCCTAAATATTAACCTTTGGACTAAGGAAATTTTAGGTAAATCGCAATATTTTGGCCTCACGAATCTACTGTTGGTCTGTGAACCATTACTTATGGACCACCCTGTAGACATTTTCGACTTATTTTTGCGTCAGGAATCGGCTGGTAAATTTATATGGCAGTAGATTTAGGGACACCCTGTATAGTGCGTCCAGGGATAAAGTACCTTACTCTTAACAATTTTATTTTAATTTTCAAGAAAGTCGTTCTTTTTTTTAAGTTGTATTTGTCCTGAAATGTTATAAATAAGGATTATAGTTATCATAGGATAGTGATGTAAGGGAGATAATGTGGTGTGTGCACTCGCACTTGTTTTAAACCAAACCAAACCAAACGACAAGATCAAAGACCAGTTATGCAGTTTGTCGGTAGATGGCGCTTCCCCGAATATCAGTTAGACAGTTTTACTGTTAACAATGTTTGTAAGGGTTTCTTATTAATTTCCGAATATTTCTATCGTTTAAATTTTCAACGAGTGAACATGCCTAACTATTGTTATCTTTATTTATCTTCTGCATATTTATAGATAAGGATCTATCTTGCTTTGCCTTTCCCAAGATAAAATTGGGTTATTTTATACTTAAAATACCCACGTAATTACTTACTAACGTGATTACGTTATGTTAGTTTTTAAAATACAATTAAATTTCAGTCTAAAACGGAATGTGAGCAATGGCAGTACCTATCTTTTTAAAGGACTCTTCATGACAGTGGCTATACTGTTTGTTTTGTAGTAAACGTTCCGACCAAAGGCGTTTACTGCAACAACAAAATCGTACAATTCTAAATAAAGCATTTATTTAAATTGTGTAAGTCTTTTAATCTTGTTTAAGCAAAAACCTTTCTCACATAATAATCGTTACAAATTTATTCGCTACTCGCAATAATACAACTTTTAGATTTAATGATTCTCAACCAAACACACCTGAAATCCCTGCATCTTCTTCATTCGATACCATAAAAATATCGCATATATTAACCGATACAAGGCACCTTTGACTTACGCAGGTCAACCTCTTTATGTTTCAGTTCTAATGATATTTCCCAATTAATTCCAACTAAGTCTTCCAATTAATCCAAAATAATAGACAGTATTAAGTCTTTATCAACATCTATTATAAACAGATAAGAAAAAGAAAAGTATAAACAGGCACTTTCTTATTTTATGGTTCTGTATAATTACAAGAAGCATTCATTTGGTGCAGATAAATATCTAATTTTAGCCTGGCCGACAAACCACTTCCTACTGTACCCCAACAATCCTCAACTTTTTAAATCGTACCTATCCAAGACAAGACAAAGATCTGTTTAAGGCTCGGAACCAAAATAAAATAATAAAATAGTACCTAATGTTCTAATGTTATTACCTCCCAGCTGGGCAATTCATAAAAGGCAGGAATGTAGTTTATTCTAAATTAAATATCAGCATATTACCTAAACCGCAAATAGAAAAATTCATAGCAACCAATAATTCTTTACATATCTTTATTTATATGAATGGAGTAAAGGTAACTTTTGAACAGCCTAAGATTCCACAAGCTCTTCAGAAACGAATAGACAAAATTGAAAACACAAAATGTAGAACCAATTAACCTTTTATAAAACTAAGTAACTTTACATAAATAGAAAACGTAGATGTCTAGAAAATATTCGTACAATTACAAACTTAAAAAGACAGGCAATTGATAAAAATAAACTGAAACAATTTATAGAAAACTTGATAGATACACAAAAATAATTAGTACAAGCATGTATTTGGTCTTCAGTGAAGTCCACTATACTTTAAAGTGGATATACTTTTGTATATTAATGAGAATTAAAGGTAGGTATAAAACATCTCTAACGATAAAAGATCATACGTAATACATTATCACAACATATAAAAACCATTTATGGCAATTTTGGATTTAAACCAAAACTGTTCGAGGTTCTCTAACATAAGACTTCGTTTACGGAATCTTCGAAAACCCATGTTGTAGATATTATTGATATATGAATATAAAATTACACCATCTAAGCATTTTAACAAACACACTAGGGAATTGTTTGGGTTAATGAACTGAGGAAACTACACACCTAACAAAGATACCAGTGAGCTAGATCATGCCTTAACATTTATGTTTCAACAGTTTTCTGGTAAAAGCATTTAGGCTTATTTTATAACCAAAAAGGAATGTAACAAGGGAAATACAGGCAAAATTAGTACTGGAATGCATTTTGCTATGTGAAAATTCAGGCCCCCTTATAGTCGCTGTAACCAATGAAGGTGCTTCTAGGAACAAATCCATGTAGAAACATAATATAATTAAAAATCCGTTGCACACATCCTGCAGATCACAATAGATTATTGAAATTTGCATCTGACTGAGAACACCTAGTCAAATGTTTGAGAAATCAATTAAAAGCAAAAGGATATTCATCATCGTCAGCTACACCAATTTTCTGCGTAAATACCGATACTAGCCATATTTCAGTTATCTTAACTAGTTTAACTACCTCTACAGTACACATTTTAGAGTAATTTCTTCTGTAGAATGTGGAATTTTTTCGCATTTGTTATTAGCTTAAATGTACTTAATTGTACCCGAATCGCTGTTTATTTTTGTAAAAATGTTGTTAGAATTGCACTCTACTCTAATTTCGTTGGTAATATTTATATCACGCACACTTTTAATACTTATAAACTGAACGAAATACACAATTTTTCTTCAAGATATTTTGTAAAACCAACGTAGTTGTAATTTCTTACAAAGTGACAAGTAATTATCAATTCAAAATATTAAAAGATTGTGTACTGCCAAGGAGCCATGTAACGGACCGGTCCTTGATCTTGTTAGTTGCTGTGGTTGAATTTGTTTGTATCTAAAATGGTGGGAATTGACACACGATATCTTCTTTACCTTTACATCACTCCTAGGATATACACAAATTCGAAAATCTGTA
Source organism: Melanotus villosus (assembly GCA_963082815.1). Taxonomy (NCBI): domain Eukaryota; kingdom Metazoa; phylum Arthropoda; class Insecta; order Coleoptera; family Elateridae; genus Melanotus; species Melanotus villosus. Next base: position 29,682,080 of record OY720424.1, read on the forward strand.
GCATATTATCTTAATTTTTTAGTTATTTTTGAAAAATCTGATTAGGGTTGTTCCAAATAAAGAGAAAATCTTAAATACAAAATTAAAATCAAATAAAAATTAAAATTAAACGTAGTAAAAAATAAGCACATACTTACTAAAATAATTTCAGTTTTACATTCGTCGAACAAGAAAATAATGTGTAAACATTTTTCAGTTGAAGTAGTCCTTAAAAGTATTTTGTATGAAATTGAAAGTTTTGAAAATTATTCCGACATCGAGTGTAAACCCCTTTCTTCCCATGCAAATTTGTATCAACGCCTCAAAAGTTTCAAATAATCAAAAAGGTGTATGACAATCAGCCAGAAATATCCATGAGTATTTTGGCTATTAAAATTAAAATAGCGTCCCCTACTTTAGCACACGTAAAAATTAAGCAGTTGCACATTAGAGCAAGAACAAAACAGATTGTTCGATATATTAAAAAAAAAAAACAAAAAAAATCCAGTACACGAATCGTGTGTGGTAAGACGAGACGAAACATTTTAATTATTGTTGATGGAGGATATACGCGAGGTAGTATCAAAAATATTCGGGACTGGTGCTGCCATCTGGCCAAAAACTTACTTTGGGCCCAATGACCACCATCACCATCTAAGTAGTCGCCTTCCGCACGTACATACCGGTCCCAGCGAGTCTGCCATTTTTCAAACGCATCCTGGAAGTTGTGTTCTGTGAGGGTGTTCAGCACCGACTGCGTTTCTTCTTGGATTACCTCAATCGTGTTGAACCGACGTCCTTTCAACTTGATTTTTAATCGGGGGAATAGAGCAAAGTCGCAGGGTGCCAAATCAGGTGAGTAGGGTGAATGGGGGACAACAGTCACCTTGCTTTTGGCCAAAAAGTCCCTGCTGAGCATGGAAGTGTGACAGGGTGCATTGTCGTGATGCAACAGCCAGTTTCAATTCATCAGCCAAAATTCGTTGGCATGTTCCATAACCAATTCCCACCTCATCTGCAAGGTCATGAATGGTGCAACGTCGATCCTCACGAGTGAGTTGTTGAACTTTGGCAACAAAGGCGGGCGTTGTGCAGCTGACGGGCCTTCCTGAGCGTTCGTCGTCTTCAATGGATGTCCGATCGGCTCTGAACCGAGCATGCCACTCAAACACACGTGTACGGCTCATGCTTTATTCTCTAAACACTTGCTTAATCATTGCCATGGTCTCCGTAGCACTTTTTCCGAGATTCACACGTTCTTTCCTCGGATCCATCGTGTAATCGCCACACACCACAGGGTATCACAAGGAAAATCATAAAATCTCAACACATCCACCCAGCTGCATGAAATTATGCACACTGACTCATTGCATATGCTAAATGCCAGTGCTACGGTCTATTGTTGCCGAATACTACTGCAACTGCTGTACAAATGGCAGCACCAGTCTCGAATATTTTGGATACCACCTCGTATACCTCTGAACCCTGCAGAAGTTCCAGGTCGTACATTTTGTTATTGTTCGGACCCTATTGAAGAGGATAAAATCAAAAAATATTTCATCTCACAAGCAGTTGATGAAAACGGTTAACATTTCGAAGTATAAGTGAAGACGCAGTGAATACTAATACTTATTTAAGAATTGTATAAAAACACGATCAATTCCTCTCATCAAGAAGTACCATTTTACAAGCAGTATTTTATTTTATCCTGATGTTGTCACATGTCATTCAATAATTATGCCCGAGTATCTGAATCAACAAAATATAGAATTCATTCTTAAGACAAAAATCTTTCTGGCCTGCTACAAGCTAAGCCTATTAAATAATTTTGGGTTATTTCTAAATAGAGATATTCCAAACATAAAAATATACCGAAAAGCCTCCTCGGTTTCAAATATGCCTAGAAAAAAATTGCCTCCGAAGTTGTAGAAAAATATGGGCAAACCTTAAGATGCTTACTAAAATTTCTAAATGTGAAGTAAGATGTTAAATAGTCTAACAATATGCGATGTGGTTTATCTGTAAGTCGTGTTTATCGTAAACATAAAATGATATAGCTTTATACCGAGTGATTCAAAAGTAGGTTCGTCAAAGTCGGCCGTGGAAGACAAAGATGGACATATACTACTACATGTCTCATATTAGTATAGAAACGCAGAAAATAGTTCATGTATTGTTTATAATTTCTGTCAACTGTCAACTCATTTGATGTCATCGTGACTTAATACGCTTTAAAACGTTTTTTAAGAATTTTAGCAGTAAATCTGATCTATTGATGTGATTTAAGTCCATTTTCAAGCATGATCTGTAATAATTTGTTGAAATAACCTGCAAAATATTGCGGATTTTCAACATCTATTTGAACAAAATCTAATTAGTAACAGTTTTACTATAGTGGAACTTATTCTGCATACACCGTAAGTAGTAATTGTTTGCAGTAAAATACGTAAAATTTAATACAGTATATGAAATGAAAACAATTTTTAATTTGCATATTTTAGATTAGGTATGGGTTTTATAGATCATCAAAAACGGTGCATACTAGACATTTATTTTAGCAATGGCCAAAAGATTAATGGCGTTTGGATCTACTCCACTCGAGATGCATTTATTGAATTTCGTGAAGAATTTCCAAATGTGGCGGTTCACTATGATATGTTTAGTAGGGCTGTTCGTCATATTGTGGATGTTTATACGAAAACGGGAAGCGTTAAAGTAGTTCCTGGCAGGCCCAGAGTAAGGAGTGAAGAAAACATTGAAGCTGTAAGAGCTGTGATCGAAGAGCAACCGCATACATCAATTCGACATTTGCAACAACTGGTCGATCTCTCATACAGTACTTGTCAACGCATCCTTAAACAAGATTTAAAACTTAATCCTTATCGTATACAAGCATTCCATAAAATTATCCCAAATGATATTCCCCAGCGACAGATATTTTGTGAATGGTTTCTTAATAATCTTGATAACCATGATGAGGCGTGTGAAAAAGCATTTTTTACTAATGAATGTTGGTTTCACCTCTCTGGGTATACTAATTCACAAAATATGCAGATGTGGAGTTGAAATAATCCACATTATTTTATTGAGGCACCTCTACATCCACAGAAACTTGGAGTTTGGGCAGCTATCAGTAGAAGACGCATACTAGGACCTATACTGAATTCTGGACGATACCGCCTACTGCCTACAAATTTTAACTCCTTTTATAAATCAGTTATTGGATGATAAACTAGCAGAAGGATATTTTCAACAAGATGGGGCTTGAATACATAGCACAAGAGAAAATCTTAATTTTCTTATGAAGTATTTTGAAAATCGCATCATCAGTTTAAACACGCCAATTATATGGTCTCCAAGATCATGCGACTGGACTCCATGTGATTTCTTTTTATGGCCATATCTGAAAAATTCCATTTTTAATACTCCCGTTGACGATATCAATGACCTTCGACAGAAAATAATAAACAAAATCGAAGAAATTAATGATAATTATTAAATAATGTTATGTGTAGCTTTAAACGAAGAGTTAGACTGTGTCAAGACATTGGAGGTGGCCACATAGAAGATCTTCTTTAACTAAAAATTGAAGCTTTTCCGTTTGAATTTATTATACCTAAGTGTTAAATTTTTCAATTAATTTTGTTTCAAGCAACTTTAGCATGTGTATAACTAGCAATCTTAAAACGTGTTCAAATGTTTGTTATTGTTATTCCATTACGTACAATAAAATTTAGGATACCTGAAATTGGCCCTAAATAATTAGTTTACTTTGCTGTGTATTCAGATTTATAAAATTAGTTGAATTTATTTTTGAATCACTCTTTATAATTTTATATGTGTATAACAAAGATGCGCGATATTTCCATGGTACCTACCTAATTAAACATGACGTTAAATTTAAATGTGAGATCAGAATACCGGCCAATGACTTTTTCCATTGCGCTTATATAAATATAAATACAATTTAAGTCCGATTACTTATTATACATGATTTAAAAAACACAAATTAAGATTGATAATGATAACATAAGTTGTATCTATTACACGCTTTAGAATTTACTTACATGTTTATTTTTTTATGTTAGGTTTGCCACGATATCTGCTATTCATCAAAGATACGTAGAAAAACAAATACTTTTAGTTTTTCGTGACGCTTATTCGCTTATTCAATTTTTATGTGAACGTATCCTACCTTAGAACAAAAGAACACGAGCACAACAAAATTCCAATGTTTAAAAAAATCATCTTTTGCTAAAAATGAGATTTCTATATTTTAAGATGAAGTTGAAGATTAATTAATTGTCCTCATTACGTCATTAACTCATTACAATTACAAATATTATTTTTAATTAATGCTAACTAAGAAAATTTTATTTTCTTTCTTTAAGCAATAGAATCTGATGTATTTTAGTTATAATTTTCTAAAATCATCCATCATTAGTAATTATCGAAGCAATTGCTACCGTTAATATAATATGTATAACCAAAACCGATTTTTCCAGAAAAAGAAACTTTTATATTCTCAGTTGGTTAATCCCTGATAAAACGGCCTACACAAAAGTAATATAGTTACATAAATATCAGACAGCCTATATCAATTAAAATAGTATAAAAATCTATTTTTAAAAACTATAGAAATAGATTGCTTTCTATAAGGAAAAGGTGGCATGAGGTTAAGGAAAGACGTAATGGATAAAAGATTCTGGAGAATATGAAATTGAAAAGAGCGTTGTCAAAACTAAAAAAAATAAAAGTACTAAAATCAAACATTAGAGGTTACAGATTAACAAAAAACATCTAAAGAGAATATCAAAAAAGAAAAGATAAAATAAGGTAAACATATGTCGAGCGAGAGTGGAATTAAGCAAAGTGTTTTGGAAGCAGCAGAATGACAAGTACAGTATTTTTCACCTAGGATTTGGGTTGTGACGTCAACGCGCTGCTTATAAATTCACAATCTAACTATACTTCATGTCTTTCTAAACTAGGTTTTCACTACGTACTGCGCACGAACGCATGTCTACCCATACAGCTTTTGAGCGGAGCTTGTTGACGTCACAACCCAAATGCTAGATCAAAAATACTATAGGTAGGAGAAATTTGAAGAAAGCAACAATGTAGATAACGGAAATAAAAGAAAAAGACAAAAGAAAATGGATGGCAGAAATACTTACAGACTAAATCGTAGGAGGAGCTAAACAAGAACAATTGGTGAAATTCGGAAATACGAGTAATAATTATAATTATTGAAAAATTATTTTATAATGTACAAACACAGCTGAAACACAAACAGGCCAATACTTCATCAAAACATTAGATAAGCACGGAGAGAAAAATAAATAGGAATAGTAAAGCAAGAGGTAAGACTAAAAAAATCATAGAAAAACTATTGAGTACAAGGGGAATGGCAGTCTTGGATTGGTGATTTAGTTATGACAAATACATTTTATGGTAGAGATGTTAAGGATTATGTATCCGGAAATTCTAAATTATAACAGTTGGTCAAAAGACCACTAGAAAAAGTTTTTTACTTTCATAAACTAAAAAATAAAATCATTTGTATTTTGTAAGATATTTGCTTATTAATTAAGCATGCTAAAATGGTTGTTATATTTAAAGGTATTGTTAATTTTGGTTTTCATAGCATTCCATAGTTCTTTAATAATTTCCATCGCCAAGAAAATAATGTCTACAAAATATATAAAAATTTATTCCAGATACTACTATAATTGCTTGCCTATTTCAGGATGTTACAGACAAAAAAGGCATGAGAAACATTATAACTGAACTAGCACATCATAGACAATAAAAAGATATAAGAAAACCATCTTCTCTTCTTGGAGTGGCATGCCCTTTACAGGGCGTTGCCGATCCTCTCTCCATATGCCTGTGGTGTGCATGTCAAGTAGCCTACAGACATAGGGGACCTACAGCTTTACGTGGGCTCCGAACAACGGAAGTGCTTGCACTTCTACTCCAGAAAGGACTAACTAGGCAGAATACTCCTCGGTGGTTTGTCATTGCCTTCCGAGAGAAGCGGTCGGGTGTTTTCGGTGTATATGTGACACTGGGAATCTAACCCGGTCCATCTCAGTGGCCAGACGCACGCTGAACCAACTAAGCCACGACCGCCCCAAGAAAACCATAGGTATTTGTAAACTGCGATAGGTTTTTAAATTTTTGACGGGATTCATTAGCTATTCCTTCGTTTAGTTTAGAATCAACATGCTTTTAATAGATTTGTGAATATTTTAGTTTTTATTCATTTTGAAAATCCTTATACATATAAAATAAAAAACTTTTGATTGCAAAAGAATAATATTAAACCTTCCACAAAACAGAGATTAAAATACTTTTGGAAAATACTAAAGCTAACAACCTAATCATAAGTAAAAATAATTAACTCAGGTGGTTTCTAATTCCGATGAATGGATTTATTCGTGTAAAATTTTGATGAATCTAAAAAATTAAATACATATAAAAACCAGTGGCGGCTGGTATATAAACGCTGCTGAGATGCAGCACTGACCTAAATTTTACAAAAGTTATTAGCAGTATTCAAAAATAAACAACGGTGCGTATACGCATTGGCGCACTAAGCCTAGAGCCCCCGATTTTTAGGGTTCCCAAATTTATAAAAATATATTACTTGAGCATCTTTTAAACACGGGGATTTGTTTTGACAGTTGAATGTATACTATGTATGTATAGCAGAAGAAACCAAATATCCGTAGTTTTCTAACAAAAATCCGCATGTCCTAAATAGTAGAACTATCTAAAAGCTGTAGATCTATGGATAAATCCGTAGGGTAAGCAACGCTGATTAATTTCTGCTTCGAAGTGACTGCATGTGGGCGAACGAGACGAATTTTCACAAAGAATAATCTCAAAGTTTTTAGTTGGAAAAGGGGTAAAACTCTCTGAAATTTTGGTGTGACTTTCTGCACAGTTCGGGGAAACATGTTTACCCAACGCTCAAGTTTACGACTACTGCAAAATTTTCAAAAACCACGAACGAGAAGGTGTAACTAACGCACCACATACTCCGCGTACCTCCACCATTGTGAATGAAATCTATGTTGAATGTTTAACCCTTTAAAATCTACCAATAACAGGAAGAACTATTGCAGATATTCTTTCAATAAGTGTTGGAAGTGTGGAAACCATAGTCCATGATAAACTGCAGTTCAACAAGGTCAGTGCTCGGTGTGTTCCCAAACAACTGTCCCCTGAACAGAAAGCCCAGCGAGGTCAAGTCTGCACAGCTTTACTCCAACGATTTGAAGAAGAGGGCGATGGACTTCTTAAGAGCATAGTCTTTTATCTGTTTGGTCCTTTGAAAGAACACCTAAGCGGCAAGAAATTTGAGTCCAATAATGCTGTTGTCGAAGCTGTGCACTTGTGGCTACCCCAACAAGCAAAAACCTTCTATGAAAAGATAATCAGGAAGCTAGTGTAAAGACGGCAAAAGTGTATCGCGAAAGAAGGGCACTATGTCTAGAAATAATAGTTAAATTTGTAACGTTATTGTTCTGCTTTTCTTAATAAAAGAAAAATTCCGGTTATGAGTTGAACATCCCTCATAGATATATTTTGTCAAAAATTATTGATTGTATAAAATTTTGTGGGAGAGTTGAAGTGGCGATTCGCGGGCATGACGAACCTGAGTCATCAAACAATCCTGGAATTTTTAGAGGGTTAATAGATTTAATGCGCAGCGTGGATAGAGCAATTCAGGAGAATGTTGAAAGCGATAGTGTTTTTAAGGGCACATCAAAGTCAATTCAAAATGAGCTGCTAGATTGTATGTTAGCGATTTGTGAAGAAGAAATAAAAAGTGATATTTCTACAGCTGCCTTTGTTGCCATAATTGCTGATGACACAACAGACATTTCTGAAAAAAAACGAAACTGCTTTTGTGTTAAGATATGAACATTATGGAAAAGTGTATAAAATATTTTTGAGTTTTTTTAATCCTGAAGGACAAGACGCTTTGGAGATTTCACAATGCATTTTAAAGAAAATTTTTATACATTGTTACGCACATCAGTTAGATCTTATTATAACTCAATGTGCTTCACAAAATAAGGGTGCCAGAGTGTTTTTCTATAGTTTAAGTGGAATACCTGCATTTTTTTCACACTCATCTGTGCGACTTGCTGCATTAGATCAAGCAGTAGGATTCCTAGAGTAAGTGTTACCAAATGGAATTTTAAATCTAGGGCAGTATACGTAGTATATGTAGTATAGGAGAATAAAGCTGCATTAATTGAGTGTTTTGAAAAACTAGAGAATTCATAATCTACCGAAACTGTTCAAAAAGCACGAGCACTTCACCATTATCTGGAAGACAAACAGTCTAATTTTTGGGTCTCAGTTTTTCACAAAATTATGCCACACATTGATATTTTATTCCAATAAGTGCAATCTCGTCAAGCAGATGCTGTTCAGATAAAACAATCTATTGATTTTTTTTAAAGATATTAAAAAAGTGCGGAACGATACTCACCAAATTCTATTGAATGTTACTGAAACATATTATGCTGCTACTTCAAAACGCGGCAGATAGGCGGATTCTCTAACACCAAAGGAAGTATGTGATTTGATAATATCACAAGTTCAAGACAAATTTAGTTCTGCGGAACACCTAGACATCGCAAAATTGATCGATAATGCAGAATTTCGTGAAAATTCTAAAATAGTTCCCGAAAATAATTTAAACATTGCTGTAGAAACATATCCCTCATTAAACAGATTAAAAAGTAAACTGACAGTATTATACGACAGACAATGTCTATGGAAAATTGACGGTGCGCTGCCTTTGTTAGAATTTATACTTCGCATTAATATCGAAGATACCTTTGAAGAAGTTACCAGACTTTTACGGATTTTAGTTACAATACCAATGTCCTGTTTTTATACGTTAAAAAGAATAAAAACATTCTTAAGAAACACTATGTCGCAAGAACGGTTAAATGCTTTAGCTATGTTATCAATAGAAATGTGAGTTACACAAACCATCGCATGCACTTTATTTTCCGCCATTAATTAAATTAAGGTAAAATTTTCTCATTAATTTAGAGTTATTTTTTCTGCAGTCCTTACCCCTAAAAACTCACGAGCCGCGACTGAAAAAACAACGATCTTAATCAACAGCATAAAATTCCAACCCGACGCAATCTATTCTTTAAAAAATGTAGGTTAAATACACATAATTTGACAAAATAGTTAAAGCGTTTAAATAAAACTTGTAAAGAGAGTAAAGTAAAAACCCTTAAAAACAAAATTAATCGAAAATTATTAGCATGTTAAAAACAATCAATACATTCAAAAAAGGCTGATTTTTTGCTTTTTTAAAAACCATACTCAAACCCTTCAAATCTCTGAACGCAATGGAAGTGTTTATCTTTTTTCGTAAAGGGTAATTTAGACGTTTCTAGTTAATAAATCCGGCAGATCAAAATTAAGCGGACGAAGCAGCTTTTTTATAGTTTTATTTAATATCACGATTGTTTGTTTATCTAATTACTTGTGAATTTTACTAAACCATTTATAGTCACCCCTGCTTTAATATTTACTTTAATAGTTTCTCCCATAAGACTATCTTTGAGGCTTTCATTTTTCATACCGTTAACTGAAATAAAGGAAAACTAGCATCATTCACGCTCTACTAATTGTTATGTAAATATTGTAACAGAGCAAATAAAATTATTCTGTGGGCGCCAGTTCTATGTAAGGCATTTGTTCGTTACCCCTTAAGGGAATAACCCATATTTAAACAAATTTTAGTTAGGAGTCCACTGTCCCTCTGTGTGCGTAAATAAATAGGCTGCGGTAGGACGAAATTGTTTTAATTATCATATTTTCTAAACAAAACTAATTTTACAGAATGTCCCAGAAAGCAATTAAAATTTGGGGTGAAAACTGGGAATAAATCTTGTTAACGTTTAATGATATATTTTAAAAATAGTTCAAGTTTGAAATGGAAAAATCAACGGGAGTTTTACGGTTTTAATGAATTAATGAAGCTCGATTTGTCAAAACTAGTTTATTGTTATGCAAGAACAAACAATTAACCTTGACATTAAGTAAAATCAACTGTTTAAGCTGGTTTTTGTATCACAAACACAGATCTCGGTTCAAAACAAAATAAATTTCTTTTTAGATTGGCTTCGTAATGACAGAGCCTTAAAGAGAGTCCTCTTTCCTCCGGCCTCCAGCGTTGTTTAATATATGTCGTTTAGCTTCCGTTTCAAATTAAACAACCTAATTTTCTGGAGAACTATGTGAACCTGAAAAAATTCATCCGTCGCAAATACCTGCTCGCTACTCATAACAACGGTGCTGTGAAAACTTTACCGTTATCTAAAATGTATCAAGTGCAATTAGCGGCACTAATTGAGAAATTTCCACGCCCTTCCTCCGAGACATAAACTCGACCAGTTCGCTACCTCAACCTTTAACTATATAGAAAGTAACGAGAATAAAAACAATCCGAAATACCACTCAAAAATCGTCAAAAATGCGGCACCACTAATTTAGATATGCAAAAAACCAGTCATATCGTAGCGTAATCGAAGTGTTTTTTAACTTTAATAAGATGACCATATCCGCGTCTCTTTTTCTCAACCTTATGCGTCCCGAATTGCGTTTCTTGTTAACCAGCCATGTGAAGAATAAATTGGCTTTAAATGAACTATAGAAACTGGTTTCGAAATTCATTCGATCACCGGCACATATGAGGGCGACCGCCAAGATCTTCTTTAAAGGTAAGATCGTTACCTAATATGAGCATTTCTTCAAAAAACTAAAATGGGTAGGAATAATAAGTTGAATTCAATTGCAAGTTTAAAACAAATAAATTTGTAGAACACCAATGCAGCGAAACCTACTTTAGATATTAAGGTAATGATATTTTAGTTGCTAGAAATAAATATACTTCGATTGACCTATATATGGGCCAAGTTGGCAATGAGTTTCCAATTAAATTTACTTGGTATAATAATGCTATGTCACAAAGATACTAAATCTACTTTTAATAAATTAATGGTTTTTTAATAAATTGTTATGAATTTCTGTCAATACTGCAGTATATTTCTGAACACCTAATTGGCAGCTTAAACTTGAAACATGGGCAATAACTTTACATAACTCAAATTTATGCTTAGTGAAATCAGTGGATTTTTCCGTGATTAACCATTGTCTATATGAAATGAAAAGGAATTTAATCACGGCGTAACTTTAAATATAAATATCAAGTCGGGTAAAATAATTTTGTAAACCGGGCGGTGAACATTTGGTATAAATACATAAGTAATGTTGCAGTAAGACAATAGATATTTGATCGACATAAAGTACCTGTCCCCCTGGCTATATGCCTACTAACTGAAATCAAATAACTTGCCGACCTAGTGAGCCACGAAATCTGTTATCTGAATAATCTAAATATTTAAATTATACTGGTTTCGCATTCTGTAATTAAACCCAGAAACTGCTTCCAGTTTCTTCGTTTACCCCAAACGCATATTTATTTACTGTATTGTAAAAAAATATAATATTCGAAAAAACTTACCATTTGTTTGTCAGTGCAAAAAGTTTGCCAAACTAATATACATAAGGGTGTACACAAATTGGCCCTTACGAACCATTTGAAAGAAACGTACATTTGGCAAAATTGAATCCATCCCACACATGGTATTCATAATTAAAGCATGGTAACTTAGATACAGCGTTTGGCAGTTAGCTGTACAGTGTTGTCATACGTTTTTTTTAACGGACAGACCTAAATTTATAAATGTTAAGATTAAAATTTCAGGGTTGAAAGACAATTACATATATGCAAAAATTATTTTTATAACGTTCTTTTATTTCAACTTGTAATCTGTTATTCAACAGATCATTAAATAATAATGCTTATTTCAAAACTAAACATTGAGACTTTGAGGACCTCGTGAAGACAGGGGAAGCATGGTACATCATTCTAGTATTAAGGGAATTGTACAAGGAATATCGCTACCTGGAGTTTTTGCGCCAATTTGTTTACACCCTGTATAAATAATACTAAAACATTTTGTACGTAATTTTCAGAACTCAGGACAGGAATACTTGCATATATTATGTTAAACTACTAATTTCAGCTTACAGCTTCCAAAAGTTAATACACTCGCTCTCAGAGTGAAAACCCCTTATTTTGGGTTTTTAAAATATTTGCTGCAGTTAAAATTCCTAATTTACAACAAGACTTGGTTAGATTTGCAAAAAGCTAGACAAAATAAACATATATTTTACGTTTACTTTATTTTTCTATACTTATAATTTCAAACAGTACAGAGCTGGAAGGGTTTGCCAGGATTAAACCTGAAATACAGATAAGTCTGAATTATAGTTTGTAATTGAATTATCTAACTGATAACAAACTTTGAGAAAAATCGCAGGCCACGACTATGACCCCCAATTGCCAGTAGACTTTTATCAAAAAATTTTGTAACGTAAGGGTTGAGACAATACAGTTCATAATTAAAATAACTAATTTTTTCATATGATAACATCCGCCTAAATATAACGTGACGGTAACAAAGATCAAATTCGCGGAGCGAAAGTCTTATATGGAAATACTTAATTCTGCGAGACTTGACTTTAATATCTCTTGATTTTCATATTTAGGGATGTTACGTGTCAAGCCGAGCAATTCATTTCTCAATTTTCATAACTAAACGCAAATTTGCTCTAACTTAAAACACTAGCAGTAAAAATACTAAATAAAAAAGAATAGATTTTCAATACTACATAAGGTCACACGTTAACATTTCGAAAATAACATTCTTAATTTAGTTTCTTAGCCCACATTCCTTTTTCTCGTTCCTTCCTTTTCATCTCATCATCTTCTCATCCAAGTGTGTATAGGTGCTGGGAAATTTTAATTTAATACCTTCGGTAATTACTAAATTAAAATTTCACTTCACCCAAAATTTTATTACATTAAAAATCTATCAAATTATTCCCTAAAATAATCAGGAAAATTGAAGTTATGTGCTTTCTATATTTTACACGATCTGCTTATAAGATTTGCAAATAAGCACAATTATGCCCTCGTTTTGATTTAGTTGACAATTTTGGTTATCCGCTTAGCTGCGGAAAATTAGTTTTATAGGTTATGTTACCGTAATAACCCCCGAAATACTCGGAATATTGTGGGTAAAAATTAGCGTAGGACTCATTAACATCACGTACAATAATTAAACATTATTGTACCCGGCGTCTGTAATAATGGGGCAAATGGTGTTAAATTTCGTACAATAAAACATACGTAAACCGTGTTACTATTTAACTGAAGCGAAATTTCGTGTAAGGCAACCTTATCAAAATCCCTTGGTCTCTTATCGCTGCAGCGCAGACACAGAGGCCCGCTATTCCACCAAATAATCGCATCAGGGTCTCCAATCACATTATCTGACACAGGTGCCATTAAGGAACTAGTTTCAAAACTGGTTACCCATTGGTTGTCTTCTAAACAAGAATTATATAGTTCATCGGAACACGACAAATTCTTAACAAATTGAATAAGATACCCTGCACTTCGTTTTACTGCTCGTAAATGTTTGTTGTAACATACCCGAAAAAAATTCAGGACGTCTGGAAACTGAAACTGCAACGAGCTCACAACTTGATTCGCACTACTTTACTCGTATTTCAGTCGATGCTCGTTACGAAAGCGAAAAGGTTAAAGGTTGCCCCCAGGATTTATACGAGTAAAATTCTGTCAAGGATATAATTTCGTTAAAAAAAATAGGTTTTTATCGAATTGGCTTCAAAGAAACCCTAATATTTTCAATTTCAATGCGAACATTAACGTCCTTAAAATTAGATTTCTTGGAAATCAATCACCCATACTTCGATATAACGCAATTCTTTATTCTCCCACCTTACAGGCTGAAAAACGAATATATTTAATTATTAATTTAAATTTAACTCACATCAGTTCGACCTAGTTATTCTATTAAAAAATCCAACTTAAAGTCATCCTCAGTGACTATTAAATTAAAAGTCAAGTCTGAACTAATAAGAACTACCAAACAGCAACTGTATGATTATTATTTCTTTTGTATTTTATCAACATTTCCTGAACCAAACCAAAATTCCACAGGTCACTGAGGATGGATTTAAATTGACTCACTTCATATTTGTTCGTGAAATTTAAATGTAATATATCTGAAAAACCCTAACTTTGGAAGTTAAAAAGGGTCACAACTTTCAGATTTTGAGAATCCAAAGGACCTTCTAGACAACCGCTTTTTAATTTTTAAAAACTTTTTCAGCGAGAATTCCCAAATTTCAAGCAAAACGTCGTCTCTCGACCTTTAAAGGCTGGGGGTTAAGGGATCTACCAACATCAACAGGCCCAATTGTCAAACCCACCTGCAGGAAAGGCAGAATTAAACTGCACAGAACACCCTGCTAGAAACGAACTAGCGGGCCAACATCGTATATCCTGATACCAGTTATCCCGAGGTAACGGGGCCCATGCCGCTCGGCTAATCACCCAAGCATGCTACATAGATTCAGAAAGACAGAAGGAGCATCGGAATTGATGGACGGTCTAATTGGAGACGACCAATGCAAAAGAAAAGGAAAATGACAATTGAAACGTGAAACGTTGGCACTTTGGCACAGAAGGAAAGAGAGCTAGTAGATGATTTAGAGAGATATACATATACACTACAGATTCTAGAATTAAGTGAGACGAAAAAGTAGCTTCGCAAAAAGGATGCATACTTAGATATTCAGGACCAGCTGTGAGACAAAGAACCAAAGGTGGAATTCGAGGAACTAAACGAAAAAATAACAAATTGGGAAGCAGTTCACGAATCATACGAATAGGTCTCGAATTGAAGGAAAGAATCACCATATATAAACCTACAAAAAATGAAGACATACTAGAGAAAGAACTCTTTTACAATCAACCGACCACCACTCTAGAAAACTCTAGAAATGCAAACAGACATATAACATTGGGAGATTGGAAGGCCAGGATCGGGAAGGCCCATCGGAGAGGACACGGATTAATGGGAAAATGTAGCGGTGAAGACGTTATAAATGAGAATGAAAAAAGAATGCCTGCATTTTGTATAGAGAATCAACTTCTAATAAGTTTTAAAAATTTTGGATAGGGGTTGGCCATCAGAATAAAAAATAATGTGTATTGCAAGATTTAGAATTTATTAACTGTCATCACTGTGTCACTGCCATAATACTGTTTTGAAAATTTCAATAAAATTGTAAAAACTGTATTCGGAAAGATAAAAATCAAGGAAAACTGCAAGAAAAGGGCCAGGTGGTGGGACAACACAGTTAAAGAAAAAATAGCAAATAAGAAAAAAGACTGGAAGAAACACCTGAAATCAAGAAGTGAAGAAGAAACAAACATACCTACGAAGTAGAAACGAAGCTATACCTTAGCCGTCTTAGAGGTAAAATCAGCATGGTGACAGGAATTTGGTGTAGAAGTTAGAAGCAAGTTTCAGGACAACAGGAGGATTTTCTGGGGTATAATGGAAAAACGGTTAGAAGTATTAATATAAGGAAGGAAGAAGTAAACGCAAATAATGAACAAGAAAGAGCTGAAAATGAGGTGTGGAATGACGAAACTTAGCGACGAAATAACAGGAGAATCGACAATAAAAAAGCTTAGGAGGTAGACCAGCAGACACGAGCAACATCAATCCCGAATTAATTAAATTTAAGTAAAAGTTTTACATTAAGACTACTTAGCAATAAAAAAACGCTAGACAGAGCCAGAAAACTATATCTAGGCTTTCTAAATCTAAAATCAGCATTCGACAGTATACCAAAACAGAAACTATGGAAGGCCGTAGAAGACGCAAGTATATCAAAATAGTTGCCGAAAAGATAGAAAGCAGATAGCTACAAGAGCACAAAAGGGTTTGTATGGAAGAATGGAATAGAGTCAGAAGAATTTAAAATGGAAAAGATACCAAGCAAGAAGACAACCTGAACCCGCTTCTGTTCGTCATATACATGGAGAAAATATTAAAGAACTTAAAGGAAAGATCACCTAGTAGATCATTTAGAGGAAAAACGCCTAAAATGGTACAGGCACGTAACGAGAATGGGGGAGACAGACTACCCAGAAAAATTTTAGAAGCAAGACCAAGAGGTAGAAGAACGCAAGGAAGGCCTGGAATACGAAGAGGAAATTAGTAGAATGCCGGAGAAAAGAGGGACAAACATCCGTGAGCTAAGAAGAATGGCTGTGAATAACGGAAATGTGTTGAGGGTCCTACGTCCTGGTGCAAGGATTTTAAAAAGAAAGAAGAAGAAAACAACTACAATTATAGGATGAAAGCACTTAGAGCATAAAAGCTCTTAAGACCATAAAAAAGGCTTTCTGAAAAGGTTTAACGTTTTTCAATAGAATATTAAACAGGAAATTTAGTTTCAAACGAACTCCCTTATTCTCCAGCTTTTAATAGATTAAATATTTAAGTAAAAGTAAAATTATCGCATACTTTTAGAAACTATTTGACCTCTTTCGACTTCATATTTCAATTCCTTTTTCCTTTTTGTTTAATGGTCTTCCATTTAAACGAAATACGGCCAAAAAACAATTTATTCAGCCCTCAACCGGTACCCTAACTTTAATTACCCTACCACTTCATCAATGTAAATTTAAAAATATATTAGAAATAAATAGCTTAAGATTTGAGTAACAAAAATTTGATCTAACATTTAGTCAGTTTAGTCTTCCTTTTAACATAGAAAATTCACACTTTGTATTTGTTATTTAAATCAAAACCCCGAATTATCTTTATTTAAAAATTTGAAAACTTAAAATGAAACTGAAACTGTAAATCGCTGGCAGACGGTTTTTCAGAAATATTTAGACAGAATTAAACGTTTATTTAAAACTTCGATCCGTGGTGTGAATTAATTTAAGCAATGTAATAATTAACACGAAACATCAACTTAAACACTAAAAGCACAACACTAATATTAACCCGAAACACTAACTAATTTATTTCTACAGTTTATTTATATTCACGTACGGACTTGAATTACACGTATTTGCACTTCGCGACTGGTTGGTAAACTTTCGTGCGCTCATGAAACGTGCCTTAACATACCAGCTGCTGCTTTTCAGAATCCACCCATCTGGAATATTCGAAGTCTCGAAGCGATGACGTAATCGAACAGCCTGGAACACTCTCGCGAGCTTCTGTTAGATGACGCATACGACTGACATCATCCGCGCGCCTCGTTACAATACTCTGGCAATTTACAGTAAATCACTTCTTAACCCGTAAAAACTCCAATTTTGTATTAGAATAAGGTTTAAGAAATTATGTTTTCAGCTTTTTGTCAATCGGGAGGGTTTTATATCTTTAAATATTTTTTTTAACTTAATGCTAAATAATATTTTACCTAAATTAAAGTTTAAATAATTTTTGGTGTAAATACGGAGGAGAACTCAAACAATTGTGAATAAAATTTTGGTTAACGAAAGCCAGCAACAAAGGTGCTAATATTTATGTATTTTGTTGAAAATAATTTAGGTGGATTTGTAAGTTTTAAATATTCTAAAATGGCTAAATAAAATTTTGACCTTTTTTTGGTTTAAATTTTCAGAAAACAATTCATTAAATTTCTAATTCTGATCGAATAGAAAATTCATAGAACAGTTTTAAAAATTCAAAATTACCAAAGAAAAGGTTAAAGCTTCCCAATATATTTTTTTAGTTTTTAATAAAGTTTTTTGAAAAGTTTAAACCATTTCAAACGAAGTTTTGATGAAAAAACTTCCTTCAAAAAATCAAGTGTAAAGCCGCAAAAAAATCCATGCTTTTTTGCACATAATTCAAGTTGTCTTCAAGATTCACAAAACAGTTTTAAACTTCAGAACTTCTTTGTTTTTTGTTTAATAGTTTAATTTATACGGATTAGCTAGCAACTCCGCTCAATTCAAGAAATCCATATTTTTTAAATTGCCTGGTCAAAGATTAAATTTCCCAGGATTTGTTTTTAATAAAATTAAGGTACAACTTTCCAGAAATTTTTCGATCGAAATTTAGAGAACAGAAAACTCTTTTTCAAAACAAAAAAGAACCAACGTTGCAACTTAAAAAATTTTGAGTTTTTGTGGTGGATTGGAAATTTTTACTGATTTGAAAAATCGTAGAACAGCTTTAAAATCAAAAAATACCTGGGCGAGGATTCCTAAAATCAAATGTTAACAAAAAGGCGATGCAAATTGTCAGAAGAATTCCTTGAATAAAATTTTTATTAAACAAGATTCGTATAAAAATCAAAAAAATCCGCATTTTTGGGGTGAACTTGATTCTGCTGGCTAAATTTTGATTAAGAAGTGCTCTCTTTAATGTCAAAAAATTCGAACCTTAAAAATTCTGTATTATGTGGTGGATTTTCAATTCTGTTGGTTTTAAAACAAGTGCCTTGGGGAAGAGTAAGCTTCCTGAAATTTATTTTTTACTACTAATAAAATTTTGTGCCTAAAAATTGATTTATTTTGAAATCTTTCGAATTGAACTTGGTCTTTGAATTAGCGAGTTGTTCACTTAAACGCTCGTTCTATATTAAAAATATTTCTAGGTTTCCGAGTATTTCTTGCAATTCTAATTTTCATCCTCGGCATGAGATATTTAATCACCAGCAAACCTGATTTATAAATTTCCAATAAAATCACTTAGAAATATGTAGGTCGAAAACGTTTGAGTTTCATAAAAAATCAGGGCAAAATTTTAAACATTTAACAAGCTCAAGATTTCATAGAAAATTTTAGGAGAATATGTCTTCTGAGAAACTTTTCAAAAATGTTAATTGAATCCCTATTTTCCGATTTTTACAAATTCTTCTGTACAGTTTTTTTTTCTAATTTTCTAAATATATTATATTACATTTAATCTCCTTGGATTTTAGTTTCAAATAATAATATTTAGTTTTGTTAATTTTTAGTTTTTTTTGTAAACACAAACTCATTTAGTTTGTCAACTAGTACATTAATTTTGAAATTATGGCAAACCAATTAGTTCAGTTTCGTGGCATACGTTCTATGTCAATTAATCGTATTATTATCTATAGCAAGAAATGCTAAAGAAGATTGTGCATTTTTACTTCAATTTAAAATGCGATGCAATTCTATTGAAGATCTAAACGATGAATTTGAAAATATTCATTTAAAGGTAGTGTCAGCTTTAGCTTTAGCTACAGCTAAAGCACCAGGTTTAGAAAGGGAAGACAAATTTAGACTAGATTTTGATAACGCTTACTACAAAATTAAATCTATTCGGTATGTTTGATTGTAAAGAAGGCAACGTGGACAATAATAGTAATAGTGAGCAACATACCAACAAATATTCAAATGTCAAATTACCCAAAATTAGAATTCCAAATTTCAATAGAAACATTAAATATTGGCCTACAATTATAGATTTATTTAACATTTTAATTGATTGTAACAGCTCATTATCCAATATTGAAAAATTTCACTACCTAATAACATCCCTTTCTAGTAAACCACTGTTACTCATAAAAACTATTCCTTTGACAGATACCAATTATGTCATTGCATACAAAGCATTAAATGAGAGATATCAAAATAGACGTTTATTAGCTATTAATTAATGGAATGAAATCAATAAGCGTCCAACGTTACAGGCCTATTAGATACCTTTTGTGAAAATCTCTCAGGCTTCGAACTTTAAGGATTCCCTGTTTCATTCTATTTAATGTTTTGCTTAAAAAACTAGATTTTGGAACTGCAAAACGCTTTGAAACCATTTTTCCGCAAAACTGAAAAATGTGCACAGAACAATAATAATTACTTCCATTTTTCTAAAAATAAACCAAGCTTTCCAGCATCCTTCGCTGATCATGCTTCGTGTCCTCTTTGTAATTCAAAACATTTTACTTTGAACTGTCCTTTGTTCTTAGAAAATCACCACATGGTAGATATCCGATAATAAAGAAAAACGGGTTGTTTATTAACTGTTTAAGATTATCTCACCGTTCCAAATTTTATCCATCTTATGTCGGTTGTAAAACTTGTGGGTACAAACACAATGCACTCTTGCATTTTAATCAACGGGTAAATTTTGCAACTTCCGCGCCAAGTAATCCTTTAGAGATGATGTAAAAGCCAAACAAGAGTTGGCACTTCAGTCAAATAATTTAAACGCTTTAACGAACACGGTATTTAATGTTTCCTGGTTTTACTCTCTACGGCTACAGTGAATATTATTGTACAGAAATTAGAGTATTGTTAGATAGTGCTAGTCAAGAAAACTTTATTACAGCAAGATGTGCCCAACGTCTTGAATTTATTAAACGAAACTCAAAAATTGCAATCCAAGGTTTAGGTAACTCATCTTCAGTTACATCTAGTAGATCAGTACATTGCTCTATCAGCCCTTCTGGCCAATCCACTCCATCAATTTCAATTGAAACAATGGTAATTCCTCAAATATGTTTCGAGATAACAACTTGTTACATCTCGCTTCTTAAACTTGCTGAACCTAATTTTAATACTCCTCAAGCTGACCTTTTAATAGGTGCAGATGTTTTCGCATCGATATTAACTTCTGGCCACTTAAAAGGTAGTAACCCTAATGAACATGTAGCCATTAATGCAATTTTTTTTTGGTTCTTTTAGGGAAGGTTAGTAGCCGAAATCCATCAAGTGTTAGTTCATTTTTAACGTCTTTAGAACAATCTTTAAATTCTACTATAAAAAGGATTTACAGAATTAGCAGAATTACCTCAACTTAGTAAAACTTCTCCCAAAAATTTGCGTCGACTACGATGCTTATTGGCATTATCCGACTAGAATTCTGCGACTTTTATCGTGGCATATTTTATTCGAAAATCATTAACGCAAACATTTTATTTCCTGGGCCTTTAAATCTTGACGGATTTAAAAGAAAACTGGAAACTAAGAGTTTTCTTATGAAAATAGTTTGGGAAACTTCAAGCAAAAGTTTTGATTTTGAAATTCTCAATTAAGAGCATTTTTGTCAGAAATTCAAAAAAGCTTCTAAATTTCACAAAACACTTAAACTCTCAAGCAAGCTATCCATCTTTCAGCTTTTATAGAGAAAATTGTAAGAAAAGGTCAAAGGTTTCAGTTCTTTCAGGTGATATACAATTAAAATCATAAACTTCATATATCCGGCAAAAGAGAGGCTTTTAATGTAATTTACATTGCTTTGAAGTTCTTTAAAATTAATATTTATATTGCTGAGGATTTTAAAAGAAAAACTGCAACCAGAATATGCCCCTTTTGTCTATATTTAACCAGCTAGCTTAGTATTCGTAGATAAAACTCTGAATAAAGTAGATGCCGCAATAAAACGAAACACTGCAGGTTTTTGAAACGTAGTTGGCATTTAATGTAAAACAAAGCTGAGTAAACATTTAAATTAAAATTTGTTTTCCAACATCAGAGAAACTTTTTATAGCTTCCTTCTGTTTTGCGTTGGTGGATCGGATTTTAACGCAGCAGATCAATGTAAAACCGTCCGATCATGGAAACACATACCGAAGTATTTTTTTGTTTATTTAACATAGGCAAATGCTATGCGGGTTTACGCACAGATCTTTTTTATCCCGCACCAGGTAGATTTGTTCAGATTTACTTTGCATCCACTTTGAACAAAATGGTAGGCAGAAATAAAAAAGAGATTCGCTGTTGAAAATTCCCAAACAACAAAATTAAATGAAGAGGCGTTCATTTCCATGGGTATAAAAAGAAGGGGGACACCAACGCCTGTATGTTTTGCATATTGCGGACCTGTTTAAACACAGGACTTTTAAAAGCCGTTCCTTGTTACGGAAGCAAAAATGCTTTATTCGATTTTTTATCGTTTTCGATTTAGGTCAAATTTAACCTGCAATTTTCGTTGGTTAAGTCAATACCTATTATAGTAAACAGTAAAAACATACCAATAAGTCGTAAATAATAAAGAGCAACAAAATAATTTTGAGCGAACACTGAAATTTCCCTTCAATTTGACATTTATCCTTGTAAATATAACACAAATACTACTACAACTTAATCCCCTTTAAACAAGCCTCCAATACAGGAGAAATCTTTGATGTTTTTGCGGCCTGAATTTTATTCCACCAGCTCATGCCGAAGCTTGTCATCTGCTTTTTGTATTTATGTAAAAAATGAAGCTTTACCAGCATTCAAAAACGTGAAGATGATTTATTTCCCGGGCTTACAGGGAAATTTAATTCTCCATTCTCCTGCTTAGTCTTAAACGTTTCTAATATATTAAATTCTTCCAAAATATTTTGGTCTAATTAACTTGTAAAATAAGTAAAATGTGTTAGTTTAATTAAATTCTGAATCTAAATTTAGTTACGCTATTTTTAGTATAAAAGGAAAAAGAGGATGCTGCCTACTTTTACCAAATATAAAGTAAGAGACGCTTGAAGGAACAGTTTATAAATTTAACATTAATTTCCCAAAGGCTTTCGTATTAGGGTAAAATTCTAAATATAGAAGAAGCTAGGACAAAATCAGCATTAAAGTTAAATTCTATATTAACAAAATACATCTAATTATCAAAATTTCAGCGAAAACTTTGGAGAGTTTTACTGTTTTTGAAGGGCGATGTTAAACAGTAATCCCTTAGCATGATTAACTACCTACTAAACTTTAACTTAAAGAATTCCGAAAGACGCTGCTCCAGGAGGGTATTTAATTCGGGAATAATATTTGAAGGTAATTCGCTGGTTTTTGTGAAATAGATACATGACTTTTACCTAAATAAAAATAAGATAAAAAGAAATATCTATTTAAGCTTATAACTTAATATTTGTTAAACCAATTTTAACAACGAGACAGATACTGCACTGCTAACAAACGCTTTGAGACATAGAAACCTTTTCGTTATTCTGTGTACAGCAAAAGGAAATGCCGAAATTTAATTTACTGAGTTACATGAATCTCCTTTGTTCAGAAGTTGGATAAAATACCACTTCAGCTACTACATCAGTTTTTAAGGTTTTTTTAATTCCGAAAATAACTGATGCTAAGATGAGGAGTAAATTATAATTATTTCCAAAATTATTTTCATTAACCAAATCTGAATAGCACATTAGAAAAAAGGACATTTTCCAGGTTTTTGAAAAAATCAGTTTTCTGAATGCATCCTTATGACAATTTACTTTAAAGTCAAAAATTCAAAAACAAAAACACTAAACTGTTATGCAACATATACAGAAAAATTTTAAAAATTAATTCTTTTGTTGTTGGTAAAATTTATTTTAGTTTAGCCTACAGCAGGACGTAAAGTTTGACAATCAAGCGTACGAGAATTCCGAAGTCGTGTGTTTCCTAACTTGCTTCTAAAAATACAATCTTCGTACAATTGAATGCACTTCTTTCATAAACGCTATGTTACAACGATAAATTATCTGCTCTTCCTATTAATATTAATATTCTCAGCTGTTATTAATGATGCAGAAATTTCGATTAATTCCGTGGTAGTAACGAAAGGAAAATAAGAGTACTCAATATGCTTTATTTTGTACAGTCTGCAAACACAACAAATACGTTGAAAATTATTCTATGAAACATTAATTTCGATGATTACATTTGAAAAGCTCTTCCGGATTCTACTTTATTTTTACCTCTACAAAAGCAAATATTAACCCTCGTTGTATTAAATTTAGAGTCAGTATTTGTTATTAAATCAAGGTCATTACTAATATGGGTTGGAAATACCTCTACACCAAACAGTGCATTTATTGTTGCATACAAAACAGTACCACGCTAAAACCGTGATTTAGTAGACAAGAAAGTTAAGATTGATATCCCACATATTTAATCATACATTTAACCAAAGATTCTTTCTCAAAAACATGATTTTTATCACTAACTACCACGCTTAAAAAATCTTGGTACGAAAGTTCGAAATTTAGGGTTATCAAAAGGAATATCAATTCGGTAAATAAAATTGTCAATAAGCATAATACATATGTAGTTACTCTTAAGTAAACAAGAAGATTGTCAAAGTATATAAAAAGGTTGGCACATCAGATCATAACGACATCTTAGAAATTGGCAAACACAAAACATTTAAAATAACTCACATTATGTAGAATTTCTTCCCAAAAGCGTAATCGCTGGTAATTGGAACTAACCTGGAATAAAAAACGAATTAAAAATATTTAAGAGTTGTCCGGTATTTTTCGATATTAGGTTGGTAATCATAATGCTTTTGACTGGGAGGGGGGGGGGGTAAGTTTTGGTATTATTCTGTTGGTAGTTCTACTTTAGATTACAAACTAAAGTATGACATAACAATGTTTGATCAGTCCACATGTTGTTGAATCTTTTCCTTAAGCATTTTGGATTTGCATAGTTAACATTAAATTTTTGTCAATAGCAATATACTCTATCTTGCCATGATCATAACTTCCTCATAGTTACGATGGTTTCAGATTTACGCCTTTATGATAATCACGCAATTCAAGTGATTAAAGTAATAACTGGAACTCCGTTTTGTGCAACTAACTACAAAGATAGTACTTATACACACCTCATTCCAAAAGTGCATTTATTAGCTCAGTTTTACAACTTCTTCAACAGTTAACGTTGCACTTACGGTTTTATATTGTTGTGAATGTAACTTGATATTTTTGAATGTTAGTTCAACAAATTACCAACTCATTTTGTATTGGTAATTATTTTGCTGCATTATTTAAGGATATTGCTCAGTATATGCAGATAAAAAATCTATATCAAAGACTAGAAATGGAAAGAAAAGGATATCAAAGGCAGTGGCGTAGCTAGACCTTTTACCGCCTGGGGCCGCCCGTGGGTTTGCCAAGCCCCTCTCAATATACCAAAAATACTAGAAAAAGTCAAAATTAAATGATGTATAGGGAAAATAAATTACAAAGTTTATGTTTATTTTTGAAATAAAGCTTTAATCTTTAAACATCCTAAAATTTTATTTTTCTCGCCTTTTTATTAGCAAAATCGTCAATTACATTGTCAAACTCTATTTCATCACTCAGTTGCTGTTCTATAGATATAGTATAGCAAGATTGCTTAACCGCAAGGTACCTACTCATCGTAGATCTTAGGTAGTTCTTAATAAGTTTTAATTTCGAAACACTCCTCTCCCAACTAGCAACACTTACAGCAATTGTGAGAAACATTCGCAATAATATCACAATATTTGGAACAGAGTTCTCGAGGCTAGTAGATTATTCCATAATCGATCACTTTACGTACCGGTCAAGTGGGGTAACTTCGGACAGCATTGGTAAATTCGGACATCTGGGCGTAAAATAAAATTATTATTTTTGCCATCTGGTGGTTGAGGTCTGAACATGTTTGAATTTGTAAGCATAATCACTGTACTTCAAACTATACAACAAAGTAAAAATCAATTGTTTTGAACGTGTGATTTTTAATATAAGGTGAGTTAAAAAAATGTCACTTCTTAGATATCATAATTTATAACATGTGTAGCTCTTCACTCTGAACAATACATGTTAAAACAAGCATTTATTTGTATACGTTGGGGTATCAACAGCATATTGCCTAAAGTTGAGGTCAGAATTTCGATTCATCAAAATTTTATAAATTTTTAGATACAAAATCGTTTGTTTGTAGGGTAACTTCGGACACAAAAATATGGTGAGAAATTATAAACGAAGATTGGGGGGAAGACCATATAAATATTATAATGAAGAGAAAGTTGCTTTAGCGGTTCGTGATGTAAAAAATCGAATGCTGGGTATACGAGGGGCGGCAGAAAAATATGGCGTACCAAAATCGACTATTTCCGACAGAATTAAAAATAGACACAATAACAACCCAGTTTGTATTTTCTAGTTAATAAACTTGTTTGAAATGCCCCTTTATTTTAATATTTTTAGTATCCGAATTGACCATACAGACGTGTTTACTTCGTTTTACACGCGTTTTAATAGTTGTCCGAAATTACCTCACCTGTGCGGGGAAATTCGGACACTATTCATTACAAAAAAATACATACTTTTATGTTCAAAACTTTTTTCTGACGTGTATATATAGAGAAGAGATAACAGAGAATATAAATTATTTTTTTGAGATTTTATCATCCTCACAATTTTATCGTATCCTACAAAAACTTCGAAATTCGTCCGAAGTTACCCCACTTGACGGTACTTGTTACTTAATGTACTATTCTAAAAGAAGTAAACTATTAATAAACATTATACAATTTTACATTTCAATTTAAATACTGAAAAATAGTTGTAATTAAAACTGA
Organism: Melanotus villosus; assembly: GCA_963082815.1. Classification (NCBI taxonomy): domain Eukaryota; kingdom Metazoa; phylum Arthropoda; class Insecta; order Coleoptera; family Elateridae; genus Melanotus; species Melanotus villosus. The sequence goes on from OY720424.1 coordinate 29,708,368, forward strand.
AAACTACAAAATTAGACAAATAGTTTTTAAGAAGAAGAAATTACAATAAATTTATGTTTCTGATTTACATACTACATATGTATATAAAAACTGAATTGTGTAACCATCTGTTGCGAAATAGCCTTTATCCTTTTCCAATATTTAAAACAGTGGAAATAGTCACGATTGTTAAACTTTACTTAAAAATAAACCGTCGTTAAACGTCATAAATTTGATAGTGAAAACTTAATATTTTGCTACAATAGGCTGGCTATACGCGCATTGTTGATAAGGGCCAGGCACGGGCCAGGCATGAACTAACCTGCTCTGTAAAGAACGTAGCTTACTTGATGCACAATGGTCACGCAAGAATTCCTATACCTACTATAAAAAAATACTGCATTTTTTCAAATTTAAGTCTTTAAACTGCTGGAAACATTTGATATTTTGCAAGTTTAATAATGGTGAATCAGAAAGCTAGTAATTGAAATAGCAAAAAAATTATCACAGCTATTAAAAATTTTCTGGCAATCCTATTTTTAAAAAATGGCGTTTGTCTTTTTTGTTTTTACAACAACAAATACATAGCAAAGACGTGTAATACTAATCGTCTAAGTACCTATGTTCAAAGCAATACTTCAAATCTGAACGTTTATACAGGTTGTTTTAGGTTATATTTATTAAATGTTTAAAAATTATTTTTGCAATAATTCAACTTAAAAATTCGAACGTAATAATATTTTAATCGATATATTAAAACAAATATCCATATATGTCCACAAAATAATGTTTGCTTTTTAAACATATTTGATTTCTTACCATCACTCCTTTCTTCATAGAGCACCCTCATTATTTTAAAATCGTTTATAAATTATTTTGGAAATACACTTCTTCTTCTTCTTCTTCTTCTTCTTCTTCTTCTTCTTCTTCTTCTTCTTCTTCTTCTTCTTCATTCATATATGGTTACCCATATAGGTAGGCTTATTGCCTGTCTTTTCTCCTTCTAAGCCTCTTCGGATGTTGATGTCCAACATTCTCTCGTTTTACAATTGTTGTTCATTTCGCAGACTATTTGTATTATCCTTTGGTTTACATGATTTTCTTTCATTATTTCTATAATATCTTTGATGCGTACTCTATCGAATGCTTTTGTCATAAGTATCCACAAAACACATATATGCTGGTTTGTTAAATTCTAGTGATTTTTCAGTTATCTGTTTTAAAATAAATATAGCATCAATAGTGAAATACACTGAAACTGCAAATTGCATCTTTCTAATAACGTTAAAGCCGCGGTACTGAACCAAAACGTTAAAAATACCTTGAGACACTACAAGGTAGAAAGAATTATCAACACCTGCATTTACTTTTTGGCTTGAATCGTGCGATAAACTAACGTATGTTAGATGTTTTTAAACGGTTATCTATTTTAATAAAAAATGTTGGGAGAAAATTTAACGCATATGTAAAAAACATTATTTTTAGTTCTTAACTATGTCTCTATATTTTTTCTTAACATTAATATTAAACGGTTGAAAATAAAATACGTCTAAGCCAACAATGAAACATAAATCAATAAAATTATAAATGATTATTCCACTCATCCAATCAAATCACAGTATTTTGGTGAATTGAACCAATCACAATCGAATTAAATCGAAAATACCACTACTAGTGAAGTTTTCTAGAAAATTTTGCGACTAGCAGCGTTGCTTAGAGACAACGTCGGTCAAAATTTTTTGAGTGACAAGTATTTCAGTAATTTCATTATAATTCCGAATACCATTCGTGACTAGAATTTTACAGGAAATTTTTGCCGTCACAAACACTCTTGCTTGTTGCTTTGGAAAATCGTAACTCGTACTGTCGCACTCGTTACGATTTTCGTCGCAACAAGCAGTCGTGTTCGTGACGGCAAAAAAATTTCCGGTAAAATTCTAGTCACTTGTGGTATTACTTCTCATAAATCATTAGAGGAAAGGGACAGGAAATTGGATATATCCTACAACCCATGCAGGAAGGTTTACCAAAAGAAAACCATATCAATCAATACAGAACTGATACACTGTACTACAGTAATTAAACCCGAAGTTCTTTATGCGGCAAAAACCCTGACCATCAAAGGAGCAAAACTATTACAGAAACTACATAGACGTCAATGAAAGGACCATCCTGAGAAAGATACTATACCCAAGGATTATAAACGGAGAAAGGTATCACAGACCCAACGAGGAACTAACCTTAAACAAGAACCTTTAATGTACACCATTATCGAAGGACACCTCAGTTTTTATTTTTTTATGGAGACCTAGAAACGATGGGAGAATTAAGACTAACAAGTATCATCCACACAGCCAACTCGCGTAAGTAAACATCGCCTTGTTACAAACAGGCCAAACAAGATCTTAAAACTTGCAACATCCCCGAAACACAAATATAAATATGACAGAAAAGCTTTCTGAAAAGTGATACAAGAAAACCCACAAAATAGTTCAAGAAACGGTTAAGATGAAAGAGATCAGTAAAACTAAACAACGACAAAGCCAAAGAATGAAATAGCAATTATTAGCAATCAGAATACAATACATTCTATGAGCTAATGTGTTAGCCTAAAAAATCTAAAAATAACATGATGAGATCTCATTCAGTGATGAGATTTCTGATTCCATTTTATAGGTCAGCTGGCCACAGTCTTTTTATTCTTCTTATTGTACTATCTTCTAGTAAGGGCTGCATTAGTAGATTTACGTATGTTTCTAATTTTCTGCGGTGGGTAATGCTTTCATGGACGAAAAGATATGAGCAAGGAAGCCCCAACAAATTAAGCTGCAAATCATTTTGATTAAGTTTCGTAGTCCATAGTTGGCTCATCCAGAAAAAAAAAATAAAATGTAGAAAATAATTGTTATTAACATTATAAAAAATTATAAGGTTGTTAGTGCTTTTAACACGCGGTACATCTAAGGCTTATTATCGATATTGGCATTAATTCAACATTGAAATAAATATTTAATAACAAAAACTAATATAAAATACTTCAAAGCAAAAATAAGTTTTACGTATATTTTAGCTTACATACAGAACAGTTTTTTGTAAACAACCAAACTACAAAAAATAATTTGTCGAGTTTCATTTAGCATATTTTTGTACTGCAATACATATTTGCATATGAGTGCATATTTAAGCACGCTAAAGAATAAATGATGCATATTAGTAACGTCTATAAGCAAAATGCCAGACATATATGTAGTTCTATCGGCTCTTTATACAATTATTAGGTAGTATTTCAGCTTATTTTTTATATTATTTATTAATTATATTATCAAATATATTTTCAGTAGGTACATAATATATAATATACCATATTAACGCATTTTAATAATAAGTGAAAATTCTGTATAAAAGTATTTCGTCAAAGAAACGATTCTCTAAATATTGCATATTCTTACATTGTATTATGCATATTTACCTACTAACCAACCAAATGCCAAATCTACATGCAGATTAAAGACCTACAAATTAAGACAACAAAAAGTTCACACTGATTATACGTCACTACTTGCAGGAAAAAACCAAGACTCCGATTGGCCAACGCTAGAAGGCAATATGGACCAAATGTGGAATAAATTTAAATTAGATACGTCACTACTTGCAGGAAAAATCCAAGACACCGATTGGACAACGCTAGAAGGCAATATGGACCAAATGTGGAATACATTTAAATCATTACTTATTACAACTACGGCAAAGATATGTGGAACTTGCAAAAACGAGAACACACGTGCTAAACAAACAGCTTGGTGGACACAAACCATACAGAAAGAAGTGAAAGAAAAGAAATTTATCTTGTCAGTAAAACTGGGGGAAATTACAACCAATATAAACTACAACGAACAAAGGTGAAGGAACTGGTAAAAAAAGCTAAAATAAGAAGCTGGGAAGAATTTGGTAATTTAATGGAAACGAATTTAACTAGTCATCAATCAGAAGCTGTTTTACCGAATACTAAAAAACCAAAGGAAGGAAAAGCCTTGTCAACTAAATTTTATTACAGATAATAACGGCTATCTTTTAACAGAAGAACCCGAGATTTTACGAAGATGGAAACTATGAATTTCACAAGCAGCGCAAGCCAAGACAAAGTTAATCTGGAGTGTAACAATGTAACGGACAACGACAATAAGATAACGGAGGAAGAACTAAAAAATGATATAAAAAGGTCACGAAAAAGGGAAGCCTGCGGACATAATAGCATTTCACCAGAAATTTATGGGCAGTGAAGGCGAAGATATATTATTACGAATCTTGAATTTGGCCTGGAAACAAAAGACGATACCTAATGATTGGAAAATAGGTGTTATCTACCCCATCCTAGAGAAAGGTGACAAAACAGATTATACGAACTATAGACCCATTTCATTACTCTGTGTAGCAGAAAAATTATATGAAGCTATTTTGCAAAAAAGGTTAGCAGCAATCACGGAACCACAATTGGCAGAAATTATTGAATAAAAACAAAACAATTTATTTATGTTTTATAAACATATTGCAGGCCTTCGACCGGGTGCCTAGACAAAAAATATGGGAAGCTTTAGAAGTTAAAAAAGTAGATCGTAATCTGATAAAGGCAATACAGAGCTTTTATGCATAAACTATGTAAGAAGCAATAGTGTAATTTCTTATGACTTTTTAACAAACACAGGTGTATGTACGTCAGATTGGCGTCCTCAGCCCATCTCTGTTCAACATTTTACTCGATCAAATTTTATCGCAGGCGAAATCAAAATTAAAAAAATTAGCTGGGGAACCCATAATTTAAAACCTATAAACACTAACATCTTAGTATATTGTAACGTTTTTACGACGTTTATTTTAAATAAACTCTGTTCGTGGTGTAAATTAATTTATTAAACAAACTTAAAGTACGAAATAATTATAAAGAACAATTAAACACTAACGTAAAACTAAAACGGAACACTAATATTAAAACCGAACATTAAAGTAATTTATTTATAACAGTTTATTTATTTAACAATTTATTTCTACGTATTCACAAACACGCCGCGATTATTAGTTCAAGACTATTCACGGATATTTATATTAACTTCGCGACCGCGACTGTTGGCTGGATTAGACTAACCCGGGTTCGTTTGGTCGCGCCTTATATATCCCAGCTCCGTCCTTCCAGAATTTCATTCCACAACATTCCCGTAGTTGCGCGAGAGTAAGTATCCGCCGAACGCTCTGGAAGCTTTTCGGTGGATAATTTTAGCGGTGGATGACGCATTTAATCTCGCACCTGCTTTCCGCAGCTGCTGATGCGATTCGTTACAATATGATGCAGATGATATGATAATGCTGTCTGAAAATGAAACTGATTTGCAGCACAATTTAAATGTATGTAATTTTTACACATCTCCATACATGCAATTTACTGGTAAATAAGGGCAAAACAAAAGTGATGGTTGTGGCAAAAAATCACGTTGATATAGATATACAAATAGGAACAGAAGTAATCGAACAGGTTACGCATTTCAAATAGGTAGGTACTTAGGATGTGTTCTGCAAGAAAATGGACAGTTGGAGGAAGAATTAGATGCAAGTATTAAAAGTACAAACAAGCTTTATTACTCCTTAGTTAAATGTGCATTAAAAAAAGGGAACTAAGTAAGAAGATAAAAACTTTACTATACAAAACTCTATTTATACCCACGGTTGCTTATGGGTCCGAATAGTGGAGTCTCATGAATCAGCAGAAGTCTCGATTACAAACAGCAGAAATGCGCTTTTGACGATGTATAGTTGGAAAAACTAGATGTGACAAAATACGTAATAACACAATGAGGGGTGAATTAAAATTAAAATTACTAATAAAAGAAATTGAAAGGATACAGTTACAGTGGTTGGGTCACCTCTGGCGTATGAATGTAAACAGACTACCTACCAAAAATTACCAGTGAAGCAGGCGTGACAGTTAAAAGACCAATGCGACATCCAAAAAATTCACAGTCCTTCGCAAAGATGCAACCGGAGGGGACATTGAAAATGATGAAGTAGAACGCAAATCTTGTGAAATTAGGGATGCGATAAAATTTGTTACAAAGTATAAAAAGTTGCAAAGATAGAATTATATCCGAGCCCTATTGCACAACAGTTCGCCAATATACAATTTTATATAATTATCAATGAATACAATGTGAATATCCATTTAATTTTAATAGCAACACCATAAATTATTGTTTTTACTTTTTAAGAAACAGAATTTTATAAGATAATTAATTTATTTGGTTTCGAGCATATTAAAAGAAAGGCTTCAAGAAATTTGGAACTCCTTTACTGGAGCCTATTGCAAAGAACTTGTGGATACTATGCCACATTGGATTGATGCAGTTTTACAAAACAAAGGCGGTGTTACACAGCCTCTATGACGTGCACTAAAATTATTTAACATTCATTTAGATTAGGTTATAAGTTCAACTATGTTTAATTTCACTCTAAATATGTTAAAATGTAATATCATTTGTTAAATAAATCATTATATTTACATTTATTTAATTTAGACGGAGCTAACTGTTATAACTTTTTCACTTTGGAATATTTAACGCTTACTATCTAATGTTATATTTGTAATTTAAATTTAGTTTTCATCATTCATCACTTCTCTATTATTTGTAGTTTTCGCACTTGGGAACTTAAAACTATTTCTAGAAGTAATATGTTTGTATTGATAACTTTGTTAAAGTCCACAGTACCTATAACACGTTCTCATCCATAAGTAAAACGTATATAAACTCAAGTGATATATCATTCTAAATTGTTCATTCTATAAGTCATCAGTCATTCTAAATACAAAGTCTTCAAAAATTGTTAAAATCGTAAATCATTAAAGTTAAATTAAAAAGTAAAAGCGTTTTCTTGCAAGAACCAATTGTTCTACATAACATAACACACTAAAAATATAAAACATAGCAATGGGCGAACTGTTGTGCAATAGGGCTCGACTTCCAATCACCTTCCAATTCGAACTTTAAATTAATATTATTGTACGTGATTTACAAGAAGGTCACAGTCTAAACTATACATAGTCTTAGGAAAGATCCGACGCTAGTATAGAGAACTCACAGTCTAAGTTATCGGGAAGAGTACAGCGCCGAATAGCTCCGAACGCCGCTCGGTGACTCTCGAAATGCAGCAAATTAATGCAACACGAAGTTTTAAGCGAATTTAAGCCCCTATATGTATAGGCGAAAACAGAAACATTTTCAATGTTAAAACTGTGGTGTGCGGGAGTTTTAACTAAAAAGGGTTAATCACGGGGCGAAGCAAAACATTTAGTGCAGGACCGTAAGAAATGGAAAAAGTTTATCGATTAGTCACTAAAACCTTTACACTGCTTGGCGGTAGAAGAGGACAGGATAAGAAGAAGAAATTATCAAGGTAGATATACATCTTCAATATATATTTTAGTTGCACATTTAACTAATTTAAAGTACATATAAAATATACCGTATTAATGCATTTTCAATGATAAGTGAAAATTCTGTATAATAATAGTATATTATACACGACGCTATAATGTAGGCTATTATTACCGAGGATAATGTTTGTAACACGAGCGAGCTGAGAGCGAGTTTTGCAATTATCCGAGGTAATAATAGCCATTATAGCGAGTCGTATACTATACTTTATCCACGAACACAAATACGAAGAATTTTTAATTAAAATTTATCGACGACTTGTCAATAATCTGTCAATTAGGATTAGAAACATAACCTATAATCTGTCAATTAGGATTAGAAACATAACCTATTTCCTTCATTATACACCATAGACAATGATGTTACCATGACACCATTATACACTGCTGTCAGTGTATAATGGATAGCATTATGAGTGACCAAACACATGAATAATTGACAGATTATTAAGTAGTCGTGGATAAAAGTATTTTATCGCCAACCGTCAGTAAAGCCATGCATTACCATAGCGATTTTCGGAAGTAAACAAACACTTTATCTTACTGTACAAATCAAGCATTTTACCTGCCGCTAATGTTAATCAACATAACCATGACTGTCTGACATTAAACAAAAATCGTTTGTTGCTGTCACAGCTCCGACAGTAAAAGTTTTGTCGCGAGTTATTTATAGAAAATAATGGAAGTTATTTTTATCAATTATACATTTTTACGGTTGGTGATAAAATTTTGTATGCACCACGTCAGTAAAGTGTCTTTATCGAACTCGCCTGTTACTCGCCACGCTCGCTCGGCTCATAATCTCAGACTCGTTCGATAAAGAATCACTTTACTGACTTGGTACATAAATAACTATTCTCAAACTAACGAATCTCTAAATATTGCATAATCTTACATTTTATTATGCATATTTTCTGTGTCCTAAATATTTCTTTTATATTGAGGTAGGTATACACAAAATAAAAGCTATTAGTAAAGCAATGCGATTTAATTATTTCAGTTAAAATACTGTTGTTCAAGAAGCAACACTCTTTTCTTTTTACTGTGATTTTTTAAACTTTCAAACTGTGTTTTTGATAATGCTGCAGGTATTTCCTCGGATTCAATGAAAACTGCTACTCATGTTACAAAAGGAAAATTGTCGATAGCTGAAAAATATCATGGCTAGCATCTTGAGAACCCGAATTGTTTTAAACTAAACCAATTGCTTTTGGTTTCGATAAGCTTATACAGATAGGGAATCTTCCCCTTGTAACTGAAGTTCCGTCCCATATATAGGGTGTTTCCTACGTACATGGAGAAAATTACATCGTAATAAAGTTTCGAAAAAAAAATCGTAAATTTAGTAAATTTCAAATACCCGTTAGAATATTAATTACAGATTTGGTGTTTACAAAGAAGGACTGGAAATACAAATTAAAATAAATGATGTATAAGAACAAGATAACCTAGAGAAAAGATGTGAGAAAATGATAAAGGCAATGAATAACGCTGCTGGTAAAATAAGAGATGTGCAAAAGAAAAGAAACAGTTTAAATAAAAAACAGAAATTAAAATTTATTTAAAAGTATAGCATGAAAGGAAAATAGGGGAAGTATTGAACGATAGAGGTAAAACTAAATAATGGAAAAGGTAAAAGGTGCTAGGTAGAGACATTGTTACGTCAATAGAGATGCTAATGGAAATTTAATCATCATCAAAAAATAAACAGGTATATGGCTCAAATTTAAGAGTGCTAAATGAGTTCAAAGATAGAAAAATTCCAAACATGATTTCAAAAGAGATTCCATAAATAAAAGATTTTGAAGTAACACACGCATTAAAAAGGTTTTTAAAAAAGCAGCAGAAGAAGACGGAATACTGCCGAAAATGTTATAAGAAGGTGGAAAATCGCTTTTTAAAGAACGAAAAATGGTTTTTAATGATGTATGTAAGCACAAACCTTCAAATTGGAAGAATGCGGTTGTAGTGCTTCTATATAAAAAAAGGATAGAAAACCAAACTTGAAAATTAGAGACCAATTAGACTCTTTTCCTATACAAATTGCTTATAGAAATTCTCATCAATAAACCAATTAGACAAGTACCAGCCACGGGCACAGGTCGGATTTAGAGCACGTTTCGGGACAAATGGCCATCTACAAATAGTAAAAAACAGAAAAGGCCAAAAAATATAATATACCATTATACCTGATCTTTGTAGGCTTTGGAAAGGCATTTGATTCATTTGAACTAAACACCATTTAAATTATTCCAGGAGCTTTTTAAGAATATCATAATTGATCAGCAGCACGGCTTCTACCCAGGTAGAAGTACGTCGACTAATATGTTTCCGTTCATTCATTTTATAAGTGATTCAATTGAATCTGGCTTTGAAGTAGATGCTGATGTCTATACAGATTTTAGTAAAGCCTTTGACAAGGTCAATCATGCTATATTGTTTGCCAAACTCAAGGGATATGGTATTCAGGGAAAGTTACTGTCCTGGTTAATTTCATTTGTTAGCGGTAGACTGCAACTAGTGAATGTCAATAATTTTAAATCATCGGAGATTGTAGTTTCATCAGGAGTGCCTCAAGGCTCTCATTTAGGGCCGATTTTATTCTCTATATTCATTAATGACATAGGTAGTTGTTTGCGGTCACGTTTCCTTTTATTTGCTGATGATTTAAAGTTATTTAGATTGATTTCGTCTGAGGCAGACCGCACTGGTTTGCAAATTGATCTGGGCAATCTACACACATGGTGTATTGATAACGAAATGCATCTAAATATTCAAAAGTGTAAAAGTATTACATTCAGTAGGAAAAGAATAACTACTAAATATAGTTATTACATTGATAATGATGCTCTTGACCAGGTATATGTGATTAAGGACTTAGGTGTGTTACTTGATAGCTCTTTAAGTTTTGTTCAGCATGTTGACTACATAATCTCAAAATCTATGAGAATGTCAGGTTTTATTAAAAGAATAACTTCAGAGTTTAAAGATATAAGACGCTTAGTTATAGGTACTTTATGTAGCTTTTGTTCGTTCGGTATTAGATTACAATAAATTGTATAATCTGGGCGCCTGCATTTATGGTACACGTAAACAGACTCGAAAATGTTCAACGTAAGATTGTTAAAGCTCTGTGTTACAAAAGTGGATTAATTTTTAGTGATGATAATTATCTCGAAAAGTTGACGTATTTTGGTTTTCACCCTATGTATATTCGAAGGATTTATTTTGAGCTATGTTTTGCCTATAAATGTTTAAATGGTATTATTTCTTGTGCAGATGTTATTGAACGATTTAGTTTGCATGTTTCACAGGTAAATACAAGAAATCTGTATTTACTACAACATTCTTACCATCGAACTGTTTACGGGTCAAATAGTCCCGCCAATCGTATTGTAAGATCTATGAATAATTTAAGAGACATAGATTTAATTGGTGCTCCGTTTCGCGAATTTGTCAAAAAAAATAAAAATTCATTTAAAAATGTAAACTTTTTCTATTTTTATTTAGTGTTAATTTTGTATTGGTATAATCCGTTGGAAATAAATATTATTATTATTATTATTTTAAATTCCTTATTGAACAGCCGCATAGATCATAGACACGCAAATCTGAAATACATATACGATATACGCGCAAAATGTAACACTAGTAGTACTGCACGCAAAAACAAACCAAATAAACATGAAAAAAGGAAAAAGACAAGTACATACTATCTCGCCTAAACTATTTACTTTATGCTTAGAGCTTGGGTGCTCAGACTTATACCCTATCAGTGATCTACCGTAAAAATATTAAGCAGCAAGCGGTCAAGTAGGTAGGCAAAAATACACAGTTTATCATTGATATTTCCGGATTTTTCGATGCCAATGGATTCTCCTAGATGTCTCTAAGAATCTGTTTTAGAATTATTGCTGTGCAGTCCCTTTAAGCCAAGATATTTGACCACGTGTTCTAGGCACTTCGTAACTAGGTGCACATTAAAGTATTTACGCGATCGACAATAGAGGAGTGAATGTGAACGGCAACAGGTTGAACCACTAAAGATTTGCAGACGATGTCCTATTAATAACAGATAACACCACAAATTTACAAGAAATGATAACGGATTTGTAACAAGGGTCAGGAGAGGTGGTACTCAAAATCAACATCGAGAACAAAAATTAGGAGCAATTAAAATATTGACAATAACAATAAGATTAGACTGAACAACAAGGTTATAGACAACTACATTTTACTTAGTTACAAATTTAAATCCAGAAGAAGAACTAAACCGAAGAATCAAATTAAGTTTGGCAGCTTTTGGTAATTAGAAAGAAGTTTTCAGAGGCAAAATGGAACAAAAATTAAAAAACAAATTATTTAATCAGAATATCTTGCTTGTCTTGACTTACTATGCGGAGACCTAAACACTAACAAAGAAAAATAAAGTGAAACACAAAGAGCTACGAGTATGAAAAGGTTAATTATGCGAATATCGTTAAGAGGCCGAATAACAAAGGAGTGGATAAAATGAATAACAAAGGTAGAAGATGCGATGGAAAAAATATTAAAACAGATATGGCGATGAGCGGATCATGTGGCGAGGTTTTAAGACGATAGGTAGACGAAGATGGTAATGCAGTGGAGGATTAGACAACGAGAAAGATCTCGAGGAAAAAATCATATAAGATCGACCAATGATACCAAAAAAGTGGCCAGCTTTAAATGGATAAAGCAAAATAGACAAAAGTAGCATTCAATAAGAGAACTTTACATCCAAAATAAATTAATATAGGCGATGATGCTGATGATCAAATGTAACGCCAAGGACTGTTTCACCAGTGGGACTGAATATAAAAAACGATACGCCGATGTACTTTTTCAGTTAATAATTCCAAATTAACTTTTGAAACCTTATTGAAGACTAATTATTCTAATATTTTCTAGTACACAGGTCACATGGTATTTCCTAAGTACATGTTGTGTCATGTGTATTGACTAAGTGTTACATAAATGTGGAAATGTGTAAATAACACAACAATACATAAATAGAATGTAACAGAAAGAAAAACAATTTAAAATCTACTCCAATAATAAGTTATTTCCCACTGAAATTCCCTAAATTAGAGTTTTAAATAATTTTCTAAGATATTGCTTCAGTTGGCAATAAAACTATGAGGCATTTCTTTAGTAATCGATTGGCATAACTTGCTAATTTGATGTGTTATTTACCTTGCACGTCAGAGTATAGGTTATGTAACCAGATAAGTTAACTTAGTTAACTATTTATTTTTCCGGAAAAGCCAACAATGGGCTACCATAGTTAATCAAAATGATTTGCAGCTTAAGTTGTTGGAGCTGCTTGTGCTTTCTTCAGAACTATCTTCCTTGCCCATATATCTTTCGTTCTTTGGCTCTGTTGTTGTTTAGCTTCTTCTAATCCTTTCGTCTTAACCCTTTCTTAAACTTGATTTGTGGGTCTTCTTGTATCACTCTTCAAAAAGCTTTTCTGTCATATATTCGTGTTTCGGGGACGTTGAAAGAGTATGTGGATGATGCTAGTTAGTCTTAATTCGTCAATCCTTTCTAGGCGCCCATAAAAACTAAGGCGTCTTTTAATAATGGTGTCCATTAAAGGTTCTTGTTTAAGGTCTGGTCTGAACATCTTTCTCCGTTTATAGCTCTAGTATCTTACGAAATGGTTCTTCCCTTAACCTCTAGTTTCTGTAACAGTTTTGCTCATTTGACGGTCAGGGTTTCTGCCGCATAAAGAACTTCGGACTTTATTACTGTGGTGTAGTGTCTCAGGTTTGCATTGATTGATATGATTCTCTTTTGGTAAAACTTCCTGCATAGGTCGTAGGCTATATCCATTTTCCTGCCTCCTTCCTCTAATGCTTTGCCATTATTGAGATCTTGACTGATCCACTCGCCTAGGTATTTGAACTCTTTGACTTTTTGCATCTTGTTGTTGAGTAAAACAGTCCTCATGGCCAACGACACATCAACACCAGAATATCTTTTACCCAACAACGATTTTATTAATAAAAATTTAAAAAAAGTAATACAAAAAAGCTCTAAAAACTCCTAGATACATAGGTATGTGTGCCTTAATTTTGTATGCTTAAATTGAATTAAACTCTCAAATGTCATTGTTAACAACAGGAAGTACAAGTTGCATTGCTGCCAATTTAAAATAAAAGCTCCTATTACTAACTAAAAAGGCACTTCTCTGTTTATCCCTTTGAAGTTAAAACTTATTGGTTCAAAGAAGACTTTTCTAACAAAGAGCTTTAATTTGCATTTCCGTAAACCGTAACACAAAATTCTGTAAATGAGTTAGCATCTACATTTTCCCAAAATTATACCTATAAATATGTGAAACTTTTTGAGAATAAAATACGCGAAAGGCTATCCTATTCCGGGCAATATTTGAAACTGTAACTAAACTTCTCTATTCCATTTATGGAAAAGCTTCAGGCTGAATGTATTTGAAGGAGAAACATTTATATCTCTGCATGAACTAAATGTGTCGATTTACTTTCACCCAGTTTCATTTACATACATTTTTCAATCGAAACATATCAATTTTTTGTCGATACTCCCACAGCGGATTCGTTTCACCTATCTAAATTGAAATCTTGAATGTTTTGTAGCCTTTAAAACATTCATTTTTCGAACCTACTTGAGATTTTTCATCTTTTGTTTGTCAATACGCTTCGAACCAAATAAACAAACACCCGCTGATGGTTTTGTAGAAAATATTCAGACATTTCCCGGTTTCCTTGTACTATATCAGTTGGGGTTTTCTCGTTCGAGTGTTTCTCTCGTTTCGCGTTTTCACTTAATTTGTATCGTTAACCTTTGTCCTTATCCTTAGAATATCTGAAATACTTAGCAGTTTCATTAAAATATTGTAATAAGAAAAGTGGGCGCACCCTAATTAAACGCTTGTTTAGCTGATGGCTTGTCATTTGTGTCCAACATCTGCAGGGAAATTTAACAACTCTGAAAATTTTGCCCTTTATCGCCGTTATAAAATTCAGACGTGGCATTTAAAAAGTGTTCTGGAAAGCTTTCCAAAGTTGGCTTCTCGTTATAACTTTAACCGGGCTATTTCGATCATTCTTCAACAATTTTTTACGAGAAGACGTATAACGTCTTGTGGATTTTCGCGAATTTAAAATTTCAACAACGGGAGCTTTAACGAATTAATTAAGCTTATGATTGTTAAGTAGCGTTGAAGTGAGCTTTATTAATCTACAGCACGTCTAATGACCCGATTTTAGTTTTCCGAGACAGTGTAATGTAATTATGCACGTGTAATTATGTAAGAGTTGTAAACAACTGCGTCAATCAATTAGGGTGTTAAGTGGAGCTTTTTACATACACTTGTTGCGTCCAAATCGACGTAAGCTCCGCTTTGGCGCTCGACGTATTGATTTTTCTGTGGGAGTTATACTGTTACAAGGACCTTAATGCAATATTGCGTGGGAGTCGTCTCAGCAAAATATTCGTTTACTGCTAAAAATAGACAGAATTTTGAATATATTTTTCTAACATGCCCATAATGTTATTGTTTAATATTTCATCCAAGATTAACTTACGCTCTACACTTTTCACGATGTTTTATTCAAGAACCAGTTTTAAATTAAACGCTACAATATTTATGGGTGAAACTTCTTTATACAATTTACAAATACGCCTGTCTTAACGCCACTTTAAATAAACCTCAACTGTCACAAACACGCCTAACCTTTTTATTAAAAAAGTATTCCAAAGAAATATATTCCAGAAATTCCGGGCACACTTTAAAAGTTTTTCGAGTAAACACCGTAAATATTTATTGGCAAATTCAACTTTGGGGGTTATAACCTTCTCTTAGTAATGATCTTATGTTTGGGCTAAAATTGTCAACAACAAAACAAGTAAAGCTTACCAAACCTACTAGAAAAAGGATAATCACATCCAGTCTAAAAAGAAAAGCACTGTCAAAAGAAATATACTCTGAACGCTTACAGGATTTACAGAGTTGAAGGCAACGTGAATCTTTCAGAAAATCTCTGTTTTTGGGATTATTCCTTCCTTGAAGAAGTTTGTTGTTATTCTTGGCCGAATTTGTACTTACAGATGTGGCCATATTATTAGAAACTGAATTAAAATTAGAAGAAATCTCAAATAGCACGTTTCGTAAGACCATTATTTAGTTTTTAACATTAAAAATAACATTAATATTTTGTGAAGTTATTTATGGGATGCTGTTAATGACATTGACAACATGCTGAAGTAATTTCTTATCATTGACTTTTTGTACCATCTGCTGCACATTTTTTTAAGAATTGACCAAATATTTTCAATTTGATTCAGATCCGGGCTATTTTTAGGCAATTCAATTAAGTAGATGAATTTGTTTCTGTCTTAAATATTCAGTGGTCATTTTCGATTTATGACATGGTGTACAATTTTGCATAGACAGATAGACACACCATCTTAAACCATTATTTCATTTTCGATATAATGAAACTGCCTAAAGTACTTTTGTAACTATTATGAGTTATTATACCATCCACATTATAGAATAAAATAGAATAGAATTTATAGTATACAGGGTGATTCACGACGAATAGTAAATATTTTAGGGGGTTGTAGTATGGACTATTTTGAGTAAAAAAGTTCATATAAACATATGTCCAATTCTCAATAATTACGGATATGTAGCTGTTTTAATGTTACCCATTAAAAGTATCATTAAACGAATTAAGGAAAGACAAATCACTTATTTATTGCATTTATTTACAACAAAATAAAACAAAACAACAATAGTTTAAAGCAAATGATCAAAAATACCACCACCGACTTCAATACACCTTCTAACTCTGTCGGGATAAGTGTGTGTAGCTCTTTTGAGTTTGTCTTGTTGTTCCTTTATGAGAGCAACACTATTCATAATGCGAGCGACCAATTCTTCTCTTGTGTTTACTCTTTCTTTGTATACTTAAAAATCTAATGGGGTAAAATCTGGCGACCTCGGTGGCCAATGAACACGACCATAGCGTCCTTTCCATCTTTCTGGGTATCTTCATTTAGATAATCTGTCACTTGATGGCTAGAATGTGCAGGAGCTCCGTCATGTTGGAAGTGCATGACCATCCTTGTAGCCAAAGGAACATCCTCTAATAACAGTTGAAGCTGGTTTTGCAAAAAGTCTAGATAAATTGGGCCTGTAAGACGATTCGGTAAAATCACAGGCCCAATCAAGTGATTGTTGATGACACCACACCACACATGTACAGAAATGCGATATTGATAATTTGTTTCAACAGTAGCATGAAGATTTTCTTCTGACCACCTATGTGAGTTGCGGCTATTGTTGATACCGTCACGAGTGAAATTTGATTCATCAGTGAACAATATTGATGGAATTACTCGGCGATTAGGAATTACCCACCTACAAAATTTCAAGCGTCTGGCTTCATCTGCTGGATGAAGGTGTTGTACACGTTGTAGATGAAAAGGATACAAGCCATGCAAACGTAATGTTCTGCATATTGTAGCTTGTGGAATACCGGTTAGTGTAGAAATTCTTCTTGTGCTTGTTAAAGGACTATGTTTTACTAACTGAAGAATGCTTTCTATTTCGTTCAAATTCTGTTCATTTGCACGCTCATAAGCAACAATAAGCAAGACGACTGCTAGGAAATGTACCAGTTGAACGCAGTTTGTTGAACGCATAACTGAACCCCCTGCAATTTGGTATTCTGCGGTTGGAAAAACGTCTAACATATTCTCTTCTAGTGGAAAGAGCATTTCCATCATAAAACCCGTACACAAATACCATATCGGCATATTCGGAATGCGTAAAGACGTGCGACATTGTAAAAAACACTTGCGAACAATGTATATGATCATAAACAACTTCAAATATCACACACTCACTTGTTTCTAGTAACTGAAGAATGACTTCTATTTCGTTTTTAAAGTGCTTAATGCTTGTCGTCTGTTTCTGTACCCGCCAACTTCAAACAGCTACATATCCGTAATTATTGAGAACTGGACATAATCTATTGATATGATATTTTAGATGATCTCTTAAGACGGTGAGTTCTGATTTTAATGGGATAATGTAAATAAATAAACGCCTTTGAAATAATGTAAACTCAATGTTAAAATGTTTATAGTTTTAAAATAGTGTTGTATATAAGTTGATTTAAGGTATCTTGATAATTAATTTTTGAAATAACTTTGTAATAATTTAAAATAGAATGTTAATTTTAAAAACTGAGATAACCAAGGAGAATTAAAAAAAATAAATAAATAGTTGAACGTTAAAGATTTAACGAAAATTTGAGTTTTAAAAGTTAACACTTAAATTTGATTTAATTTCATACAATTATTATTTGAAAGTAAATAAAAGTTATAATTAGTTAAAAGCAATATAAAAGATTGATATTATTATATAAAAAGATAATTTGAAATTGTGTAATAAAAATTTTATTTTGTTAAATAAAATTTTACTTGGAAAAAGGAGTTGTGAATTTGGAGTCAAAGCAGAAGGTGTATTATTGAATAGAAAATAAGGCAGGACTTGGTAAATTTGGAGTTAAAGCAGGAGGTGTGTGTGGTTCGTGTGGATTATAAAAGGTAGTTGTTAAATTTGTTAATTTTGTAAAAAATTTGTTTAGTTGTTAGAATTTGTTATTGATTTTGTAAAGGTTTATACAATTTGAAGATGTTTACTTTATAAATTTTTTTAAATTCATAAATACGATCCCATAAAGGACCTGGATTAAGAGTTTTCTAAAGATTAATTTTAATTATAAAAACAGATTGAGCTAGTCGGAATTTTAAAATTGTATGCAATATTTGAAGTCGGTAGAGCATAGCAATATGTTTATATGCACTTTTTTACTCAAAATCGTCCATACTTACCACCCCCTAAAATATTTACTATTCGTCGTATAAAGCGCCCTGTTACAATGGTTAACAACTAAGGTTTTCTTATAAAACCAAAGTATTTCGATTTGCTAATATTAGGTCCTACTTATAAAAAATTAAACACAATTAGACTAAATATACCCAAAATGTTTAAACTATATGGATAACCTATTAATTCATGATAAATGCTCTTAATCTTAATGCTCCATCGATGAAAAAGAAAGTATCATTTAGTTGGTGAATGTTAGCAATATTTAATAAAATTTCTATAAAATTATTTGAATTTAGAGGTTCCGAAGATATTAAATAAATATTTTTTTCTTAAAGGCTCGTATATAGGGCATTCGAGTAAAAAATGGAAAAGTGACTCCTCTCTTTGCAAATTGCTTATAGAACATACTTCACACTGATTAATACTGTAGCTGGTTTTATTACAATAAAATATTAGAGAAGAGCGACTGTTAATGGTTCTTAATTGAAATATGACTCTCATTTTGTTTATCGGTAAGTAGTAATCAAGGACTAATCTTTGCGGAGTGTGTAGAATTTCGAGCTAGATCTTGTGACTTATAATATACTTCAAGTTCCTCAACCATTCTATCAATATTTTGATTAATTTCTGCATGGTCTTGGTTGTTCCATAGATCTTCCTTATTTAGTAATACCAAAAAACTTTTTATCTAAGAGACCCAGTTATACATACTTAATTGTATTACTTTGTCAATTACTACTTGCCATTAGTCTGTGAAAACAAATATGTGGGAGTCTTTCAGTATCCATGCTCAACACCTTAACCAACCATCTCAAAGCTCGCTTAATGACTATCCCTATCAATCTATCTAATTTGAACTCCTTTCTTATTATTATTTAAACAGTACAGGTTTTTAGAAAAGTTTAGCTTTCGTTTTTTTAACACATCAGGATAGCATAAAGCCCATACCTCAGATGCATACAGTACGGTTCCTAAAATTGTTGCATTATACATTAACATTCTGGCATTATGCGATTGCATCTTTGTTTTTATCATTAGGTTTTTTACATTCGG
This sequence comes from Melanotus villosus, assembly GCA_963082815.1. Lineage (NCBI taxonomy): Eukaryota > Metazoa > Arthropoda > Insecta > Coleoptera > Elateridae > Melanotus > Melanotus villosus. Next base: position 29,727,786 of record OY720424.1, read on the forward strand.
CATTGCTCGTTTAGCTTTAATAACCATTTCATTAGAAGTTAGAAGCTTACAAAAAAAGACCCGAGGAACTAAAGGTCATATCGAGGTACGTATATTGGTTAATGATATCAATATTTATTGAATTATACTTAAAAGACGTATTCCGAGCCACCTCTTCTAAATATTATAATTTTTGATTTCAGAGTATTAACTGTCTATAAATTTTAACATTGGAAATGTTTATGCGCTCGCTTATTGAACAAATTTACAAGCTTTTTGGTACATTTTGCGACATCGGCACATCATACAACCCGATGATCTCAGAATAATAAACATTAAGCGGTCTTAATGTGTTTTGAATAACCAAATATGTAACAATTGCGTTTATAAGAAAAGCACGTTTTGTTGAGTCTACAGTCTACATACGCACCGCGTTGATGACGGCATTCACGAGTAATTAACATAGGCAGACACCGTATGTTTATAGTGTGTTTTCGATGAATAGCACTTCGACATCCGATCCAACAATAATGTTTGGTATGAGATCACCAAACATCTGCGTAAGAAGAATAGACAACTGCTGCAAGTGTAAGGAAATACGCATAGTCGTATTCATATTACAAACAGGTACAAACTGATTGCATATGTATTATCAGTGGCGTACCTATCTTTGGGAGGCGGAGGGAGCAATATGTCTTGAAGGCGCTTTAGGATATTTTAGGTCAAACACGTGTAATATTTCTTTCGACAGGAATTAAAGAGGCCACACCGCCACTATTTAAGAATATAGCTCACTCGGCGTTCCGTGAGTGAATAAAGAAAAATGTTATCCAGGAAAGGAAAAGTTTAGCTAATGTCCTTGAGCGGATAAAAGCTCTTTATGAAACAATAGCTAGCAACCTAATTTAAAAACACCATGATAGTGTGGATACAATGTTTATAGCAACACTTTATCCACCCTTCACGTTAAAATGTTGCTTTGATAAATAGATTTGACACATTAAAAGGCCACTTTTTAATTTACTCGCAGAGGTGTGATAGTTCCACAATGTCGAAGACGTAACTGAGGTAAGTTTATATGTTTCATGTATTACATATGGCATTATCATTTCCAATGTATCCGATGGTTGCAAGGATTGCGAAATCTGTGAATTTTTTTGGAAGTATAAAGTCAAGTGCTTTTTGTAGTTTAAGGGGTGAATCTGATAATAGAATCAAATCATCTGCGTAGAACAATGAAGCAACATTATTATATCCATCAATATTGACTCCCTCAATACTAAAACTAGACAAAAACTCGTTAAAATCGGCGATAAAAAGTGAAAACAAAAGCGGATTTAGTGTTTCGCCTTGAAGTACACCTTTTAAAATAGCACTTATCCCCAAGTTATATAACTTCTCTTATAATAACCTGTGGTTAATAGTGTCAAAAGCACCCTTAAAGTCTATTATTGCACAGTATAATTTCCTATTGCGTTTAGAACAAAAATATTATCAAGGCATGATCGTCCCTCCCTAAACCCCGTTTGGTTCTCTGGTAGTCTACGATACTCTGGCACCGATTGAGTGATATTGAAAATGTTGTTGAATAATCTCAAGACAAACTGCCGACGATGGTATGTTTTTAAAAAATTCATTCTGAATCCCGTCCGGGCCGGGAGCTTTATTAATATTAAGGTTATTTAAAACCACATTTAATTCTCTCATTCTAATTACAGCATCCAGATCCGTGCGAGAAGTCTCAAATACCATAGGAAAGTCAGTGGGCCCATCACAACTAAACAATAACGAAAGATATTTTTCCCAGGTAGCAATGTCAATTGATTATTTCCCAAAAATACGCACATATTAATTAGTGTCTCCTGTCTTTTACTATAATAATCTTTTTTTCTTTTTTTTTATTAAATGGCTATAACCTATAACTCTTTTTAAATTAAATTAAATATTCAGTAGGTACATAATTGACTTATCACTATAGGATTCACGTTTGAGAATTTGGTATGCTAATTTGACAGCCTATTTTTCCATCCACATTATAAATATCATTAAGCCCTTTTGCACAAATGGCACCCCAGACCATCACTTTTGTAGGAAAGTTTACATTTTGTTTGTCCAAGTTTTAGTTTCAGTTAATTGCTATTACGTGATGATAACTTGTACTTTAACCCATCAGTACTTAAACCTATGACTCTAGTGCGTAGTGATGATAGTGTGAATAAACGTAGTAATAAACACTGCCATGAATAGCAGTTTCTGGTAAGCTGGCATGTAATCATTGAAAAAAAAGTTTCAGTTTCTAATAATATGGCAACATCTATAGTTTGTACTAGCTAGTTACGTAGAAAAACAAACGAAAATATAAATTATCAAAAACCTCAGTTTTCAAGCTATTAATTCAAAGATTTTGTATATCAACAACCTCTAATAAAACTTGAATTCTTAACTTAATAATGAAGGCAATTGCGCAAACTTAGAGATATAAATAACTGAACTTTGGTGTTTTCATTATATTTTCATGAAAAACTTAGTTCTGAGCAAAAACAGGCTTCATCCAAAAAACATAATTGAAAAAAAAATATCTTTCATAACTAACCTATAATTCAATCTGGTTTATTTTTACTATCGACACTCCTAAATTCCCTCTGCATAAAATACAAAATGAAAATACTTTCATGTAGGTCAACCATTAAATTGGAGGTGAAGTTTTAAAATTGAATTTTAAAAGTCTAAAACGAATGTCTGGTAAAAAGTTACAATGGGAAAGTTTAAATATAAACAAGAGCTTTTAGAGGATGTCAGATATTGTTATGTGTCTGTTAGCAGATCTCGATACAAAGAGCAAATATATCACAACACAAAAGATGTGTACTTAAAGGACATAAAAATCAAAGCGGCAGATTTTCCGTTTGGAAACCTTACAGCTTTGAGAGTTCGAAAAAGCAATTTTTATTGTACAAAGAAGAAGCTATATTAAGCTTGTTATTTTTAGTATTTTATGGCAAATAATACTTACTTTTTCAAAAACAGGGATAATCTCTGATTTTGTTTATTTCGTCGAATGCTGTTGGGTGCTATTTTTTCCTCTGAGTCCTCCCTGAGAAGGTATTTTAAAAACTATCAAATTTTAGCTTAGACAAAACTGATGTTTTTCTCAATTTTAATAATTATTTCAATTCCTTGAAATTCCAGGAGTTCAACTCATAAAACTTGCATTCTAGTTCTTTACCGCCTTGCTTGAAGGTTTAAAAGTTTATCTAAAAGTAAAATGTAACGTAGCTATAGGAATGATACAAAATAACTTTAATAAATGTTTCATCTCTCTAATCCAGGTTCCGTCAAGTGTTTATTTTTTTAAATTATTTCAAAATGAAGGTTAATCGAATACAAAACTGTCCGAAGGATTTAATTTTATTTTATAAAGCAACTTCTAGTCTATAAAATCAAAACATATTTGTGACATTTATTTTAAGTTTCATCGTCTAAAACTCCTTCTTAGTTCATGTAAGTTACCTTTCCTACAATTTTTGACAAATTGTCCCAGGTTTATACCAATATTGATTTGTAAATATTACTCCCCTTCCAGTTCTTTTTCCTCCTGTCTCCTCCATTATATCTTATAACTAAATCTCAGATGAACATCCGGACTACCCCTTTCTGACCTTTCTCCAAGTACCAATTTAACTAACATTTACCTTATCCGCTTCCTTCACATATTCTAACGCGAACCACTTAGTGCCGTAGGTTTTAATTTCCGTTAGTAAAACAGTTCCCCACAGACATCTTGAACTTATTTCCTATTTCCAACTTTAACTAAAAATGTTAATTTTTGAACGCTAATAAGCCACCGATCTTCTTCGTTGAGGAGAAAATTTAACGAAAATTGGAAGGTTTTAATATCGCATGTTAGCAAAAGTGAAGGGAATATGGAACAAGACGAAGGGTAAACGCGATCATCACTCAGACCTATCACAAATCTTATGAATAGAATATCAAACACAAATTCCATTTATTTTTCTTACATTACTTTAAGGCAGTTTGCTCCATTCTTGCGATATTTTGGATTATATTACTTTTAAGTTTATTTTTGCTTTTACATTATGTTTACATATTTTGGTGGATTCGATAAACCTTCAGTAATGAAATTCAAAATACTCTTCCGAATTCCTTAATTAAATTCGTATTTAAAAATATCTACAACTTAACCGAATATTTAAAAAACAATAAGGTAAACATTGGTTTTATTTCCTCAACGGTTAGATATTGACATGTTTCCTTGCCTGTCAGATCTTGTTAACATCGTTTTTATTCAACACAAAAGAATAAAATAAGAATATAAAAACCTTTGTGAGGCGAATGCTTTTATTCTTATTCACATTTCAACCTTTCAAAGTAAATAGGACTATTGGCAAATATATTTAAGCATATAATGATGCCAACTTGTTCCCTTTGAATGCAATATCAGATGTTATTTCCATTTTTCAAAACGTTAAAATGTTTTTTTCTACAACCACCATGGAAAGTGGGATTTTCAGACTTCGTCTCCATAGATACGAGTATTGAAAATGAGTGTTTGCCGAACAAGTGAAATTAGCGTGCGGAAAATTTACTTTCCGCACGCACATGCATGATTTTCGGTGCGGCAAAGTATAATTTTGCCGCACCGAAATCAAAATGTCATAATGACATTTGATAAATGTCAGATTTGATTTTGCAGAAATATTTAAATTTTTTTATGGAAATGTGGTTGTAGAAAAAATAGTGTGTAATACATGTGTTGAAAGCTTGTATTTGCCACTCTCATGTGACTGCAGCACTCACTATCGTTCGTGCTGCAAACTTCACATTCGTGTGGCAAACGCAAGCTTTCAACACTTGTATTACAAATTACTATTAACCTTTCTTTTCGAAGATATGTATAGATTTAATGCTTTCAAAACTACATACATACTAAACTTTTGTTAAGTTATTAATAACAAACACTTAATATCCAGGGGAAATTGTGCACAGAGTAATTAAACTGAAGATGATTAAGCATCAAAAGACTAAATGTAAGGATAACAGAGACAGTAGGCTTTTAACCACCTACGTGCATCCTTTTTACTGATCGGTTCCTCATTAGTCGTATGTTAATGCTTCGTAAGCTTACATTTCAGCTCTCGCAATTACTTTGTGAATTTCCAACTGAACATTTACTTGGTTTCCGTGAAATTTAAACCCACGTATTAAGTTAAATGCTGTACGGAATGCCTGTTCGGCTTTAGGTTGCGTTTTGTTTGGCAACAAACATTTAATAGTTGATGATGTAAAGAATCCTACAGAAACGGAATAAATTAATAATATTAATATCAGAACAAGTTTGCTCTAATGAAACAAAATAGAAATAATTCCGTTTATGATTTACTATGCAGCTAGGTAAATTCGTTGAAGTTCGTATATAGTATAAGTGGTTCAAAAATGTTGTGCCCCACAAAAGATTAAAGCTTACTTAACTAAATATTTATCATGTTTTACTACTGGCTTGGAACAAGGTATTTAGAAATAGCTGAATCTAAATTACAATATATATAACATAATTATTGTATTACAGATTCCCATCCAGAAAACTATTTTTTTCAGTTTTTGTCAAACCAATGTTATGGCCACCATTCAACGTAATCTCAAAAAATTAGGGTAAACAAAGCCAAAATTGATTGTTAGAATGGAATGCAGGGCAACGGTAGGTCGAATATAATCATAACTTGATTAGAGTTTACGCTATTTAAAGTTCCAGAAATGCCTATCGTGGAACGGAATTTCGCTGAGCGCTACGTATGTACCTCACTTCATGATACAAGGAAAAGTAATGTATTTCAATGACAAGTGGTAAATCGGAATAATAATAACAAAGCAGAATTGAAACATCTATCTTAACCATTATTAAAATTGGACTTCTTCGAAGTTCGAAATTAATATTACCGAAAGAAAACTTCGAATAATTTAACAAAAAAGAAAAAAATTAAATAACTGAGCCTAAAGGTAAAAAAGAGGAAAAGAAATAAACTTAACATTGGCCAAGTCAAAATAACAATTTTTTACATTAGAAAGCTTTCGTTTGGTTATTTCCAAATCCTGTGACGTTTCTCCAAGTGACGCAGGGTTAAATTAATTTTAAGTTAATCGAAACAACATAATTAACTAGTAGCAACTAGAAATTGTTAGACTCTGTTTGTTTACTGTAAGTTAGAGTTCTCCAACTTTGACAAGAGAGGTGAGAATTTCGTACGTGATTTACAGGTAGCTGCGGTATAAAAGTGGAATGGAACATTGTCAGAAATATGGTCGAAGGGTCCATTGAAAGATATGAGAAATAACACGAAAAAAGGAAACCTAATGCAGAAACGAAAACCCCCTTTTATGAAATATCTTGTAAGCTTTCGAATATATATTTTGACAGAAAATATTCGAAATCCGTAGTAGCTACGGAAATGAGTAAATTAAGTTTAGACAAGCAATTCTGTAATAATTGTTGAATTAGTCGAGTTAATAAAGTTGCCTGAAATAAAGTGAAAATTTAGATACTGAGGAAGGATCCTAATTAATATTATTATTATTTATATACCAATGTACCTACATGTATATTTTTCTGAAAGCGTAAATAGGTGACTAAGCTTCAAGACCAAGCTTAGATGTAGAGTAGACTTTTAATATGAGCCACAATCTTGACAATTACCTCTACTATTTAAAATTTGTAATAATTATACATTTTTAAAATATGCAAGCTTTGCTTTTACATTAAATCTTGCATAACAATCTTTCCTTCTTCATCCTCGTAATTTTATAATACTATAAGTAATTTATTAAAGAAATTGGTATTAACATTTTATTAATTTCTAATACGATACGAATTTTAAAAAATATAAATTATAAAGTAAAATATTTTTTCTTGCTCATATTAAATTTTAAAATAAAGGCTGCAGATCATTATTGGGAATTTAGAAAAAATTGTGGAAACTATATACCTTGTTCCTAAATCTCTAAAAACGCATTCATGCATTTTATCAGAAGTAATATCACAAGATCTCCTGATTTCTACGATAAATTTTTATTTTGCAGGATTCTATTTTGCGTAGCAAGAAACACGAAAGCAACCTGCTTGGTAAATCCCGACTCCGAAGGAGGAGGGGTTTTACCTAATGTCAGTTTGCTTGAGTGATTCTGATTAAAAGCAAAAAAAAAATGAGTGCTTAAAAATAAAAGTTTATCTGAGAAAATCAGAGTGGTCGTGTGGTATTTGGTGAGATAAATTCCAAAGACAACGCAAAATAAAACAATTTAATTATTATTGTTTTATTTAACGATTTTAGAACATTAAAAATATAAATATTAGACATTATTTTTAAACTTGAAATATTAATTAACTGTCACACTGACAGTTATAACCAATAACAACTGTTTATTTACGTGGTAACGGAATTTTATCAGTATAATACTGTTCCCATTGAATTTTCAAGTGTTTTGCATCTCGAAAACGTTACCGTTAAAAAACTAATGCCTAAGTAAAGATGAGTAAAACAATAGTAGATTATTCTACAAGTAAAGAAAAGTGGCAGTTTTCTAGCGAGTGGAAAATGTTTGATTCACGAGCGTTAGCGAGTGAATTACAATTTCCACGAGCTAGAAAACCACTTTTCTTACGGGTTGAATACGCTATTTTTTTGTGTAAGTACTAAAAGTTCGAATGAAACTAATTTTCTAGACAAATTTATCAAGGTTATGTTTGTACGGAAACATAGCAACTACAACACGTACATAGTAACAAGTAAACAAACAGACTGTGTTGCTAAGGAATGAAGTGGTTGCTAATGAGTAAAGTGTTGCTAATGAGTAAAGGTTGCTAACGAGTAAAATGCCACATTACTTTACTATTTTCTACATAGTAAAATGACCGTTTACCATTGACTACACAAAAAAATGTCTTTCCCACTTGTTATATTGAAAAATACAGTAGCAAACCAAGTTTCATCTCATAGAGACCTGGTTTGCTACTGTATTTTTCAATATAACAAGTTGGAACGACATTTTGTTTTACTCATCTTTACTTATTATCCAACCCACTATAAGTATCCGTAATGGATGGTCTCAATACATTTGTTTAAAACGAATGCCTACTACCAGTACCTGGCGCCCTCTAGCGACTTTTATGAAAATACTGTTCGTCGCACGTGTAAATTCACTTAGTTAGTGTGCATACCAAATTTCATTCAAATCGGTGATGGGTTTCCTTAAATAATCACCAAAAACTATTTTCAGAGGCCACCCTTCGGGTGGGCAGTACGTCCCTTAAAATTTGAAATTGGCGAAAACAAAAAAATACGTGTAGCCTATTTGTCGATTAGTAACACGCTGGTGAAGTTTCCCGAAATAAATCTGGACCACCCTGTATATTTAAACACGTTGAATTCGGAAACGAGGGTGTAAACATTGATGACAAAAAATTAAACCACGTTAGATTCGCCGATGACATTGTAATAATAGCAAATCGTGTGGATGAAGCAAAATGCATGCTCGAGAGGTTAATTGAAGTGTCCGGTGGTGTTGGATTAAAAATTAACAAGGCAGCCAATTTATGACCAACCTCGTGGTGAGCGAGGCCATATAGTTATATTGAAGATGAGCGTATTGAGGAGGTAAGCTCCTATAAATGTCAGGGGCATGAGATCCGCATTGGCAGGGATAACCAGACGTGTGAAATCAACAGAAGAATATGTTTATCCTGGGCTGCATTTACAAGCTAAGGTATATCTTCAAGTCTGGTATCCCAGTATGTCTCAAAAGAAAGGTATATGAACAGTACATTATGCCTTTCCTGTCTTACGGTGCTATAACTCTAACGCTGACAAAGAACACTGTGAACAGATTAGAGTAGCACAGAAAGGCATGGAGAGGGCTATGCTGAACGTATCTTTGAGAGAGTGCCAAGCACAACCATACATAAAAGACAGGTAGGTACATCAGATGCAGTAGATTAAATAGCAATAATGCTTAAAATGTAGCCAGAAGAACAGATAACAGGTGGACCAAAGCAATGTTAGAATGGAGAACCAGGTATGAAACTTTCGGAAGTAGGGCCTCTACACCAACCCGTTGGCCTTATGACATCAGGCGAATAGTTCCAAACTGGTTGAATGTTGCTAAAGATCGTTAAAAATCGCATGGATTAAGGGAGGCCTATGTCCAACAGTGAACGTGAAGGACTGTTTGGTGATGATAATAACTAGTAGATCATTGTCTCTTGTTATGCGCAATAGTTCTTTTAGGGACTGCTTGGTCTAGTTTCTGATGCTCCGGAACCAGGAATCCAACTTTTTCCCTCAATTTTATCTTCTATAATTAATCGGAGAATATTTTCGGGCTGCGAAGCATATGGCCAAAATATTTCATTTTGCGATGCGTTCAGGTGTGTATGTAGCCTTCGTAGTACGTTTTCATTTCAGTTCATACGATTCTAAGTATCCTACGGTAACACAACAATTCGAAAGCCTTAATCCGATTCATGATTGAGGCTTTTAGCATCCATGATTTAGAACGGTATAGGAATATGAACAAAACGAAGTTGCGAAATACTCTTAAACGGATGAAAATGCTTAGACGACACCATAATAACACCGACGTCGTTTTAGTGCAGACTAATCTAACCATTTCTATTGGCGTATTAATTTCGAAGTCTGGGCCAACATCGTAATTCAACCAACTTCCGAGATATTTAAATCAGTTAACTCTTTCGATATTTTCTCTTCTTAAGACTACAGCTAAGTATGTTTTGCTGGCAGCCATTAGGAAAAACAAAGGATAAAAATCCTCAAAAAAAAATGAAAAACAAAAGGCATGAGGAAAAACAAGAGGAATTTTAAAAAGGTTAGGAGCTTAGTAATACAAACAAAGATAATTTATAGTTTTGGCAAAACGGATAGATGCACCTATTTAGGAAAATTGATACAAGGAAACCGAAAATAAAGTTGATGGCGGAGAATCGTGCACTATCTAACCTAAATGGACTGCTAAATAATAGAAGCATACCTCAAAATAATTGGTGGATTTCTAAAATACTTACTCAACGGGTTGTCACATATGGTGGCAAAGTGTAAACGTTGACAAAGCAGGACAAAAGACTTTAAAAATATGCAGAAAAATGTTAAAAAACAATAAGAAAATCGAATAGCTGTGTACGAAAAATGTATAGAAATCGGGGATGGTAAGGGGTGAATAAGCCCAACACATAGCCTCTATCATTCAATTGTTTACCTCAGGTTTAAGCGGTGCATCCTATTTTTACTAACAAGCCCCTGGCTACGGAACACAAACGATATATCCAAAAATAAACATAAGCGCCAGAGAAAATGCTAGCACATTATACATACATATCTGAAGATAATTGAATAAATCAAATAAAATGAACACTACCGTATTAAACTAAATGCATACTAGATGTATACATATTCCCAAGAAAAAGTGGAAAATTTGTCTTTACACGTTAAATATTTATCATTCGGTCTCCGGAAAGAGCCGTAAGAAACAAAAGAAGCAGAAGAACTGGAATGAAGAGCGGGAAACCTTAAATTAGAAAAGCAATTTATCTTTTATTCGAATATCAGAAGCCCTGTAAAAACCAACAAAACTATTAATAAAACATATGTATACTACTATGAACTACCCCCGGATAGCTCATTATTAGGGTCGTCCTGAAGGTTCGATAATTTCTTTAGTCTTTTTAATTGTAAGTATATAATTTTGTTATATAATAACAATAGATCAATCATAACAACGGTAACTTTTTATGCAGATTTATTAACATTATCTTTTTTAATTTATATCCTATCTTCCTTAGCTTTGTCTCACTGTTAACATTTATTTATAATAGTTTTAATACACTCACGCAGCTGTGAGCCCTATCCAAATCAAATCAACTTAAAAATCCAAAATTAGAACTCTGCAACCCCCTATCTAATTCAAATATCCAGATAAGCAGAATAATCCTCCAATCAACTCCAAGGTCCAGATAAGCAGACTCCAATATTGAGATGAGCAGGACAATTTTTCATTTAACTCCAATATCAACTTACGACTTCCCTTTTTCTCACAGGAAAAACCTCTTATTTCTTTATTTTATCTTCTCTTAAAGGGAAACACAACTTCCTTTTTAAGAAGAATAATTAGCAGTATTTTTTATTTATATTTCGCTTGTCTCGCATTGCCCCTCATATTTTCTTCCAATAAAAAAATCTTTCCTGCTCCTTGGTAACGGTTATAAAATAATAAAATTGTTTCAGCACACACCCCTACGTTTCTAGCTATTTAAATTACAATTACAACATAATAGTATATTGTGTTATTAGGAGTCAAAGTGTCATTTTGTGTGCCGAGTATGACGTTTGAACGACGAGCGAAGCGAGTCGGGCAATTTCATACGAGGCACACAAAATCACTTTTTCTCCGAATAGCACATCTTAGTTTTTCTTTAAACGCATAAATTAAAAGCAATTCAGCAAGAAAATTTAAAAAAAAGTCCAAAATGAACGTCATACCAGCTGTCATTGCTACGGATTGTTTTTTATAAAAACAGAAAAATTACGAATTGACATTGGCTCATTTTGTCGTTTTTACTCCTAGGCAGACAAAGTAGTCACTTTTACTCCTAACATGTTAACTATTCTACCCTGTTTATCCAGATTCTTATTTTTACATTTCACTTATGAATCAAATTAAATTAAATCTGCATAAAACTCAATTAATAATCAGTTAAAATAAATCGAACTCCAATACATATTACACCACAAATATCATCTCAATACGTATTTCAGAAACTAAGTTGCCATCCTGACTGTTAGACCTGACAATGACAATATTGGTTGGAGTAAGCCTTTGGAAGACACAATAGCTAAAAGATCAATTAATAATCTAAATGAAAATTTAATCAATTTTATTAGAAAAACATGCAAAGTTCAAAGTTCGGACAATTTACAAAAAGGTATAGCTAGAACCTGGGATGTTATTAAAAAAAATATCATGAAACCATTAAGGGACTAGGGACAAAGGATTGTTTCTGTCTGAAAACTGATAAAGGAAATGAAATATCCATTTTTGATAAAAAAATATTACTTTAAAAGAAATGACGTATTGATTAACAATAGACCGTACGGAGTGTCGAACAAATGTTTCTTAAGGAGTGTAGCAGCTAAAATATAAGAGATAATCAAATACTGTCCGACGCTTATTCCCTCAGCTTTCAGGTATAAGCTCACCTTGCCCCCCAATCCCGAAATAACTAAAATGTATTGTATTGCCACGCAAAGAAAACTCCAGAAACGAAAACCATAAGAAGAGACGGGCTAATAGAACATATATACTAAGAGGTAAAAACCTGCTAAATATAATTATCGGCTAAAAGATGCTTGGAATGACACTGAACGTGATATGTAGAACAGATCCATGGAACACACGGAAAGCAGAAACTATTCTAAATTTAAAAGCCAAGCGATATTACGAAAAAGGTGTTCAAAATAGTTAAGAGAAAGGGGTTCCATTAGAAATAAATTTTCTTCTCCTTCTTGTTCATTAATTAGGCCTTGGGACTGTTTTCTTTTGATTTTACCTCGATTCTCCATGACTATAATCAGCGCTTTGGTGGTCTGCCTGGTAGTCTTCTCCCTTGTGGTTTTTCAAATAGTACTATTTTAGCTAATCTGATATTTTAAACGGTAAAAATAATTAGCATGGTCAAAGAGAACACATCTCTAAACAATACCTTAGAGAGATTGATTTTTTCTTTATTTTCTTAAAATGTTGCCATTGAAATACTAAATTGTCATGAAAAACTGCCAAATTTTTCAACTCTTATCGAACAATAATTTTTCGCTTTAGAAAGACCGTATTTTTTTGAGGTGCATATTTATGTATTATACTAAAATATTATAGGTATATGGTAATATCACAAGAATAGCATCAAGATAAGACATTCAATTAGCATTACAAGAAAGAACCTCCCAAGAAACTGTTAGTCAACAATTTATCGGAAAACCAAGTGGGGCACAGAATGACGAAATAGAATACAATACAAAAAAGTGAAAACTAACGGGTGGTACTACAAGTACCATGTAATCAAATAAACTATCCATAAAACTGGGAAAAAGTGCTTTCTTTAACTTCATTTTAACTTATTTCATCTGCTCATTGCTAGGTAGGTACCAATATCACGCAAAACTTTAACATCGGTTTTTCTACCAGTGATGGACCTTTTAAGTGCAGTTTTTTTGAACGTACAGTATTTTTCTGTAAGAGGGTGTGAATCAATGAAGCGTTTAAAAAACAGCAAGCAACGTTAGACACAATAAACATTAATTTTAAAATAACGTCTGATAAGGTCGGAAATGTGGTTATAAATATCCAGGATGATATTTCCACCAAAGTGCCTCGCATTTTGTGCCGTGAATTCTAAAATATAATATTATAAGGATTTAGACGTAACGATATTATTTTTAGTAGCACTTAAAGCGGGCCTTTAAATTAGCCCCTGAATAATTTAGAGATTTTCTATTCTTTTGTCAGTTTCAACCACGTTTTCCACAAATTTACATTAAATTGCTTGGGGGTTGCTTGTATTACTGACGGAAGTAATTCGTTTTTTAGAGAAAAAGTCGTGGCGAATAACAGTTCAAATTTACTGCCTTTTCGTTATCGATGTGTGGGCAGAATTGTAACTTTTTGATTGCTTCGATTCAATTTAGTAAATCGATTATAACTCAAAAAGCGTCACTTCCTGATTGTGAAGTTGGTCGGATGGACGTGTCATCCCCTATCAGGTAGGTACGGGAGCGTGTATTATCGGCCATATTCAGGGTATTTTGCGGAAAAATACCACCGACCAACATCAATAAAGCTTAGAAGCTTAAAAGCTCAACGTAATCTGAAAATTAATATTCGTATCAAATTTAATCTGTAAAATCCATAGTCAGGTAAAACTCCAAGAATGGGATCCATTTTAAACCTTTATCGCGAGTTTATTAGAAAGTCGGCCTCTTTTATCCGTATAGCTAAACAACTTAAAGCTCGTCGACACTAAAATTTGAAATTAATATTTTATTAAGGAGGGGGGCCTTCTTATTATTCTGATAAATTAAATGTGTTTCAATCGATACTGAAACGCGAGAGTTATGCCGCAAAATTTAATTAAGCTCGGCACAATTAACACGTTTACTTAGGGCTTTGGCACACAATAAGACTTTGAATGCAGGATAAAATGCATGCATAAAATGATATTATAAAGGGCGGTTAAGGGGGGAAACTTTACTGTTGTGTAGTTATAATCCACAATGGGGGTAAAATACGCCCGCGATTATTATTAGGCTTTTGAACGTTATATTGAGAGGTTCGGGCTTCTCATAACATTGCGGGGGTGCTAAAGTGGGTTTGACAGGGTTACGCGAAATTGCTGGTAAGTATGATTTTCTGCTTACGTTCAAGACGAACTGGAGGATGATGATGTATAAGTAGAAGAGCATTATGTGAATATTAAGTAGGTAAAATACTGGATATTACGAAAGTTGTGGGCGGAAGGAAGTTACAAGTTTTGGTAAAAATGCACTTTGAGCCTAAGTTCCTAATCTGAAAGTAAATTATCTTTTTGGGGAAGATTAAACTAAATTTACCAAGTTTACTATGGCAGTGAAACAAGGAGGTTTTTACAAAAGCACTTTTGGTAAACAAAGAGAAACTTTTTAGAATTTATATATTATTATTGTTTTGTCTTAACTGGACATTTTTGTTCGGCCATTTTGACAAATCGATCTAATTTAATAGAAGCTATAATATAATAAAACATTTTAAGAATTTTTATTAATTGGACTTTTAACGATTTAAATACCTCACTTGTGGTTTACTCGTTTCTTTGCGCCTTTAACACTCATTTTCTTTTCCAGAGCTTTCTTCACTTTTACTTTTATTTAGCCCTTTATTAACAATTTATTGTCTCCAACAAGTCCTACCTTGCGACAACTATGAAGTAGGAAGGACAAACGAGTATGAACTTGGAAAACATCCTAACCTAGTAATAAGTCAAAAAATATGAGTAAACTTAAAGGATATTGAATCATCGAAGAAATTTCGAAAATGCAGCAGGAATTAAAAATTTAACCTTATCAAATTCAGAATAATTTAATAGCAAAAAAGCATATATGCAGCAACTCAAATAATAAATAACTGTTGAAATGTTTATATTGCATAAAATAGCAGCTTAAACAAAATTTAGTTTATGTAGTATATAAAAAAGAAATAATAAAGAATGTTAAGTATACGGCATACATTTAATTAATCCATATTTAGATGCAAACGATCTAAAAATAGAGCCCGAAAATCAAATTTGTAATAAAATCTACATTTTTGAGGCAGGTCTCTTGCATTTTAAACCTGTTAGATTTATTTATGTAGCAACTTAATGTAACTTTTGCTATTTAAACGCCATAAAAATTCCCAAAAATGCTAATTTCCTCTAAAACGAATGCGTGAAAGCTGCATAAAAATTGCGCTAACTGGTTTAAAATAGTTCAAAACAGGTGAAAGGATTCGAATAAACAGAGTTATTTCGAACAAGGAAAACATTCCTTGACACCTCGAAATTGTCTTACATTAAAGCTTCATCGGTTTTACCCAAAAGCCGATTAATAAGTAAAACATAAAAGCCTCCAAAGTTTCTGCTATCTTACTTCCTTGTACAACAAAGACTTGACCTACTTCAAAAAGGCTTAAAAGACTAGCCAAAATTACACCAATTATCTGAATTCTCTAAACATCTCGAAACCTCCAACTTGAAATCCCAGCATTGTCATAGAAACAGACGTCGCATTGAACGCCCACTACGAGAATAAAACAAACACCTCTCGTTCGAAGGAAATTTGCGCGAATTAAAATACGGGATAATTATAAGATGTACACAAATACTGCTAAATGTAGAAAGAAAAAAGATTATACATTTTTGAAGATGTCGAAATAACGAGGCGGGATAATTAAATCTGGAATCCCGAGGGAATAAAAAGGAAAAGCTACTTGAGCCTTGAGCTGTTGAATTAAAGTTTCCCGAAAGAGCACGGGAACGTCAGTCAAAACAAAGTGTTAATATAATACGAAACAAGACGGAATATTTCAAGAGTTTGGATGTTTGAAAATACTCGTCAGTTTCAGATGTACTAAAACTTTAATAATAAAACTACAGGAAGCTGTAAACTTAAAATACCGCGAATAAAAATCAGAAACCAAACTGTAATCTCCAGAAACTTCCATAAGACTTAATAGTATAGATAAAACAACAAATCGATGGGGCGTTTTGTTGAAACGTAAAATATAATAATCTAAAAGACAGGACAATTAAAACTGACGACCCAGGAGGGCTGAATCCAAAATTGAATTGCAATCTGAATTATATCGGGGTTACTTATTAAAAAATAAAAGCTTAAACCCTTCTTCTTGTTGCTGGATAATTTTTTTTGGTTACAACCCGCAGTTTTCGCAGAAGGTAATTTAATATGTGCTGAATATATTTTTACTTTTTTCATGGAGAATACTTCGGTAAGTTAAATGAAAATGTTTGTGGAAGATATGGAACCAAGTTTTTGCTTTGAGTAACAACATCCGATTCTTAAAAACACGCTAAGGAATTAAATATTTTAATTTGTTTGTGTCGGATAGTACTTTTTGATATTATTAAAGCCATATTTTCAAAAAAAAACACCACGGATTTCCAAATCATTATTTTTGCTATTCACAACAGAACGAATTCCGAGAAATCTAGAATTTTACATATAACCGTTCGACATTTTAGGATATATTTTAAATCAACATACATAGTTGCATAAACAAACTCAGTTGAACATTTAATAGTTTTTGATTTGCTGCTTGTATATGAAAGTTTAAGTCATCCTGCTTTAAGCAAAGCATGCAGCATATCTACCCACGCTTTTACGTGAAAAATAAAAATAAATTAATTTCATTTTGATGTAGGTTGAAAATTTATATGGCGTTTGTGGCCTCTTATAAATACCATTATTCCCTGTTTATTTATTTTTTAGGCTTAACTGAACTGCAGGTAACTGAAAAGGTACTAAAAACTTATTATAAATCACGATTTTTTTTGTTCCATCTAAAACCTTGTGTTATGTAATTTCGGTTTGAATAGCAGCAGATTTAAACGTGAATAATTGCAGTTATCTATTTCCAACTATCATCGAAAATATTAAAGCGTTCGTGATGAAACAATATTTGGTATGCTTTTCAAACACAGCAGATATATTTCAGAGTTTTTTGTGGTAGAATGTGGAAATCTGTATTTATCATTCCTCACGGTAAACTTCTACGTGCTTTCCTTAAGCTTTAGCTACCTTGAGAGGCTACCAACACACTTCTTCAACAATACGAAACACAATTGATGGGAATTGTAAAGGTACGAATACGTTATGGGGATTTTATAGTTTAGCTTGAATTTTTTTTCCGCCCTTTAACAGGAAATTACGTGAGTAGTTTGAAAAGTAAGGCAAATGAAAAAGCAAATGCGATTAAATTTGACCAACTTGTATATATTTTTCAGCATAATCTCTATTAAGCTGGACACATTTTGCCCAACGATGTTCGAAAGTCATTATACCGTTTTTACAAAATGCAGGTCTGCAAAATAGCCATTCACAGCATTGTTGTCGGAAAATCGTTCTATTGCGAGCCATCTTTTGAGAGTTCGGAAACAAATAGAATTCAGCCGGGGCTAAATCGGGTGATCCAACAATTAGAACCTGAATTCATGGATTTTTACCATGGAAACCGTTAACATGTGAACAGGTGCACTGTCTCCTGATGAAAGGAGATTTTCTTGGCAAGGTGTGGTTGTTTTTTCTTGATTTCTTCGCTCAAATTTTGCAGAAAACTTGCATAGTACTCTCCAGTGATTGAACATCCTTTTCCCTAATAGTCAAAAAGGATCACACCTTTAAATCCCAGAAAACCGATACCATGACCTTGCCGGCAGACGCTATTGTTTTCGCCCTCTTTGAAGCAGGTTCCCCTTTGACTGTCCATTGTTCTGATTGTTTTTTCGACTCCGGGGTGTAGTGGAGGACCTACGTTTCATCGACGGTCACGGACAGGCGCAAGAGGTCATTGGGGTTACGCTTGAAACGCTTCAAGCACGCAGCCGAAATGTCCATTCGAACGCATTTTTGGTCTAGTCACCAAACGCGGCATACATCGCGCACAAGTCACTGCGGCCCCTTTAAAGTCAGCAATCCACAAATGTAAGGTCTTAAATGAAGGGGAAGGCTTTCCAAGGACACGATCTAGCTTACTTTTTATTTGGGTGTTTACACGTTCGTTTACTTCGCATGACCAAACAATATCGGTCGTGCATCGATTTTGATCATGGTACTGCCAGCTCTGCGTAGTTTATGTTACTTTTCAAACGACCCACGTCAAACTGGAAGGCTTGATTCTTTAGCAACATTTAAATTATTTAAGGAAGTAGTTCAACAAGAGAAACAGACATTCCTTCTGCGCTATCTTACATATGTAATAATTACTGCTAGGCTTAAATTAACTAAATCTAAATGGCAAATCCAAAGTATAGTGCATTTTTAATCGGCGGTTGGGTTTACTGTTATATAGTGAGTTTAACACTAAAGCATTAGTATGAAACTGCAATTTATCAAAATACTCTTCACTAATAGATATTATCTTGAGATCACTAAATATCCGCATTTGTAACATAGTATGATGGATGGATAGATGGATGTATGTTGGGTTGAGGGTGAGTGTGTCACTTGCACTTGGGCCTCAGTTAGGCCCATTGTGCTATCCGTTGCAACATCCTCACCTTAGACGCATTAGTCAAGCCATACTTGCCAGATGGATGCTGCTGATACTGGCCATATTAGGCAAGTCCCCTAGCATGGATCATCTGATTGGAGCGATTGCATGGCATTCGCACAGAATATGCACAGGTTGGGTTCTCGACTAGTCCCATCCTGTGCATGTGCTTATTTAGTTTACAGTATCCTGACAAATATTCCTACAACAAGTAGTAGTTGGCCTCTTGACAGCTGTATCCAAAAGTTTGCCGTCTTCAATAAGGGGCTTTTGATTGCCATCCTTGCATGGTGGCATTTGTTCATGTTAACCCATTTTTCCCGATGGCGACTGCGGGTTTCCTGTTCGATTAAGGTATTGAGCGCAGTTTGAGATAGTGGGAGTGCTGGTTCGGTACCAAAAAAGGGTTGTTCCGAGCCTTGCCTCTCCAAACCATCCGCTCGTTCATTAACGTATAGTCCAGAATGTCCTTTAACCCGTTGACTAGTTCTAGGACATTGTCGATAGCGAGTTATTCCAAAGTGCTGCAATATTAGAGTATATCAGTGATACAACTTTGCAGTTCTTCAGTGCCAACAGAGCAGCTCTGCTGTCGCTTACAATTCTGATAGTCTTGTTCCTGATTCTACCTACAAAAATTGCACTTGCACCCTGTATTATGGGTGCAGCCTCCGCTTGAAAGACTGTGCTTTCTTGGAGAAGATGCTTGCCCCTGCGCCTTCGGTGACGGTCCCCAAAGTCTGTCCATTGCATGACGGCACTGCCAAAAGACCATACTTGCTTTTTCGGTTTTAACCTTTATATGTCTTCCCCAATTTAGATTTTTGTCCAGTATAATTCCCAGGTATTTACTTGACTTCATCTGAAAGGTTAGGGGAATTTTGAAAAGTTTTGGTGTCCTTTGGATGACAACCTTCCTCATACATGATGCACTGGTAATTATTCACAACATTTAAATTGAAATCTTTCTATTATTCCAATGTTTGAGTTTGAAGCGGTTCCCACAATTGGATTCCATATATCCACACTGGCTTGAAGAACACTTTGTAGATTAACAATTTGTTGTCTAAGGAAAGTTGGGAATTTCTACCGAGATGCCAGTAGTACTTATTAAGTTTCAGGTTCAACTGCTTGCGTCTTTTTCCAAATGTGGCTCCCCCAGGTAGGACCCCTTTCCAAATGCATGCCTGAATGTATTGCTACTTATGACAAACATCGTTGGATTGACAAATTAATTTGTTTGCTAATGTCAGATTGTAAAAGTGGCCCCATTAACTATGAATAACCTCTGTTAAAGCTAAGAAGACTTAGAAGCCCCACGTTGCGAGCCAATAAATGCTATGATGGGTTTCTTCTTTTAGCTTTTAAGTTAATTGCAATCTTAAAATTTACTTACCCTGACAGAATCTTTATTACTTTTGCTTTTATTTTAAGCTCCGGCTAACTCTCTTAGGCATTGATGAGGTTCTTAATTTGAGATTTATTTAAGTTCTTAATTAAATTCAGTTAATTTTGTATCAATAAAGTCAAATTATAAAGTGTAATACAGATTTATTAACAGATTGTTAATTATAAATTTAGCACACATAAATTGCCTACTATTCCCTAACTAAATAGAATCTAATTTAATATTACTAAAAAATCGCTCACGTTTGTTAAGTTCTTATTTAATGTTCTCACTTTTCAATTCAAGCATCACTTTCGGACTTCTTCCAGTTCAATTAAATATGCATCACATTCCAAATTCTTCCAATTAAACTTCTAATCTTCTTTTATACATTTCAATATTCAAATATTTTAATCACTTAATTTTTTTTAATGATAATTATTTTATATTTACACCATTAACAGGCTTTTATATCTTCCATAATTAATTTCATTTAAATAATCTTGCTTTTAATTAATTTATATTCAAAGCTTTTCTTTTACAAAATTTGACTAATCTGTTTTTCAGAATTTTTCATCTGTTATTATTTTTTATAAAAATTTTCGTTGTCCTGGTTAATTTATCCATCTTCGTTTACTTGATTTTCAAATACAGTTATTATGATTAAATCAGATCCTTCTAGCTAATTTTATATTACATTTTAAATTTTATAAATAATGTACATAATTCAATTTTAAATATTTCTAGCTATCTAACTTATTTATTTATTTACATATTTTTTTTTTAATCTGTGTACAATTTAATTACGCATCTCAATATATATTCATGGCTTTGTGGTGTTGCACTCCCGTTTAGTAACTGGTGGACATATACCTCTACGTTTGGTGAATGTAATCCGTGCAGTTTTCATCTCATTTATCTTTATTCGCCATTTCTTGAACCATACTTCAAGCGAAATAAGACTTGTTTGTAGTTTTAGTGAAGCTGTGGTTGGATCCTCATCTGTAACTAGTGGTGTCGTCAACGAAGGTGACAATAGTGGCATCCTTTCGGATAGGTAGGTCAGCTGTAAAGAGAAGGTACAGCACTGGTCCCAAGACACTGTCTTGTAGCACACCTGAATTAATTAGAAACAGATTAGTTCGGTCTTCTTCGTACTTAACAAGGAAATGTCTCTCTTGCAAATATGATTGAAGTATGAGGTAAAAGTTGTTTGGTAGTTGCTGCTTTAGTTTGAACCATAGGCACTTGTACCATACCTTGTTGAAAGCTTGACTTACATCAATAAAAGCGGCTCCACAGTATTTTTTTTTTCTTCAAATTTACTACTTACAAGATCTACTACTTGGTAGACGTGTTCTGTGGTGGAATGGTGTTTCCTAATACCAAATTGATAATCACGTATCAGTTCGTTTTCTATTATAATAAATTATAGGTTACTATAAAATAGTTTCGTTAGGCGGTTTGGCAGGTTTTTGAATAAGTACCTATCATTGTTGATACTTTGCATTGTGCCGGAATGTAATTAGTGCTTAATATTGCGTTGAAGATGAACGTGCCGTGCCCATTTTGATTCCATCCTTGGATAACTTATATAATACACTTTTTAGTATGTAAGTTATTGACTATGGTTTTAATTTCTCCAGTAGTGAAAGCTGTAACGGTACATCAAGGTAGTGATCCATTTCTTCTTCGTCATCTGTTCAAAGTGATCAGCAAACACTTCTGCTTTTTCATTGTCCGCTTTAGCGCATGATCCATCTTGTTTTCGGCGTTTAGTCAGCCATCCATAAAGAGTACTCACTGCTTTCCGTTGCTGCCAGGCTTTCCAGGTAGTCTCTGAATGTTTCGTCTTTATAATTCTTTAACATTTTCTTCAATTCTCTAACAGCATTGTTGTATTTTCTTTTTTCGGTAGGATACTGTCCATTTTGCCATCCCCTTCTTAGTCTCCGTTTTTCGTCGATTTTATCATAATCACTGTGGGATAATCACACCTTTTTGCATATGTTTTTGTCTGAGGAGTTGCTTTCTGAATGGTCAGCATTAAATTTTCCACGGCTTCCTCAATATCTTTTTTCATCAAGAATTTTTCTAAAGTGGTCCCAATCAGTCTAATTATTGTGTAACTGCGGCGATTTGGTTTTAAGGATTATATATTATATTTGTAAGCATTACAGAAGAGCGATCCGAGCATAGATCGAAATTGTCTTCCACAATCATATGGGTTTGAGCAATGTCTTGGATGATGAAAAAATGCAATAAATCTGGAGGTTTGTCCCTGTCTATTGGCCAGTAAGTAGGCCCTCTCGCCGAAAGATAACTTCGCTTTAATACTTTACCTCTTTGGCAATTTAATTTGATATTTTTGGACAGTATTTATCGATTTATCGTTTCAGTAAAGATTTTTAAATCATACTTTCTTTGAAATCTCTGAATCTTAAATTTTTTAATGGAATTAGCTACGCCGTTCTTTTTTTGAGCAATCACTGTTTGATTTGTGATAGCTTAAGAAGAAGCACTCATATTCAACATCATCTTTTTACTTCTACCATTTAGTAAAAATTAGAAATCTCCAAAAAAGCGACAGATAGGTACGTCCTAATGATGAAAGCCCCTTTAAATAAATAAGACGTTTTCCTTCATTATTATTAAATCCTGAAACTAAGAAAACTCATTTTCTCGGTTTATATATTTACAGAATTTCAGTACCTGTTTGTTGCACGCGAACATACAAATTCTGAAAAAAAGAATTCGCAAGGTAAATAAATTCATTCGGCTTTCAGAATGTATTGAGAAAGAAATAAAAAGAAAAAAACGTTCAACGTAGACTCTTAAATAAAATCCGTTTAAAGGAAACCAACTGTACAATCGTAAAATGTATATTTGACCTTTAAATTCTTTAATTTCAAACATAAAATTATAATAAATCTCGCAGCCAAACACTTATATTAACATTTATTATTTTTGCTGCAACTTATTAAACAACACCTTGTTTAACTTAAGCATATACGTCAGTAAAGCTGAGAGAAAACTTGTTACAATTCACGTCATATTGCATCTTTGTATATATATATAAACAACTTGTGTACCATCCATTCTTATCTGTGGAAAAGGCTACACCTACGGAGATTTCTACAATAAACCTACATGCTTAAAAAACTGAAAAGGGATTCATTGACTCTGCAGGTCTAAAAATAACACACCCACGTTATATTAAACAGAATTCATATTACATCTATTTAAACAAACTACGAAATGTGAGTTGAGGGTAAAATAATATTTTGATAATGTAAGGTAGTTAAATAGAATGACAACAGATATAACGAGGCGCAAGTAAGTACACTACGCGGAGGCGGGTTATGTTCTAAATCAGAGTTTTCATAAAGGGCAAGTTGGCCGTAAATCTAAAATTCAGGATTCCGTGAAAATGTGTAAACACCAACTTCCTGAGTCTGATTTATTACTATCATCTTTTTTTATTGACTGTAAAAATAATAAACTTAGATTTTCACTTTTATCCTGCATATACACTCAAAAACTAAAATAATAAAGAAAAGACTAATAGAATATTTTGTTAAAAAGAATTACATTTACACTTTCGGAAATAACAGACAATCTGTAGTTAAATTGTTACCAAACAAATCATCATCGAAACAATTTAATCTCTAAAAAGTGTATATATTTAGGCTAAGGGTTTCATAAGTTTAAGGTCTTCGGAAAATAAGTACCTAGAGGTCTTCGAGTGAATTTTATACAGAAATTGCTACAAAATATAAAAACACTTGGAAAGATAAACAACCTCAAAATATGCGAATTACATAAAACAAAGGATTTTTTTAAGTTAAATGAAGGAATGAGATTTATCAGATCACAAATCAGAAAAAACACAAATCGTAATCACGTTTTTGCGTTTCCGCTGGTACTACTTTTGAACGTCATAAAAATGTAAAATCAGAACTTTCGCTTTTCATGGTGTCAGTGTGAGATAAAAATAAGTCTACTGTAAAAAAAGCACATTCTTTTTCGGAAACTCTCCTTTCTTGTGAAAAGATTTATGACGTAATAAAGAAATATGTACTAAGTTTTCTTGTTTTACGGTCTACTCATCTGTTCAAGTAAACATAAAATTCTGTTAAAGCGTTGGCTCTTTCTAGCATTGATTATTAATCGTTGACACAAAATAGAAAAACCATAGAACATATTTATATAAATTATAATTATATTAAAATAATTAAAGGAATACATTAGGATGACGATGACGGGAACATTTTCAGTTAAGGAATGTAAACACATATCGCTTTTTATTGTCAGCATTGCGAGTCAGATTAAATAAGAAGAACTGACAACAAAGGTTAGTGAAAAAGATCATGGACGTTTAAATATTTTAGGCAGAAAAGGTCAAATTTCTTGCAGGAAAATTACGAAATTGTCTTTTATATGCAACATAAACAAACCTTGAGTGTGAAAATTCTTAATGCTTTCTAAACTTACTCCATATAATATACTTAACATTTATTGTAATTTTCCTGTAACAACGAAGCAATCTATGCTAAGACCTAAATAACTTTAAACATCAAATATACAATCCCGCTGAAATTTTTCCCCGTTACAGGCTTAGCAAAAGTAAAACAATTCATTATCAACAAATGGCCATTTTTCCTTCTTTCTGTTGTAGGTGTAAACTCATATAAGCTGTCCACCCTTTGACATATTTGGAACGTCATAACTTTACGCCGTATTCAAGCGCCCCAGGTAGTTTTCCAGTTGCTTATTTACACCCACAAAACTTCGGGGATCTCATAGAAAACCTATTCTTTTTTAAATCAAATCTCAATGCGTTTTTGTAGGAAAGACCTTTTCACAGTTTGCAATGTTAAACCATCAAACAGTTCAAATTCAAGCCAAATTTGTAAGTATAGACTTAAAACCAAAATTTATTAAAATGTAAGTGAAATATTCACATTAATTAGTACTTTTTTTTAACAAATATTTGGAAATTATTAATATTTTATAATGCACGATGATTCAAAAGGTTCAACGATATGGAGGTTATGGAATCACTAATTTTAAATAAATATGTTCCTTATCATCATGGCTTATTGAAATACAGTAACTCCTGTAACTCGGAATTTTCTTTAACTCGAATATTTGTGCGTTTACTGTTGAGTTTATATGCATATTAATCTTCTTAACTCGAATTTCTTTAACTCGAATTTATCTGTAACTCGATTTTTGTTTCTGGGATTTTGGTGGTTTGAGTTAGAGTTTGACTTCTGAAACATCACCCTGCCTTAAA
The DNA here is from genome assembly GCA_963082815.1 of Melanotus villosus. Classification (NCBI taxonomy): domain Eukaryota; kingdom Metazoa; phylum Arthropoda; class Insecta; order Coleoptera; family Elateridae; genus Melanotus; species Melanotus villosus. The sequence continues at coordinate 29,753,324 of OY720424.1, forward strand.
ATCAGTGAAAATTCCTAAAAACTGTCCCATATTTTCTTAAACTGGCTTGGACTGCCTTTCATTATCGCAAATTGCCTATAAAGCCCGAAAGCCCCTAAAATCCTTCAAGCAGCGTCGGTTTCAGAATGCAGAACGCATCAAACTGCCCCTAAGGTTTAAAGAGCTTCCTGACCTGTAAACTTGAGTGTTCCATTGAGGAATAAATTAATGCCCCAATGATCAACTCTTTGGACAACCTGCTAATTGTATCTGTATCAAATTCCTAGTAGGTAATAGTCCGGTCGGAGCGGTTCACTTCACCAAGCAGCAAGCTCTACAAACTTAATTACTTAATACACTAACGTTTATTGCGTGAGAGTGCATAAAGAGTAACATTTTTTAAACAATAAGTTAGACAATTGATATGGTGCACTTACACAAGCTTCTATTTCCACAAAAGTTGTAAAATGTATTTAAGTTTTTATTAAAACAGTGATTATCAAAAAGTGTTAAAGAAGAAGGGGGGCAAATAAAACTGTTTATTGAAACAATAGAAACATACAATTCTTTTTCTTTCTAAAATTTTCGACATAGATAAATAAACCGTTTCCTTGTAAAATCTACATCCACAGAATAGTATATATAAACTATTTAGGTATGGGTGCATAATTATTATTATTATTGCAAAATTTAGCGAGCCACTAATAGTAAAACAAGATCGTGATATTATTGAAATCGATAACCCTTACTTTTATCTCTACCTAGGTACATTTAGTTGAAATGTACCTTTTATTTTTATTGCACTCACTGAAGAAAACCCGATTGGCAGCAAAGATGATATGTTGGAAATGAAAATTCTATTGCATTTATATGAGCGTTGTTTAAGAAAATCTGCTGGCAGATCCGAAGGTTTGAATCTCGTCAGTTTTCTGGCCTCTTCATCTTCATCAAAAAGTGTGGAAGCGAGATCGTTTTGGTGAGAAGTTATTCTATTTTTGTATTTGATACTGTATCCCGTTATTTCTTCCTTGATAGTCGGTACGTTTAAGTCAGAGTGTAATATTTTACGAGGTATATAGGTACCATGAGCCCGAGAGCTTTATTTTGAAGACGCTGAAGGATTTCAATATTAGAATTACTAGCTGAGCCCCAAAGAGGTATGTCATATATATATGTCCAGATTGGTTTTAATATGATCTGGTCAAGTAAGAGTTTGTTTTCTGTTGATGACATGATAACGCAGACTTTCTGCCCAGGATCTAATTAATCTGGTTCATTTGCCATAGTTTAAGACCAAGCAGGTTTCTTTTTGTGAATATATGAGTGCGCCATGTTGACCTTCCGGCAATATGAGCGCCTAAGTATTTACACCAAACTAGCAACCGAATATATCTATACATATTATCGTTCCACAATAGAAAACGTCAAGAAGTTCAAATATCTTTGTAGTTGGATTACGGAAAATGTTGATCCTGATACAGAGATATGATTACGTATAGAACAAGCCAGAGCAATATTTATAAAAATGAAGAACTTACATAAGTATGTATACTCAGTTTTGTTATATGGAACGGAAACATGGACACTAAAACTTAACAACATGAACAAAATAGAGGCTTTTGAAGTGTGGGTCTTCAGAAGATTACTAAAAATCCCATGGATAGAACATAATATAATATATCCAGTGAAGAAGTGCTTACGCGTATGGGATTGCAAAAGGAGTTGTTAACAACAATAAAGCGTAGAAAAACCGCATACTTAGGCCAAGTTTACCGAAGCTCAAAATTCAACATCCTAAAACTAATAATAATAGAACGAAAAATTGAAGGAAAACGAGGCCCCAGTCGCAAACAACACTCGTGGATGAAAAATATTCGCGACTGGGCGAATATGAGCACATCTTCACTGATTCGTGCTACTCACGATCGCAATAAATATGCCGAGATTGTTACCAACCTTCAGTAAATGGAGATGGTCCCCAAAGAAGAAAAATTATTTGATTACTTCTGTTTGTGGTATAATATTTTCATTAGACGTAAATGAGGGGCAGTTGCCTTTCTTTAATGTATGTAACGTGGATTGAGTTGTTTTCATTAAATTTTATACGCCATTGTTTTAACCATTTTTCTAGTTGATCCAGATGGAGATGGGGCTTAGATGTGAGGCTAAAATTGCCGTATCATTGGCGTAGGTATCTGTCACTGTTTTTCTGGATTCGGGTAGGTCTGTTACGTATATCAGATGTAATAGTAATACCTTTCTCTTCGTTCTTTGTTCGTATGACAGATCCTTATTAACGAATATATTTGTTCCATGGAGTTTCTTTTTGTTCTCCCGAATTTTGTTTTACATTTCTATTGACGCAAGTTCCAGATAAATTAACCGTGGATACTGATTATTGGATATTTTTGCCCCAATTCCGTGGACGTCTTTGATGTCATGTGTGTTTATGTTTAATTCCATATAATTATTTAAAATATCAACAACGACCTTTTCTAACTCTTGGTTATTTTTTTTCATACTCCGGTATACCACTCAATATTAGATTTTTTCGTTTTATTTGTTATTCTAAGTTAGCATTTAATTACCTTTGTTTTTTCATTTCATCTGTCACAGCCAACTTCTCTTTTATTATACCAATTGTAGTTTGAATTTCGCCAAATTTATTTTTTATTTCACTTACACTGGCTTCCATTTCATTCAGTTTGTTTAATTTTTCGATAATTAACGAGATTTGTTGCTCCATTATGCTTGAATTTGAGGTTATGTTGTGTCCCTCCACTAACACGTTTTTATTTTTTTTTAACTATTGATATTCGGGTAATCCCTTTCGTATGTAGTACGAGTTTACGGATTTTTTAAAATTATGATTCCAAGCACTTTTAAACAAAATCAACTACTATAACTTGTTTTTTCTATTTTAAAATCATATATTTATTTTTCACGTTTACAATTCGACCTTCGCGTTACCAACCAACAATTCATACAATAAATAAGTTTAAAGTTAGTAAACATCTGATATGTTGTTAAAGCTTCTATGAAATATGAGGTTAAATAATACACCTTTTAAGTAGCACAGGTAAAAAAAAATGCATGATATGTAAAGTTAAATCAGGCTGCTTTGCATTTGATAGGAGTAGAGCCGTCTACTGCCTGAAAAATCAAATACCACAAAGTGGTCCCTTTATTGTAAGGATATCAAGTCGAAGTCACTGGGGTTTAAGTCAAGGGAGTAAGGTTGATGGTAGAGCACTTCCGTCGATTAAACAGCGTCTGCGATTTGCAGTAGAACGTATTGCAAAATGCTAGGTGTGTTCTGCAGAAGGTGTTTCTGCTTTTTGCTTTGATGACACTGTCATACAGTACGGCTTTTGGCACTTTGAATCTTTATCCAACTCCGCTGCTTCAATTTTATGAATATCGAGAGATCGCGACTAGACCAAATTAGACCGGCAGATAACAACAGGCCATATTTTCCCGTCACTGCGTTGGTGCAGGTAGTGAGAAGGAAATGTCTGTTTTCCCTAAGTTAAGGTATCCAACCAATCTGTGCTATAATTGGCATAATCAAATAGCTTCTTCACTTTCTTCAATACCATCAATTGCATTGATTCTGAATCGGAATTGAAAGAAGAATCGTCAACGTTAGACTGAACTTCCTGGCAACTAACATTTTCTTCAGTACCAGCAAGTTCATTACTTATGCAACACTTTTTGATTGAATACTGCACCTAACTGCCCTACGCACGAATAAAGAACTCGCCCACGCGCTAATATTCGAATGTAAGACGCCCGCGAATCTATAAGACGCACCTGGTTTTTGCGCCCTAAAATTTAAAAAGAAAGTGCGCCTTTGAATCGAGGAAATACGGTAATATTAAAAAAGGAGGCGCAGATGAAAAAAAAAGTTTAATCCACACACAACAATGCTGCAATTTTAAATAAAGTGCATTTCGGTAACCTTTCAACCAACAGTTTGCTTGAACTTTATTTTTAAGCAACCTACTCTATCATCACCTCATCACCATCAATTGACATGGAGCAGATCCCCATGGATCAATCCTGGATTACGCCAGGCCCACCCCATGCCAATAGGGTGTGGGGGGATTTGTTATGTTAGGTGGGGATTGGTAACACAGTATAACGTTAACATGCCTGTGACGCTAGACACCGCTTCCACAGTGCAAGGTAGTTGTAGATTGTAGTAGTAGATCATATATTCAATGGGAGTTGAATATATGACCGATATGGTTAGGCAAGTTTTTTTCCATCTTATGCTAACACTATTTGAGTATTACCGCTAGTTTCCTAGGTCTATGGTATGAAACGCCTTAGCGCAGACATGCCTGCCCTGTAACATGTTACTTTATTCTAGCTAAGTCTAATCATTATTATACCGGGTGTTCAGCGAGGAATGGGACAGCGCGATATCTCGGGAAGGAATCTGGATTTTAAAATTCTGACAACTTTGTTATGAATATCCGTTAGGGGCAGATATTTTATGGTAAAAAAATTTTAAATTAAATGCGTCACTTTTTATTCGATTTTTGGAATCTGCAACACATTTGTAATAACTTTCCTTATAACTGCTACCAACCTATTTGTTGTAATTTTCAAGAAAATATGTTTTATAAATTTAAGACGAAGATGTAAAAGATTACTGTATTCTGTAGAGATAATAAGCAAAGATTAATTTATCGTAAATTTTAATAAAACTTAAAAGACAAACGAAAACATACCTCAAAGTCAAATTGAGCATATGATATCGCGCTGTCCCGTTCCTCGCTGATCACCCGGTATAGTATACGTATTCCTTGTTCCCTTGTTTCTGTTTTCATGATTATTGTGGTATAAGTTCTTTCGCCGTTTTTCTGCATTATTCTTCGATATTTATTCTTTTTCCTCTACTTCTACTTCCTCGTTGTCTGATTCTTCTCTTGAGTCATATATGCGATTCATTTCCCTCTTCATCCTAGTTTTGTTCCCTGCCAACTCCCAAGTTTGTTGTGGTATACCCGATCGCTCTATATCTTGTTCCAGTGCTGTTTTTCACGTGTAGCAAGGCCTTCCCACCTTCATTTCGTCTGCTTAGAATATATGATTTCTTCAATATGTGCTCTTCTTCTCGTCTTAATATGTGTGCCCAATATTTAATCTACTTACTCTATCGTTTGTCAAAATATTAATCATTGTTTCTTCAACGCCCCGTATATAATTTTAAAACTACTGCATTATCCATCGCTTTTCTTGACACAAATCGACAAATCCACAAAATTTTTGAAAAATTCGTTTTTCAAAACCTTTTGTAGTTTGATATATGAAATTAGGTCGTGTTTGCACTGTTAGATTTCATTCAATGCCCTATTATATCCGGGCAATAACGTAAACATCTATCAATCATTAATTCGCAACAGGTTATCTAACCTAGAACACGGAATAAATCAGTAAATTCCCTATAGCTTTGGTCCTTTTAAAACGTTTTCGTTTCGAACTTATCGTAAGCATCCCTTTTACTTAAAATAAATACGTTGCAAAGTAAATCTGAATAAACAACCGTGATGAAACCATAGTAAAGTCTATTCAACTCCCGACTCTTATTAGAAGACAATGTAAACCAAAAATTGCCAACCTCCTAAAATGTTTTCGTTATGACGCCTAAACGTAAACAAGAGTCTCGTTCGTTTATTATTAATCAGGGCAAGAGTGTAGGAAAGCTCTTTCCGGTATTCGAATCCGGAACGGCTGAAATTTTAAGTGAAAAATCGCAGACGCCTCCCAATAAACCATTCATAAACATCGAGAAAAGCTCCGCAAATCCTGATAAAAATTCAACAAGTACTGAAAAACACTCCCCCGCGTTGTGGATAGAGCTTTTTTACGACAGGGACACAGTGGGTCTGATGACGTTAGATTAGCGTCTACGAAACGTAGAAGCGTAGGCGAGCTTTCACACGTACCACGTGTATCGCTTGACGTAGAAACCAACAGAATTCAGCGCTTGCGCTCACGGTGCAATTCCTGCAATTGAATGGCATTCAGCTTTCGTATTCCGTACAGTTCGTATCAACTTGTGTTGTGCAGAAAGAAAACTGTTTCGACACGTGAATCGTAAGTAGAATTATTGCTCGTTAAAATAGCAGACTTACGAAACACACTCATGTTTAGAAATACCTTAAGAATGTGGAAAATCGAATTTAAATCTCGTTTTACGCTCGTTTTAAAAAAAATTAAAACTTGGGCGATTGTATATTCCGTTCCGCAACAAGTATTTTATTATTACTGTTATTATACCTAGATTTAGCTCTTGCCAAATAACTAAGCAATCTAAACTATTCTCAAGCATACTTAAAAGATATTTTGATTAATAATTTTTCACTGGCAACTATCTACGATTCTTCCAAAATTTTCATTCACCGAAACGGAACTAATCGCAATTTTCAATCGACGAAGTTTATATTCGTATAAAACTTGTTGGTAAAGACCAGAAAAGTTTAAAGGTTAAACCCCCCGTTGATAATAACTTTTGTATTAGAAACTTGAAACTCACAGTGTCAAAGTGAGTACTTGTAATTAAAGTTTAACCGAAACCACCTGAATTACGTGTGTGGGCAAAATAAGTCAATTAAAATTCCGAAACGTTTAGAAATATTGTCATTTTGAAAGGGGGTTTACTTTAATACATTCTAAACATTATTAACAAAATCTTTTCAATTTAGTCTTGTAATTAGATGTTTCGAAACCCATCATCAGGTTATTAAACACACAAAAATTTGTAACATGTATCAAAAGTAATCAAGTTTAACGCCATAAACTCAGTGATGGTAAACAAAACAAGATGTAGGTATGCGAAAACAATCATCATAACTTAGGATTATCTGTTTAATTATTTATAAAGATTTTAATAATTATAACAATAATATTGTTATTCAAAGAAAAAAGATTCATTTATCCATTCACATGTCAACGTGCACATGTAAGTAATAATTAGGAAATTTAAATATACAGTAGATTTGGATCAAGTTAAAAGCAGCACAGTGACCTCAGAAAAATTCGTTTTTAATTGTTTAACGCATTTAATTCTAATGGTCATTTAGTTTACATAAAATTAGTCAAAAAAATTGGGAAGTTTATCGGTTGTTTGTATTTATTTTTAGATTTCACCTTACATTATTTATTAATTTGTTATTTCCTGGCAGTTAAGTTTAACCAAATATTTACAATTGTCTATGAAATGCAAAGCCATCGGATTTGCAAAAGCATGCATTAAACCCAAGGGTAGCGGATTATTTAACAAACAAAATGTGGAATATAAAAAACACTATATACGAATGTTATTGCATTTATTTGCAAGTTGTCCGTGACTTAGTAAATCTAGGAATTTTGCGTTATAAATAAATGGATAGTAAGACATGGAATAACTGGTTTGTACATTATTTTATGTAAATATTTTATTATAACCTTAAAAACAAACTATAACAACAAATATTAACAATAAAAGTGGCGATTAACATTACTCGTAGTGTACGGGATGTTAATTACGAAATGAATGAAAACAAATATGGGAATACATATTTGTATTAATGAGAAATAAAAGTTCAAATTATTACTAAATAATTAATAAGTTTAGAACGTCATTATTTTATTGTTTTATGTCGAAGTATAATGGCCAATTTATTTTATGGTTAAATGTTAAATTTCTCGATTAAGGTATATGAACAGTTGTATTCAATTGTACCTACTTGGTAGTTTTTTGAAATCTCATTTGATTACTCTAGATCTTTCTGGTGAACATTCTAATAATTTTCAAGTTTCCATTTCCTAAAGTGTAAATATAACAGACCCTGTTTATTTACTTTCCGGATTTACGAACTGTCTTTACTGCCTTGTTATTACTGTTTTCAGTTTAGAATTTAGCTTTCTGAAATATCTTTATTAAATTCTAATTTTCTATTCACGATTAATTTCTGTACATTGCGATCATTAGAGCCAAACGAATTTTTATTAATTCTTGTTTAAAGACTACTGAATACATTGTTTCATACACAGGACGTTCCATTATTTATTATAAAGTTATTTTTGAAATATTGGATTTGCTTTGCAGATCGCTTGCTGAAACTTAAACCTCGAAAATAGAAAAAAAGCTCAATTTTTAAACAGCACATCTAAGTGTTAATTTATACTGCACATTTTTAAAGAATTATATTACATAATAACAAAAATCATGGGAATTTTAATTAAGTTAACACTTAATTTATAACGTGCACGTGTGATCTAACCATCTTCTTCTTTATTTCTTAGAATTTAAAAAAACAAACAAAAGTTTCTTGATTCCTGGCTGGTTTCAAGGAACACACGAATAAAGTCCCCCAAAAAGTACATAAAAAAGCTGTTACGTAATTGTATGTAATAGTAATGTAAATTATTTATATATAAAATACAAGTAAATTAATATCTAATAAGATATTAAAATAATGTCTATTAATAGTAAGTAGGACGACTGTAATAAAACACCTGTGGCAAAATAGCAGAATATTCGGAACGGCATTCCATACAAAAAATTCATTAACCAAAATTTTATGGGAAACTGTGAATTTGTTAAAGTGATTTATTATTCGTATTTATAATTGTATCTAATTGAATTTAAATTCGATCATAAATTTGTTGGTGATTTTAGTGTAATCCTTGGGCGGTGCCTCTTTTATAAAGATAGACGAATAATTTAAAACGTGAATTAAAAGAAAAGCTAAAAACAAAAAGAACAAGGATTTTCATTTTTATTTGGAATCTTTAATACTTGAACCGTCTACTTCATTCAGAATCTTCTGCAAATAAATAAATTAAAAATTATTCCTCTGATTTTAGTTTCTCAAGTCCAGTTTCTTAATAACTGGGTACAAACACTCCAAACCAAAAACTAATCGAAGTTCGTAGACTACTTGCCGATAACGTTAAGGCTTGAATTTTAAATGCACCCAGTTTGCTATCGCTCATAACAGAAATATTTATCATTTTCAGCATCATAAATAAACAAATGGAAATTTTTTAAGAAAGTCGAACAAATGAAAGTGATAGCAGTAAGAGAAATAAATTCGGATTATTTTCAGAAAACGTCTTTTGTTTTTATTATGTAATCTGTTCTTATCTAAATTGAATTACATCGACAAAGTAAATAATTTTAAAAACAATCAGATGACATGATTTTAATGTTTGCTTTAAACAAATATTAAAATTTCGTTGAAATACCTGATGATATTAAAAAGTCAAGCTTCTAATTCCGATAAAATCAATATTCAGCAGTTATATTGTCAATCATTATATATTGTATCTCTAACTTTATCAGCGTTTGCTTGTAGTGTTTGCTTCCGTCATTCTGGATATAATCTATAAATATTCTTTTTTATATGCTACACGTGGAAACAACAGAAACTACTCGTAATAACAGGATGTCGATAGTTCCTTAATCTTTACTAAATTTACCTTTGTTTTAAATTTTCAGCCATGTTTACAGCAAAAATTAAAGTGAAAACTCCAAACACCCCATGAAACCAAAATTTTAACCTACAAAAATAAATCTGAATTTTTCTAATAATTGTGATACTGATACTGACTATCATTATTTTTAAGTGTTCTCAAAACAAAACGCAAAAATTGCTGAAGATAGCTAAATTGTGAATATCTCCCTTTCGATAGCAACATAATTAAAAGATTTTCAGTTATCTTTGAACATTTTAGATTAATCTAGATGAAAGAGGTTTTGGGTTATACTAAACAAAATAAGATTAGATTGTAAAACTCAAGGTCGTAAATAAATTGAGAAACAAAAAGAGGTCAACATACTGATATATTATAAATCCCCAACGTTATGTGTTTTCCTAAATTCCGCAAATTCCCCTATTCGGAAGAAAAATATCCCTACTTGTTATTTTTAATTAAATGCTTGTTTATTACTGTCGACTTTGGTGCTAACCAAACTTTCCTTTTGCTATTTATCATGTATCTAAATATAAACATGCAGTTAACGACTATCAAAAGACAGAATAGGTTATCTGGTCAATATTATGGTATTTTTTATTTTAAACTCAGTGTTAAGCAATAATGATAAGTAAATACTACTTCGTGTACTAGCAAGGGTTAATGAACTGTTTTAAAACCCTTCAACGATGTCCTGAACTAAAATTTTCAGATTTTTGTTTTTAGGTAAAATCGTTAAATTTGATGTGTTATAAAATCAATATTCGTGATAACAATTAACATAATTTAAAACACCAATACCAAAAAATCTAAGTTACATCATTCCACTTCATTTCAAACTATCTCACACTTCGCTTTCAAACAACGAAAAATCATTAAGCAAACAAACAAAAAAGCAATAAAATGTTATTATATAACGGAATCGCTTTAATCTTTCAAATCTATGTAAATACCTGTACTGTTTTTTCAATTTTACTTCAAACGATATCATAATCCCAAATCCCACGGGCAATTTGAATTTTATATTCAGAAGCCTTTTTGTGATAATTAAATGCTCTAAACTAATGTTAATGATTAACAAATGTAAGGAATTTTAGAAATAGCTCATCGTTAATTATGCATGATAAGCTGAAGAAATCTGTACAGCATTAATACTGTTAAAAGCAGCTTGTATTTGTGTTAAATATTTAATCGTAGGGAGTTTTCTCGAAATATATTTCCAAATTACATAGGTTACAATAAACGATTAAATAGTAATTTACTTTTTTTACTTTCTGTTTTGTCTTCAGTTTTTTTTTTTCTATTAATTATTATTTATTTAAGGTATTTTAAGAGAATTTAAAAGCAGGAAGTTGTTTATCAGCAACCTTCTTAATGTTTATTTGCATTTTGGATGAAAACAAAATGTCTGTTTTGTAATACACCACAACTTACCAAAGCATATTTCTGTTACATTTATTTGAATAAAATTAGTGTATTTCAGTTATTAAAATGGAGGATTAAGTGGTAATTAAAGCCAATTTCTGTTCTACTTTCTAAAAGTCCTTCAAATTCAGAAATTTATAGATTTCAAAGAAATATTATGTCCGCTATCAAATGCCTATATGGTATACGAGGGCGGGATGGTTTGAAACTTCGATCTAAAATATTGAAAATATAACTAATGGCCGCGGCCGTACAAGCATCTAAGACGAATATCGCGCTGGACACCCAAAAAGTGTCACAACGCCCTCAATGGTCAACAGAATTCACGAAATAGCTAACATTGGAAACATCTCCAAAGAGCGAATGCACAGTATTTGAACAGAAAACTGGATATGAAAAAAGTTTTCAGCAAGATGGGTGCCGCGATTGCTTACACCAGATCAAAAACAGCTTTGAGTGTAAGTTTCCCAAGTGAACAGTTTAAAAAAAAAATACAATCGATTTTATGCGTCGATTTGTAACTACAAACGAGACCTGAGTTCATTATTAGTTACACCTCAGAGACGGAACTCCATTGAAACAATTGACTGCCTCGGTGGCTCAGCTCCAAAGCAAGCAATAGCCGTAAAATCAGCTGGTAAGTTGATGACGTCAGTTTTCTGGAATGATCCGATGATAGACTATCTCCCAAAAGGGAAAACTATTAATAGTGAATATTAAGCTAACCTTCTGGAACGATTGCACCAAAATTTGCAAGAAAAACACCAGATTTATCACGAAAAATGATTTTTTTAAGTGCAATCGCTAAAGGCAAGAAACTAAACTACGATTTGCTTCCGCATCCAGCCTATTCGCCGGATTTAGCTTCCTCCCATTTCCATTTATTCTCTAAGCTTAAAATTTTGTTGGGAGGACCGAGATTTTCAACAGACGAGGAAGTTAAGTCCGCCGTAGACGTCTATTTTGGTGACCTGGGGGATCAGCGCATTAGAACACCATTGGACAAAATTCATTGCACTGTCACTAATTTCTCATTATTAGGCTAACCACTTATCATCCCGCCCTCGTATTAACCGTTCCAGAAAACAAATTTAGTTCTTTGTCGAATTTTCGAGATTTAGATATTTTTAAATTGTACAAATAAGTTACTTTGTAACGTGACATAGACTTGTAAATTATTACCACTATGTTATATTAGAACACAATTTAATATCCTTTAAGTGCATGCTAGGCTTTGTATGGTAAGCAGTAACAACTTCGTTGATTTTCTTTGTAACGTTATCAAAATTTATGTACCTTGCAGTGAAGTTTATAAAAGGAAAACTTTATAAAAGATGAAACTTTATAAAAGCCAAATTCTGTCACCCTTTATGAAGTTCATTAGAATATCATAATGAGGAAGGGTTACTTTCCTCAAATTATTTTTAATTTAAAAGGATGCACCACACTTAGTAAATCGCTGGTGCCAAGTAAAACTTTCGCCCAATTAATAAACATATACCTATGTATTAACTTTAACTGAAGGGACTTAAGGAAACTAATTTTTTTATGCGATTGCAGATTGATTTCGCCTTTTTGGACTGAAAATGTAGAAGTCAGGTTTATTCGTTTTCCCTAAAAATCTGGCTAGAAAAAACGAAATGTCGCTTTGTTAACTCAAAGCGCAAGGGTCGGATTGTTTATTTCAGCTAAAAGTTACATTTTTATTAATTTTAATTTTTTGTTACTAATTCCGGAAGCAATTACTTTTTCAAGAATTTTCGGAAATCTGGTTACTTTAACAATTTTTTTTCTATGTAGATTAATAACGGTGTGCTTTCATTTGGAGTGGCTAATTCCAAAGTATAAATCATAAGAAATAAAAAATATTTGGCTTATTTACTCGTATGTCCCAGTACCTCTACATATTAACTTTGGTTTTGGTCCACGTATTTAAAATCGATCAATGTAAGATTTTCTCATTATTGCGTATATTAAGTTGTAATTAGTGTAGGCAAGAGAGAGTATTTCACGATACTCGAAAACCATGATAAAACTGTCAAAATTAAATTACGCGCAGGTCAGTTACATTAAGCAGTTTTCAAGAAGCTTCTAGTTTCAGTAGCCAACCTGCAGTTATGTCTATAAGTTCCAAATTACCAAAGCAAAAATTGCATAGGGTATAAATATATAAAGAACCTTTTCAAATTCATGTTTCCAAACAACTAAACATGTAGGTAACAAATTTACACTATCGTCCGAAAAAGCCAGTTACATTATAACCGAAGCTATTTGTCCATATTTCACAAAAGCACAAGTTCCAAATCTTGTAACGAATTACAGATATCAATTCGTTTCTGGTCAGAGAACCATAAAAGAATCTAATTTCAGCATCTTGAGACTTTATTTGAGAGAAGTTACAGGGGAAAAACTCAGTGAACATATATTAATCGCTGTTGATAAGTACCAGATGTTTCTACTTTTAATTGAATTGAGCAATGTCAGCTTTGTAAACATTGATTCCTGTGACAATATTGATTTATTTTGTTCGTTCAGGTGGCCAAAATTTTCACAATTGAACAAAATAATTAAATGCTGTTTTAACTTTACCTCATGGTAGCGCAGATGTAGAACATGTTATATCCCTGAGAATGTTAAATGCTATATTAAATACAATAGATAATACAAAGAAATTTGAAAATAGGCCAAAACTCATATATTATTCAAAAGAACTTACATTACTTGACCAAGGAGCTTGCAGTTCCTATCAGAATTACCTCTTACAGGAAAAAGTTAAAAAAAAACAGAAGGAAGCTGGAAGGTTACCGGAAGAAGAACATAAAGAAGGAAAAACAACTATTTGATGCTTTTAAAAAGGAACAAAATAATATAAAGTGTAAAATGAAAGAGGCCCAAAAAAGTTTTAGTAATAAAAGTAAAGTTTTCGATTAGCTCCTTGAAGCAACAAATAATAACAAACGGCCATTAAAAACAAAGAATTAGTAGCTGCTGAAATTGCTACAGTTCTACTTCAATCTACAGAAAATGTAAGAAAATGTCATTTCAATGATTCAATGAAACCTGAACAGCTCCAATGAAATAATACACATAAATGCGGAATATATTTAAAAAAGTAAACAAGGGTATGCTCCTGATATTATAGGAGTATGTAGTAAGGGCAAAGCAATACATAACGTTTGGTGAAACACGTTCAAATAATATTAAGACTTATTAATTTTATTGTCTGGTGAAGTTGCTAAGTAGACTTATAAAACTTAACAATTTAGTTCTTTTTTAATTTAATGTGTATATTAAATGCTTGTATTTGTTATAGATTTGTATGTTGTTATCTTCAGATCAATATATTTATTACTCATGCAGTGTTTGTTAGTGAAAGGTTCGGTTTTTAAGTGTAACATTAGATTTTAAAATTATTTGTTTTCTTTTAAGAAGATTAAGCATCCGTCACATTTTAAATTTTGAAGATGATTAATAATTACATTTCAGTATGTTGGTAGCTCTTAATTAGACCAGAATTTTGGAAGTTTGAAAATAGCTAAATTAAGGTAACCTTTTCTCTATTTTGACACTTATACGTATGATGCTTGTTTTTGCTTTGTTCGATTTCTTCACAGTTTATAGTGGTTCTTTAGATTTGACTTCGGGCAAACCTTCTTTATTTAATAAATAATTTTGAAGTGATACATTACTGCAATTCAAGTTTCTTTTCAGACTTTTCTCACAAAATATGTTACTATTTCAACCTTTTTAAATAAAATTTTAAGTCCGAGCCCTGAAAGCGGTTGGTTTTGTCGTTTTGAAATTAATTTCTACATGCTTAAATCTAAATCTAAAAAACTCTTCAAATTTATTGTACACCACAAAAGTTAATTTAATCTTCCAAAATTTAAAGGAAGAATGATGTTTGTTTTGCCTAATACCATCTTATTTAAAAAAAAGTAAAATTATTTCATTTCTCATATTTTGTGCTGGTGTAATGATTAGAAGCCAACGACTAAAAACATAATTTTAGAAACACTAAGGGTGTTCAAATACAAACGCAACTCGATGTCTTTTGTATAACAAAATCATAAGGACTGTATTAAATTAAAATGTTAGATTGTAATATATTGAGATGATATTAATTGGTGTTTACGAATTTATTGTTGATGAAATAAAAATTAATTATTAAATGTGGATTTACATAGTTATATAAAAAAAATGTAATAAAAATTTAGATAGCTAGGTTATTTATTAAGTGTTGAAAATGTAAATATTATTATTGTTGTAAAATATGAATAGCTATATAGGGTTGCTATAGAAAAGTTAAGTAGTTACGGTTGTCGTGTATAAAGAAGCAATTTTTCAATTGGATAAAAAATTTTCGAAAAATCGGGGAGACAAAAACAAGATTCAAAATAAACAGACAGTAAAAAATAATTTTACGAAGAGGAAGTAAAAAAATCTTCCAAATGAAAATAAATATTATTAAATTAAAATTTCAATAATATTTGAAGTTGAATAATTCTATTTGTCTACCATCATTATAATTGGGGAAGAATTAAAACTAGATAAAATTGGATTGCAGATAAGTTTTGATACTGTATGTGAACTGGATACTAATATAACTTGAATAAGTAATAAACTGGAATTGAAATTGGTTCAATGATAAGGATTGGTTATTGGTAATCCATTTGGAATTGAAAATGGTTCAATGCTAAGGATTGGTTATTGGTAATCTGTTTCAAATTATTTATATGCTGGGAACTGTTGGCCGTAGAAAACAAATTGAATTTTCAACGTAACTGTGGGTGTAGGAGTAGTATAGATACAATGTGATTTTTTAAAAACTCAATTGCAGCAGGCCGTATTTTGACGTAATACAGACAGTTCTAAGGTTATTAAGACAGAATTCGGCCTGCTGCAATTGAGTTTTTAAAAAATCACATTGTAAGTTAGTAGGGAAATTAGGGAAAGAATCATTGAATTGTAATAAATCCGTATTAATGAAGTTGGCTAAGATTTATTTTAAAATATAATTGAAAATAAAGATTAGATCTTGAACAAAAGAAAAATAAAAGTAAGAACCTCAGTAACGACCCTAACGAGTTTCTATTAAAATATCAATTGTGATATCACAATAATGTTTGTCGATACAACGTAGATCATTTGACAAAATAAAATCATAACAATATAAAGGTTTCGAAATTCGCAGCCTTAATTACAATTGTCTTTTAAACTTTCCTTCATGCCGTAATGATCGAAAAGTAATCTTATTGAAAAAAATATTGTTATTAGACCTGTAATAAACTTATAAATAAATGCTAAACGTTCTTAACTCCATGTATAAATTAATGCGAAATTAAAAGTCTTCACTTTCAACCAAAGCTTGCCTAAAAATCCCATTTAACGATTTTCAATAATAATATCATCATTAGAAAAATATTTAGCAAAGAAAAAGAGCTGATGCAACGAAAACATTCTGTGCTCATTAATGATGAAATTATTGAAAAACGAACATTTAAACCATATAAAAATGCAGGTATTGTCTCTGATTTTACATAAAGCAAATCACAAACGATCTGTGTTTATTATTCAGACCTCGTAAATATCCTAGACTACGAAATATAATCCCGTATAATTATAAAGCAGTTAAGGATTAGTGACATGAAAATCAATCCCCTTTACGTCTAATTCGGGATAGAAATGTAATAACATTCAACAAACCGATTTGTCGGCAAATTTACATGTACATGGGGGAAATTTCAGTGTTCCATATACATTAAAAGTTTGCATTTCGAAACGGTTTTTACGTAAACGTAAAAAAATTGAATTACTATGTTAAAAATTTGCTCATCACCGAAAGCGGATGGCAATGAAAATGAGAACTTCCCCTCAAGAATTTCCTCATTCCTAGGGACGCTCAATTACGTTACTCACTGAGGTTTATAAATAAATATTCGAGGAACGCGGCGAGGAAGAATTCGGTATTACTTAATAGTAAAATAACGGTGCAATAGCGCAAAACAAAGTACGCTTGTATATATTTTTAATGAATTATGCAACGTTTATTTCTTATCATTGTATTTGCGAACGACGTACGTACGTTGAATATGTTACTTTTTCGTTTATTTTTGTTTGATAATCTTCTTTTTGTCTATCTTTTCTGCTTAACCAACTTCGCAATTTTATAAAACATCAAGTTTTGTAGCAAAAATTACTTCAAAATAAGCATTTTAGTTATATTTTTGCAACAGTTAATAAGCAAATATTATGAAGATACCAATTTAAAATAATTAGCGTGATGTGAAAGTGTACGTCGATAAATTAAAATAAAAGCTGAAATTAAAACGAAATAAATCATTTCTGATATTATTTTAGGTAATTATACGTACCTATTTATTAAATTATACAGATAACTACAGACGTAAATACGCTATCTTATATACTCTGTTAAAAAAGATAAAATAAAAACTTAAGTAATTAACTCTCACGATTTCTAAAAATAATTTATAATCTGGCTTTCTGTTTATTACCGAGCATTCTAACAAATACAAAACAGAATTTTGGAATCGTAAACGTAAAACGAGTAGGACTGCAATGGTGTCGCAACATTTATTAAAATCGTGATTTTTGCATAGAAGTTTATTAATTCGAAACAAAAGGATTTTTGCCCACGCCAACATTTAAATCAATTACGATTAGTTTTAGTCATGTTAGTTGTTAAAGACTTTGTTATCACATACCACGTGTGTTAAATTTTTACAATTGGACGTATAAAGAAAATATTAGTTTGCAGAACCGTTACAACCGAGCTTTCGTTCTGTGTATTAATTGAACAATGGATTTGGGAATTATTCTACATAATTATCGAAGTTATGCTCAATTACTATCCTCATATAGTAACATGATATAAAATCGCATGTTTTAGTCTTTTATTTGTACCGTTAGCTTATCAGCTCGTATTTTGGTCAGAAATAAATTGCTTGTAGAACTTGTGTAGCTATCGAATCGTATTAAACCTCTAAAATTCCGATTTACGCCTATTCAAAATCGTTAAAAGGAGTTTATCGATAATTGTACAAGCTACAGTGAGCTGCACAATATTCCAGTTTATTGCCATTAGAATGCAATTTGATGTATAAATTGACAAATTAATATCCAGAAGAAGTTAAATAAGTCAGAAGCCCAAGCGATTGCTTGACACAGTTTTACAACATACACGCCGTTAAAGTTCCAGCACCTACTTCAATTATCCTTACTAAATAGTACGGCCTATTACCGTGCAAATTATAATGGGATAACGGTTGCTATAGCAACCACCCATGATCGAGTGTCACAGATCGACCACCTTAATAGAGTTCCGGGGATGTTTGTAAATAAACAAATTTTAATTTGAAATGCTAATTGTAACTTTGATATGTTTTGTTCTGTAATTAGTTAAAAATCCTTAATTAGTAGGAATAGATAACATAACTTATAAATAAAAATGCATTTAGAAAACGAATGAATTTTCAATAGGCGGAACAATGTAAGTTGCATTATCATTTACAATTAATTCAAGCCCAAATTTTCTAATCAATGCAAAATTATGCAACCCATCTCTTCTGCCCACCAAGTCTGTCCACCCATTTCTTTATTATTAGAGGTTGTCAGTTGTTTAATGGTAAACAAGGTAACAGTAAATCCATCATTTGTAGCTCAGATGATATCATTTCTGTTTGCATGAAAATTAAACAACTGACGATGTAAAAGGCGTACCTCTTGCAAACAAAATGAAGTTTCTTATGGTTGTTCGTTACTACTGGCATTTTTTCAAAATTTCCAATTGAATGTTTTCGAAAAACTAATTTTATATACATATCGTTTGTTTTCTTTTATTTCTTGAGTGTTTATTTTCTTCAGTCTGTCTAATCTTGTATTTAGTGTTAACTTGGTTCCGACTTTATTATCTCTTTAGTTTTGGTCTATCCATCCGGGCTGACCTACGTCCACTTGTATTATGGTTTCCCATGTTCTCGTTCTAAAAAGATATGAAGCATTTCTCCAGTCTCGTTTCTTTTATCCTATCTAAATTTTCCTATTCTGTACTCATTTTCATCTTTTCTTTTACCTAATTTGGCATTAAAATCGCCCATGACTAATTTGTGTCATGCTGAAGGATCTCTATATGTCCCAACAAGAACTCCCCACAAATAAGAGAAAAACGAAGAAAAATTATTAAATGTAAACTCTGAAGACCTACCGGATATACACGAAAAAATTAAAAGCGCACTGAAAGACATGAAAAACCACAAGACACCAGGAAAGGATCACATAATAAAATAGCTGTTAATAGAAGGCGGAGAAGTAGTCATGCGAATAGGTGTACTAAAGACACTATTTAACAAATGGTTAGAGACGGGAAAATAGCAAAAGAATAGAAAGAGGCCAGCACGATAATACTATATAAAAAGTGTGACAAA
The DNA here is from genome assembly GCA_963082815.1 of Melanotus villosus. Taxonomy (NCBI): domain Eukaryota; kingdom Metazoa; phylum Arthropoda; class Insecta; order Coleoptera; family Elateridae; genus Melanotus; species Melanotus villosus. The sequence continues at coordinate 29,772,643 of OY720424.1, forward strand.
AACGATCTTAAAAATTATAGGTCCAGAACACTCCTATCCCAGGTATACAAACTACTCTCAAGAATATTAGTGAAAAGAATCAACAACAAAATAGAGATGTGTATATCACACGAACAAGCTGGATTTAACTATTAAAATACTAATAGAAAAACCAAATGAATACCACCTACCATTACATATACATAGCAAGCACTACGGAACAGTAGGATTTATCATAGCTACATGACACTTATCCAAGACTATCACGAAAGGAAGAAGCGGAACCGATACCGATACGCAGAGGAGTCCACCAAGGCGACCCTATATCCCCTAAGCTTTTTACAATGGCCGTAAAAGAAGTATTCAAGAATTGAAACTGGGATGAGAAGGGTATAAAGATGAATGGCAGCCACCTGAACAATTTGAAATATGCAGGCGATGTAGTGCTAATTGTCACAAACAAAGAACATCTCAAATCAACAATACAAGAATTAAACGAGAGCTCCAAGAAAGTTGTACTACAGATAAGCATAGCTAAAACTAAAATCATGACCAACACAGAAGATATAGTAGAAATCGAAATAGAATTTAGACCAAGTAAAGGAATAGACATATCTCGGTCAAAGAATCAGACCCAGCAAAGAAAATTAAGATATATAACTCTAGAGAAGAATGAATCTAGGATGGGTCACCTTTGAAAAACTAAGTTATATACTCACGAACAAAAAGATACCTCAATATTTAATGACTTATGGCGCTCAGACCTGAACTCTGACAAAGAAAAACATGGACAGATTAGTGAAAGCACAAAGGGCAATGGGAAGACAAATGCTGCACGTATCATTGAAAGACAAGAAAATAAACACCTGGTTAAGAGAGGTTAAGACAAAAGTCACAGACGTAAGAAAGAGAGCTACACAACTTAAATAACAAGATGGAACGCACAAATCCTAGACTGGCGACCATGATTAGGAAAAAGAACGCAAGGAAGGCCACAGATACGATAGGCAGACGGTATAAAGCGCTACTCCGAGTCAACGTGGAAAAGAATAGCTCAGACTAGAGGTCAGTGGAAAGAAATTGGGGAGGCCTATATCCGTAAATGGATTGAAGGAGGCTAAAGAAGAAGAATATTGTTTGTTTACATATATTTGTTCTATTCCCAATACTCTTCTACATACTTTCCGTTTATTTTACTTTGGTGTTGTATTTTTGTTTTTGTTTCTGTTCTCCATCTTTTCGTTTCATTTACATTTTTTATTTTCTGAATTCCATCGAGAGTACCCAATATTATTAGGTATTCGTTAACTCTGTGTATTCTTTTTATATTATGTTTTTTGTTTTTACTGGAAAAAAACATCAGTGAATGTTTGTTCAGTCAGGTGACTATCCACTTAATATTTGCTGCTTTAGTCAAATCATTTACTTATTGTTCTTATATCAGAACAGATTGTAAATTATGTATGAGAGTCAAAACAATTATTTTAATGTTTGTACTGCGATTTCTTAATTGTTTGCCCCTTAGGTGTTTTCTTTGTATTGTTTATCATCTTCATTCTAGCTGGCACTAACGAGGCAACATATGTAACTATTCTATCTGTATTACCTTCAGAATGTGTAATAGTTTTGTATGAACCCATCTTACGGAAACCATAATAAAAAATTGGACCTTAAGCCTTAAATTGGTTTATACAAAAATCTTATAAAAAAGAAACCGTTTCGTTGTTTTGCCATTTTTTCGATTACATTTTCGCGAAGTTGTTTCTATTTGTTTCTATGGGTCACTTTTGATATAAATAAATATATATTTAGTTGATTTCTTCCTATCACCTTTCTAATATATTTTCGATTTTCTTAATTATTATACGTAACACTGGCCGTTCTTGCTAACGCTTCCGCCTTCTTTTTCTAAAACATATTTCTACCTCATATTTGCTTTTAGTTTGTTCTACTTTGCCTGTTGAGTTTTCATGCGTACAAAATCGATCTACATAAGTTAAAAGCAGATAAGTGTATAAACAAAATAAGAAAAGCTTCGGAAACCATATTATTAAAGAAAATATTTTTCTCGTCCGTAGTTTTCATAGCAGCATAAGTCTTTTTTTGTATTTACCTCCAGATGCCTTTTACGTACATTCCGGATGTTTATACAAGAACATCAAAACACCATAAAATAAATTAGATTTTGATAACACGCTGATATGTTTCATAATAATGTTCTAATTAAACGAATAATTTATTTGATTGGAAATTTCGACCACTTTCTCGTATAAAACCAGAAATTCTATATCAGCTTTTGTTATATCAATTGATTTACTTACTTACCGGGTTTAGAGTTTGTAGTAGCCCTCTAGGATCAGTTTACTTCCGTATTAGTTACGTTATATTGACAAACTTCAAGCTAGCGTTTTCATAATTATTAGACAGAAAACCGAACTTAATCAATTTCCGTTGTATAGCTTATACAATTCTAACTTTCAATTCTTCGTGTAGAAATGACATTCTAAATAGTTTTTGTTAAATGTAGTAAAAGTACTTTTTACTTCATTTTCGGCTATTGCTGATGTCAGGGTGTCCTTTGCTCATAACTTACAAAACCAACTGAAATGGTTATTTCATAAAACCTATGTTCGCATAAATTTATTTTCTGTGTATTCAGAAATTTAAATACCCATGGTCATGTGCCTGTCTAGGTATAATTGAGGTTAATGATATAAACTCCCAATTAATTAATTTTACTAAATGTCCTAAGGCAAGACGACCTCTTACGCCCATGTCTAAGATGATTAGTCCAGGCATATGATGAAAGTTAACCACCATAAAACGTGGCCATACAAAATTTGGAAGTAATTTAACAAACGTGGGGCCTCTCAAAAGATTACTTCAGATTATAAAAAAAAACTGGCCGTCACAAGTTCATGATTCGAAACGGTGGTTGCACAAAAAATTATTTAATCGTTAATCATTTTTTGTAACAATCTAATAATAGGAAATAATAATTAGTTGTTGAAATTATTGCAGCATGTAATTTATGCAGAAACCAAACGAAATTTTATAACTTTGTACCGCAAAATCGAGTTTCTAACATATTATTTTACTATGTGATATACATATTACTAGGTCAGTAATTTAATAACAAATAGTCAGTTTGTGTACACTCACTTCACACTTGCTTATATAACAGTATATTGCATAGTTCATCAAGCGCGGCTGTGTACTAATTCTTTTTTTAAATCGTGTCAGTAGAACAAGTTGGTCGTTATATAAATTTTTAGATTTAAAGATCCGTTTTTGCCTTTGTTTTAATTCGATAATTCAACAAACTTGTATAAAAATTCGTTTTGTCGAGTGCGACAGGTAGCACTCGAAAAGGCAAGATAAGGAGCGATAAAAATTTTGTTTGTAACAGTATAATATTGTGTTTCGAGAAAATGAATACATTTTAAAAAATATCTTTACGGCCCTTTCATGGTTTCACTTTACGACACAATAAAAATGGATTTGCGGTAGGAATAAAATTTCAATAATAATGGAATATTTTTAAGTAAACTCGTGAATTCAAAACACGTGCGATAACTACTGATAACGATTGCTCCTTTAATATTATCAGCAAATATTATTATCATCATGGTTCCCGTTTATCAATGGAAGGACAAGGTCACTGGAATATTGTCCACTCAGCTGTGCCTCCGACACTAACCTACAACAATTAATTATCATCGTCTCTCTTCCAGACATTAAGTTCGTAGCGCAATCATCCTTTTCTAAAACGTGACGTAGCACGTTCAGTCTTCTAGATGTGCCTAATTAAAAACCAAGCTGATTATTTTGTAACCACGTATCTAACAGAGTGCAGATTAACTTGCACGAGAAGTAAATTTGATTTGATGTTAACTGAAAATATGAAAACCTCGCCTTCACTATCTTACAGATCAATAAGTAGTATTCAATTATGTTATAGAATCGAAATTCGTGTTTGCAAGCCGGCTTTTCAATACTTTTACAACCTACTTTCTAATTTTTATGCATGAATTTTAAGTAAATGTTACGGGTTTATGGTCTAGACTGACTTATGTAAGGTTTCAGTGCTTGCAAATACCATTTCCGGTTTTTAACCACTTTTATATTTGATTAATCTTCTGTATTCAAAATAATTCTTTCTATTTTTCTGTGTATTTTATATCATACTTCACGCTAGCTTAGATTGAAATTTGTAGCGGCCTTGGAATATTCGCTGCAGTTTTTCTGGAAATCAAAGAGAAAAGTTAACTCCAGCACGCTTTACTGTAAACGCGTCCAAGTGAAACGGATGTAACAATTTTACCTCCAAATTACACGTTTTTAGTTACATAGCTTTTTTTAAATGCAAGGCTTTTTTTAATCTTAATGTCATATCTGATTCACAAATTAGAAATATAATTACATGCTTTTTTGCTCGGATTTTCTAGAATTTATTAAATGCTTTGGGTTTTTAAAGCGTAACAGGTCATAACATCATAAATGTGTTCAGTGAATTTTCTACAAAATTCTCAGAATGTTGAAATATAAAATAACTTTATGAGAAAATTTCAATTGCGATACTTTATATTTTTTATGAAGTCTGTGAATTCTTTAAAATTAAATGATTTGGGATGAAGTTACTATAAATAGAAAGAAGAAAAAGACAGTCACTCAGATATTTTTGTTTCTATTAACTGTGTTTCCAAAATACATAGCACAATCGTAGCACATTTTTAAAAAAGTATATTCTTGGAGAAGGGTGCTTTTTAAAGAGGCTGTTTGAAATTGTTTTCTGAAATCTTCCCTTGTTGGGGAATGAAATTAATTAATTTTTTCTGGACTAGTTTACATTGTTCCATTCTAAATGGGTGAAATGGATTTTTTAAGCAAGATCTATTGAGGCTTACAAATGTATATGTTACGGGCAATGTGGGAAATCCGGGCAGTGTTCACAATACCCGGGCAATATGGATAATGTACTTAGTATAACACTTTTATTTTTTTTTTAAACTTACCTTACTCTACCTCTAACCTCCAGTAAATGCCTCTGCCAAAACAGTAGAGGTGTTTATTGGAGGTTAGAGGTAGAGAAAGAACAGTTTAAAAAAATATATAAGTACATTATCCACATTGCCCGGGCATTGTGAACACTGCCCGGATTTCCCACATTGCCCGTGACATATACATTTAAAAGAATATGGGGATTTATTTCTTAAATAAAGTTTGCAGAAGTTTGAAGATATCCCAGCTTGTCTGTTTAAATAATGCAGAGATAGTTATATAATCGTATATCTCTCACGAAATTCTTTCCTCCTATAGAAATTATTAAGTGGAATCTTCAGACTGATTTTAAATTTTGACAAGTCATACTAAATATTATACCCAATTTTCTGTATAACTGCACAAAATTAGAAAATATTGGAAATAATATTGAATAATAACAAAAATTACTTTAATTCATAAAGTATAAGTCATTATCATTCAGCTTGAAATGAGAAAGTGTGAGAAATACTGTCGCATACACATTGATTTGGGGAGAAACCAAAACACAAAATATTCTTAAAACTCTCGTTCCAGGCAAAAATTATTTAAAATAACAATTTGTTATATCTTGTACTATTATTATTTCAACATTGAATTAGAAATGATTTACATAATTCCTGTAATCACATAAACCTGCACAAAGTCTAACATATCCGTGCTGTAAATCCATTGTGAAATTTAATGTCTAGACAAGTCGTCTACATATCAGATTTGCCATTGAGATAATTATTTAAACGCCCAACTTTAGACAACTCCACCAAATATATACATGTGTTACATGCTTGAATTTGTTTAACAAAATACAGAAGCCAGGAGGCATTCTTAAATAATTTAAGAGGCTTTAAAATTTCGATGATTTATAGCTCTACTCGTAAATGTGGATATAAAACGTTTAATTTGCATTTCTGCAAGTACTATACGCCACCTTAAACAAGCAATTTTGTTATGCTAATAAATCAGCGGAAAAATTGATATATCTTAATATAATTCTGTAATTCAGTATTGTTAATTTTATTTCTTGTAGGAAGTGATGACACCAGAGAATATAATTGAAAAACATTGTTATAAAAAATGAAATATCTCAAGCTAAAATCTTCAGGAGAAATTTTTAGTATTTTAATAGGGCGAGATAATGTGAGGCATTTTTGAAAGGAATGTGATTCATAAATAAAGTATTTTTCATTGAAATTAAGTGTCCTAATTTTAAATTATGATTCGCAAAATTAAATACAGAATTTCCGAATTCTAAAATTTGCATTCAAAATTCAGCAACATCATATATTGTAAGAGAAAATCATCCCTTAGATTCGAAGTTTCTAAACTAACGCTGAAAGTATGCTTCCGACAGGGTTTCAAAATAAATCAAAATAGAAATTTGAAGGTGGTAGATCATATGTAAAATGAAAATTTGGAAATTTTGAAAAACTTTATACTCGTATAAAAAGGCTCCATGGAAATAGTATGAATTTAAATAATATGTATTTGCATTAGAAATATGTAATATCTAATCAAAGTCGAATTTTCTAAATTTTTCTAAAAAATACAGTGACAGCTTAGCTCTCTACAAACAGTGATTTACTTGGCTTTATTTGTTAAATATAAAATAAAAAAAGAACAAAACTTTTTAAACCAAAGTTTGTAAAAGCAGACGGTAATAATAGAGTAATACTGATTGTATAATAAATTATTATACTAAAGTGTCGACTGTTCATCCCTGCAAAGATCCAGACGAACATTAATATCATTCATTGACTTCCAAGGGCTGCAATTAAGTTCAGTATATAGGGAGTCTTCATATTCTTTGTTCTCTCCACAGTAGCCAATTACGCCCAAGCGTTAGAAAATCGAGTAGATTAATTATTATTATTATACGAAAGATGAACCTTCAGAAAATAAAAACTCCCCGGTCTTGTTATGTTGGTTATTTTACATATTTACTTCATATCTTTTTCGCGGAAAATAAATGCAACAGTATAGTAAACAGGAATTCCAGTTTGATGTTGTTAACAATCGAACAAAACACGAGTATGCACGGAACCAATATTAATAGTAACTTAGTAAATGTGCATCAGCATCAACTAATTATGATGCGTCCTCTTGGACTTTCCGACTTAACTCCTATCTTATTTCTTTACAGTTTGTTATCTCGTGTTGTTCGTGAACAAGCCGTAGCAGTTTGGTAAAGTTGTAGAAGGACGCACTTCTGGCATCTGCATTTTGATTAAGTGATTTTACGATTGATCAGGTTCTACTGTAAGTTATAGGACTATTTTAGTTTTAAACAGTGCCGCACTATTTTCCAAGTGTAATCCCAAATTGACGGAAGTTCGTGGTTTTTATTTATCTTTATAGTTTTAAGGCTGAGCTAATTTTTTATAAATTCTTCATTGCGAAATATACGATTCAAAATTTCCATTTGATCAGACATTTAAGAAAAACCCTACAGGCAATCTTTTACGTCTTAGCTAAGAAAAAACATCACATTCCATAAAGCATGGCTTATCGTACATTAACTTGGTGTAACATCATTGAAAGGCGAACTTTGTTTTTTCCTGTAGTGAATGTTATTCCAAACATAAAAAGGAAATCCCCTAAATCTAAAGGTCGCACGCTACTGACTTAGATTTAATTTACGAGAATAATACCCAAGAAAAAAAAACGGCGACTTTCAATAACAATCAATCAGTGATATATTAACAGCTCTTAAACTAGACAGGCGTAAATCGAATCGCAGTAATGAAAAAGTGATTTTGTTAAAGTTCCCTCAGATTGGATAGCAATAAATAAACAGGTATGTGAGAATGAGACCGTTTATAAACGCAAAAATTATATTGCAACTTTTATTTATTAAATTTTAAATTAGAACCGCATCGTTCAAGTAAACAATTCCACCGACCCAAACTGATGCCCGCAAATTATCAGAAAGAAAGGCACGATAACAAATAACAAGCTTACAAATATTTGCTTCTGTTGGACACGATTATCTTCATTAATTCTTTAGAAAAACATTTCAGTGTTCTGAAATTCAATTTAGGTTCATTAGTTGTACGCAAGTTGTACGAGAGCAAAAACCAAAAAGAACGAAGCCACTTATTCTTTTATATTTTTAGTTAAATTTCCCTACGAACATAATTCAGATTATAAAGACACGACCTTTAAGGCATTTCAAGCGATTATCTTAAATTGTATCCGACACCGAAACACTGATCTTTATAAAATTTCTCTTGAAAGCTGGAGCAGGGCCATTATTTGCTTGAAAAGTTCAAGAACAACGAAAATTTTAACAACACGATTCAATAACGATTCGTTGTGGTTTAAATCAGAATCCGCTCTCTCTATCGATCTTTTTACCATAATGAATTTTTTTGCTCTCGCGTTTACCTTGAAACCTTTGTTATTTCATTACTGTCATTTGCTTATGTAAAGAAAGATTCACACAAGTAGTGGTGATTATAGTCAATGTTTAATAAATCCCTAGCAATAAATTAAGCGTGAGAAATAATTCGTGTCTGACATTTTAACTTCGCTTTTGTGTATTTACTCTAATTCCGAAACGCATTCGTACTTGAAATTAATAAACAAATATACGAATACTTTGACATTTTAGTTTTATTAAATCTTCTTTGAACTTAAAGCCCCGTCTGGTCTAAATTAAATTTATCTCGAAACTAAATTAAATATTTGAAAAATGCCACAGGTTTTCTCAGGTTGAATTTAATTTAATTTTAAGGTTTAATCAGAAAATTAAAGTCTTGACAGTAAATACTTAAATTTTCCGGAGACAAGGACCTTTTTTTATACAAAAAGAATGAACAAGTAAATATTTAGCTTCATAAAATAATGAAAAGTATTTGAGTAATTAAGTCCTCTTAAACACACTTTAAAAATCAAAGGGAAATCCTAACAAATCAGAGAAAGTTAAAGCTGGGGATACACTTTTAATAATCCTTCTTTGATTAACAGAAACTTGTTTTGACAGTAGTAATCAAGTATGATTTTCAAAAGGTTAAACGACGTTATAGAAAACCCATTTATAAACTTTGTCTTTTTGACCTTTTATAGCTGCGATTTTCTTTAACATTTTGTCTGCTAAATTCATATGCGAATGATTTGTATACAAATTTTACAATACTCGTTGCCACAAAACGTTTTAATTCACAAGTAAAATCAAACATTTCTTAAGCCTTACTTTGATGTTCTACACAAGTCGACCAGCTAAAAGAATCTTTCTTTCCTACTTTTAAAACCTTTATTTTATTTTTTCCTTATTTTTCCATAAATGAATTGAAAGTATTGGCTTCAATTTTGTTAAACTAAAGCAAAATCATGCTGAGCCGAATCGATGTTGTTATTGTTAATATTAACCTCGAACTTTTACTGAATACGAAAACTAAAAGGTTTCTGCACGAATTTGAGAAAAAATGTTGAACTTTAACCTTCGTAAAAATAATAAGTGGGGTACTTTTCGTCACTTCCAAATAAACACGATTAACGTACATCATTACTTCATAATATACACCCTTTTTGTAACTAACATATTTTACTAAAAGTTTAACATGAGTATTAAAGAATTATTTTACAGTCCATTCATAGTGGTTTTGAAGAGAACTTAGCCATAGAAATTTAATAGTTTTGTATATGTAAAATGGACTTTTTCTTCTCTAACAACAAACGAATTGCCAGTTTAACAAAGAAAGTCTTTATGTTTCAAAATATTCTTCTCAAACTATCTTAATATTATCAACATGTTCTCGATAAAATCATTAAAGGTTTATAAAAATTGAAATCGTTTCTATAAAAATCAATTTATATAACAATTAATCATCCATCTTTTTACAAGATGCAATTGGTAAAGTTCCCTACTAGCTTTAAATTTTCCTCGAGAAGGTTAAACGTAAACATAAACGTCAGTAAAAGCATATAAAATTTTATATAACTGCTTCAATAAACCTCCGAATGCGGCCATAATTCCGTGTCGTGATCTGCAAATACTTCATGTAAAAGTTATAACCTTTAAGTAAACCTATCCCGTTAAAAAAAAACTAAAAACAAAGACTGCTAGGTAGGCCAACGGTAAGACTACTAAAATTGTTTTTTTAACACAATACTGGAATAGTATTTCTCACGCCCACATTTTCTTTAATCTAGTAAAGATAGGACTAACTGTATTTTCTAAAAGGAAGCTATAAAAATGCTTTTAACAGACTACCTACAACAAAGCACAGAAAAAGAATAAATGAACGTAGAAATATTAACCTACGGCATGCTTCTGTGCACTTTCCTATATATGTAGAAGCTTTTGAAGCGATAGGAAATTGAATTAAATTCGAAATTTTTACGCTAAAATGTCGGTCGACCTGGTACATATTTTTTATTTGTATCGGTTTTTAAAGATTAATAACTGACATGCTCGTTTCATGTAGATGTAAACCTAGATTATGGTTTTAAATTGAGCTTTTTACTTTTCAGAAAAGCCCAGAGGATTCTAAAAGAAAAGTTGATTAACGTCCTTCAGCCACTGTAAATTTTTAGGAGGGAAATTTATAAAAGTGCACCCTTTGAGTTTGGCCCTTCAGGTAAGTACATATTTTTTTAAATTAGTAATTAATTAATTGACGGCGCAGCTATAAAATTCATTAAATGAACTTCAAAGATATATAAATCCCATTTTATGGATTTCAAAAAAGAATTACTTAGAAGGAAGTAAGCAAACTATCTTTAATTAATTAATTATTTAAAAATTATTTTATAACCTAAGAATGTAATTAAAAAATCCAAAAATTTAAGCAACATTAAATTTAAAATCAAAAGTAGATTTGAACTCTTCGAGACTTTTTGATGTAGCAGTACCAGTTATTCAAAATTATAATTAAGCAAGATTTCTTTCTAACGATTATAAAATTAAATGGAAGGAAAAGTAAGACAAAGAAGAACAACAGTTTCAAGTTTAACGAATTGCTTTTACGTTTTCAAGTTACCGAATTACGCTTTGAGTAATTTCTACTTTAAGTTATAAAATGAAGAAAAATTAAGCAACCGAAAAATGTTTTTATTACTCTAAAAACTCTGCCTCTTGTTTCGTCCGTTTTTTATGTCGAATGTTAATTAAATTCCGTTGAATATTTTAGAATTTTTGTGTTGTATTCTATCCTGAATTCTTCTTAAAGTTTGCACTCTTACTAGAATTGCCAAAGTTTAATTTTACTGCTTTCAGCAAAGGAAAAAATTCAGATTTTCTCATCCAATGCTTGAAGTAATAAATTAATGTCTGAATGGTTTTAACGTTTAGTCTAACAAATACTTTCTTCAGGACTTATTTGCTTTTATTTTTTACTAAATCTTACTTTCTCTTTTCTTGTATCAGTAATATATATTTCCTAGTTGGATATGTAAATCTGAAATAAGATGGTAACTAAGATATGGGCAAAGTACAACGCTTGAACTAATCAAAAAATCCATTACGGCTTACTGACGATTGACTTTCCCCAATAATAATTTCAGCGACTTAAATGTCCTTTCCTCGATTATAAGGAAATATTCGCTTATTGGATCAAAAAATGGTTTCCATTCGCTCACCAGAAAAATCTCCACTTTAACTGAAATTTCAGCAAATAAGTCTCTGAATAATGTAACTACAAGGGTTAGCTAGTAAGTAGTAAAAATGCGGTGAACTTTTTCAGCAACGAGCTAGCGCTCTGAAAATATTTTTATCCTCTTGTTATGTTGACAGGTTAATCTTGACTGTAGTGGAATTCGTATGTAGACTGTCAGTCAGGCTGGCGGAACAAACAATTGCTTGTAATAAGGGCCGTTTCACGTGTGGGCTTTAACGCCTCTAAAAGCCTAATTCCCTTCATGACAGCATCCCCTCTCCCATTCTATTTTATACATTTGCCAGAGCAAAACTAATTTGTTTTAGTTACTGAAAACAGTACTGGTAGTTAGTCTTACATGGATTTTAATTGAAATCCCGGGGATTTTGTTGTACAGGGTAGGTCGAACAGCTCACGTTTTCAATGCGTAGGTCTAAGTGGAGGATTTATTGACAACAAACACCTACTACCCTTACGACCCATATAGAACTACTAGATTGACGACCGTCATTGAAACAAGTTAGCCTACAATTAGACGCTTTAAATTAAGCTTAAAGTTTGATAGTCCACAATAATTTATGTTGCCAACAAAAGGTCAAATTTCTTACAAAAACTAAGCTGAAGGGTAGAGTATCATATTATTAGTACAAAATTAGAAAAATATTTCCTTGCTGTAGAGTTCAATTGACCTCAATCTAACGAATAAGCACCAATTTACTGAAACCGGAAAAAGACGAACTCCAAAACATTTGAAGAATTTGCAAACTCTTCTGGTAACTGTTCTAAAAATATGGAAAGTCTAACTTTAGCCTTTTGTAACGCAAAGGTTTAAATTTCAAGGGGCAACTTTCTTACATAAGTAATTCTGAACATTCGCTATGATGCTACACAGTCGGTTCATTTTATGCCAAAACCATATCTCCCTACTTTTCAGTGCTTCAAGAAACTTGATATCCATCAGGATTATATAAACATAGTTATTTCCTATTTTATGTTTATCAATCGTGAAGACTCACTAACTTAATTTTAAGCAGATATCAAGTTGAAATTGGTAAAAAAATATAATTTTATGTTTCGAAACATGGTAAAACGTATGATTAATTTATTACCAAGTAGAAGCCCAGCATAACATTAATAATTCCTAGTTTTTGAAATAAAAAAAACTTCAACTCGTCTTACTTTTAAAGATAGATGACAGTAATTAATAGATTTGTCGAATGTTCTTTCTTATATAATGCAACCAAATTTTGGTTCGTTAATCTTTAGTTTTTTATGCTTGTGAAGATTTTATTCTTAGTCAGACTGGCGTCTTTTAATGATTATTATCAGTACATTGCTTATCTTTTTTGTAATATAAAAATGCAGAGCCAGTATGAAATTCCCTTTTGTGGAATGAAATTATTTTATAGTTCTTCTTCTTCTGCTAGAGCTAACAGCTAGGGCTAACCTTGTTTGCTTTGCCTTCGGTTTTTGCTCTATTTTGTGGATGAAGAGAACCAGCTCTCGTCGTTTCTCTGCCGGTCGTTCCTTTTTACAAATATATGCCAATCCCTCTTATTTCATCCTGTCTATGTGGTTGTTCCATTCCTGTCTTCTTCTTTTTATAGTTAAAACCCTTAAATCTTTGCAAAAAGGAAATTTTAACCATTTATTTGTTTCTAATACAATTTCATAAAAACTTTTTTTTTTTTTTTATTCAAACATATATCAGCAATCAAAATACAATAGTAGTATATAAGCTAATGTGTTGACTTTATAATTGACATGGTGAGGGTCCATCCAGCGATGGGTCCTCTTTAGTGAAAGTCAGTGGGCCAGCGTCGTTTGAGTCTTCTGATTACTTCTTGGTGTGGAAGGTCAGTTAGCAGGGGGTTGGTGTGGACTGCGATTTTGTCTAGATGTTTTGTTGTTTTATCCTGTATGGCTTGTGTTATAAACGGGATATTAAGATCTACGTGTAGCATCTGATTGGTTATGTACCACGGCGCGTTGGTTAGAACTCTTAGTATTTTTGACTGTTGTCTTTGTATGATTTTTTTTTTGTTTATTTATTAGGTAGGTGGAATCTATTATTTTACAAAATTGCAAAGCAGGTCGCATAATTCGCAAAAACTTAAACACTTACGTGAAATAAAATCTAAACTTCGAAAAAGGCCAACGAACTTAACTTTTCAACAAATTGCCATTCATCAGAAAACAGTGCAGTAAAACATCGTCTGCATTTTGAAATGAGTTAACAAATCCAGTGAATCGTTGCTTTTTGCACTCACGTTCTAACACTTTCACGAATTTTTTAAACAAAACTCCCACTGTTGTTAAACTAATTTCGTTATCAAAGAGCGTTATGACATAAAAGGTTACTGTTTTGTTGGAAGTGCCTGTTTTGCATAATAGAATGCACTATTATACTTAAACTAGCTTATACATTTAGTTTAAAATACATTTTACTTTGCTAAAAGCGCAAATTTGGAGGCCAAACAAAAATAAAAAGACCACTAATTTGATTGGGAATTAACACTAAGAAACTTGTTAAGGATTCGACTTATTGTAAATAAGAATCGACAGCTGTGGTAAAAGTGTTCATTTGAAAATACTGTTAATTTAAACTTTTCATTTTTGAACTAGATAACGAGTAACTTACCAATTATTTCAGTAATGCAGTTAATAATATGAGGTGTTACAATCACGCCAAGTATTATTTCCCATTATAGATAATAATTAGGTTTATCTGTTGGAAATTTTACGTTACTAAATATGTATGTAAATTTCAGATAAATTGCTGTGTATTATAGTAAACAGGTAAAAAGTTATCACACTTTCTGAATAAATAGTTTTATTTATAGATTAAAATTATAAAAATTAGAACGAATAGAATTGTATTTGGAATTGTTCAGATAATTTATTTATTAATTTATTAATTTTACATTTACAAATTTGATGCCCATTTCTTGCTTGGGCCGTCTACTTAAAAACTGTTTTTATTTTTACAATTTTTAATCAAGTAACACAAACTTTGTTAAGGTTTTCCTGATGATCTTGGAGTGTGGCTTTTTAATTTGTTAGAAAACATATTCCAAAATTTATACTTGCATTACAAGACTTCCATCTTTTTGATAACGAGAAAAACATTATTTTTATTAAACCCCTAATTCAAAAATTATCCTTCATAGAATGGTCAGATAACGCTTTTGTATAACAACGACGAAAACTATCTATTACCTATAATCCAAATGACTCATTTACATTTTATATTCATAAAACATAAAAATAAAGTTATTAAAGAGAAATCCTTTACGTTTCGCATAAATGTTAAACAATCAACAATCCTCATATTGCTCAACCTAATGCCAAATCCTAATTATAATTATAACTTGTCTGAAGTCTTCGGATTCCTCTCACACCGACAGGTCTCGTCCTTGCACAAGCTCTTCAATTACGAGCTTGTTTAACTGTTGTCATTTCTTTAAACACTCGTTAACCCTGTTACACGGAGATGATTCGTTGCACTCGACCAATTCATTAAACAGACCATGTTTGTACTAAATTAATAGTTGGTGTGTATTTCTCTCATGATTGTTTATTGATTTCGAAATGGTTTTCTTCATTTCGTAAGTTCTTAGGAAGGCAAAGGATTAATTTCTGTTATGGTTGATTAATAGTCGGTAATTGGTTTGCCTGTTGAGTTAAACTGGAGGATTAAATTGAACCTAAGTACATTTCTTTCCTAACTTTTTAAATTCAAGCTCCGCTTATCTGTTATATTTACTCAACAATATATGTTATCATTAGCTTTCATTTTAACTATAATGCTAATAAATTACGAAACAGAATAGAAAAATTAATAGTTTATTAATTTAAGCCAGGCCAAAAGCATTTGCTAATAATGCAATAAAGTCTGTGTAGGTCAAACTTGTCATTGTGTAAAACAACCACTTATTTTTTGCACCAGTTTCTGAAACATAAAAATAATGTTCTGATAACATTGTAACCTTTTTGATTTGTGTCCATCCTATTTTACTTTTTATTTTCGAATTAATTAAGTAGTCTAAGGAGATAACATTTACATAATATTTAGATAATATTGTTTGTAGACGAAACTAAACGTTACAAATATTAAAGTAACATGATAACAGTAACTTTGTAAGAATACACAATCTACATACATATAATTATTCCTTCTATTAGCTTCTAGCATGTAACTAATTTTTGATGCATCTTAAATATGACATCTTTACAGGAAATTAGCGAATGTAAATATATTTTAATGAATGTAAGATTTTTAAGTTTTTCTATTATATTTTATCTATTAATGTTTACCTGTATAGTGCCTTTCAGACTACGTCATTAAATAAATGTGGTTAGCCATCAAAGATATTTTGCATTTCATGGTCATCTGGATGGTGGTTTGAAGAAATATTACTGTTTATAATTTATGCCTTATATTGTCCGGTGTATATTGATTATAATTTAGGAATAACTCTGAACATAAATTTTAACAATTTTCAACGTTGAAAGCGCATCAAAAATAACTTTCAGATCCATACTAAAAGAGTTTTTAACAGTTACCTAATTTAACATATAGATTTCTGCTTACCTTCGTCGTAATTTCTCTTACCGAGAACGTAACAAGGTAATAACAAAATTAAACAAAGCACGATATTTTTGATAGATGAACAAGTACAGGGCAGAAATTGTTTCGAAAATAAAAACGAAACATCTTACACACAATAGAAAAGAAAGGAAGCTTTGCTGTTTTTAAAAGAAAAAAGGGATAACAGGAAAATAGAGACAAATCTAGTAAAAGGTGAACTTGTTATATAAAATCTAAGAAATTCAAAACTTTTATGTACAAGGTGATTCAAAATATCACGTACGAAAGGTTAATGGCCTGCTATACGTAACATGGACATTTCGACAAATCCTTACCTATTTATGTAATCCAACTGGTTTTAAATCGCCATTAGAATATCAACCAGCATTATGTAAATAATTTGTTTATCTTCATAGTTAAAATAATAATTAACAACCTACAAGTGCAATAAACTCTTTTTTCTGTCCAACCCGTGACCTCTTTGCAAAAATAAATTTGCTTTGTTCGCTAACAGCTTAAAATTTCTTAACAATTATAAAAATGTAAAAAATTGTGTTTTATTGCACACCTATTATTTATGTTTTCGTAGCTGAGTATAAAAACGTGACATTTAAATTATAAATATGGCAATAATTTCTATTTATCATATTTTTCTTCGGCATTTCAAAATTTATTCAGTTAGTAAAGTTGGGTCAAAAAAATTGTTAGAAACCAGCATTTTTCTTTTGCCTACCTTTGAGAACGTATAAACAGCAAAGCAAAAGCGTAAATGCGGTTTTTCAATATAGTAAATAAAGTAACTCACCGACTTTCGAGTTTCAATGTCTGAACTAAAACCTGATTATAAAGCAACTGACATTTTGATTAATATCTCCTTTAAACTTTTAAGAGCACGTGCCTAAATATTTATTAATCGATCTAGCATTTAACGTCGTTTATTCCTCTAATAAAGAGAAATTTTATAAAATTGCAAAAGAATTACTTTAGGCGATTACTTAAATCCCGGTATTTAGAGATGATCAATTCTCTTCTTTATGTTCTCACTCTAACGACCATTAATTACAGAAAAGGCGCTCTCTTTGCCGATTAATTACTACAAGCAATTTTTGATAAATTATTACAAATTGACGAAAATATTAGCGAAGGATCATTAAAATCTTAATTGGGTTATATTAACACCTAATACCTAGCCATTTATTTTTTTAAGTAAAATTGGTGGCAACAATTTTAGTTAATTTTGAGTGTCGCAAGTCCAATTATTTAAGGAAATCCATTTGTTTTAATATTCCGAGATAATTTCGGCCATTATAAATTCGCATCAAATTTTTAGCTAATTTTTGGTACCAAAACTGTATTCGAAAACCGACTTTTGAATCCAAGACTAATTTTCTACAGTTTGGGATAATGTTGGCCAAACAAGGTTTATTTAAAACGTACAAGGTTAAATATTTATTATATTGACTCGGGAGACTTAACAAGATTTTTAAAATAACATTTGTTTTATAGCAACCTAACAAAAATATCTTCTATAACCCATAACCATAACTAAATTTTTTAAAGTAAACAGCCTACCAGATGTTTTCGGTTTTCGTTTATTAAATCATTGACTGTATTTTATATTAGCAATTACTTCGCTTCTTGATTGTTTGATTGATTTTTAGCAGGTTTTGTGCCCATCATTCTTGTACTACAACTCTTTTGTAGGTCTTGACATTTAGGCGCGCATCTTTAGGCGCGCACCATACGGCGCAAGCTATTAGCCGCCGGCATTTTGGACGCAGGAACCTTTAGGCGCAGGGACGTTTAGACGCCGGCGTTTTTAGGCGCGGGGACGGTTAGACGCCAGGCATTAAAAAATATACGTTGCGTTTTAATTTGTACGTTAGAATCGTACTTGAAACTAAATTGCATTATAGTTAATAAAAGGTTCTCTTCGTAATTATAAAAACTGCTTTAAGGAGGATTTAACTACAAACATGTTATAACTATACTACTATACAACTTAATTGAGCATTAAGTGACAATAAAAAAATTAAGTATAAAAAAATTAGGTAAATTATTATTCGAATTACGATAATTATTATTAAAATTTAAAATTAATACAACTTTATTTTTGAGTTTTTATTCTAAATCCTAGATTAAACTTGTACTACAATATTTTTTAGTTTTGAAAGATAACGATAGTTTACTCTTATCAATTTAAATTTCACGAATTTTTTACATTTCAAAGGATACACAAACTTTTTATCAATCAAGTTGTTTGCAAATTAAATCCTGTTTTTCGTATTGAACGCTTTTTGAAAAACACTGTAACACTGCAAAATGGCAAGACTGTAAGACAACAGTTAACAATATTAATAAATATGAGTGTTTATATAAATTCTAGTATTTAGTTGTTATTTTTTCCATTATTAAAATATAAACTTTATAAAATAAGTACCTAACTTTGTGAAGTTTTTCAATTTTTATTTCTGTTGTCTAATTACCGAAATTATTATATAGTCTCTCCCTCATAAGACTTCAGTTAAGGCTAGATAGTATATAGCAATATAAAAGTTTCCAGTGCCTAAAAGTCCCACGCCTAAAGTATTCGCGCCTAAACGTCCCAGCGGCCAAAGATGTCCGCGCCTAATATTGCAGCGCCTAAAAACTCGCGCCTAACGATGCGCGCCTAAAGATGCGCGCCTTACTGTCCCTTTCCGTCCTGGCATAATCTACAGAGTGTGTCTCCCCTGTATATTCTTATATTTTGTAGGTATTTTCTCAGATAGTAGTGTCCTCTGACAAGTCCTACCAGTCGCCTAGTCTGACTTCAACTTAAGTGTAGTACATCAGATGTCAGTCTGCGTGAAAGCTTACCAATTATTTCCTTCCCTAATTTGTATGCTTCTGTTGCAACCCAGCGAGAAATAAACTACTCAAAAGAATTAAGGGGTCAAAATTTCAAATGGTTGAAGTTTTTTTAGGGCCGATGACATTTTAATGAAACTTGGTATACGCATTGGCGAAACATTTATTTTAATGAAATGCTATAGAAATTGGATATCATCTTAACATCTACCACATCATTGAACACTATATTAAAGTGAACCAGAAACTAAACTGAACACTCATATCAAAAAATTAATATTCTTAAGAATTCTCAATGAACCTAAACAATACCTAAACCTAATATCGTGCAAAGCTTCCTCCAGCTTGAATTACGGCATTACACCTGCGTGGCATACTGCGAATCAGTCTGCGTATGTTTTCCTGGGGAATACGTCGCCATTCTTCAATGAGAGCTTCTTCCAGTTCTGCCAGCGTATCTGGTGGGTGTAGACGCTTGCGAATACGTTGTCCGAGTTGATCCCATAAATGCTATATGGGATTAAACTCAGGACTGAGTGCTGGCCATTCCATAGTGGCTATGTTATTCTGGCCAAGATACTCAGTGACTACTCTAGCCGTGTGGGGACGAGCGTTATCCTGCATAAATAAAAAATCTTCTCCCACGGCAAGTGCTTGAGGCAAGACATGTTCTTCAAGGACTTCATTAATGTACCTTTCTGCCGTGAGAGAGCCATTTCTGATGACAACAAGTTCAGTGCGGCCGTTTATTGAAATGCCGCCCCATACCATTACTGAACCGCCGCCAAAAGCCACGACTTCCTTAACACATGCTTGCAAAAAAACGCTCGTTTGGCCTTCTCCACACCCTAACTCTACCATCATTTGTCCATAAGCTGAACCTCGACTCGTCTGAAAACATCACTCGACTCCACTGCCTCAATTGCCAATGTTCATGTTCACGTGCGAAGAACATCCTCCTTCGTTGATGATTTCTGGTCAACTTTGACTTCTTTGCTGGGCGTCTAGATCTCAAATCGACTTCCCGAAGTCGATTTCTTACCGTTTGGTCGCTTATCTGAACTTGCCTGGCTCTGGAAAGGTCGATTTGAAGTCTACGAGCGGTTTTCGAACGGCTGCGAAGGGCTTGAAGTCTCAAAAATCGGTCGTCTAGTAGGCTCGTTGCTCTATGGCGACCCTGTCCAGGCCTCCTGGTGACAAGATCAGTCTGTTGGGGCCTCTGCCAGAGCCTCCACACCACAGACTGGCTTACATTAAGTTCTTGAGCAACACTTCGCTGCAGTCTGCCTTCTTGTAGTAAGGTAACTGCTCTTGACACTTCTACTGGATTCAGGTGTCTTTCCATTGTTCTTTTGACCACGTGACACCAATATTTTGTGGTTGTATTAAAATCCCGCCGTCTTGCAGTAATTAAAATCTTATGCAAATACTCAAATTTTCGTACAAAACAAACTTGTTTGTTTACAGTTTCTAAGAAACGCGGAAAAAACAAACGAACGCAATAAAATATTGTAGCTGAATACTTGATTCATGGAATATATCAACACCTATCTTCTAGCTGATATCATAAGGAAGATATACCTTCTGAAAAAAGTGACCCCTTAATTCTTTTGAGTAGTTTATGTTTTTTATAGCTGTTCAGATGCTTTTTTCCGAATACAAGTTCTAAACCTATAAACGAAGTGGTTACACCAGTTTTTGCGAGGGCGTCTGCTGCGCCGTTTTCCCCCATGCTTATGTGCCCTGATATCCATATGAGTTGAACTGTGTTGTTTTCAGCTAAGAGGGTCAGCTGATTCAGACATTCTCTCGTTAGTTTTGAACTAATACGATATGATTCAAATGATTTTAAGCCTGCTTGATTCTCGGACAGAATGCTTATGAGTTGTTGGGTATACCCGCATTTTGCATTCTCCTGAACACACGCATTATAGCAAATATTTGAGCCTGAAAGACTGTGGCTTTAGTTCCCAGGTGTTCTCTCTTAGTCTCAATAGACCATATATTCCAGCCCTTATACCCTCCACTGTACGGGATCCGTCTATAGTTATACCAGACAATCCCTTTCTAGAGCTAGGGTGGGGTTCCTCGAGTCCTGTCATTGCGATCACATCTCACAGTGAATGGTTTTTCAAAAGAATACTCTGGATAAGTATAATCATTCTTAAGATGGGATCTCCTGCAACTGCTTTCTGTATTCGTCGGTGTCCACATCGTTCTTGATACGTGTCCCAGTTACCAATGATTTTCATCCTATGTGCTCCACTCCAGGCTTCCCCCCTCAGATATGTGTCCAGGGGAACTAGTCGAAGAAGGAACTAAAGATGCTGTTAGAGTACTATTTATGACTCCACATATACACAAGCAGACTAGTGTCCACAGTTTTATGATGGCTGTTTTTTGTTCTACCTTTGAACACCAGAATAGGGAGCCATAGACTATCATGGGTTTGATTACCATTGGACCGCACCATCTTTGGTTTCAATCCCCATGTTTATGCAAACATGCGTCTGCCCATTGTGAGGGCCACGTGTACCTACATTCCAGTTCAGTTTTGTGTCTAGGGCAATGCCCAGATATTTAGCCTCCTGGCTAACCTGAATACGTTCACCACTTCGCTTTCTAGTTTTTTTTATTAAAAACGCCTTTACATTAATTTATTTTAAAAAAATCGTCAAATAAAATAACATGGTAACTATCTTGCCGAGCCACGTTCTTTATTAAGTAAGATATTCAGTTCTATTTTCGTAATGCTGTGTTTAATAAAGAAATTGTTTTGATGTGTGAATAAACATATTAAAGACAAATAAAGGAAAAACCTTAAATTTATTAAATGTACGAGTTTTTCAAATTTTCTGTTTGAAATTTTACAAATTTTGAACATGGTTTGTGGAAGTTATTTGGATAATTTAAGATCACTACACGGACAACAATACAGAATAGTAGATGAGTAGCTGAGAAAGAGGTATCTTTAACAATTCTTTTCTTCTTCTTATTTTTGCGATAACTTGATGTTTGTCAGCTCAAGGATCAATCAGTCTTCTTTTCGCCCTTTTATTGGCACGTTTTGACCTTCTTCTGCACTTCTTCGGTTCAGTTTCCAGTATTTAATTTAAATGTGAAAGCTTCTTGATCAGTGGACCAATTTTATTTGTTTATTATAAAGTGTTAGATCCGTCTTCCAAATTTCCACACGCGCAACTTTCACATTCTTTAAAAATAAACAAAATTCCAAAAAAGCAACGGGAACTAAGAATGGAAACTCCTGGAAACGCTCCAGTTTTATCATCGTTAATTGTTTTCCTTTGGAACTTTTACTTTTGCTCATAAATTACCACATGCGACACCTACAAAAAATTTAACTTACATCACACAATAAGATTAATCTGTAACAATTAAGAAAACACCAACTTTGTATGTTTTACTCGATGTACGAATTGTGACCAACAAAACGCACCTGCTTTCGCTCTCAAGCGGTAATCGAAGCAGAACTTTTGTGTTAATGAAGAGAATTTTGCACAAAGAGCAACGCGGTTCATTTTATGTACGAAGTAACTTTCTGCCCACCTTCGAGATGTTAAGATATGACATTTCACATCCTCATAAATCCAGAAAGTTTTGTAAGTGTCGCAAGTGCGGTTTTAGTTATTCCTTAAGGCGAGGCTCTTAATACGTGGACTACTTCCGGTTAGTCGTTCACCTCGTAATGAAACTAAATGTCGCCCAGCAGTGTTTAGCAAACATGACACGGTCGTCGATTCAGTATTCAGTAAAAAGCTGAAGGCCGTTCCCATAACACTCCAACAATGTACTGTTATTACTTATTACGATAGTTAGGAGTGAAGGTTGGCCGAGCGCGGAGCCACAGCGAGCAGAAAGTAACCCCCATGATCTATTGTTATCGCCGGCGGCTGTAGAAAGTGCGGTAACACTCTGGAACAAGTTATGTGCCACCGACTGATCTAGATTGTGATTTAATAATGAGTTTAATCCGCTTTACTGTCGCTGATAACTCGCGAAAATGAAGGTGAGATAAACTTTGAATACTGTTTCTACCAAGAAAACTTCCAGCGATTACTTTATATGACAGTGAAGTTGTTTTTTCTTTCTTTGCTTGTAATTTAGTTTTTCAGAGTTAGTGAATTAATATCGAATTCGAATCATTACTGCATAATTTGCTTTTATCTAAGAAACTGTCTTAAAATATTACGCTTGAATATATTGAACTTATTGTCTTTAAAACTTGTATGTGGAATTTATTTAGATTTTTGAATTTCACTAACTGGTAATTAAAATTGAAGTCATAAAACAGAGTAAAGATTTAGTGCTTGTAAATCAATCAAAATTTAATTTATCGTACGCTTTATTTTGGAATTGTTAAAGAATTAAAACTGCAGTACCACCAGCATCATGCGAAATCATGTTGCAGATTAATCTCGTTTGTGAATGTCCTTATCAGTGTGACTCAAATATAAAATTTAAAGATAAAGAATTCAATCCCCGAGTTTCAAGAATTTCCTTTTTAAGAAATCAGCCAACAGATTGTTCAGTTCTGGGTAAAAAATGCCTACAAAAGAATTTGCCTTATCATTATCACCATTTAATTTAATTTAGGTATTAAAAATATTTTTGCAATTTAAAAAACTAAAATCTAAAAGTTAACAGGTTAACTAACTCATAGTAAGAGTCAACATATCAGTTAGGGTGTAAATGGAAACTTAATTTAAGCCAACTTAAGCTTTTACCACCTTACTAAAGCCCTAACTTAAGCTTTAAAATATAGACCGTAGTCGATATTTTTGTTGGCATTGAAGAATACTTTTCAGTGTCCTAACGTTATCCTGAATCTAGAACTAAATATGCTAAGAGGAAACAAAAACCTTAAACACATTCCGAAAATTCCAGTTAAAATGAAAGGAATCGCAGGTTTCTTCCAGATATTTCCCTTTCAGTTCCTTCATATACTTTCCCTTTTAAAGTGCCTCTTTGATTTTAATAAATATGTTTTGTTACGAAACCAGCCGGACTAATTATTCATTTTGCGCTTTGCGTTTTTCATAAAATTTTCTGTAATTTAAATTTTAGTTGATGTGTATTTTCTTTTTGCGTATGCAAATATTATATAATAAAAAAAAAATTGTTGTTAAAGTTTGGTATTACTGTGAACCTTAAACTGTGATTAAAAATTAAAAACAATTTAAAGTATAAATTAAACAGTTTTATTAAGAATGCAAGCTTTTCTAAAACTAATTTCTTTATATGTTTATCTTTGTAAGAAAGCTTCATTTAAGCATATTTTGATGGTCAAAAACGTTGCAATAAAATATTTCTGACGACAATAAATTTTAAATAAAACACCTTAAAAGGAATATAACACGGGAATAACTTCAAATAACTTTTTTTTTAAGTTTTTTTGTAGTTCCACATATTGTAATTAACATTAACAACTTTTAAAATCCGCAGTTTGGAATTATGAAACATCGCTAGTTCTTTCAATTTTCAGTAGAAATGCTACACTTTAATAAAAACGGAAAAATACGGAGACGTTAAAGTTAAACTATGAATTCTTAAACTAGAAAATGTTATTTAAATAATTGGTAGATAGGCATTATGTTTTTATTTGTTATTGTGTTTATACCGAGATTATTAAAATATTTTAAGCGTATTTACGTTATCAAAGCAATTTCACAATATTTTTTGCATGTCTAAAATATTTTGTGTTTATCATCTTATCTTAGTTTTCTTTTTAAATGTAAGTCCTTCGTGTTTTTACAGCGTATCTTTTAAGTATTCTACTTATATTGCTTCTACGTATTTTATTAATTAATGCTTTTCTTATTATTAGATACTACAACTTAATATTTCACAAGTCAACTTCATTTTTCAACGTAAAGAATTGCCTTTTTTCAGTTTACAAATAATCAGCGGTGGTCATTTGTTGTGTATTACATTCAACAAATTTGCATACATTTCCTCATTTTAGCACGTTTTCGCTCTTGCTCTTCACTCTATCCAGAACTGAAAGTTTTACGTTCCCCCTTCTTACGGCATTTGGATTAATAATAATAATTATTATATATTTGTAAAATTTATCATATATCTGTTGTTTAATAAAATTTGTTACTTTATGTGGGTCGTTTGAAAAGTAAGGTAGGCGACGCAGAGATGGCAGGACCACGCACGGCCAATAAGTTTGATCCTTCAAACGAGCCCCTTGCCGAGTTTAAGTTCAGCTCAGTGCAGTGAGAGGTTATTGTTTGATCAGGCGAAGTAAAGGAAAGTGCAATCATTTTCAAAAATGGATAGAAAGGAGATTTGTGCCGTGATAAAATTTTATGTTTTGAAGAGGGAAACGGCGACCCAAACCATCTTCGACGAGTCTTC
This sequence comes from Melanotus villosus, assembly GCA_963082815.1. Lineage (NCBI taxonomy): Eukaryota > Metazoa > Arthropoda > Insecta > Coleoptera > Elateridae > Melanotus > Melanotus villosus. Next base: position 29,798,083 of record OY720424.1, read on the forward strand.
CCCTTCATTTAAGACCGTACATTTGTGGATTGCTGACTTTTAACGTGGCCGAACGAGTGCCGAAAATGAACCCTGCAGCGGACGCCCAAGTGATATGACTTCGAATATGGTGACTAAGATTCACAGAATAGTTTTGAGTAACCGAAGATTGAAGATCAGGGAGATAGCAGAAATGGTAGGGATGTCAACCGAACGAGTTCATAATATTTTACATGAACATTTGGACATGCAAAAGCTTTGTGCGTGATGGGTGCCGCGTTTGGTGACTTTAAACTAAAAGCGTGTTCGAATGGACATTTCGTCTGCGTGCTTGGAGCGTTTTTGCGCGCCGGTTTGTAACCGTCGATGAAACGTGGATCCACCACTACATGCCGGAGTCGAAAGGACAATCAAAACAATGGTCAGCCAAGGAAACTTGCTCCAAAGAAGACGAAAATAGTAGCGTCTGCCGATAAGATCATGGCAGGGTGTGATCTTTTACCTGGAAAAAGGGCGGACAATCACTGCAGAATATTACCCAGGTGCTGCAAAATTTGAGCGAAGAAATCATGAAATAGCAACCGCACCTTATCTTTCATCAGGACAATGCACCTGTTCACACGTCAACGGTTTCCATGACTAAAATCCATGAACTCAGGTTCGAATTGTCGGAGCATCCGCCTGACTCGCCGATTTAGCCCCGTCTGACTAATATTTGTTCCCGAACCTCAAAAGATGGCTCGGAGGACAACGGTTTTCCGACAACAGTGAAGTGGTTCATGCCGTGAACGGCTAGTTTGCAGAGCAGGAGAAATCATTTTATAAAAACGGTATAATGGCTTTGGAACATCGTTGACAAATAAATAATACAAGTTCCTTTTCGTTTACCTTGCTTTTCAAAGGAGCCACGTAGTGATTAGAAAACACAGTTCCATGTAGTATTATGTAGGACTATTACAATACGTTTTAGATAACACACAGATCAACATCTATCTATCTATTAAAAATAGGTTGGTCGAAGTTTTCACAGATAAGCGTTCAATAACATAAGTATATTATAAACTGTTGAACTATAAATAAGTTAGAATTTCTTATTTTTTTAACTGTTTGTGTAATAATTTTGTAAATACCGTGTTTTTCTATAATCAACGATAGCATCCTAAGTGAAATAATTTTCGGCTAAATTTGTTAATTTATATATAACGAGTTGTCGATTAATTAATTAATATGAAATTTACCAATATCGTTGTCGTTCGCCACCTATAAGTATAAAGAATCTCCTTGTAATTATCGATAGATCGTAAGTTTAAAAAAAGATCAATTTCGAAATGTTACCAATTTCAAATTAATTATTCCCAGTGAACCGCGAAATTATAAAATCCAGAAATTTCTAAACGTAATAGCAAACATTTTCAACGGTTTTATCGGATCGTAACATTAATTTGTTGTCGTATGTAGGAGAATCGTCTGTCAACAAGTCTGTTCGATTCGACGTGATTGCGTAGGTTTTGTGGGATATATTTTTTAACTTATCTTAAAATAATTGGTTCAACATATTTATTCGGGTGATGCAATGAACAAATTACAATCGCTAATAAACTTTTAAATGTAAATCGTGCTATGCAGTTGTTTGCTTGCATACGTAAATACTCCGTAAGTACTTTTCTAATGTTCTTTAATTTGGGTTTTAATTAAGACAATCAGTCTTTTATACATGCGACTGCATTTTTACGAACTTTAAATGCTCCAGTTTAATTACTTATAAAGAACTCATTTGTTTGTTATTGTGAAAGTAAATTAAGAGTTAAATAGTTTTCTGAGGTTTATGAGGAAATTTAAGATTGTTACGTAAATGTCAAAATAGTTCAAAATGTATGTGGAACTGCGGCAATTTTTAAGAATTAAACTAAATTGAAGAATTGTAAGGGAATTACCACTAGAATTACTTACGTGTAATCACCGGAAAATTACACTGCAAATTCGGAAATTATTTAATGTGTCACATTTAACCTTCGATTTTATGTTGGATACGATTATTCGCTCTGTACAGAGTTTTACTTTAATTCGCTCTTTGAAAATGTTTTACTAAAATCTTAAAACCCTAGTTAAGAGCTTTACAAACAATTTATATCTGTTCAGATTGAAACTGTTGAAAATGCGTTTAATTATGCTGGATATTTTAAGCTTAATGTAAATATCTCCTTATACAGATTTTGTTAGTTTAATCCAAAAATTATCTTTTAACTGTTTGATATAACTTGATTTAAAGAAGCAAAGAATTTAATATGCAGTTATAACTCAAAGAGTGCACAAATACAAAATTTAGAATTTATTTTTTAATAAATACTTTGATTTGTTATTGTTAAAGGTTTTAATGTTTCTTCGTAAAATGTATTTTATTATCGATAACAAAGTAAATCATAAAAATATTTCAAAAATATAGGATATCTTTTTGTAGTTAATTTAAACTTTTTAAGAATTTTAATCTTAAAACTTTAACAAAAATAAATAAGATTTCTGCTTTTTGTAGCGTGCCAATTCTAATATAACATTAGGTACTTTGTCCTACTTTAAAATTCCCAACTCTGTTTATATTTCTGTTATATTGTTAAATTTCTTTTCTTTTGTTATTAAAATAATTTAGCTATGGCAGTATGCTAGCTTTGCCGGATCAATTTGTCCAAAACATAATTAGCGCAAGTGGTCTTTTCGAATTTTCTTAATGACTTCAAAGTTGTTTCTCTGCAGCTCTCAGAATTTTCGAAAACGAAAACATTTCTTTCTTGTAGTCTTTTCAAAGCTTTTTGTATTCGTTGCATATTTAAATATTTGAATAATTTAGCCCAATTTCAAAAGATTAGTCAAAGGCAAAAGATTAAAATCGTTTAGTTAGTTTTGATCTATTTTTTACTTAAACCAGACAATAGTCATTTAAAAACTACTAGGTTTAACAAAATGTTTTACAAAGACTTTCTTCCTTAAATTTTGACTATTTCATGTAGAAAATTTAGAAACCAACGTTTAAAAATAACCTCGAACTCTTAGCAACTTAAAACAAATATTGAATTGGTCCCGTATCATCTTCACTAACATATAATAAAAATTATTTTGAGTACAAACATCATAAAACTTGAAGAAAAGCAACGATCTGTCTAACCACTGCTGCCAACCCTAGTATTTCGACCACCTATAATGTCGGTCACATATTTTTAGCAAAGTAATTGATGCTTAAATTTTCGCTAAGCATTAATTTTTCGCTCGGTGCACGTTTACGTCTTCGGCATTGATTGAAAAAAATGAGATTCGTGATACACATGATAAACAGTTGTTTTGGTCCGGTTGTGAACACCACCGGGACCAGAAACCGTTAAACGTTTTTTAAGGTGCCAACGGCATTCCTTGTGCCTATTTTATCAGTGTGTGTGTATTAAAATGGCTCCCGTTTATTATTATTCGATAAATCTCTATTATTTTCATATCACCTATATTAAAAGAAAAGCATTCCAACATTACCTACTTTTTGATCCTGCAAGATAATTCTTTCTTTTATTTTGAAAGAGATATTTAGGGTTTGGGTTCTGGAAATATTAAATGATGCGGACTTTGTTATGATTATTATTATAAAGTGTTAATTGTTAGTTTAATTTAGAGGATACGTTTAGTACGACCTCTAATTTGTAACATCCACTGGATTAATGTTTCCTCCAAACTTGCATTTGACCCACTTTATGAATTCATTCTAAAGTTTGTAATAAGAAGCCTTAGTGGCTACAATTTAATTCATAAATGGATACGATTTAACTTATAATGGTATTACATAAAGGCGGCAGATTGTACTGTTTTAACTACCTCTGAATTAAGCGAACGGTACCTTTTGGAAGAATGAGTTTAATTGTAATGAACTTCGAGTTGTCTTTCTCCGTAACAGATATGCTAATGAAATGCTTAGGTCAGGTCAAAGATTTATTACTTTTTGTAAAATAAAATTTAATATTAAAGAAAAGTTCTATTAAGTAATAGAAAACACGGAAAATGTTTGAATATCTTCTTCTCACTGATTGTGCAAGTATGAAAATTAATATTCCTCATTTGCATATGCCACCTTAAGCATATTTTAATAACACAACACAAAAACCGATTGCTAACATATTCTTTGTTAAATTCAGGTATAGAAAAGTGACGTGATTAAGCGTGAGATTTTTGTTAAATAATCTTCAAATTATCAGCATACAAAAGAGCTAAATTAACACGTCTATTAAATTTATAATAACTTTGATGTTTTGTATTTATCAGAACAATTATTTCTGCCAGTTTCCAATTGCTTATGTTTGTTTAATTAATAATAACTAAATTATCAGTATGCGTTATTTCTTCAGGCAGATTTACACCTGCTGATTTAGTAAAACTTAAATGCCAAACACGTTTTGCAATATCTTCATTTGATTAGAAAAATATTGCTTGACCTGTTAGTTTTTTAATATGAGCCAGCATTTGAGACATGCTAATCTTGTGATTTGAATGGCAGCGAATGCAACGAAAAATATAAAGAAGATAAATATAAATTATTACTTGGTCTAAAGAGGTTTGAGCAGCTCATTTTAAGAATTTATGAAAAATTATGCAACTAGAAACATTTTACCTATACATATAATAATTAAGAGGATTATAAGAGTTAAGCTAATAATGTCATCTTGATATTTCGTTCTGCTTCTTACTAACCATGTTAACACTACAATTTGAAGAGTTGTTTTTTCATTTGCGTCTTCTGTTACAAACAACATCAAAAAAACAAAAATTAGAAGCTACCGGCTACAAGAAAAAGAAATAAGGTTTAAGTATCAAAACAAATTAGAACAATAGATGCAGCACACAACAAAGACCGAAAACGTTGAAACCACACGGAAAAACTTTAAAATTGCCATACTTAGAGCCGCTTACGAGTGTTGCGGCACGATAAGAATAGGAGGCAATAGAAAGAAAACAGCATGGTGGACACCCCAAGTAAAAGAAAAGAAGAAAGCGTGGAAAAAATATCTAAGTCTAGGATCGACAGAAAACTACGAAGATTATAAATCAAAAAGGGGCGCGGCGAAGACGAGCATCAAAGGTGGGTAAACGTTAGACATAAGTTGAAGGATAGTTACAACAAAAACACAAAACCCTAAAGAACTTAAGGAAAAGAAAAGACTCTCCTCTGAATTATGTCAAAGATAAACAAGGCAGACTATTAACAAAAGACAAAGCAATAATAGAGAAATCGAAAGAGTACTTCCAAGAACTAATAACAGACCAAAGAGATAACCGAACAGTACCGGGAACCAGACATAACAATGGAAGAATTAGAAGGGGCACTGAAGAAAGTCAAATTAGAAAAAGCTGCAGGAATCGATGAGATCACATCTGAAATGATAAAATGCATGGTAATACTACACAAACGCACTTCCTACGCATGCTCAACCAGTTCATGAGGAACAAGCAAGTGCTACGAGATTGTAAAACAGCAATTATTGCGATAAACAGGAATGTCAAAATTAGAGAAGCATTCCGTTATTGAGTGTTTCGAGCAAAATATATTCAAGGATGCTAGAATCCCGACTAAGGGCAAAAGTGGAAGAGCAGTTGAATGAAGGGCAGTATGGGTTCAGGGCGAACAGAGGCACTCAAGATTTGATATTTGCACTCAGGCAAATAATGGAAAAAACGATTAAGCACAACAAAAAAGTGCACGTTGCCTCCTTAGACTTGGAGAAAGCATTTGACAAAGTGGAAAGAGATAGGGTTTGGGACAACCTAAAAGAAAGGCAAGTGGGTGAGGGTTTAATTGAAGCAATAAAAAGTCTACCAAACATGCGATAACTGTGCATAACACGTCGTCAATGCTCGAAACAAAGATAGGTCTAAGGCAAGGTTGCAACCTGAGTCGCTTATTAAGGTATTTATATTTGAAATGGGCAAAGTCGTCAAGAACAGCCAGAAGAGCACCAAACCTTACGAGATAGGAAACTGGAGAATGAACCGAATAAGATTCAATGAACTAATAATCGCGGACGACATGTTAGTGTTGGGCAACACAGAGAAAGATTTGCAGTACAACTTAAACGCGTACAACGCCGAGCTAAAGAAACGGAACATGAAAATTAACACTACCAAAACAAAAACAAAAGAAGTGCAGCTAGTCAAATATCTGGGAGCATTAATAAGCGAGTAAAGGCACAATAGAAGAAGAAATAAACGAAAGAATCGGAAACACCACCAAGTTATTCCATGCCTTGAACAGAGGCTTCCTGGAGAACAAACACAACAGCCAACAGATTACAAAGCATCGAAATGATGTTCTTACGAAAAATAGAAGGGAAAACGAGGCAGGAATAAGGACATAAGAGAATCGCTCAATCTGAAACCGTTACAAGAGAAAATAGAACAATCACAACTTAGATGGCTGGGCCAGATACATAGAATGGGGACCTAAAGGACAGCAAGAAAGGCATACGAAGCAAGAACAGTAGGAAGAAGACCCAGGGGCAGACCAAGAAAGACATGGGAGGACGGAGTGAGGGACGCACTATAGCGACGAGGAGAGAGATGGGATAGAGTACAGGAACTAGCCCAAAATAGAACAAAATTGTGGAGAACAACACCAATACTAACCTAACCTCGACACCGAAAGGTACAAGAGGATGCGATGAAGTAAGTATCTTCTGTTATTTATCGAATCAGATTTGTCACTCGAAATTTTCACAAATATTATTCAGATCTAAACATCTTCTTTTAAAGCTTATATTTGTGGACAAGATAAACAAAAAGGCAATTAAATAACAACCACGTTTATTGACTTACAGGGTTCGCGTACTCTAAATCCACCTCATAATAAAATATGTATAACATAAAACAAATGTATCATAAATTTAGTGATATATTAATAAAATACGTAAATGTAGAGAAAACATACCGATTATAACTATTAATATTACAAGATAAGAATGAAAACGTAAACGTTATTAAACCTTTAAGCTGAACAGAATTTGTATAAATTCAGGCCTAGATAAAATTTTTATTAATTTGTACATGTTGAAGATACAGTGATGTTTGATCTAAAAACTGAAGATGTTTTGCTTACTAAGGTTAGTTACATTTTAAATTCAAATTTTTGGTTTTATGTTCCCAAAAAAATTCGCTTTTGACGAGACAGTCAATAATTGTAGGCTTAAGTAACGAACTAACTTTTTTCTTTAATTGTGAAAGTTACATTTTTTTTTGACTGAATATCCAGAACGCATGTAAAAGATCAACCGATTCATTTGCATTAGAGATCGATAACAAAATTTGCAGCATAATTTGGCCAAGAAACAATAGGCAGATTCTTAATTAATACCTGTTTCAAACATATTGTAAGCTAAAGTAATTTTGCATTCTTTTATTAAAACAATCGCTTGTTTTCCTTTTTTACTTTAAGCCATTAAACACGCTGCCAATGTTTATCGATAATACTGTGGGTTCCTAAATACTCGTCATTTACTAATGATGCAATACATTTTTCGTTTTCAATTTCTTGATGTTCCATGTAAGCTGCATAATGGAATTAATTATTAAAATAATGTTTAAGTGGAGGTTCGTACTAAGAATTGTTTATAACAAATGAAATTTTAAACGTTGTTTGAATTAGACTTCAACAGTGAAATTTTGGTGTATTTTGTTAAAGCTTTTTATTATTAAAAATTAACTTTTTCTCTGGAATTTCAAAAGTCCCCTATAATAATTTGATTATTGTAGGGATGTTGCCTGTGAAGCACTCGGAATTATTCGTGCTAAAAATTGAAAGTGTGCAGAAAAACAAATTTAATCAAAATATCAAAGACAGGATCTGGCTAGAAAAAAGAATCTTAATTAAATCCTAGTGTGTAATCAAAACCTGGGGTGATTCCTTAAAAAAATAATTCGCTTTATATTTCGTACTAATTTTCGTCTTTTTCGTACCTAAAGGGAATTTAGAAAAGGCAAAGGTTGCGGTAATAATTTCAGAACAAGAACATCTGTTTAAATTCTCACCTTTTCTACCGTAAAGGTGTTTCGGTAGTCACCTTAAATAATACCAATCTTTGAAATGTAAAACGCAACGCGTTTTCTAACAGCTCTTGCATCTAACAGCATGCATAATATCCGTTGAAAGTCTACCAGAATATGTGATTTTTATTCGACCTGATTTCTTTGCAACCGTCGACTTCGACTTCAAAGCACGATCTTTTTATGAAACCAGAGCTTTCTGCCTACTTAATTTTATTTTCTCTGTAAAATAACATGGTTGTCCAACATCTTTATACAGAGCTACGAGATAACTTAATTTTCTTTCGCATTTTTATTTATAAAATTATGGTAAATATTCCGGGAGATTATTCCATGCATGAACCGAATTATGTCGCATACAAAATGTTCTTTTAAAAAATCCCTCTTCGTGACATTATCAGTTAATAAAGTTTCACCGTAATAAACGTTCGAATGTTTTACCTACTACTCGTACAAAAAAAATGGAAATTTCTAATTTTTTTAGGAAAACTCGGATACAATGGAAACTTCAAAGGGTTTCCCAATCACCTTATAATTCAGCCATCTCCCTGTTTCTGAAATGACAGGTGCCCAAGTCATGAATAAATTTCGATGTTACAATTCCCATCCTACATTTACTGAATTCCCGGTGTTAACAGAACAGGGGAAACTCGAAATTTATGCTTGAAACTGCATCCTCGAGTTTAATTTCTCAAGTTGTTAACTTTCGCACACTTCCCACGATTGTTTGTTAATCAAATTTAATTTGACGCTTATGTTTGGTTCCAGTAGTATTTATCGATGTCTGAATAAGATTTTAGGTTCTTTTGTTTTACATTTGGATTATACAGATAATTTAATTAACTTAGAAGATATGCTTGATTAGTGTCTTATTAAATGTTTCATTTCGAAGATTACACAACAGACGTAAAAATTGCAGTATGGTTGTTTTTTATTTGTTTGTTAGAATCACTGAAAAAGAACGCAAAAAGTGATAGATTAGATAATAATATTCTCGAAAGAAAATATCAAAACCTCTGCCACATCAGGCATTTGACAATGGAAAGGATTCGGCAACAAATTATGATTGTGCATCATACGTATATGGTCGAATGAATTATTTGTAGCTGATTTTTATTTTTTTTAAATGCCCAGTTAAGATTAGAATGTTTATAGATACGGCGAGGTTTTCGCGGTAACTATGTGAAATATTGTATAAGGTTTCCGCGGAAAGATAAGTTTGGGAACTAGTAATCTAGAAGAAAATTCCGCTAAAACAAAAGGAAAGTAATGCCCATTATGTAATGTTCTGCTGGAATTTATTACATATAATATATTCGCCATTTTTGCCAAGTAGAATATTTTAAGTAAGATGACTTCTTCTTTATCTAAAGGCCCGTTTTCACGGTACACTTTGGATGATCATCCCGGATGAATTTTCCAAAGTGAAGATGAAAAGTGGAGAAAGTTGAACGAGTTTAACTTTTGTTCACTTCGGAGGATTTATCGCGGATGAATCATCCGAAATGAACCGTGAAAACATGCAATTGTGCAATGCTTCATCAGCAGTGACTACTAAATCACGCCAAAAGTGCACTTGGTGTGTTATTCGCGTATACAATAATTTAATAATAAACTATGGTGATTGTACGATCATGGTGTTTAAGTGGAAAAAGTTCATGTCTAAGCCAATTTACAAGAAATTCACTTATTATAGCAACTCTTGCTGGTACAACTTCATTTGATGCCATTTTAAAGTGAACTGACTAATTTAATCTTGGATGACCCATGTAAAAAATAATTGCTTTCATCGTCGCAATCACTTTGGATGATTCATCCTGGATGATCATCCAAAGTGTACCGTGAAAACGGGCCTTTAAGCCCTTATGCCTTTGAAGCGTCAAGCCAGTGGCCTAGATCCATTTTTGCCACTCCTTTCGTTCTCTAGCCAGCCTATTCATTTCTCCTGCGCTGGTTCCCCTTTGTATCTTGCCATTCTGTGTATTCCATCCAGCCACTTCATTCTTGGCCTGCCATATCCTCTAGTTTCACCCGGTCTGGCCTCCAGCACTTGTTTGGGTATTCTATCTGTCTTCATCCTGAGAACATGCCCATACCAGCCCAACTGCCCAATGTTTGTTCCACTTGCTCTCTAATTCTGGTGTTTCTTACTCTACCCCTTCTCGTTTTGTTGGCCACTTTTCTCGAGAATTTCATTTCTGCCCCCTGTATTCGGCTTTTGTGCTTCTCCACCATTGCCCAGCTCTCCTGATCCATTTGTTACGCTGGGTACATACAGGGAAATTTTCTTTTTAGTATACATATACCCTATGTATACTTTTATACTAAACGCAAATAGGCAACCCACTATACACTATAAACGTTAAAAAATTAGCATGCTGTGGCAAAAATCATCAAATTAAGTTAATGTCAAAAAATTAGTCTTTAACTGTTGCTGTTTTTATTTTACCTTTCTGTTTTATATTGTTGATATTTTATGTTTTAGAATAATCGTTGAATTAAAATTATGTTGATATTCCACTAATTTTGATTTATTTTTTATTTACAAACATGAAACATAACCTTTACGCACCACGTGACGTGACGTGACGTTTATAGTGTACAGCGGGTTGCCTATTTGCGTTTATTATAAAAGTATACATAGGGGATATGTATACTAAAAAGAAAAATTCCCTGTATATACTGCATTTTGAATTTCTTTGTTTCCTATTATGGTGTTGTTCATTTGGAAGAATGCATTTGTTGCTTTCTTAATTCGGTTATTAATTCCTACATCATTTGTTCCCTTACTTGAGATTCGTATTCATCTACTATCTCCAGTTCTACGAGCCCAACGTCACTGATATTCGTACACCTTTATTTTTCGCTAAACCTATGCCTATAATATGCTAAAACGCGGCTTTTTACAAGGGTATTTTAAAAAATTTATATTTACCGTAGAATTTCGATTTCTTATCTCAAATTAAAATTAAATTTAGACATACGATTCAATGAAATTCCTACACCTATTTTTTGAGTTCACTCAAATTCGTACACTTAGGGCCAGTTGCACAGTTATCACTTAAGTTTTTTTTAAAGCTTAAGTTTTAGTTTATGGTTTATTTGTTGCACAGCATTGGTTTTTAGTTTAAACTGTCACTTACTGTCACTTAAATACTAAAATACTTAAGCGATGCCTGTGGTGCCGTTTAAACCAAAGTTTAAAATTTTTTTATTGCTACATTACATTTTTTAATATGGAACTTATAAATGTTATTGAAATTGATGATGACGAAGATGAAGAAATCTTGTATATTGACATTTTTATACAGACATAGGTACGATAATTTCAATCAATGGAATGACGAAGAATTTTGTAATAGGTTTCGCTTAAGCAAAAATAGTTGTAACTTAATATTATTTCAAATTGAAAATCAGATTAGTCATCCTACTAATTGGTAAGTAATGTAATGTATATAAAAAAACTTTATTTTAATTATGAAAATAAACTTACAGGAATCATGCGCTCACACAAATACAAATGTTTCTCTTGACATTGCGATTTTATGCGATGGGCATCATGTTAATTGTTGTTGCAGATTTTACTGGATGCCACAAATCTACACAATCAAGAGGTTGGCTGTTTATAATTATGATATGCAAGAAAATTTATAACAATTTAATAATAATATTATTATATTGTTTAAAAAATTTAAATTTTAGGAAGCGAAAATCCAGAATTATTTCGAAATAGAAAATCCTTCTTTTCCATTAATGTGCAAACTATATCCGATGCGCGATTACGTATTAGAAATATTGTTGCACGCTGGCCTGGTTTGGCTCATGATGCAAACATATTTCGAAATTCTTTAATAAGGGCTCGATTCGAAAATAATGAAATGGGTAATAACCTTCTACTGGGAGACAGTGGTTATCAAAATAAAAATTACTTTATTACACCTTTATCAAACCCGATTACCCGAGCTCAAATCCTTTTTAACGAAAGTCAAATCAGAACCTAACCTAACCTAACCTAACCTATAAATGATTATTTGTTGGTTATGTTTTGCTTCAAGTGTCAAAATTATTTACGTTATAAGTTAGTTACAGTGGAGTCCAGGTTTACCAACATTGAATTATTTTCGCTTTGCTAAGTATTTTCTTATTTAGAACTGTGCAACATTTATAGCTTAAGTATTTCGTTTAAACGAAAGTTTAAGGTTTAACTAAACTTATGCTTAAGTGTTAACTGTGCAACTGGCCCTTAGGAATCTGATCTGGTATTCATCCAGTTGCTACGTATTTACCGCGGTGGAGTTATTCACAATAAATTTTAAGCCTTTCACCCTGTGAACAGTTAAATTCACTGATGGAATAATGTTATGGGGCTACATGAGTCCCAATTTTCTGGGAAACCTTCACTTTTTGGACGGGGTTGTTAATGCCGAAAAATATCAAAGTATTCTTAAGAATCATGTTCTACCGTCCATAAAAAAGCTATATACCAATGAATACATTATTTTTCAACAAGATGGGGCAAGTTGCAGTGGCTAAAAAATCACAGCATTAATGCTTTGAACTGACCGTCATCTAGTCCTGATTTGAACCCCATTGAAAACCTTTGGGGAATTATTGAAAGAATTCTATGTAAAGGTTGGCCTAGTATGAAAACCCTTCTTAAAGAAAAAATAACCAAAATCTGAAATTCTGTCATTGCACAGCAGTACCAAGAACTAATAGGAAGCATAAAAAAGCGTCTAAGAGCAGTAGTTGCAAATAAAGGCGTTGCCACTTAATACTAAAGTAAGATATTATAAATAATGGGGTTTTCCTAACTAAGCAGCATTTAAGTACCTATGTTTATGATTATTATCATTAAATCTCATTATTCTGTAAACAGTTTGTTGTTGTTTACTATAAACTTTTTACGAATCGTTTCCTCTTCCTTGTATTGCAACAATTACACGCAACTGTTTGATGGTTTTCCCACATTCTTCTTTTACTGCCCTTTTCCATGCAATGCGGGGGCATCCTCTGGCTCTTCCACCTTGTAGGTCATTCCAACGCAACATGACTTGGAGCATCCCTGGCTTTCTTCAGAGTATGTCCCAATCATCCGCATTTCCTTCTTCTAATTTCTATATTAACATCTGCTTGACCAGTTATTCTTCATAACTCAACATTTGATATAGTGTTTGGCCACCAAATGTTTAATAAAAACCTCAATAAGTATGTTTAGTTCCATGTAATTAAAAGTCAATAAATTCAGTTCATATGTTGCACATCCGTTTTTATTAAATTTGTTTGCATAGCTCTTTGTTAACAATTTGCCCATGTTTACGATAAAAAACTGCAGGTGCAGTTTTGTATTTAATTGACTTCGGGGTCGTATATGTTGTAAACTGTTTGTTTAACATTTAAAAACATAGCCATTATATGAATACTACATTAGATCCTTAATAAGTGTACGAATTTGAGTGAACTCGTAAAATAGGTGTACGAATTTCATTGAACTGTATGTCTGATTTGATTTTAATTTCATTCCTATCAATTATTAAAATTCGGCAAAATAAGAACACCCATTTTTAAGGAAGAAATCAAACTTTTACGCTAAATATAAATTTTTCAGAATATCGTTGTAAAGAATCGCTTTTTAGCATTCTAAAAGTATAGGTGTAACGAAAGATACAGGTGTACGAACTTCATTGACGTTGGGCTCGTATATCCTTTCAACAGATTCTGAGTTCCTCTGCGTGTTCTTTGCTTGCTATTCTCATGCTCTTCAACGTATCAATCTCCATCCCTTTCACTTCTATTTGTTGTGTCCTTGTATTTGGCGCCTTTTGTAACTTTTGTTGATAGTCTGCCATTGTTAGGATGTCATCGACATATACCAATACTTGTATGTATATCAGTATTAGGTTCCGGTACCCGACTATGGTCTTTCTAGTTCTTGTATACATCTTTTAATCATTACACAGTTTTACTTCCATTTTCATTTGGAATGGTTTTGAGTATTCTCCTCCAATTCTTACTTTCCACTATACTTCTCTGTATAAGTTTTTAATGGCTGTTTTGAGTTTTGTGTGCATCTAGGGATATCCAGGGTATCTCTTCGGGCTGTATCAAAAGCGGCTTTGAATAAATCAGGTTTCTTACTGTAAAGATATGACCCTGTGTTTGCTGATTTGGTCTAAAGGCTGCTTGTTTTTCTTCTAGCTTTTCTTCTATTTCCTGTCTTAGGATTTTTTCCTAATACTTTAGTCTAGAATATATTTTGAGTATCACTGAGGATAAACAAATAGCTTTGTAATTATCACATACTGTCAAGCTTCCCTTTTTATGTATTGGATTAATTAAGTTTATTTTCCAATACCGGGGGATTTGTCCCTCTTTCCAAGCCAACTGACAAAGTTTTTGTATCCATATCTTTACTTTTTCTCCTCCGAATTTGGCCATTTCAGGATTGATTCCCTCCTCCGAATTTTGCCATTTCAGGATTGATTCCATCTTGTCGCTTGCTTTCCCAGTCTTCATATTTTTAATGGCTTTGGTTATTTCTTCCAGAGTAATCGTATTTTCGTTATCTTATTCGTTTTCCGCCTCTTGTTGGGTAGGTTCTTGTTCATCTCTTCGCTGGTTGAATTTATCCTTAAAATGGGTTCTCCAGGTCTGCAGAATTTCTGTTGTTAGATAACAATGCTTTTAAATGTAAAACTTTATCAGATTATTCGCAAACAAATCCAACACATCCTTTTGGTCTTAAAACTAAGAAGAAACCCAACTGGAAATATTTTAGCAAAACAGATTAAAATTTCTTAAAAATAGGCTATGCAGTAATGAAGTTCACATAGCTTAAAGAACGTTCAAAGCTCCGATTTCAAACGTTTTACAAACAGGTTTTACAAAAGTATGAAAACCACCTGGAAAATTTTTGGCAAAAAAGATTTGGTAAAAATTGACTAATAAACATCGATGATGTTTCCCACGTACGTTCCAATACCAAATACAGAGTTTCAACAGGCTCTTCACAAATAAGTTCGCCCATATTTTCTTTTATTGCAAAAACACAAAACTTAACTGACAACAATGTCCCAACAACCGATTAATAACTATTTCGTTAAAATTAGTTTAACAACAACAAAGCTATAACAATATAAAGTTACAAATTAATTAAGTTTTTAAATTTTTTCTTGGAGGGAAGCTGATGGTCCATTTATTTGTATTTTTTGTTGTTAATTTTTGCAAAGTAAAGAACCGAACTCGTTCAAATTAATTTATTACGTAAAACGCTTACACGTAAATGATTTGCTGATTCAAATAATATACTGAATGTTAATATTTAACAGATTATAAATATTCAGAGCAATAAACATGTGAAAAAAGTAAAAGATTTAGAAGAAATGCTCGTATTTCGTGTGCCCTACGCCCTTTTTAATATTTCATTTCCAGTTCATTAAAAGCAAATAGTAAATTCTGTTTCCTGCGTCATTTTTTTAACTTGAAAATAAACAATATTTTTAGACATTTTCATGCTTATATATTCCTATTTGCACATTTTATGTTCGACCTTCATAATACCATTTTGAAGGTCTGTTAGCGTTTAAAGTCAAAACATAAATACCACTGGATTGGCTTTAAAGAAAGTGGCAAAAAATCAAGTTGCACAATAAGATCTTCCATTAGTTCGTATTAAAAATAAACGTTGGCGTTTAAAACCACTTAAATGGAAGTAAAAAGTTGCCACTTTTAGTTTAGCAAAAGCCATCACTACTTCTAAAATCTCGGAAGCTGATTAAAGCAATCTATATTTAAAGTATATTATTTGTAGGGCGTTCTTAATTATATGTATATATAGGTACCCTAAAATAGGCAGCGGAATTATTTTCTAATGGTGGCAAAATGTAAATTATCCCGATATGGAACAGGAAAAGTGGACAGAAACTTTCAGGTTGTTGTAGGAAAACCGAAATTACCATATCAAAAGTGTTAAAAAAGCCCGGTGTAATTTCGTTACAGTTCATTATTTTTAGACTGCGCGAATAAAAACCTGATTTGGTCGAGCACAGTTACGGTTTAATTAAAACAACTTTTAAAATGATAATAAAAAGTTTCTAATCTAAATATCAAAGGTATGCAGACTGAGTGTAGTTACCTTGTGTAAGCTAAAATTGAGAAAGTCGGTAATTAGTTGTTAAAGAATGCGGTTGGTTAGAAAATTACATCCTTGGCCCTGTGAAATTCTTTGTTTAATAATGAAGTAAATGTAAGTTTCAATTGCGCGAAGATACTCGATAGTACAATTAAACGAATGGGAAAGTAGATAAGAGTCTATCGATCAAAAGATAACGCTTTTTAGTAATCAGATAAGCACCGTCGAAGAATCAGCCTTTCATATTTTTATTACGAAAAAAATCCGGAAATTAATGCTGCCCTCCCGCAGATGAGTAATAATAAAAAATTGAAAATTAAACGAAATTCAGTAACTCTCGGTGAGTTATTAATTAGGAGTACAAAAATTTTGTAAAACTTTTAAATACGGCCTTTCACTTTATCACCTCTCTTGTTTTACTGTATTAATTGCAGCGCAATTAGAAACTTACTTAATTTTGACCTGCACTGTATATCTGCACGCGAACTGCTTGTATCAACTAGACTTCCTACTTTCGTTGTTAAGTTGTAGTTTAATGAATTGCATAAGAGACTCGTTTGTCTCGTTTACCTTAGAATTGTTGTAATAATTAATTATGTTAATATACAGTGTGATTAAAAAATCGATGTTTTAAAGTACCTTTCGCTATTTTAGTATTCTGCAATTTTTAAACTGCAAGCTGATAAAAGAAATCTTATCATAATCAAATAAATTTCCAAGGAATAAAAACGCAAGAAAATGTTTCCAAATGCACTTGTAACGAATAATGCTTATTAATGGCATAAATTAATGGTGCGGCTTTAAATATCACTAGTTTCTTAAAATAAAATTAATAAAATCTGTCGTATTGCTAACATATTATCACAATATTATCTTAAGCTCAAGGCTGACTGGTTAGATGTAATTTTAATAGGTTACAACATTTATATGCAGAATTCTTTTAAAATGACATAGTAGTAATTTAAATATTATGTACCTTAGCAAAAAAATCGCCTCGAAATATAAAATTTTAAATTTTATTCGAGTTTTATTATTCGTATAACACATATTTAATATTCAGAGCCACGCCCTAAAAAAAGTGTAAGAGTTGATTTAATTTCCATACTTTATCATTGTTTTTTTTATTTGAAGAATAATTTAATACTAATAAAATTTGAAATTTATTCCAATTGATACGTCCATTGTTTTTCAGTCTGTTTAAAGTGCGTAGATTTATATAAAAGCTATTTCGTCTTAGGTTTAATTAAATAGAAGCTTAGCCAAAGCATTTTAAGGCAAAATTTTGACAACTCGAATGTAAATAACTCAGTTTTAATCTTAAATTTTAATTCGTGTCTTATAAGTTAACCGAAAATTTCTACGGTATTGTCAAAAGTAAAATAGAAGATTCAGAAATTAGATTTAGTGAAGGACAAAGCGGTTTCCAAAAACAAAAACCTTACTTAGATAAAAAAGTTAATAGATACACATATGGCATTAATTTGTAGATCTTGAAAAGCATATGAGGTGTAAAATATTGTTAACGATGAGAAGAGTAAATATAAACGAAAAATACACGCACGAACAATCAGACAAAAATAAGAATAGGAAACAAATTTACGAAAGCCATAAGTATATCAAAGGGCCCAAAGGGGCTAAAGCAAGGCTGTAGTCTATCGCATTTGCTAATATACAGGGTGAATAAAAAGTAAGGAACCTGGATGCTGGAGCCTTTATTATTAGTTTTAGAAAAAAAAGTTTTAGACAAAAGGTTTATAACAAATTATTTTCCACAAACTGATGGCTTTAAATATTTTTTTCAAGGTCATGACTTTGCGCTATGACGTCATCGATACTTTTTTTAAATGGCAACCTATATTTTTTAGGGCGAAATTTTATAGCATTTTTTTTTCTCTTTGTGACCATCTAAAAATATAATACGGTTGAATAAGCGAAATTTCTAGAAAAATCAAGTTGAATGTTATTCGTATCAATATTTAATGTACGTACTTTTATCACAAAAATTAAACACATGACTATTAAAAACAAATATAAACAATGTTTAACATTATTATTATAATTATTTTATTATTTTGAAACAATTTTTGAGAATAGGTGGATCGGTAGAAGGGGTAGTATCGAATGGCCAGCCGGATCGCCCGATTTGAATCCATTGGTACTTGTGGGGCCATCTTAAAAGTAAAGTTTACACAAACAGGCCCAGAAATTTAGAAGAGTTAAAAATTCGCATTCGGGAAGAAATACGGGCAATACCAGCCGAAGTAATTTGGAATGTATTACAGGGATTTTCACATCGAATTGTCAGATAGTTAATGGCGAACAATTTGAACATCTTCTGTAATAAAGTAATGTTAAACATTGTTTTTAATAGTTTTTAATAGTCATATGTTTAATTTTTGTGATAAAAGTACGTACATTAAATACTGGTAAGAATAACATTCAACTTGATTTTTTAGAAATTTCGCTTATTCAACCGTATGATAATTTTAGATGGTCAGAAAGAGGAAAAAAATGCTATATAATTTCGACCTAAAAAATATAGGTTGCCATTTAAAAAAAGTATCGATGACGTCATAGCGCAAAGGTATGATCTTGAAAAAAATATTTAAAACCTTCAGTTTGTGGAAAATAATTTGTTATAAACCTTTTGTCTAAAACTTTTTTTTCCAAAACTAATAATAAAGGCTCCAGCATCGAGGTTCCTTACTTTTTATTCACCCTGTATACGTACAGGGTGTTTAAAAAAAAGGTCGGATATTTTATCCACGTATAGTACTCATCAATAAAAACAAAAAAGTCTTAATGTGCGTAGGTCACTAAATTAAGTGTTTCAGAGATAGCTGACAGAGTTGATTTTGTATTGTTTTCAACAAATTACATTACTATGAAGAAACGAACAGTAACGAAGATGTTCTACATGTCCACCTTCCATTTGTACACAGACTTCACATCTTCGTCGAAAGGAAGCTGTTATTCTTTCGAATATTCCTGGATTTTGGCGAATAGTTTGGCAGTCATTTTCTATTCGCTGCTGCAGCTCATCTACATTATTAATGAGCCTTGAATATACCAGTGATTTTAAATATCCCCAAATGCAGTCAAAAGTCTAGCAGGTTTAAATCAGGGGATCTAGGTGGCTACGGTACTGGACCTCCTCGTCCTATCAAATTATTGTTGTATGTTGCATTTAAAAAATTTCTTACGACGATAGCGAAATGCTGGGGAGACGAGGAAACCCATCGTGTAAAAACCAAAGGTTAACTCTATCAATTAGGGGAACATCATCCAATAGTGGGGGTACAATGTTATTCAAAAAGTAAAGATAAACTTCGCCATTTAAATAATTTGGTAAAAACACTGGTCCAATCAAACGGTCTCCTAAAATACCCAGCCAAACGTTCAAATAAAACCGATGTTGATGCCTTGTCTCCATAATAGCATGAGGGTTTTCATCTGTCCAAATATGATTATTGTGGAAGTTGATGATCCCGTTGTTTGTAAAAATGGCCTCGTCAGTAAATAAAGTTTGGATTTTCTGCAAATTTTTATAATATAAATTTACAGAAAGTTAGTCTGGAATGATAATCGGGGTTAAAAGAGCTTGTGCCCGTTGAATATGAAAAGATACAGTTGCTGTTCTCGTAAAATCCTCCAAACTAAAGCATTCATATTTAGTTCCGTAGCTATTGTTTTGGTGCTGATATTCGGATTTTCTTCAACTCTTCTTAAAACTTCTTCTGTTTCAGGAGTAGTTACTGATCTTGGCCGTCCGGCATCATGTTTATTAACATTAAATGAGCCACTTTCACTTGATCGTTGATGTAGTTTCGAAAACAATTATTTATCGGATGGAAGTGTACGATTAGGAAATGCTTCGGTGTATAGACGCCGTGCTTCATAGGCGTTGCCATTAGCATGGCCGTACATAAAGTGCATATCGGCTATCTCTGTATTTATATAAAACGGCATTTTCTTTTAAAGCAAAAAATACTGTTATTAATAAAAAATAATCGAAAACTGATAGCACTGCAACGAGATTAATGACACTTACTTAGTGAAAAAAATAGTATATAAACCACGGTATGGAAGAGTTTTCTCAGCCTCGCAACTAATTTCCCTCCATGCTCCGCATGTCGGGAAATAATACTGCTCGGCTGAGAAAAATATCTTCTCTACCTTGGTATATAATATACTGTTTTGTTTCTATTGATGAGTACTATACGTGAATAAAATATCCGACCTTTTTTTAAACACTCTGTATATCGAGCAGGCCCTGGAAATGCTCAGGAATGGGATTAAGAATACGATGCACTCCTTACTATTTACCGATGGCCAAATCATTTTCGCACAAGATGAAGATGTCATGGAATACATGTTAAGAAAACTTAAGGAAGAATATGAAAAATGAGGTTTAAAATTAACTTCCAAAAAACAGAATAGGTACATGTGTGTGGGAAGAGCTGCACAAAATATAAGAGTAGACGACCAAGATATTAAATCCTGCGACACTTTTAAATATCTAGGAATGACTATAAGCTCGACAAGAATAGCTATGGGAAAAATGGCGACAAAAACTCGACATGGTTTACTATGGCGTGAAAATCTTAGTCAGAAGACAAAAAAGCATATCTTTCATAGCCTCGTTGAAAATACTGTACTTTATGGAGCTGAAATGTGACCAGTAACAAGAGCTGTTAGAGATAAAATTAGAAAGATAGAGCTAGATTATATGGGAAGATGCCTGAGAGTCACAAGAAGAGATAGACGAAGGATAGAAGACATTTGGAGAAGAATGGAAATAACCAACTCACTCGCCAATATTTTGGAAAATCGAGTTCTCAATGGTATGAACATCTCAGAAAACAGATGGTCTAAGAAAATAACGTAGTGGGATCCAAGAGGCAAAAAGAAAAGGAGTCGGCCAGCCCTAAACTGGGAAACTCATATAAATAACATAATGACTTGAAGGAAGGAGACTATTTGTTGTTTTTGAAGTTACCATGGGTTTTTCATGGAGCAGAAGTAAGTAAGCAATGAATTTTGTTATTTATTGAAGTTAAAGCGTTTAGTATCACTTGCACTTAACCTAAATTTGCAAGAAAAATTCAAACAGATAAGAAAAACGACTGTTCACATACATGAAAGTAGCGATGAATCTTGCCTTGATAATTCTGCATATAATGACTATTCGCCAAGTACTAGTGAAGAATCTGAAAGTGAAAGCAATGGACCTAAGATTTTTTTTAAAGAACCCAAAGTTCGTGTTTTGTCCGAAATCATCATACCTCCACCACAAGAAGTCTCTCAAATCAGTCAACAACCACATTTAATATTTGCTATTAATAATACAAAAGATATAACAAATATGAATGAAGCCCATGGTGTCGAACAAGTAGCTAAAGTTACAAGAAATATTTTACTTAATGATAATGAAACATACATTATGTATATAGAGTTTTGAATGATATTGTCAACCGAGCAATCCAAATATCTGAAAGTACACTAAACAGGGTGAGTTAAGAAAGAGAAAGAAATTTGACGATACACCTGCTGAAGGAAAAAAGAAGAAGATGGAGCAATATATTGATGACGATAAAGTTACGGCCTCTTGTAATTGCAAAGTCAAATGTTCTGTGAATATAACACCTTCAAGACAAGCAGCTTTTCTTTTTAATTGTGAAGAAATCCGTTAAAAGGCGCCATACAAGTCATTTGAAGGAAAATTCACGGCGTACATATACTTTTACATACTTTTTGAAAAACGATGCCGCTGAGGAGCTAGCAACATTTGGATACGATAAAAACAATGACAGAGTATTAAAAAATGTTTGAAATGCAGATACAAAATTAATATCACCAAGGCCCGATCAGAGATTGAACGAGATGAAATAATTGAACATATTAATTCGTTCAGACCAACGATATCACATTACAGACGGGAACACGCTCCCAACCGGAAATACCTTCCTAATGATATATCAGTTTCGTTAATGTACAACGATTTTAACGAAAAGCATCCTGGAATTAGCTTTCCGTATGAAGTTTATAGGAAGATTATAATATCAGAGATGAATATATCCTTTACCAGACTTGGTCACGAAGAATATTGGGAGTGGAAGCATTCAAGGAAATCATTTTCATACCGATGATAAATGCGTTTAAAAGCTTTGCCCCATTGGCCAAAAAAAGCAATTTTTGTCTGTGTACCGTTATTTGGCATGAAGCATTGGCAGGAAGATCTAAAGACGATATAACTTCAACTTTTTATACTTACATTATTTCTAAAAGAGATGTCGAATCCATAACAATTTGGCTAGACAATTGCTCTTCACAGAACAAGAACTGGGGATTGATTAGTTTTTTTTTTATGTATATCGTAAACTGTGAAGAGTGTGCCATACAGGAATTGAATATAAAATATTTTGAACCAGGTCATACATTTATGGCCGCAAATTCGTTCCATCATCAGGTAGAATTGTCGATACGAAAAATGAACAAAGTACATATGATTTTGATGATTTTTCTGAAGCCGTTCAAGCTGCCAATACTGCTAGAGTGGAAGTAGTAAAATTAACCTCCTTCTACAATGTTACAGATTATTTATTATTCAGCTTTTAACAGGTCATTAAGCTTGTCGAGGAGGACACACCGAGCCGTAGTGAGCTGAGCCTAGATCGGGTCAACCGTCCGAGTTCTGACCACGGGCACCGATGCTTAACTGTACAGAGCGATGCGCCATGCCAATAATCACTACCGTACCGCCTCCTGTTTACAGATTATACCTCAAAATATAAATTGCAAAAGTTAACAACAAAATTTTATTTAAAAGATATATCACTTCAGTTTAAGAGAAATACAAAGCACTTTCTTTACAAGACGGACTTCTCTGACAACTTTAAAGATGTTAAAAAAATCTTTAATAAGAAATGTTTAAAGGGTACCTTCGTCAAACCTGTAAAACATACTGGGTGTTGAGGTATTAGTCAGGATAGAAAAACAAACTTAATCGATAAGCTGAAATCACATATCCCTATTATGAGACTTAAATTTTGGGAAGACTTACCAGTCAGTGTTTCCAGAAATGAAGATGAAGATGACCTAGTGACATAATAGTTCTATGTTTTAAGATGCGTTAATGATGAAGTTGCTTTTGTTTCAATAAAGTTTATAGAAACTGATGGCTTTTCTTTAACACTATTCAAATAATAGAGGTTATTTGGGACAATTTTGCTTAATCAAAGATAATAGATAATAGTTTACTAAGTCAGTTTGTCCTAACTCTTTATTTTATCAAAATTAAAAACAACTGCTGGAAAATAAGGTCCATTCAGATTGAAAACTATGTCCTTAGATAACCTTGACTATAATTATTGTTAGCAAAGAATTACAAAATATTCAAGTGGTTTTGGCACTACAATCAAAATTTTTAAAAGCTTAATATATCAAAACTGCAGGTAGGACCTTTTGTTTTAGCAGGGCAGAATAGGAAATTATGGAAACATAAAACGGCAAACCCAAGAGGGTAATAACCGAATAAGAAGAAGAAAAATTCAACTTAAGAAGAGCAAATTATATTAAAATTTGTCTTTTTACGTTTTGCTCAAAAACAAATTTTTAATGATTTACTCCAAATCTATAGGTACGTAGATATATTGGTAAGAACGTATTTAATAATAATAAAATTCCTTGCCATGGAAGAAAAATTCTGAACGTTCTCCAAGGCCGAAACTCATCTATAAAAATCAGTTTATTAACAAATGAGAAATCAGTAACAAACTGTAAAACTTTATGAAATACATGGCTTCGATTTCCATTCACTCCAAAATCATTTAAGTTGTCTCTTGTAATGTTTAACAATTATTTCGTGCTTTTCAATTCATTAATTATTTATTGTCGTCTGTTTTTAACATTTTGTTAAAAAGGTTTTAAAACATAATTTTTGAAGGGTACTGCATCTGAATACAAAAGACTAAAATCGGCTGTTAAAATCAACGAATAAAAATAGAAATTCTACCTAAAGATATGATAAAAACTTCATTTCAAAAATAAACTAAATCAATTCGTTACAATTCCATTCGTGGCCTTGTAAACAATCAATTTTTGATTTTCTGTATTTATTTATTAAAAATGAACTGGAAGCAATTCCCAGAACTGGCAATTTCATTAAACGTCGAAACGTCAAGACTAACTGTATCGTATATCAGATTACTCCTTAATCCAGAATAACTAATATAATTATCGTCCAAACTCGGTTATTTTTTAAATTTGAGATTAATAAAACCTACTTGCTACCTTAATTGAATTGGCGAAGTCACTGACCTGAACTTACCAACAACAGACAAACCCAATTATATTATTGCCAATTCTGTGCACGCATTCTTCGATTTTATACTAGTCGAGTATTATATGCAATTACCCATAGGGGCCTAATCAATTTTAGTTGTAGATTACATATTGTGAAATTTATTTTCAGGGGAAATACTCAAACAAGGTGGTAATAGAACTGAAGCAGAATAAAACCCACGGTTACACCTAAATCCGCTTTATTTGTAACGGTGTAAACCGGCAAGTGCACTCTACGTTACAAGTGGATTGTGTAATTCGTTGCATGTTCCGCGGTATAAACTTTGACGACGTAAATTGTATGGAAACGTTTATTATATTTGATTTTGCCAAAAAAGCATTAAAAACCGAAACAATGGGTGGAAAAAATTCAATATAACCATTAAATCGTTTACGTTACAAAAAAAAAAAAAATTGTGGGCTTCGTATTGGTTAACATTGGCATAGGCAATGAACCTGTCTTCGGGGGGCCCGAATAAACGTCGCGGCCCTGAGTGGGGGGAAAGGGGGCCAAACACGTCTCACCAAACCCGAGCGTCCTAGATTTTTCAAATTGCCATTCACCACATAACGGGAAAGTGCAAAATTTAACAGAACCCGTTTCAGTTTCACTCCGAACTCGCTGTTATACCTTTCTCTTTCTATTTTTTCCTGCAAGTGATGTAAAAATTCGCATTTTTTCGCTAAAGACTTATGCAGTTCGTTTATGATGTAAGTGTCAGTGTTAGTGAAGTTTTACCTAAGTGTGGGTTATTTTTTAAAATTCCAAAAAATGTCTGTGTGTGCTTAATTTCAACGCAATAAAGAGTGCTGTTTGCATCGCACAGGTCTGATTTTTAAGTTTATATTCTACGGTGATGGATAGTTTTTTCAGGGAAAAACTAAATCTGATATCACAGAACTACGAATTCGTCTTGTAAACGCGCTTCGTATCCTTTTAGCAAAAGAATTATTGGTATTTGGGTTGTTACGAGGGTGTGCAGACTAAAAGAGAGTTGAGCCATGCAGAGAGTGGCCTTTAAAAGGTCACGCCTATGGGAAAAAGTCGTTTTCCTTGTCTCATTTCAAACTACGATTCATTTTAACAGTCGCCGTTATAATTGTTTCAAATACAATGCAACAATTCCTGCTCCAGCACGCATTTTAAATCCGGTCCATTTAAAATTATGAAATAATTACGTAAACGTCGTTGATGAAGTTGATTATTTGAAAATTTTTAAGTGGGTTTTATATTGCATCTATAAAAACATCTCGCTTTTAATTACAGAAAACTAGAAAACTGTCTTTTAGCATTTAATAAATTGGTTTACATCGCTAAAGTGAAATCGCTTTGAAGTGCACCTTTATCTAACTTTTAGTTTATGTAACTTTCCAGGTTAGTGATCGCATTATTTCTATCAAATCCCATAAACAAATAACTTCCGATAAGACGCTAACTTTTAAACGTCTAATTATCAAAAAAGTTTTCTTTTGTTATCCTACAAATTAAATATCAAATGGTTAAATCAGCTGTTGAATTACGAAATTCATGAATGAAAGTCCGATTGAAAATTAAATAGATTTAATCGTGTTTGTCCGTACCGTAGAATTTCTCTAAACTCATTGTACCTACAAAATTTAAATTAAGTTTCTAAAATTAATTAACTAAGAAGAACCGGAAGCACGAAGTCTGTTTAAAAATTTACACTTTAGAAACTGGATCGATTAGTAGGAATTAATTTCCTTTTAAATGTAAACATCATTATTTAACTTTTAAAGTTGTTTAAATAATTTATTATAAAATTTCGAAAATTCAAGTAGTCGATTTATCTTTCTACAAAATTCGAAGGTAAATATATTTAAAGAGTTCTCTCCTTGGTGCTCATGTATAATAATTTATTTATAACGTTTAAAATCAATACTTTGATCACATTTAGTTAAACCAATTTTAACATACATTTACATGGATAATTTACTGCCCGAATTAATCATATTGTTCTTAAAAGTAGAATTAATTAATTGGGATTTTCTTTATGTACCCACCTTTGTTTTAATACTCGGCATTCGTTTCCAACTAGTTGCCCTTCTAATATTGCGGGATAGTTACAAATTCAAAATATCTCAATGAATTCCAGTTGTTAATTAATTGAAGGCAAGGTTAAAGTTTTAGTTTTGTTTTAATTCTGATTACAACTCAAAGAATACATTGATATGCAAAGGCGCTCTTTCAATTTAACTACAAAAAACAGTTAGTTTGTCCTTTATTTTAAACTATCCTTGAAATTTTTTAAAAGTCAAGTTCTTGTGGGTACGTATTAGAAATTTACTCTCACAGAAAGGCTTTGAAGATTTATTATTTTAAAAAGTATGTTTCTCTTTTGTTGGCAAATAAAATAATTCTTTCCATGTAAGCTATGTAAACATTACCTAATTCTTAAACTGCAATTTTGTTAATGCATTTCTTAGGCGTTAATTTAACCAGTGAAGCGAACGACAA
Source organism: Melanotus villosus (assembly GCA_963082815.1). Classification (NCBI taxonomy): domain Eukaryota; kingdom Metazoa; phylum Arthropoda; class Insecta; order Coleoptera; family Elateridae; genus Melanotus; species Melanotus villosus. The sequence goes on from OY720424.1 coordinate 29,825,073, forward strand.
AATTATCACTTACAATACCACGAATGGTATTTGAGGGACTATTCAACGAAAAAAAAAATCATTTCCATCGAATCATTTTTCATAAATTAATCCACATTCAAGTTTATTTACATGAAAATTGTTCTCTGTGGGATATAACTAGCAATCAACTGTTTTCAAAAAATTGTCGCTTCGTATCACTAGTGAAATTTTATCGACTATTCAACTCATATGTCATCTGTCAAAAATCGGCCAATCAAAATGCAAGATTTGACGTTTTTGAGCCAATCAAAATGAATTATATCGACAATTTCCACTTGAAAATTTTGCCGATAAAATTTCACTAGTGATACGAAGCGACAATTTTTTGAAAACAGTTTATTGCTAGTTATATCACACAGAGAACAATTTTCATGAAAACAAACGTGAATGTGGACTAATTTATGAAAAATGATTCATATGCAAGCACAAGGAACATTCGTGATGTTACAGCAAAAAAATAATCGACAATTCTTTGACCACTCGTGGTATTGTAAGTGACAATTTTTTCTAGTAAAAATTGTCAATAAAATTCGTTTTGATTGGCTCAAAAATATCAAATCTTGCATTTTGATTGGTCAATTTTTGACAGATGACATATGAGTTGAATAGTCAACGGTATTTAACTGGAAATTGCACAGAAGGCATTTTTCCCATCTGATGATTTCAGTGCCAAGCGGTGTAAACGTTGCTTCAAATAATACGAAACAATTTTTCGGTACGGATTTTTCTGCCGCAATTAATTAATTGATTTTCTAACCTAACGTTCTTTTACACGAAACTAATTGCGGTAATTTTTTCTGCTCGTTTGATGAGAAGTTTCTAAATAACTATGATTTGTACCAAGCGGTGTAAACAGCCTCTGTTCATCGATTAAGTAATCCGGACGCATTTCCCAGAACGGAAATTTTTCATATTGCAATTTTGTATGAATATTTCACCTTTTATTGTTATAGTGAAAATATGTATGTATGTATTGACATGTTTTACAAAGAGTTTAATAATTGTGCACCACCAAATCGTACAAACAAAACAAATGCGTTTTTACCATTTCAATTAAAACAACAAACCCCCAAGATTTTTTTAAATCGGCTCTTTTCACTCTAGTATTAAAAACGATGTCTTTGTTTTAATTCAGTCAATTGACGTCAATAATTTAAGTAAATGTTACCTTATAAAACTAAATTTGTGAAATAATTCTTACATCAAATGTAAATCACAGGAAATAATTTACGAAATGAGTAAAAATACGCGTAAACTTTTCCTGCTTAAATTACAAAACTGCTACAGGCTATTAATGAAGTAATTAACGATTTGAGGTTGTTTTATTCGGTAAATATTTCCTTTATTTTCAGTTGATTTACATATTTTGTCAACAGGTTGATACACCAATTTGACACTGCTTGTTGACTCTTTCGAAAATTTTCAAAAAGGTTAATTTCGAATTATACAAACCTTTTGTGATCTGAGTTTGCTCCAGAATTATTTTCCAACCTTTATGACTCGTGAAATTAATACAAATTAATTGCCATTAACTCTCTCGTTTAAGACCAGAATTTAGATGTTGAAAGCAAAACAATCGCAATGAATTTTATTTACAAATAATACTAAGACTGTTTTTCCTAATTAAAGTGCCCAGTAATACAACCTAAATGGTTCGTTATTAATTTACTACCAAAAAATTAATAGCCCATTAGGTTTTTACCATCGTTAATATTAAATCGATTGTTGCCTTTTTATTATTTTTGCCGCATTTTCGTTTGGTTTTATTTTGTAATCTCCTGAATGTTTCTATCAAATTTGGGACAGCTTCCTCGATGCCCACTTTCGGCAACGAGCGTAAAAAAGTGCCGAGTAACATTTTACCGATCCAATTAAAAACGTTTTTAAATAAAAGTGAAAAAGAAAGTAGCTGTGTTATGCGAAAGTGTTTCATTTCAAGTCGTGCCTAAATTTTTAAATCGTACAAGTCTTTTTCGTTCAAACCTCAAGTGTTTTTCCAACAGCGGAAGTAGAAAATGCTTGCCTCTTAAATGTCGTCATGTCAACACAAAATAGATTGGTGCCGTTCAAACATGACGAGGACGAACGACAAGTGGAAAGTCAATAAAGTATATTTGTCATCTATAGAATGGAATCCAAATAAATGTAATTGATTTGATGGAAAATAAAATAAAGCTATTTTTGATACAAAATATGTGTACCTTACAGAGAGAATTATTACCCCAATAAACGGAGCGGGCCTTTTATGTATCTCGCGAACGAACCTAAACAAAGGGAGATGACAACAGGAGAAATGCAGGTGAAAGCCTTCGAATCTTCTTTATTATCTATCTAACGGCAGCAATTACCAATTACTTGGAAGATTTTTTAATTTTAAAGTGCAGAAATTCACAACACAAAAAAGACAGTTTCGCAGATTCAAAAATCTACATAAGAAAACCAAGTCGAGCTTAATTACAAATAAAATTTCAGGAAACGGAAATTAAATTTATTTTCATTACCATCGAATAAAGGAATTCCTGTTTAGTTTTGAAATTCGAAAGGTATTGATTTAACGAATAGTTAAGAAAAGGTGACGTCTTTGAAAACGTAGGTAATAAAAATACCAACTATAATTGGAAATAAATGTGTTGTAGTTTATTGGTGCGAAGGATAAATGATTTAGGCTGCATAAAAAATTAGAAATTTAATATAACTCTATAATATTTTGTTAGTCTTTACTGCCTAAACATTAATTTTAGCACAACGTGATAAATCATTATCTAATCATAATCAAACAACCGCATACAAAACGGAAGTAGCCCATTTCATTCATATGAAAACGGTACAAGGTATAATTGCTTTACCTATCAGTTATTTTTGACGAAAGTTGTTATATAATTTTAAATTCAAAGCAGGAACTGAATACAATTTCTTTTTTTAAATGAGACATTTTTACTCGACCGTTCAACAATAAAATTTTTAAACGTTTTCCCGAATCTAATACGAATTATTTCCATTCTTCTTGTAGAACTATGTCAGCCATTATTCGTGTATTATTAAAAGAACAATTAAAGCAGTTTCTGTAATTTTGCCAATATTTCAATTATACACAGAAATAGTGTGAGATTTCCTCCACACCAAAATTTCAAATAAAAAGGCTACAACGCCTTTAATTTTCGCTTTAAACTCAATTAGCAAAGCTTTAATTAAAAAACTTCAAAGGATAAAATTTACATGTAAAAAGTGAATTTGAATATTAAAGTAGTCATTTGCAGTTTACAAAAGTGAGTGTCAAGCTCGTTGAAGTTTTGACTTTTAATGTTTTAATATCCAAATTACACATTCTGAAATCGAAGCTTCTGTAATACTTTTTTAATATAAATTACGGAATATAAAATTTAATTAAACTTCCAAAGCTTGATACATATTATTAATCATATTCTTGTATCTGTTATGTTATATTATAATAATTGAATTTTTATCTTCTCCAGTGGAATTACTAAAGAATTTGGCTTTGCCCAACTTTTCGATTTATGGTCAATATTTAATATTCCACGTAGAAGCTCGGTTTAAATATTTTTTAAACGAGAAATACCAAAAACGTTTAGAATATATATAACGTTATAATTTCCCTAAGGAAAATGTCACAAATTAAAAACCAATACTGTCGATTTCATTTTTCTCTGACTTGGCTTTTATTTTAAATTCATATTACGTGTGAAGTTATATTGAAATTGGACGTCTTTATATGATTTTAATTTATCCCATAATTCTTCTCTAAAGCGTTAAATTGGAATTTAATTTGCTTAGTTATATTAATCACATAATCCAGATATTTGTTAAATTTCAGTCATTTTTAACAAGAACTAAAACCAGTTTTTTACTTTCCTCATTAAAAGTCCTTTCGTGCTTTTAAAAATAAGGCTGTCAATTTAAAAAATATGAACGATATTTAAAAGTTTTCCTACTTCGCTTTTTACCAGTTCCTTTTCATGTTTGGTGTTATTCTCTCCCTTGGCCTTTCACTTATTACTTTTTGTTGTAAACTTTATACCAGTTTACGGTTGAAGATAAAACTAATTAATAGGTACTGAATTTTTGCATAATGTGATTAAAAAAAGTTTTGAAAAACCTCAACGTTGGAATAAAAAATCAATTTTTCCAGATGAAATACGTCAAGTAAAAATTAATTAAAATGCCTAAGAAATTTGGCATATAAAAACTTTTTAGAATTTAAAGCAATACTTTAATTGTAATTTTACAGTTACGGTTTGTTTTACCCTGCGTTAACGAACGAATAAAAAAATACGAGTTTGTATACGCGTAAAAAATTGCCAGGTTTTAAATATTTCCCATAACCATTAGAGAACAAAAGCAGCTTCGCAATCTAAACGGATTATTTCAAAAAAACAATTGGTTATAAAAAATATTTTAGTATTACTTCCATAATAAAAGTTATTGCCGTATTCAAGAGAAAAATTGCGTGCTAAAGGCCAAGCGGACGGTAATTTTTCAAGAGAATTCTAAAAAATACTTAAACAGAATCCTAAAAGTATAACAATTAATTTTTTCCCGTTAAAAAAGGTGCGATGATTTTGACGAGAACTGAACGCTCCAGGCGAATAAGATCCTGGCTTCTATAATAATTTTTCTTGAGAATGAAATTAACATTACAATAAGTTTATTACCATGCGAAGTCCCCCAACCAGGATTAAATTTGCTTAAAAACATCCTGTAAACAATGTAACTTAATTTTCCTTTACGTCGGTACGCTCCTTCGACCTTCGACTCGTAACGAAGACAGACGGATGGACGTGTTAAATATTTTAAATTAAAACTAATTTGTATCTCAGTAGGCGTATTTAATTACCAACCCTGGCAGCGCCAACCTTGATGCTTTTGCAACTGAGAAATATTTAAATTTTACCACACGGCTTTTTTTATTTTCAAAAACTTATCTAACTTTGCTTTTCCTTACACTTGTAATTTTCAATCTATATTCTTTCACAGTCGATTTTGTTTAGAAAAATATGAATAAATTAAGGGTTCTTATTTTTCCTTCAGATACATCTGCATCTGATAATAAAAATCGTTGGAAATGATATGGAAATGCGAAAATGCAATACCATACCGGTATTGAAAATGTAAATTGTGACGGGGATTTCGATTCTCCACATAATTTCATTCAATGCACTACAACCAGCAGAAGACCCCGGTCTATTTTGAAAAACGGGTTAAGTCATTTATTTTCAGTTCTGCATCATTTTATTGCATAGTAACGTCAACTTCTGTACAATGTGATAACTTCACGTCGTTAAAGTTATTAACGTCTCGTTTATAGGCAATTTACTTGCAAGCACAATTAATTTTTATGCCAAAAAAATTTAATCGGCCGTTTTGAGGAAGTTCCGAACGATTTCACTCAAAACACAACACTTTTCATAGCTTTCAAATTGATCAAATTACGTTTTAACATTATATCTGCAACGTTCAACCTGCCATGAAAAATATCCAGAGTTGGAATCATTCAAAATACAATCAGCAGTGCATAACACTTGACGTCATTACGTTTAGGAATATTTCAAATTATCTCAATTATTATTAAATAGATGTTTTGCTTTCAAATTACATTTCCCAAAGTTTTACAGAAATGAAAATTTTGTTAGGTAAGGGTGGTGGTACGCGCCAGCTAAATATATACTGTAATTTAAAATACTAATATATAAAAACCAGAAACGTCTGCAAAAACATGGCAAAATCCTGTTGACCTTGTTTATTCTACCGGTCCCCAAACTTGAGCAATAAACAGCACATCACTAGAATTAATAAATTAACAAAAACCACTATTAGTATCGTAGTATCAGTTACCTAAATGTATAAAGCTATATAATTTCCCACCGTGTGTTATTTACTGTAGAAAAGTAAGTTTAACAATAAGACAAGTAAATGAACAAATTGATTATTAACAAAAGGTCGTTTATTTACCGATATTTAGTTGCACCAATCTTGTTTAAAATTTAAATACAATTTTTTAATAATAAAATTATCTGATTCGGAAACGAGTCAAGTTTTAATGAAATGCACTTATATAAAATTATTTTTTACAGAAACAATGAGGTCACTTGAAGTGACAACCCCATGGCATGAAGAAGAAGATGAAGACGTTGAAGTGGATGACATGGAGCTGAGTAAAAACAGCAGGGATGAAATGTCAGAGTCCAGCAGTGACGAAGCCACAAGCAGAAAAATTGCTAGGCGGAGAACAGGAGGTTCGTGCTTCTCACCATCTTTCATTCTTAGACTTAAATGTTTTAAAGGGTCATCTTATATTCTCAGGAAGCACAACGAGTGGTGGTAGCTCAAGTGGTAGCACAATGACCAGAAGACGAAAAACCGGTATAAGTGCGAGAGAGAGAAATTTACGAAGACTGGAAAGTAATGAGAGAGAAAGAATGAGAATGCATTCTTTAAATGATGCATTTGAGGTAAAATTTTATATTAACATAAAAACAGTGTAATAATTTAAAATTTGAAAATCCTTTTCCTATAAAACTTCAGACTTACTTAGTGAAATAATTAATGTAAACAATGTGTATATGACAATGATTCAAGATGAACTACATATAAAGTAATCTTCATAACTTTTTAATGCTCATTAGCATCATGAATCAATCAGTCGGTAATCTCGGTAACTCAAAAAAGAGTAAATAAATTGAAGTAAACAAAAGGTTTACAGCTCTAAAAAAACTAAATTTAACTATATTTTGATTGGCTTTACTGTACTGCAAACCAGTAAAAGACAGTTTAAGAAATTCGAAGACTTCTATGATCAGTGTAAGTGTTAAAAGAACGTCTTTTGGGACTGTGTCATTGTTGAGACAGAAGAACTCAACGTTTCGCCCACTTTTTTTAGGGGTTAAAAGGGAAAATTAAAAGAGCATGGTAACTCAATGTGTGAACCACGCCACGCTCCCTTTTTCCTCCTGATGAAACCCCTTAAAAAAGTGGGCGAAACGTTGAGTACTTCTGTTTCAACAATGACCCAGAAAACGTTCTTTTGACAGTTTAATAATTGGCAGAAGCTTAACTAATTTTAGCAGTTTAATTATTAATTACTAATTCGTATAATTTTTTACAGCAACTTAGGGAAGTAATACCCCATATAAAAATGGAAAGGAAATTATCAAAAATAGAAACTCTAACGTTAGCAAAGAATTACATAATGGCTCTAACAAATGTAATATGTGAAATGAGAGGCGAGGAAAAACATTACACGTAAGTTAAAGTTTTGTCTTTGTTGTAATTTAAAATGATAAATGATTAATGTCTGTAGATTCCAAGATGTCCCCGAGGATAGAGATTCGGTAGATACAGTAACAACGATAGAAGAAATAGACAGAGAGCAGAATAACAACTCGATGTTTCAAGAAAATTTAGAAATACCTCAAGAGAATTCATTAATAAATTCGCGTTGAAATCGATTTTACAGAGACCATGATAACTTAAATCTTAACTATGCTTATTCGTAAAGTAACTTTAAGTGTGACATTTACTAGTTCATTAGGTCTGACTGAAAAATCACTTATATTAAAGGTTACTTAAGCATAATTATGAAAGTAAAATATCATAGATATGTAAGTTACTAATTTAAATGAGTCAAACTACATTCCCAGTGGTGAAACGTGCACATAAGCAGTACAAGTACTTTAAGAAAAGCCAAAATCGGAAATCTTGTGCCACCCGCAAGCTACACCACTGATTGCATACTTGTCGCACAAGTTCTTGATCTGAATATAATCAAGTATGTGTTCTGTTACCTATTTTTTTATATATAATATATAATTCTACATAAGACGAAACCATTTAGTTAACGAGTAGAATATTTTAAAGCGCTTCGAATGCGCTTGTTTTTAGTTCTGCAAAGGACTTTTGATAAGTTAAATGAAAATCATTTCCAAATCCGTTAAAGGATTTTGTAGATTTTAGAAATGGCGGCTAATGTGCATTACACTAATGTTTATTGTTATATCGAATTACATCCGGTGTGATTTTCACTTAAACTGTCGAAAGACAGACATTCCAAGGCCTAAAATGTCTGCCAAAAAAGTTTTAGTGTTTACTTAAAGCAAATGTGATTTTTGTGCTTCCGTACTTTTGTGTTTGAAGGTGTATAACAAAAAAAATTGAGATATGTATACTAGCCGCGCTAATTATATAAACGAAAATATGTAATTATCAATTAATAAATCTAAATGTAAGTTATTTTTTGAAAATATTACCTAAGTGTGTATCGACCTACAAATATATAAAAGTTAGGCAGTTAGTGGTAGTTGTAGTTAACACTGTAGGGAAATTAGATGAATAGAGATTATCATTTGTTTTATAGTTTTTAGATTTATTTGTAAAATATTTATATAAAGATTGATGAGTTACCTACAAAAGGGGATTCCCGAAAATACTCATGTGCTCAAAAAATAGTTTGGTTTCTAGGAAAGTTGGTAATGTATAAATATTATATTAAACTTGCCATTGCAATTTAGTAATTATTAATTATTACCGTTAGAGTTGCTTGTAATTGGTGTGTTCCAAAGTTATGCGATATAAACTAATTCAGCTTACTATCAAGATCTACAGGGTGTTTTGTACAAAAAAATTTTATTCACGCTGAACACACTATTAGTTAATCCTTTCTTAACAAAGATCCAGATTAATTTATACATTATTAATTTTTAGAAGACGAAATCTAAGAGTTCCAAGTGCAATGTGATATTGTAGAAAATGAAAAACTTTAGTTTTGTTTTTTAATTTAGGTATTTAAGATGTTAAGATATACAATATATATTTTATGAAATATGTATTAAATGTATTTTCTTGTATAAATATTAAAAGTATATATATACTATATATACATATGTCAAAAAGAAACATGAATATATAATATCAAAAATATTATCTATACATTAAATATGTATAAATAAAATGTTTGGTGTGAACTGGTGAATCTTACACGCTTGTTTTATTTCTCTCAGTATGTTGATTCGCCCATTACAGTTGTTTCTTATTTATATACTAGAGTCGAACTTCAATAAGTCGAACTTCGATAACTCGAATTTTTGATAACTCGAAACAAATTGGCTGGAGTTAGCGTCAAGAGTGAGAATTGTGTGTAATTTTTACTTGATAACTCGAACTTCTATTACTCGAATATCTTGATAACTCGAACAGAATATTTGGCGTCACCTTCGATAAGTCGAATTTTCTGGGAATCGTTGAGCGTTTTGCGTTCGTATTTAAAAACCAATGAACATACAACCGATTCTCTGTATATTGGTTTAAATAACATTGAACCCTTAACCATAATATGTCTCCTCCTCCGCCCGTGCTTTATTGTTACACCGATTAAGAAATCGTAGCTTTTATTTTAATTTCTTTGCCGTCACCAGCGAACTAATTTATTGTTTAATTATTAAATTGCCCTGCTAAGGGTAGACAAAACAGTACCTAATGCATTCGTTCAGAAATTTGTTTACAAACCCTAAATTCTCGGTAATTAATTAGTCATGGACATCAAACTTTTTGAATCCGAGGAATTAATTATTTTCAACGTAAAATATTTTTAATATTCAGTAGTATATGTTTCAGACGGGAAATTTTAGAAAAAGGCTAAATTTCGGGCTATAAACTTTTTTGGTATTTTTTAAGCAAAGTTAAAATGAAATAAGTTAGATTTACCTTAAAATAAGTAGTCATGAATGACAAATTTAAATAAAGTCGGCGAAATATTCGGTTATGCCAAATATTCGTTAAAATGGCCGAATATTACGACTGCCGAATAGTTAACCGTTAACCAAATATTTGTTTCACCTCTATAAAATAATACATACATATTAAGTATGTATTTTATTTAATAAGCCGAAGTCTTGATAACTCAAACTTTTTTTCTGGCAAGTCACGGTTCAAGTTATCCAAGTTCGACTGTATTTACACTGTAATGAGGTATACCTACTTAAGTTGTACGATAAATGGTAAATAATCAGTGCAAACACTTAAAATATAGTGCAAAATAATATTCGTAACTAATATTAACTTAAAGTATCTTTAAAAATAATAAAAACCATATGTAGATATCTAAAATACTTCCTAATCTACTACTCGGGTAATGAACGGGATGTCAAAGGGGTAGCATTCATACTTAAGAAATACCTAGACCAAATAATAACTGGATTTTTACCCTTATCAGACTGAATTGCCATGTTCAAAATAGATATAAAACCCATCCCGTTAAACATCACGAAAGCAACAAAGATGACATCAATAAATTAAAGTTAACAAAAAGGCACGAAACTATAATGATTATAAGAGACTTTAATGCTAAAGTTGGAAAGGGAAAAGAATACGAAGCTGCTGGTAACCATTGACTCAGAACACGAAACAACAGGGGAGACATGCTCACTCAGTTTCTTAAAAACACCAACTAGTGATTATGAATAAATTCTTCGAACAACCACCAAGGAGATAGTATAAATGGAAATCATCGAATGGTAAATATAGTAAAACAAAAGATTTCAGAATACTATTATCTCAGCTAAAACATATCCGGGAGCAGATGCAAATACAGATTACGTTCTTTTATTCCCCACCACAAGGTTGACGCTTGAAAGACCAAAGCAAAAACAACAGAAGTCATCGCTGGACTTCCAAAAACTTACTAGTGAAAATGTTCACAAAAAGACGACACAAGAACTCAAGAGAAACTTTACACCCTAAAACAAACATAAATAATATTGCAGAGACATCAGACGCATTCTCAACAATACCGCAAATGAAACACTCGAAGTAAAAAGCCGAAAATAAAACGATGAATGGTTGAACAATGAATTATTAAACCTGATGGGAGAATGAAGAAAATATAAAAATACAAATGAAACGCAATACAAAGAAATCCACAAAACTATATGTATGTAAGAAAATGAAAGAGTGGCTAAAGAAGCATGGCTGAATAAACAGTGTTCAGAAATTAAAGCTCTGCAAGAAAACATGACTTATTTAATCTACACAAATGAGTAAAACAAGCGGTGAGGCTAATAATAAAAACAAGAAATATAACGGTATAACAACGGACGAAAACTGGGAAAATCGGCAACTTCCAACCTGGGTTCTGCAAAGATAAATCAACAATAGACCAACTCTTTATGCTCAAAGAAATCTTACAAAAAACATAGAAACCCACCATCTATTCATCGATTATAAATCAGACTACAATAGCATCAATAGACAAGAACTTTATGCAGCTATGGAAATGTTAGGCATTAGTAAACAGGTAAACACTTTATCAGGCTGACAAAATTGACTATGAATAAAGTAATATGCCATGTGAAAATTCAGCAAGAACTATCAACGCCATTCTCCTTCGACGAAAGACTTAGACAAGGAGATAGCCTATCCTGTCTACTCTTTAACATAGCCCTTGAAGTAGTAATCAGAAAATCAGGAATATAAATCACAGGAACCATCTTCAACAAATTAACACAAATAATAGCCTATGCCGATGATCTTAACCTTATTGGCAGATCGAAGTAGGATATTAAAACAGCTTTTATAACTCTTGAAAGTGCAGCAAAAGAAATGGGTCTAACAATAACTCAGGACAAAACGAAATACATGTGCACCCAGTAAACCAGTAACATTATATAGATGTCGCAAATCCTCTCAAAAAGGTTTCATAGTGAATATTGTATTTGGTAATATATCGTTGGTAGCTTATAGACCTAACAGGAACAACGTCGCCCTTGGTTATGTCTAAATTACGTAGAGAGTGCAACTTTAAAACGATGTTAGCGCATACAATAAACTTTTTACTTCTGTTAGACATACTCTGACTTACACGTCTGCATTGACTATCTCTCACTAACATTTCCACTGTTTACCTCGATTACTTGTAGTGTGCCTTCATTTCTATTTTATGTAAACTAATTTAATATATTCAAAGTTTACTTCTGTTAAACATAGTCAACTTACACGTGTGCATTGACTATTTCTCACTAACGTTTCCACTGTTTACCTCGATTGCTTGCAGTGTGGCTTCATTTCTATTTTATGTAAACTGATTTAATATATTCAAAGTATACCTTCATATGATCTACGCAATTTTAACTTTAAAGTTAAATTAGTTTTGAAAATTGTAATATTACTTCTACCTTGTCCCTTCTATGATACATTGCTCTTTTTATCAAAATATAAACAACGTCCCTCAGTACTAATGCTTGAAACGTAAACATGTGAGTGTATGTCTTAGACGAAAAATATATTACGTGTGCTGTGTATTTGCAAATCAATAAGCAACTGTTTATGTTGATAAGATAAAAATCAATAACTTGTAAAAAAGAAGTAACACAGCATTATTCTGTGTTTCCAAAAGCCATCAAGAAAATAGTAAATAAATCGAGCTATAATAACACATTCAAGTCTTTTAATTAATAGGAACATAACCAAAATAGTTTACATAAAGACGTATTTTGAAATTAAACATATAAATCCAATATAAAAACATCCACTTTTGATAATTTAACACCTGGAGCATTAATGTTGTTTTAACTACCATAATTAAAGATTTCGGTTTTGCGTTATTTTTAAATATTAGAAGCACAGTCGAGGAATCAAATTGACTTTTTAACTAACCGTCTTTAGGGAGCATAAGGGCTTAAATAATGTTTACATTTTAAAGTCATTGTGTAAAACAAAATATAAGGAATTTAGCCATGAAACGGGGCCTTGCTCTGTAGTTTTAAAATTTATTGCACGTATACACAATTTTTGAAATATACAACTGTTTTCTTTTTTTAGAAGCACTTTTATTTCAAAAACTAATCTTTATATTAAAATTTTGGCACAATACTGAATACTTAATTATCTGAATAATCAATTTATAAAAGGGTATCTTAAGAGCAATTTATTTATAAGCAACTTTTAGAATTCGGCAAAAGTACCGTTATGCAAATTCTACAGGTGTCCTTAAGCTTTGTTTCCGTTATTCTACGAACGCTGAAAGGTACAGTTTACGTATAACTTGTATTTATTTAAACTGCGTTTTAAAGGTTTAAAGGCATCTTGTAGTAGTTGGACTACGTCAACTCCAGAATACAAAAAAATTAACTAAACTAATATTTTATAAACTCCAAGGAATTTCTTAAATTAAAGCTTTGAAATAGTGAAAAATGTATGTTAAAAAATTACTTATTTAATATTGTCATTAGATATAATAATTAAAATATTACATTAATTGGCATTTCAGGGTAGGTTTTTCGAGATCATTTATACAAATTGGTCAGTGAAATGTAGAATTAAGTTTAAGTTTCTGTAGTATACATTTATAATGACAGGGTATATAGGCAGGGTAGTTAATTCTAACTAAAATAAAAAAGATAATGATCATATTAAAAGAAATTTTCGTGGAAGAAGGAATAGTACTGAACTTTTTACGTAGCTGTATTTACAGGGTAAATATCATCACGTACTTTACCCAATTCCTCGAACAAGGGTTTTGTTAAGTTTCAACTACCTGCTTTCAAGTAAATTAGCATAAAGCAGCTCCCCGCGAGGGTGGTTTTCGGTTTTCGAGTTTTGAGAGAACGTATTTTTCAATGCATTTACGTTTTGTATGTCTTAACGTGAACATCGCGAATTTAAAAATGTGCTAAAATAAAGAATTTGCGATTGTTGAGCTTTAAGACGAAAGAACATCAGACGAGGAGACTTATAGCGTTGTGCCGACAAATTGGCTATTTAATAACCAGTGTTATTGGCCAAATTTGAAACAGCCAGGCCGTCAATTGTTCATAAAAAGGGCCCAACCAGATCCCACATCTTGGAAAACATACCCATGTAGGGTAAAGAAATACTTTAGTAAGTACCAAATTTATTACCAAGATATTATTAATTATAGGTGTTCCTATTACTTATTTGTATTTTTTAATAGAAACTTATCAAGAAGCCCTAGATCGGAAAATGGCCTTGTCCGATTTGAGCAGCGTAGATTGTAGTGGCGACGAAAATGTTTACCGAAACAAGAGAATTTCCAGGCGGAATCTTCCAACTTTAAGGGAAAACTCACTTTCCCCAACTCCGCCGCTAAACAATTACGGTAACTATATTCAACTTCTTAAGCTGTAACTATACCTTTTCAACTTCAAATTGAGACTAATCATTTTCAAATTGAGAATAAACACGTTCAAATTGAGACAAAAAAATTTGAAATCGATTAAACACATTCAAATTGAGAACTAACACAATCAAATTGAGAATAAACATATTCAAATTGAGAATAAACACATTCAAATTGAGACAAAACAAGCTGAAGTCAATTAAACACATTCAAATTGAGAATTAACATAATCAAATTGAGAATAAACATTTTCAAATTGAGAATAATCAATTTAAAATTGGGAAGCAATTCATTTTATTGTATTAAATACAAAAATTAGTAGAAACAAAGATGACTACATGTATATTAAGTTATTTTAAATAATATTTATACACTTATTGGCAATTTTGTCTCATCACCTATTATTAATTTCTCTCCAGTTCATGGTTTTGTTATATGTAGATACATACGTTTTCCTATAATAATGTTTTCTATATACATACACAGACACAGCTGACGAGGAGAAACTCAGTTTGGGGTAATTTCTGGCAACTGTACAACAGTTTCATTTATAAAAATTATTGTTGATATATTTTTTGATATAATATTGATGAATTTTAATTTTCAGTTATTTCCCAATTTGAAGTTATTTAGTCCCAATTTGAATGTGTTTATTATCATTTCAATGCGTTTAATCAATTCGAAATTAATTATTCTCAATTTGATTATGTTTATTCTCAATTTGATTATGTTAATTCTCAATTTGAATGTGTTTAATTAACTTCAGCTTGTTTTGTCTCAATTTGAATGTGTTTATTCTCAATTTGAATATGTTTATTCTCAATTTGATTGTTTTAGTTCTCAATTTGAATGTGTTTAATCGATTTCAAATTTTTTTGTCTCAATTTGAACGTGTTTATTCTCAATTTGAAAATGATTAGTCTCAATTTGAAGTTGAAAAGGTATAGAGAGTAGTTTTTGTTTTAGTAACATTTCTTGCATGTATAATTATATTATAAAAACATATTATTAAGACAGGGCCACGTTTTAAATATTTTGAAATTAATTTAATTTCAAACGTAGCTAGCGTTGTGTTTATTTTTATAATAATTACATAGTAGTTTAGCTCATTCACCTACACAACCATTTATAACAATATAACTAATATGCTATTTTACTTTAGATGAGCTAGAATCGCCGCCACCTGAAGCAGAGTGTAGGCCATCTACATCGACTGACATGACCTGACTTTCTTTTATTAAGGAATTAACATTGCCATTAGACACATTACCACAACTAGAAAATCTTGACGACGAACTTCCAAAAGAAACAAATTCGTCTCAAATGGTACCAACGCCAACTGTTACTTAACAATAAACCTTAGTCGCAGTAATAATGTAATGTAATTTAGATTTAGATTTTAAAAATTATAGTTATAGTCATACCTATCATTTCCATTTATATAAACAATTTGTAATCTGTAAATTTGTGTATGTAATTTACAAGACTAAATATATGTTTCTTTAATATTTATATATTTGTTTTACTTTTGAGAAAGATATCTGCACTATATTAGTAAATAACTAAACAAAAACGAAGTGAAAAAAGTATAAGGCAGTTGATTAACGTTTATTACTCATTAAGGTTATTATCTTCACTACCACTAAATATGAATAATTAATTATCAGTTATTGAAATTAATTAATTATCACTTATTGAAATTAATTAAATATCAGTTATTGAAATTAATCAATTATCGGTTACTGAAATGAAATTAGTTAGGCAACGTATTATCTATGTTACTAACTTACCTGTAAAATAAAACTACACAGGAAAACGTATTTATAACTGCACACATTAAAAAGTATATGTAACGTTGATTTAGCAACGTGAAATATACATTCCTATGTAGAAGTTTTGTACAAATACATCTATTTTATGTTGGTTGATTCTACATCTCTTTTACTTCTAAACGGGTCGGTCACACCGTACTGACATTAAACATCGTATTTAGGTAATATAGCTGTAAAAGCGATCATCGCATAGAGGTTCCATACTTAAATATTACATCTATTTTATGTCTTTTTTACATCATTTGGTTTACTGGGCATAAACAAACAAAACCTTAGAATTAAATATAATAAATTTAAGCAAGTTAACCAAGTCATTTACTTGGGCGTTTTGATGAATAGTGCTAATAGTCACAGTGCGGAAGTAAAAAGGCGTATAACCTTAGCCAACAAAGCATTTTATGGGCTTAAAACGCAACTGCTAGCAAATAATCTCCCAAAGAAAATAAAATGCTGAATCTATAAACCAGTAATCCGCCCAGTATTAACACATGGATCAGAGGCAAGGATGATGAGCATGAAAAATATAAATGATATTCGATGGTTTAAAAGTAAAATACTAAGAAGAATATTTGGGTCGATTAAAGAAAACAACGAAAACTTTGAAATATACCTTAAGGAACCAGAGTCTCGTTAATAAAAGCAAGATACAATGGGTAAACCACATAATACGAATGGAAAATGAAACACCACTTAGGGAAACCAGAAGGTAGCAGATCGATTAGGCGACCAGCAGATTCTTGGATAAAGTGACAACGGACCTGCGAGTGCTGGGAATACAACAATGGTGGACTAAGGCAAAAACAGAAAGGAGTGGATCAGGCCAAGACCCACAAGGGGGAGTAGCGCCGAGGATTGGATAACAACAGACCAAGACAATAAAATTTTATGGGACAAAACGGAGAAAACAAAAAGACGGAAAGAATATGTGGAGGAATTATTCTACAGAAATTAACGCAACAGAGCCAACAGTCACTAATGACGAGGTAAAAATCACAATCAAGAAACTGAAAAATAAAACAAACAATAAAATTAATTGAAGAAGAAGAACCGAACATCCCGAACTATTCAATCAAAAATATGACTCAGGGCATTTATCCAAAGGTGGCTTACCTCAACCTTTAAACCTATCCCTAAAAAGAATAATGCAAAAAAATGCAAAGATCACCGGACAATATCTTTATTGAGTCACCTTTTGAAAATATTCCTATACAACATATACGGCCGAATGTATGCAAAATTAAAAGGACATACACTACCGTCAGAAAGTTTAATCGCACCGCTATACCTACCATTAAAACATTTTATCACAGCGAAGCAAATTTGAAAAAGATAAATGTACATAAATTTAGTTTAAATAGACTACGGGCAAATTTGGATTAACATAAGGAATATGAAACCTTGGAGCCTGTCGTGCTTCTGGGAAAACCAACTGATTTAAATAAATATGATCGGGTAGAAGGCGCAATTTTCCAAGATCCCTTGCTGACCACCTGTGATGCAACTGACATGTTGAAAGGGTCAACGTAGGTAAAAATTCATATAAGGGTAGTTATTTGATTGTAAAGGCTGGGCATTCAGTTTGAGCAGGTGTAATTTACCACATAGCGTGTTATTTCTTATGCATTGATCGTTGTTAGAGTATTCATAGCAAAAAGAAAGCAAACAGATCTGGAGACAAAGAACACGAATTTGGGTTTTTCACAAAATAAAAATAACGAACTGAAAAATAGCTTGCAGACTAAAATTTCCAGAGTATTGTGTCTGCCAAACCATTAGAAGGAAAGTTGAAACAGGACTAACTGATCGTAGACGAAGTGGAAGATCCAGTGTAACTGCAGCAGAGGATCAGTTTATTCAATTGCAATCATTACGTAATCAAAGACTAACAGCACCACAAATTGTGTCTGAAATAAATCGTGCGCGTCTAAAAAAGCATTGCTGTAACTACCACTAAAGAACACCTAAAATCGGCTGGAGTCAGAGGATGTATTGTTGCAAGGAAACCTTCTAAAATTGACAAAATATCAAGAAAACTGAACCCTAGTCGGAATGACTAGGGTTCGAGACCTTTGGATCTAAAGGATGCACATTTGTACGAAGACGTTTCAAGGAAAGAATGTTAGAGGCTTGCATAACATCGACAGTGAAACATAGTCCTGGTTTCATAATGGTATTGTTTTCGAAGGCAACAAGTTAGAAGCCTTGTTCAAATACAGATTACACTCACAAAACAAGGATATCTTCAAATATTAAACAATAATGCTGGTCCTTTTCGAACCGATATTATTGATGATGACTTCACTTTTCCAACATGACAACGACCCCAAACATACAGTCAAGGTTCTAATACAGTTTCTGCAAGACCAGGTATCTCGTTGTATATTAAGAATAATGGAATGGCCGCTGCAGATTGCAATCCTATAGAAAAGTTATGGGTCTTTCTGAATACCCAAGTAAAAAACACCTTTGGGGGTTACTGCAATCAGCATGGAATAACTTGCAAAGTCTAACAGTGCAAATGCCGAGAATATGCCAGGCAATTATTAAAGCTCAAGGTGGATATTTTGATTAAGAGCAAATTTGAATGTATGTGTAGCCTTCAACCAACTGAGAAAGGTATGGTATGCAAATGACCTATCAATTACCAACCAAATCCATATTTTTAACTGTAACGTCAAAAGCATACTACTTTATTGTTGAGAATCCTGGGCGCCCACGCAAAATCAGATTAATACTATACAAAGATTCGTGAACAAATGTTTAAGAAGAATTTTGGGCATACACTGACCAGACACAATTGTGGCAGAAAACCAAACAATGATATCACAAAACGAGCCCTGGAATATACAATTAGAGGTAATAGGAATCCAGGAAGACCCAATAGAACTTGGAAAAGATATACGGAGCACGAATGCAGAGATATAAATTTGGAATGGAATGAGGTGAAACGCATTGTAACCAACAAAGACCAGTGTGAAACATATGCAGTAAAACACCAATCAAGAACATTAACGAGTAAAACAACTAAATAACTAATCAATTAATCAAATCTAATTAACTAAACTAAATAAATTATACAGTAATAATAATAATTTAAAAAATAAGAGTGAGAGAATTTACTAGAAATTCAAGACCAGCACCCCTGAATTTCAGTGTTTCTGTGTTATTGAATCGCTCTAGGCGTCCTATGTTCCATTAGGAATAAATAGGAAGAAGAAGAAGATTAATGTTTTTTTTTAAGTTTACATTGGTTAAATTAAAGCATATAATTGTATTTACCCATAGTTTCATTTCAATCAAAACCACCAAACGTTAGTTAGTTTTTTTTGAAAATTATAGTGCTGTGACAAACTTTCCGGTGGTAGTGTATAGGACGGATACAATTAGGCTTCAGAAGAAGACTACGCATGAGAGAAGAGCTGTTTAGCATTCAGGTTCTAATACAAAGAGCACGAGATGTCAACTGGTGATGTTCATTACTGTTTTATAGACTTCAACAGAGTATAACAGCAGAAACTTATGAGTATACTGCAGAATACCCAAATAGACAGCAAAGACTTTCGAGTAATAAGGAACCTGTACTGATTGTAGAAAGCTAGATACGCATAGGAACTGTATCATCCGAGAAGGTCGAGATTTGCAAAGGTGTTAGACAGGGGTGTATCTTATCCTCATTATTATTCCAACATACATTCAGAACAGCTACGGCCGCACACACATCGTGGCGGCAATTCGTCATTAATATGCGGACGTTACCAGTTCCTCGCAATGAGCAGTTTAAAACCAAAAAATATTTACATCATATTAACCTTCGCGGCACCACGTCAAAAAAATTACACGCAGTACCACGCGGGGTACATTTGTGCCCCATAATAAAACTGCAGTTAACCGACCGAGTGATATTGTAGATGTGGCTTAAGGTCATCTGACTACTTGCCTGTTGATTATCATGGCAACGCACATGTCAATATTGCCCGAACACCTCCGACAACAATTAATTCATACTACAGACTACAGTCGGGTGCCTCAAAAATAGCATGCTACGAATGCACCCCACGACAGATTTTAATTTTTACCAGAAGATTTCTAAATTTTTTTTCTAATCTAAATATGCAATATTGTTGCTGTGTACCTATGCAAGGATAAATTAAAAAATGACGGCATAAGATGTCAAATTTTCAGAATTACACCATAAAAAACTACCCGTGGGGTACATTTGTACCCCGCCCGGTGCCGCGAAGGTTAATAATAATTAAGTATGAATTAAAATTTAGAATTTTCAATCGAGAAGCACTACTTTTTAGTGTTACACTGGGAGTTCCGCAGGGTAGTCTACTTGGCCCGCTATTATTTTGTTATACCATATACCTACATATCAATGATTTTTACATGCAAGTGGAATGTGAATTTATAAACTTCTTTGCTGATGATACGTTGCTGGCTGTGAGTGATCATAATCCGGATAATGCAATACATAGAATGAACATAATTTTAAAAAGCGTGAGCGAGTATTTCAAAATTAATAAATTGAAATTAAATTCAGAAAAAAACCAAAGCCATGATTATAACATCTAAATATAAATTTAGTAGTATTAATTTAGATTTAGTTATATTGTTATTGATGGTACAAAGATTGAAGTAGTTAATGAGATAAGATATTTGGGGTTCATTGTAGATAGCAGTCTAATGTGTAAAAGCCATTTTAACTATATATGTAGGAAAATAAGTATGAAATTATTTTTCTTCACAAGAATTTCAAAAAATGTATCAACTTATTCCAAATTGTTAATATATAAATCTATAATTCAGCCCTACTTTGAATACCGTGGTAGCTTACTGTATTTACTTGATAAGAATTGCATACAATCACTTCAAAAACTACAAAACCGTGCAATGCGAGTGATCATTCGATGCAATAGATATAAGTCTGTAAAAAGTATGTTAGAAATGTTAAACTGGGTATCCATTGCTGATAGATTGTTTATTATGAGTATGGTGTTTGTATATAAATTAACAAAGGATAATCTGCCAACATATTTAAATCAATTTGTTATTCATAATAGGGATGTACATAGCTATGATACAAGAGGGAGAGAGGATTTACATATTATAAGGACAAAATATAAAAGCACCATGAGATCATTATTTTTTAAGTGTTTCAATGAATTTAATAAACTACTTACATATGTTAAAGAAGCCAATAATATGAGTATCTTTAAGATTAAACTGTTGGAGGTATTACGAGAGGAGTGAATAATTTTGTTTAAATGATATAAATATATAATTATTACAAGTATAGATGTTAACACTTATAAGTACGAGTATACCTATGTGATTTGGGGAAAGAATGAAATTTTGTTTTTAATTTATGTTATAACATATTAGGATGTATCCTATTTCTGAATATATTTCTTACTTACTTACTTTTTCACAAAAAAAACTAAAAAAGAAAAACAATAATTTCAATTCAATGAAAATGTTGCAACTCTGCAAAACGTAAATAAACGCCTATAGTGTGTACGATTCCATAACAAACAATGAAATCAGCCGACGCTTGAAGTAAAAAAAAACGCTTTCATTGGGTCATGCGAGGCCCAACAATTGGTCAGTGTGCCGCTTGTAGAGCGGTGTGTACGGTTCCATTGCTTTTAAGCGATTCGTCACAAACCGCCTCATGTGTTCTTGGCCTTATTCAAAGAAGCATTAGCAGATAGCCAAGGTGAATTAATAATAAACGGAGAACTCATCAACAACTTGCAGTATGCGAATCGCTCAGTTCTGCTAGCAGATAGTACTGAAGGTAGACTAGTTGAACGCCTTTCCAATGCACGTGCGATTAAATATCAAGAAAACCAAAGTTATGTCAATAACAAAGGACAAGCAAGAAATACTGATAGAGTAAAGTGACCAAATATGGAATACGTGCCTTATGTGGAATACCTAATTATTTTTAAAACTACTAGCGTCATCTCTCATTTCAACATGCAGACCATAAGAACTAGTTCTTAGCAGTTTACTGTAAAAGTTTCGAATCAATGTTACCAAACCTACCGAGCATATAGCCGAAAAGCCTTTTTTAGCGCGTAAAGAAGTTTTTTCACAAGTAAGTATTTTTTAATTTGTATTTAAGTTTTTTGATTTTATTAGGTTCTTTTGTTTGTACGCCTTAGATCGTACGACATGTTTCGTTAATTATTGCAAACAATCTTTTGATGAAGTTTTCAGTCTTTGTTTAAATAAACTAGTTTTGTATTAAAGTGAGGGTAGTTCCTAATATGGAATATACCCTCAATCCAAATAATAATAATGGTTAACTTTGGATTCAATGCATTTTGTGCATGGTCTGGGCGCTTGAACATTATTCAGGTGCTTTGACTGAAAACTTTGTGTGCGATTTTTGTACATAAAAGAGTTACCTACGTAAAAGTGAATATATTTTTGCAACTGTGTTTTTGTTAGACAATCCTTTATCTTTTGTCTGTGTTTTGAATATTAATTTGTCTTTTTTATAATTTACATAAAATGCAGGGTGTAAACGAAACCAAGAACACCCCCCTTTTTTTCCACAGGTTTTAAGTTAATGAAATGAAATTTTGGGATGTTGAATTATTGGTAAAAACGCATTATACGATGCATAAATCACTGAACTAACGCTTCCGGTTTAACCGGAAGTGACATCAACTTCAAATTTTTAAATAGCACCCTGTATATTTTTTAACAGATTCTTGTACTATTCGAAATTCTCTTTTCAATGGTTTTTTCAAATTTAAAATTGGTAAATAAATGGCGTAGAAAATTGCAATTGTTTCTCTGCAAGGAGATGGCCATGAAATCAATGTTCAAGTTAGTAATATTTAACAAGTGGCCATTCAAAATTATTGTAAATTAAAAACTCTTTAAGAAAAAACAAAAAATATTGGTAGGTCCCATTTAAAAAAATGGAGTTATGGCCAGCTATTTCATATGAAAGTTTTTTTTTTTAGAATTTTTCATTAAAATTTAAAAATATTGGGACTATTGGTTTAAACTACCTTCGATTTTTTACCACAATTGTACTAAAACATGTTTACAATAATTTTGAATGCCCACTTGTTAAATATTGCTTACTTGAACATTGATTTCATGGCCATCTCCCTGCAGAGAAACAATTGCAATTTTCTACGCCATTTATTTACCAATTTTAAATTTGAAAAAACCATTGAAAAGAGAATTTCGAATAGTACAAGAATCTGTTAAAAAATATACAGGGTGCTATTTAAAAATCTGAAGTTGATGTCACTTCCGGTTAAACCGGAAGCGCTAGTTCAGTGGTTTATACATCGTATAATGCGTTTTTACCAATAATTCAACATCCCAAAATTTCATTTCATTAACTTAAAACTTGTGGAAAAAAAGGGGGGTGTTCCTGGTTTCGTTTACACCCTGTATAAATATTTGAAACAATTTTGAAACGTTTATTTGGCATACTCCGTACTAAGAACAGGGGTATTCCATATTACGTACACATTTTGGTGAAACACAGAAATGCTCCTTTTTATATTATTAACAAATATTTTCCTTCTTTAAACTGTTTTGTCCTTGAGATTGATATCTATTGTTTACTAGAGCTTTTGGGAAATATATTATGCAAAAGTTATATATATTTTTTTCCCTAAAAATAAAATATTTTTAGCAAAAAACAAAAACGGTATTCCATATTTGTTCGCTTTACTCTATCATAATAAATCCAAAAAACCTTGAAAGAGTCAGCTGAGACCACTCACAAGAAATCACAATGACAATAGAAAAAACAAGAGCAGGTTTTGAACATTAGAGATAAATACTGTGTTAACCTCAGTCTTAATTTTCAACTAGATTGTAAATATAATGGTATAGAAGCTTGAACAGTAACAGAAGCTTAGAGGTCTTCGAGATGTGGTGATACCAACATGTGCTGCGCAAATCGTGAGTTCATCACATCACCAATTAAACGCACGATCCTGCAGTGAAATGGAAAAACCAGAAGAGATATTAGAGAGCATAAAAAAAGGGGAAGATGGGGTAAGAAACCAGAAACCAACACCTTACAATTAATAATGGAGGGAAAGATGAATGGTAAAAGGGGACCTGAACCACGGAAAATTTCATGGCTCCGTAATTTGTAACAATGGAAAGCGTTAATACTAATTCTGTTATTTAGAGTAGCTGGAAGTAAGATGGGTTGTAACGGTTGCTAATGTTCAAAAAGAACACCGCACGTTAAAAAGAGCTTCTTAAGAACATAATACTATACTGCTTTAAAGGTATTTGGTGGTGGACTTAAAATGTGTTTTAAATACATAAAAAAAGGAAAACCCTATAGAATAATTAACACATTACATAAATTTAAAACCTAGAAACGCAAAGGTATATCATAAACAACATATTTTTGGCCTCTCGGCGGTGTACCGGACAAGTATCTGCTTTACGATCGAGAGGTCCCGGGTTCGCATCTAACCATGACTAGACCTTGATCTGGGGCGTGGTTAACATTGGAGCCTGTGTAGGTTCAGTAGGATTAAGTTTAGAAGGCCAATGATCCTAGCAATCAACGCCAATAAGCTTAAAAAAAAACATTTTTATTCAGATAAGAATTTGTCAATTCTAATACTTACACACAAAAATACTGAGTAATGGCAATTTGACAAAACCAAGATATTAAAGTCATAAAACTCAAATTGTTTAAAAGATATGCAATAGAATAACATAGAAAACAATGCACATTGGAAGGTTTCCTCGTATTTACTGGCAGCCTGGTCAAAATTTCGGAGTAGCGAAGGTGTTCCAGCGGTAACTACACAATAGGAGTGTAGCAAATAGTTTGTCAGTTTGGTGGAAGAAGAAAAGCGATTCCTGTGTAATTCATAGTATTATTTTGAAACTGAAGAAACAAGTATTTTACATGACTTAGTTACATTTAGGTTTCCACTTATGTATACGGTTGTTGGATAAAACATGCATGAAGGTAACGAATGGACAGTGTCGAACATTTAGTTTGGGTTGCGCTGTCCGAGGAAGTTTTTTAACGTACCTGTATATGCACAAAACTTACAAAGATGTGTCAGGAAACTGTTTGATTAAATAAAAAGTGGAATACGCAAAATAAGAGCACAATGTAAAACACAGTCACAATGTACAACAATATTAAAAGGCACTTTGAAAACCCAAATGATTCACTAAAAAAAACTAACCCGCAAACCAGCATAAAATGGGCAAGATAACGTAAACCAAAGTGAAACTTCCAAATTAATTGTAAAAAAAAAAAATAACCACCTATTTAGTTAATTTATGGGAAGACTGTTTGCAATTTTATTTAAAAGATACAAACAAAAAAATCTCAAAAGGATGCTAAGAATTAAAAAGCCTTACAGGTTTACACAATACAAGAAAACAGAATACAATATTACACAACAAAACCCCCAAAATGAATTGTAGAATTAATTTTAGCTTGTATCAAGTTGATGTTTATACCTATTTTTTATAAAAACTTTAAGCTTCAATACTAGAGATATCACATTGTATAACAAAAAGCAGTTTGAGATAAATATATCAAAAATAAAGATATTAAAGAATTAGGAATCTAAAAGTAGGTACAGGTTTCTCTTTAAATTAAACCAAATCTTACTATAACCTTATGGTCCTAAATCAAGAACCCGTTTAACTCGCTCTTTATCTTCCTTACGAACAGGCTTAATTCCTTTCTTATTGTAACCTAAAATTTCATTCTCGTGAAGTCGATACTGCTCATATATGTCTTCTAAAGTCTTATCGGCATCTAAAACTAGTACAGGAGCTGTGTTTATATTCGAATCATCGGACATTAGCCAGTTTTCATGACTATCATGTAATTCTTTTAAATATTCAAAAGGAACACCAGTTTCTTCAGGTCGTTGACGAGCTTTCATCCTGTTATACACAACCTCTGGGGTACTTCTTAAATACACTATAAATTGAACATTTTAACTTAAATTATATCAGCCCCAATAATCAACCTTACCAATTAAATCTACGGTAAGATCACAATTTCTTTTGGCCCATTTGAACCATTCATCTATTATGGCGTAATCAGCACCGTGAAGTATTCCACTTTTATATGCTTGTTCGACGAAACAATGCCTGTTGTTCTGTACTGACCGTTCAAACATTTGCACTGTAGTAGAAGAGTTTTTAGGAGGTGTAGTTTGCACTTTAAGCCTCGTTAGTTGTACATACATTTGGAAAGTATTATACCATTTATTTATATCGGTATAGAGCAAATCCAAAAGATTATGACCATCCAAATTACGCCACCATTCTATTGGTTCCTATACAAATAGTTCGGTTACCGAAAAAGTTGCCAATTATAATTACACTTACAGCATATGTTTCAATTCCAGAAAAATTCGAAAAATATTTGAGAAACGTCGATTTTCCAGCCCCAATGTTGCCTTCCACTGTAACACGAAACGGTCGATTAGTAGGTGTTGTAACATTTATAAGTTCACCTTGAGGCGAAAGCCCTACAAAATTTGATCTCTTTGATGGAGAACCTTTCTCGGGAGTAACAATAGGCTTGGTATCCCCATTTACTGTCACAATATAACCTTCCATCTCCCCTAGGCTAGATACCTTTTTATAGATAGTTCTGAAATTAAAATTTTAGGATTTAGAAAGGATTTAACGTTTATAAAAACATAAAACGAGATGGGGATAATTTATAGAAATTATCTATAAATGCTAGTTAAATGTATAATAATAATCTATGACCGCAATCGGCTTGGCGCTTAATTAGATGCTCAAAATATTCTTCAAGGTTCGTAATAATTCAACCTTATCATTCATTGCTTTCAAACATACATAAATGTAAATATATGTTCCAACTAAGACCTTTACATTCCTCAAAAAATTGTGACACTACTTTTGTTAGATAAGATACTAGTTATTTGAAGTAGTCCATTCAATAAGTGCAAGTTACAAACGAGTTTTAAAAACGACAACAGAATTTCAAAAATATTCAAGAAAGCCGTAAAAACAATTGAATATCGTTGTCGTGAATTTACAAAAAGTCCCCTGTATCTTTAATATCGAAATTTAAATGCCATGTTTAAAATTTAATGATAACTGTGAGCTTAGCTTGCAGCTTGTAAGTTTGATTTGCAAATAATTGAGATTTAGTGACCTCTCTAAAGTGAAATTTTGGGCAAAAAAACGTATGAACGTTTACTTTTGTTTAGTAGAGTTAGAGAAACGAAAGTGGAAGGACGCAAGTACCGTTCGCGCCATAACCTAGAAAAATTCACAAACACAACAAAAAGTGGGTTAAACATCTATCTGCAACAATAGAAACAGGAAAAGAAAATATGTGGTGGTTTAGCAAGATTCCCCCTCACTTACCTGAAGCTAAAGGTAATATTTTTTGTATAAAATAACTGCTTGATATAAATTACACTTTTTTGCATTTCACATCACCACAAATGTACAGCATTCAGTAAATACTTTCCTTTACAAATGCGCATGAAATTAAATTCCCTCGCTTTTTTAGTTTCAGTTTTTGGCTACAGATGTTCCAAAATTTTTTGAACGTGTTAAATTCGCTTATGTTGATTTTCAGACAAAGAGTTCGACTTAAAAAAATCAGTCATATTTCCAAATTTAAAATAGATTAAACATTTTCGTAACTATCAATTTAATGACACGTTCTTACAGATAATAAAACTGCAGACAATTTCACAATCAGCAATTATTCGTCATCATTACACTTTGATCAAATCGACATAAATAATTAAGTGATTACATCCAATGTACAGGGTGGACCATTTTCGAAGGATTCCAACCTATCTCCTTAACTACAGCGCCACCAAGCAAACAAATCCATCGGAAAATATGCCAACTAATTTTAAAAATTCGTGGCGGTAAAAGTTTAAGCCAATACCTACAACTCCTGCCGGCGTTGTACCTTCCGTGTCAAAAGTGAAAGTAGCTAACAAATTGACAGTTATCGCGTGTTTGTGTTTCTTAATTTTCTCTGCTTTCGTTCCTCTTTATAAAAAAAATCAGTCTTTTTAAGATTATTTTTGTTCGACTTATTCCTAATAAGGTAGGCATATATTTTATAGATAATTTAAAGTATTTTTAAAATGAAATTTTCGCATAACCTCAATTGCTATTTATGTATTTATTTATAGAATCCATTTCTTCTAATCGCTTTTATCGCTATGGCAAGTAAAGGGAAAAAACTGTTCATTCCGAAGCCAGAAATATAGTAGACAAAATTTATCTAAAATAAAAATAAAATTTCCTTATTTATTTCCTTCTCAAATCTAATTCTGGTACTTGTCTACTAAATTTTCTTTTAACAGTTTTAACAAATTTATATAAGAACGTAGGTACATAATAAAAATTAATAAACTTGCAAATACACAATGTTACACGTTTAAATTTACCGCCAAAGTACTATTGACACTGAGTGTACCTCTAAAATACAGCGACACCACACCACGCCAACTTGACAGACTTGTTTGATTGGTGGCGCTGTATCACACCTACGCAAAAAGTAATAATGGTGCCATGGACCAAATTTTTGAGACAAATTTAATATTTTTCAAACTTTCTTTTCGGAGTGGTAACTAGTTTGTAAAAAGTAAAAACACCCTTTAGGACACTTTCGTGTAGAAATTAACTATGAAATTTGATCTTCCGATTTACCGATTAAGTTTTTGCGATATAACATAAATTTGTGTTTCTTCAAATAACAAGTAGTTGACTTTGACAACTTTAAAAACGTTGGTTTTCGATATTTTCAAAAATATGTGGTTTTATGTAAAGCCTGTAGGTACCGAAAAGTTTCGTAACATACGATTTAAAGCTTGATATGAAAATAATGACAGATTTAATAGAAACATTTATTAGAACTTTTAAAGTACTTAGTATAAAAGTAAATTCAAATTTTTAACTCCTGTCGGCTGAACTCTCAACTTTTCTTTTAAATCCCTCTAATCAAATTTTGCACAACTTCCTTAGATACTTACCGTTTTACTATATTTATTATAT
The DNA here is from genome assembly GCA_963082815.1 of Melanotus villosus. Taxonomy (NCBI): domain Eukaryota; kingdom Metazoa; phylum Arthropoda; class Insecta; order Coleoptera; family Elateridae; genus Melanotus; species Melanotus villosus. The sequence goes on from OY720424.1 coordinate 29,854,116, forward strand.
TTTCGTTGGAAGTCTTCCGCATTTACAGCTGTTTCTAAGTACTTCTTTTCGTAATCTCTGTTTGATTATTGCCGAATATTTAGTTTCCAATGGGGCGATGTTCAGGGCAGTTAGGTGGGTTCTCTTACTTTGAAACAAAACTGATGTTTTTCTGTTGCAACCATTCTAGGGTACCTTTTGCATAATGGGCACTAGCAAGGTCTTGCCAAAACATTACAGGGTTTTTGTGTTTGCGGATAAGTGTAAGAAGACGTTTTTTAAAACAATGTTCCAGGTAATTTGGGAATTAATTGTACCTTCATCACTTAAATCATTTTTATCTTTTACCACAGAGCAGGTTTTAATTTATTAATACCTGCTCTGTGCTTTTACTGTGTAAAACTGATCGCCTGGAAAACTTAAAAAGTTTTTTTTTATACATATAGGTTTCGTCGTCCATCAGAATGCACGTGTTTCTGAGGCTGCACAACAACTTGTACAATTTTCTGGCTCGCCGAATTGCCCTATTAAATTGTTCTGTTGCCTTCTTTACAATGTTAGTGTTTTGATAGGACTTAAAGGAATTTCTTATCTTCATTCTTTGTGCCATTGAAGCTGTAGTTCCATTCCGTTTTGCCAAATCACGCACAGAAATTTTTGGATTTTTTGCCAATCTCTTAACAAGCTTTCTTTCTAGTCTTTTATCAAAAGGTCCTCTTGGTCGTCCACTCCTTGGCTTGTCAGTAATTGTTTGGTCTTCTATGAATCTTTTAATTACATTTCTTACCGTATTTCTATTTGATTTAATAATTCTCGCAATGTTTGCATAAGACAAACACTTATTTTCCCTCCAAAGACGCAAAATATTTTTCGCACTCCCGAGACTAAAAAGCTAATCTAATCCCTCATTTCAGGGACTTAATAAGTTGAAGTTCAGTCCCAGAGGGATTAAAAATGATACAAAATCCCTAGGGACTAAAGTAAAAATAAACAAGATGTTTCCATAATAACAACATAGTAACATACAACTGAATAATCAAATGCTATAACCTAGTTACATTTATTGTATTTAGAAAAACAGTGTCACTATGGTGAATTTAAACGACAGTTTTCATGAAATTTGTATTGTCAAAATTGTAAGATTGATTCTTCTTTTACACTATTATGGTTCCATATGATATAGTCCAGTCAATAAAGCGGAAAAGTCGTCAAAACTTCTAAACCCGCAAAAACAGAACCGATCTTGATGAATTTTTTTTTAAATGTTTGTTATACTAAATTATTCAAAATCAGAAACATTTCAGCTGGCGCTATCAATTATTTATATTGTTTAAATAATTTAAAAAAAAAATTTGACAATTTTTTTTTTCGATGAAATTTTAACAAAGTACAGTAGACACGCGGTAACGTGAACATCGGGTAACGTGAATATCCGGCTAACATGAACAACATTTTTATTATATTGACCCCGTATAACGTGAACACACTAACCCTCACTAACGTGAACATTGTTTATGATGTATGAAAACAATAAAACATATTGAATTTCTGACGTTTCCTGTAACTTGTTTACATGTCTATGCCGCACTAAAGGTATTTGCAGACATAACAACGTTAACGGTGCACAAATGTGACTGCATAATAATACATATGTGTTTTGGTTAATTTTGGGTTGTCTACTGATACGCGTTTTTATTTAGTAGGCAGTTATTAAATACGGCCGTTTTCCATGGCGCCAAATCTCTTAAAGCTGATGCGATGCATTAAAAACGTAATTGTTGCTTGTGTTCAGTGTGTTTAATTTATCAGTAAACGTTTCAATACAAAATTTTCGATTTTTTTCTACAACAGTAGTTTGTATTTTAATATAAAACGTTAATAAACAATTTTTACTTTGTTTTTGATCTTTTTTTATCAGTTTCTAGTAGAAAATCATTACTATTCGATAGCATGAACAAATCGCAAACGTGAACACGCCTTGTTTTATTTTGTTCACATTATCGCGTGCCTACTGTATAAGTGACTAATTTTGAAAATTTAGTGTAAAAAATAATTTTTGAATCAAAAAGTTTCAAAATTTCCATTGAAAAATGTTAATTATTCAATCATTCGGATGCAAGAATTGAATTCCAAATTTGAAATTTTTGAAAAAACTTTGTATAATTTGTGTATCTGCACTCTCTTGTTCTTTGCAAATGCAACAGCAATTAACTGTAGAGTCTACAGTATCTTGTTGCTGTTCCTGTAACATATAAAAGAATATGTTGGAAAATGTTTATAACACGTATGATTTTAAATATGAGGATCAAATTCAAAGGGGAATAACTGTAAGACAGGAAATATATTTCTAATAATTTAAAAAGATTTCATTACATCCAAAGAATAATTTAACACAAATTGTTTTTGCAAATAATCTTAACGACGAGCATGACGCGCGGAAAATTCAGTGAAAAAAGTACTGTAGAATTAAAAATATTACACTTAAAGGGCTAAAATTTTTAGAATCGTTAAATCAATACGTCCCAAATAAGCAAACAAAATTTAGTTAAGATTGAGTAATTATTTATTAAACGGGAAACATTTTTTAACTTATATGCAACGCAAGCGATTTTGCTGTAATGATCAAAATTACAAAAAAATGTGATTTTACAGCATATAAATGTATCATAATAACTGTAATAATGTAATATAAATGTAACATAATAATAAGAATAATAACTCGATCCTTCAAAATGCATAAACAAACTTAAAAGCAAATATAATCCAATTATTTTCAATACAAACCAAGAATAAATGACATATAATTATTTTTTCCATCGTATTTTTACTTGTCTCTTTGCACTTTTTTCTAAATTTTAATCATAAATTAAGTTCTCTTCAACAATTTTCACTAATATTTTCAATATTTAGTGTTAAAAACTTATTTTAACAGATTAATAACCTCAAAACACACGCGTTCACTCCGAAAATCATGGTGAAACATCAGGAGTTTGACTTTGAATTCCTCTACCTGTGATACAATAGGTCGATTTCTTGTGCGTGTTTAGATATTCTTATAAACGTATTGATTTTTTCAGTTGACAATATACATATCTATGTCTATATATTTGTATATTATCTTCTTGCATCCGACTGATTGAATATTAACATTTTTAAATGGAAATTTTGAAACTTTTTTAGTCAAAAATTATTTATTATACTAAATTTTCAAAATTAGTCACTTCTAGTTAAAATTCCATGGCCGAAAAAAAATTTTTTAATAATTTTTTTTTAAATTGTTTAAACAATATAAATACTTGATAGCGCCAGCTGAAATGTTTCTGATTTTGAATAATTTAATATAACAAACAATTTAAAAAAAATCATCAAAATCGGTTCTGTTTTAGTGGGTTTAGAAGTAAAAACCTTCATTGACTCGACTAATATTAATTTGAGTAGATAAAGTAGCACTTTAACAACAAGGGTAGATAAAGTACTACTGTAACAGCAAGGGTAGTGTTGTGTTGTTAGATAATACAAGTATCATTAGTTACTGTTACTAAGCAAATCCTGGGTAACAGTTGGTATGTACAAAAACATACATTGTTTTTCTGTTTTTACTTTTGAATAAACCAGTTTTCAATTGAAGTGATTTTTCTTCTATTCTGCATTTACTAATTACTACCATTAAATACAACAATTGGCGACGAGGATTGTCAGAACTCAGTGAAAAGTTCAGTCAGTATTTTACAAAAATATTGGGAATACAACTTCAATATTTAGACCTCGCTGGAAATTTACAAGTACAAGTAATACAACAACCTCGCTGGAAAATTTACAATTACAAGTAATACAATAACATGGGTGAGGAAGCTACGACACATTCTGTTTATACGGTATTTTCAATAGAAAAATTCGACACGACAAAACGTTTTGACAGATGGCTGATGCGCCTGGAAAGTGCATTTGACGTTTTCGCAGTACCAGTTGACAAAAAGGCGGCGTACCTTTGCCATTATATGGGAAGTGAGGCCTATGATGTTCTTTGTGACGAGATTTCCCCTGATAAACCAAACGACAAGAGCTATGCAGAGCTAATTAACCTGATGAAGGCTCATTACAATCCGGAACCTTTAGAAATAGCGGAGATATACAGATTTTTACAAAGAAAACAACAAGAGGGAGAAACGGTGAAGGAGTACTTGACGGCGTTACAAGGAATGGCTACTACCTGCAAATTTGGTGAATATTTGAAGAAAGCACTCAGAAATCAATTTGTGTTCGGGTTGAGGGCACAAAACATACAAAGCAGATTACTGGAACAGAAAGAATTGACGATTGAACAAGCCTTGAATATAGCTACAGGAATGGAAACATCTGCAAGAGATGCGGCTCAATTACACCGTACTAGCACGTCAGGAGCTAATGTCCACAGTGTGGGTGGTTCGAGTTCAAAGTACAATGCAGGAAGACAACAATACAAAGGACGTAAACCAACCGGTCGGGAAACTTACAACAACACCAATACAAGACAAGTAGTAACTAGCAATAGTAACAAAAATTTACAATGTTTCAGATGTGGGTCGTCCAAGCATTTAGCAAATAATTGTGACAAAATCAATGTTATATGCGATTTCTGTAAAATTAAGGGTCATTTGCGGAAAGTATGTACAAAAGCCAGACAGAATAATTCTTCTATCAGTACAAGTACACATCAGATTGAACATGAGATGGAACAGGTGGAGGAAATTGTGGCGGTGGAAACGGAACATGCTGAGTTCCGTAATAAATTCTTAACTACTGTCAAGGTAAACGGAACCGATATCACGTTTGAGGTAGATAGTGGAGCTTCAGTAAGTATTATGGGTAAGAAACAACTTACAGAAGTCTTTCCAAATTCTGAGATCGTACAAACAAAACTACAATTAATTACATACTGTAAAAATACATTGAACGTGTTAGGCTATGTACCGTGCAAAGTTACATTCAATACAAACTCATACGATTTAAATTTATACATAGTGACAATAGACAGAGCACCATTACTAGGGCGCGAGTGGATTAGACAGTTAAAATTAAACTTGTGGGACGGACATGTAAATAATGTACGTATTACGGATATACTTGAAAATTTGAAACTTAAGTTTCCTACTGTGTTTTTACCAGGACTTGGGAAAATAGAAGGGATACAAGCGTCATTACATTTAAAACAAAATACAAAACCAGTGTTTATGAAGGCACGGACGGTACCTTTTGCTTTAATACCGAAAGTAGAACAAGAAATTGACAAGTTAGTATCACAGGGTATAATTACAAAAGTAGAATATTCGAATTGGGCAACACCAATTGTTCCCGTTACAAAAGGAAAAAAATTACGAATCTGCGGCGATTTTAAAGTAACGCTAAACCCTAATTTAGATATTGACGAACATCCATTACCCACCATTGATGAGTTGTTTGCATCAATGGCAGGGGGATTAAGATTTTCAAAAATTGATCTTAGTCAGGCATACTTACAACTTGAGGTTCGATCTCAAGATCGTGACTTATTAACTTTAAATACACATAAAGGTTTATATCGATGCAACCGATTAATGTTCGGAGTAGCCTCAGCACCTGCAATTTGGCAGCGTGAAATGGAAAAGATTTTGCAAGGTATTCCAGGGGTTACGGTTTTCTTAGATGATATAAAAATTACAGGCGAAACTGACGAAATTCATATTGTTAGATTAGAGGAGGTTTTATCGCGATTAGCTACACATAACTTACGAATAAATGTAGAAAAGTCAGAATTTTTAGTTGACAAAATAGAATATTGCGGCTATGTCATTGATAGATTCGGTATACATAAAATGACTAGTAAAGTGGAGGCGATACAAAATGCACCACAACCACAAGATAAGTCACAGTTACGTTCGTTTATTGGACTTGTAAACTACTACGGTAGATTTTTCCAAAATCTAAGTACAGTTTTATATCCACTAAATTTACTTTTACATAATGATACAACTTTTTCTTGGAATTCGGATTGCCAGAAATCTTTTAAAATTGTTAAAGACAAATTAAATTCTTCCGATTTTCTTGCACATTTTGATACAAAGTTACCAATAATTTTAGCAACAGATGCATCACCTTACGGCGTAGGCGCTATAATTTCACATTTATATTCCGATGGTAGTGAAAGACCTATACAATTTGCTTCACAAACATTATCAAGTACACAACAAAAATATCCACAAATAGATAAAGAAGCTTACAGCATAATTTTTGGAGTCCGTAAATTTTACCAATATCTTTACGGCAGGCGGTTTATTCTATACACTGATCATAAGCCCTTAGTACAAATTTTTAATCCAAAAAAGGGTTTACCGGTTCTATCCGCAACGCGTATGCAACATTACGCCATATTTCTACAAGCTTTCGATTTTGATATTAGGTATAAAGATAGTTTGTCCAACGCCAATGCAGATTTTCTTTCAAGATTACCTTTAAAATCCGAATGTTTTGTTCAATACGATGAACCAGATATTTTTGAAATTAATCAGATCGAAACATTGCCAGTAACAATATCAGAGCTTTCAAAAGAGACTTATTCAGATCCACAACTAAAACCATTGCTGGACGGTTTGAAGTGTGGTAGGATTGTTCAGAAACATTTACGTTTTAATATCGACCAAGCCGAATTTACTTTACAACAAGGTTGTATTTTTCGTGGGATAAGGGTTCTAATTCCGAAATCTTTGCAGCCAAAAATTTTGAATGAATTGCACACCGCTCATTTCGGTATTTTCAAAATGAAAGGGTTAGCAAGAAGCTATTGTTGGTGGAGTACAATAGATAAAGACATAGAAAAAATTAGTAGAGAATGTTTTAATTGTAACAAATTAATGAATAACCCTAGAATTGTAGAAACTCATTCGTGGGAGAAAGTAGATGAACCATTTCAAAGAGTCCACGTAGACTATGCAGGACCATTTTATGGCTCTTACTATTTTATTTTGGTAGACGCTTATTCACGATGGCCCGAGATTCATATGACTAAAGATTTAACTTCAAAAACTACAATAAATTTATGCCGAGAAATATTTTCTAGATTCGGTATACCAACTTATTTAGTGAGCGATAATGGTAGACAGTTTGTTTCAAACGATTTTGAATTGTTTTTGAAACAGAACGGAGTAAAACATATACAAACAGCACCGTATCATCCGGCTACGAACGGACTAGCTGAACGATACGTACAAACTTTAAAACAGGCAATTAGAGCTATCAATCCTGAACCGATGGATAGACAAAAAGAGTTATGTAAGATACTTTTGCAATATAGGAAAATGCCCCATAGTATTACTAAAAAGTCTCCGTCTTTGTTGATGTTCGGACGAGAAATTAGATCAAGAATAGACTTAATCAAACCAGAAATTAAGGCTAAAGAAACCCAAAACTATCATTCTACTTACCGCACTTTAAGCGTAGCAGATCGAGTTGCCGTGCGTGATTATATTCATAATGATAAATGGATGTTTGGCTCGGTAATAGATAAGTTAGGGAAACTACATTATTTTGTCAAATTAGACGATGACAGAATTTGGAAAAGACATATTGATCAGATTAAACTTATTGGGCTGAATACTCCACTGGACATCAGACTTGATTCAATTCCTGAACCTTTGGAGCCACAATTATTTTTGCCTGAACCTAAATTAAATAATAATATTGTTCCAAATGTATGTGATACGCCTATTCCAGATTTGGGTAATGACAATTCGGATTTAACTAAAAATGAAACTCCTAAAATAAATTCTAATCCGAGTTCTAACCTAAATGAGGAAAAGGAAGTAAAAGTTTCATGTGATACTTTACGTAGATCCTCTAGAACTAGGAAAGTACCACAAAGATTGAATTTGTAAATTTGAATCAGTTAGATGTTAGATTATAAGATTTAGTGAGGGAGGAGCTGTTGTGTTGTTAGATAATACAAGTATCATTAGTTACTGTTACTAAGCAAATCCTGGGTAACAGTTGGTATGTACAAAAACATACATTGTTTTTCTGTTTTTACTTTTGAATAAACCATACTAATGACATTTTAAAACGTGACTCGATTTGTAATTTTTTAAATGTCAATGTCAAATAAATGTCAAATAAAATTTATTTTATAATTTTTTTCGTTTAAAATAAATGCTATAGAAAAAATCGAGTATTATACACGACGATAAAATTTAATTATCTTCTCGAGCGTAATTAGCGTCTCGACTGGCGTCTCGACGCTAAAATACGCCCTCGAAGATAAAATACAATTTTATCGTCTTGTATAATAAATAACTATTATCCGCAAATGTCACAATTATTTGCCTCACTAACGTTCGGCTAAATAAACTTCAGCTTCGCCACATAAAGTATCACTTTTACTCCTAATAACATAATCTACTATTTTTTTGCTTTCTTTCATAATAAAATTTAGTTTATGTCATACTGGTTTCTAAAGCAACGTTTTTCGGACGATTTATAGAACAAAAAGTGAAACTTTAAAGTCCTAGAACGTTAAAGTGTCATTTTAAAGTCCTATGACTTTAAAGTGTCACTTTTTGTTCTATAAATTCATTCAAAAAAGTGCACTAAAGTTCTTTGAAAACATCAATCAGTGTCCAAGTGCAGCTCATCATCAACTAGGACTAAAAAACACTCACACTAGGTTAAAACGAAAATTACCACAAGATACATTAACAGACTTTAATTATAATTAACCATAAATTTGTGAGAGGCGACATAATTTGCCACTAAGTTAAATTTATTAATGTTACGATTAGTTATTATATTATCAGCAAAACCATGTAGAACAATCCATATTGTTGATCTGGTTTATTCTTAATAAAAAAAAAAAAAAAAATCTATAAATGCTAGTTGCTAGGAGATCCGAACAGTTGCGTCTTAGGTTACTTAGGTACTTAAAACTAATACTGCTACAAATTGCTGGAGATCTCTTTTAATAATTTAACAACTTTAGAAACCAGTATGGCATAAAATTATGTATGTACCTCAGACGAAAAGTGTCTTTAAGGTATTCGCAAGTAAACAACTTACTCATAGACTCATACCTTAAAGACTTACTTTTCGTCCTAGATACATAAAATACTATTTTGGAGCTATTTTTTTTAGTTTCATTTACAACCGCCCTCCCACCCCGGCGTTGGATTTTGTCACGCCTTACCAAAATTAAAACTGGTCACCTTAATCTACAGAGAATTAGAAAAATGTTTGTTTGTAGATCCGGGCAGTTTTTACAAGATCCAATGTTAAAAAAGAAATTGAGTGTGGCGAACAGTTTTATTACAATTTAATAAAAATTACAAGTAAATAATATGCACGCATTCGTCAATCGGTTTGGGTAACTAGATTCCTTCATTATGAATATTTCATGCAGTAGTTCTTCCAAACTTAATGTTTCCACAGTAACCGTGCTTACAATTAAATTATATTTTAAGAATCTACAAAGTCCTCAAGCAAATATAAAAATGTACAGGGAGTGTATAAATTGGTGGTGGCGATATTGGTCATAAAATTCTGAGTCGAAAATCTTAATACTAAAATGTTGGACAATGCTTCCCTCTGTCCTCAGGAACCATTTTAAAGGAACGTACATTTAACAACATTGGATCCACACACCACAAGTGTTTTGTTATAGCACGGAAGCCGTCATTGTCACGAGTTGCATTTAAAATTGTGTTGCAGACATTCAATCGGGCTATGTTATCATTTTCATAAAGGGGCTGAACTTTTGAGACATGATAAGGTTGAAGAAGGTTTTCTTTTAGAACCAAATGAACGGTCTTATTGCTGGGAATATTTAATGTTGCAGCTAACTGACGGGTGCTGACGGAGGGATCTTCTTGTACTGCATCTAAAATTTGCTCTTCCAGTTGTACTGTGCGCCTTTGCCTTGGTCGACCACTGTTTACATTCCTTGAAACAAATGAGCCAGTTTCACGAAGACGTTGGTCCAGCCTTCGAAAAACATTTGCTCTAGGATGCCTCCGGTTTGGATAACGTGCACGATATTCACGTTCTGCCATGTCGCCATTTCCGTTACAGAAACCAAATACCATGTGCATATCAGCATAATCATTGAACGTAAAACCCATTGTTAATGAACGAAACAAGAAAACGAAAATAATAATAATTAATACTAATAACTACTAGAACAGCAACGATGATACAAAATTAGAAAAAGCAAGTCCACTTATAAATTTTGACACTTGTCAAGCTTTGAGGTTATCAAGAACTCTAGAACTCTAGAATAATTATTGTTTTACAACGCTGCCATATGTATTTTTTACAATAATAAGTTAACGAAGAAATGTTTAAAACACGCTTTGCGGCTGAATACCAACATCTATGAAAAAATAATTTTTACAATAAATTCTTCTTTCTTCTAATTTGCAGCTCTTTCTGTCAACAGATAATGAATTAAAATACGTACTTATTAAAAGACTTTCAAACTTTGGAGATCCCGTGCATACCCAGGAAGCACAATATTTTGGTATTAAGATTTTCGACTCAGAATTTTATGACCAACATCGCCACGTGTAGTTCTTTCGCCAATTTATACACACCCCCTGTATAAGAAATTTGAGAATAGTTTAATTAATTTTGGATCTTTACAGTATGTAACAGCAAATCTTGTTCTTGTTCCAATAGAGAAATACAGAATAATGTGAGATTATCCTATACAAGGGCATTGTAAGTTCTAAAATAAAATAAACTTAACTCCTTCAGAATAGGTACTTATCATTCTTATCAATCACCATAGGTGGAAAGGAGTGTGTGCAGACTAAATAAAAATAATTTTATTTTTCATCTAAATATTAAATATGTCGCTGGCACTTTAACCATCATTATTTTGATACCTAATTAAACTTACATCAAATCGACAATATGCCTTTCACAAAGTCACAGATTGAAGATATAGAAAATATATTAAGATTTCAAATAACTAAGCTATTTCAGAAGGAAGATTTTGTTAAACAGCTTACCCGATGCTCTTCTTCAGCTATTTAAGACGGAAATTGATATTCTCAAGGCCAATATTGAAGGTTTACAAAAAACCAATCTACGGATATCGAAGGAAATAAAACTTTAAAACAACAAATTTTAATACAGGAATTAACTCTTGATAATTTAGAACAGTAGGTACAGTCGAAGGAATTCATTACTACGTATTTATGGAATTCCAGAAGGAAGCCAAAAAGACACAGATAAAAAGGTTTTATCCCCATTTAACGACAAAGTGAATTTAAATATAAGTATGTTCGGACGATCTCGATCGCACACATCGTGTAGGTACTGGCAAAACTGACAAAGTAAATTCTCAGGGAATAGCAAAACGCCGACCTATTTTAGTAAAATTTGTGAATTACTTATCAAAAACGAATGTTAGTTTTTGAGAAGAAAAAGGGTCTGAAGTCTTCTGGCGTTACTATACGTGAAGGCGTAACCAAAAGGGGGCATACTGTCATTCAAGAAGCTATTAAAAAATATGGGACAAAGAACGTATGGTCACCAGACGATGGTCTCAAAAGTATTGTTACATCAATTGGATGAACTCAAGAAAATTTCACATAACTGATTTATTTATTTTACTTTTCTATCTGCGTACCTACTAAGTCCAACAGTAAATAATTAAATAATTTTTAAAAAAATGTATCTTTTTTTCTTTTGTTATAAAGAATGTTCATTAAAATAAAACTTTAGAGTGCTTTGAAAATTTGTTTTAAGTATGTCTTAGGCTGTATGTTACATATGAAAATCATTTCCAGGAATTGCTGTGAGTTTTTTTTTATAATGAACATACGTTAGTAGGTACAAGTTTCTTTTTGATCTACTAAAAATATAATTGATTTGTTATATAATGAGCAACCTTTGCACGTGTTGTGAGTATTTATGCAAATTTTTTCTTTTGGTTTAGGCTACGAAAATTCATTAATCAGTAATTTTGTTTGTTTTAAAAATCATGTTCTTCGTCGTGGCTATGACGCAGTGGGGCTGACTGAAACTTGTTTAGGAAATTATATAGGTAACTAATGATAATGTTGCAATCGATGGTTACAATCCTATTAGAAAAGATCGTTTAGGAAGAGGCGGAGGTGTGGGTATTTATTTGAAAGTTAATCTTAAATTTAAAATTATTACATTTGAATCTGAAATTGAAGAGTTATATTAGGTAGTTGACTATAAATACTGGAAAAAATAACAGTTTCGTATTGGGAGTTGTTTACAGACCTTCACAAAACAATTAAATGCAGTTTTTAGATAATTTTGAAAATAATGTTTCATCAATCCTTCCAGCATCTGATAAAATTGTGTGTGTTGGAGATTTTAATATTAATATGTTAGACTGTGATAGTCCTTGGGTTGAGCAATTTAAAACCTGTTTAGACGTATCCAATCAATCTATGATAGACTTGATACTTCTAAATGTATCACATTTAATTAGTGACGTAAAAGTTATTAGTGTACATGATATCTTGTAATTTGGTTGCTAAATGCTTTAGAACTAAACCTATTATTAGAACTTATAGGAACTACAAACATTTTGATATTCAGCAGATCAATAATGATCTTAGCTCTATTCCTTGTAATAACATAATATAACTTAGACTTAGATACTATTGATGATAAACTTAATTTCTTTAACAGCAACTTGAATATCTTATTATACAGGGTTATTGGTAATTCGATACATTCCTTTGGAGATATGATGGGACAGGAGCTAAGAAACAAATTAAACCTAACATACATTATGCAAAAATAAAAAAATAATTTCTGAGAAAAACGAATAGGTAATTTTCGTAGCTGATTTTTAGAAATCATTTTTAATAAGTTTTTATTTAAAATTTTCACATGATCGAAATGTTTCCGGATATTTTCCCTTCTAAACGGATGACCATAAAGTGGGACAAGTAACTCAGTCAAAAAGTTCAGAAAATGTCAAGTAGATTTTTTAAAAATTAACTTTAAAGACATTAAGATCTACTTTTTTGAGAAAAACACAAAAATTGAAATATCTCAAAAACTATTGAGTTTTGCATAATGTATGTTAGGGTTAAATTTGTTTCTTAGCTCCTGTCCCATCACAACACCAAAGGAATGTATCGAATTACCAGTAACCCTGTATATACAAGCACAACAGGCCCAGTGGCCCAAGGCTTGTAAAACTATTGTTCAAGAGTCTTGTGCACTACTTGTCTCCATTTTTTCCTGTCTTCTGCCACTCTTCTCCATCCTCTAACTCCCGCTGCTTCCAAATCCTCCTCCACTTGTCGCTTCTAGCTAACCCTAGGTCTTCCTCTCCCCCTGTTATTTATAGCTTGCGTATTCAGAATTTCCTTAATCATTCTTCCTTCTTTTGGTCGTGAAATATGTCTCATCCATCGAATTCGCTGGGCTTTGACCACTTTTGATAGTTTCGGTTCATTATAAAGCTCATGCAACTCCTGATTGTGTCTTCTCTCCCATACTTCTTGCACTTTCTTCCCCCCAAAAATATTCTCCTCAACATCTTTCTTTCCCATATGTCTATTTGTTCTAATACACTCTTAGTAATTGCCCACGTTTTATATGCAAACGTCACTGTTGGCCGGATAACTGCCTTATAAATTCCGAGTTTTGTGCTTTTTAATACCGCTTTTGACGTTAGAGAACTCATGAGAGCTCCAGCACTTGCTGAACCTTTTTTTAATCTGTTTTATTTCTTCCTCATTTCCTCCATCTTCGTGAAAGACCGCTCCCAGATAGATAAAACTTTCTACTCTTTTTATTTCAGTCTGTTTCAACCCATGTTCTTCTACTAGAATCAGGTTTTCTCTTCTCCCTCTTTTATTCTGTATTCCTAAATCCATAAATTTCGTCTTATTGTAATTTATTTGCAAACTTTTCGCTTCTATTTCAAATTTCTTTATCATACTTTACAAATCGCTCTCTCTTCTAGCCAGGATCACCACGTGTCAGCATACGCAATGCATTGATGGCTTTTGGAGTATATACTTTTCTTTGTTTGCAGCTCACTTTTTCTTATAACGGATTCCAATACTAAATTAAATTGCTGTTGGACAATAAACTATTATTATTATTATTATTAAATAAAACTGCCGAGAGTGGGTCTCCTTGTCTTAATCCTCTCGTAATTTCAAAACCCTCTGTTAATGACCTCTCTACTCTTACCTTGTATTTGGTATTACTTAAAGTCATTTTTACTAGTCGACATAGCTTCTTATCTATTCCAAATTCTTGCAGGAATTCCAGAATTGTATGTCTTTTTATCGAGTCGTACACTTTCTTAAAATCTATAAAGACAGCCATCATTGTCGTCCTGTGCTCTTTACTGGTCTCCTGGATTTGTCTTACGATATGTATTTGATCTACCACTGACCTGTCCTTTCTGAAACCCGCCTGATAATCCTCGACTATATTTTCCATACTTTCTTCCAATCTTTCCTTAATTAATATAGCTGTTATCTTATAAACGACATCTAAAAGGCTAATTTATTCCTCTGTAGTTGTCACAGTCTTGACTGTCTCCTTTTTTCAGCAGTAGTTGGATAATTGCTTCTGTCCATCGGTCCGGCATTTTCTCTTCTTTCCATACTTCTCTTATTATTTGAATAATACATTTCTGCATCCTTTCTCCCCCGTGTTTTAACATTTCCGCGCAAATTCCATTTTCACCTGGACTTTTATTATTCTTTAGCTTTGTTATTACTTTTATAACTTCATTTTCTTCTGGATGTTGTATGCCAGCTTCTTCCGCACCGAGTTCCATTTCTAAGCCCTCGCTTCTTTCTTCTTCGTAAAACATGCGTTCGAAATACTTTTGCCATCTTTCTTTTTTTTCTTCTATATCACCTATCAAATTTCCATCTTTTCCTTTAATAAAGATCGTCCTCGCGTGGTCTCCTTGTCTCTCGTTTCCGACTTCTTTATAGAATTTGCTAATTTTTAAAATTATTTTCCATTCTATATTCTCTTTTCTTTCGCCTACATATTTGTTTAGCCTCCCTCCTTATTATCTGGTACTTCCTTTTATTTTCTTCCGAGTCATCACGTAACATTTTCAATTTTACTTCTGTTCTTTCTTTTAGAACTTTTTTGCAGTCTTCATCAAACCACCCTTTTCTGTTTTCCGTCTTTTTTGTTTCCAATACTTTTGCACCGAATAAAATGGTTACTTCTACTTTTTCCCATTTTTTATTGAAGCTGTTACTCTCATTTTCCTCAGCCAATTTTTTTTCTATACGATCTTGGTACCTTTTCAGTATCTCCTCATTCTTAAGTAAGTCCATATTATATTTCGTAGTTTTGTTTTTCTTTCCGTTTTCATTAACGTTTCCTCCTTTATTTTTAGTACTGCTAAAAAATGGTCTGATTCAATATCTACCTTTCTAAAGGCTCTTACATCCATGACTCTATTTTTGTACTGCTCTTCCACTAAAAAGTGATCTATCTGGTAAGTGCTTCTGCCATCTGGCGATCTCTAGGTGCCTTTATGTATATCTTTATGTTCATAAAAGGTCCCCATAACTCGTAGCTTGTGTTCCGGTAGCAATCAATAATATATCTATGCCATATCAAAATATGGTTAAAAATCTTGGACTTGTGATGGACTATAAATTGTGTTTTAAAAACCATGTCAGTAAACGCTTGTAACTAGCATACTGTAATATTAGAATTCTGTTCAATAACAGACATGTTCTTACTACAAATATGAAAATGTTATTATGTAATGCGTTGGTGTTGTCTCAATTTGATTGTTGTGATTATATGTATGGCCTATGTTTAGACTCTGTTGATGTCAATAGAATACAAAGACTCCTGTCTTAGGTTAATCTATGGTATTCGGAAATATGAAAGAATATCACACAAACTTAAAAGATACTGGTTGGCTTAACATGACCAACAGAAGATTCCTCCGTTCCGCTTGTTTCCATCGAAACTAACCATAGTTATCTGCATCGCAAGTTAACATTTCGTGCGGATATACATAATTTAAATTTACGACATAGGGGCCTCTTAACCATGCCACATCTATACAAACACATATTTACTAGATCCTTCTTATACTGTATTGTTAAATGTTTCAATAGCGTGTATCTAGATATAATAAGTTTAAGTCATAGTAGTTTTAAAGCTAACTTACAAAAACAAATTATTTACTAAACAAAATATGAACATTTAAATTAGCACCTCCTTCTACCGTAGTTTCAATGGTCGGTATTCTTATCTCATATTTAAATTTAACGTCATGTTTAATTACCATGGCAATATCACGTATCTCTGTTATACACATATAAAATTATATAAAGCTATATCGTTTTATGTGTACGCTAAACACAACTTTAGTTAGAGACGACTTTAAACATAAGATTAAAATACGGCCCAGTATACATACTTACAGCACGTACTATCACGTGCAAAAGTAATGACACTCCTAAGATTTGTTATTGTATGATAAACAGCCTTGCAGCAGTCGATGAGTAACTTTCTTATTCTAACTTGTTAATCCTACCTACAAGGTCTTATGGTTATGCCCAAGTTACTCATCGACTGCTGCAAGGCTGTTTATCATACAATAACAAATCTTAGGCGTGTCATTACTTTTGCACGTGATAGTAGATGGGTATTCCTTCCGTTTTCGCTTCTAGCTCGAAAACAAAAGATGATATTAAATTTTGCAGCATTCAATTTGTCTCGAAAATTTTGTGTAGGTTGAAGGAGACAATCTGGAATCCCTTCGAAAATGGTCCAGCTTATACATTAAAATGGTATTACCAAAAAGTCTTGGGATTGCTTTTATTTGTTTTATTAATTTCATTGACATTTACTTGTCATCTTTTAATAGACTGTAACTAAAAATGTTTGGAAACGAATAGAAAATTTGTATGATCAACAGATTTTTGATTAGTTATTAAAATGTTTTTTTCTTTAAAAATATACTTTTATTACAATTTGGATAGATGTCGATGACAAAAAAATAGTAGAAGTAAATAATTTGAAAGATAACTTTTAACTTCCACAACACCCGCTATCCAATGACTTTTTGATCATACTATTATAACTGAAATTTTGGAGCAGTTCAAAACTGGTTTATTTGAATATCAGAAACTTATTAAAAAAGTGAGATTTTTGTTTTTAGAGAAAATCTACTATGTCAATACTAAATATATTTGGCCTGAATTCCTACAGGCCCTCTGTATCTGTTAAAATTCTAGTAGGATAGTGTCTTAGCAATATTTGGCAATAAACAAAGACCAACAAATCGTAGTAATTATGGATAATACAACAAGAAACATTTTAGGTTCGTATGTACCAGGATGTACTGATGTAATGCTGGACTATGCAGCATCGGGCCTTTTTATGCGACTTTATTACCCGACTAGAGTAAAATCAGAAGAGGTTTGTAGCTATTTTAAAATATTTTACAAACAATAATCGTTTTGTATGTGGTAAAAGTAAAACAAGAACTGCAAACTGCAAATACATTTAAACATGCTGATATTTTATAAATTACTCTATTCATTATGTGAGTGCCGTATGAAATATTAAGACTGCCTTAATCATAAATCATAAAACAAATTTTGATTATTCAATTTTTTAATTGTAAATATAAATTCATGTGAAGTAAGTAGGTTATCAAAAATACAATACCAAGTTGGCATAAATATAGAAAAAACTATTAAAAATAGAATTGACTTAGGTATTGAGATAGTAATTGTCAAGAAATTACTTGCAATTAAAGTACTTGGAGAGAAAATTAATAACTAGTTACGACAGTTGTCCATTATTTGTAGTCATTAGTTATTTTCAACAAAATTTTACGAGGTTTAGCAGAAAAATAATGAGAGTGATTTTCTTTTAACCATGGATTTTATTCACTTTACAAGTTAAGGTTATCCCTTCAAAGTAGGTCCCTTGGCGTTTTTCCATTGTTCGTAGCAGTCCTGGAAGGCTTCTGCTGGAATGCCTTTAAACTCGTCGGTTACGCTCTTCTGGATATTATGCAAAGTACCAAAATGGCGCCCTTTCAAATGGATTTTCAGCCGGTGGAATAAAAAGAATAGGCAAATGGGGAGGGGGGGGGGGCTAGGGAACCACAAGAATGCTTTTTTCTGCCAAAAATTTGTTGATGAAGACTGCCGAGTGACATGGGACGTTGTCGTGGTGCAGCATTCAAGTGCGTGCAATGCCTGGTCGCACACGTGCCACTCTCTTCTTGAGCCTTTCAAGGACTTTCCGATAAGAAGTTTTAGATTGACAGGGGACGGGGAGAGATTGCAGTGTGCCACTCTCGACTTTGGCGTTTTATCTCGGAGTCGTACTCAAAAATTCATGATTCATCACCTGGGGTCACGCGACTGAAGAACTCTGGCTCCCTCTCAAGGCGGTACAAAGATCAAGACACACATCCCTCGGATTGGCCTTCTGTTTAGCCGTGAGGTTCTTTGGAACCATCTTGGCGCACACCTTTCTCATGCCCAAATCCTATGCTAAAATCTGATAGACGGTAAACCGGTTCAAATTTAACTTACTACTGATTATTCTAACGTCAATCGACGGTCTGACATCACAAGAGTCCTCAATCTTTCCACATTGTCGTCCGTTTTTAAGGTTGAAGGTTGTTTAAGGTTTTCTTGCCGTACGAAATTCGTTTTCCAGTTCTTCTCGGCCCTCTAAAAAGGCCTTGTGTCCTGGATAGCGAATGTTCCCCATAAGCCCTTTTAACTTTTCGAATTCGCCAAGCTTTCCACAAAATTTAATAACACAACGTTGCTCAAACTTTTGTCGGACCATTTTCGTAACGTACCTCACAAACACAGCTTCACTTCAGACGCTCTCAACAATAACGTAGCAACTGTCAGAAGTTCAGATCTGTACTGAGTCTACGACAGGGGTCATTCTAATTACCGTGTGAAGGGGGAGGCAGCAGCGTTGTCGGTTCGCGCACAATGTAGCCAGTCTCATTATTTTTTGTCAAACCTCGTATATTCACAAGTATTGAATGCAAAAAGTGCCTACTTTAAATTTGGCATAATCTTATTCAAAATAACCAAATGAAAATAACAGATCATCATAATTATAACTTTGAACTCATCAAATTATAGTCAAGACATTTAAATAAGCATTTTAGATATGTATAGGCATTCAAAATCTTATCTTTCCATTATTTCAAAAATTGTTTTTGTATCTGTATTCTTATCAGAAACTTAATAAAGGTTTTATGAATAATCAAGGAAATAACTTATGTAACATGTTACAAAAAATTACATTCAAAATATTTCAAACTCCTAGGTTGATCAAAGAAAGTGGCCCACATGGTTTTCTGATGATAATTACGTAATTGGTCTATCAAAGGCTTTGTTTATATTACCGTTAGCATTTCGTCTAGCACGATGGTGGTATTCTGGTAAATAAAATATAAAACCTATAATCACTTTTATTTAATAAAATATTATAACTTGCAGGTAATAAAGTACGAAGTCCGGTTTTATATGGTGAAAAAATAAATACAAGTAATAAATTAAAATGCATAATTTTCTCACCTGGATATGCTACGAGTAGATTTATATACAGCGTTATTTGCACCGAATTAGCCTCAAGAGGTTATTTGGTTGCCGTAATTGAACACAAGTAAATATTATAAGCATATTACGTGACAAAACAGTATAATGATGTGTTTACAGAGATCGGTCATCCTGTTACACCTATTATTACAAATCCAAAGAAGATGCCAAATCTGATACAAGAACTCCCATAGGTGTAAAAATTATTAAATTTGGAGAAGGACACTATGAGGAAAGAAATAAGCAAGTGAGTATAATATGAAAATTATTGGTGGAAATCATCAAATTATTTCCTGTAATACTGTAAGATCAGATTAAAATCTTTCAGTATTTTCTGAAAGTTTGTTGTGACGAATTTAACGTTTTATATATGTTTTTTGTGTATTTCGCTACAATTGTTACAGTGAAAATTAAATTAGTCAACTATTAAAACTGGTGGCGAAATACCCAAGTAACCCTTCAGTATTTAGTTTTATTTTTTATGTTAAAAATAATTTGTTAAAAATTCTGCTGTCGTAATTCTCAATTTATTAATTTGGGAGTATTCGTTGTTTAGGTGCATGAGCGGGCAGATGAATGCATTAAATCACTCGACTTCCTTATAAATCTGAATAGTGGTAGTGTTCCCCATAATGTTATGGATGATGTAAAAACTAATTATAAAGTTAATTTTAAACTGGAAGATTTAGTAGGACAACTAGATTTGGAAAATACAACATTGGTCGGACATTCCTTTGGCGGAGCCACTACTTTTCTTGCCCTTTCAAAACGGAAGGAATTTAGGTATATATCGTAATTTTTTTATTGTTTAGTCAAAAGGGAATGTAGTATACTTAATACTCATTAATTTCTACGCAATCATGAAACACAAATACCAAAACTGACCTTCGCATCAATTGATAAGCAGTAATTGTAAACAATTACGTTCAATTTATTAAAGTCATCGTATTTACTCATTTATGTTACATCGATAGCTTGTACTTAGTAACAATTTTTTTATGTACATTAAATATGCTTTAAATGTTAACCTTTTTAGAATTTCGTTCAGGGTTGTAATTTGCTTATACGAGGTTTGGCCGAAAAATAATGGGATTGAATTTCTTTTAACCATGAATTGTATTATTTTTGCAAATCCCCGTCAAAGTAGTTCCCTTGGGCAGCTACACATCGATGGAGGCGTTTTGTTCGTAGCAGTCCTGAAAGGCTTCTACTGGAATGCCTTTCAACTCGTCCAAAATGGCGCCCTTTAAAAAAAAATAAGTCACAGGGACGTAGATCCCGCGAAAAGGCAGGCTGGGGATCCACAGGAATGTTTTTTTCTGCCAAAAATTCGTTGATGGAGACTCCCGTGTGATATGGGGCGTTGGAACCATCTTTGCGCACACTTTTCTCATGCCAAAATCCTCTATTAAAATATGATATACGGTAAACCGGTTCGAATTTAACTCGCTACCGATTATTTCCAACGTCAATCGACTGTCTGATATTACAAGAGTCCTCACTCTTTCCACATTGTCGTCCGTTTTTGAGGTTGAAGGTCTTTCCGCGCGAAGTCGTCTTCCACTTTTTCGCGGCCCTCTAACAATCTGAACACTTATAGATACCCTGGATAGGGAATGTTCTCGATGAGCCCTTTGTAACTTTTCATAAGTCACAGTAATGGATTTTCCCGTCCATTTCCACAACGTACCTCACAAACACAACTTCACTTCAGACGCTCTCAATAATCGCGTTGTACTGAGTCTACGGCAGGGGTCATTCTAACTGCCATGTGCAGGAGGAGGCAGTAGCGTTGTCGGCTCGCGCACAGTGTTGCCAGTCTCATTATTCTTTTGCCAAACCTCATATACAGGGTGATTCAAGTTCGCGTGTATGCATGGGGATCTTGGAAACTGTAAGAGATGGTGAGTCGGTTAAATGGGGGCAAAGTTGCGTAATCAAAGGACCAACAACGTCCATTTCAAAAATCAAGGCTAACTTAATCAGTTTTTGAAATATTTGAAAAAAACTAAAATTTCGGAGAATCGTTTTTATTTAATTTTGACCTTATGTGAGGAGATATTGAGAAACGAAAAACACTTTCTCATGGCCACTTTTTGTGCTCTATCGAATACCTAAAATACATTTTTGATGCAACGTAAAAATCCAGGTCCGTATTTAAGAAAATGAACTTGATGATGGCCCTGGAATACCGAAACTTTGCATCAAAAATGTATTTCAGGTATTCGATAGAGGGCAAAAAGTGGCCATGAGAAAGTGTTTTCCGTTTTTCAATATCTCCTCAAATAAGGTCAAAATTAAATAAAAACGATTTTCAAAAATTTTAGTTTTTTTCAAATATTTTAAAAACTGATTAAGTTAGCCTTGACTTTTAAATTGGACATTGTTGGTCCTTTGATTACGCAACTTTTCCCCTATTTAACGGACTCTCTATCTCTTACCGTTTCCAAGATCCCCATGCATACACGCGAATTTGAATCACCCTGTATATGCACATTTGCAACACAAAGATTTAATCCTATTTCATTACAGGAACCTCGGTTATGATTTACTTTTATGATTTCAGGCAAGGAATATTATTAGATCCATGGATGTTCCCTTTAAAAGCTGAATCAAACTTAGTAGAAAAGGTGTCTCAACCTCTGCTATTTATTAACACCCAAACTTTCCATATTTTACCCAACATTAATCAAATGGCAAAATATTTAACAAATGAAAATCGACAAATGTATACAATCTTGTAAGTTTGCTGTACTTTTCACACTTATCGCCAACTATTTCATGTTTTAAATTCTAGACATACCACACATGAAAATCAAACTGATTCAGCATGTGTAATGGGTTATTGGCTAAACTGGTTTATGAAAAAGTTAAATCCTTGCGTTGCCTTGAGAATTAACAATGCCCTCATGCTAAGTTTTCTTAAAAAATATACAGGTCATGGTGAAGATATTGAAGACTGTGAATTATATCTTCAAGAAGAAGATGCAAATGTTACCACTGGTTTACCGACGCCTTGGGCTTAAATTTTAAATCGTTTTAATATTGCTAAATAATTTGGTTTACTTATTCGTACTGAAAAATTAGTAGGTAATGTGGGGATGGGGATATGGATTTCTTATGTTAATTTTAGATTTATTAGTAAGATTGTGATTGTTATGTTTAAGTGTTGTAGTTAATTGTTGCAGTGGCAGTTTAAAGAAAAAAATAAAGGATACGCAGTAGAACTGAATAACTATATTACATATAACAAAGCTGTGATGTAAGACTACATTTTTGAATTTATATAAACTGCTGGACAAAATTATCGCATCACAAAAAAAATGTTCTGAAAACAAAATTTTTCATAGATATTATAAATGTTAGGGCTTCGCAATAGTAATAAGGACTATTATAAAGGCTTAGTGGAAATTTATTGCGTATTTGAAGAAAAACATGAAATATTTACAACTATCGTAAAATCTGAACAATAATAAACAACAAACTTGAAACAAAAAACACGAAGAAAACTATACAAACATGATTTTAATAGCGTGTCACGCCTCCTCTTGCTCTCACTATTTTATTGAACCTTCTAGGCATTGACCGAATCACACGGGCGATATATTCCTGAGGAATGCTTTCCAATTCTTCTTGGAGAGCCATTTCCAGGTCTCTTAAAGTTGTGGGACGATGCACACGAGCTTGGAGACGTCTTTTAAGCATGTCCCATACATGTTCGATAGCATTAATATCAAGGCTTCTAGCTAGCATAGCCAAAACATTAATGGCAACTTCTGCAAGGTACTCTTCGACGACGCCAGCAACGTGAGTCCTGGCATTATCTTATAAAAGGAGAAACTTTTCCCCAACAAAGGGCGCGAAGGGTACCACGTATTGTTCTAAAATGTCCTCCACATACCTTTCAGCATTCAATGTTCCCCTGGCAATGATGTGCAGCTCGGTACGTGCCATTAATGATATGCCTCCCCACACCATTATGGAGCCTCCTTCAAAGGCGACCCGTGGAACCATATTGCATTCAAAATAACGTTCTCCTCTGCGTCTCCATACTCTTTGGCGCCCATCTGGCGAATGTAGAGCGACACGGGACTCATCTGTAAAAAGAACATGCCCCCATTCTTCCATTGTCCAGTGGGCATGTTCTCTGACAAATCTTAATCTGGCAGCTTTGTGAGCCCTGGTGAGAAGAGGTCCTGTGGCAGGTCGTCTGGCAGCCATGTTACCTTCCTTTAGCCTTCTTCTGATAGTTCGTGACGATACTGCTGCATTCCATGCCCTTTGTAGCTCATCCCTAAGCTGATTGCTGGTTTGAAAACGATCTCTAGACACAGCCAAGCGGATGAAACGGTCGTCCCTTTCTTGGGTACATCTTGGACGTCCTTGCCCTCTTCTTCTTTTGATATTTCCAGTCTCTCTGAATCGTTTCAATACTCGGGAGACAGTAGATTGGTTCACACCTAGGCGATCTGTAATATTTCGCTGGCTTAACCCTAACTCAGCATACACGATGGCTCTGCTTGCATTAACTTCCGAAACATAACGTTGTTCGTTCATGTTGATTATGTTTTCTCCAATTTTGCAAGAAAAACGGAATACCAGCGTTAAATTTCGGTTCTGCACGATATAAAGTCAGACTGATACATGGGGGCAATTTGACATTATTTAATTTTTTCCCTGCACTCGGTGCAATTGTTTCGGTTTGGTCTTGTTTGGTGGCTAGGAGGGGCCATCTGCACTTTGCAATAACAAATCGAAATAAATGCATCTGTTCTGAAAAGATTAGAGACCTTTAAGAACTTTTTTTTTGTGATGCGATAATTTTGTCCAGCAGTTTAGGTGTTATTGTAATAGAAGTGAAATGATTTGTATGTAATAATTAAAAAAAATTGATTTATAACTTTGTTACACTCATATTTTGTTAATAATAAAATAATTTTGAAAAATTTAAATATTTAGTTTTATTGTCTGCTGATTCTAAGAATAGTTGCCGTAAAGAAAATTGCTAATGTTATTTATTGTAGAAAATATGTACCTATCTAAGGAATAGCAAACACAAAGCATACCTATATGTAAATTTTAAGTGACTTGTTGAAATACATAATTAAGTATTATTATAGAACTACTGGGATGAATTCATTATCCTTGAAATTAAATTAAAATAAAATTTTGTCAAATTTGGGAAAATCCAAATATTTATTTTACAATAATGGTTTACCATTGTCTCTAATAAACTCAAAAACTATTAGAAAATTAAAAGAAACAAATTTAAATTATCAGTGTAAACTTAACTTCAACCAACTTTACTACAGTAATCCATTGAATTATTAATGTTAGAGCTCGACCTTTTTAATCAGTACATATGTGTTCCACTATTTTATTTACAAGTTGTGAATACATCAGATTACTTCACCAGGCCGGTCCAACTTTTATCATTTTATAAGTTTTAGCATTTCATTCTGTTCTCACTTTATCTGGAGTCATGGCCGCAAGAAACTTGGCAAGATTCGTTTACACAAAAGTGCAATCAAATATAGCTGTACGTCCTAATTACATTAATAATGTGAGGTTAATGAGTGCAGCTGCTAGCCCCAGTTCAGGTATGTTGTTAATTTTTTTAAAGTTAGAATAAAAAACTCAATGCAGGAAAAATTGTAATCTTAGCAACAAGAAATGTTTTAGGTTAGGAAATTCGTAAACTTAAGTAAAATGAAGAAATTCCACTTAATTGCTTCAATAATAAGCTAAACAGGTCCAAAGTTCATTTAAAAATAACTTCAGGCAAGATAACATATTGTACAGGAATGACTGTGCAGAACCGGCTTAGGCAGAAAAAATTGTTTGAACTAAAATACATATTCATCACATTTCTCATAGAAATGCATTAGCATCTGTCTGAAGTAAGACTATGAACATTCTATTATTCTTTTTTAATCCAGAAGAATTATCACATTTTATTTTTGAGAAAGATTCGTTATTTACCTACAGTTTATTACAGATCTGTATACAAAGTCATTGACTTAATTGCTTTGTTCTTGGAATAACTCATAAATGTAATGATAAAAATAAAGCACATATTTTGAAGTTCATTTTCTTGTATAAACATGAATTATTTTGAATAGGCAACCATCCATACGTTATTGCCATAAGGTTTACTATGAAATGTAATGTGTGCTGCCTATACAGATGGAGTAAAATGGGTACTCAGTTTTTCTTTACTTTCCCAATAATTACATTTTATGTAATTATCAATATTTTTTATACGTGTACAGTAGGGTGGCCCTTAATTATGGTTGAAACAAATTTTGACCGGGTCACCCCCCAAATCGATTCTAAAAATATAAAAAGTAATTTTAAGATTTACCAGACCTCTCAATTCCGTCGTTAAGGGGTGCCCCAAGGAGCCTGCTTTTTCCCATTTAAATAACATAGGTTTTCAGCACACTTCTGGTTTTTATTTTTTTACAAAAGTACGTGTGCTTGAAAAAATCCGACGAGTGCTGCGATTCATTGCTCACTGGTGTCCCTTTCATGGAAAAATTATGGGAGCCAAGTGTCATATCTTAAGCAAATAAATGGGGGGTGAAGAAAGGGGTAATTTTAAAATATTGTCGTTTTTCTCGGTTGCAGCGAGTTGTTAAGATATGACACCTGGCTCCCATGATTTTTTCCGTGAAAGGGGCATCAGTGAGCAATGAACCGCAGCACTCGCCGGATTTTTTCAGGCACACATACTTTTGTAAAAAAATAAAAACCAGAAGTGTACTGAAAACCTATGTTATTTAAATGGGAAAATGCAGGCTCCTTGGGGCACCCCTTAACGATTGAATTTAGAGGTCTGGTAAATCTTAAAATTCCTTTTTATTTTTTTAGAATCGATTTGAGGGGTCACCCGATCAAAATTTGTTTCAACCATAATTAAGGGCCACCCTAGTGTACAGGGTGCCTATTTATAAATACCAAACCGGATAGTTTTGAAATAGGCGACATACATGACAACGCAGAAATGTTTTTTTTTTTTTATTAACAATTGAAAATTAACATGAGAATGTCAATTATAGCATTTAAAATTTATATAACGATAGTTAGGTGTCATGATCGTTAAATATCCTAGTCGTTGTTGCAACCCTGGTTTTTAAGATATTATAACTTAAAAATGGTTACAACCTGGATGGGGTTAAGGTTAGCGTACCTGCATTGTAAACCAGAGATCTTGGGTTCAATTCCAGGTCGGAGGTGGTGAGATTTTTTATATCTGAAAGTATGCCGCCTTTGAATATTAAGTAAAACTGCTCCAAGAAGGTGTTTGGCACGAGAAAGATGGTGGAAATCTCTTGGGTTTGACAAAATTATAGTCCAATGGCTATAGTAGTCGACACGCTTAGAAATCCCTGGCACCCGCAAGCCTAGATTTCACCCAATGATTAAACAAACAAGCAAAAAATTTATGATGTGTCATATATTATCTATTTCAAAACATTCAAGCTTGATGTTTTAAAATGGGCATCCAGCATTATGCCATCGACTGCTAAGATCATTTGGCCGTTGTTCTTGATTGCTTTAGAATTTAAAATTACCACCCCCAATCAGAATTCGAGTTCTTGTTTATAAATCCTTTTGTACTACCAAAAATACTACATCTTATACATCTTCAAGTGGGATTGCCAGTTTTAATTTTCAAGAATCAGACCACTTTATAAAGATTTCGAGAAACTTCTTTGTGTTCATAAAGATATAAATGAACCTGATTTTATTGTTCCTCATCATTCTTAGGCCTTCAGGCACATATGGTGTTGAGAAATTTTCACCATCGGGTTCGGTTTCTTGCTAAAGCTCTCCTTAAAGATTTGTTACTTTCTTGTAGCACCGTCCTACACCACGAGTTCCTTGGTCTTCCACGTTTTCTTGTTCATTGTGGGTTGCACTCTAGGGTCCTGTGGCAGACTTTCTCTTCATTCTTTTGCAGAGTATGCATGAGCCACCCAAACTGGTGTTTTCTTATTTCCATTTGATGGGTTTGCCTCCAAAGTTCTTTGTTGGTGATAGTTCTTGGCCACCAGATTCTTAATATGTTCTTGAGATAACGGTTCACAAACGTTTGCAATTTTCTTCTTAGTAGGTATAGATGTAACTGTTTCACTTCCATAAAGTAGCACTGATTTTACACATTCTTTAAATATTATGATTTCGTGTTATTATGTATATTGCTATTCTTCCATTTCCATAATTTTTTTTAGTTTGAAAAATACAGCTCTTGCTTTCTGAATTTGTATTATTACTAGAGTGCGGATTTATAAGCAAAAAAATTATAAAAAGGCGCTTAAAAAAGCTTAAAAAACCAAAGAAATAAGTATAAAAATGGTACAAAAACCTTACTGTAAGCACAAAAGAAGACAATTAAAAATATACCTTTTTTAAAAAAAGTTAAACATAATTTTTTAAACAAAACATTTAGATGTATCTACATAATACCGAGCATAATAGGTACCTATTATTTACCGAGTATTTATTATAAACAAGAAAACTACTAATTATCTATGTAACTAAGCTGTTAATTCTTCTAAATTAGGTATAATTTTAATCTTCCTTACGATAACAACTAATAATTAAATGTTTTTCTAAATTGACAACCGTAAAATTTCTTCTTTTATCAGTTAAAATATTTTTGAAGAAAGAAAAGCTTCTTCAATCTTAATGCTTTATCTAAATTAACATAAAGAAACCCAGGGAAAACGTAATAATTATAAAATAAGCAGAAAAAAGGCATTTACTTATAAGCGTAAAATCTTGAAATAAGCAAAAAAAACATAAAAAAGCCTGCAAAATATCGTTGCTTTTACTATAATTTGTGCTCATATGAAGGCATTTTCACGTTGCTACCGTTTATGACAAAAAGCATTATTGCTAGAAATCCGCAGCTTAATTATTACCTACATCCCTCGCTGCACCGCCATCGTCAGCCACATTCCTGCCAAGATATATGAAATCTTCCTGTCTTTCAAGGTTAACAACTCCCAACATCATAGGAGCCTTTACTCGTGCGTTTATACGTAGTTCTTTAGATTTTTGAATATTTATTTTCATTCTCACCTTCCCTGCCTCTTTCATAAGATCATTTAGTTTCATTTTCATGTTTGTGTGTGTCTGGGAGAGCAAACAAACATGCATAATCTAGATCTTCCAAGAACTCTGTGAAATTCCATCTGATTCGTCGATTTTTGTTCTGTATTATGTTCCGTAAAATTTCATCCATTACTATCTTCGACAAGCTATGGGCCTTAATGGCCTGTTAAAAGCTGAATGATGATGATGATGAATGACTATTACAAATAGCTATGGGACAGTAAACACTCCTAGCTAACTCCCTTCATTGTTTTGAAAAGTTCGGATATTGTGCCTTCATGTAAGATTCTACATTTTGTCTGTTGATAACCCTTGTATCAAATTGATGATTTTAGGTGGCATTCCTATTTTCCTTAGTTCTTTCCAAATACATTCTCACCCTGTTAAACACTTTCTGGCAAATACACAAGAGACTAATTCCCCGCCAGTTATTACAATTAC
Organism: Melanotus villosus; assembly: GCA_963082815.1. Lineage (NCBI taxonomy): Eukaryota > Metazoa > Arthropoda > Insecta > Coleoptera > Elateridae > Melanotus > Melanotus villosus. The sequence continues at coordinate 29,883,248 of OY720424.1, forward strand.
TTAAATCACCTTTCTTAAGTATCTTTACGATTAATGCTTTTTTTCATTCCGTTGGATATTCTTTTTCTTCCCAAACATCGCGAAAGAGAGGTAGTAATAAATCAGCAATAATTTCAGGATCGTACTTCAATGCCGCCACCGTTTTATCCATATCGGCAGCCTTACCATTCTTCAGGCTTCCAATTGCTGTTACTATTTCTCTCTTGGTACAGTGCTTACTCTTATTCGTAGTAAAAGGCCATACCTATCTTCTGCTCCCTCTCTTCTTCTTCGTTATCTTGTTCTTCCTGCTCTTCATCTTTCTGATTTAATATTTTATTGAAATATTCTTTCCATCTATTGAGCTGTTGTTCTACAGAAGTAAGTATACCTCCGACATTATTCTTGACTGGTGCAGTTTTATATATTCATTGACCTGCTACTTTCCTTGTCCTTTTTATTGTTACTGTAATCAGTCTTTCGTTATAATTTATAAATATCCGGTCTGGTTTTGGCTCATATAGCAGTTGTGGCCCAAGTCCCTTGTTTAAATCAATATGTGAGACGAGAAAAAAAATTTGCTAATATGAAATTACAACATTTTTGTTTAAATTTAATCAAGAGATTATCAGGCAGATGAATCATATTTAGAGTTTTATGTAATAAAAATTCTAAAACAGCCTATTAACAAAGTGCATTATTTTAATAGGCAACTACGAATTCATAAAAGTCGAGAAAACCGGCACCCAAAACAATGTTGGCTTGGTAACATTAAATAGACCAAAAGCTTTAAATGCCTTATGTCATGGTTTGATGATTGAAGTAGTAGAGGCTCTTAAACATTTGGATAATGATGATAGCGTTGGGGCCATTATCATCACCGGAAGCGAAAAAGCTTTTGCTGCAGGTGCCGATATCAAAGAAATGCAAGATGTTACATATTCACAATGTATTACGAAGAACTTTTTGACTGGCTGGAATGGAATTACTGATATTAAAAAACCTGTTATTGCTGCCGTCAATGGATATGCTGTAAGTGCCTATTTTATTGTACTTCCGAATTACTGTTTCATACCATTAGTCGGCTATTAATACTAAATAAATTGTTTAATTTTAGTTGGGTGGAGGCTGTGAAGTTGCCATGATGTGTGATATCATTTATGCTGGTGAAAAAGCTAAATTTGGTCAACCAGAAATCCTTATCGGAACCATTCCTGGAGCTGGAGGTACCCAACGTTTGCCCAGATTTGTTGGAAAATCAAAAGCAATGGAAATGGTACTCACAGGTAAAATATCAATTTTTGTTTATGTTATAAACTTTTATAATTAAAAAAAACTTAGAATAATGGAAAAAAGTGAAAATGTAATTTGTTGTAGGAAATCAAATAACTGCTGCTGAAGCTGAAAAAATGGGACTCGTTGCCAAGGTATTTCCACCAGAAAAACTGTTAGCTGAAACTGTAAAACTGGCAGAGAAAATCTCAAGTAATTCACCCCTGGCTGTTGCTCTTGCCAAGGAATCTGTTAATACAGCATATGAAACTACCCTTACTGAAGGATTGCACTTTGAAAAGCGAACATTCCACGGTACTTTTGCCACTAAGGATCGCAAGGAGGGCATGACTGCATTTATCGAAAAACGTCCTCCCAAATTCACTAACGAATAAAAATTTTTTTGTATGTTTGCTTTTATAAGGCAGTCAATTAACGGTATTGGGTGAATCTTAAGTGCTGCTATGTTATGCATTTTGAACTTTGTAAAATGTTTTTGATTGAATATATTTTTTAAAAAAATTTGAGTTCATTTAAATATTTTGCATTTGGTATATTCCTAAAATAATTCAAATAAGTTGTTTAAAAATGTGACCATAATATCCCTCGCCAACATCCTGAAAAGGATAAAATACATAAAGTCACTGTCTATGCAACCCAAAAGTCATACGTGCTGTACATTACTTATATGGTATGATTTATGACAATGGAATAGAAATTACAGTTTTTTAAAGGTCAGAAAAGTAATTTTCCCACGACCCAAAGTAGTGTCCATCTAATCTAATTTGAAATTACATATATTTTAACTTCGACGGTAATAAGAAAATTTTTGAGAAAAAGGCCAAAATTTGATGTCTTCGGAGTTCTTTCTTAACAGTGTCGTTTCCTTCGTCAAGGTTCACCAAATACAAACAATAGCAGCCCAGGTGTTCTCATCACCTGGCCGCTTTACTTTTCCCTTGGCAAATATTCCCACGTGCCAAAAATAGTTAAAAAAGAAGTCGCGCGCATTCAGCTTGTGAGAAATAACAGTAGCACGAGTCATCGCGTCGGCGTCGTTACTACACATAAGAAATTCAATAATATCCTAACCAAAGGGACGTTGTGCTTTTTTAATGGATTCAATGAATTTCCAGTATATAACGAAAGTTGCTTTCAAATGCTTTTAAAATTCATGGCGTAACAAAGAAACTATGACATAATTAAAGGTAAGTGAATATTTAAAACTCTGTATTTATTACCGTAATCAAATGGTGATCCCATTCCTTTATTTTTTTTTGACGTGTCAAAAATACGTAAAAATTAAATTAGTGTTGTAGGTAGCTTAAATTTAATTAAATTTGGTAGATATTCATATAACACCACCTTAAGATGTGCAACATCGCCGCTCTAAATCATCTAAAATTCAAAAATATCCACTAAATAAGATATTTTTGCTTAATTATATTTTTGAAAAAAGACGAAGTAGCAATAGAAGCAAAATAAGCCTAAATTTAAGCAAAACTACTATTTTCTATTTTACATCATTTATTCTGAAACGTTCAAATCTCAAGTTATTAAACTAGTTTCAGTTATTTAAAAACAGAAGCAAGGTTTACACAACGATATTCTTATGTATAATTTTACTGAATCATAAAACAGCGATATTTTTAACATTAATGTTTAGTTTATGCGATTCATCTCCTTCTGATTTTCTGATTATATCTTTGTAACGCTATAAATAGCAGATCTGTTGCTACTTAAATAGAGCAATTTCCGGACTTGCTTCATCTGTATTACAGCAAGAACCACAAGCTATAAAATGCTTTAATTAGTAAAAAATAAAGATTTCTATTAGTGAGTGTATTTTTCAAATATTTAAACAAATATAACTGACAAAAAGAGAAGAAGATACCTTAGCTATGCTGCTGTACTGAGCCCAAAAGCGGCAGCTGACATGGTTCGAAAGTCAAATAGTAAAAAGTTTTCTATATTTTGCGAAGTCTTTACTTGTGACTGTATATTAGTCGATATTTGTAGTGATAGCGAAGACTGTTTTGCTCAGATACCTGGTTCCATCGTAAAATTCTACTAATATAATGTATTTTTAAGCCGCCGGCGCCGTTTCACCTAACGAATATGCATACCAATTTTCTCAAAAATAAGCTTTTGGGCTTAGCAGAGCAGTTTGTACTCGTATAGCTACGAAAAACAAACAAATTCAAAAACAAACAGTTTTTTCATTTGACAACTTAATTTAATGATTTTATATTGCAGGTAATGGCCTCTTGTCTACCATCATGCAACAAAAAAACTTTTACTTTACAAGAAATAGGCCGGTTTGGCGATCGAATACAAAATGTGTTGGACAATGTAGAATGCAGAAAAATTTTGGAGGATTATCTCGAACAAACACGAAGACCGGATTTATTAAAAGTGTTAAAATTGTGGAAAGATGCAGAACTGTATCTCAAGTTAAGAGAATCGTTTGATGAAGATTTTATGATGGATGCAATTGATGAAATTGATGAGTTTAATACAAATCCATTCCTAAGCATTACCGAAAATAATAATAAGTTAATGTATGTTAAACAAGAGTGTAGCAGGATACTTTCTAAGGTATTACGTATTTATATAAAGTATCTTGAGCAGCATCATAAACAGTGACGTTCGTTACTTAACCCAGTCTTTTAATACTTTTATAAAGAAATTTAATATTAATAAGCAGTATTTGTGAGATGTGTTTGGTTTAAAATGATATACCAACATGATAACCTTTAGACACTTTTATATTAAATTAGCGTTGTATCTTGGGTTATTACTGCAATAAAGTATTTGTTGATAGTACCAAAGAGTATAAATATTATATATTCTTTGATAGTACCAATAAATCTGTTAAGAATTATGTTAATTTTTTGCTATGCTACTTGTGTAACTTATTTAATAATAAGTTGTTCTTTTGTTACTTAAATTATTATTTATTAATATGGTGACCGTATCATCCATTAAAAATAATGTTCAAAGCGATATGTGTTTTTTAAACCAAATAAAAGAAATATTAGAATAATTTATCGAGTTATGTAGTACGCTATACAGTAGAGATATATGCGTTGCATATGCCCACTGCGTTGGCTGTATTCACTAAACCAAAGAATATAGATTTGACTAAACTAAAGCAGTGGCGGCTCGCCAGGTGAAGTAGGTGAAGTGCCTCTTCACCTAATATTTCACTCGAATTAGTTTTTTTTTATATATAAAAATGATTATTCTTACCATTTATCTAAATTCCTAAATAGTTTAAATTATAAATGAATTTTATCCCCGTTCAATCCGCAAAACATTTCTTATAGATATAGGTATGTATTTCGCAGCACAGTATCAAATTGCAGAGCTAAACGTAAATATGCTTGGAACTCTGTACTATTCACTGGGTTGCTATGGCAACACTGACGTCACTGGCATGAAGGGGTACGTAGGTTTTACACAAGTGAAGAGTGAAAGATATGTTCATCAGTCGCCTGCCGCTGTGGGTACCGTATGGTTGTATGTTTGGTATATCGCGCAGCAATCTTACGTAATCGGTGTTGATTTATTTTATAAATTAATTCATTGATACGTGAACCTTTTCGTTTAATTGTTTATATGAACATCACGTCTGGGCAATAAAGAGAGAGACGCTAACCTACTTATTTTTATTTACTAGTATTATGAGTCAGTTAAATGCCAGATATAGTCTTGAAGCATATGTTGTGTCGTACAAAGGATGTATTAAAATATCTGTGATTTTATTAAATATCTGAAGTTTCTAATTATCGAATAGTCGGTTATCACTGATTTCAAATAATTGAAACTCATGTCTTGTTTTGGTGTTTGTTCTGTTTGTTGTTTATGTGTTTGTTTTGCAATAAGTGTGTGTTTTTAAACATGAAACAAAGGCTTTAACAATTTTTGCAAAAAAGGACTTAAAGGGTAGTGGAACTTTTAGCAGCATTTTTATCAAGAAGTCCTATAGAAATTATATACCTAAGGAATACAATATCTCACGATAGACTCTCGTCTTTGGCGAATATTTCAATTCAAAAAGAACTCTTACTAGGGTTAATTAAAAACCAACCATTTTACGAAGATATTACCAACAAATTTGCTACCCTAAAAGACAGAAGGATTGACTTGGTGTAAAAAAATTAGGTAAGTCCAAATAAAAAGTATTTTTTAATGAAATTTGATAGATAAAAGAGACGTACAGAAAAATAATATCAAATTTTATTGCACAAATATTTATACTAAAACATAGGTATATTACGAAAAACTAGACTAACTTATGTTTATTAAAAATTATTACCTACTGTTTCTACTGTTTCTGAGATAATAATAATCTACTATCTACTACACTATCTATTTATAACTATATAAACTAATAATTAGTTTGTTAAATTAAAAAATAGCAGAAGAAAAAGAAATTAATCGTACCTACTTATTCATTCAATAAGATTTATATTTTTCAGAATGATACAATATTCATTTATAATAAAGTGGGCTCAAAAAAGTAGTAATAGTAAAATAAGATCTAATATCGCCCTTTTGATAACGAAATTTTTCGAACTCACTTTATTAATTTAAACTTTTTGGTAGTAAAAGTTCATTTCGTCTATTACCAATTTGCGCAAAACGATATTTAATTGTTTCCGCAGAAATTTCATCTAACTGAAAATTAATATTAATTATACCTAAATTTGATAACCTATCCTGGCCCGTTGTTGCTCTAATATACGTTTTTAGTCGTCTTAGTACACTAAAAGATCTTTCACAACTACAGGAATTGATAATGCAATTTTCTGTATTCGTTAGATTAGGAAACATTGTTTCATCTAAATGTGAAAATAGTGAGGATATATCACTTGGTTTAGGCGTCAATTTTTGAATATAATTTTAACAAACAAGGAATTCAGACTATAAGTCTTGCTGCTTTATATTATAAACATTTAAGAATGACTAAAATCTGATTTAAGAATCTCCATGTTTTTGTCGGAAAAACGTTTTACCAGCTCTACAATCATTCGGTCGAGGATAGAAAAATATATATACTGCGTTCCCCTTTACTGTTACAAGACTTGAAAGAAAAAGTAAAAATTCCAAAAAGTCTAAAAACTTTTTAATGTATTATACCTTATATTATTAGGTATTTATTCTTGCATTACAATTGGGGGGGGGCGCAAACGTCAATTTGGGGGGGGGGCAAAAAAGGGCTAACGACGCCCCTGACCACAATAGCACTTCACCTATTATTTGACCCACGAGCCGCCACTGAACTAAAGATTCTAGTTTTGATTATTTTTATGTCAAAAAATACGAATCTTAAATTAGGTAAAATTGTTTTTAAATAATAAGAAAAAGAAATATTGAGTTATTTGTTATGAAATTGAAAGAACGGTTACGAATACAGTATGTGTACGAGTATATGCATGTATTATCTGTAACCTCTTATATCTTTCGTTGTCGAAGCTGGTGCGTTAACGTATGAGGCTCTACGCGTGCAATGCCCAACCCGGCCTGTTTCTGCAGGTTACGAAGTAGCCAGTAGATATGATTTATAAAATTAATCGACATTATAATGCAATTAACTAACAGAAGTGTCAATGTAACTGCAATTAGTATTGAATCTTTTCATTCATTCATTCATCGGCGGTGCAAAGTAGCAGCACTCAGGCCCTAGGCCCATTGTGCATCCGCCGCAAATTAAAGGATGCCTTCATACAGACCGACACCTAGCCCAAAGGCTAGAATCTTGTCCATGGAGGCGCTCCGTGTGTTATCGGGCTCTAGGAGTCCGGCTCCAAGTATTCGATGTCTCAGAAGGAGGAATCTGGGGCACCGTAGAATTAGATGAAGGGAAGTCTCATCTTCATCGTTACAGAATCTGCAAGTTGGGTCCTCAGAGAGGCCCATCAAATGCAGGTGCCTTTTAAAGAGTCCATGGCCCGTAAGGAGGCCTGTGACTATTCTGATGTGCTTCCTGCTAAACATAAGAAGCTGTTCGGACCTGGTTTTTGAAGGCCTGTGGATGAGTAGCTTCGCTTGTCTTAGCCCAGACCGCGAAGCCCAATATGAGATGAACTGAGAGTGGGTTCAATCTCTAATTGCTAAGTAAATGCTTGCTTTAGGTAGACCGAGGGCCGGTTCAGGGCCTAAGAAGGGTTCCGAAGAGCCCTCCCTAGCCAGGCGGTCGGCCTCCTCGTTGCCAGGAATGTTGCTGTGACCGGGCACCCAGATTAGTCGAACCCAATTGGTTGAGCCGAGCCTTTCCAGGGCCACACGACAATCCTTGACTAGGTTGGATTTGGTTTTAACAGAACTCAAAGCTTTGAGTGCTGCCTGACTGTCGGAACATATATATAGATGTGCCTGTTCTGGTAGCCTCTGGCGAGGTTTTCCTGGACACAGACTAAGATTGCGAAAACCTCAGTTTGGAAGACGGTGGAAAACTTTCCTAGTGCGAGAGACAATCTCGTTCTAGGTTGGTCGCCGTAGATGCCGGCACCGGATCCTTCGTCTGTCTTTGGTCCATCTGTAAACCACAGTAGATCAGAAGATCTGACGCGATTCCTGAGCAAAGCAGAGCATTCATTCCTTGCAGGGATGGTTATCTCGTAGTTCCTGGTGACGGAGTAGCAAGGGGACACTACATCACTGCGAGCACTCAGCAGCGGCTCGGACTCTATCAAACGAGACAGAATCCGAACGTGTCCCTTCAGCCTCCCATCACCCTTCCAATGGCCGCTCGTAAGCAGTCTGTAGGCCGACTTTCGCGCTTCCGCCTCAATCACAATGTGAAGGGGCGTTAGGTTGAGAAGGGCTTCCAGGGCCGCCGAGGGCGTGGTACGACCAGCCCCCGTGATGGCAGAACTTGCTAAGCTCTGAAATTGGGTTAGCGCCATTTGAGTGTGTTTCCCTGCAGTTGAGGGCCACCACACCAATGATCCATAAGTGATGACTGGTCTGATCACCGTGGTGTAGATCCACATCAACACTTGAGGGGACAAGCCCCATGTAGTTCCAAAGGTCCGACGACGTGCCCAGAAGGTGGTCGTGGCCTGCTTTATTTGTCTGGTTAAGTGATTATTCCAGACCAGTTTAGTATCTAGGGTTAAGCCCAGGTACTTAACTGTGCTTGAGGGTCTCAAAGCTGTCCCAAATAAAATGGGTTCCCTGAAGGCTTCTAGTCTTCTTTTTCGGGTGAATATTATAAGCTCGGCCTTGGCAGGATTAACTGTCAGGCCATGAGCTGAACACCACCTCTGCACTATAGAAAGCGCCCCTTGCATTAATCTGCTAACTGTATCAGGAAATTTACCTGAGACCAAGATTACAAGGTCATCAGCATAACCCTGCGTATAATAGCCTGCCGCTTCCAGTTCCACAAGAAGTCCATCGAGGACGAGACACCACAACAGAGGTGATAGCACACCACCCTGGGGGCAGCCTCGTCTCACCGAGGTCCTCACTGTGGCACCGCCAAGCGATGCTAGAATTTCCCGATTAGTCAGCAGGGCTCTAACCCATCTGACGACGGTAGTGTCGATGCCATGGTCAATGGCGGCTTGACTGATGGAGTCGAAGGATGTGTTGTCGAAGGTTCCTTCAATGTCAAGGAAGGCACCTGCAGCCAATTCCTTGTGTTCTAGCGCTTTTCCGATCTTAAAAACGATCGGGTGAAGCGCTGTCTCCACAGATTTTCCTGCTTGGTAGGCGTGTTGATGCGGATGCACCGGATTGGTGATAAGTGCGTTATCTTTAATGTACCTCTCAACTAAACGTTCTAACGTTTTGAGAAGGAAGGATGTCAGACTGATTGGCCTGAAATCTTTGGCGGTGTCGTGCATAGCACGTCCCGTCTTGGGAATGAAAATGACCTTAACCTTCCTCAGGGGTACAGGAATGTACCCCGTCGCCAGGCAGGCCCGAAGTAGATGATATAGGGGGCGCTGAAGGGTCTTCATCCCCTCCTGAAGGAGGGCAGGGAAAACACCGTCGGCCCCTGGGCTTTTAAATGGGTCAAACGAGGCTATTGCCCATTTGAGGCGATCAAAAGTAATTACTTTAGAGGCCGTTTTCCAGTCAGAGGTGGAAAGAGCAACTGGAGGTGGCCGTTGTTGGGTAACTAGAGTACTAGTACCCCCAGGAAAGTGTACTTCTATGAGATGCTCCAAGCACTCTTTGTGGCTGGAAGCTTGAATCTTTAATTGAGCGAATACATTATGTTTGGGATTTAAAAGTCAAATTTGTTGCCAAAAGGTTGACACAATGCAAAACCAATACTGATTAAAATGTAATAATCTAAATCTGCTCTTATGTTTTAAAATTTCAGATTTTCAATTTGTTAGCATAAATATTACAGATTTTGAGACAAATGAGAGGTGAAATTTTCAAAAAGATATTCTCTAAAGAGGGAGAGAGCAACGAAAGTTGTATGTTAGGGAGTGTTGTGTATATAACGCGTTTAAATTTAATCTTTCGGGGCCTGACGTAACCAAACAAAAAAAGTATGAAAAAAATCAAATTTGCCACTATAAACATTTCTGAAAATAACTTAATTTTTTCCTCAAAGTCTAGTACCTAATAAATTGTTGATAATTTACTAAAGCTGCTGATAATTTATTAAAGAGGCTTTTAGTCGCCGATAAATAATAAATATAAATAAGCACACAGTAAAATGGCAAAATGAGTAAGATTTAGATAGCAACAGAAAGTGTGAAAAATGTTTATCGAAATCATGTTTAAATATTGCAATATTTTATTTAATTTTGATATCTGATTCTATTTAAAGTGCCGGATTAATTTAAACGTATCGTATTATTAAATGGTATTTGTATATGATATGTTGCAATAGTTACTTTTTTACGGTAATCTGCAATTTATAAATACCACAGACTATTGCACTCATATCTATGTAATATAACCAATCAAATTTCAGGATTCTAAAATGCCAAACAAATATTTATTAGGAAAATTGTATAGCACTTGATTCGTTAATCAAATTTCAGCAATCAACTTGTATTGTTAACCCATAATACGTCGGACTTTGATTTCCATTACAAGATCACATTTCAAAAAGCTTCATAATATCGATCCAAAAATAAAATTAGTGAAATAAACATTCGTGGTTTTACGCAGATAGACTGTAAATTATTAACGCATAATACTTTTTTTAATGTCCAGCTTCAAAGCACTTTCCACGAAGAAAAACTATTGTTTTGTACAGTTACCATGCATATTATCTAAATACAAACTATTTATATGCCTGTGTAATGATACAATAATAGCTGTCAAATACACTGACCGGCAAAAAAATCCACCATCTCGGTTATTTTAATATAGCACGATAGTTTTTATTTAAACGAGTAAGAAGATGAAAGCTGATAGTTCAAAAATGTTCATAACCAGTAGCGTAACCAGAAACGTAGTTTGTAGGGGGCCCAGTCCCCTGTTTGGTTTTCAAATTCACCATATTGGATGGCTTTTGTAATGCCGATACCTACAATTATCGATTTTTTTAAATGAAATGTTGATTAATAACTTTGATCTTGAGGGGGGCCTGGGCCCCCTGGGCCCCCCCCCCTTGGTTACGCCACTGTTCATAACATAACTTTTACAATATTTTCAGAAATTTAAACAAGTCAATAATTGATAAACACTTGATAAAGAAAATAGAGATACAATTTATAAATATCAAAAACATAAATTATTTCTCAAAACCTGAAGTTTATGCTAACCAGCAGCTTCTAATATCGAGTGTTTCCTCCTCGCGATAAAATGACTTCATTTAGCCGCTGAGGCATACTTTTAATCAAATGAAGAAATTCTTCTTGAGGAATTTGTTCCCACTGCTCCAACAGCGCAATTTGAAGTTTATTTAGGTTTTTTGGTGCAACTAAACGGCCTCTAATTGCTCTTTCTAACTTATCCCATAGGTGTTCTATGGGTTTTAAGTCTGCACTACGTGCAGGCGTTGAGTGAAGGAGTAACGGTGCAGGCCAGTCACAACTGTTGATTTGGACTTCATTTGAGTACTTCGTAACACATCTAGCAGCGTGTGGACGAGCATTGTCGTGCATTAGAATGTTGTCCAATAAAGGAAGCAAAAGGGACCACACATTCTTCTAAAATCTCGTTGATGTATCGGTCAGCGGTTAGAGAACCGCTGTCTACAATGAGAAGGTCCGAATGAGCTTGAGAAAAAATGCCTGCCCATGTCATAATTGAGGAGCTTGCTGCAAAAAGGGAATAACTCCATTAATTGTGTTTTTGAGAAAATCGAGAAAAACAGTTTTTTACTAGAAGCACTTTGAGTTTTCAATTTCCATTTGGTATCCAACATAATAGGACTTCTTAGACCTCTCTCAATTAAAAATTAACCAGAAAATGTTTCCTTGAGCTGAAAAAAAAATAAAATTCATTGGAGTTACCTCGTTCTTTCACCAAAGATGTCAATTTGAGCACCGTTCATAATCAAAACTCGATTAATCTAGTCCGTTATATATCTATTTATTATTTTAAATAAAAGAACATAATAAGTACAGTAAGTAAATATTAAAAATTGGCGAAGAATCTTCGCTGGACTTTCCATACTTTTTATTTTTGAAATTTTTAATTTTTTTTCAGCTAGTTCTAATTCTAATCAGCCGAGCTAGAGGTACAATCGCCCAGGACGCAATTTATGACATAGAAACTTCGGGCAAAAATTATTCGATTACTTTTCAAATTCTCTATTGATTTCCTAAGTAAAATTTTGAAATTTTTTTCAAGGAAAAATCTGCGCCCAAAAAAACATGGCTAACTTCCGTTTCCGGTTCCGGATTTTTTTGAAAAGTTTATTTTACAGATGTACTGTAATTATAGGCCCGCATACCAAATTTGATGAAAATCGGCCCAGTAGTTTTCGAGATATGACGATAACGCCACAGTCATTCATAAAAAAGTAATAATTAAAATAAAAAAGCTAGAAATCGGTAACTCTTTTAGGGAAGGATAGTTAATTTTAAATCCTAAATTAGGATCCAGCAACACCTACAATAGCCAAAATATTACAGTAATTTTGATGACATAATTAAAGACTTTGCAACGAAAAAGTCCCGACAAGGTATTTAATAATAATCCTATATAATATGTAATAATGCTTTTATAATAAATAATTTGTATTTTCAACATAAATGAGCAGAGTAAGATAATATTTTTTTGAAAAAGTGGGTAATATAAACAAAAAAATATATATTGTAGTCACGCAGATTCGAACCTCCAACCTTTCAACCGTATGCGGGTGAGAGCTTGGTCTCTTACCGCTGGACCAAAATACCGCCGTCGTTAAAACGGTGACTCCTGCCCTGAGCCCTGATATTTATCTTCTTTCTTTGGAATGTGCCGTTTCCGAGAAATTTTTTTTTGAAATTTTGAAAAATTTTTTCAGCTAATTATAATCAGTAGAGGTAGGGGTACAATTTGGCGTTAGATTTATAAAAATATGTCGATGCGTTTTTGAGAAAAAAAATGTTAAAGTCCAAAACTTCAAATGGTCATAAAAGGCGTTAGGGAAAAATTTTGGGGATGCGATCAACGCTATTTGAAAGGCATCTTGATTTACTATCGACCCAGAACATTTAAAAAAAATCGTGTGTGTCGTTTCCGAGAAAAGTTTTTTTGAAAATTTGAAAATTTCCCAAACTGCCCGGACTTTTTATTTTTGAAATTTTGAATTTTTTTTTCAGCTAGTTCTAATCAGCCGAGCTAGAGGTACAATTTGGCGTTAGATTTATAAAAATATGTTGCTGCATTTTTGGTAAAATCGGCCTTAAAGTTGCGCTTTTCAAAAATTTGCCGCGGGCGCAATTTTTGACATAGAAACTTCGGGAAAAAATTATTCGATTTCTTTTCAAATTCTGTATTGATTTCCTAAGTAAAATTTTGAAATTTTTTTCAAGGAAAAATCTGCGCCCAAAAAAACATGGCTAACTTCCGTTTCCGGTTCCGGATTTTTTTGAAAAGCTTATTTTATAGATGTACTGTAATTATAGGCCCGCATACCAAATTTGATGAAAATCGGTCCAGTAGTTTTCGAGATATGACGATAACGCACCCACCCACCCACCCACCCACCCACCCACCCACCCACAGACATTTTTCAAAAAACACATATTTTGGATGCCTGGACCCTAAAACGTGTTTTTTTCGAATTTTTACGATTTTGAATTTTTGCACGATTCCAATACTTTCCTATACATGCGTTGCAAGTATGGAAAGTAAAAAGGGAATGAAATAGTTATTTGCGCTCCAAGTTATGGTAAGTGAACTTTTTTATCCGAGGTGGTAATTTGTGGACCGAAGCGCAGCTGAGGTCCATAAAGCCACCGAGGATAAAAAAGAAACTTACCTACGCGTTGCGCATTACGTTTTTCTCACTACCACAAAATAAAATTCATTAATAATTTAACAAAAATTGTGACGTTTATATTTATGACAGTTTAACGGCGCTGTTGCTATGGTACAAACAAACACATAAACGCAAGTTCTGTTTTCAGTAACGAAAAGAATGAAATCAAACATTTTGTAAATACACCTTCATTTAACATTCAACGTTGTTCCAATTGTAAAATTAGTTTTAATATTAATAAATAAGCACGTATTCTCCATTATAACTATTTATTTTTTTTATATCCGTTATGGTGTAGCGTTATGGGGTACCATGCGCGGAAAATGACCTGGCGCGGTAAATCGTCTTTTTTGCCCTTAGATACAGTCTGTTTTTGTTCAACTAAATGTTTTAGTTTCCATTAATGTCGACTTTTTGACAATGAAATGTCAATTTACCAAGGTGGTAGTGAGAAAAATAACTAATAACATATAAATGTAGTTGCCTTACACAAAATACGAACATAAAAAATAATACGGACATAAAAAATAATATATAAAATTATTTTAGTTTAGCAGTCCAAACATAAATATTATTATAATCTTAACCTAACATAAAAAATAATAATAAACATAAAAGGAACAATATAAACATATTTTAAGTCACTGGTTAATATCGTCGTCTGTAACTTCGGTTTCTTCATTTTGTGGCAATCCTTCGGATATGAGTTGTTGGTAATACCAGCTGTCATTCTCGGGAACATATTTTTTAGCTAAACGCATTACGTTTTCGTATTTCAGGCTCTTTAACGGTAGTTTTCCATCATAAACAGGAACAGCTTCCTCTAGGTTGGGTATTGCACTCGACTTCTGAATAACAAAACTGTCTAATAGAAGGACGTTGGTAGATTTACTGCACTGTATTCCTTCATTATAGTCAGAATCATAAACAAAAACCTTGTATTGGCTTATATTAAATCGTTGCCTATTTTTATTTATGGCAACACGTTTAAAATACGATCGCAGGAGTTCAACAAAATTCCTTATCTGGCTTTGTTCAATAGCAACAGTTTCAAATAACCGAGAACTCTTTCTCATTATTTTTATGTATTCTTGTGGAATGTATACTTTTTCTATTTTCCTTAACGATTTCTCGACCTGACCAAAGCAACGGTCGCAAGGAAGGAAACTGTGCCCTGGCTCTGGAAATCTGTGAATTATTTTTTTAAATCGATTTGATTTTACTAAAGTAAACAGAAACTGCACCATTGTGTGGTTTTTATTTTGCGCACTGCAGTTATCTGAAAATAGAAAAAGGGTGTCCACATTTTTATCCAAAATATTTTCCATATAATGGTTTAGAAAGCTAATAGGTTCATTAGGGGTTTTCTTTCCTTGAGTTTCATCATAAACATATAAATGAGCTATACCTTTTTTACCGGAATAAACACAAAAATTAAAGAACCATAGCTGGCGCAGGTAAAATGCATCTCCCGATGCAACTTTTGGTAGAGGAATATTTTGCTGATAATCAAAGCTTAATACTTCAATATTCTCATTTTCCTTTGCAAGTGTAGTTTTTTCCGCTAAATCGGTGAAAAATGTTTGAGCTTTTGTTTGATGTAGTGTTCGGTCACGTGTTATTTCTTGTAGTCGTTCTTCTGAAACTGATTGAGATTGTGCTTCTGTTGCATACTGATCGCAAACCTGACATGTATCGGATCTGGGTTGTCCAAATCTATACTTAAAGTTTGCTGTAAAGTAACGAAAATAAAAATCATACGTTATTTTTGGTTTGTAATCAACTGTTTTTTCTTTTCTTTCATCTAACAACTTTTTCATGTCGGGTTCGTGTTTTTCTAGGTATAACTCATACATTCGCTTGATATTTAAATCAGGGGATAGATAGTGAGTTCTATAATTTTTATTCCTGCTGTAATGAGAAACTCTTCTTGGAAAACTTTTGATGTGGAGATCTACTTGATTGATGAGACGCTCTGGAATCGCATTGGGTCTATTGTGGTGCGTTCCCCTCCGTTCGCTTTTTGCTGTTATAACATTTTGGGACTGTATATGTGTTGCTAGCAGCTCTACACGTTTTTTGGATACACCATGTATATGACAAAATGCCGTTTTACAAACATCTATTAGTAAGGTTCCCAGTCTTATTCTATACTTATGCGTTGCCTGTCGCGGTTTTCCTTTATTATTCATTGGTCGAGAACGAGCAGGAGTACTTGATGTAATGTTGCCCACTAGATAGTGGTCTTGTGTAATTTTGTCAGCCATCTCGTTAAATTGTCGTAAAATCGTGTTTCTACTGTTTTCATTAATTTTTTCATAACACTTCTTTCTGCATCGGCAATCTGCACCGACTGTTCTTGCAGGTCTGAATAATTTACCTGTACTACCTGTATGAGCTTCGCCCGATGCCAACTGCTTCTTTTTTACATTTCTTTTCCAGTTCAGTTCAGATTTGGACTTTCTCTTCTTAATCTTAGATCGAGTTTGTGTTTCAGATATAACCTGACTTTCAGTTTCATTGCTGTTATCACTATCATCACTGGGTTCATAATTATCTGAGGAACCTGCACTAAAAGGTTCTTCATCACTTAAATCACTCATTGTTCGTACTGTTTTAAAATTTATTACATACGCAACATGCAGATGTACACGTGTTCACGATATCAGTGCATGACGCACACTGCGATAATATTTATTCGTCATTCGCAACCAGTAATAATGTTTGGTGCAACAAGGAGGTAACTCCGGAGTTACCTCGTTTTTGCACCAAACAGCTGAAGGGTGTAAGTACAAACACTGTTATAACTTGCCTATTATCACGTGGAGTTGCGTCGATGTTGCACCAAACGATGCGCAATAGTCTATTTAGTAATGTAGTATATAAAGGTCATTTTTGCCCAAAAATGGAGTTACCTCCTTTTTGCAGCCAACTCCTCAATTGAACCACCATTGAAACTCGTTCTTACCGAAAAAGTGCAAGGTGCATACTTTTCGCCGCGCCTCCGCCATACCCTTTCGCGTCCATCAGAACCTAGTAAGCAAAATCTGGACTCGTCTGTGAACAACACTTGAGTCCACTGGTCTTCAGTCTAGTTAATGTGTTCCTGAGCGAAGTTCAGACGGGCTACACGATGATGTGGTAGCAATTCGGGTCCGTGCAATGGTCTACAAGCAGACAATCCTGCTTCGGCAAATCTTCTCCTGATGGTTATTTCGCTTACATTCACATTTCGCACCCGTCGAAGCTCATTTTTAACGTGAACGGCGGTAGAATGACGATTCCTCAAAATTGTTGAAACAATGTAGTGGTCATCATGTACCGAAGTGGCTCGTTTTTGTCCTGAACCAGGTCTTCTGTTAAGGCTTCGCGTTTCATAGTAACGTCTAACGGCATCGCGGAGGGTAGAAATCTAGCTGTATATGCCATGGCACGACCGTCTTCGATTAATGCTATGGCTTTGGCGACATCTATAGCAACTAAAACCATCGTAAATGCGAAGAAAGGGTTTAACACTTTAAACTTGACAATAAATACAAATTTGAAACATATGAAGCTAGAAAACAACTGAATAACAGTCATTGTTTATAAGTTAATGTTTTAATAAATCATAATATGCATTTTCGTATTAATAAATTGTTTATACATATGATAAAATATTATAATGCGACCTAGAATGTCAATATCACGAGAAACACTAGGTGGCGGAATTTTTTTCCGGTCAGTGTAGAACACCTTATATAATTTTAGATATTCAGAATCGTCTTTTAACGACGAGTTAAATGATGTGGCACTATAGAGATCTACCGCTAATAGTTCAGTAGTTATTCAATTGTTTTTTCAAAATCTAACCTCATTTTGGACGAATGCCAGCGCGAAATGCGAAATTAATTAGAAGTAAGCAACCTATTTGGACCCTATTTGTGACAACCGATGTGGAAAATAACTTGTTTTCAAATATTATTAGTTTTTAATAAAGTTTAAAGTTTATTCTTAAATTTTTGTTTTTTATTGATGACTCTATAACAAAAGACAAACGGAAAATTTTCCACTCTTCATTTTTGATTTCTTTTAGCCCCCTCAATCAAATCCCAGAAGCACGGGCGTCAATTTTGAGACACCTTGTATAGACCTATCAAGTATTTTATGAAAGCTTATGACAATGGCTATCAAACTGGCAAATCCAATTCGGGGTGTTCCACTTAAAAGAAAATTGAAAAAATCGAGGTCGGCATCTTTCAATCTCCCTGTATACTGTTACATTAGTGTCGAGTAATTCTTGCAATTCCAAATCCTAAAAAAGAAAGCTTACTTCGAAATAATTTGGCAGTGGCGTTCGTGCAAAGTGAAGCTAGCTTTTTCAAAAACAATTAAACAATTAAATCTACTGAACTGTTTGCGATAGACCGCTGTCATGCAACATCATTGAACTGGTCGTTAAAAGACAATTCTGAATATTAAAAAATATATAGGGTGTTCTATCTGAAAGAACAAAGTTAGTGTATAACCAGAAGTTGTCCAATTTTATAAACATTTCCAATCAATTTGTAACATTCCAAAACCCTGGAAATTTTCATTTAGGTATGTATTATAAGTTGTTCTTAAGAAACGTGTAATCGGCGGTCGTCGCAATACACACCGTTATGAATTTGGTAATGCTTTCATCGTGTCTAAAAAAGTAAAGTACAGTGTTCGTCAAAAGTAACTATACAACTTTGTCAACGAATAACATCTAAGTGGATCAAGGTATCTAAACAAATGAAAATGCTACGTGTAAGCAATTACTTAACAAATGTCAGTCTGCGATATTTCAGCGAAATAATGGCAGCTAGATATTCTGTTGTTCGAAGAGCGTTTATTGTGGAATCTATGATAACCAAACAATTATTCGGCTACGACAGTGGTTCGTCAATTTAGATGAAAGTTTCCCGTGCATCAAGACCAACACTGAAAACTGTCTACAATTTGTTAAATAAATGGAGAAGCACTGGCAGAGCCGTAGCTAAGGGTTGGCGAAACCGGCCCCCGCCGGGGGCGCAAGCTCCCGGGGGGCGGAAAAATCATCCCATAATTAATTGTATACAGCAGTGTTTCTCAAACTTTTTTTCACGTGGAACACTTTTTTGTAAATGTAAGTTGCGTGGAACCGGACCGAAAAACTACTAACTATAAACAATTGAACTATCTATTAATTTGTTTTTACTTCACTGCACTTACTCATATCGACTATATCCCACCGTGCCGCCAGACCGTCTTTATACAGGGTGTATCGTAAATGGCGCATAATATTCGCACCACGCGATTCTGCCTTAAAAACTCGACAAAAAATTGTATAACTGTTTTAGGCCAAAACGTGTAGTTTTTGAAGAATTGTTAATTAAAGTCTTGTAAACTTAGCAACACTGTGTGGTCAGTCATACTACGTCACCTGCGATATCACCAATAGCAACCCGCTTGATTTAATATAATTGCATTGTACATTGTTGCAACATTTATGAAAAGCACAAGTACTGCAAAAATTTCAAACTTCGGATGGAAATTCTAATTAAACGAAGGGTATATTGAGTACAATTACAGATTAGTTATTTCTTTTGTTGATTAAACTACAGCTAAAAATCATTATTTCATAAAAATATGACACGAAAAGCAAACCAGAATACGACTAAAGGCTGATAATAACTCCATAACTAAATATAAAGAGTTAACAGCAAATTGGTACTGAAGTTTTTTGCTTGGATTTTGACGTAGAATCGCGTGATATACATATTATGCGCGATTTTCGATACACCCTGTATACCGTCATCGAACTATTTCCAACAATAACAATCCACGACCGCCGCGAATTCACATTTCAATGTATTCCAGAATCTGACGTCACGACCGTACATTAGTCCGGGGATTTCGTTACAATACGGGAACAAAAATATGTTTTTGTATTTTGCGGAACTTTGCGCGGAACCCTTGGCAAGTACTGATGGAACCCTAGGGTTCCGCGGAACCCACTTTGAGAAACACTGGTATACAGGAAAACTCTTTGGATGACATTTATCCGAACATCAAGACTGCACTTCGAATTTATTTGACCATACCAGTAACTGTAGCTTCTTGTGAACGAAGCTTCAGCAAACTTAAATTGATAAAAAATTATCTGCGTGCTGCTATAAAACAGGAAAGATTGACCGGCCTTGCCATATTCCCAATAGAACATGAAGTGGTTTCACAAATTAATTTTGACGTAATAATAGATGAATTTGCTTCAGCCAAAGTGAGAAAAGTGAAATTTTAACTATTTAATATATATTTATTTTTATTATACTTGTGTGATTATTTCTAAATAAAAATTAATACATAGCGAAGTAAACTTCTTTACTTTTTCTTAATGTATGGGGGGGGGGGGGGCGCTGATACTGGTCCTTGCCGGGGGCGCAAGGAACCCTAGCTACGCCTCTGAGCACTGGTTCAGTAAAAGACGTGGAATGGCCCCCCAGGTCACCTGATATTACACCACCTGACTTCTTTTTGTGGGGTTATGTTAAAGACCACGTTTTTCGGAACAGACCGCAAACAGTAGAAGATTTGAAAACCGAAATTCGGCGTGCTAAATTGACGAACCACTGTCGTAGCCGAATAATTGTTTTTTATCATAGATTCCACAATAAACACTCTTTGATCAACAGAATATCTAGCTGCCATTATTTCGTTGAAATATCGCAGACCGACATTTGTTAAGTAATTATTTACACATAACATTTTCATTTGTATAGATATCTTGATCCACTTAGATGTTATTCGTTGACAAATTTGTATAATTACTTTTGACGAACACTGTATTTTATCATCGGGTTTAAGGCCGTGGGTGACCGACTGTGCATTCTACTTGCCAACTTACCTACGTACAAAAGAAGAAATCTTCAAAATAAATCTGTTAAACGCACATATTCCGACTGCGGACAAAGGTGTGGATGAAAAAGATCGTTTATATTTATATTTTAGCGGCAGATATCCAGCAAATGATATTAAATTAATAATTGGAGATATGATTATTAATGTTCATATCTGAACAATCGTATACAGTTTTTTACCTACAACAATTACAACTCTAATTCTTTTATAGTGACCTCTGGGGTTCCACAAGGATCCAATTTGGGTCCTTTGTTATTTGTACTTTTTATCAATGACTTACCAGATAACATCATGTGTAATAAGCTACTTTTCGCTGATGATTTAAAAATCTTTTCCATTATAAACACAATAGATGACTGTAAAAATCTTCAGTTACAGATGAATACTGTACATGATTGGTGCTGTTCTAATAATCTTCTGCTTAACGTTTCTAAATGTAAAGTAATGACATACTCACGTAGAAATAATCCTGTTATATATTCCTATCAATGCGCGTCCAATATGCTGGATCGTTTCAGTTCCACAAAGGATTTGGGAGTTAAGTTTGATAGTAAACTAAGTTTCACAGAGCATATTGACTATTGACACTATTAGCAAGTCAGCTATGAAAATGTTGGGGTTCGTTATTCGCAACAGCAAAGATTTTACTAATACTTATACGGTTATACAGTTACTTTACTGTACTTAACGTTCGTTCGTCTTGAATTGGAATATTGCACCCTTGTGTGGTCTCCCTATTACGAATATCAAAAGCAGTGTGTAGAATCTGTTCAAAGAAGATTTCTTAAGTATCTTTCTTTTCGAATTGATGGTGTTTATCCTGATATTGGGATTGATCATAATCTCTTGTAATCTAGATTCCAGGTTCAATCCCTCGAATCCAGAAGAATACTAACTGGACTTACATTTCCTTTCAAACTAGTTAATAATGAAATAGATAGCATAGATCTTCTTTCTCAAATTCAATTTCATGTACCTAGAGTTTCTTCCAGAAATGAAATGTTGTTCTATTGTCCTACAGCGCGCACTAACATAATGTTGAAGTCACCAATATATGCCATGGCCGAAATTTTAACGAAATTTCACACTTAGTTGACATAAATCACTCCTCGCTGAAGCAAATTATATTACAATTTTGATTAGTTATTAATTTTAAGCAGTACATTATGTATAAGGTCTTACAAGTTAAGTTTAATTATTTATACGTGTTGTTTTTGTTTTAGTTACAATTTATAAACATTATTTTATCTTATTTTCTTATGTGTAATTAGATATAGGTATTTCTTGTCCTGTAATTGGATCTATCTGTTGGGCAAATATATATATAATTATTATTATTATTATTATTAAAAATAAACAGTAAATTCGATACGACACGTGACTTCCCCCGCCTGTAGCTCGTTGGATATTGATATTACGTAAAAATGTGTATAAACCTTTTCGATAGAGAATTTAGTTATATTTAATTTTGATATTCACATTATTTGTCGCAGGACCATCCAGAACCGAGATATTGGCAAAAAAATAATTTTTGGGCGATATTTCGTCAAATTTGGGGGTGTTCCGGGGGTTGCTCGAGGGGGATAAATGAGTATGTCTAAAAGAGGCCTACAGTCAACCGATTCCAATAGTTAAATCTTTTTCCCGATTTAAAACGATATTTACGTCTGCTGAACTCCCTGACGCCTGGCCTAAATTGGGTAATTGCTTATATTCCAAATTTTAGTTTCAAATTATTTATTTATTAATTTCAAATAAACGTACTTTTTATCCAAACAAGTATAGTACATTACATAAGAAACAATGGTTCGTTTCGGTATCGTTAATCTCTTATACTTTTCGGTGTCGAGGCCGGTGCGTTAACGTCTGAGTTTTTACGAGTGCAATGCGCAACCCGATCTGACTCTGCGGGTTACGTGATTGGTGCGCCGTTTGATCCTACATACTGCACCGTGTGTATAATGTAAGTGTGTCTACGTGTTTGACCTTGTTACTCTGCCTCTTAGGTCTATATTCGGAGGAGAGCGTTGTTAATTAGGTGCCCAACGAGGTTACTAGGGCTCTATACCGACCTCCACACTGCAGGAAAATCCTGCCGACTGGGAGATTCGAACCAAGGACTAGTGCAACGCTAGCCTGACGCTCTATCACTGCACTACCCTGGCATCTCAAGAAGCAAAGTAATACATTTAAAAAGTCACGCATATAATACCGTTATACATTGGATACTCAAAGAAATATATCAAGTATAACAAAGTAAATATCATTCGCATCTAACTATTTCTAAGTTTATCAATTTCATTATATCACACACAAATACATATATCGACATCACATTCATTTTAAGAGTTTGCACATTCTGGATTATTCACTGTATATAACGTTCTAACTATAATGATCTAATAAAAATACTGCTTTTTGTCTTGTAGGAACTTTTAACCCCAATTCATTTATTAAAATGGGACAATCAATAGAACCATTTAATAATTTATATAAAAAATTGATATCATTAGATTCACGCATAGATTTTAACGTTGGAACTTTTAGTAAAGATGACACATTGGAGTGAGTAATTATGATTAATTAATGGATCAGGACGATTTAATCGTAGGACTACTATTCTAAAAAAATTATGTTTTACCGTTTCTAATATTTTTATATGTCTTTGAAAATATGGCGACCAAATTGTTGAGGCATACGTTAAAATTGGACGAATTAAGAGTAAATAAAGAGTTTTTAATGTAGAAGCTGATCGAAAATCAGTTCATGTTCTTCTAATAAAACCCATTTTTTGTATTGACTTATTTATAATGTTATCTATATGTAAATACTTATATCTAAACTCATTTTAGAATCAAATAGAACTCCCAGATCCTTTATGAATCTGACTTTCTCCAAAAATACATTATTTAAGCTACATATATGTATATTATATTATTTTTAACGTCCCATTGTTTATAAAATGTGATCACTCTATATTAAATGTAAATCATTGTTACCATCTATGTAAATTATTTAAACAGTTAAAAAGTTTGAAGATCTTCAACATCTGAATTATCAATTTATATTTTCATAGATTTTTAAATCATCTATAGATAGTAAAACTTCGGCATTTTCATTAACTAAACATATATCGTCTATGAATATACTTATTAAAAACAACTGTACCCAAATGTGATTCTTGAGGAACACCAATAATACTTTAATTTCGTTGGAAATGTAGTTTTTATATTTGACAAATTGTACCCTATTTTTTAGTTAGTTTTCAAAAGAATTTATTATAAATTAAATAAAATTAAAGAACTGTACCTACATATATTTTAATTTATAATAAGTGAATATTCGTATCATATGTTGAAAATGTTGCCCCTCGTTATGTAAACAAGCTTTAACTCTTCTTTTCGTGTTTTCAAAAATTCTTTAAAGTTCATCTACAATAATTTGCTGAATTCCATTTCGTATTGCCTCTTGAAGTTCTTCCAGAGTATGAAACCTGTTCTAGAATACATTATTTTTAAGTTAACCAAACAAGTAAAAATCTGGAGCTGTTAAATCCGGCGACCTTGGAGGCCAAAGCCAAAGACCTTGACTAATGATCCTATCATCATAAAATTCTTCAAGATATGTTATTGTTTCTCTATCTGTATGGGCTGGTGCATTATCTTGTTGAAAAAAACCATTGTGAAATTCATCATCATGTGCTTGTGCAAACAATTCTTGTAAAAGGGTGGTCCTATGTCTCTCGAATGTTGCTTGAATAAACACAGGCCCCACTGGGGATGTAAAGTGGTTTCAACAAATTCATGGGGATTTTCAGCTCGCTGATAGTTGTTATCGTTTGGCAAATTTTCGTTAAACCATTCACAATATCTCACTCGATCTGCAAAATCAGGTGGCAACAGTTGCTGCACAACACTAATCTTATAGGGATAATAAAGAAGTATTTTCTTACAGCTGTATGAACCGTGTTCACTGCGAATCGTAAAACTTCTTATAGTATCAACATATTTTTGTAAATGTTGAAGCAAAGTAAAGAACCTGTCTGAGCTGGTAAGTATTTTTTGTGCGGGCTATCATGCGATGTTGGATAATATCATCCAGTGTATCCACTGTTAATTATGTCGGTCGCCCAGAAGACTTCCTCTTACAAATGCAGTTTTTTTTTCAAATCGCTTAATAATATTAGATTTGTAGTATCGTAGTAATGCTTTAGAACACTAAAATACTCTAAGTGGTTCTAGAAAGAACTGATTTTTCATCAAGAAAACTCAAAAGCGCAGCAAAAAGCGACCACAAACGAAAACCAAAAACACAGCTCGCAAACATACAGTTTAACAACTAATAACTGCTACAGAATATTAGGGATATTTTATTACTACCAACATTCGTTTTAATTTCTTTTCCGTTAAACTTGATCTCAATCATTTTGGAACGCTTTATATAATGCTCGAAAGTAAGGAACCAAAAGACGTTACCAGCAATGTATAGACGTGATACTGCAACAGACTTAAACTATAGCCTATCTAAGAATTCCTCTAATAAACAATTTTCACAGACCATAAAACTAACAATATAACTACAAAATCTTAATAATCCCTGTGCTGGTAATGGATCAGAGGCTTGAACCATCACCATTGATGAGAATTTCCTGCTTGCTTTTATATGGAAAGTGTTACAGAAAATTTTTTGGGCTGTATGTGAGAATGGATTACTATCGAGGCGCAAATATAATTTTGAACTGCCTAACCTAGTTATACAAAAACAAAGTTAGTGCACGAGACATTGTTATGGTGGTTAAACTAAATCGACTGCCCTGGACAGGTACTATGAAATCAAGAAACACGTTATGGAAAAAAACGACGAATCAATTACGGTTTTGGTCATATACATTATATTAAAATTGCAAGATTTTTTATTAATTGGATTAAAGTTAAGGCGACATTTAGTTTAATATACACATAAACCTTAAACTTTGATAAACGGAATTTTGTAATAAATACTTGAGATATAAAGACCTGAGATATCTGAAAAGTTAAAAAGTATATTGAAATGCTTTTTTCCTCATTTTTATTTATTGACTTAAGATGAATATATCATTGTGTAAGCAAGCCCCTTAAAGAATGAAAAATTTAAAAATTGTGTAAATATTCTGTTGCATGAGGCATTCTTTTTTTGTTTTTAAACAGATACAAGAAAATTGTTAATGTGGTATTTAGATAAGGAGTTATTTTACGTGAAGATGTGGCGTATCCAAGATATGCCGTCTGGTACAAAAGAATGGGAACACAAGAAAAAATATATTTCAAAAAATGAAAAACGAAGTCTGCCGGATTTTAATATTTTGGACAAACTATGTCACAGAAAACCTGTATCAGAGGAGGAGCTTAAAGAAGTTTCTAATTTTAATATGGGGATATATAAATGATTTTCAAACACAGAAAAGCAGGACAAATATATTAAAGGGCAGTGTTTTGCTATGTTAAATATACAACCATAATTTTACATTAAATTTATTTTAATTATACCTGCATCATAATCTTTGTATTTCAAACTAATAAGCGTGCGAAAAAGGACGATTAAAACACGCCGTGTTTTAAAGTTGCCTAGGTAACAACAACGTTTTATAACAAATTTACATAACAACCAAACAACAACTGCTAATCATCTCTATGCAACGTGATGAGATCCACACGTCACCTTGTAAAATGAATCTAAATTTTTCAATTTTTTACTCTAATTTTTACAATGTAATGCAATGCAGGTAGGTATAATAAAAAAATAGCGTATAATACACGTGTATAAGAGCCTTTAAAGCACTTGCGCCGCTAAAAACACTCGGCGTTGCCTCGTGTTCTTAAACCCGTCACGCGTGCTTTAAAGGCTTTCTTATACACTTGTATTATAATATACTATTTATGGAATCCTAAATCAATGTACAGTATCTATGGAATTACCACTCAAAATAGCAATTAAATATTAAAAATTACTTATACAAAATTTGTTGTATTTGGTTTATAAGTATAATAATCATGCTAACTATCAATGCAAACCAACTGATTAATGTATTAAAAACTTTATTTTTTTGATGTATTTAACAAATCCTTGGCATCTATTATTTCTTAGAAAATAAGCGAATCGTATATTATAAGGCCTCTTGAAACGAATTAAGATAAAAATTGATAATGCTCTCCTTAGGATATATAAACGGTATTTATAAGAACTGCAGAATTGCAGAATTATTAAAGCTGAGAATTCCTTTTTGACTTAAGGTGAATATATCATTGTGCAAGCAAACCTCTTAACAGAAGAAAAATTAAACATTGGGTAAATATTCTGCAGCTGTATAAGGCATTTTTTTTTTAGCAGTGATGCAAGAAAATTGTTAATGTAGGTAAGGAGTTATTTTATCTGAAGATGTCGCGTAGCCAAGACATCCAGCCTGGAACAAAAGAATGGGAGGACAAAAGAGAAGATATTTCAAAAAATCAAAAACATAAGTTACCGGCTTTTGATATTCTGGAAAAACTATATTATGGAAAGTCTGTATCAGTGCAGGAGCTTAAAAACATTCCTGATTTGAATATGATGGAGTATAATTCATTTCCAAACCCGGAAGACCAGAAAAAATTTCTTGTACAACAATTGTTGATTATATTGAATATAGAACCAAGAAATGAACGATGTTGCATTCAATTATTTATGAAATCGTAAATTAGGGTACAGTATGTATGGAACTACTAGGAACATACCCAAAATAGCAATTAAATATCAAAAATCACTTACACAAAATTTCTTAGTTTAGCATATTGCATTTTTCAGAATAAATTATTTTATTACGGTACCATTTTTTTATTTGAAATAGCGTATAAAAGAAATAATATTTCTGTTTGCAACAAATTTGCATTTTACTAACGTGGTGCCTATACCTATATATACCGTATACAATTTTTTAAATCCGAAAACCTACGTGGAATATTGGGTTTGCTTGTACAAATATAAAAAAAACGCCTTATATAGTAAGGACCACTTTTATCCCTAGCAAAACCATAATGATTGGTTAAAATTTACCTTCCAAAGGTTGACATTTTGCAACACCATTATACATAAAGAATGCCGCTATATATGTAAAATGTATGGATAAAACTAAACAACTTGGTAAGGGTATCAAATATTGCTGATTAACCCCGCAGCATCATATCGGGGACTGTTCTCCTTTTCCAGGTTTGCAAACTATTGAAACTGGAAATACGTAAGTATTAAGTATAATAGAGTGTCGTAATTTTGAAGCGAATTTCTTCTGAAGTACTATAGCAAATAAGTGAAATAACTTACTTATTTCACTTACTGATTTATATGACAATCGTGCTAACCACTACAAAATCCAAGCTCGATTAAATGATTAAAAATTTTATTTGATGTACCTATCTTATCTGTTATTAGCATCTTGAAATAAATTAAGATAAAAACTGATATTACCTTTCTTATGATTTATAAGCGGTATATAAGTATATAATACTAAATAAAACTATTTTCACAATATCTCAGTAACGGTTGAAATTTGACCATATGTTTATTATACTTTTTTTGTTTCTTTTAGTTCCCTGAACACATTATCAAAATATGGGGGGGTTCCTCACGAATCACCCTGTATAAAAATACAAAGCAGAATTATTAAAGTTGAAAACTCTTTATCAAAACCATGGCGCGTTTACAAAATTTGAAATCTGCCGAATTGTTAGAATTCAGGTAGTACCTACCTTTTACAGAAAAATAGCCATCATTTAAAGACTTTCGACATTTTGAGTAAAATAGAAAAAGGAGAAGATGTACCGGAAGAGGATCTTCGAAAAATCGACGACTTCAGTTCGAAAAGCTACAAATTAGTTCAATTGGAAGAAGGAAGGAAAAAAGAGTATGTGAAACAAGTGTGCTTTGCTGTGTTGCAACCAAAATACACCTAATATGAAGAGGTAAAAAACCGGAGAACTAATTTCCAAAACTCTCATAAAATCAACAAACAGAAATAATTGCATTTTGTTTTAATAAACCCAGTTCCTCAAAAATTAAGATGAAAACCTTTTATCAGTTTATTCTGTATTGTAATGTACATAATATTTTTTAATAATAAAGTTAATTTTATTGTTATAAAATCGTTTGATTATTATAAATTGTTTACTTGTTTTGCTATAGCTATTAAGACAACAAGTGTTTTATAGAAGGTTTAAAAATCAAGGTCGTAGTTCAAATCCGAGCGAACGAAGTGAGCCGAGGATTTGATAGACCGAGATTTTTAAACTATAAAACACGAGTTGTCTTCAAGATTTTTTCTAACACTAATATCAGACATTTTTTTTCACTAATATATTATTAGAAATTTTAATAAATTATTATTTGAGACGCGTCATAATGCACAAAATGCGCAGATTTCTAGGCAACGACGTATTTAAAGGCCTATAAAATACGTTGTTATTGACGACGTATTTTATAGAGAAAGCGTATTTTAAAGGAAACATAACAAGTGAGCTCTTATGCACCATAGAAACAGTATAAGATATTAGTGTTAGAAAAAATCAATTAAGTCCATGGATTTAGGTTAGGTTAGAAAAAAAGTGAAAATAAGTAGACTGCACAGTAAACGAATACATGCTGAGAAGCGAAATTAATTTCATCTTACATCTCCTAGATGGACTCATCTATCCCACTATTACATTTTGAAATAAAATTTCATTAAGAATTCTTTGAAAAGCAATAAATTATATATTGTTAAAGAAGATAGGTACTTTTAAATATGAATGTATTTATTATAGTACCAAACCACCTCAATATATAGGTCATTACAGGTGATATTTTTGATAAGGCGGCTTAAGAGTAAACTAACTTGTTTATTAATTATTATCGTAGTTCTTTATTTTTGCTGTATTGAAACTGCAATAAGGTATTTCATTTAAAGTGGATCATTAGGTTTTTTATACATAGTATGTGTTAAATTGTTGTCTTTGCGTCATAAAAAAAATAACAAAAACAATTCCGTGATTATATTAATTTGATATACTTAAATCACAGAGTTATTGATAGACGCAGGCACACCTATCTTACAAAATGTAAAAAGGCTCTTCAACAAATGTCTCAATGAAGGAAAAATAAAACTAATTATGAGCATTTCCGTAGTTAGAAGATTTCTCTATAGTACCTTTATAAATTATACAGAGTGCCTTAAAATAAAATGCATCTAGTATGCTTTGAATTACCCATGTAAAATAAAATGTGCCTCTTTCGCGCAATGCTGTTATGCTAGTAGACGGAAGAATTACATAGGCACCCTCAATAAACTTTGTTGACAAAATTTAGTTAAGGGTTGGCTTTCGTTTACTTTTAAAGCGAGACACATATTAAAAGTGACTAATCGTTTACTTTTTTCAGAAAATAAAAAACGTTTCTCAAATACTGCACATTAAAAGTAATGGAAGGAATATAACTTCATGACTAAAGGTAGTAGTTAGAGAAGGGCCAGTTCTTGCTTACCTACAACAAGTGTTCAAAGTGTCCACCATTTTACCGAATGCACAATACTACTCGACGTTTCATCTTATCGAAAACGCGGTACAACATTAAAGGTGTTATATCGTTGCATTTAATTCTAATGCACTCCATCAGTTCCTCTAAGCTATTAATCCTTTCTTTGTAGACCTCATTTTTTAGATGTATAAAGATGGAGTAATCTAATGGAGTAAGATCAGGTGAATTCGCTACTCCAACTTTAACATGATGTAAAGGAGCCCCAATACAGTTATGTGGATTATCGACCGACCACATTCTGTAATAAGAGTACTATTATTCAACGTTGATATAATTATGGATATTATATATAGATATATTTCTGTTTCCACCATTGAATTAATCCCAAAAAGTTGGCACAATAACGTGCAATCGGTTTTGCCGTAGCTGTACAAATAACAAAGTTACCCGTACATCATACGTCGAATTTAGGACACACTGTACTTCTAAATGTTCCAGCTATTTTTTAATAATTAGTTTAACTTCGTCGCTTTTCTGTTTCATGGCTAGGTAGATAACATAACATAAAGAAAAAGTCCTAGTACTAAATTAATAATATGAGAATTTAAAACTTTCGAATGAATAAAGAGTAATAAAGTATTAAAGTAACAAAGGCCTATAAAAGTATGAATCTTTACAATGCCTCGAAATGCAATGTTTGAATTTTCTCTAAAAAAAAATAAAGATTGTTTCATAACATGCGATCGAAAAAATTTCACCTCAAGGTGGCTATGAAACATGAAAACATAAAATTAGGTATGTCGACTTTTAAGTCATACATATGAGGCGCCGTTTGTTCCATAATTATTTTATTAATATATATTTATTTTTTGTAAATATTTATATTTTTATTTGATATTTATTTATTTTCTATCAATTTATATTTATATTTGTTTAATATATATATAAACTGTCCAAAATATATTTATATTCGCGTAATATATATTTTTTAATTTACGATATATATTTATTTTGTTTTGACAGTATTTAAGTTTTTTTGACAGCCCCCAGTGAAAATATTGGTGTGGCAACGTTGCATTAGCTTAGCACTTACTCCGCCTTCTCTTTTGACGGCGGTCGAAACTTTTGACAGGTTTTCAGGTTATAATATCGTTTACATAAAAGTTTACATTCAAACAGGTAATTCATGAAAGTTTACTGTAGTAATTTTCTGTGTAAAGGTGTAGTTTTAGCCGTCAAAAGAGAAGGCGGAGTAAGTGCTAAGCTAATGCAACGTTGCCACACCAGTATTTTCACTGGGGGCTGTCAAAAAAACGTAAATACTGTCAAAACAAAATAAATATATATCGTAAATTAAAAAATATATATTACGCGAATATAAATATATTTTGGACAGTTTATATATATATTAAACAAATATAAATATAAATTGATAGAAAATAAATAAATATCAAATAAAAATATAAATATTTACAAAAAATAAATATATATTAGTAACATAATTATGGAACAAACGGCGCCTCATACATACAAATGTCAGTTGTTGTTTTATAGGTTATGTGAGGTGTGTGAGGTTATGTCTGTTTTGCTGTCAGGCATATAAAATGTCACTAATTCTATTAAGCACAGAATTCAAATCTGCCACCAAGTAAATGGAGGTCACATAACTCATCTACTTTAAAATAATTTTCCGTTAATAACATTTTTCTGTTCAATTTGTATTTAATTTTAGTTTTTAGAATAATTTAATCTGCTCTAATTTTTATCAGTTAGGCGTGGTTTTAGATTTAGTAGTTCTAATGCCTTAAGTTGTATGACTCTAGCAAAGACACGATTTATATTTTTCATGGCAAACTTTGAGGTGAAACTTTTTCGATCTCACGTTATCTAATAGTAACGTGTGATCGAAAAAATTTCACCTCAAAGTTTGCCATGAAAAATATAAATCATGTCTTTGCTAAGGTCATACAACATAAGCCATTAGAACTACTAAATCTAAAACCACGCCTAACTGATGAAAATTACTGCAGATTAAATTATTCTAAAAACTAAAATTAAATACAAATTGAATAGAAAAATGTTATTAATGGAAAATTATTTTAAAGTAGATGAGTTATGTGACCTCCATTTTCTTGGTGGCAGATTTGAATTCTGTGTTTAATAGAATTAGTGACTTTTTATATGCCTGACAGAAAAACAGACATAACCTCACACACCTCACATAACCTATAAAACAACAGCTGACATTTGTATGGCTTAATATTCGACATGCCTAATTTTGTGTTTTCATGTTTCATAGCCAACTTGAGGTGAAATTTTTTCGATCGCATGTTATATTATTATATGAGCGATTATGACAGCCATTATTCACGAAGATGACGTTTGAGCCCACGAGCCGTCAGGCGAGTGGCACAAATCATCTGAGCGAATAATGGCCATAATCGCGAATGTAATACGATACTTTTTCTACACCTATTAAACAAATATATTGGACCCAAATTAGTCAAATTTGATAACTTTGTAAACAAGCAATATGACAACGCACTTGGGCGTGTCACGCGAGTCGATTGTCAGCCGCAGAAGGAGTTGATCGCGGGCGATTTAAAATATGATTGGATTAGCGAAATATTGATTTTTGGATTTGTATTTGTGATTGGCCGAAATCATAATTCACTGCAGTGAATTATGAATCCATAATTCACTGCAGTGAATTATAGGTACTATTTTATACAAAAAAAATGCTAATAATTGCAATATAATTAAATAGGTGTAGAAAAAATATCATTTGAAGTACAGTTCTATTCAATAAAATGTAGTACAACTCTTGGGACTGATTTTTGGCATTTTTTGCTATTCTAAATTGGGTTTCTTGGCTACTGTGTTATTTATTATCGCTGAATAAATACAGAAACACATGGAAATTTCATTCATTTTAATATGGATTAGTTTAATTTATTTGCTGTATTTATTTTACTGCTGATGAAATTATGATTATCATTACTGCTTTTGCTTATACAACCAAACTAGAAATATATAACACGGTAAATAACATAGAATTCACAAATTTATTAAGTGTTGTTACAAAATAAACTATTTAGGTATACAAATTAGCAGATACTAGATACATACCTAACAGCTAACAAAATCAAAAGAAAAATATTAAAACAAACAATTCTATTTAACTCAATATTTGGTCATAGCGCCATCGTTTGCTATTATCTTATTCAGCCGATTGGGCATTGAATGAATTAATTTTCTAAAAAAATTCTCATTTTATTGGCTAAGACTTCCCACGTTTCTTCGATAACTGACCAAAGTTGTTGCGAATTTTCGTCACTGAATATAACCCTTTCCCAAAACTAAAGATATGATTTAAAGCAAATATAACACGACTTTGCTTACATTGTTCGTTAAGCAATATCTTCTTAGAAGGAAAGCTTTTAATTCCGATTCCGTAATTCTTCTACATGCAGTAGGTTGGGATCCATGAAAATTTGTTGTTTGCGTAGCTTGGCTTGCACTTTCAAAGGGATTAGCCCTTAAATAACCTACAAGAGCTGCATCCTCGGCTACAGTTGTAATTCTTGGCCGGCTAGATCCAACTTTCCTTGATAGACTTCCTTCTTGCTCCCAACGGTTTTTTACAGTCATGACTGTACTTTAGTTAATATTTAATTGCTGAGCTACTACCCATATCGAGTATCCGTCTTCAATTTTTGTTATTATTCGTATCTTTTCAACTTCTGAAAGTTTACCAGGCATTTCATAAATATGCATATGACGGATTATTCTCTATAATTTGACTTTTAACTAACAAAAACATTATGGCCCGTATTCTGATCTCATATTTAAATTTGACTTTTAACTAACAAAAACATTATATGGCCCGTATTCTGATCTCATATTTAAATTTAACGTCATGTTTAACTACCATGGCAACATCGTGTATCTCTGTTATACACATATAAAATTATATAAAGCTATATCGTTTTATGTTTACGCTAAACACGACTTTAGTTAGAGACAACTTTAAACATGAGGTGAGAATACGGCCCAGTTTCTATAGATACCAAAGCCCGATCACTCTGCTCAAAAACAACTGTACTAGATTTTATTGCATAGAACATAGAACTGTACAATGTACAACCATTTTTTACTAAAAAGCACTTTAAAACTGAATCAATGATTTTTACTGCAATTATGAAACTCATTTTTTTAACTGCGGAGAAGCCTTCAGAAAAAACGCGCAATAATAACTTACATAAATTTTGATTGATATTTAACTTATTTCAAGAAGAGTAAAAATTTAAATTTGCCACTTAATGTCTAACTTTGCTTACAGTCCAGTATTTTAAAAATAGATGGCGCTTGCTGTGCAATTGCTTTCGTTATTCGTTAACCACAACACGACAGAGGTAAACAAATCAGTGCGGAAGACTAAGGTAATAATACCGGAAGATTAGTAAGTACGTTATATAAATAAGTTAGTTTACATGAAAACGAAAAAATGGCGAGCACGGAACAAATTGGATTGAACAAAACATGGGAATTATCATTGTATGAGTTGCATCGAACCCCACAGGATGCTATCGTTGACAATACTGAAATAGCAGTGTCCCCAAGAAGTTTACACAGTGAATTAATGTGTCCAATATGTTTGGATATGCTTAAGAAAACCATGACAACAAAGGAATGTTTGCATCGTTTTTGTTCTGATTGCATTATTACTGCTCTACGATCGGGCAATAAGGAATGTCCCACTTGTCGCAAGAAATTGGTTTCAAAAAGGTCATTGCGACCAGATCCGAATTTTGATCTGCTTATTTCGAAGATATATCCTAGTCGAGATGAATATGAAGCGCATCAAGAACGCGTTCTTGCAAAATTAAACAAGAGCCATTCGCAGGCTGCACTTGTTAATTCAATAACCGAAGGCATTAAACTTCAAAGCCAAAATCGACCCAATAGGTCCAGGAAAAATAATGAAGAGCGAGAACAAGCTGGAGAATCGAGGGCAAACCCTGAAACACAAAGCAGTGAAAATGTAAGTTTTTTTGTATATATTATGACATTTAAATAGAACTGTGTTGTTTACAGCCGAATACTGCAAATACAGCTGGTGCAAACAGCAGCAATGCCAGCAATGTTCCTAGTAATATTCCAACTAATGTTACTGCAGTAAGTAACGTGGCCAGTAGTAATAATCAGAGACTTCCAAGTCCAGCACCTCAGTCTGGTCGCAGTACTCCTTCACAACCACCAAGCCCAGTTTCTTCAAATGTAAGTTCTATCAGTAAATCATTAGGGAAGCGACCAAAGAGTAACATGACATCCGAAAGAAGTGAGGAAAGCGAGTCGAGTGAACGCACAGAACAAACCGACACTGAAGGTGAAGGCCCTTCTGAACCTACAACTTTGAATGAAATCGAATTGGTATTCAAGCCTCATCCAACTGAAATGGCTGGTGATAATCACTTAGTAAAAGCACTCAAAGAAAATTCAATACGATATATAAAAACAACAGCCAATGCTACTCTCGATCACTTACACAAATACTTGGCAATGCGTTTGACAATTGATTTGGATTCACAATTGTCACAAACACATAATTTGTTAAATTTCTGCATATACATTTCGCCTACTACAGGGCAGTATGTGCAATTAAATGGTAATCAAACGCTTGGTCAAGTGAACGATAGGTATTGGAAAGTTAACAAACCCTTGGAGATGTACTATTCATGGAAAAAAACATAGAGAATACGAAAGGGGGTTAAATAAACCCCCTAATGCATTTATCTTCATTCGCTTTAGAGGATAGCTTGTGCTTTTCATTGATACTTTTTTTTTAAATAAAATGTTTAATAATGGTTATAAACTTTTGTTATATTTTTATTTCTAGGCTTTTTTTGACAGTAATAGGTGTTATACCAGTATCAAGCACATATCTTGCAGCTAAGTTTTTGGTAGTTTTAAATTAATCTCATCATTATAGTTACTTAAACTGGAATGAACCTCCAGTAAGAATTATTTATCCGATAAATTTAAATTAAAAACTTGTAATGTAAAATTCAGTCCGTATTTGTTTAAATTTGTTTAATTATATTCTGATGAAATATTATATGTAATCACAATAACAATTATAAATGTTTATTCTGAAATGTGTTTTAGTTGTTAATAACCCATTTTCTAACTATGTATTTTAGGCTTGTTGTAGAAAAGCCACACACTTCACATCACCTTCCACACGATAAAATATAAGAAGTTGCAGACATACTAAATTAGGGAAAAAATAAATATCTAATATTCATACTTATTTTAAACAGGAGTAAATTATGAGCAGTTTTACGTGGTTTTACCTCTTGTTTTAAATCAATAGCCTAAAAGTACTGAAAACAAATCTGCAAACAGTTGTTCCAATGTAAGAAGTTTCAACAAAGGTGTTACGTGTGAATACTTTTTACATCACAGAGATTGGCGTTAAGCACGATT
This sequence comes from Melanotus villosus, assembly GCA_963082815.1. Taxonomy (NCBI): domain Eukaryota; kingdom Metazoa; phylum Arthropoda; class Insecta; order Coleoptera; family Elateridae; genus Melanotus; species Melanotus villosus. The sequence goes on from OY720424.1 coordinate 29,919,807, forward strand.
AATAATTCTTTTGGAACAGTAAAATTGATATATGGATCACATTAGCTAAATTTAAATCAGTAGTAATAGTTAATCTATTTGGTAATTTAGTTGTTTAAAAACTGCACTGTCAACTGAAGGTTTTAAAATAAAATTAAAAATCACAGTTATGTTGTAAAACAGTAAAACTAACATTTAAGGCTAGGAAATTTGACGACAAAATGCAGTGTCGAAATCATTAGGTATTTTATTATACATTTTTCCACATACAGAGAGCACGTAAAGGTTGGAATAAATTCGATAAAATATTTATTGGGCAAGTAAGAAAATAATGCTGGGACACGTCGATTTTCTTTTTTAGATGCGCATTTTATAGTATACGTATATTTTTTATTACGTCATCCCTGTTCGAGTTATGACGTCATCATCAGTTTTTTTAAATGGAAATACCCTCTTTTGATAGTACCATTTAAAAGAGCGCATTTTTCTGCGTATAGACGCCAAATTTTATGGTATGTTACATAACAATATTTTCGAGAAATTACTACCACAATTGTTGCACCATTTTTTATTGGCGGCGCATTAAATGCTGAAAAACATTTGAATTTTTTACAACAACAGGTAATTCCCGCGCTTGTAGCACTATATCCAAATAATCAAAATCCCCAAATGCCGGACGAATAAATATGGTACCAACAAGATGGCGCGTCACCACATGATTCACAGATTGTGCCTGATTATCTGAATCGCCAATAGATGGATATTGTCAAGAGGTGAATGATATGCAATTTCAACATTTAATTTAATGGGTTTTAGTTGTATTTATTATTTCTTCTATTGTTATTTCATTACAGTGTTATGAATTCTAAAACGTTTTTTTTCGAAAATATTGTTATGTAACATACCACAAAATTTGGCGTCTATACCCAGAAAAATGTACTCTTTTAAATGGTATTATCAAAAAAGGGTGTTGCTATTTAAAAAAACTGATGATGACGTCATAACTCGAAGAGGGATGACGTAATAAAAAATATACGTATACTAAAAAATGCGCATCTAAAAAAGAAAATCGACGTGTCCGAGCATTATTTTCTTACTTGCCCAATAAAGATTTTATCGAATTTATTCCAACCTTTACGTGCTCACTGTATATTTAAGAAGGTGTGCTGATAAGACCGATACACATTTTATTCGGAAAAAAATGTTATTATAATAATAATAATAATAATATATTAGCCCAATTTTACATACATATGTTTAAAGTTGTCATATACAAAATATACAAACACATACATTTTCAACATACACGCATATAAACACATAAGCTATTATTACTTTTAAAATCTAGTAATACCTTTACTGTGTGTCATTTAGGTAATGAAATTGAAATCTAAAAACTCCTGCATATTATAAAAAGCTTTGGCTATTAACATTTCCTTTAGTTTTGCTCTAAGTTTTCTAAGTGACATTTCTTGAAAATAAACAGGCATGTGGTTAAAGAGTTTTATGGACAAATAATTTGTCACAAATGTATAGTTCACGTCAAATGGCGCCTGCGTCCTTGCTAATTGCGTCTTGGCTAAATGAAGCGGTAAGGCCTTATATCATATACCTACTATCTTTTTCGCCCTGTATCTTCGAAACAAAGCGGCTTTTCAAAAATCATCAAAGGACAAAATATTCTTAGAATATTCCAGGGAATAACCCCTTGAATTTTTGACATATGTTTAATAAACACCCTCCCATCTACCGTCACTTTGCATTATTTTTATTAGTTCGTTAAGCTTTGTCGCGATCTGCATGGTTGCGATAGCTTCTTATAGTTTTTCTCTTTTAATCGTATCATTCGCTTGCTTCTAATATTTGTATATAAAAAGTAAGTACATAATTATAGTAGTATATTCTGGTCACAACTTGTTGTTATCACTTGTTTTACAGTGAAGATCTGATCCAATATCGACCTGCTCGTCCTAAAACCCGCTTTGATATATCCCCAGAAGAGTATCTTCGTGTTTTGGTATTATGTTTCGTATCATTATTGCCAGAATTTTGTACACAACATCCAGCAAAGCTATACCCCTGTAGTTGTCGCATAACATCTTGTCCCCCTTCTTATGAACTGGATACAGTACTGCCATTTCCCCTGCTCTGGCATTTTCTCTGTATTCCATACTTCAAGTATTAGTTCAGATGGTTTTTGTTGCAATTCTTGTCCGTCCACCCTAATGAGTTCAGGAACTTGTAGAAGTGTGGGTGCTTCTGCTTCTTGCTCGTTTATTTTGTCTAACTGATACTCTTGTTCCTAATACTGTTGTACCTTTTCAAAATATTGGGCCCATCTATTAGTTTTATTATTTATACCCCCTAATAGTTTGCCACTTTTGCATTTCCAGTAAACCACTTTGCTCTGGTATCTTTGTTCTTCGTTTTTAACTTCTTGATAAAAATCCTGTAGATAAGGCTTTCCTAATGTAAGCATCTTATATATTTTCAATCACCTTCTCTGATAATTGTCTTTTGTACATATAGTAGGATGGGGCAGAAGTACGCACTTAACGTTTGACGATGTACAAAAACTTTAAATAAGTATCGTATGTGCTACACATTCACTTTATAAACTGTGAAGGGTCTATACAAACATTTGATATTAAATGTTAAAGTTCATATCTGAATTTTACTTATTACTGAAAAGATGGATGGTTGTACTTCCGTACTTTTGCCCCACTAGTAAGGTGGTGGGGCACGCACATCCTCTGAAAATTCAAGTTCTCTGGGCCACTTGACGTTGAGACAAGCCGGTTTGCAGCAACTCCTTGGCTCTTCCAAATATCACAGGTGTGATGGGATTGCATCCAGATTTCAGTTTAGGTATATGTTCTAAAAAAGTGCGAACTTTTGCCCCAATTGAAATTTTAAATTTGGCACCACAGAGTTTTAACAATGACTATAGAAGACGCTGTAGGTCACCTTCATATTTAAATATGGCTGGTGCGTACTCTTATCCGCCGCGAACTTTTGCCCCATCCTACTCTGCATGTCTTTTTTTCTTCCCTTCTAGTCTTTCTATACCTCTCTCTATTTCTTTCACCATTACACATCTGCATTTCCAACCTTGTTTAGTTTCTATAACTGACGGCTTTAAAAAGCGTTGCCGTTCATCTCTCCATATGCCTGTGGTGTGCGTGTCAAACAGCCTACAGACATAGGGGACCTACAGCTTGGTGTGGGCTCCGAACCACGGAAGTACTTGCACTTCTACTCTAGAGAGGACTTACTAGGCAGAATACACCTAGGTGGTTTTACATTGCCTTGCGGTGAAAGCGGTCGGGTGTTTTCGGTGTAGGTATATGTGACCCTGGGAATCGAACCCGGCCAACCTTCGTGGTCAGACGCACGCTGAACCAGCTGAGCCATGACCGCCCGTCCTCTTTGCTTAAGCTAAGTAAACAAAAAAGCAACCAAACTTGAACAAATAGAGCAAAGAAAATAAAGGAATCTTGTTTAAAAAGGTTTACAATAATTATAAACTATGTAATATATTTATACGTGTTTTAGAGTTTACGAGTTACCAGTTGTACACTGAGAATGACAACTTAGTTGCCAAAATATGTATTTGTTTATATTAATTATTTTTGCCGTTTTACATGGTATTTGATGCTCTCTATTGAATCATACCACATGATCCGTTCCTTGGATTAAACCAAATATAAATCAGATTAAGCAAGTGTTTGTTTAATTCTAACAATTTTAGTGTAGTTAAATTAGTTCAAATACTTAATCACTCCAAATATATTGTTAAATAAACAATTTACAGGGAAACCAAGCACGAGTTTAGCAATCTCGTTACACTATGATATAGAATAATTAGTGTCGGTTTTATCGAAAAAGTTGTAATGACAAATTCTTGCAGTTGCTGTAAAATTTCGCAAAACATTGGAAAGAAACTGTCATTCGATAGAGAAGTTCTGATTGGTGAAGTATTTAGATGCTGAGTGACACCATATCTCGGTTCTTGAAGTAAATCATTTTGAAACAAAAAGGGCTGCCAAGTGGACGACCAAGTATCCATAACTTGGAAATTCCCCACCATTAATATTGAGTTGTTTGTATAAATAAATAAACCCAAATGGAAAATTCGTTTAGGCTCTGCAAAAGTCAAGTAGAGACTTTTGCAACTTAATTGTTATAAATTAAAACAAACTTAATTTCACAGTTACTCAGTTCCACAATCATTACGCTGGAAAGTTGTTACTTATTTGTTTTTATTGCCATAGCCAACAGCGAATCAGTTTCCATGGTCTTTAATATGAGAAATAGAAAAATATCATACTAAAAGTTGCAGAATACGCATGTTAAAATACAATAAATTCAAAGAATATTAACAGTAATTTAACCATTCTTTGACAAAATGATAACTTGTTACTATGTGAAATATTATCGTTTCTTGTTTGCAAGTAGCAGGAAATATTATTAAAAGGGAATTAAGAAGGAAGCTCACAACAAATATTTACACAATTAATTGGTTAATTTAATGAATTAAAATGAGAAACACAACTTCTACATTATTAATCAACCAAATCCGTTAAAAAATAAAATACCACAATAATATGATTTTCTCATCTTCAGTGTTCTCTTTCTGCTATAATTTTTTTCTTTGGGAAGCCGTGTCGAAAAATTAATTTAGCAATGTTTTTATAACCAACGGCAAGCATTTTCAGGCGTATTCGTTATTTTTTTGTAAAGCCTAAAGCAAGAGTTAACGTGAAAGAATGCGTATTTAATTTTTTAGTAGTACTTAGAGGTCGTTCAAATTTTGTTATTTATTTGATTGTTATTATAGAGTCGGCATCTATTTTTTAAAAACTCAACACTTCTCTGATTAACAAGATCGAATTTGTGTTATTACTAAATAGCGGAATTATACACGTAAAAGTAATAAACTATACTTAGGCCCGGTTTTTCAATCGATGGTTAACTCTAACTAAAAGTTTATAACTATAGAAATAATTGTTGCAATAATGGTAACCGTGACTTTTAACCTTTAGTTAGAGTTAACCATCGATTGAAAAACCGGGCCTTAGTGATATTCTAGAAACGAGACGGAAGCTTTAGGGCAACTTGTAATTAGTATAATAAAAAAGAAATTCCAAGGTTTAGAATCATAAACCTTATTTAGATAAACAATTTAATGTATTAGTAACTTTTTTTATTATTGTTAATACCTAAATTTTATTAATGAATTTCATCATGCTGGACTGTTTGTAAAAAGTCAGTTAAGGTTTAAAATAAACGGTTATTAAAGAAAGTTTGGTACCTTTAGAAAATCACTTATCAAATTCAAAATACTTTTTTAATTTGAATTAATAGTTTGGCTATAAATAGAAATCCACAGTTAACAACAAAAAACGAATAAGTAATTTCAAATAATATTTCATTTTTCCAAATTAGGTAAGTTTCTCAGTAAATCAATACAAAATAACTATTGATCTCTTTATAATGAAATAATGACGAACGACAAAATTCGAGAATAAAAAATATCTGAAGACTGATTAGAAGAACCGATCTCAATTTTTTAAAATTCATCAATCACAAATTTCTAAGTGTAATGAACCACAAAACACATGTCATTAAAATTAGGAACGCCCTCGTCAAATCATTTTCAAACAGGCACACATCGTGACTGTCGAAAACACAAGTCGCGATCATCCTAATGACTTCAGCAGTTAATTGTATGCATATTTATGGAGAGAAGGACAACCTAAAGCTAATGGGGCTCTCATAGCCGTCTGGCTAACAACCTAACAAGAGTTTATTTGAAAATGACTAATGGATCTTAAAGTTCTGCCAGGGATATATCGCTTATTTATGATTTGTTATGTGTCAGATCATATCGTTTTCGAAAAAGATCAAACTATAACCAGAAATTGCAAAGATTGCGTTTTACAAACTTGTGTCTTGTTGTTCCCGGAAATTATGGCCGTGGCACTTTTAAATTTTTGAAGTTTAAAGGCGTCCTCTGCAAAACTAGAATATTAGAGAGACAAACTGATAGAAAACAAAGATAAAACGTGGGAATGGACTTGCCGTTTCCTTCTTTTAAGTGGTGTAAAATTTCACAGAGAAGTGCCGATATTTTAAGTAAACACTGAATGACTTAAAGATATGAAATCCATGTTTGTCTTTTTTTCGGATCTCAGTTGGTTTTGGTACTAAAGCAACAATAATTTGTTGGTTTTTCTGAAAACCAGTATAGGTTACGATACCGAAATTTAAATTAAACATACCTAAAAAAATAATTACTTAAATACAAAGTAAAACTTTAAACAAGCGGGGCTTTTAATCATTCACAATAATTGCCATTTCAAATTATTAAATATGCTAAAATATGTAACACTAAAACGGCAGTTAAGATTTCTTCATAAGTTTTTAATATTATTAAAATTTTTGGGTTGATTTGTTACATTTTTATTTTTATAGGTTGTCGTTACCCATCTTCTTTGTTAGTAATAATAATAATTAATAAAAATAAATTCCTTCGAGATTACTGTTGCTTATCTAATTTATTACAAAACCTTTTTACGTAACACATTTTACGGATATGAAAAATATCAACAATGAAGAAGAAAAATTTGAGCAAAATATCGTTAAGAATATAATTAATGACCGAAACAGCATCACATCGTATATGATTGCATAATCCCAAACTTAGAAGACATTACAGACGTAAATACACATCCCAATTTTTTCAAACTTTAATTTTTAAAGACCAGCGAAGAACTAATGGACACAAAAAACTAACTTTCAAATTGTTATGATTAATGATCATAGGATGCGCTTGTGCTTAATGTAAATTATATGGCGGTACTATAAAAACATGAATTAATGTAAATAATATGACCTTGACTTCGCGATCCACCACAGACGACGAAATGTAGAATTTAATTTTTAATCTTAGTTTTATGGATTAACTTCGTTTTTAAAAACTTTGCATTAAAATCATTGCCATTCCTTTTTGTTTAGAAAATTAAGTGCTAAAAAAAACCACTTACTTTCAGGTTTTTACTAAGGGTAATGAAAGGATAAGATTGATAAAATTAGAATATTATAAAAGTGAAGTCAGACATTAATAATTAATGCCTTGCTACTGTAACTGTAAAATCGACACGCTGAGCTCATAAAAAAAAAATAGATAATTGTTTTATAATAATAAGACGCCTTCGTGGTACTGGACAGACAAGAAACCAACTGCTTTTGATATTGTTTGTATTCTATTCAACTCTGTTAATTATTTTCACACATAAAAATATACTTGGTAGACAAAAGATGAAATGAAATGGTTTTATTATTTACAATAATTACAAGAGAAGCAACATTCTACAGTAGTACTGTTAGATTATTAGCGCAATGTAGCTAAAAATAACTTTTCTAAATACAAAATTTTAGTTTAACTACTGACTATATTTATTTATTGATTACCTTGTACACAAATCTGTAAAATCCTTAATGCAGAAAGCGGAAGCTTTTAGTTTCCGATTTTGTGGACATTGCTTCTGTATTCGTCTATAGTTTCAGTAAAAGCTAATAAACGTACCAAATAATCTTCGACTCTACACTTAAATTTTTCCTAACAGATGTTAATTATAATATATTGTTTGTACAACACATGGGTACAATGCATTAGAGTAGTTAATGATCCTATTGACTGAAAGTGTCATCAGAAGTTCCTATTAAGTTCTCTTTTAGATGAGCCGTTAAAAAGGCTATTAAACTTCAGAAAAAGCAATTTAAGTAAGTGTACAAAACAATGGACCACACAGATTAAAAATTGAACCCTAAATCGTATTACCCATTCTACCTTTCCCTTACCACCATAATTAATTCCTTTATCCTGTACTCACTATCGCATTAATGATAAATGAAAACAGCTCCTTAATTTGTCTAATCTGGCCGCCCCATCTGAGTAAAAGAGGGTTGGAAACTGATGACTCGCATCTGAAGGGAGTTAACAGCACCACCACAAGGGCAAACTATAGGGGAAATAGATGAACTAATACAAGGTACTACCCCATATTTTAGGGGAAAAGTTGTGATTTCGGATCACCTAGGGCAAATCTTTGTCCAAACACTGATCGAGAGAAAAGAATTGGTGGTGTCTTAGTTCGGAAATTTAATTACAAGGAACAGACAATGATTTGGTAGGTAAACCATTTGTTACGTACTGAATTAAAAGACAATTGGGCGTTGGTTTCCGTCAATTCTTGTAACGATTCATCAAATGATCAATTAGTCCGTCGATACTTTTTATACCAAACGCAGATAGTAATAGTGATGAATGTGCATTTATGATGATAAGACCACACCTTATAGATACGAACTAAACCTTCAATAATATAGGTCGATGACTTGTATCACGTGTAGCACCAAAATTGATGATTTATTACGAAAATGTTACTTTGAAAACTAATAACTTTAAATATCTAAGTGTTTATATCTTCACAAATTTTTTCGTTTTCATTTCTGATATTTTCATTTCCGGAGGAGTATACTCGGGCATTGTTTACCCCTTCGCGAATTATAGTTAAGGTCCTCTGTCTTTATTATTTTAATTCATAATTATACATATTTTGAACCTTTTTCTTTATAATACTAATATTAAATACAACCAGGTTTTTGTTTGGTAAAACCCTTTGCTGCCAAGGTTTTAGTCTACCTTTCCTAATGGATAATCCGGGTCTGAGTTTAATAACAAATATTTAAGCATAAATTCATGACACCTTTGTAAGGCAATTTAAAATATATTCGTGATTTAAACATTTTAGTATTTCCAGCTAAAGGAATAAGCTATGAACAACTAACTCACCTGAAGTTCCGAAGAGCTCCTTGCTTTAGGATTTTCGCAAGTACGCCTTAAAGCACAATCTCCTCACAAGTTGAATGGAAGCCAACTTGAGTTATAACATTACACTCACGCTCACAAAATTTAAAAATTGTTTATAACAACGGTGTCGTTTGATTAAAGAAAAATAATAAAGAATAATTTGAATTTCGCGCCTTTATTTTTGAAATTCAATAAGAAATGTAGCAGGAGAATAATATGCATAAACACATAACACGTATTCACTACAGTTGTACAAATTTCAAGAAGTATCAAAATAAATCTTGAAATGTGTTAAAAAGAGACGGGAATTGCTATTAAATTATGAATACCAAAGAAACAACGAAACTTGCTAAAGTTTAAACGTCAGTAGGCAATAACACTAATAACTAAGGAAGGACATTAATTTATGGTAAAGGAGGAGGAATTCTCAAAAGTATTCGAATTAAAGCAATTTTGGATGAAAATGTGTAAACTTTTTAACTTTCGGTGCCCCACCACCAGAGATACACAAAGACTTAAATTTAGAATTAGAAATCTGACCTTAAACTATAAAAAGTGCACCTATGCCTTTTAAATGTGTAAAGAATAATTTTTCGCTAGTTTTGTTCACTTAAAACAGTTAAAATCACTTTCAACACAAATAAATTGTTAATAACCGCCGGCAAATTGGCTAACACCGTTTGTCAATCACAATTGCACTGACTTTTGTTTTATTGCATTGTCTTATGGGAATATTTACAGATTTTTGTTTTACCGGCACTGTCTTTAAAAATGTACCTAAACATGTCGCATTATACGAAAAATTGATCATTTGAATCAATCAGTTGAAGAAAAATCGGTTTTTATGTTTATTGAGTGATTTCTTATGATCGCCGTTGATTAATTATCCACTTGAACTTAGTGAAACTTAATTATTTACCCAACCTCAATCTGTACATTGGTAGGATGCTTTTCGGGACCTTTTGTACGTTTTAATTATTAACTATTGTGTAGATTAGCCGTGAATTTAAATTGTGTATTCGTACCAAAGTTTATTGTAAATCTAGAAACAAAAATTAAGTGTATTTCTGTGATTATGTGCGTTCTCAGTGATGTAACTCTTAAGCTACGTTCACAACGAAAGCAACACATAGAAACATTGTGTTTATGTTGCTTGTTCCTGGAACTTTTTTCTGGATGTTTCTTGATGTTCCTTCTTGTTTATGGTTGCAGAAACAGAGAAACAGATGTTCCTACAAGTTGCGAGTTTCCATATTTAGCGGTAAATATCAAAAGAAATTTTGAAACATTGGTACCTAAACATTTTTGTTTCTCAGACGCAGTGTGGACATGTTGTAACTTGTTTCCGAAACTTTTGCGTCGCGTGTGTTTTTATGAAAGCAGTAAGCGACGAGTGTAGCGTGTAAGATTGTTGGAGTTAATTTATTAGGTATTAATAAAAAAAGATTAAAACATGCCTGATGATATTCTGATATTAAATCATCTTTCTTTAATAAACCCATGAGACGTACGACACCATGTGTCTTTCTTTCTAAAAGAGTCTGCCTAGTCCAACATTTACGGACTCCTTTTTCTGTTTTTTCAAAATAATAACAATTGCAGCTGCCTGTAAATCATCGTCGCCGTCGCACCACATTGTTTACGAATATTGAAACACACACTGTCCTGATGTAGACGGAACGTTTCTTGTTGCAGCAACACAATGATACTGTGACTATAAAATGAGTTTCCTTGGTGTAGACAGAATGTTTACGGTAATTTTGTTTTTGTTTCTGTTTCTGTTTCCATAGACAGGTTACGGAAACCAGCAACAAAATGTTCCTCTGTGTTTCTTTGGTATGGACATACCTTTAGGACTATACTCTACAAGTTGTTGAAGATGGGCCGTGTTGGTAAGTTTTCAATTTTAATCGAAATATAATTTGTATATTGGCGTTATTTATTTTGCTCACATGATTTTATAGTAAGTCACCTTCAGCTAGTGGAATATTAGAAATATAACTTACAAACTATAATATTGTAGTCACCCGAGATTTTGATTTATAAGCCCAAGAATTTATTTCAGGGGCGTACTGCTTATTTTACTCTTATTTATGTAGGTATCATTAATGTATGTGCTTCTTACTTGATCAAACAATACTTTATTGAAGCTTTAATACAAAATAATATTTAACAGATAGTTTCAATATTCAAAAGTCAAAATTAAAATTAAAAATTATAACTAAATCGAAAACCTAGCAACAACGATGCTCGCCACATTACTCCCCCCCCAGACAATCTCCGTATCTGCTGGGGAAATGTATACATGTCGCCCTTAACAGTATTTGAATTCTTGGATATGTCGTTTTTAAGAATTGATTTACCCAATATTTTCTTCGAAACATCTGAAGATGGTAAGAAAGCTGGTTTAAGTCTATCAATGGAAATGTTCTTCTTATTTCCATTGATGTCTACAAGGAAAAATTTATTTGTCCTATTTAAAACTTTATACGGACCCGAATATGGCATCTGTAATTTAGGATGTAAGGTATCGTCTCTTAAAAAGACGTGAGTGCAGTTCCGCAGCTCCTTAAACACGAAAATTTTCTCCTTGTGATGATGATCTGGTATTGGTTTGAGGTTTTGCATAGAGGTGCGTAGTTTTTGAGCAAAATTAGTGGGATTAAAAAAGGATTGACTACTAACAAAGAAATCACCAGGGAGTTTAAGTGTTTTTCCATAAACCATCTCAGCAACTGATACATCTAAGTCCGTGCAGACGGCTGTCCTTAATCCAAGTAGAACTATTGGCAGCGCCATTGCCCAGTTTTTATTTTCGTGGCAGCGTAAGGCTGCCTTTAAATGCCTATGCCGTCTTTCCAAAATCCCATTAGACTGAGGGTGAAACGAGGGGTTAACCGCGAAGGAAATCAAGTGTACAGATCCTAGGAAATCTCGGGAAATCTTAGGAAATCTTGGGAAATCCTAGGAAATCTCGGGCAATCTTAGGAAATCTCGGGCAATCTTAGGAAATCTCGGGCAATCTTAGGAAATCTCGGGCAATCTTAGGAAATCTCGGGCAATCTTAGGAAATCTCGGGCAATCTTAGGAAATCTCGGGAAATCTGGGGAAATCTTATGAAATCCCGGGAAATCCAAGGAAATTTCAGAAAATACTAAGATATCTCGGGAAATCTCAGGAAATCTTAAGAAATCTAAAGAAAGTTCGGGAGGTCTGAGGAGATCTCATACTAAATATAAATTGATTTTTCAATGTTTCATTGTGCACAATGCTAAAAATTACTGCGAAAATCTAAAATACTTTCGTGTCTGTAAATTCTTTTAAATATGGAATTAAAAAGTAATTAAGTATATTTATAGAGAGTCTAGTTAAAGAAGTAATTGTATTTTTGGGCAAAATGGCATTTAGAATGTGATTTGATGTAGAAAAATCTCTCATTGTTTCGCACCGTATAACAAAACTCGTAATTAAAGTTATTGAAATATAACTGAAGAAGTTTTGGTTTTAGATTTAGAGAAAATCGCGTACATCAAATTTCCTTATATGAAGATTTCTCGGATTTCCCGAAATTTCCTTGGATTTTACGATATTTCCACCTAGAAGTCGGTTGATCTCCTCGGACTTCCTGTGATTTCCTCGTACTTCCCATAACTTTTTCCAGTATTATATTATTTTTCTTGAAACTTCCTTAGACTTCTCAAGAAACAACAGTACGAAGCGAGGTACGAAGTGATACTTTGAGAACGAGTTTGAGAATTAAGAAGAAAGAAAATTTAAAAATGTCACATATTAAAAATGTTAGTTATGGATTGCGCTGACAGAAAGTGAATGGGTAAATCGGGGTAAATCGAGGGGTAAATTATATTTAACTTTAAGTTTAAATAAAGAATATATTAAAATAGTTACAGAGTATTACAGTATGTATTAAACATAAACAAAAATACTTATTGCGTAAAAACAAAATGAAATCTGATTGAAAATGATTAAGATAATAACTGTGTGAGGAAGTGAGTATGAATTATACAATCAAAATTCAAAATAGGAATTATGTACAATTTTCTTTCCGTTTCATTTCTCGGTATTTCTTTTTAATTGTCTCTCTGTCTCGTTTGTTCTGTGATAGACATAGGTGTAGTTCCACATAAACGAACTGGACCAAAAAATACATATTCAGGTGATACAATTTGAATATCATCCTTTTTTGGCCAGGTAAAAAGCCCTAGAGATTCTTTCAAAAACTTTATTTTTAAATTATCTTTCTCTAGAATTTCGAGAACTCGCCCAATATACCAATTTTCGGAATAATACACACAGTAATACGATCTAATTCCGTTTCAATTGTTATTTCAAAATTCTGCGCTTTTTCTAATGTATCAGATGCTGGTTGATTACTGGCCCCTCTGACTCGAATAGTTCGATCGGAACTCAACCTGTAAAGGTAAATTTTATAAATGTGGAACTCCGGTTTAGGAGCCAACAAAGCGAAGATTTTCGGATGGTTACAGACTTTTCTCGAATTTTGAGATTAACGAAAGGGCTTGTTTCGTTAATTTCTTCCTTTTCATGGTTTTTCATATTAAGGTGTTCGCCGAATTTACAACTTTCCAGTATTAAATGTTCGTTATTCAGAAATTCGTTCGGAACGTCACATGGTTCCTCAAAATCAGTTTCAGTCTCGGTTTCAGTTATACAGTTGTTCACTCGGATTGTAACGATATCATCAAGTTCGTTGTAATTACTAATTAAATTATCTTCTCGATTATCTCCATCGGTGATATTAGGTCTTCCTTCAGGCAGATGAAGTTTCATCCAAGAATTATTATCGCTGCTCAGTCCTAGTTCGTCACAATCGTTTTTAGCTTCTTCAAGAGCTTTCATTACCGTCACTTCTATTTCCTGATCTGTTGGAAAATAGGTATTATTACAGTCTTCTCGGTCTTCATTCAATTGAGTGTCAAATTTGGTTCTACGTTGTTCTCGTGGAAAAACATATTCTTTTGATAAATCCGTTGTGATATCATGAATGGTTTGAATTTTGTTTAATCTGACAGTTATGTCTTGCATGCTAAAATTCACTATTGTGGAGAATGTAGATGTAAGAGACCTGGTTGCTCGAAAAATTTGTTCACAAGCTTGAGAACTAAATAACCAAGGAGTAAATTCTGTATTTGAAAGTATTTCTTGCTCATCTCTAAACTTTCGTATTAATTTCAACATTACATGAGCATTTAATTCGATGCAGGTGTAACAATTTAGTGTTATAAAATTGTTAGTTACTGAATACTGTTCTGAATTTTTAATCCAGTCTCTCCACATTCGTAAAACAAATACTACATACCATAGCAAATATATTCTTGTTGTCGCAGAAACTTTCTTGTCTAAAAATGCTTTAAGCGTGTACCTCAGGAGCTTGAAATAAATTTGAGTGGCACGACTGTTTTCAACATTTTCTTGAAGAAGGTCAGAAACCATTTCCGAACATAATGAAATTGTGGCACTTTCTTTAGTAAGATCTACTGAAGTTTTTTCCACATCAGCTTCAGTCGGGACTTGAGTGATCCGCATTTGTTTGTTTTTGCCTTTCGACGTCGAATTCTGTTCAAAGTTTAGCCGATTTTTTGCATGCTCACTAATTTTTAGGATAAGTTTTTTATGCCCGAGCAACAGTTTAACTTTGGTTGGATTTGACTTGTAAATACCGTAATATTGTTCGTACTGATCTTCTGTAATTAAATCTTTTAAATCTGATCGGGCGAATTCTTCCAAACTGTTTAGGTCGTTTTCTGTTAAGTCCATTAATGATTATTATTTGAGAGACCGTTAATATTTAATAGGTTTTTGAGAGAAACTGGTATTATTACATGTAACTGTTTTTCGATATTTTCGAAAAAATTATCAACAGTAATTACATAAGTGGTTTTGATGATTTTAACTAGATTCACGAATCTTTATTGCTATGGAATTTCCTAATAGCAATAAAGATGAGTGCTAATCTAGTTAAAATTATCAAAAAAAATTATTACCACGAATGTAATTCGGCGTGATTATTTTTTAAACTACATATTACACAATGATGACATCAAAGCTAACTTTTTATGCATTTATTTAAACAAAGATCCAATCACAGAGCAGGTATTTCTCTGTGATCCAATGAAACAACGTGAAAAAATTATCGCTGTAATCAGCTACTAGCTAATTATCAGTAAAATTTTGATGCTATTGGTCGATTTGAATTTTTTTCTCATTATGATTGGCTGACAGGACTGTTTAAAAAATAATCATCAGAATTATTCTCAGCCATTTTAAAAGAGTAGGCAACTGTTGATCAAGCACAGCACACACAGGAAAAACTTCTTCAGACACAGATGCTAAGTCAAATGTCAAATCTACCGTAATGCTTTGTAGGAAGCGCAATTTAATTATGTACTTTGAAATTAATAAATGATTGTCGAAATATATACTAGCAGTGCCCGATTTACTTTAGGTGCCGTCGGGAACTAACCGACTAACATCGAAAAACGCCGGACCTTTTTCCCACCCCGACATCAACTGCATTTTTAAAATAACCTTTGATTTTTACAAGCAGAAATATCTCCAGATGTTTTACAATCCCCAATCAATCAAAGAACAAAGAATGGTTAGTTTTTGGTCGCGTGTAGTCGTATATCACCTACTCAAAAAATGCCGCCCCAAGTCATACTCTGCTTGAGGCGATCGCCTCCCCGCCTTCCCCTCGCGCCGACCCTGTGGGTACATCCTCCAGTTGTTGCCAGTAATTTATAACTAATACTGATTCTCTGACATTTTTACGATTTTTTCATCATTATTATTATTGTAATTAAAATTAAATAAGTTAAGTTTATTTCATTGTGAGCAACTCAAAGTATTCCTTTCGCTTTTTGTTCGCGAAAAAACGAGAAAATATCTTAGTTGTGGGCCACACGTATAATATTCAACCCTCATAATTTATTTAAATTTCAACTGACACTACAAGTAACGTGCATATTGCAAATCTATAAAATTACTTTGAAGGTTTCGCGTATTTTAGAAGAAATCACGGGAAGTTCGAGGAAATCTAGGACAATTCCAGGAATTCTTGAGAAATCTCGGGAAATCACAGGAAATCCCAGGCAACCTGAGGAAATCTCGGGGAATCTCAGGCAATCTTAGGAAATCTCGGGCAATCTTAGGAAATCTCGGGCAATCTTAGGAAATCTCGGGCAATCTTAGGAAATCTCGGGCAATCTTAGGAAATCTTCGGAAATCCCAGGAAATCTTGGGAAATCCGAGGAAATCTTGGGAAATCCGAGGAAATCTTTAAATGAGGAAGTTTGGTGTACACAATTTTCAGTCGCGGTTAACCCCTCGGGGTGAAACGATGTAGTTTTGTTGTGCTGGATACCGCACAAACTTGTTAACTCCTTGAATATAGCAGAGGTAAATTGACTACGTTAAAAAATGTTTTAGCTACTACCTCTGCCGAAATTTCGGCAATTGGCCATGCCTCAGGCCAGCGTGTGTGTCTATCGATACAGGTAAGGCAATATTTGCATCCCTCAACGTAGGGTAATGGGCCAATTATGTCGAGATGAATATGTGAAAGACGCTCATCTGGAGCGGTGAATGATTGGATAGGGCTCCGATTATGTCTAGTGATTTTGGCTTTCTGGCAACTGAGGCATTCTCTGGTCCAGCGAGCGCAATCTTTCTTCATTAACGGCCACACGAAACGTTGCTGAATTAATCTGATTGTGCTCTTAACACCTGGGTGGGAAAGGCCATGCAAATTTTCGAAAATCTGTTTTCTAAACTTTTCGGTAACGAGGGGTCTGGGATAACCTTGTGAAACATCGCAATATAACACTAAAGAATTTTTATCCGAAATTTTGAAGGTTTGAATCCTTAACGAAGAATTCATACGGATGTTATTAATGAGTTCCAAAAACTGCAGCTGATTCTCTGCGAGTTGTTCCAAGTCGACGGCCACCGGCCAGTCAAGTCTATTAATTCGCGATAACGTATCAGCCACGATATTGTTTTTCCCAGAGATGTGTTGTATATTTGTGGTAAATTGAGAAATACAATCCAAGTGTCTCGATTGACGTGGTGAAAGACTGTCAGATTGCTTACTGAATGCGAATGTTAATGGCTTGTGATCAGTAAACAAGACGAAAGGCCTTCCCTCCAACATGTGTCTAAAGTGCTTAATTTCCAAATATGCTGCTAAGAGTTCACGATCATAAGTACTGTAACGTTTTTCTGTATTCGTTAACTTTCTTGAAAAATAACCCAATGGTTTCCAATCGTTATTTTGCCTTTGATGTAAGACAGCCCCGACGCCAAAATCAGAGCCATCTACCGTTAAGGATAACTCATGTGACTGCAGCACTCACTATCGTTCGTGCTGCAAACTTCACATTCGTGTGGCAAACGCAAGCTTTCAACACTTGTATTACAAATTACTATTTCTACTCCCACCATGGAAAGTGGGCTTTTCAGACTTCGTCTCCATAGATACGTGTATTGAAAATAAGTGTTTGCCGAACAAGTGTAATTTTTCCACATTTTGATTTGCGTGCGGAAAGTAGTTTTTCCGCACGCAAATAAAAATGTCAGATTTTGCAGAAATATTTAAATTTTTTTATGGAAATGTAGTTGTAGAAAAAATAGCGTGTAATACATGTGTTGAAAGTTTGTTTTTGCCACACTAATGTGACTGCAGCACGAACGATAGTGTGGCAAACGCAAGCTTTCAACACTTGTATTACAATATACTATTGCAACACACTTTCATAGACGATTCACAACAAATGGAAGAGTTTGACACCACTTTTATTTTGCTTATTTTGCTTTTTTTTCGCATTTTCTGCATAACTGCCTATTTAGTGCTTTTTTATGCTTTATATTGCTTATTTTGGCATTTTTTCTAATTTTTTTTTAGTGCATTATATTTTTTATGTATGAATAATTTTAAACATCAATTTTTAAAATATAAAAAGAAGTTTCTCTATTTACAAAAACATTTTGACGGATCGGAGGCAATCTTTTTCTTCAGAAAATTTAGAAAAGTATTTAATTATAAACTGTTTTCGTTCTAGTACTCATACTCTTGATTAATCGTGCTTTTTTGTACAATAGCGCTGTATTAAGCATATTGTATTTATTTTTATTTTTATTAATTAAATACGCCGTTTGAACGTTTTAAGGTTCTTTTTTATGTAGAAAGGTATTAGTATTAGGTACTAATTTTTCAGTTTTTCTGTATAAACTAGAAAAATAAAAAAAAATTATTTTATACAGCTTTTTTGACAGCTTATTTGAGCTTTTATTTCGCTTTTTTTACAGTTTTAAGTGCTTATTATAAGCGCTTATTTCCCAAAAATAAATGTTTTTTTTTCCGCGCTCTAGTTATAAGTTATAACAAATTCCCAGAATTGCGTTTTTAGTTTTTGTAACAATTAGTTCAAATATATTCTTTGTTTCTTCACAGCCGCCTATTAAAAACCATTCAATCCTATTGACGGACCCAGTATATGGTCATGTGCAATGTGTGCGGCCTATTCTGAGTTAGTAAAGAGTTTCAACATAATATAAGCATCCCGTATAGGGTGTGCTTCGAGTGTTATCCATTATAAAAAAACAATTCTTTAAATTACTGAATGAAAAACGTGTAAGTTAAAATTCTTTGTTTAGAAGATGTAGGGTGTTTTTCTTTTCTTTAAAGATAGTTTATGTGTAAAGTTGTGGTATATTTCTTGATGCTTTCTCTAGCTTTTCGTATTTGTTTTGATATTTTTATCTTCTCAAAATAAAAGGGGTGCAGAAGCAGGAACGGATCATTATTTAGTACTTTCAGTGCATTTTACCAAGAGGAAACAGAAAGAGGAGTAACACGACATCTTAAGTACAACTTTAATAGGGTTAAATACGATAAAATCAGGGAAAAGTTCAAAAGTTATATGATAGAGAAAGGAAATAGCATTAACTTTAATGGGACCATTGAAGTGGCATGGTAACAATGCAGTGCATGCAATAGAATACTGGGTACCACTATTGAACGTAGCAGGAAGAAATTGATAAGTGATGTAACTTGGGATACGATAAAAGAAAGAAAAAACATAAAATGAAGAAAATTAGCTGCCAAGAATATTGAGAAGCAAGAAGAAGAGAGAGCAAAAAAGTATGTAAAGATCAGCAAACATAGCAAAACAGCATCCCGGGCGGATAAAAGGAAATATGTTATAGGGATAGCTATCGAGGCACAAGAAGCTGCAAATAAGAAAAATTCTAGAGCGTTATTCAGTTTATTCACAAACATAAGGAACCTATCTAGAAGAAAAAACACAAAATCCAATTATACAGGGTGTCCCAGAATAACTGTTCCTAATTTTCAGAAGTGATAGAGGGCGTGTAAATGAACACCTTTTACTAATAAACTAGTGTTCGGAAATACTTCCGTATCGAGATAATACGACATTAAGGAAATGAGTACTTGAAAATAATCTCAATGTGGAAAGTAACGCATGCATGCAAAATCGCTGCAGATAGTGAACATTATCCATGGCAACAGAAAAGTAGTGACATTTTGTTCGTTGTCAGTCGTGTGTCAATTTTGTATGTCGACAATGGCGGCCGTAATTTTGAACAATTTTTATAATTTTTGTGTAATACCATTTTCTTAATATTAATAATAATTGCAACCACTGGAAATAACTAAAATCGTTACTTTCCACATTGAGATTATTTTCAAGTACTCATTTCCTTAATGTCGTATTATCTCGATACGGAAGTATTTCCGAACACTAGTTTATTAGTAAAAGGTGTTTAATTACACGCCCTCTATCACTTCTGAAAATTAGGAACAGTTATTCTGGGACACCCTGTAGATAGAACGTTGCCGTGTACTAGGGAACAGCAGACGGCCGGTGGTTGAAATATTTCAAAGGAATGTTAAAAATTGGACAAGAAGATGTGGTTGAGATGCACGAAAATGTAGGTCAGAGAGCAGCAGAGCTTAATATTAGCGTCAACCCACCCTTTGAGGAAGCACTAGGAAAAGTCATTATGCAACTAAAAAATCAGATTAGATAACAGCAGAAATATTAAAATTAATATCGAAGTTACTGTTAGCTTGCTGAAAAAGTTAATGGACAAGATTTTGGGCAGAATGAAAGACTGGACGATTGGAAGATACCAAAGAAGGGTGATCTAACCAAATGCGGGAATCGGAGGGAAATTACACAGCTTAGTGTTGCGAACAAGGTGTTTTACAAAATTATTCGTAACAGACTACTAACTAGAAGCACTAGATAAAAAACTCCGAAAGCAGCAATGGGGGTTTAGATCACGTAGAGCATGCCTGGGTCATATTAGTAACTTCCGTAATGCTTTTAACAGCGTAAACAGGCAGAACATATGGACATCACTCAGAAATAAATGCGTTTCTCATAAAATTGATTAAACAGGGTTACAATAAATATGAATGTAGAATTGCCCATAAAGGAAAATTATCAGATCCTTTTGTAACCACAAATGGCGTGCGACTAGGATGTGTTCTCTCTTCTCCTTTGCTTTTCATAATAGTTTTGAATGGCGTTTTAAAAAAGGTACCAAAAAACAGCAAAGAGGAATTCAGTGAAGTCCCTTTGAAACCTTATGTATGATATCTGTTTATTAACACAATCAGCAAAACACATACAAGATAAAATTAGCAGGTTACAAGTAGGCGCAAGGAAAGTTGGTCTTCGAATAATACATTTAAGCCATAATTTAAGTCTACTCAGGCTAAACTTCAGCACAAATACCGACCCTAAGTAAGTAACACTGAAAATTATAATTAAACTATACTGGGTTTTAGTAATCGTGCTTTTTAGATTTTAGATTAATTAATTAGGCAAAAATCAAAATCTTTCCCAACGGTCATTAAACTTACACTTTCAGAAAAAAGTATCGAATTATATTAATTATTAATTTTATAATACCTCATACCAGAACTTAAAAAATAATTGTTATTACTAAAATTAGGAATAAGTAGTAAAAAATTTCAAACTACGTCGCTGGATTTAATCCAACAGAAACGTTATATTACGGAAATATGGAACAGGTTTCCGCCGGGGGTTGTTAAGTGTGCTTTTCATGTCGTAATTTATACGATTGTGAACATTTCTACCTCTTGTTGTTTTCAAGTACAATGTGAAGCATTATTTCGAGCATCATGTTTGTGTTTGATTTAATATAACGTGGCAGGCAACTATTATGAAATGTTAACTTCCTGTTTAGGAAACTAACTTATCATGTTAATGAATACCCTACCGAGTATTTATTTTTAAAAGTAATGCATTTTTAAACAATTTCGTTTTTGCTGGAAGGGGAATTAGATGTTGGTCGAAGATTTGAATATAAGAAGGTACTTCTTCTATTCAAATCTTCGACCAACATCGTACCGGTGATAATATGGATAAAAAGAAGTTCACGGCAATTTAATCAGCGAGCAAATTGATTAAAAAAACCTCTTATTAATGGAGTTTCTGAATTCAAGGCGGCTTTCTTATAAGAAATTAATTTTTCACATTAACCCTCATAATATTTCATAAATTTTGTGTTGTTAATCTTGAAGAACATTAAGAAACATTTCATTTACATTTACCCCATGTGCAATTTGAGACAAGCAAATAAATAGGGGGATTATTCTTAAGACTTAATTCATCACTTTCCCTTCATGTGCAACTGAAAGAAATTCAGTCTTAAATATATCTCAAGTAATTCAAACAGGGATTTTTAAATTTTGTATGGTGAACGTATACCTATGCTATACTTTTTACCCAAATGTTTCGGATTCATTTTTATTCCTTCTTGAATCCATATATATTTTTTTATTTGGAAAGAAGTTGCAAAGAAGCATCTTTTATGTTTATTAACTTGTGCATTTTGATGAATGATGTGACGAATTTTAAATGTCTGTACAACTCGGCCTTAGTATAAAAGAAAAGAATTAGATTAGTTAATTTTATTGAATCAAATCTATTTATCAAAAGATCAAAGGTTAAGTACATGAGAACGCGTTTGACGTTGCAGAAACATTAATAAATATTCGAAAACAAATTCATCAAGATGACTCAAAGGGCGCGTTTTCATTATTAAATTCTGTGCAGATATTCGCATAAAATATTACATACTGAACTAATTATCTGTAAAATATGAATAATAATCGTATGGTGGTATGCAGTGATTTACTAACAACTGTGATTATGTGCTTTCGTGCGCTAATCACAGTCCGCTTTTGCTGTTGATTAGAGCCCCTTTGGGATACAAAATTATGGGTTGTTAACCAGCTCGGTTCATTGTTTTAATGGGGCAAATAATGCATATTGCGCTATGACGGTAGGGTTTCAAGTGGAAGCTCGCGAGGGGCAAAAATCATTGATCAATTATGTTGTTAAGGGTAACAGGTACGCGAAGAATGAAATCAATGAGTCTCGACGTGCCCCCATGGAGCACCGGGATCAATAGCAAAACTGAATTTAAGTCCTAATGGCCCGAAATGGAATTGTGTAATGTCAAGAAATACTTCTTAATGAATTATGAGAGACGCTCGGTTATGACTTGTAAAATATTTATCACCCGCGGCAGTTTTATTTTGCGAGAAAAGCGCTGACGGATCTCAGTAGGGGTAAAACAGGACATGTTGGGTTGTTGGGTTTCATTTATAATTTATATTGTGTTGTTTGACCCTTGAGTCTCTTGAGGCATTCGAGTGTAATCTACGAGGAAGAAGAATACGAAAAATTCTTGTTTATTTTTACTATAATTTACTCCAATGGCGTGCTTCGTGGTTTTAAAATAAAAATTTAATTTTTTATTAATTTGGTAAATATTGTACTGAAATTCGGTAAGTCCAATGAATCAAAATTGATTCGTAATTGTATGTGTATTAAACAAACATCTTGACAGTAATGCCCAAATCTGGCGAAGTTCCAAATAAGTAGGAGCAGCGCCGAAAGATATATGTAAGTGTTCAGGATAAATCAGGAAAGTTTTTAGATATATTAACTCAGAAAAGTAGCTTGTGATTTGTTAACCAAACCATTTGGTTCTTTAAAATAATCAAGCAAACACTAGAATAAATGTTAGTGGAAATTGTCTGCTTTGTTATTATACACCAAATAAGTTTTCGAATTACTGGAACCCTACAATTTTCTCTTTACAGATTCCTTTCTTTTTCCGCGAATATACGATGTCTCGACATACTTTTTACCAAGCATGTTGTCTTAACTGAATTCTACAGAAGTCATTATGTGGCATTATTAGTCGTTTATTATTATTTTCGGTTTGGTCGAGTTCTTCCATATAATATTTCTTATGATGGAAGCATTTTTGTATTTCTATTTTCTATATTTCGTCGACTGAGCAATTAAGTTTACAAATCTCGGGAGATCTGGTATTTGTTCTTTACAAAACTACGTAGGCAGGAAATGGAGGGATTACATATTTTCTCCCTTGTGGATTTTAGTCCAAAACTGCTTACTTGTAACGGTGACTCACATCCATTACTAGTTTAGTCCCTCCAACTCATGCGATTATCACATTAAATCAAATTCCGTAACTCCACATTTCTTCATTATTTGATTTTACTACTGACGATCATTTTGTATTAAGACATTCGTTATTAACGTACAGTTTGGTCACGCTAGACTGGTTCGTCAGGAAATACAAAGGAATTATCATTTGAATGAGAATGTTATGTTTTGTAAAATTATTATACAAATTCGATAATTGTTTAAGCTAAAAAGTATGAGAAAGTACTTCCTAAAAGGAATTAATTTACAAAATTAATCAATTTGTAATTTAAATAAAAAATCTGTCATACTTTCGATTTCCTAATTTTTAAAATCAACATCAAAAGCTCGCAGAAAAAGAAACCTTAAAGATTCCATATGAAATGAAAAGAAGATAACTGAAAATGTTAGCGCTTATTTAAAGATGTAGCTTCAGTTTTGCTTTAAAGCATTTGCATAAACTTTCGCAGAGTTTTCCGAAGATAAAAGCTTAGCCAGAAATACAGATAATTAATGTAATTGCTTGTTATGTTTGTAATTATCTGCAAGCTCAGGCGAGTTAAATAGCCTCTATCCATTAGTACTTGTGGTAGTCTGCAAATGGGCTACGACAAAGAACATTTCAGCATTGTTACCTTTATGTACGATAATTGATAAATGCAGCAACTTGTCAATTTTATTTTCTCCAGGAGTGTATTTGTTATTACCTAATTATTAAACCAACTTTATATAAACTAAAAGTGACCTACATTTTTTATTTTTTCTACGATTTCTTGCCGTTAGTATTTTAAGATTGACGTTTTTCACACCTAGGTGACTATTAAGTTTAATGAAATTTAAACTTGTAAATTAAAACTCGCCTTAAATGCACCCAGAATAATTAATATTTTCGCTTTCTTCCTTCAAGCGGATAATATGCTTAACGAAATAATTAATTTTTCAATCAGTTGCTTTGCTCCTTACGTTAATTACGTCAATTACTGTTAATTGTTTGGAGTTGTTTCAGATTTTGTCGGTGAATTATTCCGATGTACAAATTCATAAATTTCAATTAAGTTATTTTAACATTTCGGTGCGTTATTTGTTATTCAACGTCATTAGTAATTAACTTGGGCTAATTCCAGTTAATTAACGAAGAAACATAAATAAAACAAAAGTAAAAGACCACAATTTACATAACACTTCGTCCAAAAAAACTAGATCAACACAAAACGGAAGATGCGGTCTACGTGCAATCCAAAAGATTCTGAAGAAGTTATAGTCCGGAGGGAGAGACCCGGAGTCGGCATTCTGTAACCGGCAACGTTAGCGGCAGCACGTGCGTGAAGTGCTTTTCGCCAGATTTGCGAACGTTTACGTACGATACGATATTTCCTACTGTTTTTGATATTAACTAAATTAGAATACGACAACGTACTTTGTGGCGTTCTCAGGAGGGATATTGGCTCTAAAAATGACCAGGTAGGTTTTGAATATTTTTTGAAAAACAATATTTAGGTTGTAATTTTTTTAAAATATTTACAGGTTTACAAAGATTTTTTGGGTACTTTGCTTATAAAGTTTCTTTTTAAAAAGTGAAGTTCAGGCTGCAGATGATTAACAGATATTTCTGATTTTTTTTAGATTCTTTAATTATTATTTTCACTTTGTCGAATAACTATATTCGTATTTATGTACGAGGCAAAGTTTGTAAAAACGATAATTGCTTTACATCAAAGGATGTAATAATAAATTTGCAATTCCATTAACCGTAAGGTTTTTTTTACGTTCGAAATGTGAGTTGTGTGTCACTTGTTAATTAAGTATGTTAGGAAGACTAATAATAATTTCCTGCGGAAACCTTTAGTCTTACTGACAGAATTTTTCCGTTATTAAAACACACCACATCTCGCATTAAAATTTACATTTTGCAGCAAATTTCAGGTTTGCATTAACAACAATTTACTTTATCTTTTTAAAGTTTGCGTGTCAACCTTCGCAATTTTTAAAATTGAAAATACTTAACTATAAAAGCACTTGTGTTGCTACTTATCTGATTCAAAGAAGTCTGTAGAACTCGTTTAAGTCGGAAATATCACCGCCAAAAAACGAAATCAAAAAGCACCGAAAGATATCAGATCGTGTCAAAAATTGAATTCCTTTTTAATGGAATCCGTCTTCTGATATGTGTCCTTTTACACATTCTGCAACTTGAAATTCGGTTTCTTTCAGTTCAAAGCCCTTACGGGTTCTATTTTAAGTTCTATAAATAAACCTTTGAAATGGGAGAGGCGCTGTAAATATTGTAAAAACAACAGGTTCGAATTAATTATATGAATTTAATGAAAAATTATGCAGGTTCTAATTAAAAAAATAAAGTTATAATCAGACAGCGTGCTAAAGAACTAGACTTTTTTAATAAAAAACAAAATTATAGCCGTTATGATTTTTATAAACGGATGGGAAGGTAACTTTTAATTAATTTTTGGACTGGTTCATCTTCACTTTGAAAAGTGAAAATTTATTCGTTGTTTTTGGTTTTATTATAAATATGTTTCAACATTCTTTGGTTTTATTCTTTTTCTTATTAGTGGAGCCTTCAGTCTTCTCCAGTGATTTCAGCAGCTTACCGTTGTGTATAAATAAATATTTTTGGCATTAGATTCTTATGGATAGAAAACTATTGTTCGGTTATTATGTCTTTTCATATGTCTAAAGACTTTTTGCTGTTATAAAACAGTAAATTCCTTGAGATGTTTTGTGAGAAAACTTGTGTTAGACTTGCATATTGTTGAGGTTCCTTAAAATTACAGCAACCGCCGTAACAGTAGCAAGCAATATTGCTGAAAACTATTAAATTTTAAAGGAGAACCTAATTTTTTGTGTGTTCTACATTTAACTAATTGTATTTTTTAATGTAATTAAAATCCTAATTTTGTATGGCTTCACAGAATTATTAGGTGATTCTGCTATTTAATTTTTAAAACTTTCCCCATCCCATTTGCATTACTAAAACGTTAATTTACATTCTCATTTTCAGAATTTTAGAGTAACAGAATATGTTCGATTGTTAGTCCTTTTACGGAGATTTCCAAAGATTTAGGGTTTTTATGTCAATATAGTAAAAATATTCTATCCTAATCCGAATATAACAATTAAATAAATAATCGAAAAGAAAATATTGGTAAATATTATTCATAAACGATGTTCAAGTGCATATACATTTTCACTTTAAGTTGTACTCAAGTCGCTTTAAATATAAATAAGAAAGGATATTATGATAAAAATCGTAATGTTAAAAAAATGTTAGTTCACTGCTTTAAATTTTATCTGTTTAAATAATTTACATTAATTTATTGGTTAATACACTTAACAATTGATTTCCGAACAACTTTTCTATTTAAATGATTTTTATTAGATAAAATTTACATTTTTCGAATATAAATGAAAGATTTCTTAATTCGAGAATTCAAGATTACTGAAATATTTATGTATGCTCGTTACATATTTTGACTATTGGATATTCACCGCAATTAACATAAACACATTTTGTATTTTCAAAAAGTGAATATACAATAGTCAAATGCTTTGTACTTGACTTAAGTTAATTAAGAACCGAAAGGTCACGACCACTTTAACAATTCGAAATCGCACATACTCCGCGTAGGAAATTGAACTTGCGTTTGTAAGACTTAAACCTGTCAGGTTTAAATGGCTATAAATAAGTCAAACACTGCACATAGCGGTTTTAATATGACACAGCAAAATGTATAAATTGCATTTTATGTGTTGAATTTACGAAGGAAATTAAAATTTAGTTATGCCTGACCTGAAAGGCTTTAAAACGTGTACAGGTTAATAGGATAGCCGGTAGCGTTTAGTCAAATTATGCAAAATTAAGTGCCGTTGATCTAAATTTTATATTATCGACGTCTAAATCTATTAAGATCCCTAATTAGCAACCAATAAAAATTAATTATTGGTCCATTTATGCAAAATAACAATTATTGAGGCTTAGGGCGACTGAAATTAACACTTAACGGTACACGTCTCTTTAAGTTAGTTTTTTGTATGCCATAAATTTCAACTTAAAAAAAACTGTTGATTTGGTTTTTGTAATGCTTTAAATGTATCTTCTCACATAATTCTTCTACATGTACGGCAGCTAAATTCTTGACAGGTATACAAGTTGTGATTGCGGATTACGTTTACGCTAATTTATTTTGCAGACGCAACATTTTCGACGCGGTGATTTTTAAATACGTTTCAATGTAATCTCAAATATAATTGAACTTGACGTTATTGCGTTGGTTTTTCTTGTTAATCAGTGAAAACGCGTGTTTGGAATTTCTAACTGTAACAATCAGTAATTACTTGGAAGGTTTTTCCCGCATTAAGAATGATCTGATCGTGTCAGTTGTGTTCATTGTTTAGATTAACGATAATTAATGATGTCATGATTACAAAATATAATTATGTAAAGATATTAATTATGCGATATTACTGCAGTTTTTCAGCTATTCTCGTATTAAATTAATAAAATATTAGAATTGTTCCTCAAATAACTAAGTTACTATTTTGACGATGAGTTTTAAACTTCCATTTTTGGGTATTTCACCACGAGTTGCTAAAATAAAAATTAGTAACTATTAACACACTGAACGAAACGTTTTGGAGACAGGTTTTTCTTCTTTTTAGTTTGTTTACAAAACCAGAAATCTAACTTTTATTTTAGCAACTGGTGGCGGAATACCCAGAAAGGAAGTATAAGATGTCAAACTCGGCACAACAAACATTCGGAAAATATCTGGGAATTGTGTACCTGAAGCAAGAAACATAAATTTGTTGCTGTTTTTGTTGTTAACAAAATAACGAATGTAAAATTAAAATTTTCTTTGCGAAATTTCTACAAAAGTCCTTGTTAAATGCAATATCAAACATTTTATAACTTGGTTGAAAAAATACAATATAAAATATTACAAAATAATTTGATTTTAAAACGAGAGAATACATTTTTCATTTGAGGTGGAACAAAGTAGAAGATAGGATTCTATAAAATTAAATTGGATTTTTGTTGTATCACATAAATTTGGATGCCAAGCATATTTAGGAATTGGAATATTTTGAATTTATTAATGGTAAATGGATTGGAAATTGGTGGAGATTAAATTGTAAGAAGTGAGTACCATAAGAAAGAAGCATTAAATAAAACTGTGAGTGTAAATAAGTTTAATTTTAAGTTAGGGAAGTTAGGGAGTATTCAGTTGTAATGAATCCACATTTATCAATTAAATTGAGTTTAATTGCACTAGAAGAACCTCAGTAACGACCCTGTGATAAAGAGATTTCATATAAAACACTAATTAAAAATATCATATTATTAATTTAACACTTAAAATTTTATTTTAAAACATCAACAACATTACAAACATAACAATATATTTCCTCAGATATTAGTTTATAAATATTTAATATTAAAGCAAGGTCTAACAAGGAAAAAAAGAAGAACATATATTTGGTACTTTGTGACGAAAAGTCGTAAATTATTTATTTTTGTTTCTTGTTTAGAAAGCTATCGTATTTTGCTCAGATTCGTTCAAGTATTTTTATTACTTGTTATGCAAAAATAGTTAACATGAACAGAATTTTCGACGTCTCTTTTGTTTCCAATCAATTTCAAAATAACGTTTAGATTGTTTTAATTAAAATTATTTATCAACTTTTTAAAATAAATATTAAATTTGTTTGCTTTGGAGATCTACTTTTAATAGAATAATTTAGACGAATGGACAGTTACGAATCGAGGGAAAGAAAACCTTTTAGAAAATTTTACAAATTTTAATTTTGTATTATCTGAATTTGTAATTTAGGATTAAAAAATAAACAATTTGTACGTATCTTGGAAACTTATTCCAATCACTACTAATACATATTTGTTTAAATTGAGTAATTTAAAGGAATCGACAGCTATGAGTCGAGGAAAAATTGTCTAAACTTTAATTTTGTATTATTTGATGGAATAATTCAGGATTAAAAATAAAAAATCGAACGTATCCTGGAAACTTTTTCAAATAATTATTAATATATTTGTTCGCTTTAAAGCTTATTTTTAAATTAAGTAATTTAGGAAAATCTACAGCTAATACGAATAGATGAAAAGGAAACGTTTTAGAAATTCTGTAAATCTTAATTTCTATTAGTTCACTCTGCAATTCAGCATTAAAAATAGAAAAACCTGGACGTATCCTAAACTTTTTCATATACATATTGATACCTACTTATTTCTTTTGAGGCCCACTTCTACATTGAATAATTTAGAAGAATCGGCAGCGGCGAGTCGAGGAAAAAAATTTAATTTTCTGTTATTTGATTCTGCAATCCAGGTATCCAGGATTAAAATTAAAAAATTCGAACGCATCCTGGAAATTTTTTCAAATAAATATTAGCTTTAAGACCAACTTTAAAATTTAATAAGTAATTTAGAAGAATCGACAGCTTTGAGACGAGGAAAAGGGACCGTGTTAAAAAATTTTAAATTTTAATTTTGTAATATTTGGTTCTGTAATTCAGCATTAAAGGCGACGAATTCGAAGGTATCCCTTTCTCAACTAAATTATAATACTTAGTTGCTTTAAGGCCCACTTTTAAATTTAATAGTTTTAAAGAATCGCGACAGCTACAAGTGGAGGAAAAGGAAACCTTTTAGAGATTCTATCAACTTTAATTTTGTATTCTTTGATTCTGTAATTCAGGATTACAAACGAAAAAGAAGAGGGATAGGTTATCCCCTTTCTAAATAAATTATAATAATAATTAGGTACTTTTGATTACTTTGGTTAAATATTATTATTTCAAGGTATTTAAAAAAGGCGTTTTGGACCTTTTCTAAAGATATGTGGAAAAAGTCGTTGGTAATGGAACAAAAACACTCTGTTTTCCTGGGAATATTTTTACAACTAAAGTACATCCCCATAATCATATTGTGAGAAGGAGCTCGGGTGTTTTCAGGGCCCATTTTCGTGAAGAAAGTTTCATTTTTTATTTATTGGGCGTCTCACAGTTTGCAGGGTGACCTAGAATTTTTTCACTGCGTCACTAATTACGTGAGTGAATTGTATTGTTTGTTTTTAAGGAATTATGTGAGGATATAACAAAACAATAAATAATTATAAAGCACTTTCTCCCCGACTAAAAAGATATACTTTTATTACAGCTTAGGAGTTTTAGTGTTAATTAATTGAATCAGTTTATTAGCTGAAAAAACTACAAAATAAAAATTTAGAAATCCAACAAATTAATTAACGTAACGACAAACACAAGGCTTGTTTTTTCTCTCAAACTTAAATTTGAATTTAATTAAGAGTCCAATTCTGATCACAGATAAATTGAGTTATTAGCATAATTGATTGAACGATCTCCATATTGAAAGACACATTTGACAGTCGTTAACAGCCTTTTTTAAATTTTGTGACAAAATTTAATTAATTAGGCATTGGAATTATCTTGAGAATTGGCGCGATCGATTTTAATTGATTTCGTTTTGTAAGTTAATTGGTGATCATCTAAATTACTTCATAATTCTGATGGACGTGAGAAAATGTAATAATTGTTGAAAATAGAGGTTATAGTTCCTGAATTTTTAATTTGCTTGTAATTAATATCAAAAGTTAATACTTTCGTTAGTTTTGATTTTATTTGAAGCCGAAATGCAGATTCAACTTCTAAATTAATATAACTAGCGAATTATTTTTTGGGTTTATTCACGTTTTTGTTCAAACCGTTTCCTGACTTTTGATGCTGTCCGGTTTATTACACATATATTCATTTCCTTTTGGAATCCTCAGAACTGTGAAAAGTTTTTACATAGTGGCACGGTAATTATGTATGTATCTGCTTTTCAAATTGTAAATATCTCCATCAACTGAAACGTTTCCTGTTTCTTACATGCTTTTCTTTTAATCATCTCCAAGCCGTCAGCTGTTACCTTTAATACTTTTTAATTTGATTTTGGTAATCTAAAGTTCATTTGTTTGTCCAAAAAGCTTTAAGCTAATGCACTGCTTTTTGTAAAACTTCACTCAAAGTGCTCCTATTTATTGTCTCTACACACGTAGCTGACAAAACACGCAGTAAGTGTCATTAACTCCTCTGAAAAAAAGGCAAATAAAGCGGACCATGACTGAATTTAAAACAAGAAATTGATACTGAGAATGTTTTAAAATGCGCATCTTCACTTACTTAACTTCAAAGGAAACACATAAATTATTAATGATTTTTTTTCGCATCGACTGCTCGTTATAACAAGTGATGAGCTTCCCAGCAAATTCATTACATGAAATGCTGAAACGTAATCACCTAACACAACATGAACGTTTTAATTACCTTTTCGAGAAGTAAAAAAGATCAACACATTAATAGGCGTTGTTCGTCCTTCACGGTCATAAAAAAAGCGAAACTGGCCGCCAAGAAAACGAATGTCGAAAAAACAAAATTAAGAGTTATTATGATAACAAATAACCAAACAAGTTAGATATCTGAACATTGATCTTTTCAAGAAGCTCGAGATTAATATTTGGAAGAAGAACCTGTTCTTATAACGATTGGTATCTAAAGGTCCTCCGGCAAAAAGTTCATCGAGAACTGACCGTTTATTTTAGATATTTTGATGGCTTTTTTTCCTCTTCGATTCGCTATTGTACAGCTATTTAGGTATTAAATTTGAATTGAATACGTGCTCTTTTTGCCTGTTAAATCATGTGGCGAAAACACATCTGCCTTTTGTAACCTTTAATGTCTTCTGAAAAATATACTGTGCCATAATTTTTATTGCCTTATAATTATTCTGTTGGACGTATTTTATATTAAAGCACAAGCGCTTGGATTCCTTTGAAGATAAGGAAAGAATAAATGCTTCCAGGCTCTTTCTCTGTACGGTTTTTGTTTATAGGCTTAACTATCAACCAGAACA
The DNA here is from genome assembly GCA_963082815.1 of Melanotus villosus. Classification (NCBI taxonomy): domain Eukaryota; kingdom Metazoa; phylum Arthropoda; class Insecta; order Coleoptera; family Elateridae; genus Melanotus; species Melanotus villosus. Next base: position 29,952,166 of record OY720424.1, read on the forward strand.
AATATATGTGCATTTGTTTAAAGTAAAACCAAAATAACTCTTTCTTTCGTATGGGAATTTACCTACGGATTGTTTAGTTTTCGTCAATGTACGCTTTGTACATAATTTAAACTCTTAAACCGTAGAAGTAGACATTCCAAAATGTTTCTATGTAAATTCTTGAATCTACTACGACATTTGACATAAATTTATTATTATAGTTCGAAATTGCAACACGTCTAAGGCCATTTTCTATTTAAGTTTCGTTGAATTGCCCATATTTTGTTTCCACTTGGAGGACTTAGAAATAATTTGTAGTATTGTATAAAATTTAAGAACAAATCGAACCAGTAAAACTGGTAAATCAGTTTGGAGAGAATAAATTTAAGTATGTAAAACTATACTTGACTTTGATTAATACTTCAGAATTATTCTGATGAAATTTCTTAGAACTGCAACGGTCAGATGAAATGAGTTGTGCATTTTTAACTCTTCTTTGTTACGACTTCATATATTGTCCTAGTAAAAAAATGTTTCTTACAATTACCTGAAGACATTTAATCATTATGTTCATGCTTGTTTACAATTTTCTAACGAAAATAGAAATGGAAAGGATTCTAAAGGACAACAATTCAATCAGGTTTAATTTCGACAAAACAGGCTCAAGTTTTATTTACTAATTCCTACATTAATTCAACGGTTCGTGTTTAAATTAAAGGTGGTTTAACTAGCCATAAAGTGAATTAGGATGATAAAACATATAATTTAGTTAAAAGAAAATAACAAGCTCGTAAACTAAAAATTATTATTCCATTTCCAGCAAAACAAAAAAAAAACAAACGAGTCTTTTCAGTTCTATAACACAATTATTGTATGATCAAAATTATTCCTTTTCCTTGTTAAGATCAAACAATTTTTCGCAATAAAAGCAGTTTTGCTGTGATTTTTGAAGAATTTAACGCTACTCGTAATTCAGATTTATTGAGTTTTTACAAATTAATTTTATACGTTTGTCTTCGTAAAAATTAGTTTTATTTAAATAGTACATGGATCTTTTTGTGAGTGACATATTTTGAAGTCTACACATTTTTAAATTTCCGAAGTTTATGGTTAAACTTTCTTGTTGCATTCTACACATCTACATTATCTGAAGTTTAAATTAACTATTAACAATAACGATTTCCAGCTGTTAATTAAATTATTTTTTAACTTCAAATGTGGAATTTTTAAATGACAGAAATTGAAATTATTATCCCTGGAAATCAAGAAGTTTGTACTGGTATTTTGAAATTAGTTAAATATTTATCAATGCTACCATGCAGCTTATCGAAATATGCTGGATTAAAACTCACATTAAATTCTACGTTTTCTACTTTATCAGAACAACCCCAGTACAATTTTTCAGTAGGTAAGTGCACTTTCACCTGATATTCTAGCATTTTATTACACTAAATCATGTGGTTTTTATGACTAAGAAAATAAATATGTATGAGGTAGAATTATCGACAGAAGTTATAAGGAAAAACAAAACCCCTTAACACGTAAGGTGCTGGCCTTTTAATATATAAATTAATGATCCCTTAAACATAAAAGAATTTCATTCTAACCCTCTTCATGAAATTCGCTGGAAACCGAGGCATGAAAAGCTCCAAGTTAACTAATCTCAAGCACAAAACAGGCACGTTCAGGAATCAGAATCAGAGCTTTTCTTTAGCCCAGTATACAGAAATGCCCCTAAAAACTACCCTTATTTTCTTCACAAGCCTGGTTTACGTTTGAAGTTAAATAAGGGACCTTTACTTCCATCAACACATTTCTACACCCTCTATAATTCCGTTTACCTTGCGGAATTCCTTTGAGGGTTGTAGTTGTTATCGTTGCTGAAATGACAGTTTTTCCTTTGCACAAAGAAATTCTTGATGGTATTTCTGTTGGTATTTATTTTGTAACATTACACTTTCATTTCTCGTCGAGCTTTTCCGTTTACATCTAAATTCTTCTACTTCGTAAATAACTTTGGAGGGTTTAACAGTAAGCTCACTGTTTCAGTTTTACAAAAAAAGAAATTGGAACGGATTGAAAGGAAGTGGTAACCCTAATGTAATTTTAAAAGCAAATTCTGTTGACGTTATTCGTGTCTGTATTTGTTATAAAACCAAATTAAAGTGAATTATACCCTAGCAAACTTTTTATTTATAAATTACAGTCCATATTAAGAAAATAATCCTAATAACGTATAATTTATAAAAATACGTTTAGAAAATAACTGGTTTTCTAGATGATATTAAGTTACATCTAAATTAAAGAGACAAAGAGGGACCTTTACGGCGGTTGTATGCTCAGACTTCCTTAATCATTAAAGTTGCTTTACAAAAATTTAATGAAACGTACAGTTTTTTTTTTGTGCGAAAACGGCCCGCGAGGGCATCGAGCGTGAATCCTAATTTAAAGAACAGTAATCTAAAAATTACTAATTTGATTGCCACCGGAAATTTAAATTTAAATATAATTCCGTCTGTAGATCGTCAGTTCTGCATGTGATGTGAATTGAAGTGGAATTCTTTTGTATGAATAATATGGGCGAAAAAACTCATAAAATGATGAAATAATCCACTCCTTGTTAACCGGGTTGACATGCAAAGGATGACTTGTCAGTTATTTGTAATTACGCTGATGCTTCCCCTCCGCTTTAGATGCAAATATGACTAGCTTCTGAGTGATTAAGTTGTAATATTTAAAAAAAATTGAAGTGGGTTTGCTGTTATTTATTTTAATATACTGCACAGCTATTATCTCCTTTGTATTCTTGCTCCTTTTATAGAGTTGGCGCATACTTTTGATTTAAATTATGTTTATCTACTTTCATTTCGTAATGTCAATATTTCGAAACGAAAAATCGTGTTGTAATGAACTATATTACAGCACTAGTATCGTAATAACTTTTGACATAAAAATTACAGATTGACAAGAGAATTCATAGTTATTTTATTTGTTATAAACATTTATTATGCACTTTTTACGATTTTTACGATATGAATATAGTACAAAGCTTTATCTACTTGCATGAAATTATCAAAAAAAATTATATATTTGCCAATAATTAATTACCTTGTGCAAAAGTTTACTGTTCCAATTTTCATTCAAACTGACAGCAACCAACACCAAATAAACAAAAAATCAAGCCTTAACGTATTAGATTTCAATGAAAATTGGAACAGTCAACTTTTGCATCAGGCAATTATTGACAAATATTTAATTTTTTTTGCTAATTTCATGAAAGTAGATAAAGCTTTGTACTATATTCATATCGTAACAACATATTACGATCCTCAATGGATTTGTCAAACTCGACCTGCGGTCTCGTTTGACAAACTTTCCATCTCGTATCGTAATATGAGTTGTTACGATACTCATATCGTAAATAACTATTATGAACAACAAGGAAGTGTAATTTTAGAAATTAAATGCTGATTCGCTTCATTTAAGCTGAAGAGATAATTGTAGATTAATTAGCATAATATCAAATTAGTTCAACTTTCATTCGCCCGTAAAATTTGTTTGACGTTGGTAAACAAGGAACTTCGTATAATGTTTTAACTTACTGTACTTGTATAATTCCGTAAAATACAACTTAACTGTATGTTATATTTACTTCCGTGTTCCTAGAATTATTTATGTTCAAAGAGTAAATAATAAATTATTGTTGAAAAATAAATGCATTAAGTTGTATGAAATGCAACAGTAAAATAAAAAGCTTATTCGAAAATTCTAAAGTGCCAATCTTGGAGTTCTGACTGAAACATAAATATCTAATTGATAAATAATATGAGTTTGCTTCAAAGTTAATGTGATAATTTTTGAATGTATACGGGTTTCATTTTAGGATTTTCAGATTTATAAATCATGTTTTATGTTTTTTAAGTATTTCTTCTTCTTCTTCCAGTAGTCTCACAGTTCACTTCATTGAACTTTGGCTTCCTCAAGTCTTCGCTTTCTCTCTCCAATTCCTGCCTCTGTCTCTCCTACCTTCCATTTCACCCAAGTAGATTCGTCGAGATATCCTGTCCTTATTGGTTTAATAGCCATGAGCTTAGTTTTGTCTTCATTTATATTGCTTCTTCTTACAAAAGTTGTTTCTCTTACGTTAACGATGATCTTCCCGCCACGTTCACGTCATCAGCATATTATGCTATAATCTCTGTGTATTTGATGGTTAATATTATTCCATTTAAATCTATATATTTTTCAAGTACCAAATTGAATAGGATAGGAGCTAGCTCATTTCCCTGTCTTAGTCCTTGCTTTATATCGAAGAACTCTGACCTACAGTTCTGGATTTTAACCTAACTTTTAGTGTTCTCCATAGTTAACTGTATGAGGTTTACTAACTTGCTCCAAATTCTTCTAATATTATACGAGTATATGTATATAGCTTTTCTATTTATCGAGTCGGAAGCCTGTTTAAAATCATTGAATAGTTGATATACGCATATATTGTGTTCCCAGGCTTTCTCCGTCAATTGTCGGACCGTGAAAAGCTATTACTTCGGAAGCCCCCCTTAGTATTCGCCCAGCACTTGCACTTGCCCCTGCAGTTTTGGCATTCCAGCCTTCCCCCGTTATTATGGATGGAAAATATTAAAGCATATTTAATTAGCTCAGCTGGTATGTCGCCTACCGCTGGCGCCTTTTTGTTTTTGAGTCTTGCTATACTTTCTTCTACTTCTTCCATTGTAGGTTCTGTTATTATTGGTTGTGCAGCATGTTGATGGGTGTTTCTTTGCGTGTCTGATTCAGTTAGCGGGTTGTTTAGTAGGTTAGGGAAATTTTCTTACTGTCTTTTAATTACATCTTGCTGGTTAACTATGATATTTTTTTCTTTATCTTTGCGCAATGTTACTCGCGGCTGGTATCCACTGCTCAGTTTCCGAATATTCCGAAACATTTGTCTTGCCTCATTTGCATTTCGTGCTTCTTCTCTTTTTCCTTCTACATGTTGTTTTTGCTATTCTTCTCAGTCTTTGGTTCTGGCTCGTCAATATAGTTTTTGCAATCTGCATCACACCATTTCGTTCCGATTTTGCTACGATACCTACTGTTTCTTCTGCTACTTCATTTACGTTTCGCTTCAGGAGTTACCACTTAGCTTCAATTGTCCACATTTCGTTCATCCATGGTGTTTTCCCCAATCTTCGGCTATTCTTTGTCTCTATTGCTCAGCTTTGTCTTCATCCTTCAACATTTCTGTCTTATATTTAGGCATCCTGTAACTCTATTTAACTTTATTTGTGTCGATTCTCTCTCTGAGTTTCACTTGGACTAGATAGTGTTCCCTTGTAGCTCCTGATATCTAATATACTGCTGTAGGACCGATTGTCTACAATACATGATCTATCTGGTTTACCGTATTCCCGTCGGGTAATATCCAAGTACCTTTATACTCGTATATGACTTATGTGGGAATGTTGTGCTCTTAACTGTTAGATTGTTTGCCGCTGCAAATATTATGGCCCTTTCTCCATTGCCATTTGAATGGTCGTGTAGACTATGTCGTCAGATAATCATGTAATATTTCTCTTCCTTGCCAATTTTGGCATTGAGGTCTCCGACCATACGCTTAATGTCGTTTCTAGGAATTTTATACAATTCTCTCTCTAATTCCTCGTAGAACTCCTTTGACTATATCACTTTTCTCCTCCGTTGGTGCGTGTATCGACATTAATGAGAGGTTTCTAAATTTAAGTTTGATACGCAGGTAGCAGATTCACTCACTTATCTGTTTAAAACCTATTATATTTTCACTTCAACTTTTTTACAATAAATCCTGTTTCCAGCTTATGTCTGTAGTTTCCTGTTTCACTGTAGAAAATTTCATGTTCCCTTTTGTTATTTTTCCAGCGTCTGGCCACCTCATCTCTTGTAACGCTACGATGTCTATATATGTTGTATTTTCTGCTTTCCTAAAGGGCATTCGACAGCGCCCCTGGTTGGTTGATCTTTCATGTTCCGACTTGCATATAATGCATATCCTTTTCCTTTAGCCGAGTTCGTCTTTGTTCAATCTATCCTGTTCTATCCTTGGTTTGAGGTTTCGCAACTTTTGAGTTTTTGCGGGATATGGAGTTTTTGGCCCTAGGGATAGTTTACCCCATGCCCAACCCCCTCTCCGGAGGACCATTTCTTCTGTTCTCGTTAGCCTTGACCATAACCATACCATCCACCGGGGTTGGTTACCCGATTTCACTACGTTGATGTGTTGATGTGAGAATCGGTATTGAGTAGGATGCAGTCTCGTGTATTGCGCGTCCTGTCTATTTGAACACCCATTTCAAGTATTTGCTTAAATTTAAAACTTAAACTTTAAATTAGATGTTTTGTTGTTATTAAAACTTAAAAAAAAAGCGTGATAAACCTTTAATTTTTTTGTTATAGCTTATCCTGCATTTAGATTCTAAAATAGGCTGAAAAATATTGCGTTGGTTCTAAATTTTGTATAGGATACTTGGAAACTTGTTTTGTTCAATTTGTTTTCTTAATAATTTAAAAATTTCAGATATACCTATGATTTAACAGTTTAAAGAAAATCAAGGAATTCGCTTATTGCTAATGAATCCATACTCGAGAATTCTGTCATATCTGTAGTAAAGTATCTGTAGTAAAGTTGAGTAACATGATTTTGCATTTTTGATTTAGTTAAATGCTTTTAAATTTTTAGCAAAAAATTAAAAATGTCAAGGCAACCACCACAAATAACAATTAGAAAATGTTGACTTAATTGTAATAATTTTATTTATTGTTGCTTTTAAAATACCAGTCTGACTAAATTACAGGTTTTATCCCTCCAATTTTTTTGTAAACTTAGGAACCACTATTTTCATGTAAAAATTTACATTATAAAACAATAATTAAATATAAAACCTTAAGGTTTTGTATTTGGAAGTTTAAAAAATACAGCCTTTATAACGGGTGTCCATAAACTGTCAACATCCCAGTAGGTTGTGATACATATTTCGTAATTTGATTCAGGATACAAAACCAAATGTCAAGATTTGTAAAATGTCATTGTCTATGATTTACTCTAAGACTTGTAATTTGTTTTTCAAAGCAACCGAGATGTCGACAGTTTATGGGCACACGTTAGTAATTACATTTAGAAGAATATTTATTAATTATCTTCTTGGAATATTTAATTGCTCTTGGAGATATGTCTAGCATTACTGACCAAGAAAGCTTGAAAAACGAACAGGAAGTTGCTAAAAATCAAAGAGAATTTAAGTGTATTCTCATTCAGAATTATTCTTTTATGATCTGCCGTCTACTTGAAAAAATTGACTTTTATAATGGTTATTTTCTTGGTAGCGCTGTTTATAGCTGGAAAAATAAACCGAAAGAGCTTTTTCAGTTGAGTCACGCTGTGAATCAGATATAGCAAAATACACGAAGCAGTTAATAATTTAAAATTATAAACAACAGGTAGCAAAAACATAAACGGACATTAGTAACCTGTCGTCGGTTTTTTAGACGTTTATAAAATTGCAGAAACCATTCTGACGTTGATAAACGGCAGCGCTCGAGCGAAAAGCCCTATTACACATTAAATTATTGTACCAATAATGTAAAAAGCCTGTAAAATATACGCACAACAGTTACAAAGGATAAATGCGTCGTTCAAGAAGCAAGTAATAAGAACACTTCTCATGGCATATTAATATCAACAATATGTCGGCATGTGTGATGAAGGAATACCTAACAGGAAAGAAAATAATGGCAAAGACGGCGTGAAGTTGCTTGACGTTCCCTTTTTACATCGCATTTTTATAGGCTTCACGATCACTTAACCGCGACGAAACGCCTTTGTAAATAGTTTGTTTGGCGATGCAAGAAACCAGACATTAATGATTTTAAAAATCCTGCTACTGAACATCGCATGCTAGCAAAATTCTTCAGAATTTGCCGACTTTTACATGCCGTGCTTAAAATTAAGACGTCGAAGATGCAAGAAACGCGTGATTTATGCCGTTTTCAAAATGATGGGTTTTTAGCAATACTTCCGTTTTTTATACATATTTTTTTATTACATACTAAATCTCGAATTGCTAGTAAACAACGTTTCTGAGTACTAATAATATGTGTTCCACTTCACGCGTACTGCCTACCTTAATTATTACATTTTATGTACTCACGCACGAGAAAATGAAACTGAAAATTAACTGAACTTGTCTGTTAGCCTGCAGCATCTTCGATTTGCAGTAAAATTTTACGTTTCTTAAGCTGGTTTAATTTTTTTTTTAAATCTATTTTTAAATAACGTAATATAATTTTATGCGAAACAAAAAGGACTTACAACCACTTCACTTAGCTCAACAACTAATCTTGTTCGTTTCTACCAAGCACTAGACTTTAAATTTAAAGAAATGAAATCATCATTTGAAGAAGTACTTTTACTTTGCAAGGTATCATTTAATTGCTAGATAAAACTAGATGAATATATTTTCAAGATTGTAAAGTTAACATAAATTTATCCCTATTTTGCTGCATTCACCTCTCTAGTTTGCTAATGGTTGATTTCAATTCTCTTTCAGTAATAAGGAAAAGAATTTTGTTAGTTTTTTGTGTAATATAAAGCAACTTTTTGTGCACTCATATAAGTCATTCTGGGAAGAAGGATGCCACTTTTCAAATTCCCCCAAAAAAATGTGTTCATTTCTTTCTCATGTAAATACCTTTTTGCTATTTTATTAATAATTGACGATGGCGGTCTTTCTTCTCTTCATTTTTCGTTTACTTGTTATCCCCTTTTTAATTTTCGAATACCTATATTTTTATTTTGTATCCTCCAATGCTTTATTTTCATTTACATTGCAGAAATCGATTATAGGGAGTTTTTACTATTAATGAAATAATTTTGTTTCGTTCCAAAAGATTTTTTAAAATTTCAGGCGTAAAATTAAGTCAACATCCTTGAGGCCATTCTTTTAGTTTCTTCGTTTTTCTCTATTTTTGGTAATGATGACTCGTCTATTTGTTTTTTTTTGTTGCCTCTAACGAGATTTTTTTGTTTTTAATTATTCAGTTGACATGTGTTTCACTAAAATCTAAAAATTAAAACAATAAGTTTTCCTCGACGGTCAACGTTTTTCATCTAAGCAATAAGAGGCAATTATAGCTGTGGAGGGGTATTTTTCCGACCTTTTGGAAAACCACTTCAGGGATGGAATAAATTGTGGAGAAGACGTCAGTCATTTTATTATCAGTTATTAATGAATAATGACTTTGGAGCGTTGCTCAAATAAATGTTGATTGTTTTCGCAAAATATAATTATTTTCATGCGCTGAAACTATAGTAACGTTTGGATAGGGTATGCATTTGCTTTTCAATAATCTAATATTTTTACTGGTCACACAGTTATCTGTAATACGAAGTAAGTAACAAATTATAGAGCTGTAAAGACTGCCCACACGCATGTAAAGCAATCGACTAGAATTAGAAATGAACTGAACTTAAATACAAAAATTAAGTAATCGAAATTTGTCTTAAAAAATATGCAAATAAAATTATATTATAGAAAATTTCTGGATTTTAAGTAAGCTTGAACTGAAACTGCAATAGGAAAACCTAAGAGTATCAGTTCGGAAATTTTATGCTGCCTTGAATGCCCCACCTTATTCATTTAGAGTTTATTTAGATATGTAATTGTATAATAACGTAGAATTATTGGTCTGCAAAAAACGCGATGAGGTTAGAAGTTATCTTCTTCATATGATAATGTATATACTTTATATCTGATTTACGGCATACCCTAAACTGTAATAAATTAAATTATGTAAAGTTCATTGAAGGCGGCAATAAAACTTGTTTTTGTGAACCTACCCGAGGTAAATTATAAAGTTTGCATATATCAGATTATAAAATATAATCACTCTATAATTTAAATTCCAGTCGTATTTAAAATGACTACAAGTTTGAAAAGTTTGTATTAAATTATGTAAATCTCCCCCCAGCACTTTAATTTGCCAATTTTACATTCGTATTATTTCCCCCTTATAATTTTTAAATATATAAATTCGGGGGAGAAGTTTGTGAAAGCCGAAAGTTTTATTATCGTTAGAGGAACAATACAACCGCAAAAGTTTTGCTTTTCGTACAGCACACTGCACATAAAAAGCAGGAATGGTTGAATTCCTTTTTCGCTCCTGGCTAAAATTGCCCTTTGTGTCTAATATCATCGGAGTAGTACGCCCTCCCAATATATCACCCCCTAGACGGATATCAAATATTTACTGTTACGAGTATTTTGACACTCGATATGTGACATGTGTATAGTGATTTAACAGAGAGATACGCTAGTAAAAATTGATTAATTTTTAATATCACTTATTGGGGTACTTTTTTAATACAGGAAAATGCCGAGGATGTCTATTATATACTGAAATTAGATAAGGTTCATTGTTAACTATGTATATTTAATTTGCGAATTTTTGTTGTTGTTTTGTAATTGAAAAGAAGCTTGGCTTGGTTATATTTAGCTTGTCTTGTAATGGAGGATAAACATGGCACTTGATAAAAATTGCCACAGCAAGAAAAGAAATACAAATAATCCAGCAGTAAGATTCGTTTTTTAAAAATTGTTTTAGCTATTATGCAAAGGTTTAGGCTTATGTGGGAATGCAATGCAATAAAACAAACTTATACACGATGTACCAGGCCTAAATAAGAAAATGGAAGCTACTTAGCAGATTTCTGTGTGCTAGCATTCTTATAAAAGATTCTTCTATTTCTTATACTTTTAGATTCAACGCGACAAAGTTTAACATTTGTTTGAGAACCTTAGAAATAGGGGCATTTACAATTTAATTATAAAAATTGCTTAATATTAGAAAGAACTTAAACAGTACAAAGCAACAGGAAATAAAAGAACGTAGAAAAATTGGAATCAAACATACTTTTAAAAATCCTCTACAATATGCTTTTCGGACGAACTCTAAAACGTGTAGATTGCCCCATAACTTCTAAAGCATTTTCAATTCGTTGACGAAACATCTTCAGTTTACTTAAATAATGTATTTTCTCAAATATAAAGGCAAAGTCTTTAAATTTTGTAGTGTATTTCAAGAATTATAAAGAACTGTTTGTTTAGCTCATGGAAATGTATTAGCATCCAATTTTTTCTATTCATACAAAGAACTGTATTAGAAAAAGTGTAATAAATTTGCACGTCTTTCATAACCATGTAGCAAGATTTACATTAAATCTCCCTGTCAGAACATTAAAATTTAACCGCACATATTTGTTTCATATTAGAGCAGCAGTGCTAAATATATGTTGTACATGAGAAAAAAGAAAAAGTTTGATGTCTAATTTTATTACATCTCTAAAACCAGAACAATTAATCCCACATTATGTCCACATATTTAGTTCGATCCAATGAAACTGGTGAATATCATATTTTCAATTCTCATTTAGCTAATTTAACAATTTGATAAGCAGTATACCTTCACAAACCCTGTCGCTATTAGGAATGGTATCATTCAAGATAACAATTTATTTCGAAATACGAATTTAATTATTAAATATTATTATGGATTCTCATAGCTTTTACACTGTTCCTATGACATAAAATATCAACACTAAATTTGTATAGTTGCTTCGGTACCTAAGCTGCTAACTATTACTTAATTAAATAAATTTAAAAACATTAGAAAAGAAACGTGTAATACTGTTACTTAACGATTTTTTTTTGTTTCAGGTAAGTCACTCTATTGGCGGAGGGTGTTTTAAGTACTTCAAATTCTCCTATAATGTAAGTTTTAGTTATTATTGTTTGTACAATTAAATTGATTTCATATTCTTGTCTTAAATGTTACAACTTTCGAGTTCAACTATTGATGAACTGTGTATAATCATTCTAAGTTCATAAATGAAAACGTTTGAAGAACCTAGAAAAACCACATTATTATTATACTCCTATAACATTATAAATTGTTGTAGTTTAAAGGTTTATCTAATTTTGCAATTTATATAGGTATTTTGGAAGAAGTTAAAAAAGCGTCTTGGACAAACTTGAGGATTCATCCAAAATAATACGTATATTACAGATTTGTAGTTGAAGCAGAGAATAATTTTATGAAAGGAGAATTTCTTCTTATGTTTGTAGTGATTATAAAAAAAATGTAGATGTTTTAATAGTTAAAAGCCGGTACATACGAGCCCAGAATCATATCATTTGGCCCAGTTTATATTCAACAGATAATATTTTAAACAACTTTATTTTACAGACAAAATGGAATATATTTTCAGACAAATCGTTTTAACAATAATTGTAATAACCTTGAGCAACATATTATTGCTGTTAACAGTAATAAATAACAAACAATAGTTATGTAACAATTACCAAAAAATTACTATAACGATTCATTTCATTTGGCCCATGTATTTAAATGTGATTTAAAGTTCATTTTCTTTATCAGGTCAGCCTGTGGTTAAAACAAAACAATTGTTTATTGCTGCCTCTTGTTTAGTAACAATTTCACAGTCTTGTTTCATTATTTAGTTTGCAGCAATGGTTCGTGGTAAAAGCTTATCGACTGATTTACGGAAAGTTATTGTTAATTTGTCTAATTCAGGTTTATCTTGTGGCAAAATTGCTGAACAACTGAAATTGTCGCGTTATACCATTAGAAATATTGTAAAATTAGATAAAACTGCGGGATCAATAACCGAAAAACCGAATTTAGGTAGAATTTCAATTGTAACACCAGCAAATTTAAGATCTTTAGGGCATATTTTGAAACAAAATCGTCCTGCCAACTGTGGAGAATTAAGTGTAGAATGGAACACGGTAAATTTTTTTCAAGATCAACCTGTTTTAGAGCCATCAAAAAACTGAATTTAGTTTTTATAAAGTCGGTACACCAGGTAATAAAATAACTTTTCGATAAAGGTACTTAATTTTAGGCGAATGAAAAACCTTTGCTAACAACGAACCAAAAAAAAGAATAGACTGATTTGGACAAAAAGCTTTGTAAATTGGACACAAACTCAGTGCAATAGTGTAATATGGAGCTACGAGTCAAGATTCGAGGTGTGTGTTGGACATAGCCGAAGTAGAGTTTTGAGAACTAAAACTGAAACTTACCATCCTGACTGTTTACGCCGAAAAGTTAAATTTCCTGCGTCTCTTTTGGGGCTGCATGTCGGCTCAGGCACCAGGGCACTGGAAAATTACACTTCATAGAAAACAGTGTTAAAGCTGCTGAGCATATAAAAATTCTTAGAGATAGTTTAATCCCTTTTATTGATAGCTTATAAACAGAGGAAAACGGGTATATCTTCCAGCAGGATGGAGCTGCATACTATACAGCGAAAAGAGTCAAAGAATGGGTGTCAAAACATGATATTAGTTTACTAAATTGGACATCCAGCAGCCCTGACCTTTCGCCCATTGAGACTCTTTGGCATATAATGAAGAAAAAATTAAGAGCTAAGCCAGCTAGGACTATTTCTGAATTAAAAGAAAGGATTATTGAAATTTTGAACTCGTGTACTTGTGAAGATTGTAAAAATTTGGTAAAAACTATGCCTAAGCGAATTCAGGCCGTTTTACGAAGCAAAGGTGACGTAACACGGTGGTAACTGTAAGCATTATATTTGGGCCAAATGAAATGAATCGTTATAGTAATCGTTTGGTAATTGTTACCTAACTATTGTTTGTTATTTAATACTGTTAACAGCAATAATATGTTGTTCAAAGTTATTACAATTATTGTTAAAACAATTTGTCTGAAAATATATTCCATTTTGTCTGTAAAATAAAGTTGTTTAAAATGTTATCTGTTGAATATAAACTGGGCCAAATGATATGATTCTGGGCTCGTATAGATTAATTATAGGTAGCAACATAGGACAGTCAACAATATTATTCATTATTTCATACAGGGTAGTCCATAAGTAAGGGTACAAACCAATAGTGCCAAAATATTACGATTTATCTAGGATTACTTTAGTCCAAAAATTAATTAAGAAGAGATACAAGGTGTTAAAGTTAAAATTTGAATATCAATCTGCTTCCGTAATTTCAAAAGTTTTCGAAATATTCTTAAGAAAATTGGTGAAACTAATTGTTCTTTTCTTGATTTTAATGTTGCCTTTAAAAAACGTTTTTGCTACATCTAATGCCCAAAAAATGGTTTAATATTTTCATAATTAAAGTTATGAGCTTATGACAGATTTAATGGAATGTAATAATGTAATCTGGATTCATGTGTTTTGTTGTAAGCATAAGAATTTAAGAAATTATTCTCGATTATTTCCATTTTCTGAATCGTAATGCGAAGTTGTTGATTTTGTATTTAAAAATTTTGACGTTGAACACATCACAAAGCTGAGATTTATATGAAAATCGCTCGATATTTTATCAAAATGATCATTCTAATTTAGTGAAGTATTAAAAATGATTCCTAAGTCCCTATTTTTGTTACTGAGTTTAAGAGAATATTATTCACAGAATAATTAAACAGTATAGGATTAGATTTAAGAGTGATTCGCAGTTAAATTCATTTTTTTAACATTAAACAATAGCTCGTTAACGTCAGTCCATTTAAGCTACGCCAAACGATCATCTTGCAGTAAATGACAACCATGAATAGTTTGTTCTTCTTTAAATAATTTTACATTGTCAGCGAAAAAGCGGGCTTTAGAATAATTTAATCTGTCTAGCAAATCATTTTAAAAAATAAGAAACAGAGTCAGTCCCAAGTTGCTACCCTATGGAACTCCTGAAGGAGTGTGAAGTTTTATTATTAAATTTAACAAACTGTAACCTGATTTTTAAATATTAACAAAATAGCTTGGGAAGGTTGTAGCCCATAATATAGAGTTCGCAACAATATATCATGTTTTACTTTATCAAAAGACTTTGGTAAAGTTTGTATACGTGACATCTGGTTCACCCCCATCTATAGCGTCACTGATATAATCATTGAAGTAGATGAGATTAATCTCAACAGATCGACCCTTCATAAATCCATGCTGCTCATTACTGACCAATAATTGTATGTGGTTAGATAAGCATTGATATAACAATTTTTCAAAAAAAAGTTTAGCAGGTATTGACAGAATAGCTAATTGTTGCCATTGTTGGTAATTTTCAATATATGCTTTACTACCCGATCTATTTAGACAGGATGCAGAAACCAAAGCGTTTGCTCGGTCCATGCAAGGCTTTGTTTTTATGACTTTGGTAAGACAGAAAGGCTTTAGTGATCTTCAGTTTAAATCGAGGGGGTAACCGCCTTTCAATATTTTATACTTCATATCGTCTCGGTGGAAATATGGCAATAGTATTGCCATATATTGCCCATGTACTTCTTTATATTGCCCCTGTAATTCTGAATTTTATTTTTAACCTGCTTTCTAACACCGTTTGAGAGTTTATGTCATAATGGGATTCCGTAGTTAATTTTCATATCATTATTTTTCCTTCCATTTTTCCAGGAATTGGAATAAATTATGTTTTGTAGATATTTCGTAATTTTGCTAAGTTACTTTTGGAAAGATCTGCCAATGCACGTAATCATACTATTTGCCATTTATATTTATGTACTTAATTGCAAGATATCCTTCTTTAACTTTTGTAAATAAATTATTTTTGATGATTGTTTTGTTATGAATTGCAGACTTCTCAAAAACAAAATGTAAGCTGTGCTTTTTAGACTTATAAACAACGATTGCTTTAACTTGTTTTTCGTAAAATTAACAACATAATTTAAAAAGGAAGACAGTTTGGAAAATATTCGGCCTAATATGCTAGGTTTCAGGTTCGATTCTCGGTCCAAGTCGGCAGCAATTTCTTGAAAAACAATTAAAATCTTTTACAATGCGCTTGTTGGCACTATACAGATACTTTCCAGAGATGGAAACCCTCCTGATCAGAATAAGTTCAATAATTCTAGTCTATAATTAAACAACAATAATAACAAATAAACATATTGACATAAGAATTACTGCTGAATTCATTATTTGCTATATAATAATTCATCGTATGAGGTACCATAATTTTATATTATTATTGCTTTTAGAAAGACGGTGTACCAAATGAATCGTATAAACAGTATCTGTCTTTACGTACGAGGTGTGTTCAATTGCTTTAGTCCATAAAAAATTTATTCAGAAATATAATTACAAATAATTATCACCACAATTAAGGCATCTATCCCATTGTTTCACCAACCGATGTATACTCTGCTCATAGAATTCTTGTGGCTGCTGAATGAAGAATTCTTTCACAGCGTTTTGTACTTCTGCGTCCGACTGAAAACGTTTACCTTTTAACGCCTTTTTCAGTGGCCCAAAAATATGTAAATCACAAGGTGGATGCTCTAAAATCATCCACTTCTTCTGTTGAATATTTTCTTTTGCCACATTGGCGACATGAGGCCGAGCGTTGTCGTGAAGCAGAATGGCACCACGTGAAAGCTTCCCTGGACATTTTCGTCTTATTGCTTGATGAAGCTTGTTCAAACTTTCATTGTACAGGTTTGCATTGATAATCTGACTAGGGATGGGTTTCAATTGAACGCACCCCGTAATTAAACATATTCGGTAAAATTTATATTTTGCTTGTTAATGTAGCCTTTATCGATTATAATTTATTTATAATTCTGTATGGCATACGAGCACATTGTTAGATAAATTATCATTATTTTTCATTATTTAAAGAATTCACACAAAAGTTTCATCAGCTCGTTGAAGGTTTGTGTGTCTGTGCAGATGAGTAATAACAGGTGCGTTGCACAAGTGTGGTTTAGCGTTGCTTTATTGTCCGATTAGATGTGTCCGTTCCAGTTCTCCGGTATTCGGTTGGTGTGTGAAAAGTGTTGTTCTTCGATTATTACTTATTACTATGGCTACTTATTTAACTATGGCTAATTTCGACTGTAAAAATTCCTCCTCTCTGTTAGCGAACTTTTACAATCGCCTTCTACTATATATTGTTATCACTCTTCCCGTCATTCGTTGCCTCTGCCTATAAAACTTCTTTTTCCGTTTTGATTAACTATCTTTAATTATATTGCTTGTCGAAATGCGTTTAATTTCTTGTGTGGGTTAAAACTGTATGAAGAAATATGTTAAGGAAATCAAACACGTAAGGTTAGTGAAATTTAGTTTTCCTTCGTTTTTCGTTAAGATCTTTTTATTTTCTTTGCACATATAAGCTAGGTCCTTATTATAGTTTTTTGTAATGTCCTAAAAAAGGATATGATATGAAGAAGAAGAAGAAGTGAACCTTGGAATTTTTACATTGTTGAAAAACATTAATCTGCGAGGGAGTATGGCCTGCCAATTAACACTAAAAAGCTTTTCGTTGAAGCAATTAACATTGAATTTTTTACTCTAAATATTAGGAATTAGGAGAGTAACTCTTGTGTTTTATGTTTTTTCTGATGAAAATAAAACACTTGTAATTAAAACAACATTAACAGAATAAGATATTTTTTTGCCGAATAAAGTATGCGAACTAAAAGTCCGCACCATTTTAGAACATTATTTATTTATAAATTTAGTTAAATCACATTAAGTATCAGCTGGGGTTTTTAAATAAATGCGGAATTTGTAGTTCACATACCTTAAAACAAGAGCAGTGGTAGACGATATACTGTTTGATGAGATACTTTTCAACGAAAAAAGAGAACTTGGGTGTTTTCCTAAATACACAATTTTTGTTATTCATTAAAATACAGTACATAAATGAGTTTCTAAAAATGTAATGTCTACGAAATGAATTGCTTTTCTTTCGTGAAATATAAAGTTATCTGAAGCCGAAGTGTTGGGTAATTAATTAAGCTGGCGTCTCAATTAAAGTTGTTTGGTAGATGAGGGGAGTTATGTACTAATGGAAAGTATCGGTAATCTTTCATACACAAGTTGCAGTATAAAATAAATATGTAATTATTTTTTCGCTTAGTCTTTTTCGTTATTTTCTGCTGAGGAATTAGGACAGTTCGTTGTTAATAGCGCAGTCTGAAGTCATTTTTAGGGGCAGTTTGGGACAGCCCAAATGTTCTGCGGCTGAGGTAGTTCTGAGCACTTTTAGTCTGTTTAAGGCATTCTACGATGACATAGTAGTTAATTAAAATCTGGGAGTCTAAAGAAGGTACAATCTTTGTTAAAATAATTTAACCCATGTGTAATAAGCATTATGGTACAATTTCCATCAAAAGGTACTTGTTTTTCAACACAGGTAGATGCTCTTAAGAACAGTAAAAAGAGTTTTTACCGTCTGTCTTTAACGTCCCTTTTATTGCGTTAACTTTTACGTCGTTAGAACTCCACGTACTTAGTTACTAGTGGAACGGCTGGAGTAAAATTATCTGGATCACCAAGTAATTACTTTATTACAGCATTTCGAGGAGTAAACCATGGTATGGACTAACGGTGTACTCAACAGAATTGTGGGGAATACTGGTGGAATTCCCTGGGAGACGATTTATAGTAAAGAAATAACCGAATGCAATTCCCTGATCCTTCGTAGATTTGAATTGCCAGGAAACTCTATAGAATTCCAGTGTAGAAAATTTTACTGGGGGTTACCCCCGCTGCACTTTGTTCCGGAGGTTCTAAAAACTTTTTACCATATAAAAATTCAGAAAAAGTTTTTACCAATTTTATTAATAGGAAGATGTTTAGTCTCAACATTTAAAACATTAGTATATTATATTATGATCGATGCGAGCCAATAGAATGTTAAAAATACATTAGATCGGTCCTTCTTTCTATTTTCCTTAGATTATGTAAATTATGGCGTTAAAAAATCGTAGCAATACCATTTAACTTTTTCTTTTCCAATAAAAAATGAAAGTTTCTCTCTTGAATAAAATTTCAATGCAGATACTCACGTTATGTAAATAAATAACGAAAGAGTTGGAGTTTTTATGAAAAAATCCTCAAATTTGAAACTCGTCAAGTATAAACAACCGAAACTTTTTAACACCTAACCCAAGTCCGTTAAGGCGGTATCGCTATAAAATCTCGTTGATCGTCGTTCTTACGAAATCAAAAATTAGCACAAAACAGGCGTGCAAAATGAGCGGGATGTTTCCGTTTGTCGGTCTGTGGCATGTTCGTGCCGAGAGATCATCTGCATTTATTTGATTTTAATGAAATTTGACGCGCACGTTCTTGCCTACAAAAGGAAGGTTTTAAGTTCAATGGAGTAGAACTCGTGAATCACTGTGCAAATTTTCATTTTCTTTTCGGCTTTGGAGGTTGGGGTTTTAAAATGAAACTTTAATTGGCCAGTCAGACGAAAATACTGTTTATTTTGAGTGCTTGATTATTACTATTTTTTACAACGATGGTCAACATTATTGCTGGTTGTTTATTGATTTTATCCAGAATTGGATCTTGATTGAATTTATATTTAAACTTAATCAATGGTAACTGGTCGGAAGATTTATTTTGGCGACTCACTGAACTTAAAAAAAATCATGATATTCTACTTTTATTAATTATTATTCGATCAGTCGCAATTCGTTCATTATCAATCGTATTTTATTTTCGTTTATCCCAGCGATTTTTCAAAATAAAAACTGATTATTCATCAGATTCATAAATGCAGACTTAATAAAGCGGTTGAATGGACACGCACAAAGCATAAATTTGTGAGATTAATTTGGAAACTAATTCCATTTATTATTCATCGTACGTCGCATACGTTTTAGTGTTAGAGTGAATAATATGTCATGCCTGACGAGGTAATTCATTAGTTGAAGGGAAATTAATTAAACCTAATTGATGCTTAGGACGCCATTCGATCAATCGAGTTGTGTGGGTTTTAGATCACAAACCATTGCAAAGGCAATTATATGTTTTAGGTGCATATGCAATAAGTTTGACGGGTATTTGGTGGTAATTTAATGTTCAGTTAATTAATAGATCTGACAATGTCGGAAATTGAGTTGAATTTAATTTTGGTTGCTGTTATGAATGATGTTCGTAATTTAAATTTATTATTTCGATTAGTTGCAATTTATGAGGAAATATTTAAAACTGTTGCTTGCATTTAAAAAAGTAGCACAAATATTTTAATTTTTACAAGTCAGTTTATGTATTTAATGTTGAATTATTATATATTTATTTACTTACATAAGTAGTTTGTTAGACTTTTTTATTTTCTTGAAGCCACAACGGGAATTCCAAGAAATTTATTATTTAATGATACATACACTGATAGAATACTAATAAAGATCTTAAAATGCAGTAGCAAGCAACATAGAAAAACCAACCGGAAAAGGTTTAACATGGGATTATTATAATATTCCAATTCCAAATAACATTAAATTTCACGTGGAAGCTGTAACTTTCAGTTGAAAATTGTGAAATACTTTTTGCGCCTTTTACTTACCCGTAGTCATATTTTACCAAAAGATGTAATGGTAATGGAGGCTTTATGTATAACCTGAATTTTATAAATTTTATGTTAATGCGGATATGCCGGCGTATAAGATTTTGCTACACTCATGAATTTCAGAGCAACGCCGTTTTAGGTTTATTTAAAGCAGGTGATCAAAAAACATAGGATTTTTTATGTTCACATTTCCGCGGCCACTCGCTTTTCATACTGAATACATGTTATAACCGTTATAACTGGGTTCTTTATTATTCATTTATTCATATCAGAAATATTAAATATTTTATGAGATGATCGACGTTTTCTTACGTACTTATAATAAAAAATGAAAGTAGATCTGTAAGTATGTTGTGTAAATAATAAGGAAATTAAATTTTCTTCAATAGGAAGAAATCATATATTCAGAATTTTCATTAAATGAAAGCTTTTATTTATATTTATAATTTTCCAACTACAACAAAAAATTTCCAGCGGAAGCACCGTGCAGGTTTATGTGATTTTATTTAATAGTCAGATGCATTTTTTTATAATTACCTATTTTAGAGGTTGAAATTTATACATGTTGCTTTTATAGCAAAATTTCTGATCATCAGTTTATTGGAACTTACTGCCTTGAAACTGCCATTAAAAAAATTTCTGAATCTGAACCTGGTTTATTTCGTAATTTTGAAGTAAAAATATAAAATCTGAAACCACTGAAGCATTTCGTTGTTTAACGTCGCATCCACCATCTACTCGCATACTTTCAAAGTTGAAATGTAATTAGTGTTGTGAAATATCCATTAAAATAACCTGCTTAAGAAAGCTGTAAAATCTGTCATGTTAAACGCCATTTTTATTTCAATAGCACTGCAGTTTTGAATCTGGCTACTTAATTAATTTGCAATGATAGGTTGTAGTAATTGCAATTTAAAGTTCCCAATTGCATAGTTTCTTTGATAATTAAAATTTCGTGTTCAACCTTGACTTAGAAAAAATGTTTGGTACCATACACCTCTTATTTATTTCGCTAAAAATTTAAAATTCAACATAAAGAAATTAAATTAAAAAATGCCCACAAACTCCTCACAATAAAAATTCGGAGAATCTAGCCTTCACAGTTCTTGATTTTATTTTCCTACTTTTTAAATGATAAAAACGAAAGTTGAAGTTTTCTGGGGTAGATTTTATTTAATTCTAATAAACCTCACCTCATATTATAGAATAACTGTGGCCATTTGATATTTAAAGAGCTCCTCAATGTTCGTTAAAAAGTGGCGTATCAGATAAATTGGTGATTTAATTACAATATGAAAATTTAAAGGCATGCCCAGGACCGTGTTGCACAATTATAAACAAGTTAATAATATTATTCTTGTAACTTTTAACTTGTAAATAAATGTTGTACAATATAGTTTTTAATTTTTACTATTTACAACACGTAAGATTTAAAATATTAATTCCTTTTAGTGAAAATTACAAGTACATATTCCACAATATTAATATTTTAACTAGTTAGAAGGTTTATGGCATTTCCCTTGTCTAAAAATATTCAAATCAAGCTCAATTGTAATTTGTGGATCTAAAATAACTATTCGTGTTCTTTTTGTAGAAATTCCCCATAGTGTCGTATTAGAGTAATATTATGAATTATTTATTGTTTGCTCCTCGAATGATTTTGAGACGGGAGCTGAATATTTGGAGAGGTTTAAAATGCACCCTGGAAAGCTAAAAGGACCTTATTGAAGTAATATGTCCAGTTCTTTAACACTGAATACTCTGAAGCTGAAATTCGGCCACTTGCAAATCGCCCAATCCTAAGCCAGTAGAGTTCTCGAGGAAAAGACAAAGTATAAATTTAATGAATGTTTAATTTAAACAAAAAAAAAACAATTACACAAAAACTTATTAATCGTTATCAGTAATGTGCTGTTTAATAGTAATTCTGAATCAATGTACATTCTTTCAGGCAGTCCCCAACTAATTTCTAATTTACTTTTATAAATCTGAATCTTCAGCAATTCGATTTGTAGTTTATACCTTTCAACAGGCTCCACTGAGTTTTTTTTTTTTTAATAATAATTGGTTACTTTATCAATCAGTTCTGTTTTTATTGTGTACCTCATACGGGCTTTGTTAAATATTGCAAAGTTACAGTGGTCTGTAGAACTTGCAGATTATCTTCAGTTTCTACTTCTGCAACTTCTTCCGTTCCATTAACGGATATTAGTTTATCTTCTATAGGATTTTTGATAGTATCCCAAATTTCAGTAATCCTTGTAATCCAGAAACTATAAGTAAATCTGTCCTTTTTCTGTTTAATACTTGTTCATCCTTTTGCGCCCTTGTACCTGTTTTTCTAAAGCTTTCAATTTTCCCTAAAAACACAATCTCATATTGGAGAGGCATTACTATTCGCTATAACCGATTTTCTGATGTTTATGCTCAAATATGCCCATTCCTTATTTGAAGGCCACTCAGAAATAAGTCAGTTATTTACTATTTATCAGCATTTAATATAATGATTATTACATTTTGCAATTTAAAATCTTAAATAATGTTCCTTAACGTTAAGCCATGTTTTGTTATGAGCTAAAATTTTCTAAACAAAGATATAGGAATTTAAGAACGTAAAGAAATTCCTCCGACTAGAACAATTCAAACATAAGATTTGCTTACTAAATTTAACTGAGGAGAGGTAATTTTGTTTTAATTCTTTATTGTTTACAAATATGTCTAAAAAAATATAGAATTTAACGTGCTGCATATTTAAATTAATTTTAGTAAAATACAAGCTTTTTTTTAATAATATTTCAAGTTTATTACATTCAATGATTTTGCAATAATTTACGTATTACTTATCAAAATAATCTCAAGTATAGCTAATCTGACTTCTGAACAGCTAACAAGCGTTTGTGTGGTGGGATTGCTAAAAAAATTACAACGCGAACTTTAAGCGTCTTTATTTTCTTTTACGTGCCTTAACAGCATGAAAGATGAATAAGTTGCTCGCATAATCTGAAAAAAAAAAACAGCAACATTAGCAATTAGCATTTAATTCTTGTCGAAAAATTAATCTTGAGGAAATCTGAATCTTTTGTAATTTCTAATTATAAATTCATCTGCGTAATCAACCTTGTTTTTGGAACATGTTTTTGAGATTATGTATAAGTTTAGTCCAAAACCTGAGTCATAAGTTAAGGCACAATGGAATTTGATTTTCGTAACTAATAAAAACAAAACACAATGAACACTACATACCTACTAGCGTTAAATGAAGGGTTCTTACTAATATTGCGAAGTTTAGAAGGTATATCTCGTTGAAT
Source organism: Melanotus villosus (assembly GCA_963082815.1). Taxonomy (NCBI): domain Eukaryota; kingdom Metazoa; phylum Arthropoda; class Insecta; order Coleoptera; family Elateridae; genus Melanotus; species Melanotus villosus. The sequence continues at coordinate 29,975,858 of OY720424.1, forward strand.
TGGGCATTTGCTTTGGCTTATGGTTTAATTTGGCATTTTAAATATTAAGTTAACTAGAAATGAAGATATTTACCCAAACGTACGTAGACAGGCGAATATCCGTGAATTTTGCTGCAGTAATTTTAGTGGCGATTTGAGTTCGTCTAATGATCAGCATCAAACCTTTCTGAAATCTTCGATCAGTTCCAACAAAATCGGTTTCGTAGGCAGCATCTGTTACACGTTGGCTTTCATATGTTACTTTTTCTCCCCAGAAGCACAATAATAACATTTGCTGACAGTAAAACATGACACCAAATGTGTAAGGCAGTGCTTTGGTGTCATTTATCGGAAGCTACAAAACTTATTTTTTATCTTCTTTATTTGACGTACATTCTGATTACATACCAGCGACCAGAGGTAAATCAAAAAGCACATTATAAACATGGTGTAGAGCAAGACTGCAAGAAACAGAAAACTGTATACATTTTCGAGCTGTGCAGCAATTACTGTGATCTCCAAATGGTAAAGAACACCATTCCTGAGAGTTTTATGCAATAACTTCCATGGAATTTCCGAATTATCAATTTCAACTCTGCCTTGAGTTTCATTTAAATCTTCTTGTTTAGCCTAAAGTACGTAATTTTTACCACATCAAGTATTTTTAGAACAAGATATACCCACCTGAATAGTTTTGTTATTACAAGTCTCCACCATTTTTCGTAAACTGTTTTGTAACAGCTTAAATTGATACGAAAGGTGACAAAGGAGAGAAAACGTAAGTAAATCTGCTCCAGCTACAGTAAATGTAAATACTGTTATTGACACCACTTGATAGCATAAAGCAATTTCGAATTTAGGGCTGTAAGTTGCATTAAGGATGGGCATTTTACCAAAAGGAAACTTCCAATCATTGTAATCGCTACTTCTGATACGTATGGCGATGGTGTAAGCAAATTGTCCAAATATAAAACCGTATAAAAATATACTGTATACCACAGCCTAAAACAGAATAAGTGAAGGTTTAAACTGCAGTGGTCTTAAAATTTTTATAAAACTAAAGGTTTCAAGATAATATTTTTTGAGAGGTATTGTTCCAACACAGACTTACAATAACATTTTCTTTATTCCAAAAATTATTAAATATTGAAAACGTTCCATTCTGATTTTAAATTAGATAGTTTTATTTTTTCAATTGTAAATGCAAGTTCGAAAATGTGAAGCTCTGCTTTATTAAAATTTCAAGGTCACCACCTTTCCAAAATGAAATGCTTAAACAATCTGTAAATCAGGGAAACACTTAGATTTCATGAATAGCTTAAACATTCCTGTAGTTAATCCATTGAAGTTAGTAAAAACGGTTACAAAAATTAGGGAAGAAAGTAAATATTTGCAAAAAAGGAGTTGCTATTAGAAAAACAACATAATTTCTAAGGGTCGAATGAGCGCAATATAATTGAAATTTCATTAATATATTTGCTGTGTCATATAGGATTTTTTGATCCAAACTTATATTTTTTCTAATTAGGGTTTTCACTATGACTAGTATTCTTCAGAGAAACATATAAAAGATAAATGTCTCCGCAATATTTGCAAAGGTGATAGGAACAAAGAAGTATCTTGCTGGTTCCTTTGTATCACTGCGATTTCTTCTTCTTCTTCAGACTTTTTGCCTTCAAAATCGGATGTAGTCCTCCACTTTTCTTTTCCATATTTCTCGATCTCTTGCCATCCTAATCCATTGCTTTCCTGATATTGCCCGTATATCGTCTGCCCATCTCTTGAAGGGTCGTTCCATACTTCTTTTACTACTTATTCTGGGTGTACATTGTCAGATTCTATTGGTTCAACTTTCCTCTTGTCGAATTAAATGACCAACCTAACTCCTTTCTTGCCTTGTCATTCTTTCTGTTATATCTATTACATCTGTTACACCTGATTTTTGTCGTATCTATTCATTCCGTTTTTATCTGTAAACTTCTATCATTCGCCGTTCCACTGCCATTTGCGTCGTTCCCATTTTTTTAATAATTTTGTTTGTACCTAAAGGCATCGTTGCTGTAAGAACAGATACTATTCTCTTTGTCTTCAATCCATTGGATTGGTTTGCTGCAACAATTTTGTTGTTGTCTATCGGCGGCCAATCTTTTTAGTTCCAAATAGCTTCCACATCCCATGTCTTTTACTATTTGTGATATAATATTGTAACCTCGGCCTTCCTTGTGCATTATCTCCCTCTAGTGGCCCTTCCATTATTGTATTCAGCAGTACTTCATATATTAAGTGGTGTCCGATCATTTCATCTCTTCTTCTTTTGATGACTTTCCATATCCTTCTCGTTTCCTGCCCTCTTTCCATTATTACTTCGTTCGTTGTCTTGTCCATTAAGCTCACTTTCAACATTCATCTATATCACCATATTTCGAATGCTTAGAGTCTCTTCTGTTTACTTGTTGCTATAGCCCATGTCTCGCATTCGTACAGCGCTATGCTCCATATGTATAATTTCAGAAGTTTTAAAGATATTTTATTTGAAGTTAGAATGTAATGCACAGCTATCAAATATTTTTGCCTTAAGGTGCGTTGAAACATTTTTATCTTTAAGAACATAAGCCAGTTTACTGAATACGGTCGCCATCCTTGTGCTATGCGTTGATTTAATATTTCTTCTTGATTCTCTTTGTCAATTTTTATTGTATGTCCTAAATATATGTAACATGTGATCGAAAAAATTTTACCTCAAGTTGGCTATGAAACATGAAAACACAAAATTAGGCATGTCGACTTTTAAGCCATACAAATGTCAGCTGTTGTTTTATAGGTTATGTAAGGTGTGTGAGGTTATGTCTGTTTTGCTGTCAGGCATATAAAAAGTCATTAATTCTATTAAACACAGAATTCAAATCTGCCACCAAAAAAATGGAGGTCACATAACTCAACTACTTTAAAATAATTTTCCGTTAATAACATGTTTCTGTTTAATTTGTATTTAATTTTAGGTTTTAGAATAATTTAATCTGCTCTAATTTTTATCAGTTAGGCGTGGTTTTAGATTTAGTAGTTCTAATGGTTTATGTTGTATGACTTTAGCAAAGACATGATTTATATTTTTCATGGCAAACTTTGAGGTGAAATTTTTTCGATCACACGTTATGTATCGATTTGTTCAATTTATTCTCCGTTAATACCGACTGCTAGTGAATTTTCCCTGTTTCTCATAATTTTTGTTTTCTGTTTTTTCATATTTAATCCAAATTTCTTAGACTTTTCGTGTAGCTTGTATTTATTTTTGCTATTAGTAGAGTATCATCATTCATCACCATATCTTAAGTGCGTCAAGTTTTTTCGTCTATTTTGATACCTCTGTCCTCCCAATTAATTTGCTTAACTATATTTTCTAAAGTCAAAGTAAATACTTTGGCTTTGGCCATAGAGTCGTGCTCCTCTTTCTGTTTTAATTTTATGAGAGGGTATTTTCAACTTTGTTGTGCTTGTTGCTTCTTTATAGTCATTTTTGATCACAGTTGTACATATATCGGGTATCTATTTGACAGTCGTCAGGAGCTTTGGGAATTTCGGTCATTTCTTGTAATCTATATAATATGCTAGAGCCAGTTGGATGTTATATTCAGTATATTTTTCAATTACATTTTTTAGGCTTTACAAATGATCTGCGGTCCCATACCCCCTTTTAAATCCGGCCTGCCCTATTGGCTGGTATGCATCCAGTTTTTTCGGCAATCTGTTTGTAATAATCTTCATAAACAGTTTGCAAAGATGTGACATTAAGCTATTGGGTCTATAGTTTCTCATATCTGCTTTTGTTCCTTTTCTGTGTAATGAAATAAACTGTTGCATTCATCCACTCATCCGGAGTGTGGCCTTCTTCTAAATAAGAACTTATTGTATAATGCTCTAAGGATGTGTAGTAATTTCTTTCCACCATATTTAATATGCTCTGTGATTAGCTATTTGATCCTCGCCAAGAGATTATCGATTTTTTATTTATTTCATAGCTACTCTAATTTCATCTATTGTTATGCTTGGTATGTCTTCAGTTGCAGCATTTATTACTTTTGGTCTTGATTCTTTTCTTTCTTCTTTTTGTATTTTTGATGTGTATAGTATTATATAGTAGTCCTGAGCTATTTTAGTTATTTCGTCCCGGTTTGTACTTTCACGACCATCTGCATTTCTTAATTATTATGTGTTTTTTCCATAGATTAAGGTTTAATTTTAAAACTCTCATATTTTTATTTTCTTCTATTATCTTTTGAATATGCGGACGATGCGATCATATTCGCGGACAGCTTCGAAGGCTTAAAAGAACTCATGTCAAACATTGAAATGCCCAGTCGACGATACAGACTTGAACTGAACATACAAAAAACAAAATACATGGTTATCAGTAGAAATACAATTCCACCCAAACCCTTAATAGTAAACTCCCAACCAATCGAAAGAGTAACATCAATGACATACCTAGGTACATCGATCAATGATCAATGGGACCATTCTAAAGAAATTAAGTGCAGGATTGAGAAAGCCAGAACAACATTTGTTAACATGCAGAAAGTGTTTAAGACTCGAGATATAAATTTAAATACCAAAATTCGACTATTAAGGTGTTATGTATTCTCTGTTCTGTTGTATGGAGCTGAGACCTGGACGCTGATGGAAGCATCAATGAAGAAACTCGAGGCTTTTGAGATGTGGACGTACAGGCGAATATTGAGAATATCTTGGGTTGACCACGTGACGATCGTTGAAGTACTGCAAAGAATGAATAAAACAACCGAAATCGTAAAAACCATAAAAATCAGAAAGTTGCAATATTTCGGACATCTCATGAGAAATGAACAACGCTATGGGATACTTCAACGGATACTACAAGGTAAAGTGCTAGGAAAGAGAGGATCCAGACGCAGGCGCATCTCCTGGCTGAGGAATCTAAGATCTTGGTTCTCAATGACAACGACAGACCTCTTCCGAACAGCCGTCAACAAAGTCCAGATTGCGTCATTGATCGCAAACATCTGGAACACATAACGCACGTCAAGAAGAAGATCTTTTGGACTAGTTCCCCATTGTATTGCACTATATGTGACCGAATTTCATTTTTTATCGTTTTATTAAGTTCCACATATTCCCATTTTCCTGTACGTCTTAGTTCTCTCCTTTTACTCAGGACCTTTTTTGTTTCTTCTGAAATAGTTATTACTGTTTTATTTATTTCATTTACTGTCAAGTTCCTAATTTGTTCCGATGTTGTCTCACTCAGTTTTTTCCTATATGGTTGACGTACTCGTCATTTTTAACTTTTAGTATTTCTGCATCTATGCGTTTAATATTTCTACTTTTCATTAGTTTCGTCCTTTCTTTCTTTGTATTAATATATACATATTTTTGTACGCACTAGTCTGTGATCGCTACTTGTTGCGAATCTATTTAACACAAATACATCTTTAATAATATTTTTTATATTAGTTATAACGAAGCCTATCTCATTTCTTGTTGGGCCATTTGGACTTCGCCACGTTAATTTGTTTTGTAACTTTTTGTTACAGAGGCTGTTCATCTCGTATGAGTTATTGTCGATTAAGAAATTGATTAGTAACCTTCCTCTTCCATTTCGTTCGCCAATGCCGTAATCTCCATACGCATTTCTAAATTGTCTTGTTTCTCTGCCAATTTTTGCATTTAGATCACCGATGATGATGTTATAGTGAGCTTTTTCTTGCTCTGAACATCTATTAATTTCGTCATAGAATTCTTCTACTACTGTTTCTTCATATGATGTGGTTGGGCCGTACCTATATTTGGATTATTATTGTGATTTACGAGTATAATAATTCGGTAGGAACAAACTAATAAGAAAATTGCCAGGTTGTGTTTACCTTTTGAAGATCAAATTATTGAGGACTAACTCCTTGAACGTATAATTTAAATAATGTTTTTATTTTTAATTTGTATGCAGAAGAATATTTATCACACAGGAATTTCCCATTTTTTATGGATAGATTATTCAAATATTAATTCAAAATGGTTGGTTGTAATTTTTTTAATTTTAAAGAACATAAAACATCTGAAGGCACGGATTTAAAATTATTACCTGAATTTTGGTAATCTGCAAGCACTCGTTAAATAGTTTTTCTTCTTTATCACCTCCTCTTTCCCAAGATACAACAAATGGTTCTGTGCCTAATTTCGTTAGTATTTCTCTAAGTTGAGGACGTTTTCGCAGGATTACATTCTTTTTCACCAATACTGCAACGTACTTATTTTCATAAACATAATTTCTTTATTCTGTGCAATGTTTTATTTTATAATCATGGGTGTTAGGATAATAAGCAGTTCTAACTTACTTAAAAAAAGAGCAAGGTTGGTATAAATTAAATCAAAGTCTACTTCCTTGGGATGCATTACACCACCCAATATTTGTATTGGTGGATAAGTATACATTACAACATGAATTATCATCACATAAATTTTGTATGCAATGCCGTTGTTATTATTTAAAGACATGCCCGTCATTTTGAGCAAAAATTTTTCGCTTTGGAATAAATTATTATGCATGGTGTCTCAAGCACTCTCTTCTATTTACGGTTCTGAACGTTATCAAGTCTTCAGACCAGCGAGTTTGTGTAGAAATAGACTCTTTTGTTGCGTGATTGACAATTGATTTAGACAATTACTGTAATTGTATTCGAATTAAAAATTTAATAGTTTTTTGATTTTATTAATTTCTCTCTAGTTTTTATCAAGGTTAATTCGGGCTACTGAAATTTATACGTTTGAAAAAAATCCGTAATTAAATATTGGCTAAAAGGCTGTATCGATCATATAAAATTATAAAATATCGAATTCTTTTGTAAATTGTACAAATTGGTAGAAAGAATAGATATGAACAAAAATAGTACAAAATGGGCTTTCTAAGACAATCATATTGTTATGAGCATTTGTAAGTTATTTTAAACAACAATACTTAAAACTGTTCTAGAAATTAAAGTTTTAAGAATTCGCTCTTTTAAGGAGATTTTTGATCCTTTTGGAGCAACATTTTCTAAGAAATGGTTTCAATCATTGAAAGTCTTTTTATAATTAATTTTTAATTATATGTTTTATTATATCTTAAAGTTGATTTCTGCAGAGTATGTTTTCCAAACTGTTTGAAGTTGATGTATTTCAAGAGTCTCTTATTAATTCAACTCTTTTAAGGACTGCTAAGCTTCGTAAGTTTGAAGAAAAAAGTCAGCTTAAGCACTATTTTATGTCTTGTACTGTAAGACAACAGTCAAAAATAAAACTGTTAATTTTTAATAATAATCTGAAGAACATTTTTTTTTTATTTAAAAATTTGCAGTGGTTTCTAAAATTCCTTTATTGCCGTATTATTACTTGAAATTTTGCAAATATGACAACGAATATCTTTACCCTAGCTTTAAAGTGATCCGAGAACGTTAAGGTTAACCTAATTGGATAATTTCTTTGAATGATTGCCATATTTTATAAAATTATTTTCTTGCAAGTTTGAGGTTAAACATTCATTTATATTTATGAATAAGCTTTTAACTTTATGTTCGCACATAATTTACTTAACATTTTTAGTTTAAACAAAGCTCTTAACGCATGGTGCAAACGGCCCTTGGTCTTTTATTTTTAATGTTTCTGATATTGCTTACATAATGTATTATTGATTTATTTTCGGATGTTTTAATCCTCTGCCTTTATAAGTATCTAAAAATGTATTATAAACAGTTATTACTGAAAATTTTACTAATATCCTTTTTAAATACGAGTATTTGGACTAAGTTTCATTTTCATTGCCTTTATTTCTTGTGCAATTTACAACAAAATAAAAGAAAATAATTTTGTCGAATGTAAACTTCTAATTAAAATAAAATAAATCTATACATCTAAATTAATTTTTTTTTCTATGATTTCACATTTTAAAGCAGGTTAACTTTGTTTATACAGCAATTATCTAGTTGATATTTAATGACTGATACATTAAGTCATAATTATGTGAAATGAGATGTTCGTGAAATGCTTTTTGTTTCATGTCCTTGACGCAGATTGTCTCATTATTTATTCATTAATTTAATTGGTTTAATTGAACCAAAGGATAATTACAGATTTTACGAAGTAATTTAAGTTATTTGAAGACGCAGATATACAGAATTTATTTGTCGCTTGGTTTAAATCTGAAGACGAATACTTAACTGACGACTCCTCCTTCAATATACACATTGAAATGGTAACGCTGAACTAATTTGAACAGCTTTGAAAAATTTTAAATTTGCTTTTTTAAACGTTCAGTTTGGTATCATTTTCAGTTTTGCTGCAACAGCGTTATAGTTAGCAATAAAGCGGTAGTGTGTTTTTGCAGAATCGATTGGCATAATTTGTTAAGCGAATACCTTGACAGAACGTCAATTAGTAGGTTATGCGATGAGTGACAATGATTTAGGTAGGTAAAATGAGGGTTTTATTGCTGAAAATACAGGCAAAGATACGAATCTAGGGGCATTTCTCAAATTCTGCATCGTTACTCTGTAGACATACATGAAGCTTAAGTTTCAAGATCAATATCGTTGTTAACCACAGTAAGTAGCAAATTTATTATTGACCGAAATTTTATTACACTGCATTTTAGGACATTAAATAAACAAATTGATGCCTTTGATTTGTAAGTATAGAATATGTTGGTAAAAGCACCTTATTTTCGTTTTGTATTAAAATCATATTTCCAGGTTCCTGTTTCAAAAGATAAATAACGAAGTTCAATAATATGTTTCATCCAGTTCAAAATAAGATGGAAGAAAATTGAAAAGCATTTTTTTGACAATTGCGTTTACTCTTTTAATGAATAGGTATATCTGTTATAACAAACTATTGATAAATAGGTTAGTTTAAGTTTAATGCCGTTAACAAAGTTTTCCTCTGATGCGACTTGGTAGGTTTAATTTACCAATTCAACACAACATTTGGTCTTAATTGGAAGAAGTAGGTTGCTTTTATCGTTTATTTATTGGTTGTCATGATGTCATGATAGTGGGAAGTAAATGTGAATATTTTTAATAAATAAATTAAATGAAAATTAAGGTAAAATATGTTAGAAATTATTAAAATTGTTAGTCGTAGTTTAATATAGGCAGTAGCATAGGAAAATTATCGTACACACCATAGGAATTAAGTTATTCTGCCTTACACCTCTGCCATCAATGCTGGACAAAGTAAATCTCACTTAAGTCCTTTATTGCATAAGCAGCTATAGTTTAGGTTCAAGTACATATGTTACAGGCTGAAGCCTTTGAAAATGGTAAAAAGTGAAAAAAAATAATAGTAGGATGAAACCCATTGGAAAAGGAAGAGAATATAACAAAAATGAAAGGAAAAATAATTTACGGGCGATCTGAGGTCGGGAAGTGGAAGGGGGTGAGTTTTTAAGGGTAGAAAACTGTTTATCTCGATTTCCGGCAAAACTACAAGTCCTATGGAAAACAGTTAAATGGCAAAGTTGTAGGTAATAAAAAGATCTACAACTTTATATTTACACTTTTTTCACATAACCTCAAAATTTATGTGAAAAATTCAAATAACCAAGTTTTTGCTTTTTTATTTTTATCTTTTACAAAAAAATTTTTTTTTTCACGAAATTTGGTGAAAACTTACCTTTTTATGTCCCAAACACACTGTAATTTTTTTGATTTAAAATATTTATTTTTTCACTTTATTTTGACTTAATACCGAAAAAGCACCCTAAGTTTCAATCGAAAATTCTCGCGTCAAAATATCTGCTTTTTAAAAAAACTCGGTGGGTTTTTTGTTCGTTGAAATCTCTACTTTTTGATGGTGTAAAAAAAATATACATTACTATGGTAAATGTTCTCAAAAAATGCAAAGAAACAAAAAAAACTCGAATCCGAAATTTATTTTTTTTAAATCATCATGTACAATTTTGAGCTATTTATTAAAATTTATACTTTAATTACTCGAAAAACGTAAGATTCCATGTTACATTGATAAACAAAAAATTGCAAGTCGAAATGTACTACTATAATTAACAACCAAATAAGTGAATAAAGTTAATATTTAATTCGAATTCGATTTTTTTTTCGTTTCTTTGCATTTTTTGAGAACATTTACCATAGTAATGTATATTTTTTTTACACCATCAAAAAGTAGAGATTTCAACGAACAAAAAGCCCACCGAGTTTTTTAAAAAAGCAGATATTTTGACGCGAGAATTTCCGATTGAAAATTAGGGTGCTTTTTCGATATTAAGTCAAAATAAGGTGAAAAAATAAATATTTTAAATCAAAAAAATTACAGTGTGTTTGGCACATAAAAAGGTAAGTTTTCACCAAATTTCGTGAAAAAAAAAAATTTTTTTGTAAAAGATAAAAATAAAAAAGCAAAAACTTGGTTATTTGAATTTTTCACATAAATTTTGAGGTTATGTGAAAAAAGTGTAAATATAAAAGTTGTAGATATTTTTATTACCTACAACTTTGCCATTTAACTGTTTTCCATAGGACTTGTAGTTTTGCCGGAAATCGAGATAAACAGTTTTCTACCCTTAAAAACTCACCCCCTTCCACTTCCCGACCTCAGATCGCCCGTAAATTATTTTTCCTTTCATTTTTGTTATATTCTCTTCCTTTTCCAATGGGTTTCATCCTACTATTATTTTTTTTTGTTTAAAAAATTATCGACCCTGGTCATGTGTAATTCTGATATCATTTTTTTTAACTGCATATACAGGGTGATTCAAAAGGTATGGTCCAAACTTAAGGGTGTGATTGGTGATGTTAAAATAAGTAAAAAATGCCAATAAACGCATGTCCGATTCACAATTGTTTTCTAGTTATAACAACATTTACGATAATTTATTATTAATGAAGAACGTATACAATTACAAGAAAAATTAAAAAGTATCACAACAAATGTTCAAAATGTCCACCTTGTACTTGTATACAAAGTTGGCAACGCGGACGCAGAAAATCTCGAACATTCCTCAACTGTTGAGGATGTCTTCGAATATCTTCAACAGTTTCATTTATTCTATTAATTAAATGGCTCCTGTTCTGAATTTCCGTTGTATAAACTTTTTCTTTTAATGCACCCCACAACTAAAAATCTAGTGGAGTAACGTCAGGCGAACGAGCCGGCCATAGCACTGGACCGCCTCTTCCAAACTAGCGCTGTGAAAAGCGATTATTTAGCCAAATCCTTACCTGATGTGAATTGTGCAACGGTGCCCCGTCATGTTGATACAGCATGGATCTTCACACATCAAGATGCAGATCTTCTAATAATTCCGGCAAGGTATTATCTAAGAAATCTATATACATGGCAGCATTAAATCGATGTGGTAATATATATGATCCGATAACATGATCGCCTATAATACTGCCCCAAACGTTAACACTGAAGCGTTCTTGAAAAGCAGTAAAACCTCTGTAACTAGATAACGGTTAGAAATAAGACAAGGGTTTATTGGTATTTTTTGCTTATTTTAACATCACCAATCACACACTTAAGTTTGGACCATACCTTTTGAATCACCCTGTATATATTAGACGAAGTTTTAAGTTGCTTTTTAAAACGCAGGTTGTCGAAAGACCAACATGAAACCTAAAATGTTAGGTACTTAACTGTTCGTAAGTAATCGACGTTTTTTCAAAGTAGAATCATCAAAGCTACTTTCAATAAACAGAAAGTGTGGTAATCCTGGGTAGGTTGTATGTTATCTAGATATAATTGTTTTTTCTTTGTTTATTAACATTACAATATTTGAAATTCCAGGTGTGGAAGAATTTACTTAGTCGATTGTTGAAGGAATAAATACAAATTTTTATTTCTTATAATTATAACTTTTTTATTTATTTGCCAAACGTTTCGAAAATTTAATTTCTTCATCAGTGGAACATTTTAAACACTTATCAGGTTTTTAAAAAATGTTGAGTCTAACAATTTAGGAAGATGTTTATAATTATTACTGCTTCTAAAAAACTGATAGACTCAACATTTTTTAAAACCCTTTAACGTTTTACATTCATTCTACATTATTTTATATTTACATAAGTTTTTAAAATGTTCCACTGATGAAGAAATTAAATTTTCGAAACGTTTGGCAAATAAATAAAAAAAGTTATAATTAGAAGAAATAAAAATTTGTATTTATTCCTACAACAATCGACTAAGTAAATTCTTCCACACCTGGAATTTCAATTACGCAAATTTTAGTCAATTTTTCAACTATAATTCATTACAATATTTCTTTTGTTAGTTACTTACTTTGTAATACGAGGTAAATAAAGGTGCTTTCGATCACTATTTATGGATAGCTTGAACAGTTTGCCTTATTTTATTTATATTTTTTATTACTAATTGGTAAGAGTAACAGTCACGTAGTAACTACACCATGATATAATTTTATTGATAAATTTGGCAAAAGTGGTAGATATTGTTGATATATTCTTCTAAGCTGTATGGAGAAATACAATAGATAGAAGAATATTCACTCCGTTCAGTGCACAATAACCAAAATCAGCTTACTTTTAATTTTTAAATTGGGGATTTAAGTTTTCTTCTTACCAGTAGGAGAATTTAGGAATTTCGTTATTCACCTAATTCACCAAAGCACTGAAGGTGGGACTGAAAAAATCGCCCACTACTTTTATTGTTGTGTGGAGCAAATTATTATACTTTTAGTGGTTTTAAATTATCTTAAATGTTTTAACTTAGGTTTTCGCATCATACCCTGAGAATTCTTTTAATTACAGCGGCAGAAAAATGAAATACTGTTTTGCTCCAATATCAAATGTTCTAAATAATAAATACCTTAACCTTGCACTTAAATTGAAAGAGAAGACATTGAATATCGTTTCACAGTGTGTTTATCTGCAATTGTACATTTTGAACAATAAATTTTTATATGAAATGTTTTGTAAAGGTAATGAAAATGTATTCGCTGATTCTTGGTAATAATTCTCTGCAAGACCGGCGTCGACAACGTAATAATAAATGCAAGGTAATTGCTATTTGCAAAGTATATTAACTTATACAATTATTTATGGAATTGAATCAAGAAAATTATAGAAAATTGATAATATGAAAAATTCTGAACTTGACTTACGTTATTTTTTTTACAGAATGTTTTTTTTTGTCTAGGTGATTTTTAAAACAAACAAAACAATGATTTCCAGGCAACGGAAATGAAAAAATGTCACTAGATAAATTCATAAGTTCTTAACATGCCGGCCGCGTTGAAATCACAATGATTTCAAGGAACAAAGTAATTAATTACAATAATAACAAAAAGAAAAATACGGTAAAAATGAACTTAAATCTAGAAATACAAGTTATACAAGTAGTAAATATAATAACAATAACAAATAGAAAAAGACGATAAACTGAAAATAAATTGTTTGTAAATGTTCACTTTTCTGCCACATAAATGAGTTTATGAATTTGGGAGTACACATAGTTTGTGGACAGATCGTTTAATGGTATGACCATTTGAAATTCTTAATGTAACAGACCGCACAACACCGTCATTGCCCATGTGAACTTCTGTTACACGTCCCAAAGCCCATTGTAAAGGTGGCAAATTGTCTTCTTTAATCAAGGCTAAAGAATCCTTTATTATCAGATTAGGAAGCTGTTGAAACCATTTTGTTTTTCGCTGCAATTCGGGGACTACTTCCAGACTCCAGCGACGCCAGAAGGATTGTACTAGGCGTTGAATTCCTTGGTACAACGTCAGTCTATTTTCACTAATCTGATCCAAGTTTACTTCAGGTAGTGAATGAAATGATTTGGAAATTAAAAAATGTGCAGGTGTTAAAGGAATTAAATCTGAAGGATCTGAGGATAATGGGGACAGGGGCCGCGAATTCAATATTGCCTCTATTTGGGTTAATAAAGTATGAAAATCCTCATAATTTAAGGAAGTATTTCCTAAGACACGTTTTAAATGCGTTTTGACGGATTTGATACCCTGTAGACGTTTTGCAGGTAAATCGCCCATAATAGGATGGTAAGATCGAGGATTAACACGAAAACATTTAATACAGTCATGCACTGTCTTTTTGGCGATATTTCGCCCTGAAATGGGCCAATAGTACTCGCGTATGGCAGCCAACAAATGTTGAGCTCCGCAATGTAGTAAATTTTCATGGAAGTACTTAAAAATGAGTTTAGTGAAAGCGTGCTCCTTTGGAAGCAATGCGGGAAATTTTTTGTCAAAGGAGTAAGCGGAATTTCGTATCCTACCACCTACTCTTAGAATACCAATTTTGTCAAGAAAAGGACTTAGCGGCAGAATGCTAGAATTATTTTCTAAATTTTGCTTATTTTTTAATTGTTTGATTTCAATTGAAAACGTTTCTGCCTGACATATGGTTATTAAAATGTTCATGGCTCTTTCTAATTCAATAGTTTGTAAGTTACCTTTGCTTCGCTGGGCTACGGAAAGTTGCACATTTTTTATGAAACGGAGCATCCAAGCGAATACTCGTTTAAGTTTGGAAAGGGATGAAAATTTCTGAAACATGTTTAAAGCTGGAACCGTTAGAAAATTAAAGATAAGATCGGATTGAGCTTTTACTTCGGAAGAAGGTTCTTCAGCTTTGATAGTTGGAAGTGTAGGCCATTGATCGGGAGTTAAATTTAAAAAAGATGGGCCATGCCACCATAAAGAGTTGCTTAACAAATCAACACTGGAAGTACCCCGGGAAATTAAATCTGCGGGATTTTGTTTTGACGGAACGTAATACCAATCACAAGGCTCTGAAGTTTCCTGAATGCCCGCGATTCGATTGGCAACAAAAACTTTATATTTGTTAGGCGGAGAATTAATCCACTTTAAAACTATCGTTGAATCTGTCCAAAAATATGTTCTACTGAAACTGAGAGTGAGGGTATTTTTAACTTTTAGAAGAAGTTGTGTCAATAGTAAAGCCGCGCAGAGCTCTAGTCGAGGTATGGTTGTGGTGCGTATAGGGGCCACTCGTGATTTAGAGCACAACAACTGTATGGAAACAGTATTATCAGGATGTATACATCTGACATAAATGCAACAGCCAAAAGCTCTACAACTGCTATCACTAAAACCATGTAATTCGATGGTAGAAGTGTTTTTAGAAATAACACACCTAGGAATCTTTAAGCTACTTAATAATGGAAGTTCAGTCTTAAATATGTTCCATTCTGAATTCAGAAATTCTGGGATACGTTCATCCCAAGTTAACTGTAGTTGCCAGAGTCTTTGGATTATTAATTTGCCTGTGACAATAATTGGAGACACCAAACCTAGTGGATCAAATAATTGTGCTATGGTTGAAAGAATTATCCGTTTTGATACTTGTTGTAAATTCGAAGTAATTGGAATACTGTATTGAATTGTGTCTGCAAGAGAGTTCCAAGTAATGCCTAAAGCTTTGGCATTCTCGCGTTCACCTAAAGGGATTGTATGAAATTGCGCACTAGGATCGCTATCTGACAAAATATTTGAATTGTTTGATAAGAATTTTCTAATAGGAAAACCTGCTTCACTCAAAATTATAGTTATTTCTTCTTTTATTTGCAACACTTCGTCTACAGTATCGGCTCCTGTGATAAGATCGTCCATATAAAAATCAGATCTCAAAATAGATGATGTTTTAGGAAATGTTTGAAAATTTAATTGTGCCAAATATTGCAGACATTTTGTAGCTAAATAGCTAGCACTTGCAGTACCGTAAGTCACAGTTTGCAATTCGTAAGTATCTAACTGTAACTCAGGACCATCACGCCAAAGGATACGCTGAAACTTTCTTTGTAAAGGATTTATCAAAATCTGGCGATACATTTTCTCAATGTCGCCCGTTAAAGCAATCTTATGCTGTCGAAAACGTAATAGGATAGAAATCAGGTCATCCTGGATTACAGGTCCTACTATTTGAGTATCGTTGATGGAAACATTGGAATCAGATTTTGCACTTCCATCAAATACTACACAAAGCTTTGTTGTTAGAGAGCTCGATTTGATTATCGCATGATGCGGTAAATAAAATGCAGGAATACTAGTAAGTGAAACTGAAGAATCTAAGACTTCGAAAGTAGGCTCGTTATTTGAAACTTTTGGCCTGTCATAATTTGTAATTCTAATCATGTGACCAAGGTCACGATATTCGTGAATAAA
The DNA here is from genome assembly GCA_963082815.1 of Melanotus villosus. Taxonomy (NCBI): domain Eukaryota; kingdom Metazoa; phylum Arthropoda; class Insecta; order Coleoptera; family Elateridae; genus Melanotus; species Melanotus villosus. The sequence goes on from OY720424.1 coordinate 29,992,029, forward strand.
TTTTAAGTATTCTGACCTCAAGGTTGGATTTCTTAACAATTTTTTCTCTAAATGAAAAAATCGCATAGTAGCTTGTACTTCAGAATCGCCTAATTTTATAATATTAGAATTGAAGGGAATTGAAACTATTAGACGACCATCAGATTTTCGCGACACAGTTCGCGTAAAATAATCTTCGCAATATCGCTCTTCGCGAGATAACAGAGATAATTCATTCTTTAAAGATACATTTTCCATCTGCCAAAACGCTTGAATGGAATTCTGTAATGAATCACTGCGATCATTTTCGTCAGTTGATACATGTAAACATATATTATTTTGAAAACTTTTACCATAACTGCACGGACCTGAAACTACCCAACCTAACAAAGTCTTTTGCAGAACGGGTTTATCTTCGCCTAAGGAAATTTGTCCGATGCACATAAGGTGGTAAAACTTACCCGCGCCAATAAGTAAATCAACGGGCAAAGATTTGTTAAAATCGTTATCTGCTAATCTTATATTTCTGGGAAGCCCCAGCTGCGATTTGTCAAATGAATTACAAGGTAGATTTTCCGAGATTTTTGGAACTGTAAGACATTGCAGATTTGTTTGAAAACCATTATGCAAAGAGGATAGTTGAATGTGTACAATAGAACTTGATTCTGTGGCACAAGAATTGAGACCTAAGATTTTTGTTTTGGACTGCAACTTCTTGGCTAAGTTTTCGGTTATAAAATTTACGTGACTACCACTATCCAGTATCGCCCTACAAGTGTACCAATTGTGATTCCTCGCTCTTATCTTTACTATGGCAGTTGAAAGTAAATTCTCATTAGGAGATGTATCGAAAGAAGAAAGTGAAATTCGGGAATCATTTTGAACAACGGTTTTTGAAGTTTCTTTAGTAGCAGTAGTAGCAACTTGGTCTTCAGAATTGTTCTTTGGAATTTCAAAATGTAACAAAGAATGATGTCTTTTATTGCAAATGCGACAATTATATTTGGAATTGCAAGAATTGTAACTTGAGTGCCGCAAACAATTTTTGCAGATTTTTAATTCGTTCGTTTTATCGAACCTTTGTTTGGTAGATAAAGATAGAAACTTTGGGCATTCCGTTATATAATGATTGCTTTTGCAATTATAGCAAGATATATTATTAGGTGTTACCAATAATGATTGTTGATTACTATTAAATCTTTGTTTGTAACTATTTTTAGCATCAGAAAGCTTATTAGAATTATAACCTTTATTATTGGAATCTATTTCTTCTAAGAGCTCGCAGTGACCTTTTAGAAATTCATTTATTTCTTCTAAGCTTGGAATTGAACGGGTTTTAAATTCGGTAAATTTACTTTTAGTGCTAATATCGAGTTTGGACATTAATATATGATATAAAAAACAAGTGCATTGTTCTATCGGCACTGATAAATTTTGTAAAGCCCTGATGTGTTTTACAAATTCGTCAGATAATTTTCTGAGATCAAATGCGCTACGTTTGTTCATAGTTTTTAGATCGAAAATGCCTTTAATATGATTTAAAATAATTTGTTTAGGGTTGTTGTACCGATCAATTACCATGTCAAAAGCAATTTTGTAGTTCTCAGCAGATGGCTGAATGTTAGCAATGGTTTGAGCTGCGGCTCCGCGAAGGCAAGTTTTTAAGTACATAAACTTTTCTATATCTGATAAAATTGCATTATCATGAATTAAGGAAATGAATGTTTCATAAAATGAAGTGAATTCAATATAGTTCCCATCAAATGATGGTAGTGAAATACGTGGCAACTTCGTATTCATTGTAAAAGCAGCTTGTGTGGCATTTGAACCGTTTGTCTTGCAATGGAAATTTTCATTAGAGTTGCTTGCAGATAATTTAGATAAATTTGAATCTAATAAAAAGGATGCCCGTGCGCTAAGATCAATATATTTGTCAAAGAAACTGTCGGGTTCTAACATCTCAGCATCCACAACGGACAAAACGCTAAGATGGATCATTGTGTCATTATATTTTTCAGGCAAATCCTTAATTGCATCGCAACGCAAACGAATTTTCGCAAGAACCTCTTGATCTGTCACAGTAGTAGATACGGATTCTAAGAATGTTTCAAAATTATTTAATTTATTAATCTTGCTTTTGCCAGTAGCAAGTAAAAGCTTTTCTTCTTTGATTTTAGCCATTTTGACTTTTTTTTATCGAAATTGCTAAGTACCAACAAAGGTAAATATGCAAATGTAAATAGGTAAGTTAAGTAAATGCAATTGAAAGCCTTTTTTTAACGCGTGTAAGTAATATTCAAATTCGGACTTTATGGCAAAGATTGCGCAACAAAGAAATTGTAAATAGTAGTCTGAATTTGGAATAATACGGAAATATATGTAGTAGGCGTGAAAGGCGATATACGTCAATCAAAACGCAATCATAACGTAATATACAAATGTTATTGGATGTAACTTGTAAACGAAATTGTAAGTAAGTCGAAATCTTTAATAGTGGAGGCAATATGAAATTTAACGTAAAGGGGGTTAAAAAGGAAAATAGATATTTGAAGTAAACCTGACCTTACGTTGTGAAATAGACCTGACCACTACCAAACAGGGAAACGTCGTCGTCTGGTCGCCAATGAAAACACGTTCATCACGTGCAATTGTAATCTTGAATTTTCATTCTTCTGATAAATTCATCTCTTGAAATATCCGTGCTCCGAAGGACCAAAATGTTTTGTAAAGGTATTGAAAATGGTTCTTGGTAATAATTCTCTGCAAGACCGGCGTCGACAACACAATAATAAATGCAAGGTAATTGCTATTTGCAAAGTATATTAACTTATACAATTATTTATGGAATTGAATCAAGAAAATTATAGAAAATTGATAATATGAAAAATTCTGAACTTGACTTACGTTATTTTTTTTACAGAATGTTTTTTTTTGTCTAGGTGATTTTTAAAACAAACAAAACAATGATTTCCAGGCAACGGAAATGAAAAAATGTCACTAGATAAATTCATAAGTTCTTAACATGAAAAATAAAACTATTGAGAAGATTAGATGTAATATAGCTAGTATTCAGTACTAGGTGGTTACGCTCTAATCATTTAAATAGCACCACCTATGAAACTTTTTAGTGAACAAAGTTTATTTCACACGTCGCCTGCGTTGATTCAAAACGGGGTTTATAAAGCCTGCTGAATAGGGCCGTTTGACAGTTAATCGACTAGTTCAAATTTTCTCCGTGGCGCTAGTCATCCTTTCACTGACAGCTGTATTTCTAATTTAAATTTGTTAATTTTTGGATATTCGTTCAGTTATACGACAAAAAGTACGTTCTAAAAATGTCTTTCTGCATCCCTCCTTGCCATAATTCTACAGATTTAGTTTTTTATTTAGGCTAAATAACCAGTTCAATTTCTCGAAAGTCTTCTTGGTTTGTGTCGAGGAAAAGTAGTAAGTATCTGCACCCTTCTTACCGTCGCCTGCGTTGATTCAAAACGGGGTTTATAAAGCCTGCCGAATAGGGCCGTTTGACAGTTAATCGACTAGTTCAAATTTTCTCCGTGGCGCTACTTATCCTTTCACTGACAGCTGTATTTCTAATTTAAATTTGTTAATTTTTGGTTATTCGTTTAGTTATACAACAAAAAGTACGTTCTAAAAATGTCTTTTTGCATCCCTCCTTGCCATAATTCTACAGATTTAGTTTTATATTTAAGCTAAATAACCAGTCCAATCCCTGGAAGGTCTTCCTGGTTTGTGCCGAGGAAAAGTAGTAAATATCTGCACCCTTCTTACACTCCTATTTAGTTAATTTTTTACACAGTCTCATAAGGTTCTGAAAACCTGCATACAATTGAAATTTATATTGTAATACACTTTCTGGATTAAATATTAAACATCCAATAACCCGTATTTGTTGTAAATCGTAAAAAATCAAAGCCAGTTGACAGCTGTCAACGATGGATAACTAGCGCCACCAGCAAGCAGTGGCAAAAATTTGCATAATGGCCATTTTTGCTATTCGGCAGGCTTTATAAACTCCGTTTTTAATCAACGCAGGCGACGCTTCTTACACTCTTATTTAGTTAATTTTTTACACAGTCTCATAAGGTTTTGAAAACCTGTCTAAAATTGAAATTTATATTGTAATACACTTTCTGGATTAAATATTAAACATCCAATAACCCGTATTTGTTGTAAATCGTAAAAATCAAAGCCAGTTGACAGCTGTCAACGATGGATAACTAGCGCCACAAGCAAGCAGTGGCAAAAATTTGCATAATGGCCATTTTTGCTATTCGGCAGGCTTTATAAACTCCGTTTTTAATCAACGCAGGCGACGATTTCACACGTCTTTGATTTTTTACGATTTACAACAAATACGGGTTATTGGATATTTAATATTTAATCCACAAAGTGTATTACAATATAAATTTCAATTGTATGCAGGTTTTCAGAACCTTATGAGACTGTGTAAAAAATTAACTACATAAGAGTGTAAGAAGGGTGCAGATACTTACTACTTTTCCTCGGCACAAACCAGGAAGACTTTCGAGGGATTGGACTGGTTATTTAGCCTAAATATAAAACTAAATCTGTAGAATTATGGTAAGGAGGGATGCAAAAAGACATTTTTAGAACGTACCTTTTGTTGTATAACTAAACGAATAACCAAAAATTAACAAATTTAAATTAGAAATACAGCTGTCAGTGAAAGGATAACTAGCGCCACAGAGAAAATTTGAACCAGTCGATTAACAGAACTGTCAAACGGCCCTATTCGGCACTCGGCAGGCTTTATAAACCCCGTTTTGAATCAACGCAGGCGACGATTTCACATTATACTCGCCATTTGAAATAAACCTGGAAAATATATTGATTTTGCAAAATTGAAAATTAATTGTAATGCTTTAAATGGTTCTTTTAAAAAAGTATTATCTACAATAGGGATGATGTAAAATATATTCCGTGTTTTTCAGAAACAAAAATGATAAAGTAGTTCTTTGCTGATGGCCGCATTTTTCTTGCATTCTCAAATTAGCAGAGAGGCACAAAACTTTAATTAAATTTATCTGGCGGTTTTATAAAGCTCGTTGGCGCAGTGGTAAGAGCTCTGGGCTCCTAGCTAGGAGTCTTGGATTCGAATCTTACGCAGCGGCAAGAATTTTTATAAAGAATTCCCCACTGTTTGAGGCCGGGCGAAGCCATTTAATCGTTTGGTTACAACTAACGATTCTGTCTGCGGAGTCAAGGCCTCCAGGAGGCCTTGGCGGAGTGGTCGACTTCAGATAGTAACAAGACACATACACTATACTGACTATAGTGACTATACACTTAATACATCGCTACAAACTCTGCAGAAAGCAACGGGAAACCACTGCAAAAAATACATTTTCCCTAATATAAGGGGCATATAATAAAGTTCACGGCGTCAAGTCGTTTAAAAATGTGGCTTTGATCCCCTTTCCAACGTTCTTAGAAAGGATAAGGCACAGAAAGAAGAAGGTGGTTTTATATGAAGATATAGTATGATCAAAAAATCCTTAGATCGTGGTTGCTGTGGAATTTAAGTCACCTCTGAAATTATATACTTTTATTATTTTTTTCTAACACTAATATCTTATACTGTTTCTATGGTGCCTAAAGCGGCGTTTCCACTGAAGCAACTTTTATGTTTCTGTTGCTTGTTTCCGAAAATGTTTCACAGAGTTCCTAAATGTTTCTCACTGTTTCTGTAACAAATACCGACTGTTTCTCCTTGTCGCCGGTTTCCATTTCGAGCGGTAAACTTCAAAAGAAAATCGGCAACACAAGAAAATAAAAACAAGTTGCTGCTTGTCGCCGCCGCAGTGGAAACGAATAAAGTAACTAAGAACAGCAATTTGTTTCATTCAGTTTTTTAGTATCTTGAGGTGCTTTGTTTTCCAGGACACACAAAAATACATTCGTCATCAGTGGAAACACTGAGTTGCGCTTTTTTATGTTACTAGAAATAATGTGCGACTAGTGGCGACTTTAGTTGCTTCAGTGGAAATGATAAGTTTATATATGTTTCTGAAAGTTTCTTATTTATGGCAACGAGGAGAAACGTAAAGCAACAAAAAGTTCCTTTTTCTAACACTAATATCTTATACTGTTTCTATGGTGCATAAGAGCTCACTTGTTATGTTTCCTTTAAAATACGCTTTCTCTATAAAATACATCGTCAATGACAACGTATTTTATAGGCCTTTAAATACATCGTTGCCTAGCAATCTTGCATTTTGTGTATTATGATGCGTCGCAAATAATAATTTATTAAAATTTCTAATAATATGTTAGTGAAAGAAAATTTAAGATAATTAGTGTTAGAAAAAATCTTGAAGACAACTCGTGTTTTATAGTTTAAAAATCTCGGTCTATCAAATCCTCGGCTCACTTCGTTCGCTCGGATTTGAACTACGACCTTGATTTTTAAACCTTCTATAAAACACTTGTTGTCTTAATAGCTATTATGTTGCTTCGCTGGAAACGTAGGTTTAGAGCTCACTTGTTATGTTTCCTTTAAAATACGATTTTCTCTATAAAATACGTCGTCAATGACAACGTATTTTATAGGCCTTTAAAATATGCTTTTCTCTATAAAATACGTCGTTGCCTAGCAATCTTCGCATTTTGCGTATTGTGGCGCGTCTCAAATAATAATTTATTAAAATTTCTAATAATATATTAGTGAAAGAAAATTTCTGATAAGATATTCGTGTTAGAAAAAATCTTGAAGACAACTCTTGTTTTGTAGTTTAAAAATCTCGGTCTATCAATCCTCGGTTCATTTCGTTCGCTCGGATTTGAACTACTACCTTGAATTTTAAACCTATATAAAACACTTGTTGTCTTAATAGCTATTATGTCATTCACTTTTACTTGGCATCCTTTAAAACTGAGTAGATTGTAATTAAAAAGGTTTCAAAATGAATATAAAATGTTTAGGATTCATAAAATGTAACATCCACAGCTACCGCGATCCAAGGACTTTTGATCATACGATAATTTCAACAATAAAAGATAAAAGTCAATATAGTTTTATTCAGAATACATACGTTCTACAAAGAAAGTTTATGTTGTACATACTGTTCCTAGTATTTATTTATAGAGGGCAACACATTAACTGGTGGTCAAGGAGGTTTTAAGTTATAAACCTTCCATTTTTAAAATAAAAAGTTATGTAATTGTAATTCTAGTATTTTGGAGGTATTTTCAATTCTAAAAGTTTTGGTGATCATAACATAGCTCTATTTTTAAGCCAAACATTTTATACATTTTTATTGCTATTGTTAGTTGTTGGATCGGTTACCTTGCATTGTAAATTATGGATTGCAGAAAACTTTCGTTAATCAACAAATGATCAACGTGGAAAAAGAGCACAAATTTTTCTTAGCAAATGTGTTGTTTGTGAGATGAACCTGAATTTGAATATAATTTTGTTTCATTTGGCAAGTGATTAATTCGACAAGCCTTAACTGTCGAAATTCTGATGCAGTTTAAATGCTTTGCTTCCTCATTGAGGAATTAGCCAAAATTCTAAACCCTACCAACAACACTTAAATGAAGCAAAAGCTGTTTAGAGAGAAATAAATTTTGAATTTGTTTTAAGTAGGTAGTGATTTACGAAGAGAAAATTTGGAGTGAAAGCTAACATTTTGCTTTAATCGATTTAAATAGATAAGAATTAAGATAAATACCTCTTTGGGTTTAGCAGTTAAAAATTCTTTGTTGTCTGCTAAACCTAAATAAATTATTACCTACGAAGATAATAAATTGTTGGTTTCATAGAACGTAGACTAATGCGTATTTCATTATGTTTTAACTTTATAAAAATTATATAGAAATACAGAGTATATGTAAAATGTTCGAACATAATTTTAAAATTATTTTAAAACAGTCATCAGTGTTGTATTGGATTGGTGTAACGCTTGTAATGAATATTTTGTACACTAAAAAATCTGTTCGCGCGGGCGCACTATAATAATGTTGTTATATAATTTTCTGGAATTGTGATATATAAATCTCTCATTTTATTGAAAACAGTTTATCAACATAATTAGAAAACGTAAAAATTATTTAAAAAAAGGGAAATAAAGGATTAAAGAAAAAATTAGCGAAATGCTAAAAAGAGTTTGGCCACTGTTTTCTACTTTCTCTAAAGGTATAAGAACGCTTTTTGGAAGCCGAGTAATTTTAAAAATTAATATAAGTTGATGATCGGGATTGAATTTCCCATTTTCTTTTTTTTTCTCATTTTTTGGCATTGTTTGTTTTGTATATACTTATTAACCAAATTTGCTATGCGGTTCTAACATTTTAATGATTATTTGTTCTCAAAAAAGGTATTTAGTTCATAACATACACTTTCAATTCTATAAAAAATATAAGGCTCATTTATACCAACTCTTTTTTTCTTGCGAACACAACTTATTATAGTAACAATTTATTTCAAACAAAAGTTTTTATTTAATTCTGTTAGATGATGTAGCTCGACCTATGAATTTTGTATTTAATTCTAATTAGTTTTCGTCCTGGCCTTCTAAATTGAGGATAAATGGTTTTAATTTCAACAATATGTTTCTGATTTGATTTCTTCCTCGTAGGACCACCAATAGTGTAAATTATAAGTAAAAAGAAAAACAATATAATCTTCATGATACAAAGGACTTAGATGGTGAGAAAATTAAAAAGATACGGAGGTGCCCGAAATTAATTCTTATTTTTATGTTTAGTATCTTTAAAAAGTTAGACTGGTTTTATCATTTTTTGTACGCTAAAGTTAGCAAATTATTTATGTTAAATAGAAGAAAACCTCCATTTTGAGCCTAAGTTAGCAAAATCGTGTGTGTAAACAATGGTAATTTTGTTTACTTATTTAAAAAGATTGCAAGAAGTTAGACCTTCCATTAGGTTTTATATAAGCTAAGTTTATACTATAAACTATAAATGATATAGCAACCTGATCTTTGATGTAATTTGAATTATTCATTGATATATTAACAATCTTATCGAATAAATGGAAGATTTTTAACAACTAGAAATGGAAAAACAAATTCGATACATTTCAATAACCTGGGGCCACTTTTATAGTCGGGGGGGTTTATGTGGAAAAAGTCTACAAATATTTTATTATTACCAAAACTGCATTGCATCTTTTCTAAATTTTTTTTATAAAAATTTATTATAATGGTTCTATGATATCCTTACGTATGTCTGCTTAACACTTTGAGCGTACGAAAGAAGTTAAAATATTAGCAGAAATTTTAAAAAATAATTACCATAATTATCACCACCAAATTAATAATTTATTTGTTTATCTACAATTATAGATAATTACTAATTAAAACTAGTAGTTGAGTGAACTTGACCTTGTTAATTATTTATCTGCAATGTTCTATTACTTTTTATGTGTTAATAATTGCTGTTAATTGTTGGAATATTTAGGACTTACTTGATCAAAAATTAATGATTTGTTTTTTGCATACTAAAATAAAAAAATAGCTGAAAAAATAATTTAATATAGATACTTTGATTACAGTAGTGCACAGCTAATACTAAAATGTAGAAAAATGTTAAAGAACATGCGTGCAACAGTAATACAAAATTAACGTGCACAATATACTTATAAAGATAACGAAACTGTGGTTAAATATTGGTTGTTATCCTAGTTATTAAATATGTTGCAGTGAGCCTAATTAACTTTATAATTAAAAGCAGAATAAAAGAGTTTATTTTACATATCTTTATTTGAATTGATATTTTGTAGTAGCATGAAGGAGGAATACGTGGCTCGCATTATCTAAAAAATACATTAAAACTAGTATTCAGCTATATTGTTTTGTATTTAATTTAGTGAGAGACAATTTTAAATGTGAGATGAGAGTACAGATCGAAGATATTTAATATAATATGGATGATGAAAAACAAAAACCTCCCAAGTCATTTTTTTTTATTTTATCAACGTATAGCAAACAAGTTTCTTACTGTATTAAAAAGTATCCCAAGTCAATATTTTACACAAAAATAAAAATATAATAATGATGCTTTGCGAAAGCCATACAAAAATGTAAGGTGAAATAAATTTTGTATGCAGTTTTTCTTCTTCCTAAAAAACGTACCTTTTTGACTTAAGAGGATCTTGTTCTTCAGCATAGATATTAAGCTAATAGTTATTTGCAAAAATATTAAAATAGTTACTTACCCATACAAACGTGGATAAACGAATATCTGTAAATTTCCAAGCTTTTATAGTAGTAGGAGATAGTGTCCTTCCAATAACCAACACTAAACCTTTTTGAAATCTTCGATCAGTTCCAACAAAATCCGATTCGTAAGCAGCATTCGCGACCTTTTGGCTTTCGTTTGTCGTTTTCTCTCCCCAATAACATAAGGAATATACTTGTATACAGTAGAACACTATTTCAGCTAAGTACGGTAAAGATTCTACAGTGTAGATTGTTGTCTACAATACCATGAAATTATATTTTACTTATAATAACCGTAAAGGCTTACCATTGACCAACGATAAATCATAAAACACAATATGAACATCATAAGTAGCAGGATAGCTAGAAAAAGGCCACTGAATACGTTTGCCATTTCACTAACAATGTTTATGATTTCCAAGTGGTAAAGAATGTTCTCCTTAAGGGATCTGTGAAGGTATGTCCAAGGAATTTTAGAAGTGTCGGTTTTACTATTTTCTTCATTCAGTGACGAATCCAAGTTTAAGTTCTGAAATTGGTTTTTATACACCTTTTTAATCATTCTTCCCTTCTATTTTATATTTACCAATAACAATAAAAACATTCGGGTGTTACTTACACAAAAAATCTTACCTGCAATAGTTTCGTTTGGCTGGCTTTCACCATTCTTCTAAGGCTATTCTGTAGAAATTTAAATTGGTAAGAAACGCGACAAAGAACAAACAGTGTAATTAAGTCAGTTCCACCTATACAAGCAGCTAACAAATTTGTTGTTACAAATTGATAAAACCAAATTATTTCGAAGTTAGGGCTTTTGGTTGTATCTATGATGAGAATTTTACCAAAACCCATCTTCCAATCGTGGTAGTCGCTGCTTTTTATTCGTGAGGTGAAACTGTAGTAGTGCGGTGCAGCTACATGAAAAAGTAACCATGCGTAGTATATGGTCGACTGAAAGAGTAATACATAATGATTATTATATAATAATGTTTAGAATTCGTAAAATTGATTCAAAACTGGTGTTCATACTGACGTTCTGACTTCAAAACGCACAAAGTGGATTCAGAATATAGAATTTCTATCAAGGCCTAAATTTAAGTAAAGCATGTGTATTGAAGTTCTAACTTAATCTGGCAAATTTACGTTTTGAAACTATAATATTAGCATGAATTATGAATTTTTATATTTGTGTTTTCCTGGCACTATTTTTGCTATTACAAAATGAATTTTCTGGTTTAAACCGAGGTTCAAACATCAAAGGTGTGTTGCATGAATGGCCTTTAAGGTTCTTTATTAAGAGAATTGAAGCTTCCTGGAATAATTAATTAAATTTGAAAAAGATTTTAAAGTTTCAGTCATCTAACTTATCACAAGGCCAACTGAACAGAACAACTACAATAAGATTTTTATAAATTACAAAAGAAAAACTATATTAAAAAATAATAAACTTTATGAAAAATGCACTCGACTGTAATGCAAGGTTTTGTTACAAAATTTTAGGTAGGGTATGAAGAAGGCAAACTATAATAATGGACTAACCAAGTATCATTTATTGTATAAATTGGAAGTTTGAAGCTTGAAATAAGTTATTTTCGATCTATCTATCGAATGGCGAGTAAAAGGAAAAATATAAAATGTCCAGAGAGCATCGTTAATTATTCTAACAAACTATTTTTATTTTTAATTGGATTTTTCTGTCAGTTATAGTTTAGAATTCTTTTTACCTGTATTTTTAAAACTCGCGTACATTCATTGAATAATTTCTCCTCTTCCTGGCCTCCTCGTTCCAAATTAAGGATAAATGGTTTCTTTTCTAATTTCAGCAATGTGTTTCTAATTTGATTTCTTCTTAGTAGCACCACCGCCACTTTTCCCAGTACTGTGAATTTTTACGTTAAAAAATATAATTCAAATAACACCAAAGTTTCAGATTTTCAGAAAATGAGGAAAGATTTATTCATTTTCTCAATTTGTTAAAGTTGCTAAATTACTGATGATAAATAGATGAAACTCTTATTTTGAAACTGAATTAACAAAATTACGGGCATAAGCAAATAAAAGCTAATGCTTTTTATTAAGAAAGTAAAATAAACTCACTCAAAAAGATTGCAATAAGGCAGTAGACTGTATCAAAGTCCACTTCACTAGGCTGCATTATAGCGCCTATTAATTGTACAGGAGGATAAGTAAATATTAAGCAAAGGACTATCCGCTTGTAAATATTGTACGCTTTGCTTTTGCTAGTTGTTAAAGGAAATCCGCACATTTTTAGCAAAAACATTTCTTTTTTAAGAATATTTTCGAGGACTGCGTTTTCAGTTTCTGTGCTCATCTTGTTCACCGGCAGGATCTTCTTAACGCTTAACATGCAAAGAGACATACATGAAAATATTCTGCTGCGTTGCTATCAATTGATTCGAAAAAGTAATTATAATAATTAGTAATAATTACTGTATCCGAATTAAAAATTCATTACGTCTTGGCTCTTTTTATAAATTGCAGCTATTTATTTCTTTTGTTTTAACCCCCAGTATATTGATTTAACCTTAGTGGGATTCAAATTTAAAATTCTAAATTAAAGAGATGGAAAATTTGATAATTGCGTCATTCAAATAATTAGAAATTCAATTATTCAAGGTAGATTTGATAAAGAAAATACTAAACATTCGCCTTAAAAACCAATGTTAAAAAATCAAGCAGAAGAGAGAGTTGTTTAGAACGCGTTTTATGTTTCACTTATAACAAATACTTTTTTTTTTAGCAAATTAGAGCTTTAATTTTCTGGAGATTTGCATCAAAGGCAACATAAACTGAGCACGTCAAGACTTTAACTTGAAATACAAAAGGTAAAGCGTTGTAGTACAACATTGGTTGAGTTATTATTCAAATTTTGAACAGTTTGCTTCAATTTCTATTTAATTGTTTAATTAATTTTAATTTTCGTTACACTGGACTACCCATTCTTAAATTTCTTAAGAACCAATTCTGGCTGTCTTTTCCTTGACCTGATTTCTTTGTCTCATAATTTATTCATTGATTTAATAGACCTTAATTAAAGTCGGGAATGATCTCTTATTTGATGAGATTATTTAAAATAATTTGGCAGGTAAATACTTCTACGCAATTATAGTTTGTCGGTTTAAAAGAAAAGATCGAGGACTAAACTTCTAATATATAGGTACGTATACAGTTGCTGAACGAACAGTGTATGCGGCATTGGACATTTATTGAAAATATGATACAAAATTATATCTAAAATAACCCAAAAGAGAAAAGACAGAACTTGCAGGACTATGGCTTGGAACATTATCTGAGGGGAAAAGAAACCCGTAAAGGTTGGATTGTTTATCTAGTAAATATTGGTTTCAGTATTTTCCTTAACAGTCATGGTATGATGTTGCATTTTTAGTTAGCGATGTATTTCTTAGAGGCATTTCAAATATTAAAAGAACGTCTTCCTGGTTGGAATCGTGCCATACTAGAAAAAGAAGAGCTCAACGTTTCGCGCACTTTCTTAAGGGGGAGGAAAAACGCGGCACTAAAAAAGCACGGTAGCTTAACGTGTGAACTACCAGACGGGTTTCGCCTCTGGCTTGGTTTACAAGTTGAGTTACCGTGCCCTTCTTCCCGTTGCTAAAAGAGTTTCGCCTCTGGCGAAGTTGACAAGTTGACTTACCATGCTCTTCTAGTGCCCCTTTTTTCCTTGTGACGAAGCCCCTCAAGAAAGTGGGCGAAACGTTGAGTTCTTCTTTCTCAACAATGACAAGGTCCCAACCCGGAGGACATTCTTTTAACACCGACACTGACCGTGGAAGTCTTCGAACTTTTCAGAAATTACATAAACAAACCTTTAAGACGTACTTAAAATGAAGTAAGAGGTAATATTATCAATAACCATACCTTTTCAGAAGATTTCTCAAGACAAAATAACGAAATTTGTCGATTTGAAAACTACTGAACATATCTGATTCAAAAAAGATTATAAAAATACGAAATCGTGGATACTACTTTAAAACTAATTTAAAAAGACTGAAAACGAAGGTTCTCTAAGAACCGCTTGGATAAGGGTTAGTTGTAATAGTTGTTGCAGTATTTATTTATTTTCTTCCAGAAACGGAGTTTCTTATATTTCAGATTGATTTAATCGAAAAATAATTTTTTCGCAGTTAATTCCGCAATTTACAGGTATTTGTATCTTTATTTCTGCTTTGATGGTTGAAGGAAGGTACCCTAGATTTCCTTTTGGCAATTCCAGAAAGGTAATTAGATAAAGGTTTACATTATTTGTAGGGAACTATTTAAGGTGCTTAGCATAGTGTTTTTAAGTTACTTAATCCGTAGCTAAAACTTTGTTTGAAAAGCTATAATAACAATAAGAATAATTATTGCCAAGAGTAGATATAATAAAATCATTGCACACGTAAAATAAATATAAATTAAGTATGCATAATTAGGTGAAAAAAAAAGATAAATTTGACAAAGGCGGAATTCAGATGTTTTAAATAAAACACCTGTTCTTCCACTCAACCTAAAATAAATATTATTTAAACATTAATAATAAACACAATTTAATTTTTAGAATAATATAAAGTATAAATAAACGGAAAGGAAAAAAATACAATATGGATACCTATACCTATACTGAAAATAAAAGGAAAAAGAATAGTTAGACGCACAAAGAGATGTTTTGCTAAATTACGTTTGAATGCTGAAATTGGTAGATCTTTAAAATGAATTGGAATAGAATTATAAATTTTTGAAGAAATATATGAAAACGACCGTTCAAACATTGTAGATTTATGAGGCGGTATTGTCAGAAGTCCTTTATTTCGAATATTTATATTATGAACATCAGTTCTGAAGCAAATGGTGCATCAACATCAATATTAGTAAATGTGAGGCCAAGATATTCACCCTTCGCAGACCAAAAACACCAACATCGTCATAAACAACCAAAGCATCGAATGGAACCATGCAGAAAGCGCCATCAAATACCTGGGGGTTTACCTTGATAAAAGACTTACATGGGCATATCACGCCAATAAGAAGCTCAACCAAGGACATGTTAGGCTCTCGATGTTGTACCCCATAATTAATAAAAAATCCCCACTTAAACATGAATGTGGTACATTGATTTACCAATCAATTCTTAGACCAATTATTATCTATGCCTGCCAAGTATGGGGAGCAGCATCAACCACACAGATTAAGAAACTTCGGCGTTTTCAAAATAAAGTATTACGCATGGCCTTCAATGCTCCCTGGTTCATACGTAACTCACAACTACATCGATAAGAAAAACCATCCATAACAAACGTCCTAGTATCCCCCATGCACAGGACCTGCAACACCAACGGAGCATAACACACACGAAAAACCAACCACGCGTCACGGATTAGATTAAGGTTTTTTGATACTATTATTAGCTGCAATCTAGTCAAAAAGGACTCTACATATAACTTAAAAAAAGAGAATGTTACTTGTTACTTACTATATTTGTTTATTTTTTTAACAGGCCAGAAACCAAATATTATAATAAGAAACAAATCTACTAAAGTGGCGAACAATATTAACACAAAATATTAAATCTATTTTAAATATTCAAAATGTCCCCCACTATTTCTATTTACACATTAATTTTTACCTTTGCCTTTTGGTGTAAATATATATATTTTTGCTATTAGTCTAATATCTTTAGAAAAGTTTTGATAACATATGGCACAACGTACAATGATTGTACCATAAAGAAGCATACTGCAAGAAAAAAAACATTCATAATTAGGTTGATGAGTTTGATGATGAAATAGAACCGAAGCAGTTTTCCAAAATCTAATATTCAAATGCGGCAACCGTTACTGGTTATTCCTTTTATCATTATAGGTAGTATGAATAGAGTTCGTCTCAAAAAGAAATACGACGTATAGAAAAATCTAAAATTATGAAGTAAGTCAAAATATTTATTATATTTTGGAGGTGCACAAAGTATTTAATCAAACGATTTTTTTTAGCTTAGCCCAAAGGTCTTGGTTTTAAATATTCCTGGTGTTGAGAAGCATTCATTCGAGGATTTTATTTCTGTTTCTTAGACTGCTTGACGTATTAGTTGAGGTTAGCATACTTGCCTTGTAAACCAGATATCTTGAGTCTGATTCGCGGTCCTTGGTCGGTGAAATTTTTAATGCAGAAAAAAATTTAAAACATACTCTCAGATACGAGGTAAAACGGTGGGTCCCGTGCCAATACCATGTTTGGCACGATAAAAATCATTTCCAGGGCTGGAAATCCCTTGGGCTCGGTAAAATTTCGAGCGGTGCCAATGAACACGCGTAAGCCTAGATTTTTAACAATAATTAAATAAATAAATATAAATAAAGAAGATATGGCGATTTTCAAAAAGTGAAGTTGCTAACTCACATAGTAGGCGTTGTTAAAAGCATCTGCTGCATTTTTATACACATTTGTCTGCTTTTTTCTTACAAAAGTGTAAAGACTATAGTGATTTTGACAGCAAATATTAAAACTGGAAGATGTCAAATTCGAATGGAATATTTTGCGAATATCAACGACATTATTAGAGTTTATTAATCTTCTTAATTATAACTATGATTTATTTCTGCAGAATACAATCAAAATTTGACATCGCTCAGTGTTTAATACTTGTGTCAAAATCAGTATATTTATTGTGCTACAAAATACCGCAAATGTAGGTTTTCACAATAAAAGGACAGTTCGAAAATGTATATTTTCAGAACAAAAATAAAACAGGAACTAATACGTTTTATTGATTAACTCCATTAGCATTATAAGCCTTTCCTCTGCATAAAATTACGCTAAAAGGGCATTATGTTGTGTGTTGTGTCACCTCGTTATTATGCCGATGTTTTGAGTATGATCTCAAATGATTTAGCATATAATTTTTGCATCAATTTAATGGATTTCGTCGTAATATAGTGTCATGTTTTATGAACGACTTTAAATGATTAAATGAATAATATGAATCTGTACCATTATTAATTGTAAAATTGGAAAATTGATTAATAGTCTTAAAATGATATCTTTGAAGATGATTGGAGTTTGATAGATAAGTCTAATATACGGTAAATATAAATCATGGCTAACAGTTGCAGTTTCTTTACCATATATGCAAAGTAAGTTTATTTTAATGAGATTATTACATAAAAGACAACGTAATGTGAAAATATAAATTAGATTAAAATGGGTTTAAGTGTATTCATATAAATATTAACTCTATGATTAATGGGGTATAAATTTCTCAATTTTCTACATAAACATTCAATTTATTTCCGCATTAAGCCAATATAAAAAAGTTTACAGCTTTATAGTTAAATTAGGGATTGTATACTTTGTAATATTAATTATACGAATTTTTTTTATTACTACTGTGTTTCAGTTTTAAAGCTAGCAAAGATACCAAAACTATTCAACTACATTTTCTTTTCTTTTAAATGCTAGAGATACTTACCTTGTATTTTTGGAGATTAATCGATTTTTATTGGAATTTTTAGGCAATTTAAAATACGTATATACTGCTTTGTGTAATTCTTGTGGAACATAGCACTATCTTGACCGAAATCTTGGCTTGCGGGTGCCAAGAATCTCCACGAATCTCCAAGAATCTCCATTGCTGAAGTCATTTAGCACTTATCGACCTTACCCGAATCCAAAACATTTTCACGTATTCGTCTTTATGATTTTATAATTTATTGATTTGGAAACGGGTTTTTATTCAGGTAACTTACTTGAATAATTGATGTTTTGCAATTTATATAAACCGATTCGAAATGAAAAAAGTTAGCTTGCTGTAGAAACTAATGTCCGAAACTTCCAAATAGGGATTTAGACTCTAAGAGAGGGACAGGTGAAGAGTTTTCCGTTACACCTGGAAAGTTTGAGAGCAATTGTGCCCACCAATTTAATCATAAAACGAAAGATATTTACAACGTACTACCTCAATTTATAATCAAAAGAAAAAAATGTTCAATATGAATTTTGTTTTCTTGGCTACACAGCCGTAGCCCTTTTCTTAAAGACGATATGAATCTGTTCAAAATATCAACATTATTCAAAAAAGTTCTGCACCCCTGCTGAACTCTTTTCTGCAATTATGCTTGACTATTGATTATGACGCTATAAGGCAGTGAAGGTTTAACTCCGGTAAGTTGCATCTGTACCTCTGCGAAGGTGCTGGTGGAACCACCTCCTAACAGTTCTTATAAAATAGGGTGTTCTATCATGTCCTTGTGTCTTCTAGTGACACGTCTTTTAATATTTGATTTTCAAAAAAAAATCCCATTCAATTTCCTTGGTAAAACACACAATATCAGTGCAGTCGGCTTTTAAAATACACTTGTTTAAGGAACCATATCTCCCTTATTTTGAAGTCCTGGGAAGTAGTTTATCTATCAAACCGACCTTATTTTTTAAAATTCTATCATACCTAAAATATTCATATTCTATTTTGAATCACTTTATGTCAAGTGGTTAACAATAGAATGATTGGGTGTTATTTTAAATATGCCAAATATAAGGGGTTGACCACTCAGATAACCTTTCATACATCTACTTGAACTTATAGTTAACCTTTCGATTAAAACTAAATGACTTAAATTAAAATTAATAAATTATTAGGTTTTTAAACTGCATACAGATAATACAATAATTTATTGTTGTGCAAGTATTACCTACAGGTGCATCAAATAAGAATTAAAGAGCCAAAATAAATAATATTATACGTAATGGATTATGTAACTACTTTTTGGTATTTGACTATTTTTGTAGAAACTTCTTGATGTAGATTTTAGAGTATTTATTTTGCTATAACATATAGACCTATACATTGTTGTTGGTTTGTAAATGACGTAACAGCATGAATGACGAATAAGTGGCCCGTATTATCTAAAACATAAAAACATACAAAATTAACCTAAGGAAACACAGTGTTAAACTTTTTTAAAACTATTATGGCTAATTTAATTAATTCAAAGGTTTAAAATTTATTAGAAGCACTGGCGATTTCTACAGCAATTACTTTTTATACCTCATATTCATATTTTTTCGGTGATTAATTGAAACTGGTACCGAAATTTTCTTTTGCCAGTTTCAAGGCTTTAAGTAACTATACCACTGACAAAATACCACCTTTCTATTGGCTTGGAACGTCCTCCCTACGATTACTAAATTACGATACATAATGTATCTAAGTTACTAGTGAATGTCCCACACTTTCTTAAACTTCCCAAACGGCCCGGGATAGCTTCTAAAAGTGCCTTTTGACTTTTCTTTAATAGATTAACGGCCTCAATCTTAGAAATTCACAGTTTTTTAACTTAGATATTGTAATTAGTAGTAGTTTATTTCATACTATTAAGCATATTGGCTTGATGATGGTCTTTGGGAAGTTTGTTTATAAATTATTAAGAAATAGAATGTAGTTAGTGTTTATACAGATTATACAAGAAGTACCTATTGTATGGGGAAATTATTTATAGCTGGACTAGGTTCTTATCATTTATTACATTTTTGAGGTTATGATTGAATTTTCCATTATGTATGTATACTCCACGAAAACAAAATCTCAAAAGCTTGTCGTTCATAGAAAATATTTTTGTCAGTTCCACGTCTAGCTATATGTATAAGCAATAATTATAAATAACTAAAAATACTTTTGGTTTCAGTAGCAACTGTTAAATATGAATTTTTTACTCGTATATGTATTAACAAAATAAATTTTGAAGATAGTCTGCTCTCTAGAAATTGCCAATAGTATAATTTTAAAATAATAGTATATTGCGTCATAAGGGAAGATATAGGCATATTTCATCCCGAAGATTTTTGCTGCACGAGCGAACGTAGTGAGCGAGGGCAGCAAAAGCTAAGGGATGAAATATGCCGTTAGATTCCCGTAGGGCACAAGTTATTTTTCCGCATCCATGAGAAGTTCGTATTAAATAAAAATAGTTATAATATAATACGTACCTATGTTTTTGACATATAACCTCAAATTACACATGTCAAATTTGCGTATTAAAAATAATTTCTATAATGAATTTATGTAAAAAATAATCGTATTTGCTCGAATTTTAAAAAATAATTACACTTATCAATCACTCAAATGAAGATTTTTGTATAATCAAATAATAATTTTGATTCTAAATTCTATCGGTAGATGTCACGTCGATAGCATGCACGGTAAAAACCCGCAAATGTTCATATCATCCCGCTTTTTCATATTTACCCGCCATCCGCCATTGTTAACCTCAAATGAGATAAATAATCTGTCAATTACATACCATGGATACGGAAAAATAATTTTGAATAACTGTAACATTTTAATATGAAAATTTAACAAATAAGAATACTTGATCGAAATTCGATACATTATGTTTTGGTGCAAAATTAAAATTAATGTTTTCATTTCTTCTTTAAAAGCAATCAAATCTTCTTCGACGATTTATCCCCAATACTGTCAAATTAAACATACTCTTTGTAAGTACATCAATAAACTTTTTTATTATCGAATAATAAAGATCTTTCTAGATAGTACATAATTTAGCCTTATGTTTCGAAAACTTAAATTTAAAAAACCTTCAAATAATAACACATCTTATCAGCAAATCGCAAGATCTCTAATACAGAAAAATTATAATTTTTGAATAATAAGTTTTAAACATTCAGATTTCGCATTTTCGCATTCGATTTATTACCATCCAAATTTTCGACACTCACCCAAACGAAAGTAGCTAAACGAATATCTGCAAATTTCGCAGCTGTAATTTTAATAGGAGTCTGACTTCTTTCTATAATTAACAGTAAACCTTTCTGAAATCTTAAATCGCTGCCTGTGTAATCCACTTCGTATGCAGCATTTGCCACTTCTAGGCTTTCGTGGGTTACCTGTTCCCCCCAAAAACTTAGAATTGCCACTTGCAGGCTATAAAATATGATTTCAATTATGTAGGTCATTGCTTCAGGATCGGAAATTGGTAACTGCAAGAAAAATATTTCTGAATTTTAAATTTTGTTTATAGACTTGTTTCTTTTATACTGCTTTTCTTGCCAGCACAGCTCATTTGCACCATGCTATGGCACGGTTATCGTTAATTACCAGTACAGTACTTACCACTGATAAACGATACACCATGAAACACAATATAATTGTTGTGTAAAATAATATTGCAAGAAATAATAGACTGAATACGTTTTCCATTTCACTCGCAATATCTATGACTGCTAAGTGATAACAAACTGTTTCTCTTAGAGATTTATGTAAATACTTCCATGAGATTTTGGTTTTATGATTTTCTGTTGACTTAATTATAATCAATTTCTTATCCTAAAATATAACACGTGTCACAGCTAGCATAGCTGCTAATCGTAATTATCTTACTTTGGCCATGTTTTTAAAACTAATCTTCATTATTCGTTTAAGATGATTCTGCAGATACCTGAACTGATAACATAGACGGCACAAAACAAAGAATGTAATCAAATCTATTGCTGTTAAGCTGGAGCAAAGAATAGACACTGACAACATTTGATAGAGCCAAACAATCTCAAAATTTGGGCTGGTTCTTAGGTTAAAGATGAGCATTTTACCGAATGGTAACTTCCAGTCTTGGTAACTCGAACCTAATACGCGTGTTCCGGAGGTGTAAACAGCTACTCCAATTATGATAAAAAGTAAAGATGTAAAGTATACCCATGTCTAAAAAGTGAAAGGTATAAAATATTAAAGTGTAACTAAGTACAATAAAAAAATGTGAGAATGTGTTTGAATCTGAAGTATTTGTTTTTAAATTATTAATTAAAATAATCCTAAAGTTACTAAACAAATTCAAATAATAAATTCGTTTATAATTTAAATCTTTATATACTGGAAACAATCTTATATTTTTTATACTTCGTATTGTATCTGTTCGGCATTACATTTGTTAAATTTTTATGTTTTTTTTTTAATTATTCGGCGTTCTGTACTTATCGACTTCCATAATAACTAACGTGTTCCGCGAAACTTTTGATACATTCCCAAGTAAAAACAAGGTTAACAACGTCAAATCTCGACGGTCCGTAGGGATTTTTGTTCCACCGTCGGTATTTGAACTTGTGGGAACCGGTTGCGAAGCAGATTTTAATCTACTATGCCACCGAAACCCCTGGGACAGATTTTCTTATATGCATAACGTTTTCATCATTTAGCCCCATTGGAAGCGCACTTTTGCATTACGTTAAAGTGTTCGTTTGGATGCTTATTTGTGCTTCCACAGAAGTGGGAAACGTATCTGGCTTAATAATGACATGGCCAAATCCAGGAGTTGCTTATTTGGGTTTGACTCTTTAACATGAAAATTTTCTTAATCGTTAGAATGACAAGAATTTCAGTTCTACAATTTATTTCTTACAATAACAGTTGAAATCTCGGAACTGAAGGCAAACTATAAAAAATCATTCATCACGGTGCTTCTTTAAGTTAATTTATTTTTATTAAATAATCTATAAAGTTTTGAAGTTTTGCCTAAAGAAATCTTGGCATGATAGTTTAATACCACAACAACTTCTTCTTCTTTTTCGTCTTCATCGTATTATAGGACAAACTGTCCTGTTACTTTCAACAGATTTGCTGGGAGTACTGTTTATCCTTCTTGGGATGTTGATGTCCAACATTCCCACTATCTCTTGGATGGTCAGCCTACTGGTCTTCTTGTATTTTGTTTTTGTCTCTTCACCCATTTTGTCAATCTGTCTTCAGAAACGACGTGCCGATCTCACTCATCTAACTATGTTCTAGGTACCGCAGCTTTCATGCACAATTTCAGTCCTTCTCTATCACGAACTGCCTTTCCTGAGATTGATCTTAAAATTTTTATCTTTGTAGTTCTCATATCCCTTTAATTTAAGCCGTTTCTGCTCTTGTCTCGGCAGCATATGGCATGATTGGTCTTCCACATATTTTGTATATGCGCACTTTGCTCTCTAAAGTCTTGCTTGCATATAGTATCACGATATCACGAAGGTAGCCGGCATTGAAAGTGATAACCTACCGATTATTTTATTCTCAACAGCCAATTTACAACGAATAGGATTTTTTGATGTCACTATGGATTGGGTTTTTACTGTAGATATCTTCATGCTTGATCGTTCGGTGGCTATTCCAAATCTGAAAAGTAGTAGCTGTAAGTCATCTTCGCTTGCTGCCACGAACACTGCATCATGGGTGTAGCACAGTATTTTGATTTTGCTATCCTCCGTTTATCGCTTTAACGCTTCGCATTATATGATAAATAATTTAAACACTCTATTCTATTTTCTTCTTTAAAAATAGGCCATATTATACCGATCTCCCAATCTTGGGGCACTACTTCTTCCCTTGACTGCTTGTTTCAATTGTCTGCCAATAAATGTATTTATATGAGGCCATGTCCCACCGCTGTACCTTTCTTAATCTTTTTTATAGCATTTTTAACTTCTATTTTCTCAATCTTTAGTATCTCTTCTTCCTTTTGATTGATCTGATCATTCCGTTCCTCATATCTTTCAATTTTCCCTTCTGAGCATAGCAATGAATGGAAGTAATCTTTCCAAGTCTCCGTTATATCTTGTTATTTACTGTTTGTCCCTCTTTCTTTTTAATCGTTTTGATTTTTTATTGTTTATCGCCTATTCTTAGGTTTTAAGTATCCGGTAAAACAATTTATGATTTGCATGGTAATCCCCTTCCATTTTACTTCCAAATTCTTCCCAAGATTTCTTGCTTCCTTAACTAACAGCTTCACTCTGTCTCTCTTTTCTTTATAATCTGCATATCCTTTATTCGTTCCTTCAGGTACCGGTCAAGTGGGGTAACTTCGGACAGCATTGGTAAATTCGGACATCTGGGCGTAAAATAAAATTATTATTTTTGCCATCTGGTGGTTGAGGTCTGAACATGTTTGAATTTGTAAGCATAGTCACTGTACTTCAAACTATACAACAAAGTAAAAATTAATTGTTTTGAACGTGTGATTTTTAATATAAGGTGAGTTAAAAAAATGTCACTTCTTAGATATCATAATTTATAACATGTGTAGCTCTTCAATCTGAACAATACATGTTAAAACAAGCATTTATTTGTATACGTTGGGGTATCAACAGCATATTGCCTAAAGTTGAGGTCAGAATTTCGATTCATCAAAATTTTATAAATTTTTAGATACAAAATCGTTTGTTTGTAGGGTAACTTCGGACACAAAAATATGGTGAGAAATTATAAACGAAGATTGGGGGGAAGACCATATAAATATTATAATGAAGAGAAAGTTGCTTTAGCGGTTCGTGATGTAAAAAATCGAATGCTGAGTATACGAGGGGCGGCAGAAAAATATGGCGTACCAAAATCGACTATTTCCGACAGAATTAAAAATAGACACAATAACAACCCAGTTTGTATTTTCTAGTTAATAAACTTGTTTGAAATGCCCCTTTATTTTAATATTTTTAGTATCCGAATTGACCATACAGACGTGTTTACTTCGTTTTACACGCGTTTTAATAGTTGTCCGAAATTACCTCACCTGTGCGGGAAAATTCGGACACTATTCATTACAACAAAATACATACTTTTATGTTCAAAACTTTTTTTCTGACGTGTATATATAGAGAAGAGATAACAGAGAATATAAATTATTTTTTTGAGATTTTTTCATCCTCACAATTTTATCGTATCCTACAAAAACTTCGAAATTCGTCCGAAGTTACCCCACTTGACGGTATATCTTCCACTTTTTTTTCTGTTAACTAGCACTCTAATTTCCTCGTTTCACCATGCTGTCTGCCTCCTATCCTTTCTAGATTTAATGACGCCATGTGTCTTTTGCAACACTTACTACACTTGTTTTGAATAATATTTCCTCAGTATTTAATTCTTCAGTGCGTTTGTCCTTTATTATCGATTCTAATTTTTTCTAAAACTTTTGTGTTGTTTCTTTATTGTTTAGTTTATACGCTTTGGTTGCTTATTTCGTGGTCGAATCTTTCCTTTAGTACCTAGTTCTTTGCCGTCTTGTCGTTTTTTGATTTTGCAAGTTATGAGTAACTTTGATATAACAAAAAGCAGTCGTTACTAATTTCAGGTTCTCTTCTGACCCTACAACTATATATTTCCATTCTATGGTTTTTATTTATCAGGACCATCTAAGATCAATTTTTCGTTTCTGCTTCTGACAGCCCTCGTGTACTTGCGAATCTCTTTGTGTTCGAAAAATGTGTTCATTAGTAGGAGATCATTTTGGATGCAAAAATCACTAATGCGGTCTCTTGTTATTTCTCAATGTATTCCTATTATATCACATATTCCCTCGTCTCTCTTGTCTTGTCTTTGTTTTATGTTTGTTCTTTTTTCCCTGCCCTACCTTGGTCGCTATCTGTGGTGTTCCAACCTCCTTTTCTACAACTACTTGTTTTTTGACGTTTTATCCTTTTTCCCATTACAATTTCAATTCCTGTACTCCTACACCTTCGGAAATTATAGGTTTTAGACTATATTTTATATTACCTGAACCATGATAATGTTGAAAAGCGTAGGTCTCAGGATATTTCCTTGCCTGATACCTGTCAATATGGATATACCTTCCGTGAGCATAGCAACTTTTAGTTTTAATTTAGTATCTACTATAATTAACTGCCCTGTGGTGATTATGCAGCTTTAAACACTTTTTTTTTGTTTCGGTATTATTCCTAAGGGACAACCGCATGACCAAAATAGTCGGTAACGTAAAATAATTAAAGAAACTTCAAATGGAAACACTTAGTGATTAAAACCAACAAATCGGAACGTAGCACATTTTCTATGGTATTCCTATTAAATTTTCAGGTATTTTTTAATCCTTTAGGAATTTAGGAATTGTTTTGGAAGGAATTAAAACATTTAATTTAATAATCACATTTAAATAAAGAGCAACATTCTATTTGTTTATATAAAAGAGAACGCAAAAGAAAATTGTGATATTGTTATCAAGTTTTCCAGCAGGATATCGGCGGAATTTTTAGAGAACGTCGAAATATGCCGTTTTTGTCAGACATATAAATACTTTTCGTTAGTCGACTCTTGATATCAACCAAGAAAGATGTATGTATGTATGATTCGAAAATAAAGATTAATTACTATAACTAGTTTCTATATGAATTATTTCTGTAAATTTTGTTGTATGTTGTTGAAAGACATCTTTCATTTAAATAAATTAGCTTTTGATTCCATTTTACATTAAATTACAATTAAGATGTCGACAAATTTTTATATTAGAGTTTGTACATTTACTCTAAAATATGGTTATTTATTTAATTATGATCAAAATTAATAAGTGTTCTCTGTGCGGCAACTAAATTGAACAGTTTGTAAAGTAAGTAAATTACAAGGGGAAATAAAAACACTGTTAAACTGACTTTAATCTTTGCTTTGTTTAATCCGGCTTGCTGTTCTATTTTTGAAATTTATAATAACAAATTACACGCGGGTAGAACTATCTAAATTTCATATTATAAGAATCCGTACCTGAACTGTAGTAATTAGGTTACATTCCTTAAACAACTTTTCTTCCACTTTACCTCCTCTTTCCAGATTTACTGTAAATGGTTTCTTTCCCAGTCTTACTAAGATTTCTCTGATTTTTGCACGTCTTCTTACAAACACAGTGATCTTGGCTATGACTTAAAATATAAAATATTGGTTTTATGTTCGCATATTACCTAAACCTTGTGTGTTCTTATTTAATAAATTAATTTAAAGTTAAAAATTGAAATAAATATAAAAAAGCAGTATCAAAAAAACAACTTATAGAAATCTTATTTATTGTTGTTACTTACTCAAATATATACCACAATTACAATAAATTGTATCCGTATCAACTTCATCAGGTTTCAGTAGACAACCTGCCAGTTGTACGAAAGGGTACGTGTAGTTCACAAAAAGAATTACAAAGGAATAGATCTTATAGAGGGTGCCTTCATTACCAGTTAAAGATAACCCACTTATTTTCAACAACAATATTTCTTTCCAAAGGACATTTTTTAAAAGGGATTCTGAAGACCCAGACCTTTGCATTGTGAGAAGCATCAGTTTAAATAAATTTCTAAAGACTTTCAAAATAAGTAAGTAATTTTATAGCGTTTCTAGCTAATTGGAATAATTAATTGCTTGACAACCAGGTAAAATCTATTGCGTTCTCTTTCTTACGGCCAATTACAGATTCTTATTTTAACTATTATTTTTGACTATCCCCACTTTGTAACGATAAGAGCAGATCCTAATATTGATTTATGGAAGTTTTATATTTCGCGTTTGTGATTAACACAGATTTACCCCTCTTAGTGAGATTTGTGTCTCGGTGGGGCTTTGTATTAATTGCTTTTTCTATTTAACGTCGTTGTAAGACATTGGTCCGTATTCTCACCTCATGTTTAAAATTGTCTCTAACTAATGTGGTGTTTAACGTAAACGTAAAAAGATCTAACTTTATGTAATTTTATATGTGTAGAAAAGAGATGCACAATATTACCCTGATAATTAAACATAATGTTAAATTTAAATATAAGATGAGGATACCGACCATTATTATTAAGTTTATATTTGGAACAAGTCCATTCAGAGGACCAAGCTTTTCTTATAATAAGCTAAATTCGAAAAGTTAACCACGTTAATGTTCTTAGTACGGATAATTCGAAGTTAATTAACCAAAAAGCTAGGGCGTTCTTAGAGTTCTGATACTACTGATCGCACTTTACAGGGCCGAATGACGATATAGTCATTTAAAAAAAATATGCAAAGAAAATGTTAAAATGTTTTAGATTGTGAAAGTGTATGTTTTTAGCATTATTTCAATTTTTTTAGAACGTCGTATGAGACTATATTTTTTTTCTATATAACCACTAAGAAACTCTTTTGTTTTTTTTTATAAAGAGGCATTTATCAATTTATGTTTTCACACTTCTTTTCTTCTGTTTTACGAAATAAATTGCTAGATTTCGGGTTTAAGACTTAAACCGAGGATTACCAGTTCTTTATCTATTGAATGATGATTTGTGTTTTCCTCTGAGTCAGTGCCCTTTAAACCCTAATATTTAATATAAAAAAATACTAAGAAAAAACCAAGGATGTCAGGTTCAACTAATGAAAATATTTGTCTCTATTAGTTTGCTCTTTAACTTTGCTATTTACGTAATTACAGCTTTTAATAATTTAAGTAGATAATTTCTAACTTCCTAATTAACTTAATTGATACAGTTTTTCAGTATTTCTGTTTTATTGCATGTTGTAATACTTTAATATGTTTAATTAGATTGAACCAGATGTTCGTAATGTCTTTCAATGACTATTAAGATTTGTACGTATCGATTTTGCGTTGGTTCTCTCATAATTTATTTATGAATTTAATTTGGTTTAATTCGATCTCAGGATAATCTTTTAACCGTTTTATAACAATGTTGAACTGTTTAAGTGCAGACACAAACTTTTCTTTCTTTTCATCGGTAATGCGAAGTACATAAAGGTTTCATATGTATATATTTAAATATAAGCAAATATTAAAAGAAGAGAGTGGTCGATCAGGTGAAAATATACGACGAATAGAAGTAATTTATCTCAATTGATATAGTAATGAAATTCTGAAACGATAATTAAAAAGTAATGTGCATTTTAGTTTTTTGTATTATTTTTAACCATTTTGATTTCAGCAGCAGAAGAAATCGATGCTAAACTTACTCTATTATATTTTTACATATCATATGGAAAATGTACATATGTTGAAGTTGTTTATTTTAATCAGACTTAAAAGATTTCTAAGGTAACGATCTTCAGATTATGCCTATTAAAATTAAAAGTTGAAAAGAAGAGAAGCTGAGTTTTCCGCTTGTTTCTTTGTAAGTCGATTAATTCTTCTAACATAAACAACAAGGGCATACTTGAATACGTCATAATGTTGGCTTATCGTGCATTAAAAATGTTGTACGTGTACTGCAAAGAAAATATAAAGAAACGATAACTAAGGGACGATCATCGATATTCATATTATAGTATTTCCCACATTCACAGTAAATACTATACAGGGTGCCCATAATCTATCTCATTACATGGGTAACTTTCTTAAATAAAAGATAGAGGATCCGTTAAATGGGGAAAGTTGGGCAGGATTACAAGCAAAATCACATGCCATTTTCAAATTTGACATATGCCATCAACTTTTTTTATTATTTCGAAAAAACTGAAAACGGTCGTTTTTTTCAATGTTATATCATTCAACGACCATTTACCTTAGAGCTGAAGTAAAGGTGTCTTCTTGTAGATATTTTTGCGTAGAATTCGATAAAGTTACGCAAAATGTCATGGCCCTCTTAGTTTTCGAGATACAACATAAACTTGCATTTTTTTAAATAGTAATCATAGTTGGCTGTGATCTCATTAAATAGCTTTTGTTTTTCTGATTTCATTGATATAAGGTTCGATATACTTTACTCTCATATTTTCTTTTTAAATGCTAAACGAAGTTTATTGGTCAATTAAGCAGCAAAATAATACACAGGTAGGCTTTGGAAACAGAAACTTCAAACAAAAACCCCCGTTGTCAAACAAATTGATTTAGGTACATGAGTTGCGTTACTGACAAGGTGATTTATTTTATGAAGATAAATTTGTTAAAATAAGTAATGTATACAAATGAAGAGAAAAACGACATGCTTTTTTGTTACTACTCTAGTAACAGAAACAGTAATGAAGCTAGTGAAATGTATTTGCAAAGATATATGAAAAGAAGATAATCGGATAAAAGACTTTTTTCCAAATTAGAAAACAATTTGAAACAATATGGGTCATTTATGAAACTGAATGATGAAAAGCAGAAGTTTAAACAAGAAGACGAAGAAAGAGTTTTGGCATATGTAAATTACAAACTAACAACATTAACATTTACCCGTGAAATTGCAAGTAAGTGTGCTATTTCTGCAGAAAAACCTAGTTTAATTTTAAAACAAAATCAGTTCAAGTCATTTAAATCTCATATTGGAAATACGTTGTATCCTGCCTACTTAGAAAGAAGATTGCATTATGCTAGATGGTTTTTACGAGAAACGGGCAACAACCCAAATTTTTCACGCGGTATTTTATTTACTGACGAGGCAAAATTTACCAACAACGGCATATTTAATAGGCACAATCACATCTATTGGTCTGAAAATAATCCCCATCTTACTGTCGAGAGGCCAGATCAGCATATTTTTTCAATAAATGTGTGGTGTGGCATCCTGAGTTACAGAATAATTGGCCCATTCTTTTACGATAGGAATTTAAATGGAGAGCGATATTTATAATTCCTTCAAAATGACCCGGTGGACATGTTAGATGAATTGCCATTAAATTTGCTTGAAAGTTTTACTCATTTCCAACATGATGGTGCTCCTGCCCATAATTCACGGGCTGTTTCTGAGTACCTCTCATCTCTCATAACGTTTTCCAAGCTGGATTGATAATGCAGGTCTTATAGATTGACCGGCAAGAACTCCAGATATGACACCTCTTAAATCGCAATCTTAGTCTTCTTGTTAAATCAAACAATAGAAGTCTGAAAAACAGTACTACTGTTCGATTTCTTGGTTTACAATTTGAATCTAATATGGACTGGACAAGTCACACAGACAAAATTATTAAGGCTTTATCGACGCAATGCTTTGTAATAAGGAATCTAAGAAATCATGTGGATAGGAAAGTGTTATTATTATACTATTTTGCTTATGTGCATCCTCGGATTAACCTATGGTGTACTTTGCTGGGGCAGTTCAAAGGGGGCTAATAACATTTTACTAATTCAAAAACGAATTATAAGGGCTATGGCCTATTTAAACTACTACGACTCCTATAGAAAAGCCTTCTCCGAACTTGGAGTGCCTACGGTTATTTGTGTTTACATTTTATATGCTGTAATTTATGTAAAGACTAACATTTCCAACTACAATAAAATCCAAGACAACAGTTTTTATAAATTGCGTCATGGTAGCACCATTATTCTACCTAAACATAATCTTTCTCTAACTGCCAATAGTTCATTGGTATTGCAATTGAAACTTTTTAACGTCTTGCCAGAACATATCAGAGTATTAAATACTAACCAATTCAAAAGTCAGGTCAGCGAAATCCTTGTAAAGAACGCGTTCTATACTATCGGCGAATACCTGCATCCTAAATTCTGAGGTTTGGTTTCGTTGTATTGACTTATGTACCCTGTCCTTATTGTCTTATTGTCTTCACGTCTACTATATAAGTACTTACTAGTTTTTAATTTAATTGCTATATGTTAAATATATGCTACTATTTACATACATTGACGATACCTATGCACTTTTGTAGTGTCCTTTGGATAATTAAACTACTATTATTATTATTATTATATTATTATAAACATGTTAGATGTGCACCATATATCACTGTCTACAAAAAAACTATATAAATTCTTAATAATATTGTATTAGTATTGCATTTCAATGGGTCTTAATGCAGTTTGTTTTAGAATTGTTAACATGAGACTCGCTAAAAGAAATAATTCGGCAGCTTTGTAAATAAAAAGAGAAGGGCAAGAAAATGAATACCTTCTATTAAAACATTTTAAATAAATACTATTAAATTATTGTTTAATATTACTTTGATTGTTAACTCTCTTTTGAAACACTTTCTGATATATTCTTAATAAGGGTTGAGGTTTTTGGTAACAAATAGTTTCAAAATATAAATTGGTCATTAGTAAATTATCAATATCTTTTTCGCCTCTTCGTTAAGAACTGTTTTACTTATTTTCTCGTTATATCAATTTCCTTAACGATACGTTTTCTAACCGCTCATTGAAATCTCCATGACGACACTCTTTCTGTCTAGGACGATCATTACATTAC
Source organism: Melanotus villosus (assembly GCA_963082815.1). NCBI lineage: Eukaryota > Metazoa > Arthropoda > Insecta > Coleoptera > Elateridae > Melanotus > Melanotus villosus. Next base: position 30,024,155 of record OY720424.1, read on the forward strand.
AAACGGATTTTTGCATTTATTTTTAATTCTTAAAAAAAATACTTCGGTAATTTTTATCCTATTGTGGATTATTTCAGAGGATAAAGATTTTCAGTTGTTATACCTATCAGTTTTATGTTGACTAAAGACGGAAAGCTTTCTTTCTTAGTTTAGCCCCCACACGATTAAGCACAAAACGGAATTCTTTAAATATGAAAACAAAATAAAGTGTAATATAGGTTATTTCCAATTTTTATGAAAATTCCGCAGCCGTTTTTTTTTTATCAGCACGACAAACTATTTTCACAAAAGCAAGGAAATACTTTCTTCTTACAAATCTAGTTCTATAGTATGTAAAGTGTATGTAAAGTTTTTGCAATTACTTATTTATCACAAAATTTACAATTTTTTGCAGTTAAATTTACCCATAACTTAAACTGACGGTTTTAGTTCATAGAAAAGTGATAGAACAGCGATAAATAATAAGGGTTATTATCAATTATTTACTTTTTGAAAAGTCAAATAATTTCTACCAATAACACCCTCTTCATTGTTATTTCCTCCATAGTAGTTCCTTTAATCTTTTTAGCCTCGATAATATTTCCTTTTGTTTAAATTTTAATATCAATCCAAATCAGACCGATTAAAGAGAGTAAATTTAATTATTTTTGGCAAATTTTGTTAGGTTCAGTTACAACTTTTTTAAGACTGTAAACGTTTTCAAATCCTATTGAGTGACATACATATGAATTACAAAAAATGAAAATTCTTTCTTAGATCATCATTTTGATAATGCGGCAATCGGCAGAATATTCTTTACAATTTTACCTTCAAATAAATCCTTTATCTACGAATTAACAAAGTTTAATCAAAGGCATTAAAACTGAGACTATCTCTATCTCTCTCTGGAAGAAATTTATGCATTCTTCTGAAGCACGAATAAAATCTGTGTTAGTAATCTGCAACATTGCCCAAGAAATTTTGTGAACTTTGTTTTGAGAGGCCGTTTTTATTTCGCTGAAATATACAATTCCAATTGCATAAGATCAAGTCCGCCAATAGGCCAGTTTATGGCAAATTTAAGCTAAAAATTTTTTTTCTAAATACAGTTTAGCCTAAACATGTCATTGTCGAAGTTTAGAAGCAAGACATCATCGTGTATCGTGCACAGCTTGTGCTGTTTAAAAGTTACGGCCCAATTATTCTAGTAATTGTTTATTACCAAAAACATTCAAATAGAAGCTCCAAACCCATTTAATAAATAATATTGTGTTTTAGAAAGCTATAATAAATTTAAAGCCGTTCTGTCAGTTCCTGCTTACAATTTTTGTCAAGAGATTTTCATACAGATTTTCAAATAAGTAGCACTAAACTGTCCTGCACCATGCTAAATAATAATTGAATGCAATTTGTTGCAATTTACTTTACCTACGAATTTCTTTGAATGAATACAATATTGAAATATTGTACACGATATCTTAGGTGTGCTTTGTAAAACTTTTTACCTGAATTTTAGTAATTTGCATACATTCCTTAAATAATTGATTTTCTTCTTCACCACCCCGTTCCAAATTAACTGCAAATGGTTTACTCCCGAGTCTCAGTGTTTCTCTAATTTGAGTTTTTCTACGAAGAATTACAGTAGTTTTTCCTAGAACTTAATATTGAAAAAGAAAACCTTATTAATACGAAATTAATTGAATGCGTTTAACTTAAGCCTAACTTTAATATAACTGATTCATAAATTAGTGTAGAAACTTAAAACGTAAAAGTAGTAGTAGGAGTTATTTTAGGTTAATATAAATTTGATCCAATTGTAATAAATAAGCATGTTTAATTTAATGAAATGGTTAATCAAGATAAGAAGAAGAAGGGTAAATTGAATTCAAGGATGGATAATTATTTTGAAAGCAGCTTCTTAATGATACTACAAAATATTATATTCTACTTTGTGTATGTATAATGTTATGTCGTGATCTGCAATAAGGATTGGATTTTTCATCTCTTCGTAAATTTATTAGTTAGTTCTATTGGAAACCTTTGTTAACACTTATTTTCAAAGAAAATATTTACCCAATAATTTATTAGAAGGCTTGTTAGGAGATGAAAAAACCCCATCCCAAATGAAAAATGGTTACAAATAGCCATAGGGATGTACATACAAAAAATGTTCGTTTTTAGTTTCTACATCATATTGTTGAAAAATATACAGGGTGTTCTATTTGAAAAAATTGAGAAAATTCAATTCAAAAAGTTCTAAATTGAAAAATAATGTTTTGCCACCCTGTATAATTTTTAGGAAGTGAAAATGATTCAAAGACATCGCACAGATGTTTTCTAACTGGTACTTACATAATTTTTTCTTAAAACCCGTAATTGTGACTGTAGTGATTTTTTTAATATGCATCTGCAGATGCCATTTTTTGAACAAAAAAAATCACTACATCCAAGTGGTTTGGAGATAGTCAATAATAATATGGAAGTGAAAAGAGTCTAGGAAGAGGCTTCAAAAAATCTTCTTTTATACACAACATTCCATTTAAAAAAAAGTCACGTGATCCTGTAGAATCGTCTTGGGCCACCCTTCATATTTGAAAATAATTTCCGGTTATAGACTTTTTTCTCTAGTTTATTTATGTTTTTTAATCAACTTTCTAGCTATCATAGAACTCGAGCTATCGAAGTCGGACGCACTATTGCCCCACCCTGTATAATGCTAAACAAAGTATAAGGCCAATACAATACTATTATAAACAATAATTAATTCCTGTATTTATGTTTGTTTCTTTTTCAGGTGAGTGAATTGATGTTTCGTCCTTTGGAGCTCGTAAATAGAGATTAGATACGTAAGTTATGAATATTTATTTCAATGTTCAAACGTTTGTGGTAGAATTCAAACTTGAAATATTGTTTGAAATGATTCTATAAAAACTTATATCTTATACCTTATAAACAATATCGAACAATTGGTAACTAACTAGGGAACAATAAGTCTGCCTATTTATTTACGAAAATAGTCACAAAGTAGTACTAAAAATCATTTAAAAGTTAATATTTCCAGGCAAAAAAGCGAAAAAGTTTTTGGTTCCTTTTTTAGTGTTAAGTACTTGTTATATTTTTTAAAATTTTAATATTGAAAATAACATTTTTTGTGAAAAAGTTTGATTTATTTAGTCATACAAATTCTTTAAGCATTCTTTGGTCCAATCTTCTTTAATTTACAACAATTTTCACATTATTTGAAGTTTGTTTAGGTTTTTCGATTAAATTTTAAAATTAAAAGACTTTTCAAACTCTTTACTGGTTTGTTATCCTTTCAACAGAATTTTGTTTCTCTCGGAGCTTTCAACAAGGCTCTAGCGTTACTTATTTAATTTGTTAAAACCTAGCAGGAATGTTTATAAAATGTCGATGAATTCTAAAACACTTTAAATAAATTAAGCAGCATTTTATACAAATTTATATTTTTTAAATTGATAACTTAAAACTAATTTTCAACTGACTTTTCAAATTTAGAAATCATTTTCAAATAATTTAAATATTAAATAAAATATTTTGAGGGTTTGGATTTGTTGTAGTACGAAAATTATCTTAAATCATTCAGCCAATTTAAACTTTATGTTTTTTTACAATAATTGAGTTAGAACCTCATTTCACAGTGTGTTAGGTAGGTTAACTTACATTACATTACACTTATTACATATAACTGTTATTATGTTCTTACGTGGCAAGAAAAAAAGAAAAAGATTAGTTGCTCATATTTTGGTTATTTTAAATTTCTTAATAAACGGTTGCACAAATCTTCCTTTATCTACCTATAATTATCTGTTTGATATCTTACTTAAATTTTTAATGTTTAATTATAATTAGATTGAATGAGAGACTTTTGTGATCTGCTGTTGGTGGGTCGTTCTTCTTATGAAATCCTTGATACTAGCTGACGGTCTTATAATTTATTTATTACTTTAGTGGACTTGAACTACAATGTAAGATAATTTTGTCGTTTATGTAATTAGTTCAAGGACCAAATATATATACATATAATTGTATTTTTTTTTCTAGTTTGAAAAGTATATCAGAGCGTTCATGTTTTTCAAAATCGTTCTCAAGCGGTTTGTAACAAATAAATGGATTTATGGTTTTTTGCTCTTTTATTAAAATAAAGATACAAATATGGAGATCTGGAAAAACTAACCTATTATAAAGCTTTGTTTTAGGTGAACTACTCTGTTCATCTTAGTTTTGTAATATAACTGGGATTATACCTTATATGCATTTATTGTAAACAGACCACATAAGGCACCGTAGACTACTGCTGCACTTTAAACAAGTGAATGTGGTTATGCACTCCTCTGCCACTTAACGACAGGAGTTCTGCAGGAATCAATTTTTCGGGCCAAGTTTCACTAGTGGTTCAAAGTATACTTAAAATATTGCAGCCCAAGATACATAATTATTGTTAATCTAGCTTTAATCCAAATAACGCACAGCCAATGAAGATATACAAAATCTTGTCGATTATTCTAGAAAGTATGGTTTAAAAATTAATTCTACTAAGTCCTACGTAATGTTATTTGGTAAAGCTAAATCAAGAAATCATAACGTTAACATTTCTATACAAGTTAAAGGCTCCATTTTAGATGCAAAGAAGATCGTGTAAAAAATCTAGGATTGCTTATTGACTAATATTTACGATTTAAGATTTAAATGGCGGATAATATTTGCACCACGCGATTCTGCATTAAAAACTGGAGAAAAAATTGTATAACTGTTTTAGGCCAACACGTGTAGTTTTTGAAGAATTGTTAATTAAAGTTTTGTAAACTTAGCAGCACTGTATGTACAGTCATATTACGTCACCTGCGATATCACCAATAGCAGCGCACTTGATTTAATATAATAATTGTATTGTACATTGTTGAAACATTTATGAAAATCTCAAGCACTGCAAAAATTTCCAACTTCGAATGGAAATTCTATGTAAAGCAAGAGTATGTTGAGTGCAATTATTTCTGTTGTTGATTAAACTACAGCTAGAAATCATTATGTATTTCATAAAAATATCACACGACAAGCAAAACAGAATACGACTTAAGGCTGCCACTAACTCCTCATCTAAGAAGTTAACATTAAATTGATATAAGACTTTATTGCTTTGTTTTTGATGCAGAATCACGTAGTGTGCATATTATCCGCCATTTAGGATTCACCCTGTTTATCTAATATACTAAAAAGTTCAAACGTCAACAGAATATTTTATTCGACAAGCATAATATGATGTCATAAATATTGTATTGTTCTTTCTAAATATAATCCAGAAATTTGCCCTTATTTAATTTTATTGCAGATTATTTATTTAACGTTCCCCTTTTCATTAAATGAGTTGAGGTAAATAAGAGACATTTGTCAAGCTAATTTTTTTCCTCTTTGTAAACCAGCGTTAATAGTACTACCAAAGTCAAAATTATTTTAATTTACTATTGTTTATCTGTTCAACATATAATTCTGTGGTTTGCCAAATAAACTTATTATTATTATTATTATTATTAAAAGCAAAGTTTGTCAGCCAAGCGCACAGTATTAATTTTCCCTTACAATTGATAAACCCTGAAGAAATGTCCCAATTGCCCAGTAAATAAAACCGCCCTGTATGAGATTGAATAACTTAATTTAAAGCGCAATACTTACACCTAATAGTATTGGTGCATGAAGTCGAAAGTTAGTGATACTTTCCTATAATACAGAATTCTCATAATTGTTTAAAATGCATTAAATACATCTAACTGTAGCTGCATTTGTTTCAGTGCTTACGTACCACTCCTTATTTGACAAACCATAGTTTTTTGGAGCTCATACACTGTGAACTAATAAACTAAACAGAGTTGAAATACTTCCGTCATTTAATTACGATGAAAAATGATTCAAAATTCATTTACTTTATTTTTATTCATATTTGTTTTTACAACTATGGTTTATAAATGAAGTAATCTTCAGCCGTTAATGAACATGTTATCATTATAGTTTTCTATAAACTTTTATTGAATGCCATGGTGGCGCAGTGATAGAGCGTTAGGCTATCGTTACGTTGGTCTTTGGTTCTAATCTCCCGATAGACAGGATTTTCCTGCAGTCTGAAGGTCGGTATCGAGTCCTGGTGACCGTTCGTCGTACACGTACACACAATTACACTATACACTTGGAGCAGTATGTAGGTATAAAACGGCGCACCAATCAGGTAACCCCCAGAGTCAGGTCGGATTGTGCATTGCACCCGTAAAGACTTAGCGTATGTGGACCAGCCTCAACACTGTAAGGTAAAAGAGGTTACAGGTACAGATACAGATAAACTTTTGTTGTGTGTGGCGTACTTCAATCCGATAACGAGTGGTAAGAAGCATATAAACAATAATTGAACGGGAAGAAGTTTTGAAACATAGATCACTTTGAACTTCTTATGCAACACCACTCAACCATAACTAACATAACAACAAAAAAAGTCAGTACTCAGAAATACGCCTTCTATGACGCAAGATTCAAAAGTAGAAATTAGGAAGAATTAATTTAGTATCGACTTTAATAACATTTTTATATGGTGAGCCGCCTTTCGCATGTGTATCTTGTTATTTATTCAATTTAGGATCGAAGTGTAAATTACATTTCTGCAAACCACATATTGCGAGAGGGCACAAATTAGGCACAATTTATTAGTGTAGAGATTACATTTTTGCCGCAAGTAGTGGTACCAACTTCACTGAGCTACACAATATTTTTTAAATGAGGAAATACAAAGGCGTATAACACTGATAAGTCAGGTAATCTAGCATGTCCAATTACTACAGAATCCGTAATCTAAGTATTATGCAATTATTATTCTAACATTATGGGGAGTTGAAAATACAGATTGTTTCTTAAATTTAACTGTAGTTCTGGAAAAAGCATTTTCTGTTTGATTTTGAAGCAACCTAAGATACGTGATAGATAGTAACAGTCCTGGATATGATGCCCATAAAAAATACAAAAAAAATGATAGCGGAAGATAGACTTTTAAAATTATTGTGATTGCATTATCTATTAAAGCTTAAAAAGTCGCTTATAGTTTTTTGTTTTTTTTTTTGTAATGTTTCAAGTAAAAAAGAAAGAAGAATTTTTAGGTAAAATTTTTTTGCGGCATTATATTAAGCAGAATATTTTGCAAAATTGCCGAATTTCAACTTACCGTCTCTTTAAAATTAATAATAATGGCCCATATAAATACATATTATAAAGATGTTATGATTACTGTACAACATCGGTATGATATACCACCTAACTAACCTGTATTTTATGCCTCATACTTCAGGAAGTATTTGCTTCCGTTTTTGTTTACCTCTGGAGAATGGACCGAATCTCTTCTAATTTACTTCAATTAGTTTACTTACGATTAGAAATATGGAGTGATCTATGATTAATGATTATGTATTTTCTTATAGCGGTTTTGTGCACAAATTATAAATACTCTAGATATAACAAGAAAGCAGTTCATGTTCATAGCTTTTATATCTACAATATTTACCAGATTAGGTGTTCCATTTTGAAGGTGAAAATTTTACATGTAGTTTTCCCTAATTTAGTAGTAAATATACCACAGACTAAATGCGGAATTGTGAACCACCCTGTTTATTCAAAAATATAATAAGTACTTACTTTTTGTCTTGGGCCTTAATGAATCAGAAACGAAAGACAATTATTTGTAGTTTTGCGTTATCTATTTATGTACATCAAAATACCCATTTGTTATATTTTTAATAATAAATACGTATTACAAATCATAAAACTAAACAGTGAAATTCCGTTTGTAATCACTCAAGTAACATGTTTTTTATTGTTACCTATGTAGGTAGAAAAAATTAAATTTTTTAATTGTGTAAATATATAATTTGCCACATTCTCATTGCCACTGAGTGGTTACAATTTTACACATTTTAAAGTGAAGCTTAAAAATATAAACACAATAGTCTAAAACAATCATAATGACTCGTAAAAGCCCCAGTTACAAAAGTTCCCGTTTACAGTGGCCTATTTCACGGAAAAAACTTCTTTACGCCATTTTAGCTCTAAGAGTTTGTTTGAAGTTTAATTCAAATCAAAAGAAAAAATTCTGTAGATAGGAAGTTTTATACGTTTTTTCTATTTAGGTTTCTTAATAACATAAAAGACGAGTAGGTGGCTCTTAATATCTGAAAAATGTAAAATTGTACAAAGCTTTTCTAAACAGGTTTTTTGGCTTAATTAATTTAGCTTAACATACAAATGTTGAGTAATGATTACGGTTAAAAGATATTTACCCACACGAATGTGGACAAACGAATATCTGTAAATTTTGCAGCGGTTAGTTTAGTAGGAAGTTGACTTCTTCCAATAATCATCATTAATCCTGTTTGAAATCTTCGATCGGTTCCAACAAAATCAGCTTCGTAGGCAGCACTTGCCACTTTCTCACTTTCAGAGGTTACTTGTTCTCCCCAAAAGCTTATTATTGCTATTTGCACGCAGTAAAATGCTATTTCGAAGATGTAGGTCAATGCTTCAGTATCATTTATAGGTACCTAAATATTAACATATTAAGCAAATATTGACGTTTGGTTATGGTAAATGTATGTAACATCGTCACTTACCATTGACAAACGATAAGTCATAAGGCATAATATGATTATGGTGTACAATAGTAATGTCAACAATAAAATGCTGAATATGTTCTCCATCTCATTAGCAATGTCCATTATTTCTAGGTGATAGAGTATAGCTTCTTTAAGAGACCTTTGCAAGTACTTCCACAGATTTTTGTTTACGGTATTGCCTCCTGAGAATGTTGCGTTTAAGCGTGCTTCCTGAAAGTATCGTTATTGTACCTTTTTGTTTCTATTCAAAAAGGATAAAAATTTACTTGTGCCATTTTAACGTAGCTGTTCGTTGTTATTCGTCTAAGGTTATTTTGGAGAAACTTAAACTGATAAGAAACATGGCAAAGCACAAAAAACGTAATCAAATCGCACCCAGAGCAACTAAAAACGAATAGAGTACACACGTAGATTTGGTAAAGCCAGACTATTTCGACAGTAGGACTGCGACTTAAATCAAACAAAAGAAGTTTTCCGAAAGGCATCTTCCAGTCACGATAATCGTTACTTCTTAACCAAGTTGCAATGCTGTAAGCTGTTGGTCCACTTAATAAAAATATTACAGATGCACCATATATCATTTTCTACAAAAATATAAATTCTTAGTAATGTATTAGCATTGTGTTTCACTCGGTCTTAATGCAATATACTTTAGAATTGTTAACATAAACACTGTTGAAAGGTAAAGAACTTAGATACCTTTCTAATTTTTTTTTTTTTTTCGAGAAACAGTATTGGTAAAAGAGGTTTTGGCAAACAACTTAGTTTAAGACTATTAAATTCTTCTGCAAACTATTTTTTTTTAATTTTTCAGCTCCCCTTCGTAAGGACTTAGTTTCCATAATAATACGTTTTCTAACCGCTCATTGAAATCTCCGAAACGGCATGCTTTCTGTATAGGGCGAGCATAATTTCCAAACTGATTTTTGAATTAGTTTCATATTTTTCGGAGTCTTTACAAAAACAAAAATTTTAATTTTTTCGTATTGTGCCTCACTTTATAAGATAAAGAACAAGAAGGAGCTATTTGCATGTCATTTCAACAAGATATTAAGAATTAATTTAAGAGGGTGGCCATGCGAAACTAAAAATATAGATGGCACTATTGGAAGCTTTGCCCAAGGCTAACTGTTTCAATTCGGACTTTGTCCCATATAAGGCAGCATATAAATCAGCTTTACAGATTTGCGCTCTATAGGTCGACCTTTCCAGGTGACATTTTAAGTATGGTATTGTCAGTTAGTTGTCAGCTATCGATCCTATCAAAGTTGTCAGTTATAGTAACATTGGTATTGTTTAGAATTTTAACATTTCTCTGTTTACAGGTTAAAGGTAAGTGTAAAGAGTGCGAAACGGTACGGCCTTATAAGGGACGCAATCGCTATTGATATAGTTGGCTTTGTTTCAGCTTGAAATATGGAAAATATTATTATCGGCTGTTATATCGGTTTTATATTAACTAAATTATCAATTTAAGCAGAAAGTAACTCCAACTGAAAACAACGATTAATTCTTAGAACAATAAGAAATTAATGTATAAGTTCTTTTCCTAGGAAACTAACTAAAATCTTACCTTTGTTTTTAGTTTACCCCTTCATTATAAATCACTTAACTGATTTTTTTTAATAAGAAAGCAAAATAAAATGTAATATAGTTTATTTCCATGTTTTTATCAACATTTCTGACAGTTCATAACGAGTTTACCCTTTTTTCATTAGCATATCATTATTTTATACTTACGAGTTTAATTTTATAATGCATAAATATGGCCTAAACTAATCAAAGACAATTTTAAGTAAGGTTCGTAAAAAAATTGGTTTATTATTTACTAACTCACTTTTAGAAAATTTTACGTTTAATTACCTAAACTGACGATTTCGTTAGTAGAAAACTAATAAAACAGTTGACAATAATAAATGGTAACGGTTATTGTCATATTTAAAAGTAAAATAACTTTCCTGGAGTAGCATCACCTTCATTTTTAGTCTTTCTTTGGCTGCCCTCTTTATCTTATCTTTTAGTGTAAAATTTGGAAAAAGGTTGCATGTAATTAGCTGTTTTTATCGACCAGACTTACCAAGCAGAATAAATTTAATTTTTGTTGATTCCAGTTGAAATCTTTTTAAAGTAACGAATATTTGTGTTGTTATTACTGAATAATTTTGATAATACCAGAGTTGTCATAATCCTTTTTACAATTTCATCTTTAAATAAATCTTTTATCTATGAAGTAACGAAAATTAATCAAAATCCCTACAAATTAGACTGTAAACTTTTCTTTGGGAGAAGAAATTTTATAAGACAAATAAACATCCTTCTTTCCCTATGCATTCCTAGTCTTCTAAGGGGCAATTAAAATTTGTGGTAATAGTCTGCAGTATTGCCTAAGAAATGTTGTTCTTAATTTTTAGATATGTCGAAGTTTTGATTTGATTTGAGAAAGCACCATAAAAGATCGGGTTATCCAAAACGCTGGTTTCACAAGTTTTAACAAAAGGAAATTTTTTGAGCTTAACTTGTACCTTCAGTGAGACTCATGGCGTTAAACGAGTACTAATGTTTTCATTAGTTCTGCATATGTTCTGCCCTTACTCAATTATTCGAGTAATTGTTTGATACAAAAACCATTCACGCAAAAGCTCCAACTCTACTTAGTAAAGTGATAGTTAATACATTATGTTGCGCTTATAAAACGTATATTAATTTAATACGAACTGTTTCCATTATATGTCATTTGTGAAGAGCATACTGATTTTCAAATAGCCAGCCCGATTGTAGAAATTTGTTTAATCCAAGAAATTCTTTGAGACATCGAATATTAAAATGCTTTAATTATACAAAAATCTGAATGTACTTTGTAATAGTACTTACCTGAATTTTAGTAATTTGCATGCATTCATTAAATAGTTTTTCTTCTTCTTCCCCACCCCGCTCCAAATCAACTGCAAACGGTTTACTCCCGAGTCTCATCAGCGTTTCTCTGATTTGAGTTTTTTTGCGAAGAATTACAGTCATTTTTCCTAGAACTTAAGATTAAACAGAACAACCGTATTAATACGGAATTATTCGAATGCGTTTGACGTAAAATTAACTATGTTGCAAATGATTCATAATTTATAGTAGAAACTCAGCCTGTTTAAAAAATTGTTGAAGTGTTATTTTAAGTTATATAGTTTTATTCCAATTGTAACTCTAAATAAACGGATTTAATTTTATGAAATATTGTAAAGGCGTGTGAAAATTTGAACGAATAATAACGTTTAAACCACGACAATTAACATGAGAAGAAGTTAAATTGGATTTTTCTTCTCCGCAACTCTGTTCCAAATTAACAGCAAAAGCTTTACCCCCTAGTTTCAGCAATGTTTCTTTACTTTTAATTCTTCTGCGAAGAATCACTATCACTTTCCTAAAACTTAAAATTGGAAAAAAATTAATATGAAATTAATGGAATGTATTTGTCATTCAATATTTAGTGTAACCTGTTGTAAAAATAGTTGCTCAGTTACTTTGAGTTAATTTAAATTTTAATTCTAAAATATACAAAAGCAATGGCAAGGAAAGATGCCCGCCCAAACCACGACAAGTAGGATAAGTAGGAGAAGGTTAAATAAAGATTTTAGTTCAAGGACAAATAATGAAACATTTTTTTAAAGCTAATTCGTAAGGTATTTTAACCATTTATGAAAATTTTAATTAGGTATCGAAAAATATCACCTCCGCAGGGTTCATAATTCGTTAAAGTACATTAAAAATAATGTCCCAAATGAGTGAATCTTTGAAAAAAAATTTGTAAAACAAACTCGTAATGTTTTGTTTCCACCAAATCAGCAGTAACTTTATATTATTACGCGTATTAAATGGTAATTCGTTATTGGTAATAAGAACCGGTCGTTTCATCTTCTATTAAATTTATCTTCGAATTATTTGACTGTCCAACAAAACGCTACTTTCAAATTTTTTCTTTAATATTTTTATTGTTTCTGGTTTCTTTTAGCGCCCTGATGTAGAATTTGAATGACATTAGTTTTTGGTCAACAGCTCTAGTGTTTTAGATATTTTGTAAATATGCTCAAGTAGGCAGTAGGCACGACTCACAATTAGTTTTCCAAAAACTTTCAATATTCCTAGGACACGGAGACGTTGTTTAAACAATCCAGATGGTTTTTGTTATAGTTGCGGCAAATATATCTTACAATGAATATCGAAGGTATATCTCGGACTTCGTCAAAACTGCGTATTTTAACTACTTTCGAATAGAATTGTGCAATGAAGAAGAGCCATGGGTATCACATATTGTATGTCAAAAGTGTGTTGTGTCTGCGGCAATGGTCAAGTGGAAACAGAAGTGCTCATCATCATCATCAGCATCATCAACGTGCGCCGAACCAGATCTTATGGAAACTGAAGAGGAGGATGTAATAGACAAAAGCTAAGATAGGGATCCGGATTTCACATGTAATAGTCAGTCATCAGATCCTAAACCTTTTAATAAAAATTAATTGAATGACTTAGTAAGGGACCCAAATTTGTCAAAAGAAGCTTCTGAAATATTGGCATCCCGTTAAAAAAAAAATTTTTCTTCCGCCAGATTTAGTTTGTTGTAATGATGTCAGAGGTCTTATGCAGAATATGGGTTTATGACAATATGAACTAGATGATTGGCGTCTTTTTATATATAGCAGTCAGAAAAGCTTGAAGTGTGTTCTGTTATACAACGGCAACAAGTATCGCTCTATACCTATTGCACACTCGAGTATGAAAGAAGAATGTAAAACAATTTCTTTAGTAATGAAAAAAATGAAGTATCAAGATCATAACTGAGCAATTCGTGTAGATTTAAAAATGGTTAATTTTCTTCTGGGCCAACACTGTGACTACACCAAATATCCGTGTATGTCTGTCGGACAACCGGGACAAAAGACATCATTGGTCTCAAAAACTCTGGCGGTTGAGAGAGAAACTGGCCATTGGTAAGCAAAAGTCATTAATTTGCCCTTAGTAAACCGAGATCACATACATTATACTACCACCACTGAAACAGTTAGTAAAGTTGGTGAATGTTTTACATAACTTCCGCGCAAGTTTCCAGGTTTAAGCACAGAAAAATTAATAGCGGGTATTTTTGACGGGCCACAAATTAGTCAACACTTGGAAATCGTTTGTTTTGGTAATATAAGTATGTTTCGTCGCGCGCTCAATTTCTGCTTGACTTCTTAAGATATTACAACGGACACTAAAAGTATTATGACGAGTTAGAAGTGGCAAACACCCTACCAGGCATAGCTTTAAACTGTTTCCCCAAAATATATTAATATTTTATAAATTAATTCTTCTATTTTGGCGCAGCTCTAAAATTTTTCGAGTCCGGCCTCTCGGTGTTGTTGGTCCGGCCCAGTAGAAATGATTTGCGATAATCCACCACTAAGTTGTAACATGCTTCCAGCTAGTTTGCGGAAACGAGTGAATCGACCATATAAAATTTTCTCGGAAACCATAAATCGAACGACTATTCTCAGTTAGTTGAGCGCATGCTGTCCATTTTGAAAGATCTGAGCTGTTCATTATTTGCACTCTCATTTGAATCGATTCCCAGAAAATCTCTGCGATTTCAGCGAAGGGCGGGGTGAAAGATTTCATCAAGATATACGCACAATGGAAGTGCGTTATCAAGCGATTACTGCTAGAGTCTACAAAGAGATCGACCTCAAGCCACACATGCAAGAAAATCTTATAAAAGGATGCTTTATAGTGTTTTTGAAAGAATTTTTTAAAGACACTATGCTTAAAAATCGTACGTATTTGTATGTAAAACCTTTAATTTAATAAAAATAAAGAAGTAGAACTGATAAAATTAGTATTATATTCGTAATTACATAGCACCTTAGATATACCCAAGAACACTTATTCGATTTCAGGGAAAAAATTCAATGTTGACCAGTGTTTTCTTTGAAAACCTTTGTTAATTCAATTGTTTTCAAAGAAAATATTTACCAAATAACCTGTTATGAGGCTTGTTGGGAGATGAAAACCCAGTTCCATATGAAAAATTAGTTACCAAATTTTAATAAATTTAAAACCCATGCTTAACTTACCCAAAAAAAGGGCTAGAACACTAAAAATTGTATCAGAATCCACTTCATCAGGATACATAACAGCACCAATAAATTGCAGAGGAGGGTAAGTGTACATGGAAAATAAAATAACTAGCGAACAGAATTTATATCCGGTATTTTTATAACCATTTAAAGCCATGCCGGATATTTTGAGTAGAAACATTTCTGTTTCAAATAAATTTTTGGGGGCGCCTGAAATGCCCGTCGTCTTCATTGTTATAGTAGCTTACACGTTCTGAAAGGTTCTGTGGGGTGTGCAAGAAAAATAAATTCTTTTATTGCCAGTGTTTACAATTGATTTGTAGGGGTAATTACAATAATTACCTTAACCTACTTAAAGATCTCTTATTATCTCTATCAAACGTTAATTATAGACATGCATTTATTTCTACAAATTATGTCTCCACTATCGGCTGGCTAAAAAGCTAATTATATTAAAAATAATTTCAATAACATTTCCATTTATCCCATTTACTCCATTAATAGTTAAAGGGATTTTAAAGAAGCAGTTGGAAAGTTTTATGGGATTTGGCTAAGATCTAATCTACATTATGTAAAAAAAAAGAGCATATCCTCATATATTTTTAATAATGCGATTTGTTTCAATTTGATAATGGAATTTTTGGATTTTTATTCTTAATTTTTAATACTTAATTAGTGCCAAACAACACATCAAGCCAATATAATATTACCAAAGTGGTTACTTTTGTTTCTTTTTCAGGTGAGCAAATTGATGTTTTAACCTAGAGATTTAAATGTATGAATATTTATTTATATTTTTCAAACCTTTGCGACAGAATTTAAAAATTAAATTGAATGTAAATAGCACTTTTGAATCATTTCTATAAAAATTAATTATCTAATAAACAATACCGAACAATTGGTAACTAACTGGGAAACAATAATTCTACATCTTTATTAAATTCCTTAAATGTTGACTGATTGTTTTATAATTTATTTCTTACTTTAATATAGTTGATCTACAATTTGACATAATTTCATGGGTTTTGAACTTATTTCAATTAGTCCCAGCAATAAATACCTATACACATAATTTTATTTGTTTTTAGTTTGAAAGATATAGTAATAAAAAAACTTTCATGTTCTTCAAAACTATTCCGAAACAAAGAAAACAACATCGCCTTGGTACAAACAGGTCAAACAAGATCTTGAAACCATAAAGAACCCCGAAATACAAATATTTATATGACAGAAAAGCTTTCCAAAAAGTGATACAAGAAGACGCACAAATCAAGTTTAAGAAAGGGTTAAAACGAAAGATATCAGAAGAAGCTAAACAACGACAAACCTAAAGAATGAAAGAGATATGGGCAAAGAGGAAAGCTCTCAAGAATGCAGAAGCAGCCCCATCAACTTAAGCTGCAAATAATTTTGATTAACTTTGGTAATCGCAACCGGCAAAAAAAAGTCCCGTTATACATTTAGAGGTCATAGGGTTTTAATGTAGTCCTTCCATTTCTTTTTCACCACCGCTATTTACGCCAACTCTGAGATTGTTTTTTTTTGTTTCCTTTTCTATTGTATTCCTCCAAGTGTTTCTAGGGTGCCATTCCATTTTAGTATCCTTTTGCAGATTTCGTCTCTATTTTCACTTGATTTGTCCTTCTCCACAGCTATTCATTACTGATAGTTTCAGGTCACCACACCTTCAAAATTCCCGCAGGCACCGATTTACAAACACTTGCAAGTTTTATTGCTCCCGTAGTCAATCACGACTCCAATCTGTATAGCAAAACTGTCTTCACCATTGCATTAAATATTAGGCGTAGTGTAGTTTCTTACTTTATTTATTCGACTTTAAGTTCTCCATCTGTAACTACGCTCCCTAGATGTAGGAAATCATCCACTTTTTCTATTATCTCACCATTTGTTAATAATTTTTTCAGTCAATCTAAATTTAGGCATATACATTTTGTTTTCATAATATTTATCTTCAGTTCAACCTTTGCTGATTTCTCGGCTAGTCTTTAATTTTTCTTGCATATTCTTGCTGTTGTTTGCAATAAGACGAATACCATCAGAAAAATCCAAGTCCTCTAATGTTTCCATCATATTCCCTCTTGTTTTCTGTCTTCCGGAGCACGTCATCCAGCAGCAATATAAATAGTAGTGACGAGATGATGCATCGCTGCCTTACGCCACATTTTGTTTGGAAAGACGATGACAGTGTTCCTTTATGTTCGACTCTGCACTCATATCTACTATACCCTTCCTTTATTAAATAAGTTTTCTTAGATGGTGGTCCTCTATTTCGTAGAGTAGTCTACATTCATTTTTAGCTCAGTGGATCAAAGGCTCGTTAATTGCCAGTAAATACCAAGTATGGTGATGCTTTATACTCTAAGAATTGGTCTACCATGATTCGTAAGGTTCTTATATGATCTACACATGTTGGGTTTGCCCTAAAACCACTTTTTTTAGTATTCTTATGGTTATGATCGTACCTTCTTTTCTACCTTATTTTTTAGAATTGTTACTTTCGTTGTTCTACCTACTTTTAAGATCTCTGCTGTAATTCGGTCTATACCCGGAGCTTCATGATTTTTGGCCTGATTAATGCTCCTTTTATTTTTCTCCTCCTTAGGTTGATTGCCTCTTACTTTAGGTTCTGGACTCATTCTACTCTGTATTTAGCAGATCTTTGAAACATTCTTCTCATTGACCTTTGTTTTTTTTTTCGGTATACATATAGTAGTTCTTCGTCTTTACGTTTGTTGATTGAAGATTGCTTATTGCTATTAGATAGCTTTTTTATATTGTTGTATAATTCTTTCGTGTCTCTCTTATAAGCAGTTTGCTGCGCTTTTCCAGTTACGTGTTTAACATATTTGCGTTTGTCCCTTTTAATTTTTTTAAATTTTTGATACCTTTGCTAATTCTCGTATAATTGTCTTGTAATTCTTCTTGTTTTCTTACATTTCTTTCTGTTAATTTTCTTTGTTTAATATTTCATCATACTCTAATTAGTTATTATGTGCAATCACTCATCAACTTGAGAAACGAACCATGTATCTTCTCGTAATCTATCGGCTTACTTTCCTTTAGTAATGTCTCTTTTCTTTATCGTCGGCCTGTTTTATGTCACACTTTACTCGCTTCTCTCTCTTTCAATTTGCTTTTACATTTTGTTTTCACAATGCTTGCTCCAATTTTTGCCATTAGTAGCTAATGATAATTTTCTGCATCAGCGACTTTCCTATTTCTCCTATCTACCAGTAGCCTATTATATTTCTGCTTTATACGTAGGTAATACTTATATATGCAAAAACACAATACATATTGTCCGAATCACGAGAGATGACCCCTGCCTCATCACACGCTGAATTTAGTAACGACAAACACGCGTGTACATTTGTTCACAAACCCCATGCACACGACAAGGATAGCATTACAATAAGCCTGTGTTATGATTAAAGTGCTTATTTGGCTAGAGTAGTTTAAGTCAAATGCGCGTGTTGTCACTAAAACGTCAAACTGTCAAATTATTAATACATTTACATTATTTTATTTTATTAGGTATCTAAATTCCTATGTTAATTGGAATTCGTTTTTGTAGTACCTATTTGTGTTGTG
Source organism: Melanotus villosus (assembly GCA_963082815.1). NCBI lineage: Eukaryota > Metazoa > Arthropoda > Insecta > Coleoptera > Elateridae > Melanotus > Melanotus villosus. Next base: position 30,042,501 of record OY720424.1, read on the forward strand.
AGGTTTAGATAAATGAACATTTTATTTGGTTTATTGCGTTGCAGAAGAAATACAGTTGTACATTTATTGGTTAGATTATTAATAATTTAAGGTTAAAATTCGTATTGAAAGTACTTGACAGCTGTTTGTTTTCCGGTTAAAGCGCCAATCATAATTCCTTGAGAATACAACTGATGCTAATTTGACTAGCAAGTAAAATCTTATATCATACGGATAGCATTGATGAGGCAGGGTTCATCTTTCGTGGTTTCAATATTATATGTAATTGTATCGGTGCGTGAAGTCAAACTCTGATTGTTCAAAAAATCACGAATGTGATGTTTCAGTATATGTATAGATGTATACATAATTTTCGCAATTTCTTAAAATGCATTAAAGACATGCGTCTGTAGCTGCATTTGTTTCGGTGTTTAGATACCATTCCTGATTTGATAAACTACAGTTTTTGGGAGTTTATACACTATAAGCTAGTAAATTAAATAAAATTTGACATGATTTCATCATTTAGTCACTATGAGGAACGATAAGAAACTAGGTAATTGTATTTCAATAATTGTCATCGTAATAAGTGGTAAAAAACATATAAACCACTTTAAACTTCTTATGCAACGCCACTCAGCCATAACTAAAATAACAACTAAATACTTCAAGAGAGCACTCATAAAGTCATAAACACTTTATGTGGAACAAGATGCGAAAACAAAAAATTAATTTATCGATTATAAAAAAAAATTGAATATGCTGACCCGCTTTTCGCGTAGGTATTTTTTTAATTTAGTTAAAGGCATTGTCAACTTATGAAAAGTCGATTTTTTTTATTTTGTAATTTGATTGAGTAAACCGAGTATTGCACATTTGCAAAATTTTTTGGCCGAATTTTAATTCGTTACCGTGTTATGGGAGCTAAAAGTTTAAGCTATGACGTCAACTACGTCGGTCGCCGGTAAGAGCTCTAGCATAGCTACAAGTACAACGCTAAATTTAGGTTATGTTGTCGACACTCGTGACGTCATGTACAGTTGTGGACAGAAAAAAATAGGACAGTGTTTTTTTTCTAGTTTAAAATGGTCCCTGTTTTGTAATTTGATTGCAAGTCAATGTGACAAATATCATAATTATAAAGCCAAAATCAAGTAACTAAATTTTATAGAATAAAGTTTACTTGATTTTTCGAGTTGTCCTATTTTTTTCTGTCCACAACTGTACGTAGGATCTGAATTTTATTTTGGTTTTATTGTGGTTATTATCAAAGATATTGAAATTCTACCAATGCGGGTACGTTTACGAGTATTTTAACTAACGTATTTTGATATTTACTAAATATGTTGCATAAGTTGACAATGCCTTTAATGAAGGGCGGACGTTTTCTGTGGAATTTTTTAAATATGAATCAAACTATGATGTAAATTCCACTTCTTCAAACTACATACTCCGAAAGAGCACAGGCAGTTAGTATGTCCATCTTCGTGAAGAAATCTTAATTTAAAATTTGTTCTCTACACCATTGGTTTAACTGAAGGGAAAATGGCAAAAAAGAAAATAAATAATCTTAAATATGTATGTGTGTTATTATTGGTTCTGCTTTCAATTCTACAATTGGTTTTACTTATTTATAACGGGTGTTCATAAACAGTCGTCATCCCAGTAGGTTTTGACTTCAGAAACGTATGTCTATTAAAATTGAGCAAAAATGCAAACATCATTATTTACAACAGCAAGTTTTATTAACTGTCAAACAATGTGTCAAAAGTAAACCAAACTGAACTGAGATTACAATAACTGTTGGAAATGGTGACCATTTTCTTGAATACACAAATTAACTCTTCGCTTCATGCCTTCAAATACATTTATTAGCATATCTGGTGTTATTTGGTCGCACTGGTGTTGAATGCTGTTTTTCAAATCCCCCAATGTGTGTACTGGGTTTCTAAACACATTATTTTTAATGTACGGAAACACGAAATAATCCAAAGGCGTAAGGTCGCAAGAACGTGGTGGGTAAAGGTCTTTACTTATTAAACGGTCATCGAAAAATTCTCGTAAATAATTTAAAGTAACATGTGCAACGTGCGGACGTGCAGAATCCTGTTGAAAATATCCGGTTTGCAACTCGTCATCGTGGAGTTGATTTATAAACGGTTCCAGCATTATGTTCCGATAGTTTTCAGCATTTATAGTCTCTTCAAAAAATATTGGGCCTATTATTCTTCTACGACTTACTGCTAACCACAACCCTATTTTAACAGGATGCATCGTTGCTTCTCTAAAGTAATGAGGGTTTTCGGTTCCCCACATACGCATATTTTGTGCATTAATGTAACCATTCAAGTGCACCCAGGCCTCGTCTGAAAAAAATGTCTTATCGAGTACATCATTGTTGTTCAAATTTTCATTAAACCACTGGCAGTACTGAACTCTTTTCACATAATCTGGACCTAACAGCTCCTGGTACATTTGTAATTTGTATGGGTGCGAGTGAATATCCTTTTTTAAAACATTGTACAAAGTTGTTGTACGAATGTCTAGTTCTTGGGAAAGCCTTCGAACTGAAGATGTAGGTCGCTCTTCGATCGCGTTTCTAACCATATTGACAACATGTTCCGTGCGAAGTCTAGGTCTTCCACCTCCCCGTTGTTTATCAGTTGAAGCAGTTTCCCGAAAATTTGCAAGTGATCTGCTCAACTGCTTCCTAAACTGATTGTGGTTAAACACTACATTTGGAAACCTCAATCTGAATTCATTTTTAGAAGCTTCGATCGAGTATTGCCATTCTCCATTTTCCAGTACTCCATTGCGAAAATAACTTTTGAGCATAAATGCTTTCTGTTGCGGCGTAAACATGATTTCAAAACTGAACAAACCTAAACGCGCTATGACAGTACTCAATGACGTTTCATAAAACTAGTTGACGTTTTCCAAGCTTCATTGTGTTGCACGAATTAATCAAAGATATAAAATTTTGTTTTTAAAGGCAACTGGGATGACGACTGTTTGTGAACACACGTTATATGAATTGACAGTTAATTAATTTTACTTGCATTATACTTCGATGGCCACACAGTTCTCACGCTTTCTCATAAAATGTGGAATAAGTAAGGGAAAGACTATATTAAAAAAAAAACAAAAAATTAAGTAAATACAATCGTAAGTATCTATTTACGACACTATGAAGGAAAATTGAATGTAAATTTGAGGTTAGGGTTTTATTTCTTGCCACAAATAAAGCTAAAAATAAAACGAACTACTCGTAGTTAGATGATAATGGAATTATGTAAAATATTAGAATTATTGGTTGTTTTTAAGGGTAAAAATAATGTATAATATTTATAAGCCATATGGCACGTGTATAAATTGACGTGGCTACCTAAATCGGATGTTAAAGGTTATGTTCTTTAGTTCTGTTTTTAAGTATCTACCTATTGTTTTTTTTTTAAATTCTGATTGATAATATATTTTTTTTAGATTCTTGTTTTTTTTTTATTAATTTATTATAAAAACAAATTTACATAATAAATTTTAAGACGTTATTTTAATTAATTAAATATGGTCCATTGAATGTTAAATGTGATAAAATTTTAGCTCTATCTAATTATATATTAATCTAACATATGAGCAAACAAAAACGAAATCAAGCTTGGCTTAGAAACCAAGTCATGTGCGTTACTACTTCTGATATTTTTACCTTAATATGACAATTATAATAGTGTCAAGTTTCAATTTTCAGATTCCACATTACAAATAATGGTCACTCAAGAACAAAATGTTTTTATAATCGCAATGGAAAAGACTTGAAAATAAGGAATGGTCTTATTCTGCTGCTGTGTGTTTACTAGAGTTTAGAGAACGATTTTTGAACGTTCTTGTTGTTGATAATAATGGATTTTTGGCATATTTAAACATTTATTGGTCCAATTTTTTTGACAGAACTTCAAACGCCGAAAACTATCGGAATAATATTTTTGAACTGTCTCTTAAGGAGTTACATGACAGCGAAATGTAGGAAGGCTATTTCCAACAAGATGGAGCAAGGCCGCATACTGCCCAAATAACACTCAATTATGTATGTAGTACAATTTTATGATGATAGAGTTATTAGTAGAGAGCTTTGGCTAGCTCGCTCATGTGACGTGTTTAGATTTTCTCCTGTTTCCACATTTGAAAAGCATCGTTTTTAAAACGTTGGATAATTTAAAAGAAAGAATTATCGCAGAATGTGAGCGTACTTCAACGAATTTTTGAGGACATGAAACAGCGAGTAATTTTATATTTAAATTGCAATGGAGAACACTTTCAGCAATTATTATAACTAATCTAGTACACAAGTAATTCATGTAGTGGATGTAGTAATTGTTTAAGTGTTGGTTTTTATGTTAATTTTCAAATAAAATTTTGACGTAACAATCGGTGACAGTTGTTATTCAATGCCTTGGGTTTATGTATGTGTATTTCAATTTATTATGAAACATTAACATAATGTGAAGCAATAACTTTTTTAAAGCAAAAAAATATTTCGTTTTCATTTGCTCACATGTTACTTACTATGTAACTATATATTATTAATTCTACTTCTACTAGCCTTCTCAATCCCCTAAATTATGATTGCTTCTTATAAAAGATTCCAATTAATTTTTCTGAAGCGGATTAGTCCTTGCTACGCTTTTTTTGCTGTTTTAAAAATCTTTATGTTATTTGGCTTCTTCTGCCACCTGCCACTGTTCCCATGTCTTATATCTTTAATTATTAGTTGCACTAATTTTATATTTTTTGGGGTGTTTGAATAGAAATTGGCCCAATGGATTTAATGTACCAATTTTCGTTATAATGAATTTGAAAATGTTTAAAAAGAAAATTCTATGTTTTTCCATTTCTATAGTAAATTTAATATGATTACGAGTATTAAAGGTTTAATGATTTCGTTATGTATTTTAGAATACTTATTTCATTCGCGTAGGTACCCGTTTAAAGAAAATAAGTTTAAAATTTAACTTTTTCTTCTAAATCTTTTAAAGATAAATTTGCTATTACTGCTAATAAAGGTTTTGTTTTGTTAATTTAAATTACTGCATAAATTCCAATGAGCAAATACTTGTATAAATAAATAATGTTCAGGTGGACCTCCTTTACTTATTCTTGTGCTCATAATCACTAGTGAAGGACAATTTGAAGGTGCAACGTAATAAATTAAGTGTTTCAGTATAGCAAGGCGAACGGGATTGTCTTAATACCAAAGTTGTGTCGTTATCCTTTAGAACTTTGCCGAGATGAATAAGCAGTCTTAAGGCGATTAAAAATAGATACAGAAAACTTAAGTCATATTCTTAATCACTAGGCAGATTTCACCTAAACCTGAATACTAGCCCAAGTTGTCCTGACATCAAAGCAAAATGTATTTGAGGCTTCATTTGAAATTACCAAACTCCCCTTTCCACGTACTAAATATCATAATTGCTTCCTCCTATCACACTATAAGGGGAAGTATCAAATTGCATTATGTAATAACAACAACATAGCAAAATTAAGCACTTTTTTATTAAGTATGCAAAGATTATTCAGATTATGATTAAGTTTATTACGGTTTTTCTGGAGTTTTGCAAATATTTGCAAAATAGACATTTATTAATACACAAAGCGTAATATAAAATAATTTCAAATATTTAATGTAAATGTAAACATAAGTGATATATTTACATGTTAATACCTTGAAATATTTCTTTAGAATTGCTGTCTGTACAAGCATGCCTATAAACAGACTGTTTTACGTTTTACTTAGCATTTTTTATACATACAATTAGCATATATTATCTACACTTTCCTGTCCCACTACAAAACAACCTATTTCTATAAGCAAAATAAGTTGTATTATATCAATCATTTAAATCCTGTACAACGTTCCTTAATTGCCAAAAAATCTTAATATAATATATACAGATATAAAATTTTATTTATACATTTCCATTTATATTTTGTAGTAACATAAAACATGAATAGGTGGTCCTCATTATCTGAAAATGAATCAATTTATTAAGGAAAAACCTTACTTCATAAAACATTTAAGTTCGAGTTTGCGATTTAATTCACTGGAAAGAACCCAACAATCACAAGAAGCAAGCAAGTTACCGTGTAATATTTCCTAACAAAGTTAGTTAGAGTTAGTTTCTTCAGATATTCTCTTCGCCAAATTACTAATCAAAATTGGCTAAACAAAACCCTTACAAACATGTCGGCTATTTACCAAATCATTAGAAATTGCAGAGACCAATTCCAGCCAACTTTGTAAGAAAACGTTTTACTGAGGATGGTTGTTGATTATTAAGCGTTACGGTTTTTCGGAGGTTTTCAGTCTCCGTATATTTAGTAAAGAAAAATAATAAGGAAACATTCTTTACCCAAACGAACGTAGACAAACGAAGATCCGTAAATTTTCCAGCTGTGATCTTAACAGGTGATTGGCTTCTTTTGATAATTAATATTAAACCCTGTTGCAATCTTCGATCGGTTCCAACAAAATCTGCTTCATAGGCAGCGTTAGCAACTCCTTCACTGCCGTTGGTTGCAAATTCACCCCAAAAACACAATATTGCAAGCTCTATACAACAAAATATTATTTCAACTATGTAAGTTATCGCTTCAGGGTCGGTTATAGGTACCTACAATGACATTTTTGAGAATTGTTTTCATTTAAATAAATAGTTTGATCTACCAATGATAAACGGTACATCATAAAGCAGAGCATGATTGTCGTGTAGAGTAATATCACTAGAAAAAGAATACTAAACACATTCTCCATTTCCTTGGTAACTGATATAATTTCTAAGTGATAAAGCACAACTTGCTTAAGCGATTTATGCAGATATTTCCAAGGAATTTGGGATTTATCAACGTGGTTGCCTTCTTTATTTAAACTTAGATCGCAGTTTACAGGTGCATCCTGAAAGTACAGTAATTTTATGGATTTGCTTGTTATAACTGTTTATACACAATACTCAAAAAATAACCCATTAGAAAAGGACCTTGAACATTGAAGTTGAAAACTAAAGCTGTTACAAATGGATTAGATTTCTCTCGCTACATACAAAGTACGTTGCAGTTTTACTGTATAATTTACCTCTTTGATACTGTCACAGCTATTTTTGATTGCTTGTTTTAAATTATTCTGTAAACACTTAAACTGATAGGAAATATAACAAAGGACAAAGAAAATAATCATGTCTGTTCCAGCTTGGCTGACTGAGAGTAAAGATATTGAAATAATTTGGTAAAAGAAGGCGATTTCAAAACTAGGACTGGCAGTTAGGTCAAACACGAGCATTTTTCCAAAGGGCAATTTCCACTCGTTATAATCGCTGGTTCTAATTCGTGTTGCAATGGTGAAAACAGCGGATCCTGATAGAAGGCACACTAAGGAGACGACGTAAACGGATGCCTAAAACAATAAGACAATGAAACGTATTATGCTTTTTATTATTACTGATGTTAATTGCATATTAATGATATTTTTTATATTTTATATTTAATATTTTGCCATATTCGTAGATTTATAACAAATTTTCTTAAACTTTCCCAAAATAAGCATAGTTTAGTCCTTGTTAAAAGAACGTCGTCCGGGTTGGGAGCATGTCATTGTTGAGAAAGAAGAATAGTTCTTTTTCATCCACGGTCTCAATCCGGAGGACCTTCTTTTAACACTGACTCTGACGGTGGAAGTCTTCGACTTCATAGTTTAATCCTGTTTCCACTTTTTAAAAAATTTTATCTTCTGCCAAATGGTGATACAAAATAATGTAATTATTTTAAATCTACTTTACGTTTTCTGGGATTCACAATTTCTCTTTTACGTGAAATCAGTAATGAAAAAGAACACTCTGTATGTTGCGGAAACAACTAACTAACAAACGTTGCCAAGGAATTTAATTTATTAGAATGTTTTCAAAATTCTCTTACTTCTTTATAACAGCATCTGCTAAAGTACAGAAGAAGCCTTTAATTATACAGAAGTAAAAAAGACAGAATAAAAGATTAAAGACATCGTTGAATCAGTTTTGAAGGTAATTTTAAAATATTGTTAAAACAGAAATTGAAAATCGAATGTTTCCTTTATAATAAACCTTTTCTAATCCTCTCAAAGCATTTTGGAAATTTATCATGCATTAAAGCGCCAGTCTCGACACCGAAAGGTATACATACATACCAAGGTGGGTAAAGCAGCGCATACTATCGATACGATAGTATGCGCTGCTTTACCAACCTTGCATACATACATACAAGTACATTGTACATACCTGTATTGTTGTAATTAAATTGCACTCCTTAAACAATTTTTCTTCTTTTTCACCTCCTCGTTTCAAGTCAAGAAGAAACGGCTTCCTTCCAAGTTTCATTAAGGTTTCTCGAATTTGTGGGCGTTTACGTAGAACTGCAGTCATTTTGGCTAACACTAAAATATTCTTTGTAAATTATAAGTTACAACTTTGTAATTTATAATAAATTATTGGACACTCAGTGTGGCAAAAAATTGAAAATTTTTGGATGATTACATATGAGGTCTGTCTCTTTAAAAGGAATATTTGATGGAAAATTGAATATTTGGATTTAGTGATTCGGATTTCGATTTATACTAGAATCCTATATTTGGGTAAAAACGTTTGAAGTTTAAAATTCTGTACTTTTAAATCAATCTGTAAGTTTTTAACTCGTCTTCAGGGATATTTTAGAACTTTCAGATTACCTATTAATGTTTTTTTTTTCTGAAATAGTCAGTTGAAACCTGAATTTTGGGTTGTGTATTATCTTTCATTGCAGAACGTGACAAAATTTAAAAACCGAAAATCCTACTACTGCAAACTTTAAAAAGTAAACTAATTAATAGCTAGCGCATCATTAAATTAAAAATACTAGAGCAGTAAAAACCAGGTAACGACAGATTAGGTTTTCCGACGAGGTCAAATAGATAAGAACAGATTTACAACGTTGCCAATACTACCTACCTACAATTCCGTAAGTTAAAGAAAAATGGAAGAATACGTTTACAAAAAGACAAATTACAACCAGGACGCGGAAACAAGTGATAGCGCTGGAGTGATGCTAGTTTATTTTAAAGATCTACTCTTCCGGTGGCAATTGGTAGTCAAACGGTTGTTAAGCATTGACCATTAAAATTGAATTTGCAAGTAACAAATAATACACAAAAATCAAAAACAACAAAAATAAATAATTTAATCAATTTCGCAGCCAAACAAATTACAACTGGAGCATTCAAATTAAATGTTCAAATAAGTTTCCATTTACTGCCATACAGTATCCTAACCTATCATAAAAATTACGTCTAACATTATCTAACAATCGGGGACTAATATTAAAACACACTTCGGTAATTTTATCTTAAAAAGAATCTAAATTAGGATGAACTCGGGAAGAGTAAATTTTAGATTTTAAGTAAGGCCATAGGAAAAAATCGTTCTGAGCCAAATCAGGGGACCGAGCGGGCCAACCAATTGCACCTCCACGTCCAATCCAGGTTTCATGAAAGGTATTGTTTAGGAATTCTTTAACTACTGCTGAATTGTGAGCGGGACAGCCATCGTGTTGGTACCATATCGGTCGCTCATCTCCAAGCATTGTATGTTCAATTGCAGGACAAATAGTTTCAGTTAAAAGTTCTAAATAAGTCTCTCCGGTCAATGTTCAGTTAATAAAATGAGGTCCAATTACATCGTTATTTAATATTCCACACCAAACATATTAACCTTCTGTGGATATTGTGTGTGTGTTTTTACAATTAAATGAGGATTGTCGGTACTCCAATATCAAAAATTTTGAGAATGTGGTTGATTATTTAAAGTAAAAGTACATTCGTCAGTAAAGCACACTCTTTCTAGAAAATCAGGTTCATTGTTGCATTTATCCATCATAATTTGACATAATGCAGATCTGTTTTCGGAATCTCCCCCCCCCCCCCGCAGTTCTTGGTGAGGCTGATATTTATACGATTTAAATTTATGTTTCTATAATGTTTTATGTACGTATCTTTTACTTAGCCCATTTTCTGCACTTAATTGCCGCACTGATATGTTGGGATTAGCACGAACAGCTGCCATTATATCAATTTCACGATCATGAACCGCAAGATTAATGATATCAGGTACTACAAATCTTGAGCAAACATTACCAGTATTTTCAAATCTGCTTATGATTCTTCCAACAGTAGTGTGTGCATGACGAGGTCTGTTGAGATATGTCGTTGCAAATCGTCTACACGTTTCCCTGTAACTGTTTGCTGTGTAGACCCATTTCACTATTTGAACTTTTTCTTCCACAGTGTAAATATTCATGACGATTTTAGTATAAATTCAAATAGGACTTGATTTGTTTCAAACCATACCTACGTCAAGTTGAATGCCACTTAATCGTTTATTGCCATAGAAAAATAAATATAATAGGGTTTGTTGTTAAGCTGTTTTCGTAAAAGCAAAAGCTGATCTTTGGGATAAATTAACGTTGCTCTGATTCCATGGTGCGAAACTCTGTGGACACAGGGTATACGTATGTATGTAGAAAATGATATGACTAGAACAGATTTAAAAATACAGGCAGAGATAAGAAAATTCGCCAGAGAGCAAAAAAAAATGGAAACCAAACAAAAATTGGCTACCAAAAGCTACAGATCAATGATAAATGGTTGTATTGGAACTTAGAGAAGGCAGATTGCAACAGTTCAAGGACAACCGTAAGAAAGCAAAAAACTAATACAAGCAAATAATCACTCAGCCTGCTAAAGAGGACGACACATGCAATGCCAAAGGACACGAGTAAAAAAGGAAGAAGTAAAGAGTTTGAGAAGATAGTGTATATAACTTGTGTAGACTATAATAAGGCCTTCGATACAGTTGAACCCTAACTCACATTTAAAGCAAGCTCTTAGAGAACAAGGTGTACATTAAAAACTCATCCGTTTAAATGAATTATTATATAAAAACTCTAAAAATAAGAACTGGGAGAAAAGGCCCAGTATTCAAAATAGGAATAAGTACGAGTTCGTCAGGGAGATCCTTTGTCCCCCGACCTGTTCAATTGTGTACTGGAGGACGTATTTAGGAGGATGGATTGGAAGTACAAAGGCATAAGTATCAGTGGAAAAACACTAACAAACTCAAGATTTGCAGACGATGTCACACTCTTTGCAAAAAACCTAAATAATGCCAGAACATCGAAGCAGTGAGAGCAGAAAAATAGGAGTGGAACTACCAGAAGAACAATATACTGACTAAATGACAAACGAGCAGAAACAGGAAATCTGTAAAAATCAAGGATAAGAAGATAAAAATGTCAGATGAAGTAATCTACTTTGGACAAACAATATCTTCTAGCGACAGATTCGGAAAAGAAATCCAAAGAAGAATAAAGGTAGCTTGATCCAAATTTTGGTCGCTGAAACATATCCCAAAAAACGATTAAACCCCAATATATAAAACGAAACGTTTTTATTCGTATGTGCTACCCACACTAGCTTACTGTTCGCATACGTGGGCTCTAAACAAAAGTGTAACAAATAAATTGAGAACAACACAAACAAAAATGGATAGCTGCATGCTCGGAATAAAAATTAGTGACCGTGTACAATTAGAAGTGATGATGAAAAAAATGGAAATACGCAAGTCATTTGGCAAGATCATACGATAAACTATGGGCCAAAGAAAGCAACTGATTAGGAGTTAACGAACACACGACCAAAATGCAGACCATGCAAGAGATGGGAGGACGAAACCAGAACATCAGCAGGAAATAATTGGAGGGCGCTAGCCAGAGACCGTTCTAAATGGAAAATAAAGGGGTATGCCTTTGCCCTACATCGGGATGTTGGCTAAATTCAAATTCAAATTATACTAGAAAATTTATATGTTTGCCTGGATTTGAAAAATTAAATACCAAGGCTTGGATTTTTGAAATTAAAATTTCAAGTTTTTCAGATTTAAAATTATCCTATTTTTCAAAATCGAAAGTTCTATTTATTAAAATAAAGCAAAATAAACAAATTACAACTCTTAAATGTATAAAAAGAACCCATCCATGTGTATAACATTTTCATAGTTTATATAATACTTACTAATGAAAAAATAAATTCTATAAACTTACCTAGTATTGTCCCAAGAATGCAATAAACCGTATCAAAATCCACATCATCTGAATATATTACAGCACCAGCCAGTTGAGTAAAAGGATAACTATACATAATTAAAAGAACGGCTAATGAATAAATTCTATATGCAGGCTTTTCATTTCCATCTAAAGACATGCCAGATATTTTTAATAAAAGCATCTCTTTTTGTAGAAAATTCCTAGGCATTGCATTTAACTTTCCTTTAGTAGTCTTCATCGTGAAAGTCTTAGAAAGGTTCTGCTTGATTTTTAAAGAGCTGCTTTATTATATTTTCTGAAGATGATTGCTAGAAACAATTACTGTAATTACTGCAACCAAATGAAATACTGTATTACGTGACAGGAATTGGGGGATATTTTTGTCTTATACAACTTTAGCTACTGTAAATTGGCTAAAACATAGGTTTAAATAATTTTAATTTACTACTACGCCTTGGATTGTCCTAGCTTATTATTTTAGTTATTGGCTTTCAGGATATTTTTTCAAAATAAAGATAATAATATTGTTATCTCAAAAGGAAGTATTTTAAGTTTAATTTTTAACGTCAAACTGAAGGACTTTTCTTGACCTACTTCTTTCATAAAAAGTGCAACAAGAGAAACTCATGGTCTTGAAAACGAATCAATCATTTGATTTTCGAAAATTATGGATAATTTAAGATTTTTGAATATTTATTTTAAAAAAATTGCAAAATTGATTAAATTTTGTGATGGATTTTAAAAATTGATATTTTGTCCTTTGCTTATTATCATATGCTATTGTACAGGGTGTCTCTACAATGCGTGAACATGACTTAACCACAGATTCCCGGGCGCAAAATAAGATGATTTAACCCAACTTACCTATATCCAAATTCGTTTCGTTAAGCCAGTATTCTGCTTCAAAGTTCTTTAAAAAAAAATTAATTTTTCTTATAACAACAATACGCTTAGATCGATTTGGATGATATTTGGTATGTCACTCCATACGGACATAAGACATCTTTTGAGATGATAATGGTCATTATTAATGGACCACTAGTGTATGAAACATGTGTGTCACAGCACATATCAGGCAGTAACTCTTTAATGACAAAACCGATAATTAAAATAATATTTTTTTTTAAAGAGACATTCAATAGTAAACTTTCTTCTCTCTTTCTAATTTGTGATATCTGTTATAGCTTAGTCACAAAAAATTAAAATCTGAGTGACTGCGCTGTACATTTCTTAAAAAAAACTAGGTATTCTAAGAAACAAATGACGAACAACTAATTGCTATCTACAGTAGCAATTGTCAAACATTTCTAGTAGCTGTGGGTGCCGACTTGTGATTTTTAACAGCTCATCTTTTTTTTACATAATAATGGCTATAAATTACACTTACGCCGAACAAGCGGATATGTTGCTGGTATTAGGATATTGCGAAGAAAATTGTCGCAGCAGCATTAGAGTGTACAGCGAAAGGTCGCGTGCCAAATCATAAAACCTTTCAAATATCATGAAACGGGACGTTTTACACCATAATTTATAATAATATAAAGCCATTATTATGCAAAAAAAATAAAAAGATGAACTGTTAAAAATCAAAAGTCAGCACCTACAGCTACTTGAAATGTTTGACAAGTGATAAACAATTGCTACTGTAGATAGCAATTAGTTGTTTGTCATTTATTTCTTAGAATACCTAGTTTGTTTTAAGAAATGTTCAGCGCAGTCACTCAGATTTTAATTTTTTGTGACTAAACTGCAACAGTTATCACAAATTAGAAAGAGACAAGAAAGTTTACTATTGAATTTCTCTTAAAAAAAATAATATTATTTTAATTATCGGCCGTGCCATTAAGCAGTTACTGCCTGATATGTGCTGTGACACACATGTTTCATACACTAGTGGTCCATTAATAATAACCATTATCATCTCAAAAGATGTCGTATGTCCATATGGAGTGGCATGCCAAATATCATCCAAATCGATATAAGCGTCTTGTTGTTATAAAAAAAAAATTTCAAAGAACTTTGAAGCAGAATACTGGCTTAACGAAACGAATTTGGATATAGGTAAGTTGGGTTAAATCATCTTATTTTGCACCAAGGAATCTGTGGTTAAGTCATGTCCACGCATTTTAGAGACACCCTGTATATTCGTAACATTCCAATATTGTTATTCAGTATGTAACTTCGCCCACGTTCAGAATTTTTTAGGAGCGCTCTTTGGGGCAATTTTAGATCCAAACATATTTAATGTTAAATAAAATCACAATTTGTATTAAAAAAAATAGAATCCTGTCGTTCTAAATAATTTAAATGGCCTTTCAATCATTTTGTTTTCAACTTACATGCTTTGCGTCTTGACTTTCGAATTCTTTTAAATAATGTACATATCCTTAACACACAACAATAAATCCCATTCTAACATACAGACTAAACAGATTAATTAAAAGTAAAGCACCAAACTTCAAATCCGAGTTGAAGTCTGAAATAAATTGCCGCATTTATCTATCGTGTAATTACTATTTTATATTTTAAAATAGGTAAATGGTTTTTGTTTTCCGAGTGCAATTATTATTTTCATTTCGTGTTTAATATTCTCATCATAATTAGATTAAATAGGATATTCGTGATATGTCCTGTTAAGTCTTTTGCTACCTTTTGTATTAGTTTCTTGATGTTCATTATTTATTCATTAATTTAATAGAGTTTAATTGAACTAGGAAATCACTTCCAAATTATAAACATGTTTAGATCAATTTAGATGTAAATACTCGGAATTTGTTTTTTGTTAGTATTAAAGAAGGTTTGCACGAGAACGGTTGATTAATAAGTTAGAAATTTATAGTTTGAATGTACATTAAAGGGGGCATATACTTATAAATATGAAGGTTTCTAGTTATTTCAATGCATTATGAATCCTTAAATTGGAATTTTAAATAATAACGAATTATAAGATCATCAAAGTAAGTTGATTAGTTCATAATTTTAAGTTTTATATATTTGTTCAGGTTAAATATTAGACAAATATTATATAGTAAATTCTTTGAGAGTTTGCTCGTAGTTTAGTATAGGTTTCACTGTCAAATGTATCAAAATCCTTGTATTATATGGGCGAAACTTACATAACTATTAACACGTTGGATTTATTTTAGATAAGCAGCAATTTCAGCTGTATTTAGGTTTGGCAGTGAAAAGAGAAAAAGCCGAAGAAATTTTATAGCAAAAGCGACTCCTTGTCAATGCTACTTTGCTCTTCCGGACATCTTAACGGGATGGTTATAATGGTGGTTTAAAATCTTTTCAAGTTGATTTATTACCCTTGCAATCAAAACTGTAGGATAAGACTGAACAATAGGTGATTTTCTAACACTTTACCCGTAAGGTATTTTCTAGAGAACTCATGCTGTGTGCTCAAAATGTTCTAAGTAGGTATATACATACATATAGGTAGAAAAATATTAGCAAATTTTGAAAACCAACGAACTCCGTTTGATAATTTGGCGAAAACATATTTCCCGAAGTTCCATTCCAAATTTATTGTTATAATTTGGTAAAAAGAATGTCTTCAAAGACTAACATCAGCGAACATTTTCAAGGACTTCTACTGAAGTTGTCAACTCAATAGCCGAAATACGTGTTTGTGTTTAATATTACATGTGCTTTTACAGGGTTCATTAAGTTTAAGCACACAGTCCAATTACAGTGGGAAATGGAAATGTTTAATACTATCGTTGCTGATTTTATTGTTACTTTCTGTCTCAGTTAAAGCAGATTTTTAAATAATGAGATCTTACAATAAGAAAATAAATATTTTGGCAGCAAGATTATGGTGTAAGTTAAAATCGATCTTTATTTTAGGCACTTTCTCAAAAGATATTTATTTATTTATTTCAAAATGAAACAAAACAGGAGCAAGCTCAATTGCATTGTTTGAGATATAACAAAATAAACATAAACATAATTCACTTAATAATAAATAATAATAATAAACTTACATGTGGAAGGCAGAATTTTTGCGTAAGTCGGGCCTCCAATAAACAATAAAAGATAAATTTGGAGCCTACATTTAATAGTTGGTATATAGTACAGGGTGACATTGAAAAAACTACAATGCATAGTACCACGCGATAGAGGACCATAAAATAATAAAAAAAGTTCTTATACGCTAATGTCCGATCGCCTTTTTTTTAAGGTACAGGATGTTAAAAGTTTGTTAGAAAATTTAAATTTTTTTAAATTTCTTCCGATTGTGAAGACATAATTGAACCAAAATTGGTGCACACTATACCCTTGCAGGTGGCTATTTTGTGTATTTTAGTTTCGAGTATTATTAGAATATTATCATATTTTTAACGCGTTGAAACGCTTTCCTGTAGTTGGCTAGTATCTTGAAAAAAAAGGCGATCGGACATTAGCGTATAAGAACTTTTTTTATTATTTTATGGTCCTCTATCGCGTGGTACTATGCATTGTAGTTTTTTCAAAGTCACCCTGTAGAGATTAATCCGAGACAGCAACTTAGGACAATCAACTCTATTATTCATTAATTTATACAGAATGGTCCATAAGTAATGGGATACAAATCAACAGTAGATTTCTGGTGGCAAAATATTACGATTTACTTAGGATTAATTTTGTCTAAAAGTTAATTTAAAAGCGATTCAGGATACAGGGTATCAAAGTCAAAATTTTAATTTAAATTTTCAAAAGTTTTAGAAATATTGGTGAAACTAATTTTATTGGGATGGAAAGCAATAGTCTGCCCTTGATTTTAATGTAGCTTTTAAGAAAACATTATTTTTATATATACAGGGTGGGGCAATAGTGCGTCCGACTTCGATAGCTCGAGTTCTATGATAGCTAGAAATTTGATTAAAAGACATAAATAAACTAGAGAAAAAAGTCTATAACCGGAAATTATTTTCGAATATAAAGGGTGGCCCAAGACGATTGTACAGGGTCAAGTGACTTTTTTTTAAATGGAATGTTGTGTATAAAAGCAGATTTTTTGAAGCCTCTTCCTAGACTCTTTTCACTCCCATATTATTATTGACTATCTCCAAACCACTTGGATGTAGTGATTTTTTTTGTTCAAATAATGGCATCTGCAGATGCATATTAAAAAAATCACTACAGTCACAATTACGGGTTTTAAGAAAAAATTATGTAAGTACCAGTTAGGAAACATCTGTGCGATGTCTTTGAATCATTTTCACTTCCTAAAAATTATACAGGGTGGCAAAACATGATTTTTCAATTTAGAACTTTTTGAATTGAATTTTCTCAATTTTTTCAAATAGAACACCCTGTATATTTTTCAACCATATGATGTAGAAACTAAAAACGAACATTTTTTGTATGTACATCCCTGTGGCTATTTGTAACCATTTTCGATTTATTGAGCAATAAGTACAAAATTCAAGGATAATTTAAAATATTAGATCGTTTTTCAAATAACTCAACAGATAAAATTATAACAAGTGATCCACATGTTACCCATGAAAAAAAAAACACCAACAACAATCCAAAATCTGAAGGAAAGGATAATAGCTGCTTTTAGAAGTATCACACCGGCAATTTTAAGAAAAGTAGAACTCTCATTTCAAAGGCACATAGAGATGTGTGTCAATCAAAATGGGCAACTTGTGGAGCACTTATTATAATTTTATCTGTTGAGTTATTTGAAAAACGATCTTAATATTTTAAGATTATCCTTGAATTTTGTACTTATTGCCCAATAAATCGAAAATGGTTACAAATAGCCATAGGGATGTACATAAAAAAAATGTTCGTTTTTAGTTTCTACATCATATGGTTGAAAAATATACAGGGTGTTCTATTTGAAAAAATTGAAAAAATTTAATTCAAAAAGTTCTAAATTGAAAAATCATGTTTTGCCACCCTGTATAATTTTTAGGAAGTGAAAATGATTCAAAGACATCGCACAGATGTTTCCTAACTGGTACTTACATAATTTTTTCTTAAAACCCGTAATTGTGACTGTAGTGATTTTTTTAATATGCATCTGCAGATGCCATTATTTGAACAAAAAAAATCACTACATCCAAGTGGTTAGGAGATAGTCAATAATAATATGGGAGTGAAAAGAGTCTAGGAAGAGGCTTCAAAAAATCTTCTTTTATACACAACATTCCATTTAAAAAAAAGTCACTTGACCCTGTAGCATCGTCTTGGCTCACCCTTTATATTCGAAAATAATTTCCGGTTATAGACTTTTTTCTCTAGTTTATTTATGTTTTTTAATCAAATTTCTAGCTATCATAGAACTCGAGCTATCGAAGTCGGACGCACTATTGCCCCACCCTGTATATAGCGAGTTTGTACAGCCTAGACTGGCCGTGTCTCGCATCCTATATGCCATAGGTCCCTATCTTCCCATAGGTCCTCTGCTAATTCTCGCTTCTCCATTGCCTCTCTTACATCATCGTTCCACGTTCTAGGTGGGCGACCTCTTTTTTTTCTCTCCGGTGGATTCCATTCCCATATCTTCTGTGGCCACCTGTGGGGTTGCATACGTCTCATATGTCCATACCAAATTAATCTCTTTCTCTCTATCTCTTCCATTACTGGTACTTCTATTTCCATTCTTCTTCTAATCTCTTCGTTTGTGATATGTTCCAGCCTACTCACTCCACAGCTTCGTCTTAAATAGTCCATTTCGGTCGCCAACAACTTGTCTCTATTTCTTTTTGTGATTTCCCACGTTTCGGAAGCATATGTTAGGATGCTCTTCACCATAGTGTTATATATATTTATTTTTGTTTGTTTTCTTATATCTTTTGACCATAGTAAAGAGTTAAGCTTTTGAGTTACTTGCTTTGTCTGTGTTATTCTACTTTTTATTTCTTTTTGGCTGTTTCCTTCTTCTGATATCATTACTCCCAAATATTTATATTCCCTACATAATGTTATGCTCTTTCCTTCTATGTCTAGATCCCTTTCCTCCCCACCTGCAACTAAGTACTTGGTCTTTTTAAAGTTTATTTTCAAACCCCATCTTTCGTAAGTTTTTGTCAGATTCCTCATCATGTAGTTGATGTCGTCTTCGTCTAATGCTACTACTATTTGGTCATCTGCAAATAGGAGGGAGTGGAAATAGTCATTTTCTATTTTTATACCCATTGGTTTACATTTTTCTTGCCATTCCTTTAGTACTTCATTTATGTATACTTTGAAGAGGGTAGGTGATAGGCAGCAGCCCTGACGCAATCCTTTGGTGATTTTGAAGCCTGGAGATACTTTATTTCCGATCTTTATCTTACTTTCCATTTCATCATACATATCTTTGACTGTGTCGATATATTTATTATTTATATTTGCTTTCTTTAACACCTCGAACATTTTTGATATAGGGACCGTATCATACGCTTTTTCTAGGTCGACAAATACAACATGTGTTTCTCTGCCTCTTATTTTTCTTTTTTCTATAGCCTGTCTTAGTGCAAAAACATTGTCTACGCATGATCTTCCTGCGGTGAATCCCGATTGCTCTTCTCCTATCTCTACTTCTTTCTCTATTCTTGTTTTTAGTATCTTCCCGTACAGTCTTCCGATTGAAGATAATACACTTATCCCTCGGTAGTTGTCGCAGTCCGTTTTTTTTCCTTTTTTGTAAATTGGACTGATATAAGCTACTTTCCATTCCTGGGGTACTTTATCCCCTTCTATTAGACATTTATTAAAGATTCCTACTAATATTTCCACGAGGCATTCGGGAGCTTTTTTTATTAGTTCAATCGGAATACTTCCTGGGCCTGCCGATTTTCCATTTTTCATGTGTTTCAAAGCTTCGTAAACCTCTTTTTTGTAATGCTAGCTATTATTTCCCTTTCCTGTACTTGTCTCCTTTGATCTCCTTGTACCATTTGAAATTCATTTCTGTCTTCATTTAACATTTTTTCATAGTAATTCTTCCAGTCTTCCATTCGTATTAGTTGTATATTAGTACGATTTTGGCAATTTTGCTTCATGTTTTTTATTGTTTTCCATGCCTCTTGCGGTCTAGTGCCACCTATATAGCTCTCTACCTCGCTACATTTTTTATTCCAGGCGTCGTTCTTCGCTTTGACTACCGCTCTCTTCACTTCTCTGTTGGTTCTGGCGTACTGTTTTCTGTCTTCTGGGTCTTGTGTCGTGAGCCATATCTGATATAGTCTTCTTTTTTCCTTTATTAAGTTTTCTGTATTCTTATTCCACCAATACTTCGTCTTTTCCCGACCCTCTTGCTCCCCTAATGCTTCGTTGGCGGCTTCATGTATCACTTTCTTCATTTGGTTGTACCTGCCCTCTGCATTTCCACATATTTCTTCTGTAAGTTTTGCAATTATTCTCATTTTATATAGGAATTGGATGGAGCCTTGTTGTAGTAATTCCAGTTTATAGTTTTTATTCTTTAGATTATCCGAGTAGTCGTTGTTTTCTTCTCCATTTTGTTTTCTAAACTTTAAGTACACTTTCCCTCTTACTAGTATGTGATCCGTGCCACATTCGGCACCTCTCATTGCTCGGACATCCGTTATTTCTAATTTTGATTTTTGCTTTTGTATTATGTAGTCAATTATAGATTTTAATTTGCGTGTCGGTTGTATCCATGTATATTTATGAATATCTCGATGTTGGAAGTACCCATTCATAACTTTTAAACATTATTTTTGCTTCACCAAATTCCTAAAAAAAGGTTTTTTCATACTTAAAGTTATGACAGATTTAAGTGAAAAAAGTAATTTCCTTATCTTTTTTATACAGAAAGGGTATACTGTTTAAATGTCGCTGAACCGTTTCCAAGATAGTTGGCTGTTGGAGTAAGTAATCGAAAATTTTGTTTATTATTTGAATAATTTTTAACGTAGTAATCTTGAATTCAGTCCGCATATTTTGATATTCTGTATAATTTGGGTACATATGTTTTGTTGTAAGTGCAAGAATTTAAGAAATTAATTTTAGATTGTTTCTATTTTCTGAATCTGTTTTAGGTACTTTATTTTGATTCCAGGCGTTACTTGATATTCCATTTTAGTCCTTACGAAACTATTGCAAAGCGAAGTTGTTAATTTTATACTTGAAAATTTTGCCATGAAGCGCATCACAAAACCGAGATTTATAAAAAAGTCGCTCGTATTATATGTATTGATATGATATATTTGGAGAGTTTCTTGATACAGGAAGCTATAATTGATTGGGATAATTTTAATAAATAAACACCTTTTTAAAAAATAATAAAAAAATTAATGTAAAAATGTTACTTGTTAATTTTAAATTTTATGTTAATAAAATGTAAATAGTTAAGTAGAATATCTAGTTAGTTAATTTGTAAATATGATATAAAATAATATGTAGTGTGTTAAAAATTAAGAAACCAGGGAGACAAAAAAATATTAAGAACAGAAGAAGGTTTAAAATAAATAACCGAATTTGAGTTGTTCTTGAAAAATACAATTTAAAAAGTAATTTATTTTAATACTAATACAATCTAAAAACGAATAAAGTGTAATCTCATTAGAAGTCATATAAGAAATTGTTATTATGATATAAAAATGTAATTTGGAATTATGTAAAAAGGATATGAATATGAAATAAAATTGTAATTGGTTGAAAATGCATTGAAATATTTGGATAATAAATATAAATTGGATAATTAAAGAGGAAATCAAGTGAAGGGTGGTAAATTTGAGTACAATTTCAACGAAGTGTGTTTTTGGACCAACATTTATGAAGAAACTTGAGGAGTAGTGAATATTAGGATTGAAACAGAAAAGGTTTTGTATTTGTGGACATTATTTGTGAAGGAATAGTTGATAAAATTATTAATCTTTATTTTATGTTTATTTAGTTATTAGAATTTGCTATTGTTTATTGTTGAAGGTTTATAAAATTTGAAAGGTGTTTATTTAAAATAATCTTGTGGATTGTTTTATAAAATTTTAAAATTCACAAGGCGATCCCTTTGGCGACCTGGGTTAAGAGATTCTCTAAAAGTTAATTAATTTTTTTTTATATTTTGAGCTAGCTGGAAAATTTAAAATTGTATATAATTTTTTAAAAAAAGTGGAAGATCATACCAGTATATTATCAATATATTTTCGTCACCAAGGTGATGAGAATATTATTCATAGAATATTTAAACACTATAGAATTATATTTAAGAGTAATTCGCAGTAAATTATATTTTTTAATATTAAACAATAGCTCATTATCTTCGCTCCATTTAAGCAACGCTAAAAGATCATCTTTGTACTTAAATAACTTAAATTTAAATAATTTTGCAAGCGAAAATGAGATCTTTAGAGTAGTTTAATATGTCTGCAAATCGTTTATAAAAATAAGAAACAGAGCCGGTCCGAAGCTGCTACACTGTGGAACTCCTAAGGGAGTGGAATATTTTTGGGAAATTTTATTATAAAATTTAACAAACTGTAATCTGTTTTTAAATATGAACGGAATAGATTAACCAAATGAATATTACATCCAGTAAAATAAAGTGTTTGCAACAAAGTATCATGTTTTATTTTGCCAAAAGCTTTAGCAAAACCTGTCCACTACCATCTATAACTTCACTGGTATAATTATTAAAGTAAGTGAGATTATTCTCAACAGAGCGACCCTTCATAAATCCATGCTGCTCATATTATTTCCAACAATATTAGCAGGTACTGACAGGGTAGCTAGTGATTGATAATAATTTTTCACATCTGATTTATTTCCAGATTTATGAACAGGGTTGATGTTTTCCATTGGTCAGAGAAATAACTTGTTCGTAATATTAAACTGAACAGTATGTATGTATAAGGGTTACTTAAATAGTTCATGACAAGCTTTACAAATATAAGGTGTTATACCATCTGAACTACAAGACCCTTTGGGCTTTAAAATTGACAGCGCCTTATCGATCCTTCAGTTCCATTTCTGTAATCGCGAGAACATCAGAAAAAATTTGATCGACTATATAAAATCCAAAAGAAGCTCATTGGCGCAGTGGTAAAAGCACTGGGCTCCTAGCTACGAGTATGAGTCTTGATCAACTACATCTTCAAAAAAGAAAATACAGCAACGTATTTCAGAAAATAAAAAAATACGAAATAGAATAAAAAGAGATTTGGTGCAAAACGAAAAATTACGAAATAAAATAAATAGAGAAAACGTGTGCGAAAGTAAAAGCACTAGCAGAAAACAGGATTCGTGGAAGTATAGTCGGATTCGATTTAATTTGGCATGTGGGTTTTCGCAGTATAGTTACTTGTATAGTTATACTGCTCTCTTTCTAGCTTGTTAGTGCATATAGGCTATTAGAGCGAGCGCAAGTCTTATATGCCAAATTAGATCGAATCCGACTATACGTGGGTCATAGATAATGATAATAACATTTAAATGCTGGTGCCATCTACCAACCTACTTTCTAAGCTCCATGGAAATTAACAGGAAGCAGAATTTGAATATCATGGGATATTCCTGTTTAAATACTGTGATGTAATTGAAAGGAAACAAAAAATCGTTAGTACAGTTTTCTTAACGATTAACTGATATTAAGTACTACTAAAACGAAGTATTAAAGAATAACTTAGCAGTAGTTATTTTAAACGTGTACTTCATTTAACTGAAAACAAATTAATCGATGGGGATGTTTTTATTGTTAATGAAGCCATAATAATCAAATTCATGAATACAGTTAATACTATCAAACAAAGAATGGTAAAGAAGATGTGTAAAAATGTTGTGTTTGCTTGAATTGTAACATTTTCTTAAGTGATAGAGTGTCGAAAGCCTCCAAACATCTGTCTTGCTCGAGGGTGCTTCTAGCAGGACAACTGGACATGACAATCTATCCTGCTAGATGCTAGAAGGATGCAGTTTTAAATTGTAACTGTCGCGTCGGCGAGACTTCACATCTTCTTGCAATACACAATATCTTCTCATAGACGCAGAAATTATGTTACTAAATTATTAAATAAAATTAATTAGATTTACATTCAACTCATAAATTAAACAAAGATCTGATACAAACTACAAGCCCTGCATCATTTTATTTTCTACCTTTTTTATTTATTTTCTCGTTCATTTCTGTTACTTCCGTATACTTTCTGGGCCAACTTTTTTGGTGGTTCTTAATATTTTATGTGAAAGCGATAAATCCTGAAGTTCGGAAATATATCCTAACCTAAAACATTGCACTACACGTTGAACCAAAAAAGACACTAATTTAAAAATGGCGCGTTTTTGGTGAAGCACTAACAAACTAGGTACTACATCCCACACAACTGTGATTACACTGCTGCAAAGTTTTTTGACTGGCCCATAACAAACGACATTTTGATGATTTATCCAGATAGAAAAGTTCCAATTGCTTACTTTACTTTTGAAATGTGTAGTGTTTGTATTTATATGATCGTAAACATTCGCTGCAACCCTCATTTTAACCCCCAAAATTAATACAGTAATTGGCGTACGTGAGTGCCTAACTAAAACGTAAACACAATAATTGTATTTTTAGTATAACTCAGAATATTTTATAGCTGTCAAATTTCACCTTGAACAACAGATGGACAAAATTTTATAGGCTTGCTGTAGGTGTAAATAATGTCCTGCTAGAAGGTCTGTAATACATACTACTACTAGGAGTAGAAAGCGCACTTTTTGTGCTGAGCTCAGAAGATTGCGGCCGAGGCGTTAGCCGAAGCCAAGCAATCTGGGCGAAGCACAAGAAAGAGCTTTCTGCTCGTGACATATACTATTTTTTCTTCAAGCGCTTTATAACTATTTTACATGTTAATCAATGAAAACGACAGAACATTTGAAAATACTTACTTGACTATCCACAACTTGTGTAGACGTGTACACAGAAAATATCTTTCTACATAAAAGAAATATCATTCGAAAATAATTTTCGAAGCGTACAACACGCTTTTGAAGTAGTTTTACCTTTTAAACTGTCTAAATTTATCCACACTTGACACTTGTAATAAAAACAATGACAAGTGGCGCCACCACTTGTGACGAGTTGCACCAACATTATATTACTAGTAACATAATGATTTCCATTATTGTATTAGTAACAGAATGGAGTATTTTTACCTTGTGTGTTCAGTAGCAAAATTTTACAATTATGATACGCTTGAAGAAAAAATACATTGGTGTTTCCCTATGTTGCGTCTTCGGTGAAACACATGGTATGTACAACACAATTTTGCGTCCTGCTAGGAGGGCAATCTGTCCTGCAGGTAGGACATTGTATCATAAAGGGTAAGAAAAAGAAGATCAAAAATTTTTAATTATTTTATGATTTCATAATGTTTTATTGACTTTTATCGTATCATTGATTATAAAGACAACTTTATATTACACTTTTATTAATAATTATACGTAACATAATAGCATAGCAACTCCGGCTTCATAATTCGTTAGTTACATAATATAAACAAACTGTTGCCAATGATACGATAAAGCTTGAAATATAACTCGAATATTATGCGATTTAAACCGACTCCGACGTTGCGTAGTTGACTCGGCTAGCGCCTCGTCACCTAGCAACGTCCTCGTCTATTATAAATCGCATAATATTCTTGGTATATTAATAGCTATAAAAGTTTATTAAAAGTGTATTTCCCTAGTGCTCGATTTATCATTTTCGGTAAAGTAATTTCAACATTTGGTGTAGTTTATATCATCTTCCATGTAGAGTTATTTTGGTCTTAATGATTTAAAATCGAATTTTAGGCTGATTTTTTTTATTAGTAGTTCATGCTCTAAACGGGATTCGTACAGTAATTGTTTGTAAATAGTGTTTCGCCATTTGTGGATAAAAATTAAAAGTTATTACTATTAATTTATTATTAAATGATTTTAGCAACTAGCAAAATATCACAAAAAATAAAGAATGTCAGCTTGCCCCTACAAACGTCCGATGAATATAAAAAATTATTAGCATTTTTTACATTTCACCTTCTTTTTTGTTTCGAATAAAACAGCATAATAAAATCAGTAGTTTGCTTTAAACGCCACTTTATTGAACTTTTACAGGAGTGTATTGTACAGATAAGAATTTTCTGTAGCACGTGACAGTACAAAGTGAAGCCTGATAAAACTTGGGGTTCTTTAAGCTTACAATGAGTAAACAGTATGTAATCGTAACAAATATTTAACAATTAACATATTTTGTTTTAGTTTTGCATGTTGACGAACTATGATAGCCCTGAGCTATGACGAGAGGGTGTTGCCATAATTATTAATTAATGCAGATTCATTTTCCATGGATGTTTTGTAGCAACATAAAGGACGAGTAGGTTGCTCGCATAATCTGTAAATAAAAAATATTATTAAACTTAACAGTCGTTTGAGTAAATAAGGATTTAGTTTAAGTTTTTTAGATGAACAATAGGATTGTTAAAAACTTTTAGAATTTCTTTCTTGTTGTTTACCTCTTTTTTAGCAAACGTAAGTCATTTTTAGTAACATATCCTGGAATTAAGCCAAGCCAATTTATTATAAGACATTTTGTTTATAAATAATGAAATATTTTGATTTTGGGACACTCATTTAATTTAAGTGATTTTGACTTATGTCAATAAACTTATTTAGATGTTATTCGAGTTAAGACCACTTTTGGAACACTTCTTATAATTCAGAAGAAGAAGAAATTAGACTACTTTATAAATAAATATTTCAAGCGCAATTACATTTTGTACATGCCATGCCAACAAAAATGCGTGTTTTGAATTAGTTTCATTCATTTTCTACATAACAATTTCATAAGCTCCTTAAACAAATCTGCTTATTTAATTAATAAGTTTCGTCGATTTTGTAGCTGGGTGAAACTCTTTTTATAAAAATGTGTTAACATAGAGAAATGAAGAAAGCAAAGCAGCTGTTTCAAGCATGAACACAAAATTTACGATCATAACTAAAAACTCATTGAAGTAAAAGCACAATAAACTAAAGTCCAATAATTAAAATATTAGACATATAGTACATAATATATAGTATTTGGATCAAATTAGTTATAATCCACTATAAAATAATTTGATGTTCGAAGTATTTTAAATTAGCAGTTGCTCCGAGAGAATAAAACAATGATATCAAACTAAATTTTAAGGAAAATTTGACATTTCTAAATGTATCGTTATCTATACAGGGTGATTCAAAAGTATTGTCATTCTCAATAAACCATGTGTCGCAAGTCAACGGTAAACTTAGAAAAATTAAAAAGATCAAAGCAAAAATTGCCTGGTGGTTACTAAAATTTAAATTTATCAAACGCCTTTGTTCCTCATACTGATAGGAGATACCAGCTGTGTACGTAAGTAGGTTAATATCAGTTCATTGTTCTCTTACAAAGTGCATTCATCGAACGTGTTAATGGAAGGTTAACCTAACAACCGAATTAACTGACTTTAATTTACGGTGAAGCTCTTCAGAATGCTGCAGCAGCTCTTAAAGAAAGACAGTTTGTGTTGTATGTGTTTGTGTTTGTGTAGAAGTTAATGGAGGAACATTTGAACATCTTCTGTAATAAATTAAATCCTGATCCGCTTTATTAACAACAATTTTTTCTAATGTCACTTTTTAAATATCAGAATAATTGTTTACTGCCAATCCCAAGCCTGAAAAATGCGAGAGGAAAGTGAAACCTGTAAATTGCATAAATATGTAATGTTTCGTTTAGTTTTGCAATGTAAAATTTCTACTGCGGGCCTTTTGAATGCATATTAGCCAGCGGTTCCCAAAAGTTCAAATAAACAAAAATCGCGATAAGCTTTAAATGTTTGCTGTAATGTACTTCTATTAAGGTCAGCATATACCCATTTAATTTAATGACAATGCTTTTGATTCACCCTGTATAATCGTTTGCCTGTTAGTAGATATTACGACAGACTCCTTAAAAATTGATAGCTTAACTAAAAATAATGTTCATCGGAAGTAAATTCGCGCACTTCAAATTACATCCTTACACCCGGTGAAATCAGTTATTTTTTTTATATTCAAATAAAGTGAAGACTGGAACTATACTTAGGATGCATGATTAATAGCCAGATGATACCTAATGAAGAAACTAAAAGGAGACTCGATTACAGATAGACAAAGCATTCCAAAGTATGTATTCCAAACAGATAAAAATGGTAACGGATGCTTTACGCCGTATAATAAATAATAACAAAACTTGAAGGACGAAGCTTTGTAGGATGAACTCAACTCTCATGATTTGTGGATTAAAAAAGTGAAAAATATTTATAACAAGCACTGATTATTATAACAAGATAGTTATTATTATTATTATTATCAGCCTGCAACATCCCTATGTAGGGCAAAGGCCTCCCTCTTTTCCTTATTCTCTTTCACACTTCTTTCTTTGCTACTCACTTTTTTGTGAGGGGTTTTGGTCTACTCTCCCATAGTGACCGGTCCTCGTGGGAGAGAGGTGCCGTCAAGTTACTAAATTTAATTTAAAATGATTTCAAACAGTTAGCTTTAAATGCCTTTTGCTGAAAAAGTTTAGAGAAAATCAAGTAAGAGCTTGTTTATATCGCATAATGTTAAATATAAAAACTTTAAATCAGAACATTCTTCATTTATTAATTAAGAGTTCTTCAAACTTGAATAATTTGAACAGTTTTAACAACCAAAGAAAGAAACACCTACTTATATAATAAAGTATGTGCATATTTCTCTAAGAGTCTCTGTCTACTGTGTAGTCCTAGAATTCCTAATTAGGACAAAAAACCTTTACTCTAGCCACCGAAAAGAAAAATATCAGAATCAACCAATCTGACAATAATGTTTTTATCAATATTACAAAAACCAATATTTACCCATACAAACGTAGACAAACGAATATTCGTAAATTTCGCAGCAGTAATTTTAACAGGCGACTGGCTTCTTCTAATAAGCAACATTAAACCTTGTTGGAATCTTCTATCAGTTCCAACAAAATCGGCTTCGAATGCTGCACTAGCAACTTTTTCACTTCCAATAGTCGCTTGCTCTCCCCAAAAACACAGAATTGCAACTTGCACACAGTAGAACAACATCTCAACTATGTAAGGGATTACGCCAGGATCGTTTAGAGGCACCTAAAAATTAAAATACATTTCAAGTTCAGTGTTTTCGTAGATATTACTTCTACTAATAAAATTTTCTACAGGGTGTTCCAAAAATATGTAAAGCAAATCTTAATATGACCGAGATGATTCAGATACACATCCTGCTAGTTAAGTCTAAATTAGGTTGGCAGTACGTGCCATATATTAAAAAAAAGGAAACTAGTAATATAGATAATACAGTGTGATCAAAAATACTGTCTCAGTTGGCAACAAAAATGTTACATACTTGAAATTGGTAGGGGTGTAATCTATACTTTTTGTCGTTGACGTTTGAAAATTTAAAATTGATTTATTTGCAAAGTCCCAG
This sequence comes from Melanotus villosus, assembly GCA_963082815.1. NCBI lineage: Eukaryota > Metazoa > Arthropoda > Insecta > Coleoptera > Elateridae > Melanotus > Melanotus villosus. The sequence goes on from OY720424.1 coordinate 30,072,042, forward strand.
CAACTATATTTTTAGCTATTAAACCTTGTTTTACTTACCTAAATCCTTATCATTTATGTATCACATAACCTACTAACTAACATCCTCTCAAAGATTAGCCATTATTTTATTAATTTCTAATCGATTGAAACATTAATTCTTGATCACGCTGTATATAAATCTGACATTTAGCTGAATACTTTTAGGACAATCTGTAGAATAATGTCGCAGAAAAATTACCATTGATAGTCCATACGCCATAAAACAGAGTATAATCGTAGTGTACAACAAAATTATCAAAAATAAAGTATTAAACACGTTCTCCATTTCAGTTGCGATATTTATAATTTCTAAATGATAAAGGACGGTGCCTTTTAGGGCACTGTGTAAATATTTCCAAGGAATTTTTGAAGCATCAAATTGAACAAGTCCTTCGCTCACAGATGGGCTCAACTTCAATTTTCTATCCTGAAATATTACTTATGAGTGATGTATTTTGCTTTGAGCAGATTAAATCAGCAATTTTTCAAAAAATGTTGCTTCAAACTTCAGACGGAAAAGAACTTACCTGTATCATCCTTTCGTAGGTATTTTTCACTGTCCTTCTAAGACTGTTTTGTAAAAATTTAAACTGGTAAGATACGTGACAAAGAACAAAAAATGTAATTAGATCGATTCCAGTTAGACTAAAACAGATTAATGTTGCCGAGAATGTTTGATAAGCCCATGCAATTTCAAAGCTGGGACTAACGGTTAAGTTAAAGATTAGAATTTTTCCAAAAGGTAACTTCCAATCGTGGTAGTCGCCGCTTTTTATTCTTGCAGAAAGGGTGTAGGAAATCGGTCCAAGCATGTGGCATGTTATAGAAACGACGTAGACAACTGTCTGAAAAATTAAAAGAGGAAAATTTATATTAAAGCTAATAAATCTTTTAATAAGTTCTGGCCTAATAAACAAAGAAGCAAAAACTAATCGCCTAATAGGCTACTTGGCCAATATTTTATAAGAAAACAATATTGTATCTTATCAAAGGCTCCAGAGAATATTAACTGAAGCTTAATTTTATTAAGAAATGGAAAGATCGATTCTTAGTACAATATCCTTAATTTGGCATAATCGTTAAAGTGCAATTATTATAAGACACTAAAGATGGAGTAGAATGAGAGATATCTTTACTTCAGTAGTTTTTTTTTTAATATTTTTTACCATATTCTTCAATCTCATTGTTTATTAGCCACGATTTGTTCTTTCTTCCTGTATCTCGCTTCCCCTCGATTTTGCCTTCCAATATTATCTGGATTTGCTCAAATTCTCTGTAGCGTATTATGTGCCCAAGGTAGACCTTCGTTCTGATTTTAATGGTAGCAGTTGTTAGTAACTCTTCATTAGTTATCCTATTTGTCTAACTTATTCGTAGTATCTGGCAGTACATCTACATTTCAAATGCATTCAGTTTTGTGATGTCGTCTTGTTTAATCGTCCATGTTTCGCATCCGCATAAAAGTAGGGACCATATATAGTTTTGGGTGACACAATATCTTACCCATGTTTCTAAAGCCTGATCTTGCAATTTCGATCCTTCTAATGATTTCTTTTAAATGGTCTAATTGGCTTTTTACTTCTCTGCACAGATAATAGTAACTTTGTATGCCCTGAAGGGACATGATACCACCTATATTGATGTTAGCTACAAATTGTTCTTGACGATCTCTGTTGAAGGTCATCGTTCTTGTTTTGGAAGTGATTATTAACTTCCAAACACATCTCAAAACTCTTCGCTGTCTACTAATATTTGTAGGTGTTCTTCCGATTCTACCAGCACCACGGTATCATCGGCATATCTTATATTATTGATCACAGTTCCATTTCTCTTGGCACCTTTGGGGCGATCGTGTAGATGTTCTGATTGTGGATTAGGCATAGACATTAAATAACAGAGGGGATAAGATGAAATGCCCTTCTCAGTACAAACGCAAACTATGTGGTTCCAGTATAGCTTACGACTTCAATTAGTTTCTCATGTTTAATACTGTCGAAGGCATTTTTGTAGCATGCAAAACATATTTACGTATAAATTTTTCTGAACAGATAGATACATATCTTTCGGCTATCAGAGTTAATCCCAGAATGGCTTCTCGAGTCCCTGTTCCTTTTCTAAACTCGTACAGTGATCGACTTAAGTATTCTTCACATTTGTTGTAGATGCAATTGAAGATTATTTGCATAAAGATTTTCACCGCGTAGCTCATTAGGCGCATTTCCTTGCTTCGCTCTTTTTTGGCGGGGCTAATACGTCGATGTGAACCAGTCTTGTGGCACTGTACTTTCTTCGTATATGGCGCCGAAGAAATATATTAATTTCTTAATAGTGCTTTCGCTTAGATGTTTGAAATGTTCGGCTGTTCTCCAGGATTGATCTATGTTTCTTTGATGGCACGTATGACTTCTTCGTGTAGGCAATTTATAACCGTTCTCTATTTTTGTGGGGTCTCGTGATCTGTTATCAACCAAAAGTTCCTTCAAGTCTTTCCCAAATTTGATTTTAATTTTCAGCGTAGTTCTAATTCGTTATTTTTATTTGCTAGTTAAGATAGATGCTTAGGCTTCCAAACACCAAAGACTTCTTTGATCTTTTTCTATACATTTCCCTATATCATGTTTAGCTTGCAAATCTTCTGCTTCCTTACATCTCTCCTGCATTCATTTTTCTTTAGCACATATGATTAGTCTTTCGATTTCCTTGTTGAGTTGTCTGTACTTCTTCTCATTTCTATTCTTTGTTTTGCATCTGACGTTCATCAATTGAATTATTTCGTTCATTGTCCAAGGCTTTCGGTGTTTCCAATCTTCTTTACCTATGTTGTGTTCTGCTGCTTCAAGAATTATGCTCTTAAAGTTTCTACATTGCCTTTCATTACCTTGTTTTGTACGGAATTTATTATCCTTAAATATGTTTGGCTCTGTGTGTAGTACATGTTGTTTGTACAACTTTTATTTTTTTAAATCAGCACTTATCCCAGCAATTTTGTTACTCGGTTTTGCTTTCTGAATCTTTTTGAATTTTATTCTCATCGTTGTAACTATTGGATTCTGATTTGAGTTTACATCACACCCTGTGTATGTTTTAACATTTATTATACCATTTCAAAATCTCTTAATTGTAATGTAATCTGTATGGGTTCTTACATAGTTTCCTTCATGGTCTTAGGAGACTTCCACTTATGTAATCGTCTTTTAGGTAGTTTAAACCAGGTGTTGACGGCTAGGTTGTCTCCTTGGCAAAACTCAGTAAATTAGGTACCCCGATTGTTTTTTTACACCCGATCCACACGGACCTACGACCTACTTTTTATAACTTTAGCCTTCCAATCGCCCAGGAAAAAGTTGACTTCTTTGGTTTTTTTTATGTTTCTTGGTCTTCTGTATGTTATTGTAAAAAGCTTCCAAATCTTCCTCTGCACTATCTTTGGTTGGTGTATATACTTGTATTAGGTTGACATCGAGTGGTTGTCCATTTAGCTTAATTAACATTACTCTGTCACTAACTGGAAAAAAACCTTTTCACGTATTATTAAAGGTTAAAGTTATACATTTTTCCTGAAATTAACTTGATTTTAGGTCTTGAAGATTTTGTTCCGTATATACCAGAAAGAAGAAGGCCAATTAGTTTTTAGTTAAAAATTCTTCAAGTGAATAGTATGATTATAAATATGATCTCGCTTTGTTAGTTGTTTCAATTAATATTTGTGCTAAAAATATTAAAATATAAGTAATTGCAGTAGCTAACATTTTGGAAAGTCTTTTGTGATTCGCTAACTGTTTTATATCTAATTAATGCTGTTTTAAAGTAAGTAAGTGTTTTATACGGTCCGGGAAGCAAAAACTTTTAGAGAAATGCCGTATCTGAATCTACTATAACCTTAAGTATTCAAATTTGGTCTCTCTTTGAATGGCCTATGGTTCATAACGTTAATTAAATCTGAAAAAATAGAATACAAACTACGATGATAGAAATCTCTAAATTTAATAAAGTTAATAATAGAAATTTTTATTATTTTAAATGTTTGGTTCTGGCGAGTTTCTTAACTTTTTAAATAATAAAACTCAATCGTTTTAATTCTGAATCAGTAAATCTACAAAGGAAAACGGCCAAACATTTACAAAACCCCACACCTTGATCACACTTTTTTAAAATTAGAGGTTAACATTAATTGTGTTAAAACATTCACATTAAATTTTATCGTACATAAACTGCTTCGGAACCAGGAAATACAAATCACTGTGTACTTTTTGGAATAAATTTGTCGTTAAGATTTATAGAAATAGAGAAAGTACTTTAGGCAATAAGAAAGACTAATCAGCTGTCACTTAATACTCACTGTTTTTAAATTGAACAATTAAACACCTAAAACATTCACCTGAACTGTCGTAATTCTCACACACTCGTTGAATAATCGCTCCTCTTCATTGCCGCCTCTCTCCAAATTAACAATAAAGGGCTTTCTCCCTAATTTCAGCAGGGTTTCAGTAATTTGAGAACGTTTCCTTAGTACTACGGTTATCTTCGCCAATACTGAAAGCATTAAAGCAAATTAAAAATGCGGTTGCATTTATAAAGAATACCGCAGGCCGAATAAATCGCAAATTTCCAAAATTTCAACCAAATAATAAACATTTTTAAATCTTAAAACTGAATAAAACAACAAATTAGATTTCAGTTTTAAAGTATAAACCAAAATTTGAAAGTTTTCTTGGTGCTACTATAAATATTAATTAACAATAATTGGATATCCAAAGATTTTTTTTTGTTGAATAACTTACCCAAAGCAAGAGCGAAAAGACAAAATATTGTATCAAAATCCACTTCGTTTGGACATCTTAGCGCTCCTATTAACATCATAAAAGGGTACGAATATGTCAGAAAGAGGACTACAAACGAATAAATTTTATAGGTGGTGCTGTCTTGGCTCGTTGAAAATAAACCACACATCTTCAACAAAAGTACTTCTTTACGAAGAAAATTCTTAGGTTTCACATCTGTGTTCCTCATTTTGGGAACAATCACTTCTGCCGGTGTTCTGTAAAACTTAGAAAAAGTAATTTGTTTCGTCATGTTCCTTGTAACTGATTTCTAGGTAATTAACATAATTACTATAACAGAGCTCGAAAAAATCTATTGCGTCCTATATCTTATCAGTAATTATAGGTATTTTAATATTTGCCTCCGTTACAATGGTTTAGGTAGGGATACATTTAATAAGTCAAGGTTCTGCGTGACAAAAAGTATTTATTCATAAATATATTCTCCAAAAGGGATTTAGTCTAAGAAAAGTTCAGTCAATTTTATTGTTAAGTGAATTCGCTTTTATTTTTGTTGTAAAATATAAACCAACTCTAATGCAGCCATTTAAGCTAAAAACATAATTAATTCTTGTAGAAATTAAGTTTTCGTGGATTCACTCCTTTGGGAAAATACTTTTAAATGTATTTTAACGAATTACGTAGGGATTTGAACTACCGATTTTCGGTCTTTTTGTGAAATTCGTTAAAATACAGTATAAATAAAGCCTGTGTCTACCCAAACAGATGTCATAGTTTTCGTTATTAATCTGGATTAATTTGTTTTAACGGTCACTTAATATTTTTAGCTCTATGTATTCTGTAATTTTACTTGGTTTTAAAGAGACTTTAAACGTTTGACGAGATATGAATCAGCAAAAAGGTACGGAATTTAAACTTTCAAAGAAAATATTTGCAAAATGTTATATTTTTATAATTTCTTTACAGTTTGCATTTGTTTTTTAATCTGAAAGTATTCGTAAATTCACCAAACATTTGCAAAGTTTTGTTGCTTTATTTATTGACCGAGATGAAGGCTTGGAATGTCAGGTTATTCAGTAAGTTAAAGCTCTTTGTTTTTAACTATGGCACCCATATCTCTTATAATTTTGCAAATGTCCTTGAAATTTCTAACAGGTTATTTATATTCTGCTATATTCTTGTTAGCTTCTTTGGAGATATTTTTTTAAATTTTGGATTATTATGGTTCTATTATGGAAAAGGGGACTTTTCGAATTTCACTTGGGGCTTTAGCAACCAAGATATAGGGGTTCAAAATCGTAAGAGCAATACTTAGGTAGGTAATTGCAAATCATAATTACTGGTTTTATAAAAGTTTTCGTTACATTTAATACAAATTAGAAACCTTCAGTTTTATTTATCTAAGTTCTGCATTTCAGATAGGGCAATCTTTAGTTTCGAAGCAGAGTATTAGGTACCTAATGTATTTATGCGTATTATTTTAACTAAGTAACAAATATTGTTTGCAAAAAACATATTTTTCTGAAAACTTATTGATTCGTCAATCTAAAATTCACTTAGCTTGTTATGTGAATAAAACATTTTACAGATTGACATTTTAAAGAAATTATTGGTAATTTAAGACTATTTCACGTTTGGCTGCAATTATTCCTCTCATTAAATATCCCAATATTCGATATTTTCAATCTTAAGTAGTTTGTAAAAGTTGTTCGTGATATTCTGAGAGTAGAACTATTTTCCGTATTAATTACACGACGCTGATTGCGTATCTCATAATTTATTCATGCGTTTAATAGATCTTAATTAAACTTGGGAATAATTTGACAATTTATAAAGATACTGTAGTTAACTGAAGAAGTAATCATATCGCACTGGCTGCAGTTCAGTGCAGAGAAAAGAACAAATCAAAGCTAACACACACGATTATTTGTATTGATTTCCTTACTTATCTCTTGGCAAATGAAGAAGAGGTAGTAGAATAACAACTAATGTAAAATTCACGCTATTTGCTAAGTAATGTTAATAATGCGCCCCTGTTTACGTCATTTTAATAAATCGTGTTATATTAACCCACTGGCAGATTGAACAGTTTCAACATAGGAAGAAAACAGCCTAAACTCATATATGTAACTAACAGTTATTTAAATAGTAAAGGCTGGTTTCAATAAAATATTTGTAAGTTTACTTTATTAATCATTTCTTGTAGTTGCTAATGCGTTTGTAGTATTACATAATAATTTGTAAATCATTTTTCAGGTTTTAACAAATACAGTGGTTGGTTTTAAATTGCGCTCAGCAAAGAAACATGCAAAGATGATTTTAGTTTAAATATATTATCTTATTCACATAATGAATGATATAACGTAAAAACGTAAAAAAAGGAACACTTAATTTAATAAATATATTTAGGCAGTTTCGTGACCATATACAAAAATTGTTTTCAGCGAGTACCCTACATTACAAGAGGTGGAGGAGAGTACAAGAAAACTGGAAAACATTATAAAAACGTATTTAGAAAAGATGTACAATACCATAAAATCGGTAATTGATTTTACGGAACCAGTCGCCAAGAGTGTCTTTTAGCCGACCAACCAACATGAAGATAATATTATTTTCAATTCAAGCCTATATGTTTTTTGTTACGTTTATTTCAAATAAATATGTATTACGTTAGAGAGTAAGAAACGTAGAATGTTGCTTTTTAGGCAAGTGTGACGATGAAAAACAAATGAGTGTATCAGATTAATTCATGTATCAGTTTGGTATGCATCGAATCATAATATCCCACTGAAGCATAGAATAAATAGTTTATATAATCTCAATTAGCAGGATGCGAAAAAAGAGTCAGAAGAGTCGTAAAGCGAAAACACAGTTATGTAAACACCAGCTTTTCAATTGAATAATTAGTTGGATAAATTATCTTACATTTATTTGAAATATAGACTTGCCTTTTAACTCGACTTATCTGATATACAGGCAGAGCTGGGTAGTAGTTTAACTACTAATAGTTAAACTACTAGTTTAACTACTTTTTCGGCTGAAGTAGTTAATAGTTACCTACATTTTCGGTGCTAGTAATCGTAGTGTAGTTCACTACTTTTATTGGGAAGTAGTTGTAATCATTACTTTTTTACTAGTAGTTAAGTACTCAATTTTTCGATTTAACTACTAACTACTTCTAATATTTCAATTCCTAACTACTTTCAGCACTATATAACTACTTTTTAGTAGTTAAACTACTTTTTTGTAGTTAAACTACTTTTGTTAGTCAAGTCGTGAAATCGCATAATAGCAGTTACATTAGTTTCTGTAAGACACCTGCACACGAAATTGCAGGAGTGGGGGCAGGAAGTAGTTTAAAAAGTAGTTATTGAAAAAGTAGTTGGCTCTACAAGTACTCAGTAGTTTAACTACTTTTTGAAACTAGTAGTTAAACTACCTAGTAGTTTGGTTACATTTTTACTAAGTAGTTAGTAGTTAGTAGTTAACTACTTTTAAAAAGTAGTTTCCCCAGCTCTGTATACAGGGTGTAAATAAGTAAGTGTAGAACGCATAACGAATTCAAAGTAGACCAACTTTCTCAATAAGGAGCTTATGTTCGAAAACGCATCCTTTGCGAGCAACAACTACAGTTGTGTTTATTTTTAAATAAGTTTTATTTTTATTATTCAATGCTGCATTTAACGATTTTTTGCAGAAATGCCTTTAATTATAATTAATTTCTTATAGTTACCGTTTGATGAGTATGGATTTGAATAAAAGCATAGTACAAGCAAATAGTACTTTTTAGAAGAAATAATTTATAAAGTTTTTATATTCACTTAGTTATATTCCCAATAGGGGTAGGAATAAAAGCCCGAAAACTTCCGAAACATCCCCCTTTTTCGAGAAAACTCACCCCTAGCGTGTATAGGCTACAGTTTTTTAATTTTTTTTTGCAACCCGTTGCTCCGATTCGCAAAATGTATAGGAAATGAAATGTTTATTATTAAATTCTACACAAAAAAGGTTATATAGTCCTTTTGGCTAATCTCCATCCAACTCTGGCAAATTGCGTTTAAAGTTAAAGGGGTAGTTCTTTATAAAGTTGTTTTAAATGTCCAACACAAGCACTATATCTGTCTATTAAGCGAATATTATTAACCACTGTATGTCATAATGTATAGAATACGTAAAGCACCTACGTAAAATCGCTGCACTTAAAACCTCATTTTATTGATTTCTAACAGCCCTTAACTTTAAACGTTATTTTCGCGAATTGGATGGGGATTAGACAAAACATCAATATAGCGCTTTTTGTGTAAAATTTAATAAAGAATATTTTTGTTTCTATAAACATTTCCCTTTTAAACAACGGCTAAAGAGAAAAATGAGAAAAACAACACAATGTACGAGCTGGGGGGTAATTTTTGGTAATTAAGGGATGTTGCGGATACATATCACTTGGGAACTTTTTGGGTTTTTGTTTCTACCCCTACTGAGAGTTTATCTACGTAATATGAAAACTTTATAAATTATTTCTTCTATTCTATGTTTTAATGTTTAATTTCCGTGTACTAGTAATAGTTTTTAATGAAATTAAAAAAAATAATAAAAGCTTTTCGTTGTTTAAAGGGTCCTTCCATTTACAGATCTTAAGCTTCAGCCTAGGTTTGTACCTTGTAGATTGTGAAGGGGTCGTTTGGCTATTAGCAACCTCACATTACTTCGACCTAAAAAGATCTTTTGCGAACGAACCCTTCAATTTATGTTTAATTTACGTTTAAATTCGTAACGAAGTTTATAATTTTCTTGGAGGTCATTCATCCTACTTCAGCAGGTGTAAGTGTAACCTTTCCAAGAAATTTAAGTCTCCGGCGAGCTGCCATAACACATTTTCCTAATACATATGCCGTAGTTTCATTTGCAGCTTCACAGAGTCTACACTTTTCAGCATCGGTTTTGCCCATCTTTTTAGGTGATACCTTTGAGGACAGTGGCCAGTAATAAGACAAAGGGTGGGTTGCACAAACCTGATTTAGCAGCTTGATCAAATTGATCATTTGTTAAAGTGGAAAAAATTGAATCACAATTCGAAAGCATATGGCAAATAACACATTAGTAAACAAAAAATGATGCTGTTTTGTCAATGTTGATCATTCGTTAATTTAACAAAAGCTTTGTGCAACCGGCCCTTAGTCCTATATTTGCTTTTTGAAGTTGAAGTGACTGTTGAGCTCTCTTTGGAGAGTAGTAGGACTCTTTTAACCCGTTCTCCCATTTCCGAACCTCCTCCGCCACGTGGGTTTTGGTCATTCAATAAAATGGTTCTGGTTCGAAATATGGTGCACCTGCTCCTTGCTTTACAAGGGCGTCGCCAATTTCATTCCCTTCAAATCATTCACGCCCCGACACCCACATTAAAATTAATGTGTTGTTTGCGGTCAGTTCTGTAGAGTATTTTTACAGCCCAGGTTTAAAAGGTTTCCTAGCCTCTTTCCTAACACAAATGTGCAAGGGTAGGAGGTCTAGCAGCATCTCCATTGCTGCTGTGGCAAGTTTTTGGAGCTTGTGTAGCTTGCCAATGGCTACAGATTGTTCAATTTGATTGTCCACCATACCAAGGAGGCGTATGTGACAATAGGCTTCATATCCATTTTGTTTGGACGATAGGTCATTTTTGGCTTTAGACCCCACGTGCTTCCAAAAAGCCGGCCGGCATGTCCACATTGCCATTGTTGATTTTGTAAGAATCTTTTCTAAATGATAGTTTCAGGTTTGGTTTTGGTCGAAAGGGGCGCCCAAATATTTTACTGTACTGGAAAGTTCTAGTGGAATTTAATTTAAAACGGGAGCTTTCAGGTTTAGCTTCCTTCGTTTTGTAAATGGAACAATAATGGTTTTGTTCGGGTTTACACTAAGTTGTTTCTCCAAGCACCCTTTGGTAATCATATTTAGGGCTATTTGCATGAGGCTAGAAAGGGCAACATCATGTTTTCCCCTTACTACAACGACCAAGTCATCCGCATATCCTTGGACATTAAAACCAACCTAGGTTTTCTAAAGACTAAATCGCCCCTGTCCACACCATACATACCATGTTCTCTATCGTTTTAGGAACCCCCGGATTTAAAAAGAATACATACAAATTCCCATTTGAGGCCACTTCTCTCTCACCTTCCATGACGTCCACTCACTTATACTGGGCCAAAGTTCTTTTTTGACATAATCATGCCCTCCAAGAAGCTACATATTACAAAACTTACCAACTAGATCGTGATTTTTAGAAATATCTTCTTTTCGGTAGTTCAAGTAAAAAACGAAAGATACAAACAACTTTTATTTTGAAATGCTCTCTGTAATTTTTTTTAAATAAATTTAATGAGACCATGGTAGAGACTATATATAAAATAATAAAATGAGAGATGAGACATGATGAACCAGAAACCGATGCCACCTAATTTGTTAAATCATCGTGATTATTATTTTGACAGTGCTATAGTTGTGAAGTTTTTTATTATTTCTAGAAATTGTTTCCGGCAATTTGTAATTCATAATTAGTGCTCGACTGACAACTGCGTTATGTTTTGAAGATATAACATTTCCAACAAATGTTCCGGAAGCCTCACAAAGATTCCCAAATTCCCATTTCATCTATTGTTAATATGCGCTCTTTCTGAAAGTCGTCCATTCAAATCTACTTTAGTCCTCCGAAAATTGAGTAGTACTTTACTTTTTCAATTTTCTGTCTAAATATCTAATTGAAGCGAAAGGTAAATAAATATAGCTGAATTAATAAGTTATAACCACTAACTAAACAAGTAAATCTAAACGTAATACAGTAAAAACTATTTCATTTGATATGATTATAAGGTAATTCCGGGAGTGATGCCCCACATCAGAAAAAACAAGCTGTGGTCTCAAAACTATTTTATTTATAAGACTACAAAACACATGCACAGTTTACTTAGCTCTTATACAAAGATAATAACTAGTAGAAAAAGTAGTAAATAAACAAAACGGAACCCAAAAGGTAAAATTTAAAAAAAGACGTCTTTGTGGCGTCTCACCCATATGTCCGGGTGAGTTGCCCCAGTCGACCATAACAACTACACAAATGAACATAACCTAGCACTAACTGTCTGTATTATACGCCGAAATGCGGAAGAAATTTTATTACAAATAGGCACCACTGTTAGTTTACAGTATATCGTATGATCTACCTTATAATTCTGTTTAAAAAACGTAAAACTCCTTTAACTTTCGACAAAAACAAAATGCGTTGATATAAACAAACCCGAAATCTTGCATTTGCATCATCTGTTACAGCAGTATACAGTCTCCTACTACTGGACTGGCGATATCTGTGGGGTAAAAGCAGTAATTTGCGCCGATGGAACAACTATCCCAGTGGCGGGTGGCGCATCACTCCCGGAATTACCTTAAAACATGACATCAATTTGGTCTGCATTAAAAAATACTATAATTTGCCAGTGCATTCTTTTCTTCTATTTTGCTAACTTGTTGTTCACAGTTTTTTTATTTTGATTTAATTTAATATGGTTAGTTATTGTAAAAACCACTGAAGGCATTGCATTATGCATTAAGATGCTTCCATATTTTCTTAACCACTAACTTTCAAGGCAATATGTTATTTTTGGGAAATCTATACAATAAAATCCCTGGTGCAGATTTATTTTCACAGCCAGGTGCTGAACATCTAGTTATTTTTGAATAACAGCCGCAGAACCCAAAATTCCCTATCCATTTTTGAGGTTCTTATCGTAAAGTTTATCGCCATCTATAGGCTTGTGGACGTTGCGGAAATACCAAACTAAGCCCGCTTGGCGGCTTTAAAATAGTTAATTAATCATTATTTCGGCGGCCTAGATGGCGTAAAAGTTAGCATACTTTCCTTATAAACCAGAGATCTCAAGTTCGATTCCCGTTCCGGTCTGTGAGATTTTTAATACGGAAAAATATCCTTCGGATACAATATAAAATCGTAAGTCCGTGCGATGTTTGGCCTAAGAAAGATCTGATTGTTCAACAGCTTCTTTGAGTGCGTTAACGGTTTGTTTATTCATCAGAAAACGTCGTCATTTTATTGTCAAACGAAAGCTGAAAAAACCTCTTTTTCATAACTGCAGTAGAAATATATTCTTGCTTCGAATACTGTTTATTGTATTATAAAAAAATGTATAATTATTACACCATGTAAATTTAAAAGTCTTGTAAGAATTGCCTTCTATATTACATCGTTTTTATTAAGCTTTTATAAACTCGCTTAACAGAAATGAACAGCAGATTACTAAAGACACATCACTATGAAATCCTATTCTCATTAGCTTTTCGTAAAACCATAAAAGATGAATAAGCAGCTCTCATAATCTGAAATAAAAAACAATTAAATCAATCTCAAGAAAACTACAAATATTTGTGATGAATCTAAATTTGTGGAAAAGGTTTTCCAAAATTACAAAAAAAAAGGAAATTTGACCATACAACTCGTTTTGAAAGTACTTTCTTCCTTTAGGAGTCGGGTTGCTGTATTTTCCTAGCGTTGCATATTTCATGTGACTACCAAATATTGAAATATTTACTTACCGACACAAATGTCGCCAAGCGAATATCTGTAAACTTCGCCGCAGTAATTTTGGTAGGAATCTGACTTCTTTTAATGATCATCATTAAACCTTTCTGAAATCTTCGATCAATTCCAACAAAGTCTGCTTCGTAAGCAGCTGTAGCAACACCTTCACTTCCATAAGTTGCTTCTTCTCCCCAGAAACACAATATTGCCACTTGCATGATATAGAATATTATTTCAACTATGTAGGGAAATGCCTCTGGATCGTTTATAGGAACCTGAAACGATTTTTGCATCAACTACTTATTATTTTTTATCGCTGACTATTCTGAATAAAATACCACGAGATTATGTTTTAATGCGTGTTAATTAACATAACTATTACGATTTTGTTCCAAAATAAGTAACGGTTATGAATCGGAGGACGATCTAACCAGCCCCAAGTCACTTACCATTGACAGACGATATATCATAAAACATAAAATAACCGTGGAGTACAGTAATATAACCAAAAATAGAATGCTAAAAACATTTTCCATTTCATTGGCAATCTCCATGATTTTTAGATGGTAAAGCACAGCCTCTTTAAGAGATATCTGTAAATATCTCCACGGTATTTTAGAGTTTTCAATTCTATTATTGTCATTACAAGTTAAAAAGCTTAAATCAAGGTTTTCATCCTGAAATAAAATCTTCTGCATCTCACATAAAAACTTTCTTAAAACAAATAAGCATACCTGTTTCATCTTGTCATAGCAATTTTTCACCGTTCGCCTTAAACTATTCTGCAAGAACTTAAACTGGTAAAAAACGTGACAAAGGACAAAGTATGTGATTAAATCAATTCCAGTCACAGTAAAACAGATTAAGTTCACTGATACGATTTGATAAAACCAAGCAATTTCAAAGTTTGGGCTAACGCTTAAATCAAAAATTAGGAGTTTTCCAAAAGGCAGTTTCCAGTCGTGATAGTCGCTGTTTCTGATTCGTGTAGCGATGGCATAAGCGGCTGATCCAAGTATAGAGCAACTTAAAAATCCTATATACACCAATGCCTAAAAACAATAAACCGAACAATCACTAAATAAATAGTTCATTGTTTTAACAATGATAAAATTATTAACCAATTTGCTGGTTTGTAGTACAAGTTTCATCGTATTAAACAACACCTAAGACGTTAGAAAGATTATGTAAAATTTGTGAAACGAAAAGTAATTTATATGTATTAGCAGACCATGAAAAATCCTCCTAAATTAGAAACCATCACTGTTAAACTTCTATTAAAGTTCTTTATTAGTATTTTATTATATCTCGCATTATACAGGACGAATCCTAAATGGCGGATAATACCCACTCCACGTAATTTTGCATTAAAAACAAAGCAATAAAGTCTTATATCAATTTAATGTTAACTTCTTAGATGAGGAGTTATTGGCAGCCTTAAGTTGTATTCTGATTTGCTTGTCGTGTGACATTTTTATGAAATAAAATAGAAGTGTGAAAAGAATAAGCGAAAGAGGGAGGCCTTTTCCCTACATAGGGATGTTGCAGGCTAATAATAATGATTTTTAGTTGTAGTTTAATCAACAAAAGGAATAACTAATCTGTAATTATCGTACTCAACATACGCTTGGTTTACTGATAATTCCCATCTCAAGTTTGAATTTTTTGGAGTGTTTGTCCTTTTCATAAATGTTGCAGCGATATACAATACAATTGCATTACATCAAGTGGGTTGCTATTAGTGATATCGCAGGTGACGTAATATAACTGACCACACAGTGTTGGTAAGTTTACAAAACTTGAATTAAGAATTCTTCGAAAACTACACGTGTTGGCCTAAACAGTTATACCTACAATGTTTTGTTCAGTTTTTAACGCAGAATCACGTGGTGCAAATATTATCCGCCATTTAGGATTCACCCTGTATACAACATCCATAAAACAAAATCTCAAAATTTAACTTAAATAACCTATTGACGCTAAAACTAATCAACCGTCATAATAATTTATACCTGAGCTGTAGTAATTAAGACACACTGGTTGTATAATTTTTCTTCGTCCTCGCCGCCCCTTTCTAAGTTGACTATAAACGGTTCTCTTGCTAATTTCATTAAAGTTGCTCTGATTTGGGGACGTCTACGTAGGACCACTGTCATTTTTCCAAGTACTTTAAATATAATAATAAGGAAAAAATAATAACACTTTACCTCCTTTAAGAGAAGGTAGCGACATATTAACTATAAAGGTAAAGATACCGGCACTTACACTCGCGAAGGAATATGGTCGGAAACATGGAGGGTTAAGGCCTCCTACGACGCTTTCAAAATGGACATATTTCTCTATAAATATCAGGTTGTTAACAAAACGGGTAACAAATTGCATGAGCAGACAGGATGACCGACAGAAACTGAAAAGCCTTAAATACACATGGTTCCACAAACAACTTGTTTTGAGAATAGCTATTATATGTGTTAAGGATTCCGTGTATTGTTAAGACAATATTATAGAAAGTATTCAAATGCCTTCCATCCTATTCAATTTACCACCACTCTAAGAAATATAGGTAATTATGGCTTGGGTGACCGTTATTAAAGAGTTCTGCCAAAAGAAAGGCATGATTATTGCAAACACGCTCTTTAAGTTGCACAAACGGAGACTGAATTGAATACGTGGAAACTTCCTGCGATCACCACAGCTAAAACATATTCAACAGCGAACATCGGCTTAGATCATAATTCAGTTGTGGCAATCAAACTTATGAAAGTAAAGAAGAACCTATAAATTTAGAAAACTGCAAGAAACAAGAATAATGGATATAACGGCAGCTAGACTAAATGGAAATATACTCAAAGCAAAGGAACAAAATAAGCAGATAAAAAATATAAATGGACAGTGTGTGAATATAGCTAACAGTATAATAGCATCAAGCAAAGTAATTTTAAAGCCTCAGAGAAAACAACATAACAAATGGATGACATATGAGATGGTAACACTTATAATAGAGGAACGAAGGACGTCTAAGACCAGTAATCAATCTAAATACAATAAAACAAACTCATCAAACAGAAAATAAAAGAGGTTAAAGAATTATGGTTGTTACAACAGTGTAGAGAGGTAGAGGAATTTGAAAAGAAATATGGCTCGTTTAACGCACATGAAAGGATTAAAGAAACCACAGGGCTAAATAAAAAGAGATGATGATGGGGACCTCAGTGTTGATATTCAGGACAAACTAAAAAGGTGAACTAAATATTTAAAAAAAAAAACTGCATAAAGACGACGATAGAAGAGGCAACCTATCAGAAGAACATACAGAATTTGGAGAAGAAACAAGGCGGGAAAATGCGTTCTATAAAAACCAAAAATAGAAAAGCAAGCAGACTCGACGAAATATCAGTTGAATTGTAGAAACTCATGGACGAAGACGCTATAGACACTTTCTTAGACTTGATGGAGTAATGCCTGAGCAGTTGTTTGTTTCCACCTTCATAACTATTCCAAAGAAAGCCAATGCAAAAGAATGTAAAGAGCATCGAAACGTTCTTCCACAAGGATGCCTAGATATCAAATCAGTATGTATATACCTGCTTCATTGATTTTCAAAAGGCATTCGACAGGGTAAAGCATGAACAACTGCTGAAACTCCTAAAAAACAAGAATTTAGATAGCAGAGAAAGTCACATTAGAAGTCGGTAAAGCGATTCAACGAAATACATTGAAATTTGTCGAGGTTTACGGCAAGGATTCTTTTATCTCCTCTCCTTACCATCACAACGCACAAATAGAAAGAGTATCATATTATAAACATCTAGGAACATGGATACAAGATAACTGCACACCGAAATAAATAAGATGCCTTATTGAAACTGCCAGGAATCTCTTTAACAAAATGAGGAAATGTCTTTATAACCGCGATGTACCCTTAAACTGCGACTCAAACTGCTTCGCTGCTATGTATTTTCCGCTCTTTTCTATGGCGTAGAGGCGCAGACATTGAAGCAGGACAATATTAAGAACATCGGAGCTTTCGAGATGGTGTTACAGAAGAATACTCAGAATAAGCATTGGTGGATAGAGTAACGAACGCTGAGGTTTTAAGACGATTGCACAGAAGCTGCATAGTTATGAATGCCATCAAAAAATAATAAACTGGAGTATTAGGGCGATGTTATGAGAGGAGATAGGTTCCTGGGAAAGATAAAAGGAAAGCTCATCGTTAAAAAACCTACGTGAATGGTTGGACTGAAATTCGCACAAATTATTCAGGAGAACAGTAAGTAAAGCAAAAATATCCATGATGAACTCCAATCTCCGGTAGTAGTGTAACAGAAAGGAGGAAGAAATCCAGCTGCTAATGAGAAATGTGCTGGAACACCATCGTACCATAATCCATGTAAAGTCAATCCTGGAAAATGTTTAGTTTTGTGCCTACGTATAACTTACTAACCAAGAAAACTTTTCCAAGCAGAGAGTACATAAGACATAACACGTAAATTTCTGCATCAAAGTTTAGAGCTAAAGCTACTCAACTCATTACCTCCGTATAACAATTGAGAAGTTTAAATTACCTAAACGTAAGTGATATTAAAACAGCAACTTTTAAATTAAATTTAACAAAAAGCAAAAACAACTTACCTAGACATATACCAAACAAGCAGTAAACCGTATCAAAATCAACTTGGTCGGAGTAAATGATAACGCCTATTAACTGTACGAAAGGATAAGTAAATGTCAGAGAAATCATTAGCAAAGAATAAACGTTATATGCAATACTTTTACTGTCAACTAATGGCAAACCACACAGTTTTAATAGTAGCATTTCCTTCCGCAAAAAATTTTTGGGTAAAACATCTGAAGTGGTTTTAGCTTTCGTCATTTTGAAAGCAAACGCTGTCTGTGGCGTCCTTATGAAGGGGAAACTGTTTTATTGTACTCTTCCCAATTGATTTAAATTAATAATTACCGCAATTAGATAAAGTTTTTTCAGTCAAGATCTATTACTTATTATATTTCATTACTAATTGTAGATGTCCTTTTTGATTCGTGGCCTATATTTTCCCACTACTTTAGGTTGAACCACATTAGAAACTTATTATTAAAAGTTAGATGTACAAACAATGTTCCGTTTACGTTCACTGTCGTATAAATTAGAAATGTAGTTTTTACAAAGCCTTCTGAGTTTAATAACACTTTGTTTTTTATAATACTAAGGTACAAACTACGGGTGATAACGCAATTAAGAAATAATAAGGCATTTTACTCCAAGAAACTTTTAAATAAACAAACAAGCCTATCAAGATAAAGCTCACAATTATAAATTTATTATTTAATTCCTGTAACAACAAGGTTGGCCAGAAACGAAAGTGAAGAAGTCAATGTTAGTTTTTGAATAGCAAAATATTTATTAAATGTTTTTAAGATCTTAAATGAGATAATCCTTGGCACCCACAAGCCTAGACCATTGCTAAAAACTATATAAATTTTGAAGAGAACCTTCCTACTTAATTCTTCGTATCTACAAACACTGAATAACTTGTATCGCTAAGATAAAATATTTTTAAATGTCTTAATAATTTGTTTTCTTTCTTGCAGGTAAGCTAGACAAATACCACACCCTAAATGCAGTCAGAATTAAAGGTTGTACGGTGTCTTACTTTCTTCTAACGTAAGTTAAAACCCTTTTTTCTAGTATTTTATGGCTGTTATAATTACAACTCTGGTTAAGCACGACTTTGAAAACAAAATCTAAATATGATTATGGGAATTTTTCTCGTCTAATTGAACATCTATTTTTTAAATGAAATAACTTCTATTTATATTACCTATTATTCAACACACATCGCTCCTCAAGTACTTTGAAAAACAGTGAAAAGATTTGAATTTACTTTTCTAAGAAGAATTTTATAAGACCCAATAGATATTTCTAAGCCCAAATACAGCCTTTCATTTTGCTTCTTTTTTCAATTTTGTTTTTATAAATTGATTCATTTAATTTTTATTGGTTCTTTCAATGTCCGATGTAGGCAAAACTCAAAAATTTTTATAAACAAATAAAAGAATCATGTTTTTCCATATAGTTTTCTTTTAACATTTTAATATTTTTTTATGATTGCTAATATTAGGTTTGTAACGTTTTTTACGCCCTTAATCTGCATAAATTTCTACATATCTTTCTTCTAACGAATGAATTCAGATATTGTAAAGATATCTCCCAATAAAGTGGTCAGAAATAATGTATAAAAGATTTCATTTCTCATCTTTATATTATTTTCATCTGTGGCCTCCGGAGTGAACGCCGTACTCTTATTAAGTGCAGGTAAAGTTAAGATAGGTTACCCAAGCCGTTCAAAAATTTTGAAATTGTGAAATTAATCTTTAGCAAACCTTCTTTTTATTTTTGCAAAAAGATCTAAAATTAATCAAAATTCTAAAGAACTCCTGATCTTTTGCCGAAAATTAAAAAAAGGGAAAAAGTGAGATACGCAGCCTGTGGGTAGTATTTTAAAACGTCAGAACACTGAACATAGTGAACATCCCTTTGAGAGTCGTAAAAGCGATTACATAATTTAAATCGATACACACCAATCGACAATTATTATCTTAAAAAATCTAATTAAAAATGCAAATATCCGACATTACCATTAATTTTCTAATTAGTTCTTAAATAAACTATTTATGAAGTTCTTTGTTTGTATGGTTACTTTTCTAGGTTGAAAATAGAAAAGTAATGTTTTAAATAATTGTTTACGTAATTATTTGATTTAATATTCTAATAATTGATGAAGTTTTTAATTGTATCTATACGCGATATTTTCGTTCAGTTCCTCAACTTTGATTACCTTATATTTTATGCATGCGTTTAATAGATTTTAATTGAACTTCGAAATTGCCCCACATATTATAAAATTATTGAGACTGTTTGAAGAACTGAAATCAATTGTTGATAAGAAGAGCAAATAGGAACCCACACAAAGAAAATAATAACGCGCATAGTCCTTAATGGTATTTTTTATTTATTTAGTTAAATATTATCGTTTTAATACAGTTTGCACTCATGGGTTGTCAGGAAAACAGCCTTTTTAATTGCTGTTAAACAAATAGCATCTCTTATTGTTTTTAGGTTAAACGTACATTGCTGAAAAATTGCTAAAAATAAATAAGTACCTACATAGAACTATTACGGCTAAAAAGGTTTCCCAGAGTTTTTAACAGTAGGAAATTGCTTGGTTTCGTTGATCCAAAATAATTGTTACCAGAATTTATCTGACTATAATAAATAAAAACCATTCGTAGACACTTAAATTAAGTAAGTTAAGTTTCGCTGTTCATTAATTATTTCTTTCTATTTTAAGATCAGCGAATGTTTTACTGCAGTTTTAGTTGCTTTCCTCTTAGACGTCACTGAAAGACCTTTGATGAAAGGTGTATGCAAAAGTTTCAAAAGGTGATATATGGTAATGGTATATTATATTTCTTTTTGTGAAAGAACATATGAAATAAGTGTGGTAAGTTGGCAAAACTTCTAATGAGACTTGGAAATTTCTGTTTCTGTTTTCATACTAACAGCTTTTGATTTCAGACGTTTTGAAATGCAAGATTTACAGTTACAAATGAAGGTGCTTACTTTTTAGATTATAATATCTGCTATAATTTTTAAAAAATACACAAAAACGAAATAGAAAGCAAATATTCCAAAAGCTCGAGGAACTCAGAATAGTTAATTGTAAGTAAAATACAGAGTGATTCTAAATATATATCATAAGTTCATTTTTGGATAAAAGATATGACATCTTACTTGTCTGTGTCAGGTTATTCAGTGACAAAATGTATTTTCACCTCTTATTCTTTATGTTAAAATTAATTACACAAATGCTGAGACGTGCGGTATTTTTAAACGCGTTCGCCGTTCAATACGGCAGAAGATAGAAGCATGTATTACGGTTGGCGGTGGAATCTTTCAATTACAATATTACAAAGATTGTTGAGTTCTCGCATAAAGATAGGGTGTATATGTATAGTACAAAAAAGTATAGCAAAACAAAAATGTAAACTAATTAACAATACGCAACTATTGTGTTTTAGTTGTTAGTTGCACAGTACCAATTATTTAATCTTCTTCTTCTTCTGCTTTATGAATTAGCCAGTTCCGGCACCCATCACTTACGTAGCCGTCCAATGTCCCTTCGACCTTGTAACGTAAACTTATCAAAAAGATAATAAAAAGCCATAAATACGTTGTTACACTTTATTTTTGTCGGAAACTCAACAATACGGCGCAAGGCCAAGGTTCAAATTTAAGAAGGCAATAAAATTAATTACAAACCAATTAGACTTGATTATAAACTCAATAATCTTAAGATAATAAACAAATGAAACCTGAATATTAATTAAATAATTTACATAGCAATTAATATGGAATGAAATAACATCCACCTACTTTGTAAACGTTTACAGGGGTATAGTAGATAAAAATATAAGGCACATTACGCCAACTGAAGCAAATACTTCGTGGCCTTTTCAAAATTTTAAACAATTAACAAAGCTACAATAAATTCACGATACACTAAAATAGAAAGTTTATAACAAATTATAATAATGCAATCTAATTAAATAATTATACCAGAAGGGCACAAAAATAATTTAAAGATAAAACCATCAATACAAAATTAGAAATATAACCCATAAATAACACCAGGAACAGTTGTATGACGTATAAGTTCAAAATGACAAAATGGCAAAATGGCGACGCCTCATGGATTTCACACCATCTGGAGTAACTATGACGCCAGAACGAATTCCAAACACGAAACAGCCATGGAATTAATTCTAGCAATGACGAATCCAAGATCAACCCTGATAGAATTAATTAATTCTAATTAATTGCTTCCAACTAATTGCTAGAAATTCCACACAAATAAGAATATGAATCAGTGGCGGCTCATGGCTGGAAATCATGGGGGTACTGTAGCTTTCCAAATATACATACCAGTAACGATCCTTGATATTTTTAATGTGCTTTTTAAGTAAAACAAAACAAATCGAAATTGTACTCAATTCATAAAAAAATTAGCTTACAGGAAAATGAAATAAAAAGAATTTTTATTTAAATATAAAATTCATTCTCAGCCACACTCATTCCAATACAGTATCGTAGTCAAAACGTAAGCAAGGAAAACAAAATAGAGCATTTCTAATTTCTCAACCAGCCAACCATTTTATTTTTTCATGCCAGTCTTTGTTAAAAGATCTAGTAAAATATTTTTTGCACTCCCCGGCGGAAAGTTATTACTTTACGCCCACGAAGAAGGGTTATTTAGACCGCGGGCGCACTTTACGCCCGCAACAAATTAATAAAAAAGTAGATTACCTTAGTTACAAAACAATTTTTATATACCTAACTTGTAAAATCACTCTTGCCGTGAATGCGTCAATTTGACATTTTTAAAAATGCCATTAGAAAATTTTTATTAGAAATCAACAAATTTAAATAAAATCTTCGTCAGTGCAAAAAATATTGTATGTTATGTACCGTTGGCTAAAATCGATATCCTTACGCCCTTGATACATAAATAACTATTTTGTTTTTACTGCTGTTTAATGAATAAAAACATCTGGAGTATATCGACCTTTATTTCTTATTGCAATTTTTTCACGTAATGACAATTGGTAAAATGTAATTTTTTAAATACATATATTCAACAGTAACATCCATCATAACATATTTAAATGTTAATTAAGTACAAGAAAAGAAAACAATATTATATCCTACGCAAATTAACAAAATAATACTGACGCTGCCCAACCAGCAGATTTCGCGCCGGTTATTATGCTTATAAATTACTGGTGAATAATGCTGACGCTGTCCAGACAGCAGCTTTCGCGCAGCTTGTTACCATGTACTATTAAGAACAAACAAGCGTCCGCGGAAATATACGTTTTCCCACGACCATATAAGAAAGTCGCTCCGAACGCACAACAAACTAGGCGCGAAAGTTGACAATATCACCCGTGCGATTGACTTTCGCAAAACAAATGAACAACCCGTGCGATATGAACACGTATAGGGATATATCGCACAGTTTGCGCAATAATAGGAAGCTGCGGCCGCTTCAAAACAAAAAATGACGGTCGTTTTACCTGAACTGTCAGTGTTACTTTTTGACATGTACATTTTTGGTCGTGGGAAAAATAGTGTTCGTAACTCGTTCGAAAGGCAAATATCTCCGCTCGTGTTTATAAATATTTCTACTCGTGCTCCGCTACGCTCCGCACTCGTATATCTATTTATAAACACTCGCTTGATATTTGCTACTTTCGACACTTGATACGAAAATAACTATTTCGGCACTATTATATTTCGCAGCGTCTCTGAATGGAATCTACAGCTTCGGTTAAAATAATTCCTTTTAAAAGCGGTTTAATTAATTAAATTTATGTAATAATTATGCAAAATATTGAATGATTGTTATATTATTGATATTTTCAAGTACAAATTTAATAGGTAATTAATTTCCGTATTTTGTTCTGGGTCGCAGCGCTTATGGACCAGCCGCCACTGATAGGAATTTCAAAACAAAAAGAAAACTTACCACATGTAAATCACACGTGCAATTTAAAAGAATCGAAATAATTATCGAACTAACAAAAAAACACCAAACAATGGATCGCTTTACTCACAAATAATTGCGTGAAACATTAAACGCATTAAATGAAAGTGATCTGGGCTTTTTAAACAAATTCAAACTACGGGTGTGTTAAACACAACCTCGTGTCGGCAGCAAGGACCTCGAGTCAAATTCCATACGTGAAATCTTGACAGAAATAAACTCGCGGATCCTGCGTACTGGAATAAATGCATACTAAATAAAGCCTTCAACGCGAAAGATCTCAAAAACAAAATATACACGGTTCGTAGAAAGTAATATCTTCTCAACAGAATAAAAGAAAACGATACAAGTTGACTCATAATGACAAAAAATTGTAACAACCTTTTGGTTTATAATTGAAAGCAGTACGCGACATTCTATCTCTCGGCATTCTTTTCACATGATCGCTCCAACATATTTTGTGTTCCTTTATTTTTTCAGTTAGGTTATGGATGTTTAATTCTTGTCGGGTGTCGTCGTTTCTTAGTCTATATAATCATGTGCTACCTTTTACACTTCGCAAAATTTTTATTTCTGCCGTTTGTATGTTTGATTCTTGTTTCTTGCAGGAGGCCCACGCTCCACTTCCATAAAATATAGTTGGAGTTGCCATAGTTTTAAAAATTTTAGTCGTGTCTCCTTTTTGTTTTGTTTCTCAGTGCTTTATGTATCGTGCAGCGCCTTCTTTTTAGTGTTACCGTCTCCTACCGGATATTGGCGATCATCAACGCTACCTTTACTTTGGATACCACTGCTCGAAAGAGTGACTTTATGCTCTTACCATACCACTGTCGTAAGTTTTTTATCCAGGTTGTCCCTCTTCTACCTGTACTTCTTTTGTCATCTACTTTCCCTTGGATAATTAATTGTAAAATTGCATATTTTTGGTTCCGATTTATGTAGCCGAGATATTCTAATTTCCTTCTTTTAATAGTATTTATAATCTCTAATCCTTTATTCATTTGTTGTAATACTGTATCATTTTTCACTTTGTCAACCCATGAGATTTTGAGTAGCCTCCTGTATATCCACATTTCGAAGCAGCGTTAATTTTATCAGTTGTTACCTGAGTCAGGGTCCATGCTTCGGCTTCATATAGAAGTATAGGTAAGACGTAGCATCGTACTATTCTCATACGACGCAGTGATAAGTTGAAATCATGGAAGCATATAAGTTTTTTTACTTTTAATAAATAAACTGTCGCCTGCTCTATTCTGCATTTTATTTCCACACTGTGCTCCCATTTTTCGTTTAGTGTGCACCCTAAGTATTTATGTTTTGGCACCTGTTCTAATTGTTTACCTTCAATGACAATGTTTGTTTGGATATTTTAGTTCTTCTGATTACCATAATTTTTGTTTTTTTTTTGTTAATATTTAAGCCAAAACTTTTACTTTTGTTATCTATATGATCAATCAGCTCTTGTAACTCTTCTTCACTTCTTGCTAACAATACTGTGTCGTCTGCGTATCGTAAATTATTCATCTGAACTCTGTTTACTTTGATGCCTTCCGGTGTTCCGGTCTATTTTCTAATGCTTCGACGAAAATCCTCTCTGAGTATACAGTGCGGTCGTTTAGTCTGGAAACCTGGGAATAAAAAGTTGTCCGTTCATTTATGGAAAAAATCCTCGGACAGGTCAATTTTTATTTTTTATTGCACACATTTTGACATATCGTTAAAATTTTTTCCGCAATATTTGAAAAAGTTATGACGTCATCGCCAATTTTTTTAAATGGCGACACCCATTTTTTTGGCAGATTTGGATTCCTCGTGAAATTCTGAAACCAAAAATGTCAAAAAAGTATGACCTTGAACTTAAAAATTTTCGAAATAAAAAATGGCGATGACGTCATAACTTTTTCAAATATGGCGGAAAAAATTTTAACGATATGTCAAAACGTGGGCAATAAAAAATAAAAATTAACCTATCCGAGGATTTTTTCAATAAATGAACGGACAACAACTTTTTATTCCAGCATATTTGAAAAAGTTATGACGTCTCGCCATTTTTTATTTCGAAAATTTTCAAGTTCAAGGTCATACTTTTTTGACATTTTTGGTTTCAGAATTTCACGAGGAATCCAAATCTGCCCAAAAAAATGGGGGTCGCCATTTAAAAAAATTTGCGATGACGTCATAACTTTTTCAAATATGGCGGAAAAAATTTTAACGATATGTCAAAATGTGTGCAATAAAAAATAAAAATTGACCTGTCCGAGGATTTTTTCCATAAATGAACGGACAACTTTTTATTCCCAGGTTTCCAGACTAAACGACCGCACTGTATATTGAAAAGAACCTGCATCATAATCTTTGTTTTTCGACTACTATTTCCTAAAGGAGGCTATTATTTGACACTTTCCATAAGTCAAAAGTACGTTGTTATTGCATACTATGCAATAATAGTATATTATACACGACACTATAATGTATGCTATTATTACCGAGGATAATGTTTGCAACACGAGCGAGCGTGCGAGCAAGTTTTGAAATTATCCGAGGTAATAGTAGCCATTATAGCGAGTAGTATACTATACTTTATCCTCGACTACAAAATACTAAGAATTTTCAATTAAAATTTAAATAACAACTTTAAATAACAAAACCTATTTCAATGACAACATAACCTATTTCCTTCATTATACCCCATAGGCAATGATGTTACCATGACCCCGTGCATAATGAAATGATGTTAGCATGACACCGTGCGTAATGATTTCAGTGTATAATGGATAGCATTATGAGTGACCAAATACATGAATAATTGACAGATTATTGACTAGTCGTGGATAAAAAAATTTTTGCACACATCTGTCACTTTTTTACACGCTTTAGTAACATCTAACTTTAAATACTGGTAAGTTATGATTGACTGAAATAGTTATTTGCGCTCCAAGTTATGGTAAGTGAACTTTTTTATCCGAGGTGGTAATTTGTGGACCGAAGCGCAGCTGAGGTCCATAAAGCCACCGAGGATAAAAAAGAAACTTACCTACGCGTTGCGCATTACGTTTTTCTCACTACCACAAAACAAAATTCATTAACACTACTAATATTTAACAAAAATTGTGACGTTTATATTTATGACAGTTTAACGGCGCTGTTACTATGGTACAAACAAACAGATAAACACAATTTCTGTTTTCAGTAATGAAAAGAATGAAATCAAACATTTTGTAAATACACCTTCATTTAAAATTCAACGTTGTTCCAATTGTAAAATTAGTATTAACAGTAATAAATAAATACGTATTCTCCACTATAACTATTTATTTTTTTTGTATCCGTTATGGTGTAGAGACAGGGGTACCATATGCGGAAAGTGACCTGGTGCGGTAAATCGCCTTTTTTGTCCTTAGATACAGTCTGTTTTTGTTCAACTAAATGTTTTACTTTCCATTATAGTCGATTTTTTGACAATGTAATGTCAATTTACCAAGGTGGTAGTGAGAAAACGTTTTTTGAAATATAATGAAGTAATATTATCCCCTAGTATCTCCTTGTTCAGTTTAATGTAAAAATTTTTGTCTAATTTTAAATTTTGGGAATAAGTGGTAGATATTCTTAGCTACGAGAAACTTTACTCAGACTGACTTAACTTTTCAAAATTTCGTGTCCTATTTAAAACAGGGACGGATATATCAGAACATGATCATGTGCTTTTCGACTTCGTTCATTAATTAGCTCTGCATTTCCACCTGACGCCACAAGGCTTTCACAATACTTCACTTGCGCAATCTATTGCCTTGTGGGAGATGCTGTTTATTGCCAGTGGTTTCAACAAAATTTAATTAATAATAATGAATTGTAAAATTTAACGTTTTTTTTTTTGGCGAGGTCTGATTCACCACTTTTTCCAGATATATAAATTCACAAAATATGAGGTTATGGAGTCCTCAAAATCATCATACTTTTCGCGAAACTCCCCTTCATCCGTTAAAAGTTGGTGTTTGGATTGCTGTGTCTCAAAAACGTATTATCGGACCCATATTTTTCCACGAAACTGTTACTGCTCAGAGATACCGGAATATTGTACGTGAATTTATTAATCAGCTTCATGAGGATGAGCTCCAGCAAGGCTACTTCCAACAGGATGGCGCGACTGCCCACACCGCTCAAGACCATCAATTACCTTCGTGATTTTTTTTGACCATCGAATAATTAGTTTACGTTCAAATTCAGAATTTCCACCTAGATCACCAGGCTTGACTATTTTAGATTATTTTATATTCCCTTATTTGAAAAATAATGTATACAAGACCCTTATTAACAATATCGAGGAACTGCAAAACAGAATTATCCAACAGTGTGCCAATATAACTCCTCTAATTCTTATAAATGGTTTTAATACTATGAAAAGACGAGTAAATTTGTGTATTCTGGAAAACGGTGGTCATTTTGAACAGTTTCGTTTTTGATGTTAATTTTTCTGTACCTGTGAAATCAAAAAATTATAATTTCCAATTTTAATGATTACCTAGTTGTTATGATTTGTTTAACAGTGTAGTAATTTAGTTGTTACTGTCATCGTCTAAATTGAAATAAAATATTAATTTCTTCAAAAATTGGTTTATTTACAATGCAACTTAACCTAACATTAACACACTGCCGGTTAGGTACTGGCGCTTGCGCTAATAGACTGTGCCTAAACGTAAGTCAATTGGTATATAAAGCTTGCAGTAGACATTATTTTATTTTTCCATGGCCAAGCCTTACGTAATTTCTTTTTGAACTCATGGTATATGATAATAGCTTCAACCTATGAGAATTTGGGTTTTTAACAAAAAAATCAGAAAGAGCATCCTGTATGTCTCCACGGTACGGTCATCTTGTTTGTTCATTTATTGGGCGAAATCCCTTACCCGAATACCCGGCTACAATTTTGCCGAACTCAAGGGATTTCCACTCCTGGAAGGGGTCTTTATCATGCCAAACATTGCATTGGCACAGGGCCTACGATTTTACCTCGTATTCGAAAGAGAGCATAGGTACTTTCAAATAATTTTCCGCATTAAAAATCTCACCGACCGAGATCGGAAATCGAACCCGAGATCTCTGGTTTATGAGGCAAGTATGATAACCTAACCTTAACGCCATTGGTGCCAGCTCATCGGTTATCTTATTTTATACAGCGTATCTAGGCCATTGTGGCTTACAGCTGTAGTGAGCGAATTTAAATAATAGTATTATGTATAAAACATTTATCATATATACATAAAGAACTCTACCAAATATAAACATTCTTTTTTGACTTGTTAATAAAAATGCATATTTTTTTCCGTGAGCTTTTGAAGCCCATATTTCAATACATATAGCACTTGGGACTAAGGTATGTTGGACATAAAGCTCATGTTTTTACCTCTAAATTCGTCTGTATGAATTATGTTACTTCATTTACCAACCCCTGTATATTGTATAATACAACAGATTGACCCCGCCGTTATACAATGAAAAACGTTTTGATAAAAGCACTGGATAAAACGAAAATCTAAAACCACAACAATAGTTTACATATACGGAGCAGAAGGTAAAAGTTTGCCCTCTTCGGCATAACAACTTTGCAAATGTGGAAAAATAGCTTTGCGCTACAAATATACGGAATTAGTACCATGAGATCGAAAAAAAAATGATTCTGAGCAGGCCTTGACTAGTACAACACGATTGGCTACACTGGTTCTAGAATGCCTACGAATTATAATGTGACAGTGACATTTCAAATGTAAGTCAGTTTTGCAATCTTGTTTCCAGAATTATTTAAGTTTATCGTTGTAATACTAGTGAAGGATCACATTTTGAACACCTACTCTAACATGTATTCATCTTAGTTTTCAGTTTGTTCCCTAAATAAATACTGTTTTGTGTTTTAATTTATTTGACATTTATTAACCTCTAACCTACTGCCACATTTTGAAATCAGTCTTGCCAATCGTGTTGTACTAGTCAAGGCCTGCTCAGAATCATCTTTTTTTCGATCTCATGGTATAATTCAAACAGATATTAATAATACTTAATTTCAAGTATTTGTTCCTTCAGTGAAACGGTCAAGGTTAACTATTTGTTTGTTCATCAGAAAACGTCGCCATTTTATTGTGAAGTAAAAACTGAAAAACTTAATTTTCATAGCTGCTGAAAAAATATCATCTTGCTTCAAATATTTTGTATTGTATTAGAGATCCATAACTGTTACACTATGTTATTTCTAAAAGTCTTGATGATTTCCGTCTACATTACTACGTTTTTATCGAGTTTTTAATAAGATAACTTAGCAGAAACATGCATCAGGTACTAAAGACAAATCATTATGAACTCTTGTTTCCATTAGCGTTTCGTAAAACCATAAAAGATGAATAGGTAGCTCTCATAATCTGAAACAGAAAGCAATTAAATAAATCTTGAAAAACTACAATTATTTGTGATGAATCTAAACGTGTCGAAAAACTTTACCAAAAAATAACCCGTTTTGAAAGTACTTCCTTCCTTCAGGAGTCGCGTTGCTGTATCTTCCTAGCGTTACAAGTGGGTGGTAGAACAAAACATTTTCATCTTTTTAGATCAACGATACGTATTACATGAGAACAACTATTATTTCTAGCTTTTTCTAGACTATAACTCGAGTAACAGATTTTGAAATATTTACTTACCGACACAAATGTAGCCAAACGAATATCTGTAAATTTCGCCGCAGTAATTTTAGTAGGAACCTGGCTTCTTTTAATAATCATCATTAAACCTTTCTGAAATCTTTGATCGGTTCCAGCAAAGTCTGCTTGGTAAGCAGCTATAGCAACACCTTCGCTTCCATATGTTGCTTCTTCTCCCCAAAAACACAATATTGCCACTTGCATGCAGTAGAATATTATTTCAACTATGTAGGGAAACGCCTCGGGATCGTTTATAGGAACCTAAAAGAATTTTTTCATATTCTTTCCACCGTACAAAACAAATTGCATCAACTACTTATTTTTGTCCGTCAACTAGTCTGAACAAAATATGATTATATGTTTGAGTGTGTGTTAATTAACATAACTATTACGATTTAATCCAAAATAACCAACGGTTATGAATGAGGACGATATGACCAGCCCTAAGTCACTTACCATTGACAGACGATATATCATAAAACACAGAATAACTGTGGTGTACAATAGTATAACCAAAAATAGAATGCTAAAAACATTTTCCATTTCGCTGGCAATCTCCATGATTTTTAGATGGTAAATCACAGCCTCTTTAAGAGATATCTGCAAATATCTCCAGGGTATCTTAGAGTTTTCAATTTTATCATTACCGTTACTGGTTAAAAAGTTTAAACCAAGGTTTCGATCCTAGAATAAATTCTTTTTCAACTCACATGAAAGCTTTCTTAAAACAAATATGCATACCTGTATCATCTTATCATAGCTATTTTTTACCGTTCGCTTTAGACTATTCTGCAAGAACTTAAACTGGTAAGAAACGTGACAAAGGACAAAGAATGTGATTAAATCAATTCCAGTCAAGGTAAAACAGATGAAGCTCACTGATAGGATTTGATAAAACCAAGCGATTTCAAAATTTGGGCTAACGGTTAAATCAAAAAGTAAAAGTTTTCCAAAAGGCAACTTCCAGTCGTGATAGTCGCTGTTTCTAATTCGTGTAGCGATAGTATAAGCAGCTGATCCAAGTATAAGGCAACTTAAAGATGCTACGTATACCAATGCCTAAAAATATAAGATCGTACAATTAATAAATAATTAGTTGAAGATCATTGTTATAATAATGCTAAGCTTATTAATTATAAGCTCTACCAGTTTGTAGTACAAGGTTCATTGTATTAAGCAACACCTAACATGTTATAAGAATTATGTAAAATTCGTAAGAAGGTGAATTTGAGCAAACTATTATTATCATCACATCACATATCGACATACTCATCCCAGAATATTCTTCGTCGTGCCAGCTTTGCCCTTATCCGGGAACGCATAAAACAAACAAGGCGGGATCTCGACCTTACGTCACGAGAACTCTTGAGCCTTCATCTAGAACTTTCTAATATTCTTAGTAATGATGATTGGTCTTTACTTGATAGGATCACCCACGTCCAAGCTCAAACCACCTCTGAGCTTACCACTGCTGTCCATCTTCGTAAGTTTGATTCCCTTAGACCCAAAAACAGTTCTTCTGCTTCCAATGCACGTTCAAAAACCATTGTAAATCTCTCTTCTTACACTTTAACTTCAGCCGAGTCCTCAATATTATCCAAAGGTCTCAATTTTTCTGTAGCTCCCTCCAAAATCCCCATCGAAGAGATTATTAGTTCAGTTGAGTCATCGCTTCGTACAGTCCCTAAAAGTAGTGCTGACACTATTCGCTTCGAAACAACCAAGTGTCTTCGTTCTGCGAAACCTCCTTCTTGCAATATCTCCAGGAACGAACGAGTTGCACTCAAAAGTCTTAGATTAAAT
This sequence comes from Melanotus villosus, assembly GCA_963082815.1. Classification (NCBI taxonomy): domain Eukaryota; kingdom Metazoa; phylum Arthropoda; class Insecta; order Coleoptera; family Elateridae; genus Melanotus; species Melanotus villosus. The sequence continues at coordinate 30,104,508 of OY720424.1, forward strand.
TCTGACATTGCAATATTACCCGCAGACAAGGGTAATGCCACAGTCGTCTTAGATAAAACTCAATATGTGGCAAAAGTAGATGATCTTCTCCAGGACAATGCTTACACCCCCATCTCTCGTGACCCCACTTCTAAAATCGAACGAGAAGTTGCTACACTCATCAAATCATCTGACCTCCCTCAGGATATTCAACGCCGCCTAATCCCTCGCGAATCTAAACCGCCAAGGTTGTATGGTCTTCCAAAAATTCACAAACAGCAGGTTCCTCTCCGTCCCATTGTTAATACTATAAATTCTCCCACGTACAATCTGGCCAAATATCTCGCCGGCATTCTCAAGGCATATACAGGGAAATCTTCTTCGCATATTTTAAATTCTTCCCATTTTGTAAACCTTATCGACAATCTCACCATAGACCCTAATGACCTGCTTGTCAGTTTTGACGTTACGTCTCTCTTCACTAAAGTTCCCATTCCTGACTCAGTAGCTATCATCGAACAGTTACTAGTTCAAGACGGCAAACCTGCAAGTTTAGCCATTCTCGTTGAAAAGTGCCTTTCCTCCACATATTTTTTGTTTAACAACCGATTCTATAAGCAAGTGACAGGCGCTGCTATGGGTTCTCCCCTTTCTCCGGTGGTTGCAAACATCTTTATGGAATCTTTTGAAACAATAGCCCTGGAATCCTTTGACCTAAAACCCAAGGTCTGGTTCCGTTATGTAGATGACACGTTTATTATCTGGCCCCATGGAAGACATAACCTTGCTTCCTTCCTAGAACATCTTAATAGTCAGCACCCTGATATTAAGTTCACAATGGAAATAGAATCGAATGGTTCTCTCCCATTTCTCGACGTCTTGGTTACCCGTAAACCGAGTGGTCATCTTGCACACTCTGTTTATCGGAAACCCACACACACGGATAGGTATCTTCACGCCAACTCGCATCATCATCCGGCACAAAAGCTCTCCGTGATCAATTCCCTCGTTCATCGTGCTATCACAGTGTCCCAACCCGACAGTCTTCATGTCGAGTTAGCCCATATCCAAGAAAATCTCATCAAGAATGGGTATACCAAAAGCGATGTTAGAAAGGTCGTCCAAAAACAATTACACCCCGCAAACCCTAAAAATCCTCAAAATACCTGTACACCCCAGGCTACAGCTTTCTTACCCTACATTCGCCAAGTTACGGATCGCATAGGTAGGATTCTCAAAAAGCATAACATCAAAACCATCTTCAAACCCCCTCCAAAAGTGTCACAGGTACTCCCTTCGGTAAAAGATAAGCCTCAACCCCTGTCATCAAGAGGAATCTATAGCATCCCCTGTTCTTGTGGTTTAGTGTACATTGGAGAAACTGGTCGCTCAGTGCGCACACGTATCTGTGAACACAAACGTTGCTTGAAATCAGGTCTTTTTTCACATTCAGCCGTGGCTGAACATCAGCACGACACTGGTCATAAAATATTGTTTGAAAAATCTTCGATCATTGCCAATGCCCCTTATTTTTTCAATAGGAAAATCCGTGAGGCCATCGAAATCATCAAGACCCCTAATAATTTGAATCGTGACACGGGTTATTATCTATCCGATATTTGGAGATCCGCCATCATTACTGGCTCAGCCCCCTCCACCGCTGACCAATCGTCGTCACAGTCGGATACGCTTGGCCGGGTACGGCCGGTATAAAGTCGCTGCTCCCTCTGATTCTCTTCAGAAGGGTTTCGCCTCTGGCTTGGTTGACAAGTTGAGTTACCGTTACCTTTCTGCCTCTTGCTAAAAGAGTTTCGCCTCTGGCGTGGTTGACACGTTGAGTTACCGTGCTCTTTTAGTGCTCTTTTTCTCCTGAAGAAGCCCCTTATAAAAGTGGGCGAAACGTTGAGTCTTGTCTCAAAATGACACGGTCCCAATCCGGAAGACGTTTTGTTAATATTATTATGAAGGAAAATAAAATGTAAGGTGCTTAATCGACCTTCATAATCTAAACCTATCATGGAAGTTTTGTACCTTTAACGAATTGCAGTAATTTTTTTAAGAAGTTTTCATATATAAATGCTGTTCCACGAAGAGTATTCTCGAAGAGCTACTGTTTTCTGCTGTATAGTGCTAAACAGTCAAAGATCTGCGAGCTTCCTTTCACATAATCTATGTACGAGTGTATGTCATCTGTATATTCTCATTTTATGAAGGTATTTTCTCAGATGGCAGTGTCCTATTACTAGTCCTATCAACTTTCTTATCTGACTTCGTCCTAAATGGAGTCTGTCAGTACTTAATCTGCTAGAAGATTTCCCGATTAATTCCTTCCTTATCTGTGGTCCCGAGTTGCAACCCTGCGAGAAGCATACTATTTCTTCGGCCATGCTTTTACTACCGGTCGCATTCTACGTTTGAGTATACCAAGTACAGATTGTGGTCTTATAAATGGAGTAGATTCACCGATTTTTGAGAGGGTGTCTGCTTCTTCGTTTGCTTCGACTCCAGAATATCCTGGGACTCATATGAGTTCAACTTTGTTCTTCTCACATAAGATTTCCAGTTGAGATAAGCATTCCCTAGTTAGTTTGGAGCTAATTCGCAGTGAGTACAGCGCTTTCAGGGCTGCCTGATTATTAGTCAGAATACTAATGCTTTGTTGAGTGTACCCGCGTCTAAAAAAGGCCCGTTTTCACGGTACACTTTGAATGATCATCACGGATGAATCATCCAAAGTGCATCGTGAAAACGGGCCTTTTAAGGGTACAGGCGCTGGAAGACACGGCGTAGGACTAGAGGAAAACATAAGTTTATTTTTGGGTACTAATGCCAGTTTTGCAAGCAAATCTTTGTCATCATTCAATGCATACAGGAGAATATAATTAGCTGTGTTGATTCCATATTATGTGTACCAGTCTAGCCCGTACGTTATGTAGCGTGGGGTCGCTTATGCATAGTTATTGCGATCATATCTTACAATGAACGGTTTATCAAAAGAATATTTATTCAAGGAGGGTGTGGGATCTTCTTTAACCACTTCCTGTATTCGTTTGTGTGCACATCGTTCGTTGTACATATACCAATTACCGGTGGATTTCATTCTATGTGCACCAATCCAGGGTTTTCGCCCTTCAGATATATACCTATCCAAAGAGACTAAATTATTGAGAAGTCCTGCCATAAATTCTGTAGAAGTACTTCTCATGACTCCGCAAATGCATAAGCATGCTAGTCTCTGTACCATAGTTAAATTTGTGATAACTGTTTTTTTATTTTAATTTTGTCCACGAAACTAGAGCACCGAACGTACTATCATGGGTCTAAAAACCGTAGTGTAATATCATTGAACCATTTTCGGGTTTAGTCCTCATTTCTTAACTTCCTGGTGAAAGGTACTAGCAATGTTTTTTGTAAGAGTTTATAGTAAGGTCTTCCCATTCACACCATCTTTGAGTTGTATCTAATGTTTGTTGCAGTATTTCAGCAATGATGTTCAAGTGATTTTCCCTGATTATGACGCCTATATCATTTGTATAATCATTGAGTTTCCTTTCCCAGTTCCACATAAGAGGTAAAACTATTCCGTGTGGACAGCCTCTGGTGGCACGTACCCTATAATTCATTGTTACAGATGTTTGTTAAAAAGTGCTGATTAAAGGTAAGATACCTTTCAGCCTAAAATATTCTGTAAGAATTGGTTGCTTAAAAGCAATTAATTTTATTGTAATGAATGTGATTTGTACCATAACGTCAACTATCAATTGTAAAGAACCAAGCTGTCAAATACACGTACCATCCAAATTGACATTGAATGGAATGAATTGTCTTTAAGCTTACAGGCAAAACACAAAGAACAAGCTAACATAGGTGAAAACTCACTAACGTAGCCTCAAAATATATATTATTGTAACATTTCAATTTACCTATGCGATTTTTTTTTCTGTGTGATTATTTATTAATAAAAACATGAATAGTTTCTGTACTGATCATTTTAGCACTATAATGAATAAGAACTATTTTAAAGGGAAACAAAAAATCTGTAAATTTTGTAAAAATATATAGGCTGTTTCATTAAAAAATGTAAAGTTGCATATCATTGCGCGAAAATGGAACACCCGGTAGAAAAACTTATACTGCAGATATGTGGGCATTTTAATGTAGTTAAAATAAACTTTGTTTAAAGAAAATTTCGGTAATATTTAAAATAATCGCGTAAAAAAATACAGACCGATGGACCACCCCGTATAATACTTGGTATAGTTCACCTAACGAAACTTACAGCCTTTAGGAGTTTAATTAATACTCTAATGAAAATGAATTTTTTAAATAATTTACTGATAAATAGTTTTAACATTGATAAATTTTGAAACAAGTCTTTGTTTATTGAGTTTTAAATCGCTAAAAATAGTAATTTGCAGGCATTAATTGTACCGCATAGGTATAGAACATCGACAAAACAAAATTTCAAAATTAAACTTGAATTGGTTAAAACTAATCAATCGTCATAATAATTTATACCTGAGCTGAAGTAATTAAGACACACTCGTTGTATAATTTTTCTTCGTCCTCGCCGCCCCTTTCTAAGTTGACTACAAACGGTTTTCTTCCTAATTTCATTAAAGTTGCTCTGATTTGGGGACGTCCACGTAGGACCACTGTCATTTTCGCAAGTACTTAAAGCATACGGAAAAATTAATACCACTTTACCGCCTTTAAGAACTAGTCTGGTATATAACTAGCAACGTTTTTATATGGAAACATTGTTTGACTTTTTTCTATTTTAATAAAAGACTCATGTTAACCATAAAGGAAAAGGTACCAGCACTTACCCTTCACGCGGGAGTATTGCCGGCAACATGGAGGGTTAAGACCGCCTAAGACGCTTTCAAACTGACATATTTTTCTATAAATACTAAGTTTTAAAAATAGGTAACAAATTTCGTGAGCAGATAGGATGACCGAAAAGAGGTTGAAAAGCTTTCAATACATATGGTTCCACAAACAACTTGTTTTGAGAATATCTATTATGTGTTAGGCGACCCGTTGGGTATTATTAAGACGAGCCATATTATAGAAAGTATTCAAAATGCCTCCCATCCTGTTCGATTGCCACCACTCTACGAAATACAGGTAATTATGACTTGGGTGCCCTAATAAAACAGAAAAACATCCGATACAGTTCTGCTAAAAGAAAGATAATAGTAAAACATCAAATAGACTTTTTACTAATATTAGATATTAAAAAATGCAATCACTTCAGCTAAAACATAGCCAGGAGCCGACATCAGCTTAGGTCATCCAGTTGTGGCAATAAAACTTAAAAAAAAAATTAACTCTGGGAAAAAACCTATGAACTCTAAAAGTCTACAAGAAACAAAAGCAAGGCATATAACGGCAGCACGACTAAATGCAAATATAGGTCCTGAACGCAAAAGAGCAAAATAGGCAGACAAAAAATGTAAATGAACAGTGGGAGAATATAGCTAACAGTACGAGATATCAGCATGAAGCTAAGAAGTTGTAAAACCTCAAAGAAAATACCACAAGAAATGAATGACAGACGAGATACTGACACAATGAACCTAGTGTAGGGTGTTTTGATAATAAATATTCTTCCACTAAATACTCGTAATTATTACCATTCATCTTAAACGGCAAGCAGGAAATCTAAATATGCAATCCTCAATGATATAGCCCTATGTTCACCCCTTAACAAACTTAAAATTTGATCATGGCTGGTCTGCTTTTTTTAAATAAAATGCGAATTATTTATTACAGTTTTTAAGCTATTTATTTCTTAAACGAGCAACAAATTCAAGTAAAGTGATATCAAATTAAGCGCATTACTGCTATCAATCCAATCAACTCAAACGTCAAGCAGGAATCTACATACCAGTATATACGATTTCCCATGCTATTTCCATATGTCCGCCCCTTAAGTCAAACACTCGGTATTGTATATATAAATGGCGTAATGCTTGACCAACGGTTTGTTTCCACCTTCATAGCTACTCCAAAGAAGAGTAATGCAAAAGAATGTAATGAACATCGTAGCATATCCCTAATGAACACTAAAACTGTTCCTCAGAATAATACACAATCCAATCTGTAGGAAATTAGAGAAAGAAATGAGTGATACCTAAATGGGGTTTAGGAAAGGCTTGGGAACTAGACAGGCCTTCTACAGAGAAGCCTACATATCAATCATGATGTAGTTATATGCCAGCTTCATTGATTTTGAAAAGACATTCCACAGAGCAAAGCATGAATAACTACTGCCTAGAAAACAAGAGATATAAAAATTACATCAAATCTTTACTCGAATCAGAAAGCTACAATAAAGGTCTAGGTGAATCAACGAAAAAAATTAAATTTTATCGAGGTGCACGGCAAGGATGTATTTTATATCCTCTCCAAGTTAACCTATACAACGAAGCCATCTCTAAGAAGCAGCATCAGAATCAATAAAAGTTGTAGTAGTCAATGGTGGAATACTGAACAACATACGATATAGAGATGATACGGTGATAACAACAAGTAGTGCAGCTGATTTACAACACTTAGTCAAATGTATGAATTATCCTGTAACCACTATGGTCTAAATATAAACTTGAAGAAATTCATGATAATGACGAAGGCTTAAAGCATTAGAGTTAATCTTACCATCAACAATGCCTAAATAGAAAGAGTACCATGCTAAATAACCGCGATGTAACCATCAATGTACAACCAGAATGCTTTCTTGCTATGTATTTTCAATTTTCTTCTACGGCGTGTACGCCGGACCTTCAAGCAGAACAATATGAAGAACATCGAAACTTTCGAGATGTGGTGTTACAGAAGGATACCCAGAATTGCACAGGTGGATAGAGTAACTAACACTGAGGTTTTAAGACGACTGAACAAAAGCAGCGAAGTTACCTTTGAAACATAAAACTTGGAGTATCAGGCCCATGTTATGAGCAGCACTCGCTGCTGAGTAGCATTATGCATTATTGCATTATTCAGGAGAACAGTAGTAAATAAAGCAAATTAATAGCCCTGATGATCTCTAATCTGCAGTAGGAGTGGAATATGAAGAAGAAAAAAGAAATCCAGCATGTTAACATCGGAAAATCTAAGAGGACGTACAACCAGCTAACCGCAGCCTATCTTTCTTTGTACTTTTCGTTAAGATATTCCCGAACAATGAGAAATGTGCTGGACCACCATCGTGGATGTAAACGTAAGTGATGTTAAAACAACAAGTTTTAAACTAAATTAAAAATAGCAACAACTTACCAAGATATATACCAAACAAGCAGTAAACCGTATCAAAATCAACTTGGTCGGAGTAAATGATAACGCCTATTAACTGTACGAAAGGATAAGTATATATCAGAGAAAGCATTATCAAAGAATACACATTATATGCAATGTTTTTACTGTCAACTAATGCCAAACCACACAGTTTTAATAATAGCATTTCCTTCCGCAAAAAATTTTTGGGTAAAACATCTGAGGTGCTTTTGGCTGTCGTCATTTTAAAAGTAAACGCTGATGATGAGTAAACTGTTTTATTATACTCTTGTCAATTGATTTGAATTAATAATTACAACAATTAAAGTTTTTTCAGTCAAGATCTATTCCTTTTATATTTCGTTACTAATTGTAGGTATCCTTTTTGATTCGTTACCTGTATTTCCCCACCACTTTAGGTTCAAGCAGATTAGAAACTTATTAAATGTTTGATGTTAACAATCCTCCGTTTAAGTTCACTGTCTTTTATAAGTTACAAATGAAGAACTTTCAGGATTTTTTAATTAGTAATATAGGTTTTACAGAGCCTTATGAGTTTAATAACACTTTGTTTTTTATAATATCGAAGTACAAAGTACATTTCCTCTAAGAAATTAAAAAAAAAACAAACCTATTAATACACAAAACTAACAATTATAAATTTGCAATTCCTGCAACAGTAGGGTTGACCAGAAATGAAAGTGAAGATGTTAATTTTTGAACGGAAAAATTTGTATTAAAGATTTTTAAGATTTAAATTTAGATGCAACACTTCTTAAATTAAATAATCCTTTGCAGCCGCAAGCCTAGACCTCGCATGTTAATAATAAGGAAAAAGGGAATGAAAAACTTCTGAAATTCTGTTGAAAGCTTTGCCACTCAATTCTTCGTATCTACACACCCTGAGTAGCTTATATCATTAAGACAGGATGTTATTAAATATTTTAATAATTTGTTTTCTTTTTGCAGGTAAGCTTGACAAATACCACGCCCTCAATGCAGCCAGAATTAATGGTTGTAAGATTTCTTACTTTCTTCTAACGTAAGTCAAGATGTTTTTTTTTGTAGTATTTTATGGCTGTTGTAATTATAACTCTGGTTAAGCGCGACTTTGAAAATGAAATCTGAATATGGCGACGGGGGTATTTCTCCTCTAATTGAAATATAAGCTCACAAATGTCTAATTTTTAAAACTAAATAACTTCTATTTATATTATTCTGTGTGTATTGTTGTCCAACACATATCGCTCCTCAAGCTTCTATAAAGAAGTAATTTGAAAAACAATGAAAAGTTTGGAATTTACTTTTGCAAGTTTTTCAATTCTGGAATTTTTATAGGAATCGCATCTTTATTTTATTTTCTTTCGTTAACACCAATTTCTAAATCTAAAACTTTAATTTAACAACTCAGTGAGGTTGAATGGAAGCTGGGTATATAGAATTTTCTTTACCTAAATTTAAAACTTTCCAAAATATTTAAAGAAGACCCAATAAATAGTTCTAAGCCCAAATCTAGTCTTTCCTTTTGCTTCCTTTTTCAATTGTGTTTTTATAAATTAATTTCTCTAATTTTTATCAAAACATGTTGATGTCCCAAAAGTTTACAATTTGTATTAGTAAGTTTTTATCTTTTTAGTGTCCTTAATTCATATAATTTCTATTTTGTAATAAAATAATAGTACCCTTTTTAACTTTAGTTATCGAATGCATTAAAATATTACGAACATAATAAAGTGGTCAGAAATCATATTTAGAAGATTTCGTCTGCTCACCTTTGCATTATTTACTCTTGTAAATTTTAAGAAACTCCTGATCTCTTACCAAAATTTTAAAAACAGAAAAGATACGCAGCATGTCGGTACAATTTTAAAACGTTGAACATCCCTTCAAAGAGTAGTTGAGAGTCACAAAAACCATTACTGAATTTAAATCGATACGCACCAATCTACAATTATTAGGTACCTTAAAAAATCTAATTAAAAATGCAAATATCCGACATTAGCATTAAATTTCCCAATTAGTTTCTAAATAAAATATTTATGAAGTTCTTTGTTTGCATGGTTACTTTTCTCGGTTGAAAATAGAAAACTAATGTTTTAAGTAATTTTTACTGTAATTATTTGATTTGATATTCTAATAATTGCTAGCTTTTAATTGCATCTACATCAAATAGCATGATTATGCTGTATTTTTTAAAACACACGATCTTTTCGTTCAGTTCCTCAACTTTGATTACCTTATAATTTATTCATGCGTTTAATAGATTTTAATTGAACTTCGAAATTGTTTCACATATTATAAAATTATTGAGACTGCTCGAAGAACAGAATTTCGTTGTTGATAAGGAGAGTGAACAGAAAAGCACACAAAGAAAATAATAACACGTTTGTAGCATTGCCCTTGATGCTATTGTTTATTTATTTAATTATTGTCGTTTTAATACAGTTTACATTTGTGGGTTTTCAGGAAAGTTTTTAAATTAAGGTTTAACAAATGACATCTCGCTTTTAGGTTAAATGTACAATGCTTAAAAATTGTTGAAAATTAATCAGTATTATGGCTGCAACGATTACCAGGAATTTTAATTGGTAAAAAATTTCCTCGTTTCGCTGATCAAAAATAATTGTTACCAGAATTTATCTGGCGTGCTGTAAGAAATAAAAACCATTCGCGGACATCTAAATTAAGTAAGTTTCGCTTTTAATTTATTATTCATTTCCATTTTAAAATCAACGAATGTTTTATTGCAATTTTAGTTGCTTTCCTCTTAGATGTCATTGAAGAACCTTTGATGGAAGGTGTCTTAAGCAAAAGTTTCATAAAAAAGTGATATGAACATGGAACATTCATATATTATACTTATATCCTCTTGTAACAGAAAATGTGAAAGAAGTGTGGTTTACGTCGGCAAAACTTTTCTAATAAGACTTGGAAATTTGTCTCAAATCCATGTTCATACTAAAACATTTTGATTTCAGACCTTTTGAAATGCAAGATTTACAGTTAAAAATCAAGGTGCTTGCTTTCTGGTGTATAATATCTGTTACGACTAAAAGACACATAAAGAGAAAGTAGAAGAAAAATATTCAAAAAGCTCAAAACTCAAAAGATTCGATTGTAAGTAAAATATAGGGTGACTCCAAATATATACGAAAAACTTCGAATAATTTTCATCATAAAAGGTCAGATCTGTACGTTACAAAATGGCATAATTATAAAGTAGGTAAGAGGGTTCCACTATAAACTAGTAATCAACGTTACACCTAAATCTGTAGCTAGTTTCTTGCGAGAAAGTTGATATCCATTCATACTATATAGTTAAGTAGTCCACTGAACTGAAATACGTTTAAAGTATAAGTCATAATTTTGCATTTTTCTATATAATTTTTAACTTATTATTTTCACTCCATTCTGCTATGGCATTTATATCTGAAAAATATCCGTATCTTTTATATTATTCATAGTTTTGCAGTTTCAAATCATCAGCAAATAAAATGCTATTAGAAATTCGAATATAAGAGGGTTAATTAATGAATTAATGAAAATAAGAAAAAGCAACGCTCGCAAGTTAATACTGCGAGGTATAAAGACTCTAGGTAAGCAGTGTAAATCGACCACTAAGCCACAAAAATATAGAACAACAAGAAGATGGCCAAAATCAAGTACCAGAAAATAGAGTGATTACATCACCAGGTAAAAATTCCAGCCCTCCTGTAACACAGGCATCACTGTCCCAAGCTATGTGATGAAGTTACTAACCGTTTAACGGAAGAAATAAGAAAAAGATAGCCATAAATGAAGAACAGTATTTTAAGAAAAATAGATCTAGGTAATCTAAATATTTCGACAATTTGCTAAGAAGGCATTAGAATATTATACATCAGCATATACGAGGTCCATACCAGAATTACGCACCGTTCTGCCGTAAAATCAAAACTACTTATATAAATTGGGAAATTTATTTACTAAGTTTTATCATAATTCCCTCTCTTATTTTCGTAGTATTCTATAAACCTTTCTCTAAGAGTCCCTTTGAAATACTGATAAATATCACTCCCTAACGCAGAACGTGATAGAAAACTGACTCCTGATTTGAAAACAGCCAAAGATCACTAGGCGCAAGATCTGGTGAATACGGGAGGTGAGTGAGAGTTTCTATTCCGTTTTCTAAAAGAAAGTCGAAAAAATTCCGGGCTTTATGAGGAGTTGCGTTGTCCCAACATGCAAAATGAAATTTCCACCAATCAGATGAGCACAAAGTTTTTTGATAGCAGACAGCAAGCCATCACGTAAAAACATACGTGTATATTCGCCAGATATTGTATGACCCTTACGATTACGTACAGGATGTACTAAAATTAAACCTGCTTTATTCCAAAAGATGACATAGAACACCTTATTGTTTGATAGCACTTGCTTGAATTGTCGTGGTGGAGAAGATTATGAGTGTTTGGATTGTTTTGATTGGTGTTTCGTTTCAAGATTAAAATAAGGTTTTCAGGTTTCATCCATGGTTATCACAGTATTCAAAAAAGTACACCGGCTTGTCCCATTCCTTATTAATGAGGAGTGGCAATGTCGAAACAAGCCTGCTTTTTCTCGTCGGAAAGCATGTGGGCAACTCAAAGTGCACTCGCCTTACTAACCTCCAAATGATTTGTTAAAATTGGCTGAATAGTTAGTGCCTTGAAAGAAGCATGTACGTTCAGTCAGTTCTTCAATAGCCAGCCATCGATCTTACAATTATCAGATCATTGATTCGCTCACACTGCAGAAATTGGCCTTCTCGAACGGGGATCATCTTTGGTAGATACTCTGCCTGCTTTAAAATTCATTTTTTTAAGCCACACTCAAAAACACCTCAAGGTGAACACCCTGTAACTTCCTCAGTCTTATACTAATAGTGACGCGCTTTGACATATGCAAAAACAAAACATTTACATTTCATTTGTTATTACATTTGCGCATGTACCGAAATACAGCCAAACGGTTTGTAATTCTAGTATGTACTTCGTATGTGCTTCTTGGATCTTGTGAAAGCATTCGATCGAGTACAACTGGCTGCCATCATAAATATAAATATAAAAGAACTGCCTAATGATTATATAAAAAGCGTAAACACTAAATAACATCAGTAGAATCAGAACACCCGTCAACAAATTAACAAAAAAAAAAAATACCGACACCTTCGGGTATTCGTCAGGACAAGATCTTACATGCCGTGAACGCAAAGGGATTGGGATTTTGGGAAATATTATATTACGCAGATGACGCCGAATCGGAAAATGATCTTTAGCGCCTGCTGTACACATTCAAACTAGAAGCCAGTAAAAACAACATGCTCATATTCACAACAAAAACTCAATTCATAACAATTTCAAATGAACCCCTCCGTTGCGAACTGGTCATCGACAACAGCACAACAGAGCAAGTAATCCTTTAACTATCGAGGAGCTAGAATATCAGTTACGGAGATATTGTTAGTGATGTTAAAATAGCAGGAAAATAAGCCATCGACAATATCTGGGTATTTAAAAAGCACATTGTAGAGGATATGTCTCTTGAATGCCATATCAGAGTATATAAAGCATGTGTACGACGAATTTTAACATACGTTGAAGAAAAAGAGCAGATACAACTGTAACTAAAACAATGTTGAGAACAACAGAAGTAAATACATTAAGAACAATAACAGGCTACGCATTGCTAGACAGGCAAAGAACTACATACTTAAGAGAACAATGTAAAATAGAGGACGTAGTGAGGTGGGCCAGACAAAGTCAAAGCAATGGAATAAGCATGTAAACAGGATGTCAGATAAGAGAATGCAAAGACAGCAGGAAATAAACAATTTTACCTGTGTAAAATGAAAGTTAGGATAGGGTGCCCCAATACTCAAAATAAATTGTTTTGGAACTTTAGCTGTTTTCGTTGATGTAGTAGAATGACCTAATTCGAGAACAACTCTCGCTCTTTTTTCAAATGGTACTATGATGGGACACTAGGATATTAAAAATGTAACATTAATCTGAAAACTTAATTTGCAATAACGCTCTCTATTCAGAAAACATATTTTGGACATTTAAATCTAGGCACTGGGTTTCAAAACAATTGACAATTGAAGCAAATGAAATGCGAAAACCAAGTGACATAATTGCTACAGTTGAAGTTCTAAAATAAATGGTTTGAGTATTGGGGAATCCTGACTTCCATTTTACGTATGTCATGGGGTCTAGATTCATAAGTAAAATGTTCTGTAAGAATTTATTTGGTTCTCAAAATACACTGCTCAACAAAATTATCGCATCACCTTAGCAAAATAGAATTTTCTTTATAAAGAATGGATTAAATTATTTTTGATATGAGATTGATGTCTAAACTTAAATCTTCAGTGTCTGAAATATAAAAAAAATAAGAGGCTTTAATGGTTTGCACATAAACATATGATAATCAGTAACAAAGCTCATTCTAGCTCATTCTTGTGTCAGTAATCGACTGGTTTGAGGAGATTTTTGTGTAAGGTGCATTTAATTTTTGTCAGTAATGGATCCTCGTCGTCAACAGAGACATTTAAGCAATGAAGAAGTGGTTCGAATTGTTACTCTCCGCCAAGAAGGTCGTAGTCAGAGATATGTGGCTGTGGTGTGTGAAATTCAGCAATCTTCCCTATCTAGAGCAGCCAGAAGATACAGAGAGACTGGAGAATATGTACGCCGAGGAGGACAAGGCCGAAAGAGAGCCTCATCCGAAAGAGACGATAGATTTATTCGAATGAGTGCTCTTCGTCAACGTTTTGTGACGGCAAGACACATTCAAAATCAGCTTTCTGAAGTACGACGAGTAAGAATAAGTAATCAAACCGTTAGAAGACGATTGAGAGATGTGGGATTGAGGCCTAGGAAGCCTGCTACTGGACCTCGGTTAACCAGAACACGCCGTTTGGCCAGGTTAAGGTTTGCTCGTAAACAAATTAATTGGTTTATTAACGACTGGAGCAACGTACTTTTCACAGATGAGCCAAGATCTTGCCTAACATCGTCTGATGGACGTATTAATGTGTGGCGTCGTGTGGGAGAACGGTACGCCCCAGGAAACATTCTTCCAACTACGAGTTTTGGAAGTGGTTCAATAATGGTATGGGGCGGAATTTCTTTGAACGCTCGTACGGAGTTAGTGGTGGCAGATAGGGGTTCAATGACAGCAAACAGATATGTGGCGGACATTTTAGAACCACATGTAATGCCCTTTGCCCCATTTATTGAGGATAACTTTGTACTAATGCAAGATAATGCCAGGCCCCACGTGGCTCGGGTAGTCCAGATCTTAACATCATCGAGCATGTATGAGACATGATTGAAAGGCGCTCCTGCTTCACTTGCAAACCTTGGTAGGGCGTTGGCTGAAGAATGGGACAATTTTCCGTAGGAGTCATCATCATCATCATCAATTGAACATGGAGCAGATCCCCGTGGATCAATGCTGGGTTACGCCAGGCCCACCCTATGCCCATAGGTGTGAAGGGATTTGTTATGATAGGTGGGATTGGGAGCACTGTATAACGTTAACATGCCTGTGACGCCTGCCGCAGAACACCGCTTCTATAGTGCAAGGTAGTTTGAGAAACTTATTTCATAGTTTACCGAGAAGAATGCAAGCTGTTATTAATGCCAGAGGTGCAAACACGCGGTATTAGCTGTTATTTTGTTTCTTTTTCAAGTAAAATAAAAAATCGAGTTAGTATAATGTTTTCTTCTTTTTGTAAACTTGTTGCTGTTTGTTATTTATTTTTAATAAAATTACTATTTTTTATTCTATTTTATGTTTAAAATGAAGAATCTAGCATTAGAACACAGAAGAAATAGTTGCAATCTATAAATATTGAGTGGTGCGATAATTTTGTTGAGCAGTGTATTTAAAACTTGATACTATCATACATATAATTAAATAGAGATTCCAAAAATATATAAATAGGGTGTTTCATTTAAAACAACAAAGTGGAAGTTTATTCCGGTGAAACTGGAAGTGGCAGAAACTTATGTTCAGCGTCAAATGATGAAGGTTTAAGAGGAAATTTCATTTTGATATCTTAAAACATAGGGGTGCCCCAGGTTTCATTGACACCCGCCATAACATCACCCTGCTTACCTTTATCCAAACAGTAACTTACAAAATCGGTGAATGTTGTTAAATTAAGTTCAACTGATCTGCATGCAATGAAATGACGTAGCTGGTCAATACTATTTTCAATATGAAAACAATTTCTTATACATTAATTTTTTAAATAATTTGGTTGGCACCGACAGTATAAATATGGGCCTATAATTTTTTATGTCTATTATTTATAACCAGATCTTAAATTTTTCCCGGGAGCATGTTTTTTTTTAATGTGATGTTCAACAATACCGCAAGAGGGTATTGTAGGATTCCCCAATAAACAACGATACATGGGGAATTAAGTCTAGCCTAGATGACTTTCGGTTTTAGGTGTTAAGGATTCAGCAACTTCTTCAACGGTATTTTAATAACGTATAACACAAAGCGGGGGCTAAAAATTATTCGAAGTAGGTATTGAAGTTTTCTCACATATATTTATCATAAATAGCATAATTACATTTCGTGTGTTACAACCACATTAAACGGTAATTCATTCTCCTATTTCATTTTAGACTTTTTAAAACTGAATTGCTTTGCATAAATTTTGTGCCATTTTATTTCACTTCAGAGTAATTTTAATTGCGTCTAACTACCGGCAGTATAATTTAAACGAACTTAAAAAATAATATTCACTAAGTTATGTGTGATATCAAACTGGGAAAATTAACTTTTTACAAATTAGACATATTTTATCATAATTAAGCTACCAAACAAGAACTGGAACTGGAAAGAAAACATGTAGACTGCGGAAAACTCTTGATTCTTATTGATTTATTTCTGTCTTAAAGAAGAAATTTTTAAGAGTCGCTCCTTTGCGGATAATATACTTCCAATAAATTGGAATTAATATATAAAATAAAATAACACTTAGAATTAATTATGAACACTCTATGAATAGAAAAATATCACCTCCGCAGGAAATTAAAACAGATTTATCATATATATGTTTAGCGATTTGCTTAATTGATTAGTATTGACGCGTAAAGCCGTAGATTAGTGGTTCAAATCCCTACGGATGTGATAGCTTTCTATTACAAACTTTTCTAAATTAATTATTCTCTCTATCGTTTCTGACGCCCAATATTCTATTTATTAAAAAAAAAACGAAAGTATGTAGTAATTTTTAGAGCTGTCGGTCTTAGTATAATTCCATTTGACTTTTGCACTTTAAAATCAAATAATAAATATTCTTTGTTTCAATATTTTTATTTATAATTTATTAATCTTTCTTTTAAAAGCTAGTCGTAGTAATTAGTCAGAACAAATGTGAATTAATACAGTTGCTACAAAAGAGTTACAAACTTTGGTTTCCATTTAAACTTCTGAGTAACATAAATGACGAATATGCAGCTCGCATTATCTAAAATATATTAATACTCGTTATGCAAATATTAAAAAATGAACCATTAACATTTACCCCAACAAACGTAGCCAACCTAATATCTGTCAACTTTGCAGCTGTAATTTTAATTGGGGATTGACTTCTTTGTATAATTAACGCCAAGCCTTTTTGAAGTCTTACGTCAGTTCCTACAAATTTCGCATTGTAAGCAGCAATAGCTACTTCTTGACTTTCGGAGGTAACCTGTTCTCCCCAAAAACACAGTAGTGCCACTTGTACGCAGTAGATCACAATTTCGATTATAATTGGTATAACATCGGGATTATTTATAGGGATCTGAACAAATAAACAAATATAAATGATGTTTTGATTAAATTTAATGTTTTAATGATTACTTTTCCTTACCGTTGATAGTCGATATATCATAAAACAAAGAATAATTGTGGTGTAAAATATTATCAATAAAAACAAAAGGCTGAAAGCTTGTTCCATTTCACTGGCAATTGCTATGATCTCCAAATGATAACGCACTGTCTCTTTCAGCGATTTTTGTAAATATTTCCAAGGGATTTCAGAACATTCTCCTCCGTAATCTTTACACTCTATGCTTAAGCTTGTGCCCTAAAATAACATGTTGTTGAGTTTATTCGTCTACTTTGTTTAATCGTACCTTAGGCATTTTTTGATAACTATGCTTTACAATTCGCCGAAGGCTGTTTTGTAAAAATTTAAATTGATAACAGACATAGCAGAAAACAAAAGCTGTAATCAAATCGATCGCTGTCACGCTAAAACAAAGAAGGGAAATGGACACCATCTGATAAATCCAGACCATTTCGTAATTAGGACTCGAAGTGGCATTAAAAAACAGTATTTTTCCGAATGGTAATTTCCAGTTCTTGTAATTGCTGCTCGTTATACGTTTTATAAGCGTGTAACCACCAGTTCCGTATAGACTGCAGAACAAACATACCATGTAGACCGTTGTCTGAAAAGGATATAATTAAATTATTTTTTCTTGTACAGCTACAGTATCAATAGAATGTCTGGGCTTAGCAAAACATTTTAAAGGGCGGTTTTTTAAATGTATTTTGGCGTTTAACAACATTTTAACATTTCAACATTCCTTCTACGATCTCACTAATTGGTTTGATGTTAAGCCTTCATCTTATTTCTGAACTTCTGATTTTGTCTATTCTGCGTACACCTTCTGTATTACGTACTATTCTCTATTACAAAAACAATAATGGGAAAACCGTAAATAGAAAAGGAGTAAGCAGAAAGAAGGCGCCACAGCTCAAATATGTAAAAGAATGGTAGAATGGTAGGATTGTCGAGAAATAGTACCCTTTTCTATACCATAACAAGAAATAAAGGAATATGTATTGAACCTTAAGAAGAAGAAGAATATATTACGTACGAAGGAGTTCTTGGAGTAAAGATTTTCAGTTGCCCAAAGTCCACTTTAGAATATGAGTTATATTATTTTTTCACAAATTTTAATACCTTGAACAGTATTACCAATTCAGCGGTAAAATTTACACTACTACCTGATACGCGATCTTTTCTACCCTCCTTTCTTTCTTCATTTACACCTATGCAGTTCCACTTTTGTCCTTGTCTCAAGACCTATTCGTGGAAATACGAGCTGCACTTAGATATTAGTCTAGTACCTTGGGTAATATTAGACCTCACACTTAAATGGTAACATTTTTTTTATTGAAACCTTAACATAACATTAACTAAAATAAGAAAACACATTTCGTCATTCATAACGATCACTCTGTTTTCTATAAAATGTTGACGGTTTAATGTTCTGCAGCATCTGGACATTCGCTCAAGCTTGTTCACTGTGTATTTAGGACATTTATTCTTTTTCGATAATTTAACGCATTTTTGACCAAAGTCTTACTAACAGTGATGTGTGAAATTCCAAATCCTCATCTTCACGAATTAGACAATGCGGTCTGTTATATCGTTTCAGTGGTCTTCCTACATTTCTTCTTCCCTTCGGCGGGTTTTTTAATACTCTTTGAGGCATACTTATAACTGGTATTCGTTTTACCTGGTCTTGCCGCTTTTCTCGGTAGTTTTTTTCTAATTCGTTTACTCCCTTTATTTTTAGTTCTTCCCTCATTTCTTAATTCATTTTCATGTCTTGTCGTGTATTTCCTGCAAGTGCTCTCGTCTCCCTAGTTTCGCTTCCTTAAAGAATAGTGAGGAATAACTTTACACAATTTAATTTCTGTATCTTTGCACACTTTGACTCTTAATATACGTTGGAACTTCGAGATCCTTTGTTCTATTTTTGTATCGTTGTCCTAAGTGCTTGTGAATCCTAAAATTATGCTACTTGTTTAATACATTTTTAATCTTACTGAGTATAATCCACGAAATGCCATGATTTTAGTTTTCGGGGCTGATATTCTCATGTTGTACTCTGTAGTGATCTCGTTAAGTTTATACAATCCGAACTGCATATCATTTTCGGAGGTGCAATAATCATTTGCTCGTCCACAGAGAGGGGAGTCGTCACTTAAAATTAAAGCTTACATGTTTTTGTTTAATTACATCGCCGTTACATCCTTTTCAACTTGTGATTTGGTTAATTTAAACATTCAATAATGCGGGTGTAAGTGGGCACCCTTGTCTAACGCCTCTTGTTGTATATGCTAAAAAAATCAAAATCAACGAGCTAATTTGCGCTAAGACGTTCCAACTATGTCTAAAGCACTTTGAATCAGTGGCGTATTTACGGGGGGGAGGCAGGTTGACTTAACATATAGTTATTATTTCTTATTTAATATTGGAGTTAGGCAGCCAGATTCAAAAATAATATGACGAACGCTAGCAAGAAGTTCTTCTTTCCCTAATTCCTTCCCCTTCACTACGTATCAATGAAACGTGTAAAGTAGAAATGTTCAGTAGGTAACTACCATTGTTATTAAGATTAAATATTTTACAAATTTGATATTGCGTTTGAAGTTTTTACAACGAGGCTCCTTAATGTCCTTATTAGCGTATTTGAGGGTATAAAATATTCTTAATCTAACACACAATTTTATTAAGTATTGCACCGGAAAATCAATGCAGGGTGGGGAAAAAGATATATATATATTTTTGTAATTAAACATTTTACTTTCAACGCTATTTGATATAACAACATTTATAAGCGGACAGATTTTGTAAAATCAGCGGTTTACTATTATTAACTATTAAGACATATATTATTAAATTGCCTCTTTTAATCGAACCTTCTCATACACGGACACGGACACCTACTACGTATTTTTGATACAAGCAAACACATTTGGAAGAGTTCTGTGAATTGAAATTATGAAAACTAGTTTTTTTTTTTTTTTTTACTTTTAAATGATAAACGATACTAAATTGTTGCCGTTATTACTTAATCTATGCATAAAGTAACAGAATTTTGCAAAACGGCTTCCTTTTCGCGTTGCCAATTTTGAACTTTGAAGGCTTCGCACGAGTTGAGGAAGCATCTGGTGACTTTTTCGCTGTAAGAATTTCGCCTTATTATTGTCCAAGGAATAAAGTTACGGAGAGCTTGTACACGAGTTTTTACACACCCTGTATATACCTACACCCCCCCCTCATGCGAAATTCCTAAATACGCCACTGCTTTGAATGAGCCTATTGATGCGATTTGGGTTGCTCACCTTGTGCTAAATTTTTTCTTCGTATCTTCGTATAGTTCGGTATGTGGTCGTTCGTCCAAGATTTTGATTGCTGAAAACGTTAACAGTTTCACATTTATAGACAGATTTGCATATTTTGTATGATAGGTATCTTCCAAAACTTTTTCTGGGAAACAACCTTCTATTTGTTAAGTAGATTGGATTATATACATCTTCGTCTGCGTTTTAGTTCGAGTCCGAACGTCGTGACCTTCAAATGCTCTGTGCAGTCAATGTTTGCCACAGCTCCCTATCTTCCGCTTTTCTCATTGCTTCAGGGACTGTGAGGTTTGTAATTGCTGTTATTTGATCGATGAATCTGTTTGGGGATCTCCCGTGCCTTCTCTTGCCGTCGACCTTGCCCTGTATCACCAATTTTTCCTTTCCGCCATTTCTGACCACGTGCCCAAAGAATTTGAGTGTATGTCTTTGTATAGTTGGTAAGAATCTTTCATTAGTGTTGATGTTAAGTTCCCGCAGAATTGATACGTTGGTTTGGTGAGCAGTGTATGGGATTCTCATCATTTTTCCGTAGCAGGTTATTTCAAAGGCTTCTATCTTTCTGCGTCCGGTGGCGTTCAAGGTTCAGGTTTCGGATCTGTATTAACTATCGGAAATATTAATAACCTTACTATTCTAACCTTAGTGTTCTTAGTTATCCCGTGGTTCTTCCGCATTTTAATGACTTTTGCCAGTGCTGTTTTTGCCATTCATATTCGTCGTCTAATTTCCTTTTCACTCCCACCTTTGCGTTGTTACAAATCAGTGGTCCGAGATATATGTATAACATCAATTTTGATTGGAATATCGTTAATGAGGGTTAGTGGCGGTAGGATATTTGCTCTGTCGATTATCATTAGAGTGCACTTCGATTTGTTTAACTTGAGACCAAGTTCAGCGCTGGTGTCTTCGATTCTTCTTAAAAGTTAAGCTATTTCCTCTTCTGAGCTTGTCATTATGGTGGTGTCGTCTGCATATCTCAGGTTCGAGATCAATCTTCTTCCTATTGCTACTCCTCCATCCTAGTTTTCTGTGGCTTTACGGATGATCCACGCCCCATAGATGTTGAACAGGATGGGTGAGAGGATACAGCCCTGTCTTACTCCTTTCTCCGCTTTAAACTTTTGTGATAGCTGGCTTTCAATTTTTACGTAACTTTAGAATAATATAGTGTTTTAATAAGATGGATTATATGTTCTGGTACAGCCATTTCTCTTAGAATGCTCCATAGATGGTCCCAGCGTACTGTCAAAAGCTTCCGCGCAGTCGAAAAAGCAAAACAGTGCTGATACATTATGTTCGTATAGTTTTTCGGATATTTATCTTATATTTAATTTAATAACTGATCTCTGGTGCCACGGCCCGATATAAAACGTGCCTGTTCTTGTGTAATCTGTGGCAGGAGGAATCCTGAATTATATGCAAGAGCACGTTGCTCGCGTGGGAGATCAGGGCAATAGTTCTGTAGTTTTCAGATTTATCGCAGCAGCCTTTCTTGTGAAAAGGTATATAAATTGATTGAGTCCACTCCTGTGGCCAGTGTCCTGTTGTCCAGATCTTATTGTACAGGTCTTGAATGATTCCGTCACCTGATTCGTCTAGTACCTTCAGCATTTCTGCTAGTATGCCGTCTGCTCCTGCAGACTTGTTGTTTTTCAGTTTTTGTATGGCAGCTTCTATTTCTGTTCTAAGTATAGCCCGCTCTTCGTTTGATAGTGTAGTAGGTGGTGTAGCTGTATCTTCGCGTAGGCTGGGCTGGTCTCTCATTAGTGCTTCACAATAATTGCGCCATCTTTCGAGTATTTCTGATTTTGTTATAATTGTTGTTCCTGTTGCGTCCTTTATTGACCAATGTTGGGGTTGGAAATCTCTGGTGAGTGTTTTAATCTTACGGAAGAAATCTTTGGGTTCCTTGTTTTGTGCGTGTTCTTCGATCTCTGTACATACCGCCCCAATATACTCGTTTTTATCTCTTGCAGTCGCTTTGTGTATATTTTTGGTTAGTTTTTTGTACTTAATGATGTTATCTCCATTTATATCATAATTTTTGATTTTTCTTCTTTCTTTTATATTTTTCTACGGTTTCAACTAGTGTTGTTTTTATCTTTGTCCAGAGTTCGTTTGGGTCACATTGTTCTATTTCTTCATCAATAATTTGTTGTCAGTCGTTCGTTTACTTCTCTTTTGTTTTGAGTGTTTGTAGCTAGGTGCCACCTATCGGCGTTTTTACGTTGATGTTGCGCCCTTTGAAGTTTTATGCATATTTCTGTTATTAAAGCATTATGGTCGCTTCCACAATCCATGCCTGTGTATATTTTTATATCTTTGATTGATGACTTTCATCGATTGCGGACTAGAATGTAGTCGATTTGGTTTTTTGTTTTGCCGTCTGCTGACACCCAAGTGTACAGTCTTCGTTTATGATATTGGAAGTAAGTATTTGTAATGAAAAGGTTATTTTCCTCATAGAACTCAGTAAGTTTTTCCCCTCGTTCATTTCTCTCGCCAAGTCCGTGTTTGCCTATTTGCACTCCGTAGGTAGTGGTCTTCAGGTGCCGAACCAACTTTTGCGTTGAGATATCCTATCACGTAAAGTTCTCTGTTGGGGCGTTTCTTTATTGTATCGACGAGTTGACCATCGAAGTCTTCTATTTCTGCTTCAATGGATTGTGAGGTTGGCGCGTAAACCTGTATTATATTTGTATTCACAAGTAGTGTGTTAGTTTTATTCTAATGATCCGATCATTGATTGCCTCATACCCTATTACTGAAGGCTTGAAGCTTTTATTAACGATAAATGCAACTCCGTTAAGGAATTCAGTGTTGTTACTTACTTACTTACTTACTTCTTACTTCCACCGGCGCTACATCCCTCTATGGGATTTGGCCTTTTCGATCACCTCTTTCCATTTACTTCTATCATTTATTAATGTTTTCCAATTAGATACACCTACCTTCTTAATATCTCTAAGCGCCTCGTCTAGCCACCTGCTTGCGGGTCTGTCCACTCTCCTAGTTTCCGTTGGTTTCCAGAATGTGAGAATTTTAGGTGCTTTATCCTGTCCCATCCTGTAGATGTGTCCAAACCAACTGATTCTTCTTGATTTTATAAAATTTGTTATATTCTCGTTCTTTGTTAATGCTTCTAGTTCGAAATTCATACTGGGCCTACAATTTCCGTCCTCATCTTGAATTGGACCAACAATTCGTCTTAGCACTTTACGTTCAAATACTTGCACTTTATTAAAGTCACTGTCATTTAGGGTCCATGTTTCACACCCGTTAGCTACAACTGGTCTTATTATGCTGCGGTATATTGTTAATTTATCGCGTTTATTTAACAACTTTGAGTTTAAGAGTTTATTTGCATATACAGGGTGTCTGACTTTTCATTGACCAGCTTATATCTCGTTTATTATTAGAAATACAAGAAAAGTCAGAGGAAATAGTTTTTTAGTAGTCATTCTTCTATAAAATGGCATAATTAATTATTTTTCATGGCCTACTGTTTTTCAGGAAAAATGTATAACTTTGGTTTTTTAAATGGAACACCTTGTATATTTATTCGCTAGTGGATCGAGGGTTAAATTCTCTTTTCAAAAATGTATCACATGTGATATTTTAAACGTCAATTTTAAAAAAAACTCATTCTAGTTACCTATGCGCGGTTTTTGTTTTTATCAGTCTTTTGTACTTTATTAAAATAAGTAATTGTTTGTTTTATTTTGTTGCTTATTAATTTTCTACAGCACTGTTACTTGGTGCTATCAATTGTATGTAAAATAAACAGCAGGCATAGCCAACTAGTACGATTCTATTATTTGAGTTTTTTCCTCCAAATGAAACCTAAAATATTACATGTGATACATTTTTGAAAAGAGAATTTAACCCTCGATCCACTAGCGAATAAATATATAGGATGTTCCGTTTAAAAAACAAAGTTATACATTTTTCCTGAAAAACAGTAGACCATGAAAAATAATTAATTATGCCATTTTATAGAAAAACTATTTCCTCTGACTTTTTCTTATATTTCTAATAATAAACGAGATATAAGCTGGTCAATGAAAAATCAGACACCCTGTATAGCTTTATTACCCGTTTGTAGCCTTGTCGCCACTTCTTCACTAATTATGTTTTGTTGATTTAGTTGCGAGCCGAGGTTTTTGAAAGAGTTTACGACTTCATATTTGTTATTATTAATTTCTATGTATCGCGGACCATCCCTGTTCTCACTTTTATTCTTACATGTCATTATTTTTGTTTTTTCGA
The DNA here is from genome assembly GCA_963082815.1 of Melanotus villosus. Lineage (NCBI taxonomy): Eukaryota > Metazoa > Arthropoda > Insecta > Coleoptera > Elateridae > Melanotus > Melanotus villosus. The sequence continues at coordinate 30,129,231 of OY720424.1, forward strand.
CGCTTATTTCTAGGCCTCTTTTTGCGGCTTCTTTCTGGAGGGTTTCGACTTTTTCTTTTAATTCTTTCAGGTTTGACACTATTGTTATGTCGTCCGCGTATAGGCACATTTGGATTAGTTTTGTATTTATCCATCCTGAAACACTGGTACTTCGGGTGCAAGCCTCTATTGCTAAATTAAACAGGGTGGCCGAGAGCGCATCCCCTTGTTCTACCCTATTGCTGACTTCGAAACTGGTGGTTTCCTCTGTTTGTATCATTACTTTAGCCTCGGTTCCTATTAACGTCATTTCTATCAGGCGGATGAGCTTTTGTGGTATCCCTAAGAGTAGGAGATCGTCCTTTAATACTTCACGGGATAACCTGTCAAACGCTTGTTTGAAATGGATGAATATGATATATACTGGTATATTATGTTCTTTGCACTTTTCTAATGTTTGTCGCATTATATAAATGTTATCAGTTGTCCCTTTGTTTGGTCTATACTATTTTTATTTAATTTTTCAATTTTCATTTTGAGAACTTATTTTTTGTTACTTCTACATAGTTTCGCAGTTTCTTTTCTTTTTAGTTCATAGGCTACCTTAGATTCTTCCGTCGGATTGTTTAAATATTTTATGAGTGTTCTTTTCTTGTACCTTTTTTGGCAAGTCCTCATCGAACCATTCCTCTTGCCTTTTGTTACTTGGTGGAAGAATTTCATTCGCTGCATTTGTCAATGTTGATTTTATATTGTTCAAATCCATTTCTACATTATTTGTTACCTGTTTTCTTCTTAGTATCTTAGTTGATGCTCTATTCTGCTCTGGAATTCTTCCACTGTCGCCTGGGTTTGAAGTTTTTGGGTATTCCATTTTTTCCTTTGGCTCCCTTTAATTTTATTTACCGTTGAGATCCGTTGACGTAGTCTACCCATTAGCAATAGGTGGTCTGAATCGCAGTTAGCTTCACGATAGCTTCTGACATCTTGCACATTAGATGCCCATCGCTTTGACACAGTGTTGTTACCGAAGCAAATTATTAGGTTACCATTTGATGACGTGAAGTATTCAGATATTCATATTATAGGTAGATGTTTGATAGCACTCTCGAGGATTTCGAGTTTGCCTGTTTTGTAGGCCTCTCACGTTCCATGTAGGTACATATCTGTTTGCAGCCAGTAGCATATTTTTCGTGGAGACCCCAGCTGCTTATTTCTCCGTGGCCAATAGTCCATTTCACACCTGCAGCCCTGGAGCTGCAGCGCTGATTGCTAATCGGGTCGCCTAGCAAAAAGAAACTCTTTTTGTCTATCCATCGGTACAGGATTGATAACTCTAATTGCCTGTTTTAAAGTTTGTAGGTATCGTTCAGCAAACCCGTTCGTAGCCAGATGATACGGAGCTGTTTGTATATGTTTTACCCCGTTCTGTTTCAAAAACAATTCAAAATCGTGTCTGCCATTATCACTCACTAAATAAGTTGGTATCCGAATCTCGAAAATATTTCACGCAATATATTTATTGTAGTTTTTGATGTTAAATCTTTAGTCATATGAATCTCGGGCCATCATGAATAAGCGTCTGCCAAAATAAAATAGTAAGGACCATAAAATGATCCTGCATAGTCTACGTGGACTCTTTGAAATGGTTCGTCTACTCTCTCCCACGAATGAGTTTCTACAATTCTGGGGTTATTCATTAATTTGTTACAATTAAAACATTCTCTACTAATTTTTCTATGTCTTTATCTATTGTACTCCACCAACAATAGCTTCTTGCTAACCCTTTTATTTTGAAAATACCGAAATGAGCGGTGTGCAATTCATTCGAAATTTTCGGCTGTAAAGATTTCGGAATTAGCACCCTTATCCCACGAAAAATGCAACCTTGTTGTAGAGTAAATTCGGTTTGGTCGATATTAAAACGTAAATGTTTCAGAATAATCCCATCCTCGGCGCTAATTGTTGTATTTGGTGGTAGTAATTAGTAATTTTTGTAAAGATGCAGAATAGCACAACAAGAAAAACCAGTTAAATTAGAAACGTGGTATATTCAAAAGTAAAAACACAAAACAACATACAATGTGATTTTTTAAAAACTCAGTTGCAGCAGGCCGTATTCTGACTTAATACAGACAGTTCTAAGGTTATTAAGACAGAATACGGCCTGCTGCAATTGAGTTTTTAAAAAATCACATTGTATATCACTGTACATACCAACGGTAACCAAGAATATGTCTAACGACGATAACTAAGAATATGTCTAACGACACAACATATTCCCATTCCAGCACAATGTTCTGCAGTGCTACTTCAATATAAATATTAAAGAGTATACGTAAAACTGTGCAGCCCTGACATGATCCTTTACTAGGTCTTATCGGACTAGAGAGTTGTCAATTAAGTTTTACATAGGAGATATTGTCTTTGTACAGAGTTTTAATCATTTTTATTGTGTGTTTACTTACAATCCAGTCCTGTAGTGCTTCCCAGAGTTTACAGTTTGGAACCGAATCATAGGCTTGCTCTAAATCTATGAAAGCTAAATATACCTCTTCTACCAGTGCTATCGTTTTTTCTAAAAGCTGTTACATAATAAATAAATTCTCTACACAAGACTTGCCTGGTATAAATCCACTTTGTTCTGCTCCGTTCTTAATATGCTTAGCAACGCCCTTCGAAAAAATCTATTTAACCTATTAGTAACACTGAGACCTGTGTAATTTTTAGGATTTTGTTTATCCCACTATTTGAATATTGATAGGCTATACGACATACGCCATTCTTGAGGGATTTCACATTTTTTTCCAGCAGTTCCTAAATGGATGTACAATTCCTTTTAAAAATAAGCCTATATTAATAACTTAATTTACCCAGAATTATTAACAACCTCTTCATCAAATTGTTCTACTACTTCATCATTTAGACGGGTACCTACCCTACCGTTCTCTAGCAATAACGAGTTCTTTATTGATTTGAGCTTTGTCTATTGCTCGCTGTAAATCTTTGTAAAAGAGTTATTTACTTATTCTGTTTGTATCATCATTAGGCCCATATATGCCAATAACGTTTGTAATTCGTCCATATAATGACACAGTAAATGTTATTGTCTGTTCTGAAATACATACATATCCGGCAGTACGGCAGAGTTGGAGTGCACGTGATACTGAAATATGCAAAGTTAAGCAAGAGCCTGCTTGGCCAGAAATTGGTTGGGTGACCGCTCTGCGGCTCGGTGTGTCCGGCCCCCTCGACGATATAAAGGTATAATAGGGTAAAAGAAAGAAAGAAAGAAGGAATACATTACATACTTCTTAATGTAGGTACTTATAAAACAGTATCTTCGCTCGGATAAAAACTCCTGTTTGTGCTCGACAAGATTTCTCTACGCCAGACCTAAAATGCAAATATTCGTCTAAATCTTCGTTGGCCTGTCCTTTCTTTATAGCTTCAGACAGCACAGCAACGTCAGTCCTTAATACTGTTTTTAAGTCATTAACTATTTCAGTTATTGTATTGGTCACACTTTATGTGTTCCATGGTGCCCATATCATTGTCCTTTGTCTCACCAATTTTGTCATAATTTATTCCCATTAAATACAATACAGTATATTAACCACTCAATTTCACAAAGGGAGTTAATAACATTCAGTTTTTTGATTTTTTTTATCAATTTTACTTAATTAAAAAATCTTAAAATTAACCTGTTTACTTTGTTCATTAAACGACCAGGAAGTAAATTAGAAGCTATATACAGTATTTACTCTAACAAAACTGTGCTGGAGTGTACTCCTTATCAGAATTATGTACATTATCGAGGTATATGCATATATGCATAATGTCCTTTATTATAATTATTTACCTATTATTAAATGCCAAGCTCAAAATTATAGTTAGATGTTATGTTATTATTTTCTTCATTAAATGAAAAACAAATTACTGCAGACCATTCTGAAGGTATTCATATAATTTAAATTTTATGTATTTAAATGATTGCATTAATGTATTTTGTACTAGAATAAGCCTGAGTAATTAGTCGAAAATTTCAGAAATGCACTTTTATTCTATTCGTTAAATGCTTCTACCTGTGCTCTAGTTATCCAAGTACAATCCTCAAACAGTTTAACTTCTGCTGCACCTCCTCGTTCCAAGTCGATGGTAAAGGGTTTCTCCGATAGCTTCCGTAATGTTTTTCTAATATGGCCTCGCCTTCGAAGAAAAACACTGATCCTTGCTATAGCTTGTGTTAAAAATTAAATTTATGAAACACAAATGATATCAAAATTCCTCTAACTACAGAAAAGGTATAATATAAGGCTAATATTGAAAGGAGAATGAAAATCGTAAACTAGAAAGTGCTACTTCTTTAATTAAACTTTCTAAGCTTCCACGTTTACATTTGTTATAATTTACAAGATAACGATTTTAATATGATATCTTCTCAATGAAAACTTAAAAATTGCATATTTTAAAGGAAAAAAACCTGAAGTGTAAGAGTTTTACTGTAAAGTTTTAGTAAAAAGAAAAAGTCTTTGCTTTCAGCTTTCAGTTGGCAACAAATTAAATACACGATTTTGTTAATCGATTCTGTTATTTTAAAAACTTATATAGTAAAGCTTCCAATTTCTTTTGTATAATATATAAAATAATATACTTTTGATAATATGTATTTCATAACATTTCAATTATTGTTGTTATTTACTTACCTAAGTATATCCCAAAGAGACAATAAATCGTATCAGAGTCAACTTCATCAGGATGCAGCAAAGCTCCAGTTAATTGAACAAAAGGGTAAGTGTAAAATAGAAAACGCATCACCATGGAATACATTTTGTATTTAAAATTATCACTTCCGTCCAAAGCCAAACCAGAGATTCTTAGTAAGAAAATTTCTTTGTGCAAGAACTTCTCGGGGATGTTTTGTGATGTTACTTCCATTGCTCCTAAGTTGACGGCCGTTCAGATCGTTCTGGTTAACTATTCAAATGGTACACTGTTTTATTTAGTTACTTCACGATTGATTTTAAAAAGTAATAATTATGGTAATTACTACAGCCATGTTGAAAATCTATTACGTTTTGTTTTTTTTAGCCAATTATAAAGTTCTAATTTAGCCCCTCTTGCTTCCACTACTTAAAACAAACCCTTATGACTGACTGAACTAGTTTTATCTTAAATAATACAGGATATTCTTACTGGCCTAGTGACTTTTAAAAACTAAATTAGGGCTTGGATTTGTTTGTGGGAAGATCTACGCTTTGTAGTTAATTCATTTGGAAGTGAATTTATTATATACATTATTTCAGGATAATTTAGGTTGAGTTGTTTTACAAACCAAAGAACTACATTTGAACTGACTTTTCTTAACGTTTAAGGTAAAATAACGTTCTTGCCAATATATGAAAATTTTGAATTGTAGTCAGTTTATTCGTTTGATAATGCAGGCAGATTACTAAACTTTATAATTAAAACCTAAAAAAAAAAATAGAATTACCACTCTTTTAATTGAGGATTATTGTTCTAATAAATCTTAAATTCGTTTGTAACCCTTATTGGAGCCTCTCATTTGAAAGCGAGGTTTAAACTTTATATTTTGAAATCTATGCATTAAACGTCAAATCCTTAACTTTTCAACTACTTCAGTCAGAAATTCGGAATTTTATGCTGTTTATCCCGATACTTTTAAAGTTTTCACTTAATTTTAACTAAGCTTCTTTACAGTGCAAATAAGTGATTAAAAACCTAACTTTTTTTTCAACAAAAAATCCGGTTTTAAAATATTTGTGTTTTTGGTGATTTTAAGCTAAGAATAAGAATTGATTTTAAGGTTCACATTCAGGTACAAACCTAGGAAGACCTTAAAAATGGACCTTGTATTGTAAAAAGTACTTAATTATTGGGATTCAACATTTTTCAAAATTTGTTTTTCCTATCCACGTGTAGGATTTTTTATTAGTAATTGTAATTTGAATGCTAGGATTTTGATTCATAGGTTATATGTGCTATCACGTGCAAAAGTAATGACACGCCTAAGCATTAAGCAGGCAGCACACTATGCGCGGGTTTGGCGCCAAAATTTTTAAAGCCACTAACCATAAGACCTTGTAAGTAGGACTCACAAGTTAGAATAAGAAAGTTACTCATCGACTGCTGCAAGGCTGTTTAAATACACAATAACAAATCTTAGGCGTGTCATTACTTTTGCACGTGATAGTACATTAAAATGCACCCAAATTTTAAACTTACAACGGTTTCTAATAAATTCAAGTTAGAAAAACCTAAAATTTGCGAATTTCTAAAGTTTTTTCTCTGCTGTTTTAGATATTAAAATTTTCTTTGTACTGCCTTAGAAATTAGTTTCATTTTTGAAAATATTCTTTATGACTGTTCCAATCGGTTCTTCCCATTTTAGTGATGAGTTTATCTAATTTTTCTGTAAATAATAACAGTTTATATTTACTTCAGTTTAAAACTTTAATTTAAAAAAAATCTTTATCAAAAACAAAACCCTTACACTTTAAACTAATATAAATAATTACCGTGTGAACGGAAACATTTGTTGGAGTTTTCTTACATAATTACTGTCTATTATTTTGAAAACTGATAATCGGTACCAATAAACGAATTTTGTATTTAACTACAATTATTTGTTCCGTTTGCATGATATTTTAAAATAAAATTAATTCTAATAGGTCATTCGTGATGTGTCCTTTCCAAACTGCGATGTCCTGTATAAATTGCTCAATCATGTAATTTATTCATTACTAATTAGAGTTTAATGGATGCTAAGGTTAATTTGAGCTAGAAGATCATTCGAGTTGTTTGTTGAGAGAAACATGTAAGATTAGTCTTAATGAAAACAGAACCACTATACAAGGGATGTAATGTATCGTATTCTGAAATCAGTTAGGTCCTCACGAGTTCCTCAACATTGTGACGGTGCTCCAAAATAAAATATTTGGTTTATTTGTGATGTTTTGGACTGCATTGGACTTGTATTTGACCAAACCCAAATTTAAATTTAAAGAACTCGACTACCTATTGAATGTGAGTTGCTTCTTGTATAAAAAAAGGGATTTATGTATTTCAGCATGAATCTTTCAAAAAATTTAAAAATATTATTTATTTCAGCAGCGTTTATGGTGTTAACTAGGTAAATGTGAATGGAAGTGTATACTTTCTTGAAAGGTACCTATCATGATATTATCTTATTGGAAAAAATTGCTGGTATGGATTTACAAAATCTTGATTTCGGAGTTCCATTTGATGGTATTCCTGATGTGGTGCTGACATTCCTTAAATGACGTTACAAAATTTTCTTATACTTATCTTGTATCTTGTATGAATTTATTATGATTATCATTTTCGAAGGTTAACCAGAATAGTTAACCAAGTTTGTTGGTTAACCACAAAAAACAGACGATGGGCTATTACAACAGGCATCTACATTTAAATTTTCACGTTCTTTAGCTTAATTTGTAAGAATAGTTTATATCAGATTTTGGTATGTAAGAATAAATACTCGTAATTATGCCTGAAATTTTATATGAATCGTTACGTAAAAGATCGCATCAATAATAATTATTAGTATGAAAATTACATTTTCGAGTCAACATTCGAAATTCTAACCTGCGAGTCTAAATTTAAAATTGTAATATTGATGTACGAAATTCAGACTACAACTGCAAATAACACGATTTTATATTCTTTCTGATTTTAATTGAAATCTTAATACATTTCCCTATTTATAATCGGCCTTCAGATTCGAAATGTAAATTTCTAATTTAAGATTTTGAACTTGAATTTTTTAACTGTAATCAAAGTTCAAATTGGAAAATTAAGTCCAAATTCGTGAGCCCCTCCGATTCGAATTCAAACATATTTTGGAAGTTATGTCCGAGATTCAAATCTTCGATTCTGAATTTGTGATTCAAATATTAATTGATACATAAGATCTTGCACTTCGGCTTTTAAAGGAGATATTTAGAGCCCAAATTCGAGATGTCATCTTCAAGTCTGACAACACAGAATTCGAACCATCAATTCAGAATTAATCTGAACTCGAAACACGAAAAGGGGTTGCCAGTTTCTAAATTTTAGTGGAGATTTGAAAAATTCGAAGGTTAAATTCGGATTCAGATACGCTACACAACCATGAAGGCTTTCTAGTTCAAAGTTATGTAATTGCAGTTTGTACTTTTCAAAAAATAAAATGTAATAATTCACGGTACTGAATTACATAATAACATTAAAAGAAATATTTTTCAGCATCTATTTTTGATTTGAATGTTGGTATCCGTTAATACTCCTGGTGGCAAAATAAAGTACATTTTAAAAGCTATAAAGAAGGAAGACTATAAACCTCTGAGAAGCCTAAATACAGGAAAGTGGATGGCGATGTTCTACCAACCCCTTTCCTCTAATTCTTGATAAGAACTAAATATGTTCCAAATCTAACTTATTTTACGTTTTACGTTCTACGTATTTTCTATTCATAACTTCTTACACATTTTATTAGATAGGAAAATATTTAGTGTTTGTAAATTCATAAACATACATAAAGTTTAACATTTTTAAAGTTTTCAGGTATATAACTTATTTGGTGTTTTTTCTTTATAAAAAATCCATTATTGCTTATAATCAAAGCAGCGAGGGTATGCTGAAATTGGTTTGAAGAATCTTTACCAGCTTTCATTTAATTTCTTAGGAGCATGAAAAACGAATAAGCGGCATATATTATCTAACACATAAGAAAAGATTAGGAAGAATAACAGCAACAGCAACAAGACTTGTGGAATTTTGACCGCCATTTTTGAAAATTTCGTATAAAATCAGAAAATTTAAAATATTCAATTTTGATATTTTTAGAGGATCAATGTAATTTTAAAGTTTTTAGACAAGTTATACTAGGGTTGTAAGTAAAAACCAACTTTTGTCCCTGTTTTTTAACCGTAAAATATGAATACCATTTCAACATTAAAAATGAACACTGTCACTGTTAGCAGAACGTCTTCCGGGTTGGGACCGTGTCACTGTTGAGACAAAAGAACTCAACGTTAAGGTGGGCTTCATCAAGAGGAAAAAGGGGACACTAAAAGAGGAAGGTTTCGCTTCTGGCTTGGTTGACAAGTTGACTGTAAAACTCTTGATTCTTGTTGATTATTTCTGATTGAATTTTTGAGAATAACTCCTTTACGGATAATATACTTCCAATAAATTGGAATTAATCTATAAAATAAAATAAAAATAATTGTGAATAGAAAAATATCACCTCCACAGAGAATTGAAAAACGTTTATCATATGTTTAGTGATTTTCTTAATTGATGGAGTATTGACGCGTAAAGTGTAAGTGGGTTAAATCCCCACGGATGTGATATCTTTCTATTACAAACTTTTCAAAATTCTCCCGCTCACTATGCCGTTTTTCGATCTTTATTTATGATTTCTAACTCCTAATATTCTAAAGCTAGTTGTCTTAGCATAATTCCATGTTGACTTCTACAAAACTCAAATAGTTTAGAAAACACAGCTTTTTAAAACCAAACAATACCAAATAACAGATATTCCTTGTTAAAGTTTCAATATTTTTGTTTATACTTTAGTAATCTTCCTTTTAAAAGGTAAGGTAGTTGTAATAAACCAGAACAAATGTGCATTAATACAGCTGCTACAAAAAGTTACAGATTTTGATTCCCATTTACACTTCTTAGTAACATAAATGACGAATATGCAGTTCTCATTATCTAAAATATATTAATAATCTTTACATAAATATACATTCAAAAACGAACGATTATCATTTACCCCAACAAACGTAGCCAACCCAATATCTATCAACTTTGCAGCTGTAATTTTAATTGGGGATTGACTTCTTTGTATAATTAACGCCAAGCCTTTTTGAAGTCTTACGTCAGTTCCTACAAATTTCGCATCGTAAGCAGCACTGGCTACCTCTTGGCTTTCGTAGTTGACTTGTTCTCCCCAAAAACACAGGAGTGCCACTTGTACGCAGTAGATTACAATGTCTATTATAATTGGTATAACATCGGGATTATTTATAGGGATCTGAACAAACAAATATAAATGATGTTTTGATTAAATTTAATGTTTTAATGATTACTTTTACTTACCGTTGATAGTCGATATATCATAAAACAAAGAATAATTGTGGTGTAAAATATTATTAATAAAAACAAAAGGCTGAAAGCTTGCTCCATTTCACTAGCAATTGCTATTATCTCCAAATGATAGCGCACTGTCTCTTTCAGCGATTTTTCTAAATATTTCCAATGGAGTTCAGAGCATTCTCTTTCATAATCGTTACACCTTAAGCTCAAACTTCTACCCTAAAATGAAATATTGTTTACAATCGAAAACTTCAGATCCATTTATTCATTTACTTTGCATAATCTTACATTAGACATTTTTTGATGACTATGCTTTACAATGCGCCTCAGGATATTTTGTAAAAATTTTAACTGATAGCAGACGTAGCAAAAAACAAAAGCTGTAATTAAATCGATCGCTGTCATGCCAAAACAAAGAAGGGAAACGGACACCATCTGATAAAACCAAACCATTTCGTAATTAGGGCTCGAAGTGGCATTAAAAAACAGTATTTTTCCGAATGGTAATTTCCAGTTCTTGTAATTGCTGCTCGTTATACGTTTTATAAGCGTGTAAGCACCACTTCCGTACATACTGCAGGCCAAACTTACCATGTAGACCGTTGCCTAAAAAGGATATAATTTAATTATATTTTCTTCTACAGCTACAATACTGATAGAATGTTTATGCATTAACAAAACGTTTTAAAAGGCAATTTTTAAATGTATTTAGATGTTTAACAAAATAGTTATTCAGGCTTGAAAATATTTTCTTTATGATATACAAATATTTTGGATTTACTGTGTTCAGATATTCAACAACATAGATCTTCAACACTTAGATTTTGAAGTGAAAAACATTGTTAATTTCATTTGACCTCATACGTTTTACTTTTCCTTAATTTTGTTGCAACAACAAAGCAACTGTCCTACTGTAATGATTCTGTAGACTTAAGTCTCATACTGTATTTGTCACCAGCTATCAGAACTTGATCGTCCGCGAATAACAAGGTCCATAACAGATCGTCACCTACTAGTATACTCATGTTGCCACATTTTTGTTTCTAAGATTTGAGAGCGACTTCGACACAAACTTTGAACAGAGTGTGGGCAGGAGAACAACCTAGATGGAGTTCGTTTGTTACTGCAAAATCTTGAGATAGTTCTTTTCCAAGTTTAACCTAGCTATCACATCCTTCGTAGAGGTTTCTTATGACGTCGATGTAAACTTATTGACACCAGTATCTTACATACTATAGCCAGGGTGTTGCAGTGGTGGAGCGTCAGGCTAGCGTTGCGCTAATCCTTGGTTCGAATCCCCCTGATACACATACATACACATTACACTCTACATCTTGTGCAGCATGCAGGTAAAACAGCACACCAACTTCGTAGAGCCTCATACGTTAACGCACCAGCCTCGGCACTGAACGGTATAAGAAGTTACAGATAATACATACATCTTCCATACTCTCCCATAGCTTACCGGGACGGTGTTATATGCCTTCCGGAAGTCAACAAATGTTAAATGCACCGCTCGTCCACGTGCCACAATTTTCTCTATCAGGCATTTTAGAACAAATACTCCATCTATACAAGATCTCCCCAGTCTAAAACCGTTCTGTTCTTCTGATTCTTGTGGGGTTTCTGCGAGTCTTAGTTTTATAACTCTTCTATACAATCCAGCCACTGAACTAATTACACTTATGCCCCGGCAGACAGTCTTGTCTATTGCCTTTCTTATAGATTGACGTAATATACGATTTATTCTAATCTAATGGTACTGATTCACCTAATAGGCATTTATTAAACAGGAGAGTTATAATTCCAGTAATTTTATAGGGCCAGCTTGGATCATTTCGATTGGTATGTACCCTTGACTATACTGTATTTAACGAGTCGAGTCAGTAAAATCTGCAACCCATATTGCATATTTCATCAGTGACTAGATCACTAACGTAACCTTATAATAAAATCAGATCAAAGAACTATCCAGATCCACAGAGTCGAGTCAGTAGAAATAAACAGAACCTTGTTTACGAGTTGAATTACCTGCCAATTTGTGTAAATCGGCATTTGTATTTAAACTTTTTTATTGCTATTTACCTCTAAAAGTCAAATCAAGCGCCACAAATAACATTCAGAGAATATTTAAATGTAATAACAGCGATGTAACTAAAATTTATGTAACATAACCTTTATCTAATTCCGTTTTGAAAAGTTGAATTTTACCTAACCTTTTGACGTTATGAAACGTCACTTTTTACCTAATCGAGTGTTGTAAAGATTTTTACGTAACTGAGTTACGTAATAGTAATTTACGATACTAGTAACGTTATGAAGCATTTTACATTACGAGAGAAAAGTTTGAAAGAACGAGCGACGAAGGAGCGAGTTCTTTTAAATCTCGAGTAATGTAACAGCAAATAACGTTACGCGTGTCGTAACACGGTTTACATCATCCTATAATAATTTTTTTCAAAAAATAAAAAATTATTTTCAGTGACAGTTCAATGACAGTTCAATGACAATTCATAAATAGTAACGTAAAACAGCCATAACAGCACGTTATAAGCTTTACAGCACTAGTGCTGTTAAATGTATCATAACATAACTCGTTGCTAAGGAGTTATTACCATGATAACGTTATAGGATGATGTAATAGTTATTTACGATATGAGTATCGTAACAACTCGTATTACGATACGAGATGGAAAGTTTGTCAAACGAGACCGCAGGTCGAGTTTGACAAATCCATTGAGGATCGTAATACGAGGTTACGATATGAATATAGTACAAAGCTTTATCTACTTTCATGAAATTAGCAAAAAAAAAATTAAATATTTGTCTATAATTAATTGCCTGATGCAAAAGTTGACTGTTCCAATTTTCATTGAAATCTAATACGTTAAGGCTTGATTTTTTGTTTATTTGGTGTTGGTTGCTGTCAGTTTGAATGAAAATTGGAACAGTCAACTTTTGCATAAGGTAATTAATTATTGGCAAATATTTATTTTTTTTTGCTAATTTCATGAAAGTAGATAAAGCTTTGTAGTATATTCATATCGTAAAAATCGTAAAAAGTGCATAATAAATGTTTATAACAAATAAAATAACCATGAATTCTCTTGTCAATCTGTCATTTTTATGTCAAAAGTTATTACGATACTAGTGCTGTAATATATTTCATTACAACACGATTTTTCGTTTCGAAATATTGATATTACGAAACGAAAGTAGATAAAGAATATTACACAACCCAATTTTAAACCAAATGCCGCTCAGATGCCTACTATAATAATAAATAAAATAATTTATTGCTTGTCAAATATTGACAACGAATTATTATTTAGAACGTGGAAGAGTGAAATTACGAAATTAGATAAAATTTTGTACGTAATACGTTATGAAAAGCGATGTTGTTTGACTCACGTAATTTGCAAAACTCGCTATCGCTCGTTTTGGCAAACTTACGACTCGTCAAACAATATCGCTCTTTTCATAACTGATTACGTAAATAACTATTACATTATGACAGGAAAAAGGCAAACTAATGGTCGCGTTGATTTATACTTTAGAAAAAATCATATCTATTTGTCTAGGAAATATGTGATGTGGGTTGCAGATTTTACTGACTCGACTCGGTAAATACGGTATAGGAGCTTTGTCATTTTTCATTGTATTAAGTGTCTTGGTTACCTCTGTTACATCAATTTCTCTAGGAGTTTCCTGAAATCCTGCCGTCATCTACCATGTGTTCATTGTCTCCCAAGAATTCGTTCCTGTTCTCCGTTATAAGCTTTTTGCAGTAAATTGTACCAGCTTATACTCTTCTTACATGCTGAGAAAACTCAAAAAAGAATATCAAAAATAGGAACTTGAAATAAATCTGACGAAAACCGAATACCTGATTGTACGAGAGCAGGGAAGAGATCTTAATGTAGGAAACGATATAATCAAAAATTGTAAGGATTTCAAGTATTTAGGAGTAACACTTTCGGAGACCGACAAAAGTAACAAAGATGTTATTAACAAAGCGAACCAGGAAAGACGGATACTTAGGCAGTTGAATTCGATCTTATCGAGAAAAAATGTGACCAATAAGAACAAGAAGCCAATTTACAAAACAATTGTCGAGAGTATTTGTGGGTACGGCTGCGACACATGAGAACTGAACAAGAGGGATAAACTGAAATCGTGTGCAATAGAAATGGACTTTTGGCGAAGGTGTTGTGGCGTATCTAGGCTTTAATATATTAGAAATGAAACAATAAGACACCAGATGAACGTTCAGAGCTCCAAAAATGATAGAAACCAAGCGGTTAATATGATACGGGTATATGCAGCGTATGCCTGAAAACCGGTGGCCTAAGAAAATTGTAAATTGGGTCCCTCCAGAAAGAGTAAAAACAGAACGACCTCCACCAAGAAGCTGGAGAAAGGATATACACGAAAGAATGATGACAAGAGGCCTCCAAGAAGAGGAATGGTGTGATGGACACGCCTGACGAATGGGAAGCAAGGAACGGTCCCGACCGTAGAAATATACTGGCATTATACACAGCGTGGGTTGGGGACATATTTTACCAGCATTGACTACATCAAAAATGGGGAAGATTTTTTATATAACATTTTTCTCTTAAAAGGCCAAATTAAAAAGTTACGGCCCTGTAAAGCAAAAATAAAAAAATATATTTTTTTGAATATGTTAAAAACCATCGGAGATTTATTTGTAATTTTTACACACCTCATAATTTGATAGTACTAAAAAAGCTTTAATTTGATCAATAGTTAGGGGTAGATTAAGAACACTTTTAATTAAGAAAAAATATGAATGCCAAGTTGTTTTTAAAGACCCTGTGCCGTATTATGAAAGGAAAATTAATTTGACGTAAAAAGGTTCTCTTGCCATTTTTAGCTCAATAAAGTCGTTTTTGAGATAAAGTAACACCAAAGCAATTGTACAATATAACGCAGTAAAAATAGCAATAACACACTGGAAGATATTTTTGAGTATATCTCAAAAACGACTTTTAAATAAACCTAATAAAACCGAAGATGATAGGTCTTTTTTCTATCTTTACTGGAATTGGAAATGTGATTTTTAGTACAATAATCAATTAACTGTTTTACAATAATTGCATGAAGAAGTGAACATCCAGGGATATTTCCTCAGGTTCCTCTTAGATCTAGCGGCCAGCATCTTTTGAATCTTCTGTTTTGTCTGGTTAGGGTAATGTTCTAATTTGTTGTGGTGTTTGGTGATGTTTTCTTTAATAATTTCGCGTACATAAGGATTTTAAGATCCATGTGTAGGGAGGACCGAGACTGAGCTACTTAAAGAGATTATGCAAGGTGTCAAATGCAGCACGTATACAAAAATGAAGAGACTGGCTCAGGGAATATTAAAATGGAAGGTTGCTACAAACTAATCCAATATTAACAAACCATTTTCCGGATTGAAACCGTGTCATTGTTGAGACAGAAGGGTTTCGCCTCTGGCTTGGTTGACAAGTTGAGTTACCGTTGCCTTCTACCTCTTGCTAAAAGAGTTTCGCCTCTGGCGTGGTTGACACGTTGAGTTACCGTGCTCTTTTAGTGCTCTCTTTCCTCCTGAAGAAGCTCCTTAAAAAAGTGGGCGAAACGTTGAGTTATTCTGTCTCAACAATGACACAGTTAATACTGACACTGACCGTGGAAGTCTTCGAATTCATTATAATCCAATATTGATTACCTTAGGAGGGAGATGTAGGGTATGGTTCGAGACATACCAGGGTGCATCTGCAATGGCTCCAAGGATTTTGGATTGTGATGTTTGGATGATCGTTGTATTGGACGTGCTAAGGCAACCCCAGAGTTCTATGCCATAAGTCCAAATCGACTTTATAACTGCTTTGTAAATCAACAATTTATTTTCGATTTAAAGAAGAGATTTTCTTCCGATGGGCCAGTGGAGTTCTTTGGTTTTCAGGTGCATTTGTGCTCTTTTTTTAGTAATGTGACGTGTCCAGTTTAATTTGTTGTCAAAAGTTGATCCCAAATATTTGACATGTTCGCTTTGTTGCGAAGCCAGCAGTATTATCCGCAAATGTTCCTATGATTGTTTCTGTGGTTGTGGGTATAGAGGACGTATAGCAGCAGACCTACAATGCATGCTTCCTTGTAGTACCTCGGAAAGTATTAGTAGACGGCTGGAGGTTTCACCATTAAGTTTCACTTCGAACTGGCGTTCATTTAGATAAGATTTAAATAGATTGTAGTGGCTTGCGGGGAGAAATCTTTTTATTTTTCAAAGCATGCCTAGATGGCATACTTTGTCGAAAGCCTGCCTTATGGCAAGCAAAGCGGCTGTGCAGTAGTGTCGATTTTCTAATGAGTGGCTAATTATATTTGCTATAGGGTGGCATTTGTATCGAATGTGCTTGCCGAAACCCAAACTGATGATTTGTAATTCAAGTTTGCGGATTTAGATCGTTGTTTATTCTGTTAAGAATCAGTCTTTCAAGTAACTTTGCAATTGTTGGTAAAAGATTTATGGGACGGTAAGATGTAACATCCAATAGATTTTTCCAGCCTATTATTTGACTAATTTTAAATCAACCAGGCCAATAATCGTGTCTGATTATTGCATTGAATAGGTACAGTGGTTTTACTAAGTAAACCCTTTTTTGGCAGTTCTTTTTTAGCATTTGCATAATAGGTGAAGTCACTAAATTTATTTTGATAAGTGAGCCAGTTAAAGGTTGGATAATCAGAATGTGATCTACGTGCGAAAACGTACGTTGTGCAATGGTGCAACTTATGCTGTTGCCAAAATTTTTGTGGGAAAAGGCCTTATTTAGCATAGAAACTATTTCCTAATGATGCACGAAATGCTCCGATTGTTTCGCTTCGGTGTTTTGTAGATTGTTATTATTTTTTAACCGGTTTTTGTTGCTGGAATTATACATTATATTGCCTTTTCTATTTTAGACTACTAACATATTGAATATTATCCTAAATGTTTCTTCTACTCTATTATGTCATTACCTTAAGTACATCGGGAAGTGTTCTGCATTTACATAATTATATTAATGTTAATGGGCCGTATTCTGATCTTATGTTTAAAGTTGTCTCTAACTAAAGTCGTGTTTAGCGTAAACATAAAACGATATAGCTTTATATAAATTTATATGTGTATAAGAGAGATACACGATGTTTCATGGTAATTAAACATGACGGTAAATTTAAATATGAGATCAGAATACGGGCCATTATGTTTAGCCCAGATCATTGTTGCATCGAAAATTATTCTTTGGTATTGTAGTTCTTTTGTAAAGTGGTAGAATGGGGTAAACAGGGACACCGTTTTAGTTAAGAGTTTAAACAAAAAGTATAAAATATTATTTTTCAAATCCAATTTTGTCACGAAGATTCTATGACAGTCCTTACTTTCAATACTTAATTTTCATTTTTGAATGAATATATTTTTCATATACAAGGTGTTTCAAAAATGGCGGATAAACTCTCTGGCACGAGCTTTCTGGATATTCTGGAGTACTAGAATAATAATAAAAAAATACTTTCTCTTACATTTTTGAAAATAGGAAGTCCAAAGTTTGAATCTTAATACGCTAATATTACAACCACGATCAATTACTTATTTCAAGTAAATTATATATATAATTACATTTCCAACAATGTCTGCTGTATTAACTACAAAAATTTTAAGAAATATTAAAATCAATAATTTTTAAAATACCCTGGCGAGCAAAAAAATCGGGCCAAGTAAAAATTTCGATATATTTTCAGATTTAAGATATTACATATGTACGTTTAAAACTATATTAAACTACCAATAACTATCTGTCTGGTTTGTTAACAACTTAAATAGTGAGCTTTCAGTAAATACTTGTATGAAGCTATTGTTTTTATTTAACGAAAGAAATTCTTAGAGAACTAACAAAAAATTAAAAAGGAAACATAAACGAAATAAGGAAACTTAAAAGTGTTTTCTTGGAGTTTTAATAGGAAGTGTTGCCTCCTCTTGCTCTTATAACTGCTTGCATTCTTGTATTCATTCCTGTAATTATCTTCTCAATGGTTTCTTGTGGGATGTTGTTCCAATCTTCTGCAGTGCTTTTCTAAACTCTTCCAACTTACCAGGTAAGGATATTCGACTTCAAACACGTCTCCCAAGCTCATCCCATACATGCTCTATCGGATTTAAGTCCGGGATAAGAGGAGGCCATTCCATGGCGGTTAGCTCTACTTTATGAAGACACTTGCAACATGTGGCCGAGCGTTATAGAATAAAAGCAATAAAAGCATCGCCTATAAATGGAGCAAACATGGCCACATGTTCTTGGAGGATATCTGTCACATATCGAGCTGCTGTCAATGAACCTCCATCAACGAAGACTAACTCCGTGCGAGCTTCGTAGGAAATACCGGCCCAAACCCTCCCTGAAAACTGACGCGATGAGAGAAATTGTACTGTACGTAAGCGTTCCCCTGGTCTTCGCCACACTCGACCTCGACCATCAGCACCTTATAAACAAAATCTTGGCTCATCTGTAAAGGGTTCAACGCGCCTTGCTCCCCCGTCCAATTGTTGTGGAAACGAGAAAAATTAAGCCTGCCTACTCGATGAGTTCTGTGAAGTTTATACCCTGTGGCGCGTCTGTATGCCTTTAAATTAACTTCTCGAAGTCTCCTTCTTACTATCCACTCGCTGATATTGGTACCACGTACTTCCAACAGACTACTTTTTACCCTAACTGTAGTAGTATGCCTGTTTCTTAATACTGAGGAAACAATAAAATGGTCATTCCGCTCTGAGGTAGCCCTTCTTGGTCTCGATTCTGGCCTTCTTCCAAGTAAACCCGTCTCCTGATAGCGTTGCCACACTCGTTAAACACTAGAGCGGCTGATTCCTAAAGCTACTGCAACATAACGCTGACTTTGTCCATCTTCAATCAGAGCAATAATTTGAGCTACATGTGTCGTTCGATGGCCAATTTTACAGAAATTTATTAGTAATACTAATAAACGCCAAATTTAAATAATGATAAGTATCGCAATAATCAAAATTAACTCAAAGAACTGATAAAAATAACAAATATGAATTCAAATAAACCACTCAAAATGAACATCGATGCACTTAAGTTTAAATTATTTGACAAATAAAATATTTTTTTTATTATTTCACATGTTACTAACCTACTACATAAATGCTGAATAGTTATAAACAGTTTCAAACAAATACAGTGCACTACGTTTGATAATATTGAAGTAGCCGGTTTTTTTTGCTCGCCAGTGTATGTACAAAATACTAAAAATTTCATTTGGTAACAAAGCATTTGATTTTTGAGACTTGATGTAAAATTTAATTTGAGTAAAACATTATATCCTTGGAAACACATGATAAACACCTTTGAATATAAAACTACAGGGATGAGTGTAGCGCTCTAGTAGCTATACAAAAAGTGCGACGGAAGTCGTCATTTTGAGCACCCATGTATGACTCATTTATAGTCAATTCGAGGTTATAATTTGAATATCA
Source organism: Melanotus villosus (assembly GCA_963082815.1). NCBI lineage: Eukaryota > Metazoa > Arthropoda > Insecta > Coleoptera > Elateridae > Melanotus > Melanotus villosus. The sequence continues at coordinate 30,148,861 of OY720424.1, forward strand.
ATGTCAAGAGAGTGAATATTATAGGCGTCACATACATATTTTATATAGATTAGAACTTTGCAAAATATATATTTAAAAAACTGTTTTAACCGTCAGTATTATAATATTTTATTTCTTGTAGCTTCTAATTTTTGTTCGTTCATACTTTTACTACATTTTTTGTCAGTTTACGTCTTTGGATATTTTATATTCAAAGGTTTACGTATCCCGTATCCATTCTAGTAGGTACGCCACTGACATACCGGAAATATTCAGCCGCCATCTGCATCACCCATCTTGGTCTAGCGTATGTTTTGTGTAGCCTCCTTCCTGTAGTTTTATATTCAAAGGTAAACACCAGTTTATTACTTTTACTTAATAAAGAACGTTGTCAGATTTATTGATCTTTAAACCGCTATATTTTCAAAAATATTGCCTAATGAATTTTTTTTATTACTTTTTCGTACTCAGGGAGTATCGCGAAACAGCGTGCCACAGAGTTTATCCGCCATTTTTTAAACAATAAATATAAAATTTCAAAAACTAATTTTTGAAATTTTATATTTTATTTAAAAAAATGTTATTGTTCCTTTTCACCTGAGAATGGAGTGAAAATAGACAGAGGTCATCCTTCCATGTTTATTCCATTTAAAACTAGTAGATTTTTAGGAATGCGAAAAAATATTTTAAAATGTAAGGATAATACTTAATCCCTATTTCTTTTAAGTAGATATCTAACTTTTTTCTGCAACCATGTACGATATTTCCCCATTTTGAACAGCCTCAATAGCGACAAACATTTGTATTTGATCGTGTTTTTTGTATAATATTTTACATTTGGGTTCATGTTGCCTCAATAATTAGTCGAAAATTTCAGAAATTTGCTTTTATTCTATTGGTTAAATGCTTTTACCTGTACTGTAGTTATCCAACTACATTCCTCAAACAGTGTAACTTCTGTTTCCCCTCCTCGTTCCAAGTCTATGGTAAAGGGTTTCTCCGACAATTTCAGTAATGTTTTTCTAATATGACCTCGCTTTTGAAGAAAAACACTGATCTTTGCTACAGCTATGTTAAAAATGAAATTTATTAAACACAAAAAATGATATCAAAATTCTTCTAACTAGAGAAAAGCTATAATATAAGGTTAATATTAAAAGGAGAATGAAAATCGTAATCTAGAAAGTGCTGTTTTTTTAAATTAAAATTTATAAGCTTCAATGTTTAAATTAGTTATAATTTGAAAGGTAAGATTTTTAATACGAAACTTTTACAATGAAAACTTAAAAATGCCAAACTTTACAGGGAAAAAACCTGGATGTAAGATTTTTGCCCTAAAATTTTAGTGAAAATTCTCGCGATGAGATAAACAGAATTTTAGAAAATTAAAATTTTAAAATTAAATAAAAAATTATAAAAGTGCGATTCCCATCTAGAACCCACTATGCAAAAAAAAAAAAACTAAACTGAACGAGTCAAATCGTATTTCCTGTAAAGGCCTTAAGCCTTTGATAGTAAAGCTTCCAATTTCTGTTGTATAATATACAGTGTCTGCCAAAAAGTTTGCACCGTATGGTTTTTTTTAAACGGGTTTCAGCATTAGTTTCAGCATTTTAAAACGTTTTTACAAAACAGGATAATCGTGGACTGTTTTCAGTAATTCTGAACCCTTACTGTGGAATTTTGCACGATAATGGGCTTAAATATTAAAGAAACGATTGTTCATTTAAATCAAATTTAGATCACTAAATAAAACATACACAAAAAACATTAAATGTTACATATTTTTGGAAAAAAATGAAAAAACTAAAACATTTAAATTTTCAAGCCAAACTTCACATTTACATTTTTAATGCAATTACAAACAACTTTTCCTTATGGTACTTTTCCATATTTTGATGAATAAGGGCTTTTCAGGCCATTTTAAAATTTCTAATGACATTTTGGATGTGTCATAGTCGTGACATGACAAATATTTTTGGCAATTTTATGGTTATTAATCATGCTGAAACTAATGCTGAAACCCGTTTAAAAAAAAACAATTGAATAAAAAAGGTTTCCATACGGTGCAGACTTTTTGGCGGACACTGTATAAAATTATATACTTTTGATAATATTTCATATCATTTCAATTATTGTTATTATTTACTTACCTAAGTATACCCCAAAGAGACAATAAGTGGTATCAAAGTCAACTTCATCAGAATGCAGCAAAGCTCCAGTTAATTGAACAAAAGGATAAGTGTAAAGCAGAAAACGTATCACCATGGAATACATTTTGTATTTAAAATTACCACTTTCGTCCAAAGCCAAACCAGAGATTCTTAACAATAAAATTTCTTTGTGCAAGAACTTCTCGAGTATATTTTGTGATGTTACTTCCATTGCTCCTAAGTTGACGGCCGTTCAGATCGTTCTGTTTAACTATTCAAATGGTACAGTGTTTTATTGAGTACTTCGCAATTGATTTAAAAAAGGAATAATTATGATAATTAGTACAGCCATGTTGAAAATCTATTACGTTTTGTTTTTTTTTTTAACCAATTATAAAGTTTTAATTTAGCCCCTCTTGCCTCCACTACTTAAAACAAACCCTTATGACTGACTAAAACGGTTTTGCTTTAAATAATATAGGATATTCTTACTGGCCTAGTAACTTTTAAAAACTAAATTAGAGCTTGGATTTTTTGTGGAAAGCTACACGCTTTATAATTAATACATTTGGGAGATGTGTGTTAGTTGTACACATTGTTTTAGAATAATTCATGTTGATTTATTTCACAAACCAAAGGACAATATTTGAACTGACTTTTCTTAATTTTTAACCTAAAATAAAATTCTTGCCACTATCTACGAGTATTATATGGCAGTTTTGAATTGTGATCAGTTTGAAAATGAGGAAAGCTTATAAAACTGTGGAATCAAAAACTGAAGAAAAAAATAAGCATTAGAACTTTTAATTTATGACTATTCTGCAAAATCTTAAATTCGTTTAAAGTCCTTATTCGAGCCTTTCATTTGAAGCGAAATTCAAATTTCAGATTTTGAATTTGAGATCGATTCATTAAATGCCAAATCCTTAACTTTTTAAGTCCTTAAAGTGTAGTTTCAACTAAAAATTTCTTTTCGGTGCAAATGGCTCTAAGAGTGATTAAAACTGGCCGTTGGTGTAAAATTTAAGCTTATTTTTAAAATATTTGTATGTTTTTGGTAATTTTAAGCTGAAAATAAGACGTGATTTTTAGATTAACATTCATGTATAAACCTAAGAAGACCTTAAAACAGGACTGAAATTGTAAGGTAGTAATTAATGGGATTCAAAAATATCAAACTTTGTTTTTCTATTAGTAATTGAAATTTGAATGCTAGGATTTTGATATATGTATAATTGGTGGTGGTGAAAGTTGAGGACATATTTTACCAGAATTAACTACGTAAAAAATAGTGGAGATTTTTGAAATAAAATTTTTTCCTAATTTAGTCAATGGCGTAGTTAGGGGGGGTTAAGGACATTTTGAATTAAGAACCTTAAGAAAGTCGTTTTTGAGATGTACTCAAAAATATCTTCCAGTGTGGTATTGCTATTTGTATTGCGCAATTGCTTTGTTATCACGTTATCACAAATAACTTTATCTCAAAAACGTCAAGAGAACTTTTCTTTCATAATATGGTACAGGGTGTTTGAAAAAGGTTGCGTTCATATTTTTTCTTAATTAAAAATGTCCTTAATCCCCCCTAACTACATCACTGATCAAATTAAAACTTTCTTATTATTATTAAGCTATCAAATTATGACCTTGGTAAGCCCTGATTTATCCTGTAAAAATTAAAAATAAATCTCCGATGGTTTCTAAAATACAGGGCCGTAACTTTTAATTTGGCCTTTTAGGGAAAAATATTATTTAAAAAAATCTTCACTATTTTTTATGTAGTTAATGCTGGTAAAGTAGGTATGTCTCCAACTTTCACGACCACTATGTACATTGAAAATATAGTCATACGATTGGAATCATAATTTCAGATTAGGTTTTTAAGAAATTCAAGCTAGAGAAACCTAAAGTTTGCGAATTTGGAAAGCTTTATCTCTGCTGCTTTAGATATTAAAATTTTCTTTCTACACTTTTATGAATGGTCTCTTTTTTTGTGATTTTATATAAATTTTTTGTAAGTAATAACAATGAGCTCGAACAGTTTTTATTTAACTTCAGTTTAAAACTTTAATTTAAAAAAATCTTTATTGAAAACAAAACCACTAATATAAATAATTACCGTGTGAAGAAAAACATTTGATAGAGTTTTCTTACATAATTGCTGTCTATTATTTCAAGAACTGATAATCGATACCAATAAACCAATTTGGTAATTAACGACAATTATTTCTTTCGTTTGCTTGATATTTTAAAATAAAATTAGTTCTAATAACTTATTCGTGATGTGTCCTTTCCAAATTGCACAATCTTATAATTTATTCATTATTAATTGGAGTTTAATGGATGCTAAAGTTAATTTGAGTTAGAAGATCATTCGAGTGGTTCCGAAAGACAACATGTAAGATTAGTCTTAGTGGAAACAGAAGCACTGTATAGTGTATAAAGGATGTATATTGTGAAATCAGTTTAGATTCTCATGAGTTCCTCAACATTGCGGTACTCCAGAATAAAATATTTATTTGTTGGTTCATTTGCTTTGTTTTGGTCTGTATTAACTTCGATTGGCTATTGATTGTAAGTTAGTTACTTCTTGTATAAAAATACATTAATGTATATCAGGTTGGATCTTATACAATTAAAAAATGCTATTTATTTCAGCAGCGTTTATGGTGGTAAATGTGAACGGAAATGTATATTTTTCTGGAAGGTATCATGATATTGTCTTATTGAAAAAAGTGGCTGTTTGCTGGTATAGATTTACAACATCTTGATTACAAAGTTCAATTCGATGATATTCCCGAGGTGCTGATGTTCCTGAATCTTCCTTAAACGACGCTATAAATTTCAGGATTTTTCTTATACCTACTTGTCTTGTACCTTGTATGACATAACAGTAAACGAAGTTTATTGGTTAACCACAAAAACAAACTGTGCTCTATTGAAAGGGGTATCAACATTTAAATTTCCATGTTCTTTAGATGAATTCGTAAAAGTTATATTATTTAAATGCTTGCGTTGCAACTTTCGTAAAAGATCACATCCATAAATAATTGTTATTCAAAACTCGAATCTCGAATATAAACGGATTCAAACTCTGCAATTTCGATTCTTCGAATCCAAGCATGAAAATTACATTTTCAGGTCAATAGGTACTCGAAATTCGAACGCTCAGTCTAAATTTAAAATTCTAGTATTGATGTATGAAATTTAAATTTTAGACTACGACTTCAAGCATATTGCATATTGAAAAAATTAATATAGAAAGTATAACATACTCAAGCATAGAAACCCTATACCAAAACAGACTAAAACAGAAGCTGGAAAACCTAATATAGAAGCGGAATGCTCAGTAGAAGACATATCGAATATGGTAAAATCTGACACTACTCAAGCAGCAGAAGAGGCGTTAGGAACAAGAAAGATTAATAAAAATGCACGTAAGAGAACACCATGGTTTGATGAAAGGGTTAAGACACTGGCAGAAGAGAAAAAACAGCATTCCTCAAATATAAGAAGAGCCAAACACCTGACGAACACGCCATGTATGTGCGCATTAGAAACCGAGTCAACCAGAAAATTAGGAAAGTCAAACATGAAGGATATGGAACATGATATTATACTATATGGTGCACAAAAGAAAATCTGGAAAACCTTACGTACCTAACCAGAAGAAAGAAGTTAGAGTGAATACATACAAATCAACAACATACAGGAGCACCAATGGGTTCAATATTTCCAAACTTTATTTACAAACCCAATAGCAGGAAGATAACCATACCCTAGAACAGATAAGTTTCACAAACAGCAACTCAGGGACAATTACAATTGACGAAACAATGCAAGCAATAGCAAACTTAAAAAATAGAAAGTCTCCTGGACCTGACGGAATTTACAATTGAAGTATGGTGGTGAGACATTGATTATGAAATTACACAGGTTGTTCAAAGCGATACTGTCAGAAGGAAAAGTACCAAAAGTTCCAGTTTCAACTGGAAAGAAAGTATGATAATACCCATTTTTAAAAAAGGGGACAAATAAATATTAGATAATTACAGAGGAATTGCACTTCTTAACTCAACGATTAAACTACTTACCTCCATAATAAATACAAAATTGCAAGACAATATTGGGATCGAAGAGGAACAACAAGGATTCAGGAAGAATAGAGGCACAGTAGATGCAATTTTCGTGCTCCAGCAAATGATTGAGAAAGCCATACAGTACCATAATCCAGTATATCTATGCTTCGTAGATCTCACGAAAGCATTTGATCGAATAAGAGAGAAAGATATAACAGACATCTTAAATGAGGAAAATATACAGCAAGAATTGATCAAACTAATAAATGAAATAAACACTAACAACACCACGAAGATAATTACAAATAGTGGAATGACGAAGTCCATTGAGTCAATACAGGTATACGATAAAGAGATTCACTTAGTCCCTTCCTGTTTAATTTAGTAATGGCTAAACTGATCAAATCAATGCGAGACAAAGACGGATATCGTATGGGAAATAAGAACGTCAGTATAATATGCTATGCAGATGACGCCGTATTAGTGGCCAATAGTCAGAATAACCTGCAAAGATTGTTGTTTTAGTTTAGCAACACCGGTAAGCTATATAACATGGAGGTCTCAACAAAGAAGACGAAAACAATGGTAATTGCCAAACAACCAATCCGTTGCAAATTAGAAGTGGCGGGGAAAATTATAATTAAATTTAATTATTTGGGTACCGTAATAACCAGTAGCAGAGATCTAATTGGAGAAATCCAACAACAAACGCAAAGAGCCGCACAAGCAGCTGGAAGTCTGAGAACTATGGTATGGCGCAATAAGTTCATGAGAATTGACACCAAAGTAAAGAAGTAAAGCTACATAAAACAATGGTTCGCCCAGTTCTTACATACGCTACTGAAACAAGAGCGGAAACAAAGAAAACAAAACAGAAAGTGAAAACTGTAAAAATGAAAATACTATGTTCAATTCAAGGACTAACACTGCGAGCTGCGAGATAGAAATATAAATGATGACATAAGACAACGATGCGGTATCACAGACGTAGTAAAATGGATGAAACAGTGAAAGTAGAAGTGGTATGAACACGTGGACCACATGGACGAAGAGAGACTGGCCAACATCTGTAGAAATATACGACCAACAGGGAAACGACCTCCAGGATAACCTCCCCCCCCCTTCCCAGTCGAATAACTAGGCAGGACAAACAGGAATTAATTCCTAGTCGATCGCAGAAGAAGAAGAAGAAGAAGAAGAAGAAGAACACTTCAAACAACGTGAATTTTATATTCTATTCTGATTTTAAATACAATCTAAATAGAGATTCTTATTTGGAATCGATGTTCAGATTCAAAATGCAATTTTCAAATTTAAAATTTTGAACTTCAATTTTTTATCTCTATTCAAAGTTCAAGTTGAGAAATCGAGTCTAAATTTGGAAAACCTTCCGATTTGAATCCCTGAATTCAAACATGAGTTATGTATCTTCGAAATTATGTTCGAGATTCAAACCTTCAAATCTGAATTCATAATTCGAATATTAATTGATACATGGGATTTTGGACTATAACTTCATATGCATAAGAATTATTAAAATGTTAGATTAAATATAAGTGCAATTCAGCTTTTATAGATATTTATATTAGAAATATATATTGAGATGTTATTTTCTGTATGTTTTCTTAATAGGGTAGATTTTGATTTTTTTAAATGTAGTTAATGTAATTTAATAAACACCTTTTATAAAGAAATAATGTAAACTTTACGATGTAAATATGTAAATAGTTTAGTGTAATTTATTAATTTGTTTGAAATAGTTAATACAAGTGGTTTATAAAGAGATATTGATGACTAGATTAATGATAATTTGTGATATTTAATTTAAATAATTTAATAGAGTGTTGTAATTAAGATATCCTAGGAGATAAAAAAAAAATTAGAAGGTTGATAAACAACGAGGTTTTTCAGTTTTCTAAAAAAATATCAGCTTAAAAGTTCAATTAACTTTGTAAAAGAATACAATTAATGAAATAACTAACATTGACTAATTACAATTGAAGTTGTATAATTTGGAGTTGTTGGAAATAAATAATTTCAAGTTAAATATCTGGAATTTAATTACTGATATTACATGAAAAAGACACAGGAGTAGCTAAGTGGAACAGACATCAATTTGGAAGTGAAGAAAAGAAGTGGTGTAGTACAGCAACAGATAGTCAAAACTAGGGATTGAGTAGAAAAGACACAGGAGTAGCTAAGTAGAGCAGATAGGTATCCAGTTGGAAGTTAAGAAAAGAAATGGTGTAGTACTGAATGTGTTAGTAACAGGTATTTTGAACAAAGTAGTATTTTGATATTAATTTTAAAATTGTTATTACTGAATGTAAAAAGGTTTGCATTATTTTTTTTTTCTTAAGTTTGTTAGTTAATATTCTTTATTTATTCAAAATAAGGAATAAATAAACACGATCCCCTTTAACGCCTTGATTTTAAAGAGTCTCTAAATTTGAATATCAATAAAAATATAGACTAGTTTAACCGGAGTAAAAGAATGTGTATGATGTGTTTCCGTTATGATTATTAAATAACTAACAAAGATTGCAAAAGGATACATTTCATAACAATATATTCAGTTTAAACAGGCCATTGAGGCACATAGCTTGTCGAGGAGGATACACCGGGCGTATACAGCCAAGCCTGGTTCGGGTCACCCGTCCGAGTTCTGACCATTGGCACCGATGCAGAAATGCATGCCTTAAATAATATTTGAGGGGAATTTAGTCCTTTCAGTTCAATTCGAATTTTAAATTGGAAAATTGAGCCCAACTTCGAACCGTCAGTTTAGAATTCGAATCTGAACTGAAAACATGGAAAGGAGTTACCATTTTCGAGATTCGAAACTGAAATCCGTTTCGGAGACTTAAATGTTTCTTTTTATTTTAGTGAAAATTCGCTTCTTAGTCGGAAAATTAGAAGGTTAGATTCAGATTCAGATGCAACTTACTAATACTTAGGCGTTTTGAAATTCCTGCCAGAATGTAGGAATCTGAACGTTTGACATCCATAAAATTTGCTAGAATTTCTGTATTACCTTTAAAAAAGTCTATTTTCCTATTCGTAACTACTTTTCAAAAAAGTAATGAATGATTTACGCTAGTATTAGTCCAGTCAACGAACGCTTAATAGGGGGGTGTAAAATGCATGGAGGGTGTCACAATTTTTGACTTCAGGGCTTTGTTTGGAGTCGTTAGGAGGTAAACATACTAAAAGTCCCCGGACATAGGAGGTGAGCGGGGTGCAGGGGGGGACCGAGAAGATCCCATTTGTAGGTTTTTTGCTTATATCTTGAATAAGGTGCGTCTTAGCGAAAAAGTTATTATATACAAAATCAAAGGTGTCAAAATTTCACACATTTTTGGCTGGTAAAGTTTTTTTATATCTCCAGCCGTTTATGCGATATCCGCTATCAAAAATCGCTAATTTTCGAAAAAAAAATATAAAAAGTATCTACCATTTTGAAGGAAATTTAATCCTGTACAACTTCTTTTGTGGGAATTTTTCTGTAAACCGAAGAGATGAGGTGCTAGAGAGAAAAGTTTAACGAAAAACGGGAGGCAAAATATTTTCTTGCGAATATTAACGATTTTTGCTAGCGGATTTCTCATAAACGGTTGGAGATAGAAAAAAACTTAAACAAGCAAAAATGTAGGAAATTTTATCAGCTTTGATTTTGTATATAATGACTTTTTTTCTAAGATGCACCATCTTCTAGATATAAGCAAAAAAACAAAAACAGAGACCTTCTCAGTCCCCCCCTGCACCCCGCTCACCACCTATGTCCGGGGACTTTTAGTATGTTTACCTCCTAACGACTCCACACAAAACCCTGAAGTCAAAAATTGTGACACCCTCCATGCATTCTACAATCCCTTTATTGACTGGACTATATTGTAAATATTCTAAAATAAGGGATAAAAAAATGAGGTAATAACAGCAAACAAATATTTTCATCTATTTTTGAATACAATGATTGGTATCCATTATTACAAAATAAAGTGCATTCTGAAGGCTATATCGGAGGAAGAGTAAACCGTCGAGAAGCCTCTTAATACAAGAAAGTGGATGGCAATGTTCCACCGTTACTCTTTCCTAATTTTGAATAAGACGTGCTTATTTTCTTTGCTCAGAGTATAATATTTATCTTTTAACTATGTAAAGCACAAGTTAGGAGCAACTCGAATGGTGTTTAGAAAGAGTTTCAAATATAGAAGAATGTTTGCCATTTGCCGTTCTACAGACTTCTTTCTATTCATAACTTCTTACACATTTTACATATTAGTGAGGAAAATAGTGTTTGTAAGATCATAAACATACATAAAGTTTAACATTTTTAAAGTTTTCAGGTATATAACTTGTTTGGTGTGTTTTTTATAAACACTCCATTATTGCTTCCGTGTTTATTTATTATTAATTATAACAAAACAGAGTATGCTAAAATTTGTTTGAAGAATCTTTACAAGCTTTCATTTCCTTTGATATTTCTTAGAAGCATAAAAGACGAATAAGCAGCTCGCATTATCTAAAACATAAGAAAAAAATAATTAGGAAGAAGAAACAATTAATAAACATATTGGTATTTTATGCACTTAGTTGCCAAATGTGTATTTTTTAGTAATCGTAGAACTTGTCCAACTAGGCTTATGGAATTTTGTACACCCTTTCTGAAAATTTCGTGTAGAACCAGAAAATGAAATACAAATTTTGAAATTTTGAAAAGATCAATGTGACTTTCAAATTTTGAGACACATTTAACCCATGTTTTATAACAGTAAACGATGAACCCCATTTCAACTTTTTTACATTAATCGAAAATTACAAAAAATAATTTTAGATGTTTGTAAATTCATAAATTTAACGTTAAAGTAAAACTGGCGAAGGCATCAGAAAATTAAAGATTGAATAAATGAAGGTAATAATTGTCAAATAAAATTAATTTTAATTTTAACACAAACAATATAAAAACAAAACAAATTAAATAAGCTAAATTAATTGAGCAAGTGAGCAAAACATCAGAATAATATAAAGTAAAAAATATTTACCCCCACAAACGTCGGCAACCTAATATCTGTCAACTTTGCAGCTGTAATTTTAATAGGCGATTGACTTCTTTGTATAATTAATACCAATCCTCTCTGAAATCGAACGTCAGTTCCAACCAAGTTCGTTTTATAGGCAGCATCTGCAACCACTTGACTTTCATAACTTACTTGTTCTCCCCAAAAGCACAATATTGCAACTTGCAGACAATAAATTATGATTTCAATTACATTGGGTATCACATCTGGGTTGTTTATGGGAATCTGAATATTAGATAAGATGGTCGTTACATCGTTGCATAGAAATAAATAAATTTTCTACTACAAAGTTTAATACTTTATCATATTCCTGCACCTTACACATTAAAATTTTAAGAAGTTCTAGAAACTTTAAATACTTCTTGTATATTTACATGTTTTAAACTAAGTGGAAAAACCTGCAGTTTCGAGAACATCTTTGAAAACAGCTGCATTTATATTGTTCTCAGAATAATTGTTAATAAATTTTTATTTCGTTTACAATTAAAACAAAAGGCGATTTAAAACTGGGTTGTAATCTTTTCTGAAGGTTTGTTGTGGCGAGTTTGACAGCTGTAATCTACTGATTTTAAACTGTAAATAAATTTCGACAAATTTAAAATCGCAGTTTAAAACACCAAAGATATCTTTTATTTGCCAGCTTGGGTGGCGTACAGGAATGGAAGGTTGCTTAGCGAATCAATCAAGTTTCGCGTTCAGTCCTCGCCGAGATCCGAAAAAATCTGGAACTTTTAGGATACAAGCTAAAACCATACCAATGCCATGTTTGATACATTAAAGGTCTTTTACGTGGGTAGAAGTCCTTTGGATTCGAAAAAAATCTAGTCTGGCAGTGTTACTAGCTGTAGCATACAACGTGCGTTAAGATACTTGGCACCCGCACACTTAGAGCTCGCCTAATCGATAAACAAACTAACAAACTTCCTTTTCTATAAACAATGCGGACAATATTCACAACACACGAGTCTGTACTAAAAACCGAGTAATACAGTTTTATACCAATGCCTACCTATAATACCAAACAATTACAGAAAATGCGTTTACAGGTATCCAGTGGGAATTCGCTTAAACCTATTGTGTCTATTCAGTTCACCAGAGTTGGAAAATTTCGCTTCACTAAACATAATTTAACCAGCTCATTCCTTGGTTTCAAAGCAACTGGCAAATTTTCTTTTGGAAACATCATTGCCATCTAGGGTTTGAAGCGTTGTAAGATAGTGGCGAAACGAATTTGCCTTCAAAATTCTTCTTCAAGAAGTTCTGCTAATCTCCAAGTTCCTGGTTAAGGATTTGCAGGCTAACATAAGGATCTTCATCGACTTCTTGTGAAACTCCAACTTAGTTAACAGCGTTAAAAACAAGTAATTCGCCCATGGTAGTTTGGAGATCTTCTGCAGCAGTGTTTATATTTTTATTTTGTGTAATAATCGTTGCATCGCTTGTGTATATCATCATCATTTTAGCGTTGATATGTCCGTTCTTGCTAACTAAAAGCGTGAGCGTCTTCTGCATCCGTTGTCTACTTGCGATCTTTTTCATGTCGCCGGCCCATCTCGTTGGTGGTCTTCCTTGAAGAGGCTTTAAGGATCTAAGTCGCCACTGCAGAATTTTCTTTGTCCCGCTATCCTTTCAATGACGTCTTTTGCTTTCGTTATATCGCGCATCCATTTGTTTCTCTTTTTATCTGCGAATTTTATTCCTAGCAAGCGCCTCTTCATTGATCTTTAGGCAGTTCTGAATTTCATTGTAGTTTTCTTTGTAAACATCATTTGTTTCTGTAACATATGCAAAAACAGCGGAGACACATTGATCAACGCTATACCTGTAAGGTACAACGGAACATCACATTTAAACACATGTTTGAGCCCACCAAACGCTACCCATGCCATGGCTATGCGCCCTCTGCGGTTTGGTTATATTTTGTGCCCACTCATTCTACTGGGCTCTGTACATTTTGGATAGAAAGGTTTGTCATAATTTTTGTCTTGTTCATGTTCCTCTTCAATCCAATTTTAGCGGGCTTTACTTTACTTTATGTCTTTAAAACTCAGCACTAAGTCATCTGCAAATCTCAGATGATTGAGACAATCTCCATCTATACCCTGCCCCTTATCCTGTTAGTTCTTTGAAGACGGTCTCAACATGCCAACGTAAACAGATTTGGAGAAATTGTCTTCTTGTCTGGCTCCTCGATTGATTCCGATTTTTTCAGACACTGTGTTTATTTGAATGGTTGCAATTGCTTGTGATCACTTATGTGTATCTCTCCTCTACTCTAAAATATTTCGAACTCCACAGCTCTACACAGTCAAAGGCTTTCTCAAATCTATAAAAGCCAGTGCGAGTAGTTTCTTATATTTATTACACTTTTCAGTAACTGTCTTTAGTGTTTGCAGATGATCATTTGTGCTAATCCCTACTTCAATCTAGCTTGTTCTTTAGGCTGATATGCACCCAATTTAGATGTTAATCAATTAACAACAATCTTTGTGAACAATTTTTATTTGGTAGAATTTTGATATATTTTGCTACCTCTGTTGTTGTTTAACTTACTGGACTGTGTCTATATTGTACATAACCACTTATATATGACAACACTTCAGGCATATGGCTTGAATTCTCTTCTCCCTCTCTGTTCGGCACTAGATTTTGCCAATTCCATGTGTTCCTTTATATCTTCCTCGCCACACTCCCACCATGTTTTCCTTAGTCTTCGCCTTCTACTTGTACCTCTTACATCTAAGCTAAATATTTTTTTAGGTAGCTCATTATCTCTCATTCTATAAATGTGACATTGCCATCTTAATTTGCATTGTCGAACCTTCACTCTTATGTTGTTTTCCTGAAATAATTCTGCAAGCTCTACAATTGTTTTTCTTCTCCGGCTTCTATTTTCTTTTATGCCGCCAAAGATGTACCTGAGTATTCTCCTTTCCCATACCTCCAGATACTTGACACTTTCCGTCGTTAGCACTCACGATTCGCACGGAAACATCACTATTGTGCATATCGCCGTTTTATAGGGTTGCTAGTTTGAAGCTGGACCTAGCAGTAATTCTTCTTAAAAATCTACTCGTATATGACCTGTTATTAACTCCTAAGTATGAGTTCTGTGAGCTTTCTTTGCACGTATGTCGGGTAGGAGGCTATCCATACCCACCAAAGAAGCTAAAAACATTAACTGGCAGTGTTGCGAGGTTAACGGTTATCAAAGATGTTAGTATAATAACCGGGTCTCCAGCGGTTCCAGCCCGGGATGCCTGCGTGAGAGACTGATGCTTTTACATGTGGCTAACCGCTCCTATATCCAAAGAGGTAACTTCCAGGTTTTGATTTTCTCTCACTTTGTTGCTTAAAATCATATAGCTTGATTTGTCATCATTTATTTCTAGCCCGGCTACCCGTGCTTGCTTTTTAAATTTCTTTGCAATTTCTTTTCTGGTTCTTGAAAGGGGTGCTACATCGTCTGTTTAGTCTGGAGTTTGGTACGAATTCTTTATAATATTATCATTACTTCTTCTAAAAGCCCATTTTAAGAACCCCTTTAAAAAGTGTTGTTGAAGTGGGCCACCTTGTTTCAAACCAGCATTACTTTCGAATTATCTTTGTCCTCCGTATTTCACCATATTTACTGTGTTGTTTATGTCAGCCTTACTAATTCCACTAAGTCATCCGACATCTTCAGCTCCTCCATTGCTTTATACACTTTACTTCTTCTCATTTTATCGTATACTTGGCTGAAGTTTAGAAACATTGCATATATTTCTTCTGCTACATTGTTCATGAATTTGGGGGTTAATACTAAAATATAAACGACCACTGACTTTCCCTTTTTAAAGCCTGCTTGATATTGGCCGATCTCATTCATTTAATAATGGTATAGGCCTTCTCCATACTATTTAGCCAGATCCTGCACTTTTATTGTTTTTCATTTTTTAAGCACTTCCATAAATTCTTCAAAAGTGCGTGGTTATAGTTCACCCTTTTGTTTAAATCTAATCTTAATCGTTCTCCTTCAGCAGCTATTGCGTCTACCATTCGCCTTTCCTATTTTTCAACCTGTTACTTCGCACTCTTGGCAGTACCCTTTCTTCTCTGTTCCTGCAATTTTGTAAAGGATTTTTGTATTTTTGTTTTAGTATGCTTCTTTCCATTTTTTCGTCGCTTCTCTCTTCTTACTTCTACACATATTGTTGGTTTCATATGATTACTGATCATTTTTAGTCGTACTTCTTCCGGTCTTGCATTTTCCTTTTACTCACGCACCAATCTCGTTTCTCTCCTTTATCTTCTTCCTGCAATTTATTTGTACTCTCTTTTATTATTTTTTTTTTAGAAATGTCAATTCGTTCTCCACGATTCCACATTGTTCTTTTACATTTAGTTCTTTCTTAATATTCCCTGCATCTTCATCTCCTTAAAGTGACGTTGCCAGTCTTTCCTGCATACTGAATCCTTTTAGAGGCATGGTCTAACGTTTGCAGTGTTTGTTATTTTAGTTAATTGTAGTAGTGAACACTCTTTTTAAATAATTTTTCAACTTTTTAGATTTTCCTTTGCCACTATTTTTTTGTTAACATTGTTGGAGGAAGTCGCCTTCCTAAAATTACATTTAATAACGTACCGCATTGAGGGGTCTCTCTTCTGTTATTTATTAATTGTAAAACGCTTTCCATGGCTGCTATGCTTTCTAGATTTCGATTTAATAATGGACATATTGATAATTTATTCTTCACTACATTTGTGACTGTTTGTGATGGTGTAAGTGCTGAAACCTACCACTTTCCTTCACCTAAAGCTCCAACCGTCTAAACATTTCTTTAAATGGCCGCCGGATGTACGAGGGCTGTTCTGTAAATTGTTAGTTAGAAGAAAACTACGGAATTTGTAAAGAAAATAATTTTATTGTTTTTCAAAGTATTCCCCCTTAGACATAATACACTTCTTCATTCTTTGAAACCACTTCTCGAAACACGCTGAAAACTCTTTTTTTGGAAGGTCGTCAAGAATTCGCTGAAATTCAGCAACAGCCGCATTGGCGTCAGGAAATCTCTTACCACGCATGAGTTTTTTAATCAGCGGAAGCAAAAACAAATCGTTAGGGGCAAGATCTGGACTGTATGGTGGATGAGTGACCAGTTGGACTCCGGATTCGTGTAAAAAATTTAAAGTTTTTGCGGCCGTATGCGGAGTTGCGTTATCGTGGTGTAACAAAATTCCACGCAAACCAGATCTTGCGCGATCACTACACAATTTCTCGAAGACTTGAGGAAGGCAAACTTCTGTATACCAATCAGCAGTTACAGTTTTACGATCTTCAAGAGGAATTACTGCAACTGGACCACTGTATCTGAAGAAAACGGCAATCATTTTTTTGTTTGCACTTTTACCGCGAATAACTTTTGTTGGCATTTCCTCCTTTTCAAACACCCAAACAGTTGATTGTTGTTTTGTCTCGGGATCATAATTATATATCCACGATTCATCCCCCGTAACGATACTAAATACCTGCTTTGAAGATCCTCCATCGAACTTTTCTAACATAAACCTGCACCAGTCTACCCGTGCTTGTTTTCGTTCGTCGGTTAACAAATGTGGAATCCACCGACTTGCCAGCTTTCTTACACCCAGATGTTTATGTAAAATGATATCTACTGCAGATGATCCAATGCCTAGTTCGTCTTGAATCTCTCTATGAGTGATATTCCGTTTTTCCTTAATCAGCTTTTCGGTTGCAATAATGTTTTCAGCACAAACCGCTACTGCAGGTCGTCCAGGTCTTGGTTCATCTTGTAACGTACTCCTTCCACGTTTAAATTCACGGAACCAGTAACTAATTGTAGATAATGATGGATTATTGTCGCCAAAAGCTGCCATTAAATTTTGGTGACTTTGGTCGTATGTTAAGCCTCGTTTATAATCGTAGAAAATCATAGCCCGAAAAGCATTCCGCGGCACTTCCATAATGCTTAGTAATAATCAAACGAATTATAACAATCAAAAATTAGGATCTCTATATGCTTTAACTTCAACCTTGCAAAATTGCAACTGGAAACTGTCAAAAGAATAAGCTTTCGATTGATGCAAATGTTTTTGTTTTTCTTCGCATCCATGGCCTGCTACTAACAATATACAGAACAGCCCTCGTATTATGAAGTACGAACAAAACTGCTTCAAGTATTATTTTTCGCTAAGTATAATAGTATATTGCGTCATAAGGGAAGATATAGGCATATTTCATCCCGAAGATTTCTGCTGCACGAGCGAACGCCGAGGGATGAAATATGCCGTTAGATTCCCGTAGGGCACAAGTTATTTTTCCGCATCCATGAGAAGTTCGTATTAAATAAAAATAGTTATAATATAATACGTACCTACGTTTTTGACATATAACCTCAAATTACACATGTCAAATTTTCGTATTAAAAATAACTTCTATAATGAATTTATGTAAAAAATAATCGTATTTGCTTGAATTTTAAAAAATAATTACACTTATCAATCACTTAAACGAAGATTTTTGTATAATCAAATAATAATTTTGATTCTAAATTCTATCGGTAGATGTCACGTCGATAGCATGCACGGTAAAAACCTGCAAATTTTCATATCGTCCCGCTTTTCCATATTTACCCGCTATCCGCCATTGTTAACCTCAAATGAGATAAATAATTTGTCAATTACATACCATGGATACGGAAAACATTATTTAACTCTTGCAATAATTATTGACTTTAAGAATATTATTTTAGTCAAATTGTCGCACATAACAATTTTTATTTCATTAAATATTTTCCACAAACTTTGATCTATTTTTCCTAAAAAGTTTTAAGTTAATATTTGGGTATCTTTATGCCGATAAAATTAGAAAATATTCCTCATTTTGGCCACCCTGAGTTCCTTTAATTCGGCCTATAAGTTAATTTACATTGCAAAAATTCGAATTAGTATATGTTGTGATATGTATAGAACCGTGTAAAAGGCATACCAATCCAAGAAGATGTATAGAAAAAAGTTTTATGGAGAAAGCCTAAATTCGCTTTAAGTAGGAAGCTCCAGCAAAGCAAAGATATTTCGCCATTTATTTTATTTTAGTCCGAAAATTATCTAAAAGTAAATAAAAAGTTACTAATAATTACCGTTGATAGTCGGTAAATCATGAAACATAAGATGATAGTCGTATAAAATATTATTAGCAGAAACAGGAGGCTAAATACTCTTTCCATTTCACTGGCAATAGCTATTATTTCTAGATGGTAGCCTACGATTTCCCTAAGTGATTTTTTTAAGTATTTCCATTTGATTGTAGATGCATCGATTTGATCGCCTTCTTCTTCTGAACTCCAGCTTGGTTTCTGAAATTTCATCATCAATTTAAATTGCTAGTATACATTCACTATAACAAGCAAATTACGAAGAAATGTACAAACCTAAAGCGACAATTTGTGAATTAAACTTTAATCGTTTGCAATATTAAATAAGTTTTAGCAAACAACCCTTCTTCTTTGAGAAGAGGGAAGTTTGTTGTCCGATACAGATTTGCGGGGTGACTAAGTTGAAAAATAAAATGAAATTCTCTTTAGATGTTTTGTATACTAATTTCTATATTAAATTACAACAATATTTTAAGCAATTGTAGATAAGCTATTTTCATGTTTTTAAGCTTGCTTAAAATGCTCGTAATTTACATTTGCAATGGACTTGTTTACCTTAAGTTCTTCGTTACAGCTGTTATCCACCATCCGCAAAAGTGCATTTTGTAAAAATTTAAACTGATAGCAAACGTAGCAAAGGACAAATGCTGTAATTAAGTCGATCGCTGTTACACAACAAGAGATATAGAAAACCGATATCATCTGATATAACCAAACCATTTCAAATGCAGGACAGATGTTAGTGTTAAAAACTAGGACTTTTCCAAATGGGAGTTTCCAATTTTGATAATTGCTGCTACTTATTCGTTTCATCATGGTATAAGCAGCCGTGCCAAATAAGCCGCAGGCCAATGATGTAAAATATATCGTTGCCTGAAAATATCGGCTGATTAGAATGCAAGTACCTTCATTTCAAAAATAAGTGTTGCTGTAACAGATTGAGTTTTTTTTTTTTTGCTTCTTTAAGACGAATTTATTCTTATTTGGGTTTCTCCAGGAAAACTTTTTGTACTCCTTTCAAATAAAAATTACTTAAGGAAAGGAGGACTGAAGAGATTTTTGCATTGTGAATAGAAACTGTTAAATCGTTTTAATAAATGTTAAAAACGCCCATCAATTGTTTATTACTAATTTATACCTGTGCTGTAGTAATCCAAATGCATTCTTTAAGTAGCCTCGCTTCGGCTTCCCCTCCTCGCATTAAATTTACAGTAAATGGCTTCCTTGACAGTTTCCTTAATGTTTCTTTAATTTCCGTTCGTCTTCGCAGAATTACGGTCATCTTGGCTATTACTATAGAAATTTAATTATTACTAGATATTAAGAAATTCATTCACCACTATCTTTTCTTTTAATTAATATTTTTATTGCCAAAATTTACAGTTTTAGTTAAAAAAATTTAATTAAAGGAAACAATTGTTGATTTTTACGAAATCAGTTCTGAGAATTCTTGAAGCTGTTGAGTACTAAAAGTATAATAATTACTAGTTGAAAGCAAAGGATTTATTTTTAACAGTTAATTTGATGAATTAAAAATAGAAGTCATAACATAATTGAAATAATTGTGGTTTGTGGGGTGTACACGCATTGAAGTCTCTTACGATATTAGACTTTTACTTTATATTTGTTCAAGTTTATGTAAATTTTCTGTTGTAATATATCTATAAAAGGCGTAAAGAATTAATTTTTTGAAAATATAGAATGCAATTTTGAATTTTTTTGTTCTAAGTTTCAGAAGAAATATGTTGTTTTGTTGTTATAACTGAAAAATTGTGGAGGTCGTAAAACAAAGCGAAGGAATGTCGAGTTATTTTCTCAGCGGTCAGGAAAATCTAAGACTTCTTATCTAATTAAAGGTCAAAGTACGAGCTCCGGGCTACTTTCAATATTCAAAGGAGAAGTATAAAAATGTCGGTTTCTATCGTTTTCTTAAGCAGTTACAATCAATGATTGTTTTTCAAATTTCAAGTGAACTTTATTATTTTTATTATTTAATGTAATAAAACTCTCATTAAGTATTACAAATTAAAAAAGAAACTGATAAAAAATAATTTAAGTTGTGGACTAACCCAAAAGCCTTTACAGAATGTCCACTATGAGACCAAAAATAGAAACTCTTAACTGCGTACCTTTTTACCTTTTTACCTTTTTTTTTATTATGAAATATTTTGTTTTTCCCGCACTTTCACCAAGAACCATTGTATGTATTTCCAAATTTAGCTTATTTTCACTCCATACACGTTAAACTTACCCAAAAATATACCAAAAAGGCAATAAATAGTGTCAGAATCCACCTCATCAACATAGATTAAGGCGCCTGTTAGTTGAACGAAAGGATACGTAATGCTCAAGCAGAGTATTACTAACGAATAAATTTTATACGCCTTGCTTTCGTTGCCTGTTAAAGATATGCCGCCTACCTTTAACAAACCAATTTCTTTATAAAGAAACTTTTTAGCAATTATATCAGAAGTACTAGCAGTTGTACTCATGGCCGATGTTTGCAGTAACAGCTTCAAGAATGTTCTGTAGCTTATTCCGGAAAAAAATTAATTTAATTTCTTGGCGTGTAATTTAAAATAATTATTGTCGTAATAGTTGTACCTAAGTTAAAATGTTATTCAATTATACATAACCACCAATTAAAAACTTTTGCTGCTTGTTATTTGTTCCTACGACATGAAGGGAATTTTCAGTTATTAAAAATTAAAATACGAAATAAATAATGC
Source organism: Melanotus villosus (assembly GCA_963082815.1). Lineage (NCBI taxonomy): Eukaryota > Metazoa > Arthropoda > Insecta > Coleoptera > Elateridae > Melanotus > Melanotus villosus. The sequence continues at coordinate 30,170,030 of OY720424.1, forward strand.
CCTTTGGATTTTTTTTAAGTGCTCGTTTATTTTTTATGTAAATAGTTTCTTTATTTTCTTTTAATGTGTATGTAAAGCACATTCTAGACATGGAATTTGAAGTTTTTGTATAAGTTTCTAATACAACGTTGCGGTGCTTTACACATAAATATAAACAAAAACTTGAGCAATTAGAGCCAGCTCTTGAAATGCAAAACAAATCAGAATAATTGATATGTAATACAGAACATTCGTTCGATTTTATTATTTACGTAATTGCGTTTCACTGTTTTAAAATTGGTAATTAATGGTTGAAGGTAATTTTGTTTCCAACTGCTATTATTTATGTCGTGTCTAATTTTCGATGTTTTAAAATAAATTAGTTCTGATACACGATTGATATTGGGTCATTACAATTTTCTCATTGATCTCCCGTTTCAATTATTTGAGACAAATTACTTTCTCTCATAAATTATTCATGGTTTTATTGGACTTTAATGTCAGTTTAAAATAATTTTCATTTATTAGTAAATGCAGAGGCTGCCCTGCATTTTATTTTCTAGAAGTCACTTTCATCAGTGTATACAGAAAAAGAAATGTACAAACATCGTTTTTCAAAAATTAAGTCAAAGTACGAAAATTGTCAAGGTATACCCCTCTGAAGGTTTTGTATAACCAACTCACCAATCTGGTTTTTGTATTGAATTAAAACTATGTTCGAAATCATATCTTAATTTGGATTATTTTGAATTAGTTTTTGAAAATTTCCAGAAATTTAGGGTATTTTTTAGCAACGGAGTATCAAAACTGGGCATAGTATTTAGGTTTTCTTTGGATTAAGTAAACAATACTAGTCATCGAGCTTCAAATACGGGTGGGTAATTTTTATAGAAAGCCGGCTTAAACATGAGGATAATGTTAAAGTAAATTAAGCATACCCAACTGCAGAAAGGAAAACTGCAACAAGATTTTATTTTTTAAAAAATTCCGTGCAAGTAAAATTAAACATATATTTAAAACTTGTTTATTAATAAGGTTACATTATTATAACTAAACTATAGTGATCTAAAATTGTTGGTTTAAAACGTTTTCGTAACAAAAGTTTGTAAGGTCAGTCTTAATTATTAAAGAAATAAACACAAATCCTTAACATGTCGCTTCTAACTCGTTACAAATTTAGTTATTTAATATAAGTTTCACAGATATTTCCGATTATTTATTAATTCATATTTTTATTTTCAGGTAATACTACTAGTTGGAAATCCAAGACGTGTCCAGCCTTGTAAAACAAGCACGTAACACACTTTTAAATACTGAAACGTTTTGATTTGCGGTATGTTTTCTTCTAATTCTAACGTTATTTGTACCACAAGAATTCATTCCGACGCATTTTTGAGGTTTGTAAAGTTTAATGCGTTATTTCTGCATGCTTGAATTTGTTATATAAACACTTTGAAGATCATTTATGGAAATTACAATCGTAAGTTAAAATGGAAATGTAATTTTATAATTTTTATAGCACAGCAGTTTCATTCGTATCTCACTCTTAAATCGTTTGCAAAGACATCTTTCGTGTCTTTGAAATTCGATTTTGTATTGCTTTTTAAATTATTGAGAAAAATATTAGTTTAATGTTAAAAAGGCTGAATAATTTGAACTACTAATATCCTTATTAAAGATAATTAAAAACAAGTTTATCTATCTTAACTCTAAAGGAAGATGCAAAATAAGTGCATTTTAAACTATTTTAAATCGTTTGATTATTTTTTTACACCAAGCATCCAAACTGTGTACAGCAAGTCGGAATAAGTAATTTATAAAAAGGAAAAAGATTCTATTTTGCATTTTATGCCAGAAGTGCGGCTTTCCTTATGTTCGCAATACAATAAGAAGCCCTTTCCACTAGATAAATCAGAAGAAAGAATATTGGTGTAGATTTTATCAACCGATTACAATATCTGTTCTTTTTTAATTCTTAGATATTTTAATTCTGATAATCTTTACTGTAAAACTATGAGTAAGAAATTCATTGCTACGTAGAACCAAATATTCGAAGATGAACACTTAATATTTGAGTAGAAATATTAAAACTTATTTTAAGTTTAATTTATTATGAAATTTTCAAATTTTATTAAAAGAAATATGTCCTAATTCTGCTTTAATGGAATGAGTTCATCTAAAAGTTTCTCGCTAAATTTTTAAACTTCAAAGAAATTATAATCGAAGTCAAAAATAGTTTGGTAGAAAGACTGAAACTCCAGCAAAATCAAATTTCGTACCTAAATCAACTTTTCGATAAATAAAAGTTGCAATTCAAAAAACAGTTCAAGACTTATGTTGTCTATTTTAAAATGAACAACTCTATAAAAATTTGGGGGCGTTTTGGGACCAACGAAAGTCTTGAATTTCTTATTAAACTTAGTGAATTTGTTTCAGAGCAACCGAAATTTATCAGTGTTGTTTTGGTTTGCTCTGATAATTTCTTCTTTCAAATTTTGTTTCTTTGTAGTGATTTCAATCGTGTTATACAAAACATAAGCTTTCCGTTTGTGTGTTAGAAGTGATCAGTTTGTATTATATTCACTCCGAATTTACTACCCAAAATTTGAGAGTTTTCGAGCAAATGAATTATGAATTACCCATGTCAATTCACATAAAGCGACAATAAGTGATACTACATTTAGAAAATTGTAAGGTAAGAATAGCCATAAGTTACAAATAAGCAGAAATATCGTAGTGAGAAGACCTGAGTCTCCGAGGTGTGGAACCAGGCGAAGGTTCCTATCGTGCTGCGATAACGATAGTAAACACAGTACAGGGCCGTACTGAGAACCGTGTACGTAAAAGAGACTAAAGTGAGAAATCAAGGTTGAAAGGGAGTGGCATAATGGATAGAGATGAATATTCAACCGACGATATGGCGAGGAAAGGGAGAGCATTAAAACAGACAGAAGGATATTTTGAGAGATGAAGCATGGAGTTCGATCAAAGGGAAATAAAAAATGAAGCAAATCAGAGCAAAACAAAAAGAGTTTAAAGAGGAAATACTGAACTTGAAAAGGGGAAATGAAATCCTTAGAAAAGAATATGGGGAAATTAAAACATAGAATAAAGAGATTAGGGGAGAACTACTTGCCATCAGAAATAATATAGAGTGGGTGGAAACAAAAAAGGAAAAACAATATTATACTGAAGAGACTAGAAAATGGACAAAGGATTCATACGCCCTAAAAGATGGTATCAACAATTTCGTAAAAGAGCACCTACATATTAACGTTAAGGTCAAAACAGCAAGCAAAATATAAGAAAAAATCTGTTTGATAGAACTAGAAAACGAAAGGGGCAAAGCAAAGGTAATGAGAGCAAGTCAGAGCAAGTCAAAGCTGAAAAACTGGTACCAGAAAGAATATTTATTGAAGAGAACATCAAAACCACATAAGGTTAGAAACCCAAGAAAAGAGAGAAAAAACGAAAGCCGGAAATATAGTATACAATAAGGTATATACGGAACTGAGTGGCGGTAGAATAAAAGTAAAGAAAAGTTGGACACAAAAGGACCAAAAACTACCTTAGGTCACCAAAAGCAGAGATATAGAACAGGCGAATGAAAAGGGCAGGGCATTAGAAAGGACATTAAAAGAAAAATCACACAAGGGAAAGGAAAATAGTACAGTGCAAAAAGATCAGCATATAGATATATAGGTACGTGGAATATTGGGGGGAGGGGGGCGTATACTGAAGGGGCGTTAATCAAGTTGGCACAAATAATGAAAAGTTACAGAATAGATCTAATGACAATACAAGAAACAATACAAAAAGGAAATACCACTTTGTAAGTAGAGGATTACGTGTTTTTTTGGAAGCAGAAGAAGAGACAGGTAAAAGAAACACGTAGAAGAATAAAAAATGAAATAGTGGATTTTTAGCCGATATTGGAAAGGATGTGCACGAGGAGATTTAGAAGTAGGTATAGAAAAATCAGCATTATGTACGTACATTTCCTGACAAAGAAGAAAAAGATGCATTCTATGAAGGAATGTAGAAAAGATGCACCGAAATTCCAGGATACGACATGAATATGATTATGGGCGATTTCGATGCGAAAATAGGGAGAGAAAACATATACGAACCGACTATAGAAGGACATAATAAACATGCGCAAAGTAATGGGAACGGTAAGAATTTAATAGAATTTGCAATGGAGAAGGGATTGATGAATAAAGGCCCCCATTCACATTGAGATCTGTATCGATACAGGTATCGATACAAATGGCGATACATGTATCTGAGATTTGTATCACGTATCAGTACAGCCATATACACTGAGACCGAATCATGAGACTTCAGTTTAGTTCAAAACGCCAGACTGAAATTTTCCTCTCGAACCCGTGTTTGTAGCAGTTGCAGTAGCATTGTCGGAATCTTTAAAGAAAAAGAGACGCCGAAAAAGAATAAGGACAAAGCAATGGTTACGTGAGAAAAATAAGTAGTATACTGTTTTAAATTTACTTTAGGAACTAAACCGATTTCAAAAACTATTTGCGAATGGATGATACACTGTATGATGCCGAACATCAAGCAAATAGGTCCATTTAAGGTGGCAAGTCAGTTCATCTATCTTGGGTGGTCTCTAATATCAATGAAGGTGGTAACACTCATGAAATCAGAAGAAGATGCAAGATGGCAAGAAGTACAATGCCAAATTTACACAAGATCTGGAAGGACAGGGACATAACACTGGACACAAAGAAACAGAGAGTGGAAACTTTAGTTTTTCCAGTTTTACTATATTCCGCTGAAACATGGACCATAAAAGAACAAGACCTCAAGCGCATTGAATCTTTTGAACTTTGGTGCTGGAGACGAATTCTCCGCATTCCATGGACTGCCAGACGAACAAACGCATCTGTTATCGAAGAAATTAATGAACTCACAAGGATATCCCAAATTGTTCATGAACGAATGTTAAGATTCTTCGGCCATATTGAACGTAGGGATGACAATAACCTAGAAAGATTGGTGATACAGGGACGAATGGAGGGTTCAAGTTCACGCGGTAGATCTCCAAAAAGATGGACAGACCAAATTAATAAAGACCTAACTGGCACATCTCTCCAGAATGCAACCAAAGAAGCCAGAAACAGAGAACGTTGGCGAAAAGTAGTCCGAAAAGTTCGTAAATGAAACTAGTTTCCATAGGTCACGACTCTTCTGTAAAGAGAAATACGAAGAAGATACACTGTTTAGGAATCTATTGGGAATAGTAAAACAAAGAATTGAAAAACAGAATACTGTCATGACTCTCATGAGACAAGCAGTAAGTGCGGTAGAAAGACTGATGGTGACCTTGCGATACTTGGCCATCAGAAGATGATCCACTCTTCAATGACGCCACAACTTTTTTGAGTTCTCTTCGGACAGCACAACGAAAGCTATGTATTTCTTTGGTAAAAAAACTGCGATCTGCGTTAGTGTACCTACCTAATTTTACACTTTTCAGCCAAGTTCTGCTGTTGCCGTTTCACGAAGTGGTCTATTTGAGTAGTCTTTTGACTTAGAATTCCAGAAACACGGATATAACATACATATTCAAAAACTCTTCCCAAACATCTCGATCCGCAGACATGATTTAATTAACTTTATTCGCGCGATACAGTGATACTGGCGCACACACGTTAAAACATGAAGAAATTCGTATCAGTTGCACGCTCGCGGTATCGATGTTTCACGGCAGTGATACAGACGTCGATACCAGCTGATACTGATACATCGAGACCGAGACAGTCACATACACGTTGAGATTTGTATCGCGATACTGATACTTGATACATGTATCGATACAGATATCAACGTGAATGTGAGCCTTAAGAGATTATAATTTGCATTCGAAAGGGCAAGAACCAAATAGGTTTGCTCCTCCCAAATTATTAAATCTCAACCAAATATTTAATTTGAAACAGTGTTAACGATAATTAGGATCAATTAATATTCGATAAACAAGTAAAACAATAATTTAATTCTGTAAGTGAACGTGTTTTGGATTTCAAAGAAAACTGAATTCGAAGCAGAGGCAATTGAAAATTGAATTCGAAACAGCGGCAATTAGAAATTGGATTCGAAGTAGAGGCAAATTGGATTTAGAGCTGTAGTAGTACTTATTGGAAAAGAAGAGGACCTGAAACAAATTTTGAAATCTATCTACAAAGATTTCAAGTGAGTGTGAAACCATAATTTTAAGTTAGAGTTAAGCAGGGTTGATAGGGCTGAAACATTAAATAAAATCTGCATTAAAAATTAAAGTGAAAATTTATTTTGTGTTAAATTAATTCGAAATACAACAACGAACCCTTCACAACGACGCGTTAGCACAAATAAAAATATTATACAACTCTATCCAAACTTTTTTCTTGTTGCAAAAATAGCTAACAGTTAATCGTTGAATACAAACAAAAAACAAATAATGTAATCCTAAACTGTTATGAGTTTAACACATGTTTCAAAATAGTCATTAACCAAAACGAACTGTAACTTTTAATTAAATAACATGCTTTACATTTTTCACAAAGTCTTTAAAATGCAAAACATCTCGAAATATTCTGAAAACATTAATCAACTTTTTTTTAAATGTTGTTCTTATCTTGTGGCATTACTTTAATCTTTAATTACATTAGTCTTAGTTTCGTAGTTTCTCACAGTTCGTTTATATTAAGCTACAAATCTGTGCGTCGACTTTATCATAATAAAATTCAACATTCCATTACTAGAAATTCTTCGTTTAATAGCTTTAATGGCATTCGCTACTAATACCACGTCGTTGTAATAAATAACAACATAATATCAAGGAGCTCTATTGTAATTTTACGGAATGGAATTTTTAAGGCGTCCCAAACTTTGCTGTGGATTTTTTAACTTGTAAAACAAACGAAAAGCATTCAGTATAGTATTCAGTGTAGTTTCTAAGACCGTTTAAACGACCTAAACTTAACTAACTTCCTTCCATGGCAATACTTTAGATTAAGCGTAATATTTTAAATTACAGATTAAGCTCAAATTTTAATCACGTAACTTTCGTTGGAGCCCGTAAATATGTATTTATCTTAATTGGTTAAAATTGCTGGATGTGAAAATAAATCAAACATATGGCATTAAAAATTTTTAATTGACTTTTCATTAAATTTTCAGATTATTAAAAACGTGTTAATAACAGTGAATCCGCATTGGTGGTAATTTATTTAATCTGTAATGACAACTATTGGAACGACTTGAATTTTAAATTAATAATAATCAGCGATAAAATCTTTTCGATCGCAAATAGACGCTTCAGAACATTACTAATGGGGCAGGATATGTTTATTGGATATTATAAAGTATAATACATGACGCCGAGATCGCTTTTAAGCAGCTCCCAGATCCATAATTCATAATCTAAGCGTGTAACCATGCGTTCGTTCTCAAACACGCACGGCAATTAATATAATAATTAAACATTTACACGCGGAAGCTCAGTAGTCAATAATAACAATACTCGCGTGTAAATTATATAAAAAAAAACATATCACAGATAAAAATGCGAAGAAACGTGTGAATGCGACTGCAGGTTATTCACATATGTATTTCTTGAAGCAAAGAAATTCTTGGACCATAAAGAATTGACGTTGTCGTGTGTACATGTCAAATACACGAAATGAATGACTAACTTCAGGCAATTCCATAATGCGAAAAGGAAGGAGGTTTGAATATTAATGAACGTTATTTGTGCTTCTTTGTTATAAAGTTGCATGCAAACTTTATAACACTTGGCAAATCCATATAATGCAAACTTAGAGAGTTTACTTATTTATCCATTCTTATAACATTATTTTGAAGATGGTTAGCAAAAATCTTTTTTTTTTATTAACGGTCATAATCATTTACAATCTATCTTAAAAGACATTCAATAAATGTGTTTTGATTTGTTAAAACACAGGCGAAGTAAAAAAATTGTCCAATAACATTTTTCTACAATAATCTTTTAAATGTATTTCCTCAACACGTATTCTATAACATGATCAAAAAGCAAAATCAAAGGAAAATTGGCTATAAAATTTTGTAGCCATGTGTATTGTAATATCACAAAACAGTAGCAACTGACAATATATTGAAAATTTTGACAGTTATACCTACCTACCAACGTTTATGAACTTACTTTTTGATCATACTATACATGTACACAATGGGTTAATTCGGGGAATCACTCTGTTCCAATGCTTTCTTCCTTGGATTTAAGAAATTATAATTGCTTAACTCTTCGAAAGATGGAGGTAAAGTCAATCGCGATATTTATCAATCAGCTTTTTAATTTCTTCTCTTACTATTGGTACTTATCAATCTCGGTACATTACTGTTTGGACATAAACCATTAGTGCTGACTAACATCTTTTATCCTAGAGTAGAGTCGTGATTATATCAACATTTGAATTTGATGACTACCATAGCTCTATATCGATTTACGACCGCTTTCTTCTTCTTCTTCACTTTATTGACTGCGGCCCTAAATAACTATGTGGTGGTCATTGAAAACCAGGTTCGAAGGTTTTTAAGCCCAGAGCTTCTTCTCCTTCCTACACCTCTTTTTCCAGGTATTTTTCTTTGCAGTGTAGATTTTAGTGGGAGAAACCTGCTTTCATTTCTCATAATACGTATGTCCAACATACTGAATTTTTTGTGTTCCTATAGTGACCAAAACTACTTTTTCTTTATTCATTCTTTGGAGAATGGTCTCAATTGTGACATGGTCCACCCACGATACACTTAGCATTCTACGATAAAGCCAAGTCTCAAAGGTTTTTTAACTATTGCTTCACTTATTTGCGCGTTCAATGGGTATTTGGTTGATATCAATTTGACAGTTTGGTATGTTGGATTTGCTAATAACCATTAATTTCGTTTTATTTATATTGATGTCCAGTCTGTATCTCTGGCTACTTACCACTAAGCTATATTCATTAACAGCTGTAGGTTTCGTAGGCTATCAGCAAAAATGACCGTGTCATCTGCATATCGAATGTTATTTAACCTTTCTCCATTGAGCACAATTGCTAACTGAGAATCTTCCAACGCTTTCTGGAAATAGTAAATATCACTAGTGACAATAATATACATCCTTGTCGTACACGAAGGATTTTAATGTCATCTGTATTTTCTCCTTCTAATTTTAGCAGAACCAGTGTGGTTCCAATATAAGTTCACAAAAATTCTTAGATCTTTATCATCTAGTTCGATATTTTTTTTAATTTATATATCTTATGATGTTGCACTCTATCGAAGGCCTTCTGATAATCTATAAAAGATGCGTAAATGTACGATTCATATCTCTACATCGCTGAAAAAGTACTTCAATGTTGAATAGGGCTTCACGTGCACCAACTGTATTTCTGAAATCGAACTAAACTGAACTGTGGTGACACAGCGTTTGTATTTTCTTCTGTGGATTATTTTAAGAAACAATTTCAAAAGGTGGCTCATCAGACTTATTGTTCTGTAATCTCCACATGTTTCCAATTCGAGTTTTTTCGGCAATGTGATAAATTCAACCTTAAGCCATTCATATGGAATATTTCTAAAGTCATATACACGGTTGAACAATGAACTCATCCATTTTACACTATCTTCATCGAGAAGTTCAACAATGCTGCCTCTATGTTATCTGCGACTGGTGATTTACCTTCTTTTATTGTTCTTAATGCGATCTGTATTTCTTCGTCCCTGAAGCTATATCCTGTGATCCAATTTAGCTGAGATGGTTCTGGCCGATTATCATAATATAGCCTATACAATATACCCCTTCCAATATATTTGATTTCTTATTTACTAATAATTATATTTCCTTCTTCATCCACATCTATTCACTCGATTTGTTTTCGACTGCTTTGCACATCTGCAATGATAGTTTCGACATTTTCCTTAAAATTTAGTACATTTTTGGGAATTCTAAACCAAATTACTTGCGCTTAATCGAAATATGTGTCTTTTTGATTATACATTTATCCAAATAAATACCCACATTTTAACAATCAGATTGTGGCATTATTGTGTATTAAACTCAGAAGGCATGATGATCGTGTTGCCTGTTTTGGATATCATTGCGGTTTTACCTTGAATCATGTCAGTATTAACAAATAAAGAGATGTGGTTGAATTAAATTTGTAGGCAGTGAAAAGAAATAGCTAAAAGTACTTGTCTGCATAGGGATAACTATATCAATGTAATGCGTATGGTTTAAAAGTACTGCTGGAAGTAGGGACGTCGATAGTGTACATCAGATATAATATGGGACCAAGAACGTTTCCCTGCGGAATACCCAAATCTAATCGATATATTTATTCATTTATTTTATGGACGAAATGTGGGCTTGCCAGAGATTTCAATGCGCCTCAATTACTGTGACTATTCTTGTTTTTTCAGTGCCCGATCTGTTCTGGATGTTGGTTATCGTCAATGTAATTTGAACTTTATCTACTGCTCTTCTGAATAATTCTATAGACGTTACGTTAAACCATTGTCTTAAATTTTTCAGCTAGGGGATTCTCCTTCCGCCTGAACTTCTTCTTCCCATTACTTTACCTTCCAAAATGAGTTATAATATCCCATATTTGTCCTCACGAAGCATTCCAGATTCCTAGTTTTAACTGTATGTAGTATTTCTAGATACTTCCCCATTCTCCTCAAAATCTCAACGTTTGAAATTCTCTCCACCCACGACACGCTTCTAGTTTCCTTTCACTCGACAACGTTAGCGTCCATGTTTCCATGCCGTACAAGAGTGTTGAGAAGATGTAACACCTTAGAAGTCTAATTTTGACGTATATTTCAGATTTCGACTAATAAATATTTTTATTTCATTTTAATGAACGCAGCTCTTGATTTTTCTATTCTGCTTTTTATTTCATACTACTGCACAGACAGGCATACTTTTGAACTCTCGCTATTTGGGTGTTATCAATGTGTATCCTGGCTGCTGGTTTAATTATTTTTCCTAACTATCATATATTTTGTCTTTTTTACGTTCAAGGAAATTCCGTATTCCTCACTGGTTTCATGTATAGGTTGCGTTAGTAGTTGTAATCCTTCTACGGTTCTTCCCATTATAACAGAATCGTTCGCATAGTCGGCACGTTCTCCGTTGGTTAGTATGCCTTCTTCTAGAACATTTAATGCTTGTTTAAAAATCTCTGTAGAATATAGGTCCTATGTTAAATAGCAATTGTGCGCTGTCGGACACCTCTAAGATATTTTATTTCTTCAGCTGATTGATTCCAATACAGCTTTGCAATAATGTGGATGTTTTTATCATCTACCCCTGTTGCCTTTATCAGTTTTTCTTGTCTCACTCTATCAAAAGCTTTACTGAAATCAACAAAGCAAATATCTCTGAATCGAAACATTAAGTGCAAAAAGAGCTTCTCTCGTGCTAAGTGAGTTTCTCTCTAAGTTTCTCCAGTCTGCGCTTCACACTGCTTGTAAATTCTGCTGTGTACTGAGAATAACTTTTAGTATGCAACTTATCAAACATATTGTTCTATACTCGTCGCATTGCTTAGATGTTGTTTTTTTTTTTCGGTAAAGTAACAAACGTTAAAGTGAGCCAATCTTTTGGGATCGTTCTTGTATCGTAAATTATATAATTCGGTGAGAGTATTTGCGCCATTGTCCTCTAACAATTTTAATGCCTCTGTTGGTATTTCATCTGACCCTTCTACCTTTCGATTCTTAGATTTCTCCATTGCATTTGATACTATTCTTTCAGTTGTAATAGATACAATGTTAACATTAAAAACATTATGTTAACTTCTCTATGCATTCTTTCCATATTCGTAATGTACGGTTTATGTCTACAGTTTCCTTCCCTGTATTGTCTATTAAACCCGCTGCCTACTTAACTTTGCGATGAATGTTGAAATTAAAAGTCCTCTATCTCTCTCCATTTCCCTTTCTACCATTCTTCCTTTGCTCTACTTATAGCCCTCCGTATACGTGCTTGAATTTGTTTATATTTATTCTCTTCTTTATTTTTTACTAAACTTCCTTCAACCATAAGTTTTAAAATATCATCTTTCAACCACTATTTTTCTTTCTTTCTTCTTCTGCGGTACATAATTCTTAATAACGTCATTCAACTTACTTTTAATGTTCTCCCAATTTTCTTCTACATAACTTTTTTCGCTGATATTACTACTTTTAAATACCTTTTGTAAGTGGTGTTGGTTTTTTCATAACATAAGTTTGACTGTCATTGTACACATAGCAGGATTGTGGTTAGCTGCCGCGTATGCCTTTGCCGATTTAATGCAGTTGCGAAAACGCTGTTTAATCGTAATAAAATCAATTTTATTTATCTTTATATTCTGTCTATTGTCACCAGGAGCGGCCCGTGTATATAACCTTCTTGGGCGCAGTTTAAAAAAATGATTACAAGATCTTCTCGGCAGAACTGAACAAACCTATCTGTTCTAGAGTTTCGTGATCCTAGACACACTTTTATGTTAAAATTACCTAGTATCATGGTGATGTCGTTACTTTTAGTATATTTTAATACCTTTGCTAGTTAATCATACAAATTCTTCTTCGTCAACCTGCTTAGATACCTACTGGCGATAAACTTGACTTATATTTACTTCGAAAGGCATCGCTTTTACTTGCAGCATCATAATCCTATCTGAGTGAGATATGAACTTTTTGACAGAATCGTTGAGATCTTTTGTTATTATCATTCCTACACCATTGTCGGTGATGGTTGTCATTATTGCCCAAATAATATACAACATTCATTCCCATTGTATCCACTTTTGATGATGTTGTGTGTTTTTCCACCTTGATACGTGCTTCTTACATTACATGTTCCTATTTTTGTGGACTTTACTTTGTTGGTGACGCAGTTCATCATTCCAACACTGAGATTCTTCGCACCCCTGTCGCATCGGAGGGACGCCAGTATTCGGGGCCTTTATCTGCCATGATAAGTATTCTAGGGTACATTATTTAAAAATAAATAATAAAGATATCGAAGTTTCCCATTTCTTTTCTCATCGCAGTGTCGGAGTCATATGCGATAGTCGCCTCTGATTGTCTAGTCTATGGTTATTAGGACTAACCAACTAGAATTTCATCAAATTAAGGGATTATCACCCCTGAAAGGGATCTTCTACATGCCAAACATCGTATCCAAAGGACAGCATACTCTCAAATATGTTTCGCATTAAAGATTCACCAACCTGGGCCATGAATCAAACTCGAGATCCCGGGAAGCAAATATGCTAATTTTGACGCCATCGAGACCGGCTTTCGATATTAAGGTACTTTTTGCAAATGCCTTTAAATATATAATATAATATACTCGTAAAATATGTTGATTGCACTGAAATAAATTAGTCCTTACCTTAACAAAGATATTTTAACCTAAAACGTTATTCAGCAAGATGTTTTACAAAACCTCCCTATTTAACTAAAGTATTCTTAATTAGATGCAATTTTAGTACTTAGAAATATTAGTGGAATAATTATTTATGACAGAAGTTCCAGTATACCAGATTTTATCAACCTATACCTATGGATTGTACCAAAATACTGCTTTTCGTCTATGGGCTGCTAAAATATCTTCGGAAAAAGTTTCTCAGAAACCTAAGGTGCGACGGATATGGGTTTATGACCGTATTGACTGGGTCTGAACCCAAAATAGCCCATGACAATTCCGTCATTCACCACTCTACTACTTACCAAATCATAACTATACAGTGCAAATTTTGTTACTACGAACATAGCAGACCATATGACCAATTTACAAATGCCGAAAATTTTGTCAACAGATATTAATTTACAAAAATTACGTCGGCCTTGGCGTCTTTTTGGGTATACGTAAATTGGCCTATGTTCGAATTTCATAAATTTGATTGGTCCTTGATTTGCCTATGTTCATAAATTTGCACTGTATGCTTAGGCCGGGTGATTTCATTTCTTTTCTTTTTTTCCAATCGCTGGTAGGTTCCTTCGAGAAGTAATTGAGAGATTTGATCAAACGCTCTAAAAAATATTTCCCCTTCTCTCGGTCACGTTTTTCCCAACTTCTGTCTATAGTTCTAACTCAGGGAATTGATAGGTCGTCTTATCTTTGTAGTTGCCCTCCATGAGTTGGTTGCGATCAATTTAGCTACCTAAATAATTTTAAATTCCTTTGTTTTTGGAATTATTTTTTCGATCTTTTAAGATGTTTGACATATTTACCTATGTTTTATCACTCTAGGTTTTAACAATCTGTTTTTCAGTAACAAACTTTCTTTTTAAAAATTACTACCTAAATGACAATCTGCACAGTTTTTTTCTGAAATATGAATCCAGAGGGAGGGCTAATCGAAAATTATACCAAATTAAAAGGTATATTTTGCGGTAAATAATAGACAACCCTTGTAGTAAGTTCCTTCGGGAAAGGGATATTATGCGGCCGATTAAAGAAACCGATGGCACAAAGACTCAGAGCTTTTCTGAAAAACGCAAGTTTACAAAAAAATTCAAACTCCAATGATATAGATTATTTTTTCTCTACAAATTTCAGATTTTTCTTTATAACTTTCAGTTAAATTTTAAAAATACAGTATCTAAAATTGTTGATTTTGTTACGGTATTTGTAATCCAGTTTATAATCCAAAAATCTGTATTTTTGCATGTTTTTCGATTTGTTTGTTAAGCTTTGAAAATCTGAACTCTAGCGTAATTTTTGAAACGGTTATAAAATCCAAAATTTCATTTGTCACGTCCAACTTAAACATCTAAATTTTTTTGTCAAATAGTTTGTACTTAATTCACAAAATTTATAATTGTTTCATGACGATAAATAAAATTTTAAGTTAACGATAGGTTTAAGCATTCCCAAAAACATGCATCAAATGAAAACTATTATGAATAATTTGTTAATATATTATCATTAATAAGTTAGTATACTTCAAGAATTCCTGCTGAACAAATGCAAAAAATATATAAAAATTTTCTTAACTGTGTATTGGCTTCTTTGCACAACCTGAAATAAGTCTTTTGTTTTTGATTATTTTAGAATTTAAAATCCGAGAACAGGACGCCGCGGTTGTTTTCTGATAACACTTAAAACACAAGTTAGATAAAAACATGTTTTATTTTTATGCCATATAAAGCTTGGAAACAAACAAAATATCTTTAAATAAAAATTAATTCCTTCTCTGTTCTCGAAACACGAGCAAGGTAAAAGCGTACGGTTCATCAACCACAAAATTTGTTATATAATATTGGTGAGCACCGAAATTTAGTTAATTTACAATAATTTTTGATAAGCGACAGTTTATCTTATAACTAACTAATTTTCTGTTTAAAATTCCTCGAATTACAATTATTCTTAAGCCCTTTAATTGAACAAAACAATGTCACTTGAGTGTCATTTTAAAGGAATAAAAAACAAAATAAAAGCTGGCGTCTATGATTATAGAGTTATAAAACCCGTTAACAGTACAACAAACTTGTCTTTTAGTTACCTCGGTTCTCTGAAAATAAAACCAAACAGGTAAAGAAGTGCACAATTCCAACGTAATTTATACAAGGACACGTATAACCATAAGCAGTATCCAAGTAAGGCAAGTGTATGCAACTATTTTTTTGGGCCAGAAAACAAGAAGAACGTTTGCCAACGTTTGTTTTTACCATTTTTAATCGGCATCACGGGAGTCTATTGAAATAAATTACCCTTTAGCTCGGTTGGGCATCAAACGGGCGGGTTTGACGGACAAGCGACTTTAAAACTGATTGTCTTTCTATAAAAAAATAAATGCCTGGTTCTCACTACTTTCAGTGTGGTCCAAATTTAAATTCTACAGACGTATAATAAACTCATTTATAAATACCCAGCTCAACAACACCTATTTTTACTACCGTATTTGTAAAGAAACTGCGATTAATCAAGAACGAAGTGAGCTGTAAAATCTAGATTGTTAGAATTTTGTTTTTACTTTGATCTAATTGCTAATTCAGTATTTATGATTTAACAGAAATGATGTTACAAACACATGTAATATACTTGAATTTTATGGGCTTTTCCGTTCTGGCTCATATGTATTTTATTGCACTAAAAAAAATTGATAAAACAATTTCTCTTTGAAGATCGCTTTGAGTTAAAGTTTTAGAGTTTTCTTAAAATCAATTGTTTTATTAGTATATTCTAAAATACAATTGCTTTCTTTATTTTGTTCAGTATTTAAGGTTCAAAGGTAACAGTAAACTTTTAAATTTCGAAGTGTAATCTTAGGCACGTTGTGAGATTACTCTAATGTTTCAGAAACAAATTGAAGAGAATAATTACATTAGTTCAAGTTTTCCAAACCTTGTCCATCTTATTCGTGCTTACGTAAAACTTTGAACTCAGTTGAATATTAAATTAAAAAGAACATCAAACAATATAATATTCTTAACAGTTCGTAAACGCAGGCCTATATTTCGTCCACCTGAAATAAATTTATTGTAATACAAAAACTCATATTTCATCGTTGACTGAATCGGCTTAACGAAATATTTTCGGAAACTTACTTAAAAACACACAATATTATTTTAGTTACTTACACTGATAATTCCAAAAGTTACTGAAGAAAGCAATTTAGAAAAAAATCTAATATAATTTTAAAAGTTCTTAGAAAAGGTTTTTTGAATAAGATACTCCTAAGAAAGCTTTTCAAAACCAAAATTAGTAAACCACTAGCCTTACGTGAATGTCGTCTTTGCCGTTTTTAATACGAAACCATGCACACAGTTGCAAAAAACAACCACAAACAAAACATTCATTAAGTTCCACGGCCTTTCCAGGTGACTTTTATACATTTCACAGTGGTGACTCACACCAAGCTTGGTTTACTCATGGACATGCATAGAAATTACTGTCCTCAGACAACCCTTTAAAGACCACGTCACGCATAAAGAATCCAGACTTAGTTTTACCGAGATAGTCTGCACTTTGATAGTACGCATTTCTATAGGCGTCTAATATAAATTTACGTCTTAAAGCTCGTAACGTTTTTCTAAATCCCCAGGCATTTCCTGCATTCTGTTTATGTACAGTTCGCATATTGTAAGTGCGAATTCGTTTCCTTAAGAGTCTTTACATGAGAACTGTCAAAGGTCTAAACATGTCGAGTAGAATTAAAAGACATAACTTGGTGAACGAATAAGGCCTGTGTATTTATGGTAACAAATGAAGAACACGTCTAACAAACAGCTGCATGTAACCTTTTTATTTAATGTATTTCAATAAATTCAGCATAACAAATTAAAAGTTAAATAACGTTAAAAATTAATAATAGGTTTCTCTGGCACACCACCCATGTGGCCAAACTCTTAAAAATAATCTTCTCACTTCGTCATACACAAGAATCAACATAGCAAATGGTACAGCCGGTAAGCACGTGTACCATTCTACTGGCTCAAATTGCAAAGTTGTATTCAAACCAGGGCAATATACCACCACGACAGCTAAGAAAATTTCAAAAATGAGCCCAAAATTTAAAACCCAGTTAGTCATGCCTTGCTGAAACACTGAAAGTCTCCTAGTTTTAGTTATAATTAAATCAGCTATCTGCGTTATGACAATAGCAAGAAAGAAAGCCGAATAACCCTTTCTTTCTAATAGTTTCCTTTCCTGATACGTCCATTCTTGTCCATAAGAGTCCTCAAGGTCGTTTATGTATTCGGCATCCCATTCTTCTCGTATTCCAATAAGTCTGTCGTAAAAAAATCCGTGTTGTGCCATCATAATAAAATACGTGAGTACTCCCGCACAGGCTTGTATCATCCCAATCTGCAAGTAGGTCAAACAGATCAACCTACTATTAACCAATTTATCGTCGGTTGGATCTCTAGGCATTCGATGCATGATATCCGCCTCCGGATCTTCGTAAGCCAAACTTATCGCGGGCCATAAATCCGTGCCCACATCGATTACAATAATAGCCATAACACTCAAAGCCTGGGGAATATTAATGGTAACGAACAAGATAAAGGGAACTACTTCAGGTATGTTAGAGGTGAGTACGTAAGCAATGCTTTTCTTTAAATTATCAAAGATCAGTCGACCCTCCTCGATTCCAGTTACTATCGATGAAAAATTATCATCTAAAATTATCATATCCGCTGCTTCTTTTGAAACTTCCGACCCTGAAATTCCCATAGCTACTCCGATATCCGCCTTCTTCAAGGCTGGTGAGTCGTTTACTCCATCACCAGTTACCGCCACTATTGCCCCAAGATGTTGCAGCGCTTCCACGATTTTTAACTTCTGTTGCGGACTTGTTCGAGAAAAGACAATTTCTCTGTAAGTCATCAATATTTTTTGCAGTCTATACTCGGACAATTCCCTCAAATTGCTGCCAGTGATAACACAAGCAGTACATTGAGCTTTATCTTCATTACTAATCTTAGTTACAGAAATGTTCTTTCTTATTGCAACATCGTAAATGGTCTCGTTAAACGGACTAATTATACCCACTTTCTTGGCAATTGCTACAGCGGTAATCGGATGGTCACCAGTTACCATTATCACTTGTATTCCGGCTGTCTTGCACTTTTCCACAGCATCAGGTACGGCTGGACGTGGCGGATCTACCATGGATATAAGGCCTACAAACCGTAGGCCGTCCAAAGGAAAATTAGGGTTTTCTTCCCTAAACTTAAAGCCCACGGGAAATTTCTCCCTGGCAAGCTCTAAATCTGCAAAACCTAATACCCTTTCGCCCATATATCCTAATTTCGAAACAGCACGCTGTAAGCTTTTCTTCAGTTCTGCAGTAAGTGGTTCTTCTTTATCGATTGAATAATAAGTACAACAACGGTCTATTATTCTTTCTGGCGCGCCTTTCATTACCAACAAATTTCTGTTATCATTTTTTAAGTGATGAATAGAAACTTGATACTTATTTGTTGAATTAAAGGGTATTTCCAAAACCTTAAATGAAGACAAATTAAGTGCGAAAGGTTTAAACTAAATGACGATGCTTACCTTTGGACTAGCCATACGTTGCCCCATGACATTTCCCACGTACATTTCCATTGCTTTTAAAACAGCACTCTCGCTTGCATCACCATGTACCTGCTTCTCCATAACTGGTATCCATTCTTGGTCAGGTTTAAATTCAGCCCTATTACATAAAATTCCCACCCGGCAAAGGTAATTAAAACCATTGCTTCGTTGAATGTTATCGTTTCTTCCTAGCACATCAAAAATCATGTCGTCATAATAAAAATGAGAAACCGTCATTCGATTTTGTGTCAATGTCCCAGTTTTATCTGAGCATATAACGCTGGTTGATCCTAATGTTTCTATAGCTTGCAAATTTTTTACT
Source organism: Melanotus villosus (assembly GCA_963082815.1). Taxonomy (NCBI): domain Eukaryota; kingdom Metazoa; phylum Arthropoda; class Insecta; order Coleoptera; family Elateridae; genus Melanotus; species Melanotus villosus. The sequence goes on from OY720424.1 coordinate 30,189,385, forward strand.
AAACAGTTTTTACGTGACATTCGCTTTGCTGTGAGGGTTAAACAGGCTGTTAAAGTAACCAAAAGTCCTTCAGGTACGTTAGCAACAATGATGGCTATTAGAAAAACAAAAGCTTCAAAAAAGTCGTATCCAATAGCAAGAGATGTTACAAAAAATGTGGCTCCAATAAAAACCGACAAAACAGTGATGATTTTAATGAAATTTTTAAGATCTTTTTTGAGTGGCAACTCTTCCGGTTCAAGACCTGACGTCAACCCTGCTATGTGGCCAATTAGAGTATCATCGCCACAAGCTATAACAATTCCCGATGCTATACCTTCGACAACGTTCGTACTATAAAACGCCAAATTTTGAGTTTCCAAAGGATTTGTGTCAGTACCTTCCGTAGATCTCGTTTGCATTTCAGACTCTCCCGTTATTGAACTATTATCAACCTTCATTCCTTTACATACAATAATACGTATATCCGCAGGAACACAATCGCCTGCCTGTACTTCAACCAAATCACCAATTACAAGTTCTTCCGCTGGTATTTCCATCAACTCTCCATCGCGTACGACGTTAGCAAATTTAGGCACCATCTTTTTAAAACTTTCCATAATCGATTCATTTGCTGATTCTTGCACAAATCCAAATATACTTGTAATTAGGATTACGAAGATCAATACTACGGCTAAAGAAACATTATTTTATGTTAATATCTTATCTCGAAGGCTTAAGGAAATTTAGAATTAAGATGTAAAGAAATAAGCGATTAAGAATTTTAAAATAACAAAATATAAAATAAAGGCATAAAAAATTTAAAATGTAATCGCAGAGGTGCAAATGAAGACGACGATGAAGATATTTAAACAAACTAGGACTAGAACGTTTAAAAAGCAGATATAACAGGCAAAATTGTATTTGGGAAGGAAAATAATAATGGCGACAGTAATGATACAAATACAAATATAAATATAAATAACTTATACAGGGTGATTTATTTATTGTTTATACAACTTTCGTAGTACCATTGAATAAGAATGGTAGTACAGAAAAGTTATTAACTGATTAAATGACAGACAATACATAGAGCAAATGAATGTGCGAAACAAAATTTATTACTCATTAGAAGTACGGGAACGAAGTCAAGATGCACCTATTACGTAAGGAAAGATTCAAATATCACATGTAGTGTGATTCGTCGATGCCAGGCTCACATTTAAATCGAAGGTGCATTGCAAATGCTTCTTGTAATCTTTAAACCCGTTTTTTTTATAATTTTTACTTTCCATACCTGCAACGCATGTATAGGAAAGTATTGGAATCGTGCGCCAATTCAAAATCTTAAAAATTCGAAAAAACCACGTTTTAGAGTTACTTTCCATACTTGCAACGCATGTATAGGAAAGTATTGGAATCGTGCAAAAATTCAAAATCATAAAAATTCGAAAAAAACACGTTTTAGGGGTCCAGGCATCCTAAATATGTGTTTTTTTTTAAATGTCTGTGGGTGGGTTTGTGGGTGCGTGGGTGCGTTATCGTCATATCTCGAAAACTACTGGGCCGATTTTCATCAAATTTGGTATGCGGGCCTATAATTACAGTACATCTGTAAAATAAGCTTTTCAAAAAAATCCGGAACCGGAAACGGAAGTTAGCCATGTTTTTTTGGGCGCAGATTTTTCCTTGAAAAAAATTTCAAAACTTTACTTAGGAAATCAATACAGAATTTGAAAAGAAATTCAATAATTTTTTCCCGAAGTTTCTATGTCATAAATTGCGCCCTGGGCGATTTTTTGAAAAGCGCAACTTTAAGGCCGATTTTCTCAAAAACACATCAACATATTGGTATAAATCTAACGCCAAATTGTACCTCTAGCTCGGCTGATTAGAACTAGCTGAAAAAAAAATTTCGAAAATAAAAAGTGCGGACATTTTGGGAAATTTTCAAATTTTCAAAAAAACTTTTCCAGGAAACGACACACGCGATTTTTTTAAATGTTCTGGATCAATAGAGAATTTGAAAAGAAATCGAATAATTTTTTCCCGAAGTTTCTATGTCATAAATTGCGCCCTGGGCGATTTTTTGAAAAGCGCAACTTTAAGAGCGCGCCCGCAAGAGTGGGGATAACTTGAGTACGTGCGTCTGTGCTACTAATTATATCTACTGCTCATAGGTTGCGAAATAGTAGCATTTTTCAGAATTTCTTTTCTGTCGCGAGTTGAACAACATATTTAGCTAACAAATTACAGATGGCGCAACAACTGAACGCACTGCGCGTGCGCGGTTTTCGAAAAACACCGTAGGCAAAATTCTGATCTTTGGGTTTTCGTTTATAAACTTATAACATAACTTTCCTGGGCCGAGCCGTGCCGGGGGTGCAAGGTGTAAGGGGTACACAGCACCCGGGCGGCCACTCATTTCTGTCTACACGTTGTCCCCTGAAATTTTGAATACGGGCATTTGAATGCGCTTAGTTACCACGCTCGTTTTTTGCATAGCTGAGTCAAACATCACTACACTCGAAGAACTACAAAAAATAGCAAGAGACCGAAATGGATGGAAAAAATGGATCATGGAACATTACCCGACACCTTAACGGTATAAGGGTTAAGAAAAAGAAGAAGAAGAAGAGTCAAACATTTTAATTCAACGCGAAATAATTAGTAATTTCTAATTTGTAATAAAATAGGGAATCAAAGTGAAAAATATTTACTTACACGATATTTTAATAGGTATTACAAATTATACTTAAATTCTAACAATCACAATGCTAACCTAATGAATAACAAATAGCTACAAAAACCATTTAACAATTTGAGTTTTCTGTTCCGTTGTTAACATTTTGAAAAGAAAAATTAACTTCACTTAAGTGTATCAAATTTGAAGCTATCTAAGTCAAATTGACATGCATTTTGCAGTAACAACCATGGCAACCTATTATAATAATCGAGAAGAACAAAATCACAGTGCCTATAAACACATTACATTACTCATATTCAAAATTTCAGGAGACAAAGTGGAGATATACTGTGGCCCCTCTATCGTTGGCACATTCTCATGAAAGAACTTCCTACCATAACTGTAAAACCTTTATCTGATATACGGTGGGAAAGTAGAATCGATGCCATTAAAACCCTTAGATTTAATTTAGAAAAAAAATTATGATGCTCTCTTTTCCCTTTATAATGATGCATCAAGAGACAATGACACAAAAAACCTTGCAAAGTCACTAATTAATAAAATACAGTCACATCAATTTGTGTGTTCTCTAGTAATTTGGTACAACTCAACGTATTCAAAGAGTTCAGAATGCTTGTCTGAGATACATCCATGGGATATGGGATTAGAAAATATGAGCATATTTCACACAAACTTATTGAAACAAGGTGGCTGAATATGAGAAATAGAAGATATCTTCAAAGTTCTCTCTTTATTATAAAAATTATTCTCGAAAAACAACCGGTTTATCTTTATAACAAAATTACTCATAGATCCGATGTGCACCATCTAAATGCTACGACTTACGAGACGGTGAAACGCCACACAGTAAAAAGAGACCAATCTATTACACGTGTTGTAGCTAGTGTCGCAACTTATTGTGAGTTTTGGGGTTTCTCAGCGGGTTAGGTGCGCAAGTAAGGGGAAGGTTGTTTACATCTAAGAAATCGTCCAGGTAGAGAGGACTCTTAAGACTCTACCCGTTCCTTTACATAAGACATCTTTGTTTGAAAGATCATTTACGTATAATGTTACCAAACTTTTTAATAATTTACCTGAAGCTTACAAAAGTTTACCCTTGCGTATATTCAATCCTGCCTTCTTCAATTATTTGCTCTTAAATCAATAAATGTATAGACTAACTGTTGCCTTATAATAATACTAATTTAATTCTTTCTTTTTTGTTAATTTTTTGTTGCTTCTTATGGCTCTTGCTAGCTAGTTATAATTATGATAAAATTAAGTTATGTACAACTATATGTTTCTGTAATTACGTTATTTTCACTTTATAATATAACCAAAATAATAGCTCATAATGTGAATAATATTCAATACGTAAAACAACGACTACCACGTCTTCTTACATCGCTTCACAATACACAACATAATTGAATTTGTTAAAAAGATATTCAGTTCGATCTTCTGCAGTAGTCTAATACGTCATAAAGGTTCTGTCGGCCTGGAACTTTTATTTATTTTTGATATTTACTTGACTTTAGGCATAAATACCTAAAATAAAGTAAGCCCTCTAGCACAGCCTGTTTCATTTTTTTTTGTCTTTAAAATACAAACATAATTTAATGCCACGTTTTAATAGTTTTGATGTGGAACTCCGAAATCGTTCATGGGTGACAGAGACCTTGCTTATCCTCACGCTTATGATATATTTGTTATGCATTTTTCAATTGTGTAATTGTGTAAGTATGGAAAGTCCTTCCCCAATTTTTTTTGTTAAATACACTAAAAGGTCAATCGAATTTATTTTCATATAACATTTGTTTTTTCAATAAATCACCCTATAACACATAATTAGAAGTCCAAACCAATAAAGGTAGCTCCCTAAATGAATTAGAAAATTAGAAAAACATAACGGTTTTGTTGGAAAACATAAATATAAGCAAAAGAAAACTCACAAAAGTTAAACAGAAGAATTAGTTTGAAAAACAAGAATTTGAAAAGTATACAGGATGTAAACTCATACTTTATCCGGCCTGATCATTTTTTTTAAATTTCAATACCTATATCAATAGGTATTGTGCTAGTTGTCGACTATAACTTGAAATTTAGTTATAGTTATAGTCACTGGTCATTGACAGCTATTAATTCGCAAAATCAGTATTGTTTTTTTCAGAAGTGGTGGCAGAACTCGTCTGAACCTGCCGCATCTAATTAAGCAAATGGGGAAATATATAAATGAGCCTTCGTCATTTTTTACTTTTTTTGTGACCTCTTGAAATTCCATAATACCGTTTACATCAACTAATAAGGATCCGCTATAAAACAATCGTCAAAAATTCAATAGGTTTTCCTTGATTTTTAAGCGAAAATTCAGTATTTTTGCCATGTTTTTAAGCCTCTTAAAATTGCAGAATCAATTTTAAACACCCTTGGAACTCTAGACACGCCTCAAACATGCAATAGTTTTTTCCTGCTTTATAAGAACAAACTCAATAGTTTTACCCTGTTTTTAAGTCTCTCAATCAAGCGAATTATGATAATTTTAATATGATAGCAAATCGCTATCATAATGTAGAATGCAGTAACTATTATTCGTCTTGATGAAAATAAAAATAGTGGAACACATATTGGATTTGATTAAAATTTTATATATATTCCTGCAAAACTGTAATGATACCAGAATTCAGAATTTGCAAGCATTTATGCCTTAGAAGATATTAAACTGTTTTCTGAGGGATATAAGCTTGAAAAATTGTTAATTAAAACTTCAAGATTTCATTTTATGTAAAATTAGACGTTCTTTTGATCTAGACATATTCTAATAGACCTTCATTTAGAAATTTTTCGAAAAAAAAATGCAATTTAATGATGCCGCCCCTCGATTGCGCCGCTCGCTGAAAGAATCGGCGGCTAAACATATTTTTAATGGATTTCTTAGGCTCAAGTTTATTCGTAAAATTTTTCCCCGTTAACGTACGTCAACTACTTTCCGAGATAGAGTCGGCGGCCGCGCTTAAGGACTCACCCTGTATATCTGCATTCGAAAATATGGAAGTCATACGAGTCTATATAAAAAATATTAAAATGGAGGATTTAGTTGTTACTAAAAACCATCTCAAATTTTGTTAACAGAACGTCTTCCGTATTGAAACCGTGTCCTTGTTGAGACAGAAGAACTCAACGTTTCGCCCACTTTTTTAAGAAGTGAAGACGTTCTGTTAACACTGACACTGACCGTGGAAGTCTTTGAATTCATTACATCTCAAATTTAATTGATACTAAGAATCTCAAATGAAGATCAATTGTTTTTTAATGTACCTAAGGAGAAAACAAAATTTCCTTTAACAGAAAAAATGAAGCATGGAAATATTTTTCAGGAACTTGAGTCCTATAAGTTCATGGATTTTTAAAATATTGTAAATAAAATTTTAACGTAATATTGTGTAAACTACGAACTCAAAACAGGGAATATTAACCAAGTTATCTTAACTCTCCTAGGTAGGCTAGATTTTGCACACGGCACGATCGTCCCGGGTGTTGTCGCCTGCATGACGTCACAAGTGGAAAGCACCCCGTTCAACCGTTGTATCGCTTGTCGGAAATCAAAGATAATCAAATCTACTTTTATATTGTACAGCAAATTACTACAAAAATATTAAACTCTATTTCACTCTAAACAACCAAAACGGCGTTTATCGGCACGTTGTTTCTCTGAGAAACTTTCTGACCGAATGATGACAGATGACAGATTCTACTTGTGACGAAACCGTACCTCCCCTCCGACCGCACGCGTCCAGCGCCAAGCTTCTCGTACCCCAGTAAGTTAGCTTACCTAAGAGAGTTAAGATACCTTGATATTAACCTAGTTGTAAAAGCAGATAAAAAATGAAAAGTGTTTGTAAATAAAGTATGATCAAAATTTCTGTTCATCAATTAGGGCCGTGGAAGTGCAAACCAACGCATTTAAAATTGGCTCACATATCTTTACTTCAAAATTTTTGACACATGTCACATTTAATATTATATGTAAGCCAATTTTAAAGGCGTTGATTTGCACTTCCACGGCCATACTTGATGAACAGAAATTTTGATCATACTTTATTATCTATATGCTCTGTGTGTGGTAAAAATAAGAATACTTATTCAAAATAACTTTAGGGATATCGAATTATTCCTAATGAAGCGGATTATTCATCATCATCATCATCATCATCAATTGACATGGAGCAGATCCCCGTGGATCAATCCTGGATTACGCCAGGCCCACCCCATGCCAATAGGGTGTGAAGGGATTTGTTATGATAGGTGGGGATTGGGAGCGCTATATAACGTTAACATGCCTGTGACGCCTGCCGCAGAACACCGCTTCTATACTGCAAGGTAGTTAGTAGATCACATATTCAATGGGAGTTGGATATATGACCGAGATGGTTAAACATGTTTTGTCATCTTGTACTAGTAGTATATCCGTTAATTTCCTATGTCTATGATATGCAACTCCTTAGCACAGACATGCCTGCCCTGTTACATGTTACTTTATTCTAACTTATGTAGTCTAATCATTATTATTATCATTATTTTATTTACTATTTTCATTGCACTTCACAGGTATATTCCTTGTTTCCTTATTTTTATTGTCATTATTATTATAATATTTGTATTTTCGCCGTTCTTCTGCATTATTATTGTTTGATATTAATATATTCTTCCTTCAATTCTATTTCCTCGATATCTGATTCTTCTCTTGAGTCGTATATGCGGTTTATGTACTCCTTTATGATAATTTTGTTTCTTGCCGCTTCTTCCCAGGTTTGTTTTGGTATACCCGATCGCTCTTTATCTTGTTCCAGTGCTGTTTTACCCCCATAATCCTTTCGTTCCCAAATCTTCCATATAGGCATCGGTTTGCAAGGTGGGTCGAAGCTGCGATCCAGATAATCGTATTTTGGGGCTGTCTTTAATATTTTCTTCCAGCTGCAGTTGTCTTTCTTTTTGGGGTTTCTCAACATATCTGCGATTTTCCTTCTTATGTCCAGGGCTACGTTCTTGAGTTCCTCTTTGTTTCCTGTACCCTCTGTTAATTGATCCGTCAATTCCTGTAAGTATGCGGATTTCGTCATCTGCTATCTTCTCCACTAGAATCCCATAGCGGGTGGTGTGCTTGATTTCGCGTTCCCTTTCTTTGCCTATGACTTTCGGCTGTCTTCCCACTCCTAGTATAGTTTACGCTGGTTCGTTTTGTATTTATGCTTACTTACTAACAATACTAACTAGTTATGAACCCTACTTTCGATGTATTTACAAATATGTACTAATCGCATGCGCTTATTGCCTATTACCGAATTTCTGCAAAGCTAGGCATCATTATTATTCGGTTTCCATTCCTTACAACTATATTTTAAGGATTGCAACCACCCGCATCTTTTGAAATGGTCAGTTCCTGCCTTCTTAACAGTGCCTACTAACGCTGCAGATACAAAGAGAGCAAGAATGGCTGACCGTACCGCCTCCTTGAAGAATGAACATAGTAAAAATGTGCCGCTTCGTATGTATGTAAGCCCCGACTGCACCTACTTCGTGTGTATTTTGAAATTTTGTTTGTCGCTTTAGGTTAATCCCTTTGTGTTGAGCTATGTAAATGGTAAATTATCCCCTAACCATAAACGCTAATTACATTCATTAGCTTAGATCACGTAATCAAGTAAGTTAAATGATTGATTATGAAGAAGATTATGAAGGCTTTCACTTGAGAAAAAAACGAAATTTTAAACTTGCAACGCAAACGTCAAAAGCTTGACAATACCTGCCTTGCAAGGTTTTTTTCGGTTAACCTTTTTTGCTCTCCCTGTATCATTGCTGCCGCCCCGTTATTTATTTGAACTGGAGGGACAGCTTCGGTTTCACAAATTCCTCGAAAGGTCGGCAGCAAATCTACCTGCTATCTACCCCAACGGACTGGACCGTTGACCGTTGGGTACCATAAATACTATGTACGCCAATTCGGATGCATTAATTAATTAAGACTAAGACAGACAATCGTTATTATTCGATCCATGCCAGGCCAAAACCACCTATCTATTACTAAATTCTACAATGTACTTAGCTTTTTACTCCACTTGAATCCTGCCTTTGTAGCTTTGTTCCCGCCTTCCTTGTTCACCCACACAGCATTTACACAAAATCCACTTTTTAATTTATTTATTCGCCGGTCTTATTATTATAATTGCAATCACTGGCACACTTTTTTTTAATTTCCCCGACAGCTCTGGCGTGTTAGTTATACGATTTATTTCTTTAAAGGAAACTTAAAAAAAACATTAAAGCATCCCGGAGAGCTTCGTAAACCGTGCGTCGCCTGGCCCAGTTGCCACCCGACTCCTATTCCTAATGAAGTGGATTATTGTAGAAAATATAATAAATAAACTAAAAACATTGGTGAATTTATTTTCATTAAAAAGTATAAAAGATGGTGGAGAATTTCGGAATGTAGAATTTGTGATTTAAAAAAATCTCTCTAAATCGCCAAAGTATACATAGAAGCAAAAGAGCTATTAAAATAAGTCGAAAAACCATGTACCTACCTGGGGAGCAATAATTGAAGTAAACGACTGATTTTAGCTTTATAAATAAGTAATATCCGCTGCTAAGCAACTACTGAAACTGTCAAAAAAATTAATTATTTAAATTCCCACGTTTGACGAAGGTCAAAAAATGCAAGCAGTAACCATTCTTGAAAATAGGGCCTTCTTACAAAAGATAATCAATAATGTGGGTATTAGCAAAAATGGCGTACATAAACTTAAAATAAAATAGGCAGAAACGTACACAGTGGCCTGTGTTCATGGTGGTGATCGACATCGAATTTCTACAATACCATAAGTTAATAACTCATTTAAGAATCAGTCCCTTTACGAGCGATGTACAAAAGAATAAAATCTTTGGAATTTCGTAATTTTAATGCTTCCAGAAACTATGCTTTAACTTAACTGAAGACCACAAAACAAATAGACTCAATTTCGCAAATTAAGACGATATATAGAGAAATGTACTCTTCACTGACAAGAAAGTATTCCAATAAGCGCACAATGGAAGCTTCGTGTAAATAGGCTTCCAAACAGGAGATACAACAGTGGTCGTTTTTCTGTAACTGTATGGGACTGAATTAGTGCTGGATGAGCCATTCACTAGTGGTTATTACTGCGACTTATAATTTTCCAGCAGAACAATTCTCCGATTCATACTGCTCACATCGTTCAACAATGATTTGCAAATAATAATACAAATTTATTGCCTTTTCCAGCCAAAAGTATGGACCTTCACCTTCATCCAGTGGCAAATGTTTGGAATATTTTAGTTTAATTTAGAAGAATAATTGTAGGTTGTAGGGCATAAAACAAAGATTAACTTTGGGAAGCAATAGAAGAAGCATGGAATCATCTGGAAAACTAATACGTTAGAAGTCTAATTCGAAATCGTTCGCACAACAATTAATTATTGTTGAAATTAATGGTTTATGAACAAAATATTAAGCCGAATATTATGCACTCATTTACATCATGTTCTAAATGTCAGGAATTTTAATTAATTAAGAATTATCATTTTAAACAAAGTACCTTCAATTACGTATAATAATAATAATAATTACGTAATACTAACGTTAATTAATAAACAGGACATTTTTATATTGGTCGGCAGTCTCAGCTCGTGTTTAAACGTAAAGTGGATTATTTATTATATTTCTACTCTCTGTATCTCTTTTACATTCAGTGTATTTTAACACTGCATACTCCCTCTGATGACCTTCAATTAAACTTATTGATCCTTTTCAGTTTTTTGAGGTTTTAACTATTTGGTGCTAGCGATGCTCAGTCTTTAACAAGGGCGAGATGATAAGTGGTTTGAAAATATAATATATGTTTCCAATAGTTTGGTGTTAGTTACTTTGCAAAGAAAACGCATTTTCTATTTGTTTTATTGAGTATTTTTATTTAAAAGGTTTAAAAGATGCAGACATTTTCGAAGGGATGAGAAGTGTGTTGGGTGAAGGTGCTTCATCATATGTAACCGTAAAAACTTGGGTGCCTAAGTTTAAACGTAGCCGTACAAGTATTCAAGACGAACATCGCTATCGACGCCCAAAAAGTATCACAACACCAGAAATGGGCAACAAAATTCTGTGTTTTGGTGTTAAAAGACAGACCGCTCAAACTGAGCGAAATAACTAATGTTGCAGACATCTTAAGAGAGCGGTTGCACAACATTTTAACAGAAGAACTTAATATGAAAAAAGATGAACGCCGCAATTGCTTACACCTGATTAGTGCAAGTTTCCCAAGAATGTTTGGCCCATTTAACAAAATGCAACCGATTATACATATGTGTCGATTTGTAACACAGGCGAGACTTGGGTTCATTACTACACCCCAGAGACGAAACTCCAATCGCAACTATGGACAGAACCCGGCTGCTCAGCTCCAAAGAAAGCAATAGCCATAAAATCAGTTGGCAGGGTAATAGCGTCAGCTTTCTGGGATGCCAAGACACACTGTCTCCCAAAAGGGTAAAGTATTAATATTGAATATTACGCCAACATTCTGGAACGATTACACCAAAATGTCCAAGAAAAAAGATCAGGTTTAGCATGAAAAACAATCATTCTTCATCAAGATAATGCACGCTCCCACACTAGTGTTATTGCAATGGCTGAAATCAGGAAACTAAACTACGATTTCCTTCCGCATTCAGCTTATTCGCCGAATTTAGCTCCCTGTGGTTTCCATTTATTCCCTAAGTTTAAAATTTCTTGAACAGAGCTTTTCAACTAGCGATGAAGTCAAGTCCGCTGTAGGCGCCTATTTTGCAGACTTCGATGAAATGGGATCAGAACATTGAATAACATGCATTGCACTGTCAGGAAACTATGTTGAAAAATAAATAACATTTTAAAAACATATAACTAGTTTCCCATTATTAGGCTAACCACTTATCATCCCGCCCTCGTACATAAATATCAGATTCTAACTAATTTTCTAACATACAACCTGTTTTAACACTATTTTTTTCGTTATCAATATCAGCATCGCTCTATTTAAAAACAGGGCAAATATATTGAATTTGTGCTTAAAAACAGAAAAAAAAACATTGGATTTTTGTCGACTGTCTTATACAGTGGGTCCTTATCAGTTTACATCCTACATACCAGTGTAACCTATGCCTGAATTTAGATATTCTACAAACCTAGATAAAGTTGATCCAAAGCGGAATTGGGGTCTTGATAATAAGAAACGAGATATCCGGTTACTGATAATACTGCGCCAATCCACAACAAAGCTGAAAACCCACCAAACAAGAATTCTGCGAAAATAAGCCATCTAGGTTTAGTAGCACTCGGTATAAGGCAGTTCGGTCCATTTACTTTCAGTAACTCTCCCGCTTTTACTTTACTAAGCCCTTCTTTCAGATCGGTGTGGTACCTTCAATTTCGTAAAATGTGAATAGATATGTTAAGGTAAATTTCTTGTAAACTACCTTTCCACGAGCACTTTTAATGAAATAAGATGGTCATCTATTGAAATTTCCTTTTTAAATTGATCTAGCTCGGTGGCGGTTCTTTGTTTGACTAAAGTCTTAACGTAAGTAACGCTGCTAGATCCAGAAGCGGTACGTATTAAAATTGAGCTTTTTCTCTTCATGATTTTCTGTTCACTTAAATGACAGTAATTGTTTCGACTTTCCAATTAATTCGACATTTGTTTATGTGCTACTTGATTTAAACGGTACTTAAAATTATTAAAAGGACGACAATCTAATATTTATGATCTACATAGATATGTAAGCTGTATTACAACCAGACAAAATCGCCACAACAAAACATTTTACACGGTATGGAGGTAGCTTTACAGGCAATAAAAAGAACATTAAAATGTTTAGTATTTACGATCGTGGCGTACCAACAAAATCAAGAAACATAACACGCATCTGTGAGGGCGATTCTGAGAATAATTGAAAGCCTTTGCATATTCTAAATGTCTCTCTTTTATACCCAGATCGGTATTTGCATTTGTACTTACATTCCTTTTACGTCTTACTCGATTCTAACTCGTATTTCAAGTACGCATAAGTTTACTTGTAGGTATTTGTCACATTTAAAGATTTGTTTTCAGTTATGTACAGATTTTACCTTATTTGTCGCCCAACAATTTTTCACTTATACATAAACTGCCAGCGATTATTTATTTTAAGGTGTAGCAAGCTTTCGTTGCGTAATAAATCGTCTATCGTTACCTGTAATTACCGCTTTTAAACCTCGAAGTCTGCATGCTGTTTATATGAAGAATGGCGAGTTGTTTTACTGATAAATAACTGAAGGATTTCAACATCCATACTGAAATTCATTCGATTATAAAAATGTATAAGCTGTGACAATTCCCCAGTGAAAGAGACAAAAAAATAGAAAACAAATATACAGATTTCCACTAAAATAAATCGCAACAACCTTTAAAATAACTGCAAAGATTCTAAAGAAATAATTTATTCAGTTATCAAAAAGGCACAATTTTTAAGGTTTGATGCCCAAATTTTGAAGTCTGTAATTCGCATGCTTTATATTTATTTATTCTTAATTTGTTGAACACAAAGCGTACTTTATGTGTATTACATGTACGATTTGCAATAAGTAATTGATTTCATGTAAAAAAATCATGAATCCTTTTGTTTTATTATCATCATCATCATCATCAATCCTTTCGCTCCATAGAAGCACAGGGCGTCGTTTTTCGACGATTCTTCGTCATTTCTTTGGCGTCTCCGCCCATGTGGTGAAGCTCTGTACCTGTTCACTCTAGTTGTTTTCACTGTTTTATTGGCACTGACTGATTCACTACATACAACACATTGCATAGTGTTCTCCATTCGATCTTATCCTTTGCCTTTTTATTTCATTCCGTTGTAATCCCTTGTTACTAATTTCATTTTGTTTCTTCTTTCTCCATGTGACTTTTGGTTATCCTGTTTTTATTTTTCTGGCATTGTGTTCTACTGCTTATTTTGTTATATCGGTATTCAGTTTTCTCAATATATGACCTACCATTTCCATTTACTTTTTCTTATTGTAACCTGTGTCGGTTCTTGTTGCGTTTTTTTTCCCCATAATTTTTTGTTGGCGGTTATTTGCAGCCAGTATATTTCCAGAATTCTTCTGATACAATGATTTATTGATATCTATAACCTCTTTATGTGAGTTTCATTTGTTGTCCACTGTCCACGTTTCTGAGCAATATAACAATATCATATTCATATTTGTATTAAACATTATTCTGATTGCCAAATTTTCTTGAGCATCTTGAAGACTCCTTGGGCTTCATGGTATTCTTGCTTTTATATCCACTTGGTTTCCTCCTCCTCTATCGGCTCTATCTATAATGCTTCCTAAAATCCTGAGTAAGTAAATCTCTCGATCCCTTCAATCTGATTACTGTAGGGTTGGTTGGTGTCTGCTCTCTTTTAATCTTTTTTTCTATTTTCATGACTTTGGTCTTATTCTTGTTTGTATTTAGTCCCACTTTTGCTGCTTCTTCCTTCAATTTGTTTGTATTGAACTTTGCGACAATAGGCAGGCTGGCAGGCATCATCTGCAAATTGTATGTCTTCTAATGTTTCGCCGAAAGTCCAACTAATTCCTGTTTTTCTATCTTCCGTTTTTCTCATCACCCAGTCTATTATAATCAAAAATAATATGGGTGGCAGGACACATACCCGTCTTACCCTGCTTTCGATCTTCTATTTCTTGTTAGTTTGTCAATTTTTGCTGTGTAGTCTGTATATAAAAGCTTAATAGTATTTATTAGTTTATTTGGTATTCCATATGCTTTTAAGATTGTCCACATCAATCCCTGTTTACTCTATCGAATTCCTTTTCGAAATTTATGAAAGTTATTTGCAGTTCCTTTTGCCATCCATTTGCTTCTTCAATGACATATAAATATGTTATATAAGCATGATCGCCTCTGTCTAAATCGTGCCTGATTGTTCCTTAATGCCTTATCTATTCCATCTTTGATTCGGTTTGGGAGTACTCTTGCAAGTATTTTGCTAGCTGTGCCAAACAGCGTTATTCCTCCAGTTCGAACATTCAGTTTTATCTCCTATTTTTTGGTAGTTTTAAATCATTACTCCTTCGTTCCATTCTCTTGGGATTTTTTCTTCTTTCCATATGCTATTTAATAGGTTATGCATCATTTCTTCTGTTATTTCATCACCTTCTCTAATTAACTCTGCTGGGATGTTGTCTATGCTTGCTGCTTGTGTTTTTATGGCATTTTTAATGTATTCTCTCCTGATTGCTTCTTCGTTCATATTCATTTCTTCTTCTAGTTGTTCAGCTTCTTCCATTACATCTTCTTGTGTTATTACCCATTTGTATACTCCTTCAAAATGTTCGATCCATCTCTGTTCAGTTTTTGTTTTGTTTTATAGTAAGGTTTAAAATGGAGATTGAGAAATTCGCCTAGAAATATTAATCAACAAATCGATTTTATTCTTAATTAATATTATAGGTGAATTTCTCAATCTCCATTTAAAACAAAACAAAAACTGAACAAAGATTGATCGAACATTTAGAAGGAATATACAAGAGGGCAACAACACAAGAAGAAGTAATGGAAGAAGGTGAACAACTAGGAGAAGTTTAATCTTTTAAACTGTTTCTTTGCTTAAACTCACTGTTAGAATTCACTTTGTATACAGAATATTCAGTTTGTGTGGAAATTTCATGTTTTCATGTTTCTTGTCTAATTGAACGTTGAAATCTCTGGAAGTTGTGGTTATTTAAAATCATTTAAAATGTTTTTATACCATCAAATTATCAGTTCCATAGGTTTGTGTTAATATCATTAAATTAAGTAGGCATTTTGCTTAACTTTGTACAATTTAATCAAGATTAAATGAAGACAAAAATATTAACCTTGAGATACAACGTAAAAATTTCATATTACAATTGAAAAATATCTTTTATTTAAGACATCTTCAATTTACTTGTAAATTTACTCTTACATCGTTTCACATTTCCTTAATTTTTAACCACCCTGTAGGTATTATCGACATTCTGACGATGACTATGAGCTTTTCAAAATAAGCAAAACTTTTTGTAAAAAAAAAATTTTTTCTCTAAAAATGAAAAATGAAAGAGTTTGCAGGTATAGTTAGGTCCATCCGTGAACTTACTGTGTATTTTTTTTAATTCCCGCAAGTCTCACAGTATGTTTAAAATACCGAAGCAATTAAAAAATTAATAAGTGTGGGAAATCTGTAAAACATTCCATTAGAAACGAGTTCATTTCGCATTTTAAAAAGAAAACATGGGTATAAAAAATGTTTAGAATTTTTAATCGAACTGAACTCAATTTTCAGAAGTTTCGAATATTTAAAGTGCTTCACAAACTAACATCAAAGCACAAAACATAAAAGATATTTATGGAATTCTAAAAGACCCTCTAACCAGTTATTTGAAGAGCTGAGATATACATGCTTAAACTGCTCGACATTTTATCATTTTTTATTATTAGTATTAAATATAATTGTTGAAACTCATACCAAAATTTCAGTATTTAAACAGTTAAATACTCATATGTTATGTAAACTAATTATTATAAAAATTATACAATGTGCTCGCATTATGGGCAAACCTTTTATTGACTTTGGATAGGCAACAACAATAAATGATAAAGCACGGGTAAACTCTATGAAAATGATAAAGGTGGATGGTTGTTTATTCAGAATAATTGATAGGCAACAGAAAATAAGGATCTGTTTTAATTGTTCCTTGGAGGAGGGCACTTTTATTAAAACTAACTAAAAGACGTGAAATTCTTTTTGATAAAACTTATTTAATGGGCTTTTTAGTTAAGTAACAATTTTGTATGTTTATGCAATTAAAGAATGTGCGTATAATGTAACTGGAAAATGCCAAACGCAACCCACAAAAAATGATTTAAATTAATGCTTCTATAAATGTTATAGCTATAAGGTATGTCTATGTTGTAGTTCGCACTAAAAACCGATAATTAAAAATTAAAACTAATCATACACTAGTGGTATTATTCATAGTTCGTCCTACCCGCATCCTGTAATTTGAAGAAAAAAATCACATATTTTAACCAAAGTTGCATTTTACATAGATATCATCTCATAATTTAAATAAATTCCCCAAAGCCACAGTCTCAATGAACGGAAACGAATTGAATGATATATAATATTTTTTTATTTTTGAATGCGGTTTTTATTCAAAATAGAACCAATTTATTTTGTGCAAATTGCATTTCTAACAAATGCGCTTTAAGGCAAAGGTGGAACTGATTATTAAGCTCGAAGGAACCGAAATTTAATTCCGAAATTTCACGGATGCTTAACATAAGAAATTTTTCTGGTTTCTCAAGAACGTCATTGTTGAAACACTTATAAGCGGCCGTTATAAATTTTAGCCAATTACTTTGGGCACAAAGAACTTCCTTTAGCATTTAATTAGCATAAAAATGTAAAAATGAAGTATAAAAAAACGTTCAATAGACTGAATGGAGACGTAAAGTGTATGCAAAATGAAAAAGACTAAAAGGCCGAACTAAAAAAGGACCAAGATGTGTGACATGTGTGGGCTTCTCGTTTACACACATACTGTAGTACCAGCGGTCTCAGGTATGACCTGAAGTGACCCTATGGTAATGCAAAATGCCTTAGGCTGTCCCACCTTACATATCGTCAGGGATTGGACACATGTTCAACTAAAGATGTATCTGTATACCTGTAATTTAGCCGGGCTTTTGTGCCCCGCAATACGTTCGCAAATCCGATGCATATTGGCAAAAATATTCCGGGCAGTTCCCCGATGACGGCTTGATAAGCGATAATCATCTACAAAAAACTGTCTAATTGGCCTTTAAGAACCGTTTAAGCATAAAAAAGAAGCTCGCTTAATTAAGATGAAGCTAAATAACAGGGCGCCCCGTTTCGATTATCCTTACTTCCAGATCAATGTTAAAAACTTGCTCGAACTAGGATGTTAATTATTTTGACACGAACATATCTGTCGACTAGACAAAGCTCGAGATAAATTCTTGATAAATTACCACTAACCGTTAGTGGGTCAACACCTACATTTAAATTACTACTTGTTTTATGTAAATGTGAGATAAAAGCTCTGCTGGTACAGTTAATAATAACGCATTCTTTTATGTTATGTAGTAATAAGATATGTATCATTAACAAACGTACATTTCTGAATTAATTTTACAAGACAATAATTACAGAAATAACGGTGTCGATTCTTAGTACTGTAAAAAATCATCTTGGATGAAGAAGCTTTCAGAAACTTTAGCGATGCTCTTTCATTATTAGATTAAGTTTCTAATTCTGAAAGAAAAGACAAAAACTAAAATATTCCTGTGCATGCAACTTGATACTTTTCTTAGCTAAACGAGAATTCTATAATCTATTAAGACTTCTCTAAAAATAAAGCGAAGGCACTGAAGGCAGCATTACTTTCTTCCTTTCTCTTTTAAATTTCTCTTTCTTTAAGTTTGCATTTTAAATTACTTCATTTTTACTTTTTCCTAATTTTCTTTTCCGTCTTCTGCTCTCTTTCTTTATTTATAAATTTCGCCTGTCTTGTTAATTAAAATAATCAACGTACTTATTGTTATTACAAAATATTACTTGCTCTTATTATTAACAATATACTAATTTTAATTTGACCATAATTGATTTTTTCATTTTTTGATTCCAAGGTAAGGATTTTTTATTGTAATGCAGAAATATCCGGAGACTTCAACGCCGGGTTATGTCACAAACCTCACATCGTTTTGGTATTGTCGTACTTATAATTAAAAAAAAACTTAGTTCGGTTGCAGAAGCCTCCACGCCTTTTAACCATAATGATTTTTGATGTATTAATTAAAATCGCATGGATTTAAATAAATTATTGGACGGACATTTGCTTGCATAAGTTCAGTCCGGTTAAACATCCGAAAATTATGAATTTTTTTTTCTATAGTTTTGGAAGAATGCTATTCATTCTTTCTTAGTTCTTTTGATCCTGCTCTATGTCCTCCTAATTGTTTAGCAAATATTGAATAAAGTGGAGAATTTAATAAAACATTTAAAATACTACGACCACGTTTTTCAAACTGTCAGTAACGAAAATCAAAATTAAAGGAAACACAATTTGGACACGACGCATAAACTTAATAAACAAACGTTGCCGTAGTAGTTATACGAGTAAACAGCTTGTATGATTGTAACGACTAATTTTTAAAGTGAAGTTTTAATTCAAAATAACAAAATTCGAGACTAATTTATTCATATTCATCGCAAAGACAATCCGCTTGCAGTTGGTTTGATATTTAAGTAAAATGTGCTATTTTATACAGGGTGTCTGCTAACATGTGTCTCAAAATTTGGAGTCTGGTTCTACCCTTCAAAACATGTAAGAAACGCTTAATAAACTATGTCCGCAAACCAACGCCGCCCGAGATGTAGCACTTTTTTTAAAGATAAGTTCAGTTATTACAAATCACTTAAATCTAGTATGTGCCCGCTCTCCTGATGCCAAACCCTTTGGATTTATTTTTATGGGGATATCTAAAACAATGGGTTTATGCCTCTCCTGTAAATAATGTTCAAGAATTGCGAGAAATAGTTCAAAATGCTTGCCAAACAATCCAAAACAATGCAGGTATCTTTGACAATCAATGATGCGTCGTGCTAATGCTTGCATAGCAGCCAATGGAGAACACTTCGAACATCTTTTGTAAAGTGACTTATTATTTAATATTAAAAACAGCCTATTTTATTTAGCTCATATAAATTGTACTTAATTACACTATTTATTTTCTTTAAGTAAAAGTGCTACATCTCGGGCGACGTTGGTTTCCGGACATAGTTTATTAAGCGTTTCTTACTTGTTTTGAAGGGTAGAACCAGACTCCAAATTTTGAGACACATGTTAGCAGACACCCTGTACAGTATAAGGGTTGTTTGTATCTTTTTGCGGTTACAATTTAGTCTTCACCTAAATAAATTACCACAGTTACCACAGAAAAATATAATAGCATCCCAAGAAAAATTTATGGTGTAGGTAAACTTTAAATTTTAAGCCAAAGCTGTGTTAATAGACCTAGGAATCGCAAACCCAGTATTTGTAAAGCTTATCAAGAGGGTTATTTTATGTAAATTTTTAATAACTAGAACGAAAGAATTCTATTAGCAATGAATGGTTTTTATTTATAGTAATATCTTAATATCAGCTCGCGAGAAAGTGAAACTACTCTTCTGTCATAATATAATTTTAATTATTCCAATCTGTAAAATTAGTTTAGCTTGTTTAATATTCTATTATAGCATTTGTTTTTGAGTCTTTGGTAAAATTTCATCTATAAATGCGTAAAGACTAGATATGAAAAACGTGTATACTTCATGCTTAGACAAGCTTAGACAAATTTCTTGTTTCAAACTGTAAAATGCGATCTCAAATGTAAAGTTCATTTTAAAATCTTTTAGGGTAGGCTTTGATTTGAAACGAATTTAATAATGTATAGTAAATTCAGGTAGTGCAACATTGAAACAAAACTTATAAATAATCGACTGCATTCCCCCCCCCCACACTCTCGTAGTATTGCTTCGTATCCGAAGAGCATGATTTGTGCAATTAGTTCATTTATGATGTGTGTTCAATTATCTCTATTTTCTGCTAATCTTATGTTTCCTTCTAAATTGTTTCCAGTTATTTCCTTGATTTCGTCTAGCCGTCGTCTTGGCGATTTTTCTCTAGGTCTTTTACCCTCTATTTTCCCTGTACATCTAGTTTTTCCAAATTGTCCTCCGTTCTACGGAAAATATGTCCAAAGAACTGCAATATTCATTTTTGTATTGTATTTATCAATCTCTGGGGTGCTGGTGTCGCGGTCGAGGCTCAATTGGTACAGCATACATCTGACCACTGATGTGGTCCGGGTTCGATTCCCAGGGCTACACCACAGTATGCTTTTTATACTGTGGCCACACATGTACAGAAAATATCCGACCGCTTCCCTGGGAAGGCTATGGCAAACCACCGAAATATTCTGCCTAATAGGTCCTCTCTGGAGTAGAAGTGCAAGCACTGAGTGATTGGTGCAATGTTCTGTCCGTTTTACTCTTAACAGTCTTCGCTAGGACCACATTTCAAAAACGTTGATCTGCTGTTTGTCAATTGTTTTCATGGCCACGATTCTAACTGATTGCATTATTTTTAGAAAATTTAAGCAAATGAGATTTGTTTGTAATGATATGGCAGAGTTAAATTAACTGGTTATAAAGGCATGTTTTGTGAATGCTTTATTTAAATATCTATTCTTATAAATTATTATATTACATCATAAGTATTTTAAAGTGTTTCATTATTACAAAATTCATCATAGATGATAAATATAAAGAGCATGCGATTATTACAACATTCAAAATGTTCCATTTGAATAGTATAGGTAACATCTACAAACATATGAAATTATTGATTATAAACAATTAACGAGAATAAAACTAGTTTTACATTTAGCGAAATTTCAGTCGTCCATCCATGCAGTGATTTTCATCAGCCTGCATTGTAGTTTGTAGAATCTAATTTTGAATCAATATCTGATTTAGAAACAGACTCCCACAAACAAATCACGCCAAAATGTCCCATGTATTTTACCGAATCATTACTAATCAATTCCTCGCAGTGTCTTACTTTGTTTTGCCACTTCTCTCCAGTGAAGGCTTGTATTCAAATGGAGGACGAAAACTTATTTATTTGTTGTAATATATCCCCACACTATTTCGATGCGTTTGTGTCTCTAATGGTTTGGGGGTAATCTAAGTACATTCTGCCCATATGTGTTTAATAACTTGTGGATGACTTTTTTTTAATAATTTTTATGCGCCAAATGGGATTTTATAATGTTTCAAAGTTCGTTTTTTGTAATTTTATTTTTATTTAACCATACTTGCATCCTGCATTACAGTAGGTGGCTTATTAACAAGTATGGAGTGGCAAGGAACATTATCACTCCTCACCATCTATTATAAATTATAACATATGAGCAAATGAAAACGAAATCGAGCTTAACTTAGAAAACATTAAGTCATATGGGTTACTACTTCTAATGTTTAATTTAATATAACAGTTATAATAGTAGAAGTCTCAAGTTTCAAACTGGATGATTTAAAAGAAAGTATTGCCGCAGAATGTGAGCGTATCAATGCGCCTGTACTCCAACTAGTTTTTGAGAACATGAAACGACTGTTGTCCAAAATTAAGCTGCATCCATCTAGAAACCCTTTAGAACATCCAGAATTTAAACAGTAAATCGTTGACCCTTAAAGTCATCTACATCAGAATCCCGAACCCACATGTGCATATGGGTGATCCATTCTGGTAGATCCAGATTTAATCCAGATAAATAAGATTTCAAATAGGTTTTTAAAAATTTCACTTTTTTAGCTTCCAAGTATTTTTAGTTTTTCCAAGCACATTTTCTATACAGGGAATTTTTCTTTTTAGTATACATATCCCCTATGTATACTTTTATAATAAACGCAAATAGGCAACCCACTGTACACTATAAACGTCACGTCACGTGGTGCGTAAAGGTTATGTTTCATGTTTGTAAATAAAAAATAAATCAAAAATTAGTGGAATATCAACATAATTTTAATTCAACGATTATTCTAAAACATAAAATATCAACAATACAAAACAGAAAGGAAAATAAAAAGAGCAACAGTTAAAGACTAATTTTTTGACATTAACTTAATTTGATGATTTTTGCCACAGCATGCTAATTTTTTAACGTTTATAGTGTATAGTGGGTTGCCTATTTGCGTTTATTATAAAAGTATACATAGAGTATATGTATACTAAAAAGAAAATTTCCCTGTATATATTTTTTGTATTTATATCTCATGTCCTTTACAAATTTATATATCTTGATTCTTGAAACTCAGTTTGTTTCCTTCTTGTTGTAAATTTTTCCAACTCGCTGAAATTCCTTTTTCTTAGAATTAATAACAATTTTGAATACTACCGAACTAGATACCTAAAGTAAAATTGTATGTTATATAATGATTATAAAATTAGCTTAAGTAATCTGTTTACCGAAAACACTGATGAAACTTTATTGAAAAGGACTTTATTTGAACGCCCTTTGCAATAATTCTTTTAATTTCAGAAAATATTTAACAATAGCCTGTTTCATCTCTTCGGATGAAACTTTACCCTTAGCTATTATAATACTCGTAATTGAATTAAATAATTCTTCAATAGCTAATTTCTTACAATAGCAAATTTGAGATTTAATAAGAATTGTTATTACGCTGTTGAATTAATTTCAAATCGAAGGCTAAACTACTTAATTAAAAAGTAAGCTATATGTATTAATTCTATTCTATAAAAACGTAATTTGAGATGCCATAAAAGAAGAATAGCAGTGTAAAATAACTAATCGGTATCACTAAAACAAATTGTTACTCTTATAAAACATTTTTGCTGTAAAACTGTCTGTTATAAATGATAAATTTTACAAACTAATATACTAAGAAATAATGAAATAATACGTGCTACAAACAAGCTATAAAGAAAAGTATGTACCTACATGTACACAAAATGATATAAAAAATATTATCTTGGGTAGCGATTCTGAAAAGGGGATTTCAAGTCCCGTAACAAAGAGTTCGCTAAATCCAACGGTTAATGCAGACCTTGACCAAAAGAAATACTTTCCTGCTGTGCATATAATTTTATTAGCACGTTTCATTATTATAGTCATGATTTGTTGTATTGTGTCTGAATTCCTTTGGTCCCACTATGTGAAAAAGAATAGCTAGAGATATATTTATCAGAAACTCTACCAATGGGTTTCTGAAATATCCTGTTTTACAGCGATGATTCCAAAAAAAGGTATGGTGGGAAAAGTTCTGCAAAATTCAGGGCACGCTTCGTCTCATAGCGATCAAACTTTTCTTTTCATTTTAATCTACAATTATTACCAAAGAAACCAGCAGCAATTACAAATTTTAAGGCGTTATCATGCAAATTCGGATATATATTCTTATACTCGTAAGTTTTTGTGACTAACAAACTTATTCCTTAATTATTTTTTTTAATGTGGGAAGTTATTACAAAATTGTAGATAAATCATTTACATTTACTTGTCTTAAAAATTCTAGTACGGTTTAAGCCACGAAATATCATAGCAGCAGAACCATAACAAAGGAAATTTTTGATTGAAATACACAGTGCAAATGGCCCTGAATTCTTTATTTTTAAAATGCGAAAATACCTTACCTCTATTAAAAAAAAACTTATTCACAAATTTCAGTCATTTGCCTCATTAAATTAAGAGATGGCGCCAGTTTATAAAATCTGCGTTATTAGTTATTACACTCTCGTATGGTATGTACTAATTAAAATATTTTAAGCCCAGTTTAGTGACTTAACGACTTTGCCTTATATTATTTGTTTTATTTAGGTAATGTTTACTTAGTGTTCCTTTAAGCAACTAAAGCCTTTTTTAGGTGACTAAACTTTACTCGGTTTTTTAAATTTACTTGGTTTTTTGAAACGATTTCTACCAGGTGATTGCACCTACACGTGTTTACATTTTAAAGTATCACAGAACTGGTATAATCAATCATAAGTTCATCTTTTAATCAGACATTGAAGGTTTCTTTCGTTTCGTTGTTGCTATCTTATTATAAGTCAGTTTATTAATCGTGCTCAATTTCCTGGAGCTCGCCTTAATCGTATTCGAGTAATTACAAATCATTCCATATTAAATCCACCTAGCTTGTTTGTGTATAAACGTCGTAAAATAGGGTTGGTATATCCACGCACTTCACTATAAATTCCGTATAATTTAGCTAAGATGTTTCATCACGATGATAGTATGACTCTCACGAGAATCCCATTAAAGTCATTTATTTCGCATGAAATTGGCAAACTACTTCCAAATAAGTATATAACAGTAACTGGACACAACGGGCAAATTGACTTATGGCTTAACCCGGAGCTCCTAAACAGGTTGGACGTCTTCCTAACAGTACCTTCACATTTTGTACTTTTATAGTTCCTGCCAACAGCGTTGCAAATGCTGAATGCATCTGCATTTTTTTTTTATTGTTACTTTTTTCTTTTTCGTCTGGCTTAACTCCGTTAATTTGTAACGAATACCCGATTTATTAGTTTATTTGGCTAATTTCTCTTAATAATCTTTAAAATGAAGATGAAACCGCATCTCTTTGTCATTTAATTAACACCAAAACAGGTTTTATTTTCTAATGTACGATACAAACAAGTAGATCCGGAAGCTTAACAGAATCTTGTTAAACCTTACGTTACGTTCTGAGTTAACCGTGAATGGAAAGGTAGCAAAAACAGGATAATTGACGGTGCAGTTGTACACTAATTAGTATTAATAGCTTATATTCATTAAATTAATTAAAATTTGTGTGGTACATCGTTATAGTTATTTATGTACCAAGGGCGTAAAGATGCTTTTATGGTCTGAGACGTGATTTTGAGCCCGAGACGCTAGTCGAGGGCTAAAGACACGTCGAAGTGGTACATACATAATTTTATGCACGATCCAAGATTTTAAAACTGAAATAAAAGGAATAAATTAATTTTCTACCCACATCGAGTAGTTAGTTGCTCAATTATTTTAATTTTTTACTGACAACTGTCAAATGGTTGAAGCATTTACGCCTAGGAATATTCACATAAATAATTGTGTTAACTGTGTTGTTAATACAAATTACCCTAAATAGAGTTCTAATAAAGAGCATACATTCGATTTTAATTTAAAAAAATTCTTTATAAGACTGTTAAACTGTTTATCAATTTTTGACGTTTCATTATAGACCGGCGGCCTATAAAGACACCCACGGGCTATAAATAGACGTTTATGTCAAACAAATTCAGGCATAATTGACACATTATAATGCGATCGTGCATAAAAGTCATTTATATGATCTACTGGTTCTTTGCTTTTCTCCTTCTTGTTCATTCGCCTGGATTATTTAAGAGCATAATCTAAGTCATTTTGATTTATTTGTTTTCGCCTTACAAACTAATATCTGTCGCTAGATGGAAGTCATTAGAATACATGTGTGTTTATAAATTGCAGATAACGATATCGGAGACTTTAATTATTTATTCTGCCGGGTAGAAATTCAACAAATCTTATACCTGGCAATTTTAAAATAGAAAATTTATTGATTGGAATTTTCCTCTTTTGAAATACTTTATATGTGTGAGGTCGAGAAACATCAGAGAGTTAACCGACAATCAAGAAGCTCGAATTTTAATTTTATACATAACGATTATTTTGAACTCTATACACGAAAATGTTATTATTTTGATGGTCCAACCTTATACTTATCAAGTTACACTTTAATTTCTGAAACGTAAAAAAATTAATGATTAAGATGAACATTTGCTTGATATTCTAATTTAACAGTCTGGAAAATTAGCACGACACATTTTTAAACGTTATTAAGTGTTTTAGAATAAGTTAGGAATAAACCAATAAAAACTAAAAACTTTCAAGACTAATAAACGTCAAATCAAGCTGTCTTGCAAATACATACATATACAAATCAAGTTTAAATTCTGATTTGTATGAAAGAGGCAACTCGATTCTTTAATCTTAGAACATATTACAAACGTGCTAAAAAGGTGAAAATACTAAGGCTGTATATTTCTTAAAAAGTAAATTCCAAAATGACAAACGTATATCGTTGAATTTCTTTAAGGAAAATTATTAAATGATATTAAATGAATTACAATTATCAATTAACAGCATACGTCCACGTAATTGTGTAATTAACAAATAAATTGTTTTAACCAAAATTAAAAACCAATACTAATGAAGCGAAAAATAAATTTGCATAGGGAAAATTCACGCAAAGGGATTGTGAAGTGGCTTCAGAACCGTGGAGACTTGAACACCTGAATAAACAGTGAACCTGAAAATAAATATAAATTAAAAGCAAAAATGTAACATTTATTCTTAAAACAAACAACTAACTAATGAATTCCTTTGGTAGTAATGTAAAACCTATATTGCTCATGAATACATCCTGAAATCATATTCAAAAGAATGCTGTTATAATTAAAAAATTGCAGAGACTTCAATGCTTGATCAGGCATCAAGCTTGGAAGAAAATATTAGTAAAGAACCAAATGAAAGTACTAAAAGAATTCTAGATGCATAAAAACTTAATCTTTATACTTAAAGTAAAAATAATCAAAAAATGTGGGAAGGTAAAAAACACATTAAATCAACAGATCTAAAATTCGCTTGGGCTACACCAGTATTTAATAATTCTTTTCTAGGTTTACACAAAGAATTAATTTCCAGATTAATGAAGCAAACAGTTTATCTAAAAATAACAGCAGGTTGTTCAATAATATCAATTTTTGATGTATTGGTGCAATTGCAAAGTTACTAGCATAAACACTGCTACTGACAACTGAAGAAGTAATAAATCTGATATATTCTCTGGCTGCGTGATAACCTGATAACTAAATGGAAACTTTCATCTTTTAAGAAAATTTCAATATAACTTCTCTAAATTATTTAAAAATATTGTTTATCGACTTCATATTAGATGATGCAATAAACTTCTAAATTTATTTTTGTTTATTTATATATAATAAAGTTCTATAGGTCATGAAAGCCCTTGGCTGGTGAAACTAAGTTCTTCCATTTTGTCTATATCTTGCTACTACTTTCCAATTCTACTCTTTCCAACACTTTAAATCCTCCTCCGCACACTGTAACCATGTTTTTTAAGTCTACCACGTATGTTCCTGCTAGTACTTCCAAATAGTACTTGCTGCTCATTGCCGTCCCGACCCATTCATACCACATGCCCTAACCACTGCAACCGTGTCTCTTTTACCACTGCTGCCAAACTTGGTTTTCTATAAAGTCATTCAATTTCTTCATTTGTCTTCTCCACTGATCTCCATCTCTCATCCTACCATACATTGTCCTTAATACCTTTCCTTCAACTACCTATAATTGCTTGACATCCTGCTGCCGCAAAACCCACACGTCACTCGCGTATAATATCGCCGACTTTATTAAAACTTTTTAGCTTCATCTTGCGTGTAACATATTTGTTTCCAAGAATGGTCTTGAATATTCCGCACAATCTGCTTCGTAATAAAAGTCTCCTGTTCATTTCTTCATCATTATTCCCATCACTCCTATTTTCGACCGCATGTACCTACTCTTTATCTGTTACTCGCATTTTAAAGCTTCTTCGCACTCCCTCTTCTCCTCTACCTAGCTTCATATACCTACTTTTGAGCTGTTAATTTCTAAACCATATTTATTTGCTTCTATAATTAGTTCCCTACTTATTCTCTTCGGATGATCCTTCGTTCTACTAATCAGAGCAGCATAATATATGCAAGACATTGAAGTGCATATTTCATTAGTGTTGCTTCTCTTTTGATACCCTTATTTCTACTTGTTACTTCTTCCAGTACCAAATTAAATAAAGTCGGAGACAGTGGCTCCCCTTTTTTCAGAGCTACGTTAGATTCAAATACCTCTGCTGTTTTCCCATGAAATTTTAATTCGATTATTTATTTCTACTAACGTCATCTTAACCAACCTTACGAGTTTCGTTGACTCCAACCGCTTTAGTGCTTCTATAACTTTCTCCCTCTCTTGATTTTATTATAAGCTTGGCGCAGATCTACATATAAATAACGCATGTAATATTCTTTTATCTACTTTCATTTCGTAATGTCAATATTTCGAAACGAAAAATCGTGTTGTAATGAACTATATTACAGCACTAGTATCGTAATAACTTTTGACATAAAAATGACAGATTGACAAGAGAATTCATAGTTATTTTCTTTGTTATAAACATTTATTATGCACTTTTTACGATTTTTACGATATGAATATAGTACAAAGCTTTATCTACTTGCATGAAATTATCAAAAAAAATTAAATATTTGCCAATAATTAATTACCTTATGCAAAAGTTGACTGCTCCAATTTTCATTCAAACTGACAGCAACCAACACCAAATAAACAAAAAACCAAGCCTTAACGTATTAGATTTCAATGAAAATTGGAACAGTCAACTTTTGCATCAGGCAATTATTGACAAATATTTAATTTTTTTTGGTAATTTCATGAAAGTAGATAAAGCTTTGTACTATATTCATATCGTAACATCATATTACGATCCTCAATGGATTTGTCAAACTCGACCTGCGGTCTCGTTTGACAAACTTTCCATCTCGTATCGTAATATGAGTTGTTACGATACTCATATCGTAAATAACTATTTCGCATTTCATGCACTAAGGTATTATATTAGTACACTCAAAATCGTAAGTAAGTAATGGGTCACTTTACAATATAGCAACCATTACTGCATAGTAACGTCAGGTGTCATTAAAACGCAATTTAACAGGTTCTCGGGCAGCATTTAAAATATCTTCTGAATGGTTTTCCAAGTTATTTTCGTCACTCAAGTCCATTTCGGAATTAGATAAAAAAAATGTATTTATGCACGATCGCATTATAATGTGTCAATTATATCTGAATTTGTTTGACATAAACGTCTATTTATAGCCCGTGGGTGTCTTTATAGGCCGCCGGTCTATAATGAAACGTCAAAAATTGATAAACAGTTTAACAGTCTTATAATAGCTATTTATGCAACGAGTTGCAAAATGATGGACTTTTTATCACCAGGCGTGAAATTGTTCGTCGAGGCGAAGCCGAGATGAACAACACGCCATGTGATAAAAAGACATGTTTTGCAACGTGTTTCATACAAGATTTTATCCAATTCAGATAACAAAATGTAAATGCCACATCATCTTAAAAAAGGAGTTGGGTCATCGTGATAAAATGGGAGTGATAAAATGGGAGCATATTTTGTAACTAGTTACAAAATGAACCACTTTTCGCAACTAAAATCATCTCTTTGTAACTAGTTACAAAATGGGAGCGTATTTTGTAACTAGTTACAAAATGAACCACTTTTCACAACTAAAATCAATGTCGAAATGTTGACATTTCGTAACTGAATTGGATAAAGAATTTTTTTAAATTAAAATCGAATGTATGCTCTTTATTAGAACTCTATTTAGGGTAATTTGTATTAACAACACAGTTAACACAATTATTTATGTGAATATTCCTAGGCGTAAATGCTTCAACCATTTGACAGTTGTCAGTAAAAAATTAAAATAATTGAGCAACTAACTACTCGATGTGGGTAGAAAATTAATTTATTCCTTTTATTTCAGTTTTAAAATTATGTATGTACCACTGGCGTAACTTGCTTTTATGGCCTTCGACGTGTCTTTAGCCCTCGACTAGCGTCTCGGGCTCAAAATCACGTCTCAAGCCATAAAAGCATCTTTACGCCCTTGGTACAGAAATAACTATTACTTGTTTGAATTGAATGCTGTTATGTCAAAAACAATTCCTGTCAGGTTACTATGTTATCGAGAATCCGCCTACTTTTATCAGTGTTTTTATTAATTTTATTCAGAATGTATCGTAATAAATTTAGATAACTTTTTATGTGAGAATATAAAACGCGAAAAAATAGTATACGCGCCGCGTCAGAAAAGTGTTTTAACTAGACTCGTATGGCATTTAAGTACTCGCTATCGCTCGTACTCAAACCTGCCATACTCGTCTAGTAAATACAGTTAGCTCTTTAATTTTTTCCAAAACTTTTCTCAGCAGCACTTTATCAGTTCCTGGCCTCTTGTTGTTTGCCATTTGTTTCAATATGTTCCTTATCTCTTCCAACGTTGGTAATTGTTTTCTGTTTCTTTCCCTTGTAATAGCTCATCTTCTTTGCCCTCTTCATCCACATTACCTTTTTGTAATGTTCTTTCCAGATCTCCATTATCTCTTTATCACTTCATATTACATCTCCTTGATCGTTTCCATCAATTCCATTCTATTCCTGTAACTTTGCTTTGCCTTCTTCGGAGATTGATACAGCTTTCTAATTTCATCATTATTAAAGTGTTCTTCCATCTTCCTTCCTTATAACGTCTTCTCTATGTTGTCCTTTCTTTGTTCTATATAATGTATTTATGTCCTTGTGTATAGTTTTCAACTGTTTTCTTAATTATTTATTTCCATTTCTTAACATATGGATAATTTTTCTCCTTTCTTAGATTTTTTCCGTTACATTCCTTATCAAACCAATGATTTCCTACTTTTGTTAGATTTCCCAATAGTGTTCTCCAGTGCCTGGCTGCGTGGCAAACTACTACCTCTACTCTAGTCCTTGACTTGATTATAATTTTTTTAACATTTACATCCTTTTTCGTCCTCTTTTAACTCGTCTACATTTAGTTTTTAGCACAGACTCTATTTGTCCTCTCTACTCTTACTTTTTTGTTAGATTCTTCTTCACCTGCTCATCTGTAACTCCACACATTCTCTAATATATAACTATCCTTCTATTCTGCGAGTATATGATTCATCTGATTTTTAGTATTTCCATCTGGGCTTATCCATGTTTGTTTATGCACATTTTTATGATCTTGAAAGATTGATCGTATCTGCAATTTGTTCTCTGCTGCGAATTCTATAAGCAGTTTTTCATTCTCGTTAGTACCTTATGCAAACTATGCTTTTCTATCACTGGGAAATATTTCTTTTCCTGTTCCACTTTCGCGTTACAATCACTTATCACTACCTTTATGTTATATTTTGGGAGGCTGTAATAGAGTTCTCTCATTTTCTAATACAATTTGGCTTCTCTTCCTCATATGTATCTTCAGTTGAATAATTAGACTTACATTTCTAAGCTTTCCTCTTACTTGAAGAAGAAGAAAACTATTCTAATCGGTACAAAAATAGTAATTGAAAATGTCCTCAACAAATGCAGACGAAATTGAAAGACATAACTAAGCAAAAAAGAGAAGAAAGAAAAACAGTAAGAATAGGATATTAGGAGTAATAATTGTAAATGATAAACAGTATTACTGATACAAAGCAGAAAATAAGATTAAAGCAAATTCCAAAAAATTAACACAGGAAGGAAAGGTGGTCGTACGGTAACGAAAAATGGCTATGGAAATGGAAATGATAACAAAGAGGAAGCAGGGGGGGAAGCAAGTGGTAAAAAAGGGAAGGAAACGGCTAATAGAATGTAAAAGGCTTATATAAAGAAGGAAAGGTTAAGCAGGTTATGCAGTTTGGAGAAGAAGCAAAAAAATATAAAATCAACATTCCGGCAATTCAAGAAATAAACCTTACATAGTGGGATAACGTATAGACGAAATAACGAGTTATTTAAGAGTTTTGTTTACTTATGTTAAGCTTATTTATGTATTATAAATAAATATCTAGAAAAGTAACTAAAGAATACAAAAACCAGTGAAACTTTTATTTTATAATTTTTTAATCGAAAGTATGCTTTAACTTACAAAAAATATTAAACGAATTTAAATAATTATTCAGTATACTTAATAAAAAGCTTTGTATGCAATTTGTAAAGGAAATTCAAATTACAGTACACTACACACTTAAATTCAGAATTTTTAATAAATCCTTTAAGAGCAGAAATATAATATATTTAGATCTCGATACTGAGCTACGATAACCACTAATAAATCAAAGTTTTCTACTAATATTAACAACGTTCATCAAGTTTTTTATACAAAGTGAAATTAAACAGTTTATGACAGCATCAGGTAATAAATATAAATCTCACAAAACTTCAACAGTTAACCCAAGCGATGACCCTTAAATTAACCTTAATGCCCCCGTAACCTACGTTAAGTCAGAGATTAAAATTCTCCTTTTGCGGCAGAAGCGCCGACATCTGTCTACTAAAATTCCCTATTTTAACATTTTCGCTGTTTCTTTTGAGTTAATTTTAATTTAAAGCAACAACGTTACCATAAATATTAAGAAAACAGAAAGTAATTAAAATAAACACGGAGAAAATTATGTAATAAAACCCTAAGTAAACGAATAATAAAATGTTTTGTACAAGCAGTTGTAAACAGGTAACTTCTACAATTATTCAGCTCTAGATAGAGAAAATATTGAAGCTCATCGAAATGAATCAAAGTTTATGCGAATAGAACGTTTATAATAACATAAAACCAGTAACCTGAAACATGTAGATAATTTATTTGATAGTAAATCAAACTATGAAACGAGCAATCTCAATCTACATCACACACAAGTAAATTATCAGCAACTGTAACGTAGCTTCTTTTAAATTATGGCCTTTCGTTTCGTTTTATAATTAATTTTTATTTATTTGTCAAAACAAAAAGCAGGCTTTCGCATAATTTACATTTCCTGAAATATAATCTATTCCAGTTTGTTCGCAATGTAATAAAGTCGAAAATAACTGGAGACTTCAACGTACGATTAACCAGAAAACCTTCGTTGATGATATTCTTTCAAGCTTTGTAACTAAAAACTAAAAGAAAAAAAACTGTTTTTGCTTGAAGATGAAATCTAATTCAGCTTATGTTTATTTCTTTAGTGCACTTAATCTAGTATCTCAAAAAAAAATATGTGCTGAAGTTAAGCCTCAATTTTTATAAGCTGCCAAACACAAAATATTTCAACGCGGAACAAGTAAATCATGCGAATAATTTGCTATGCCTGACAATAAAAAGAACTGTAATTACAGTATTTACTCACGTAGTTATGACAGCATGGAATTAAAACTTGTTTTAGCTTTTAATAAATTACGTGTGCCCGTAAAGCGCACGTACTTCTACGTACTTAATATACTAGAAATATAAACCTAGTCTACTTCCTTTTGTTACCGTACATTTTCTGCCTATTTACAAATCATTTTCAAAGCCATAATTCTATTAACCTTGAACTTGCCTTGTGCAAAAACGCCAAAGAACACATATGCTTCTTGCTTCTGTTATATAACGGTAGTGTTACGATTAACATTTTTAATACCAACTCGATGAAAAATTTAGACATAAATTTCGATAAATTGCCAAATATATCCGTTAGGAGGTTCATAATTTTGTGAATGAATTAATTTACTACGAGCATTGGAAAAAGTTGGCAATATTTTACGATTTTTACCTACATTTCTTGAGGCAATCACGGGGAACGCACATTTCAAAAATTTGAATAAATAAGAAATGCAAAGTGTTACCTAACGGGACAATATATTACTGCATTATCATGCCGCTATAAACGTCGTATGCTTTCCCAGGGATTCTAATATGGCTTTTTGAGATAAGTACGGGTCCGCTGGAAAAATACAGGCAGGGCATTTATTTAAAATACGTGGGAGTATCCGTCGATATTATTAGACCTAAGTGGTGCTTTAAAGGACGAATCGCGGTTTAGCTTTTGAACCACAGGTTATCCACTTGATTATAGAAATTACTGTACGTTGTAATTAAATACGAAGGTGGCGATTACCTTAATTGAAAAATATAAAAAGAAACAAAAACTCTATTTACAGACTTACGGACGCCTCGAATTACGCGTAATAATCTTGTATGAGATTAGACATTTTCATTGCAAATTTCAAACTGTTTTCGTAAAAGATTTTAATTGTAAATTATTGAGTTTATAGTCGTATTAAATTCAAGTAGGCACTAGAGTGTTGTTATTTATGGCGTGCTAAATTTACTGTGGTGAACAAAAACTTGTTCTATACAGCTAGTTTTCACAGTTCGGTTTAGCTTTTGCAACTGGATTTAGCTAAAATGGAAAATTGAAAAATAATTAACGATGTTTTAGAAATGTTGTTCTGAATTAATATAAAATGTGAAAAATAAACAGAAAACAGTAGAAAGTGATAAAAGCGAAAGACAAATTTTAAAAGTTCTTTTTATTTAGAAAATTACGTTAATTCTTACTACATAGGTATTTTTACAAAAAGTGTTAGGAACATGTTCAGTTTCAAAAGAGGTGCTTTTTAACAGGATTCCATGGATTACATGTAATTATTGGAACAATTTTCCTAAGAGTATGCCTATTTCGACATTTACTTAATCATTTTTTGCCAACCTACCATTTCGGATTTCAGGCAGCAGCATGATACTGACATTTTGTTGACGTAGTTTGGTTATTCCTTTATGTCCATTGATGAGGTAGATATTTATATAGCATAAAGTTTATTTTTAACTTCCAATTAAGAGATCTAATTAAAATTGGTATAAATAAATCTTATAACAATAACAACTAGCTGTAATAATTTTAGCCAGCATCATTTAAAAAAAAACCTTTATAGATCGAGAAGAAAGTTCACCCTTTGAGTGTGGGTTTGACCCTAAATCATCTGCACGAATCCCATTTCCTTAAAATTCTTCCTAATTGCAGTAATTTTGATGTAGGCCATAATGGTCTTATTAAATCGTACAAAATCTCTGGAAATAAAAACATTACCACAGACATAATAATATTTGAATAAGCAATCTCTTATTCCAAACGTCTTATTAAGTAAATTCAATTCTATCTCCATGTTTATTATTAGTTTACATCTTTTTAATTTTGTTGTTCCTCAGTCGAGCTGTCGATCTAAAAACTCCGGTAATGACAAATAATTGCAACATTTTCTTTAAGGTTTGTTTTATTCACGGTGCAAACACAAATTTGCTCCACTTATAAATTATTGAAGCTAATTCATGGTTACTCATCAATCTACATGTTGATTTGCATTTTAATCAGGAAAAGGTGTTAAGAACACGTTGCTACCATACATCTAATAGATAAAATACGCACATATTTTTCCTTTTCTTTTAAGTACAGGATAAGGTTACCACAGATTATGGACTGGATACATGCATTTAGATTAGTTAATGGTTACATTACGCGAATTTAAAGATAATTAAGTTCAATTTGAGCTCATTTACCTGCATCTTAAACACCTTTACAAAGTAAAAATAAAATCAAAACTACGCACGCAAGTCTGGACGGCGTTAATTACTACTAATCGGAATTCCAGCCTCTAAAGTAATACGATGTGTGTCATTCATTATTAATTCCCACGTAAATTCTTGAGAATATTAAAATTTTAAATTCCTTTTAAAGCAAAAAATTGTATAGTTTGTGCATTCTTAGTTGTTTGGATTAGAAAAGAAGATGTGTCAGTTTATTTGTTAAGTACATACATGTGAGACCTTTTAAATTCCCTTCCCAGAAATATAAATCTAGCTTTTTTATTCGATGTATTTAACAAATAAGAGGATACACTTTAACTACTATGAGCCTTCTTTAAAAATCTTCGCGAGCTTCAAAAGATAGGTTTGAGAAAAACTGACATTTCGAAATTTTTCCCTAAATCTGATGTTCACTAGAAACTAATTAAACTTTTTGTTTCAGATGCATCATCATATGTTGCTCCATAACCCTCCTCGTCTTCGTATGCTCTGTCCATTCAGACACGAAACCTCAACACACAGTGAAGAATCATGAATTATTAACAAAGCTTGGTC
Source organism: Melanotus villosus (assembly GCA_963082815.1). NCBI lineage: Eukaryota > Metazoa > Arthropoda > Insecta > Coleoptera > Elateridae > Melanotus > Melanotus villosus. Next base: position 30,225,561 of record OY720424.1, read on the forward strand.
TTTCTCGTGTTCGCGGACCAAACAGTCATCACAGGAAACGTCTCGCTATAGAATCTCGTCACCACAGTCGATCAGATGACTCTCATATGTTCATCGTAAAATTACCACCAAATCCATACTACTACGTTCATAATCGGCCTAATTCCCTCGGCGATGACAGTAAAAAATTGCCAATAGGTTTCAGGAGCAATGGAAAACCAGCCAAGATATACCACTGGAACATTCCAGTACTTAAGAAGTATACTGCCAAGAAAACCAAGCTGAGATTAAATGATGCCGACTTGATCAACATCCAGAGTCCAAAACTTTGGAACGAAGTCCTTGATAAACCCGGAAAAATAAAGAAGAGCCCTCGAAAACCTTCCTATTACGTTCCTGTGAAATCAAAGACCATGTCATTCTTGAAGTACTTCCCTGGAAACGGAAAACCACAGGCATTTTATGTCATCGAAAAGAGCAAAAAGGCCCATTATCATAGGTTGTTGCCGTGATCAGTTGGTAGGAGTGACTTTACCTCGTTATAAAGACTTGTGCAATACACTGAAAAAGGACTTAAATATTTCATGTTCTCATACGAGGTGTAATCAAAAATCAAAAGTGTTTTTATCCTTTGTGTTATCTCAGCGCTTGTGGTGTAATATCATCAAAAAGGTGCACAATTGTTTCTTTATTATGTTATGTTAGACCTCTGCGCGGGAGATAACTTTAGCTAAAACTCAATAATTTTTTGATCTCACCCTGTAAGTTTAGAACCCCCTTAATAGGTTCACATTTATATATCACGCACTAATATTTAAAGCCAGTTGTAAAACCTCAAACTAAACGACTTCTAGCGATACAGTATTTATTATTTATACACCTTTGAATGTAATTTTGTATCAAATGTTGTTATAATAAAAGCATTCTTCTTATATGCGTACTTATTGATCAAACGTTCCCGATATATCCGCAAAGTTGGCTGTTTTCACGGCCTCGCTTAAACGGGACGGTTTTTATTATTCACAAAAATGACAGGAGTGACGACAATTCCTGTTCTTCAACCCCGTTTAGTGTACGGTTTACGAACTGATATTAGAGGAAACGCAAATTTTCTGAGTGATGAAGAAGTACTTTATCCTGTTGGTGGTCTTTTATCCGTCGATAATTTCACACAGAAACGTCAGAGGTTTTTAAAGCTTCCTGATAAGGGGTTAAATGTAACCCAAATACTCGTCAGTCCCAGCTTGTAAGTCTCAAACATTTTTTTTTTCTTAAATAAAACGTAATCCTTTTTAAGAAAAATAATCGCCGTGTCAGAAAAAGGCGACAAGCCTTCGCTTTATTTATATGACGCCGTAACTTTGAAAAAGAGAAAGCAAGTACAAGTCCCAGCAGATAAAGAAGTAACCGGAAATGAATTTGTGGAATTACAATTTACATTTGAATCCAAAAGTATCGTTGCTGTAGTTGGGGAACCAGACTGGAACATGTACGTTTTCAGATGCGACAAGGGAAAATTGGAAAGTACAGCGAAGGGAAACAATCTGAATGGAACAGGAACTGTTAATGCGGTATGAATTTTACGTAGGCTTAAGTAGGGCAAAATGCAACATAATATGAATCGTTCAATGTAGTTTAAACGAATTATGAAAATTCTATTCCTCAAAAATTTAATTTTTATTGTTAAGTATGTTTTATTTTAACTAACCAATTTAATTGAAGAAAATCAATAAAAACATCATTTCACATTTTACTTTGATTATGGAGAAAACGCAACAAGGAAAGGAAAATGCGAAACAAGTCGTTAATTTCCACACTGTACATGACATTAAATTTCGTGGGTAAAAATTAAACCAGCGAGAAAAATTGTATACAAACTGTAGTCACTGTAAACTAATATAAAGTTCGGAATAAATTCGAATAAATCGTAAGTATTAAGTTTTCTTGAACAAGTCAAGTTTGTTTTGAAAAACATTGCTTTTAGGTAGGTACCTGGTAATTGATTTGTTTTTGCAGAATTTGTTTTTCAAGTAAAATGGCATGATTAACATTTGTTTTTAATTTTTAAATGCCAATCTATACTTTTCTGTACATTTTTGATCCTCTTTTCAACGATATACATTTTTGGATCAATTCAAAACGATGACAAATCAAATCGAAATTAAATCTTTAGCAATGATCTTAAACTAAATGTTTAAAATGTTTTTAGTTGAAAAAAGTAAAAAGCTAATGTTAATTAAAAGTAAAACAAAACATGTTTTTATTGATAGTGCACACCACAAAATGTCAGTCTCTTGTTCACTTATAAGTTGAAATATGCATCAGTTTCTATGGATCTTGAAAACCATTAACTACTTGCTAAATTTTGCAATAAAATAATATTCTGTGAGAATTTTTTCAAAAATGTTGCAGCAAATGGAAAAACTTTTATTATTAGAGTATCGAAAAAACTTTTCTGAAGGGTCGATTCTGCATGTCCGATAACCTAATAATAATAATCGAATTTTATGTATGTCACGTGTCCATTGGTATGGCGACATATAAAAAAATCACAATGAAATCGCAAAAAGTGGTGTTAAATGATAAAATATCGAAGAAAATTATTTGAAAAAGCTGCTTAGAATTTAATTTTAGGCCCACCCATATACAAATTCTAAGCATTTATTTAAAAAACTTGAAAATCGAAATTAATCTAAACTGAAACATAATTTGGCGTCTATAAGAAAAAAATAACTTGATAATGATTCTGAAGAGCCGAAACTTCGCATAATAATTTTGAGACTATGATCTTCTCCATAAAAAGTTACTTTAAGGAAGTTTTTGCAAAATTCAAATATTCCTATTAATAACAGGTTTATGACCAGAAATTTAAAGAATTGCTTTTTTTTGTTTTATAGCAATAATTCAAACTTTAATACACATTAAAATGTTCAACTTTTCCCTAATTTAACCGATCCCCATCTGTTATAGTTTCCGAGATCTCAATTGCGAGAATCGAATTCAAATAACCCTCTCAACCATTTACTCCACTATTTTTGTCATCCCATTCTCCTTCTTCCAATCCTCTTCGTACCATTGCTTTGTTCATTTCATCACTAAATGATCTGCGGGGTCTTGCTCTCTTTCTTCTTCCTACTAAGCTCCAATCTGTTAGCTTCTTTCTTCATCTATTTTCATCTGCTCTTCTGATATGTTCATACCATATTAACTTTTTTTTGCTAAATCCTTCGTTCCGAATTCGATCTCTCCTTAGTGCCATGCTATACATTCACCAGTACTCTATTTTCATCGTCCTTATTTTATGGCTACTTTTCTTATTAATTACCCAGTTCTCCGTACCATATGCTACTATACTCTGTACTATTGTGTTGTGAATTCCTTGTTTCGTTTTTTGCGATATGTGTATTTCATAAGATTGAATAAAGGTAAAGGTATCGGTATTACAGAAGTCAAGGTGGCGGAGTGATAAGAGCATCAGGCTAGCGTTATGTTAATCCTTAGTTCGAATCTCCGGATGGGCGCTCTCCTCTGAATACAGGCCTAAGAGGTAGCACCAGCAAAATGCCATAGGCCTTCCGGCCTGAAAGTGCTGTATACATATCACCACTTACACTCCACAAATGAATATTGCCGGCAACATGGAGGGTTAAGGTCTCCTAAGTCGCTTTGATACCCGATTGTCTCGCACGCTATACGTGCGGAGTTAATATTGATTGTCGCAATCTGTTGTTTGTTTCTTCTTCATTCTTGCCGTTTTTCGATATAGTAAACCCGAAGAACTTAAATTTATCCCTCTCTTTAATAGGTTTTCATCAATTTCTAGATCTTCATTTCTTCTGTCACTGAAAAAATTTCAAAGTTGATCTCCATGCCTGTTTTAGTGCAATTCTCTTGTAGCTTTCCGATCATAAAATTCCTCGTCGTCCTATGCAACTGCAACTTAATCGTCGACGAAACTTCGAACCTATATAATTTACCTACCGAACTGGGATCGCTATTGCTTCGCACTTTCTTCTTCATTTTAGTATCTACTCTAAGTAAATTTTGAAGAAGGTTGGCAGCGTTGAACATCCTACATGATCTACCTTCACCACCACTTTGTTATTCCTGGATAGCTCTCTAACTGCTCCTTCAATTACTCCTTTTTTTTAATACTCCTAACTCGTGTATGTTTCTTTTCCCTAGATAATGAGTTGTATACTTTCTTTAAATTTATAAAGGCTAAGTGTATATCTGTGTTCTTTGTCTGTATCTTTTTTCGATTAATTAATGTACACTGACCGGCAAAATTAACGCATAATTTTATATAATATAATATTTTATTCAAAAATTCTGATTAACAGCTACGCAAATATGTCAAACAACAGAGGGTGACTTAAAACAACTAAACTGTATAACTAGTCCCATACTCGTATACGGCTTCTTCTTCCGCATCGTTCCTCTTTTAATGAAAAATGTAATAACTATGATTGAACACATCAAGAAAAATCAACGGATTTAAAGGAATCAGAAGCAATGTTTATTTGATTTAATATCTTGTATGCCCTCCTCGGGCTTGTATTACTGCTCGGAGACGTCGTGGCATGCGCATGATGAGATTGCGAACGAAATCTTGCTCTATGTTTTCCCATTCCTCTTGCAGCAACTCACGCAGCTCGTGCAATGAAGTAGGCCTTGGTCTTCGAGCATGTAGTCGTCTCTTGATATCGTCCCATACATGCTCGATTGGATTCAAGTCGGGACTACAAGCTGGCCAGTTCAAGCGATTAATTCCAACTTCATTTAAGTAGGTAGTAGTGACAACGCGACGTGAGGACGAGCATTATCCTGCATTAACAAAAGGTTGCCTTCGATACCAGCTGCAAATGGCAACACATGATCTTGGAGAACATCTTCGATGTAGGAATGTGCGGTCACACTGGGTCTATGAAAGACGACAAGATCTGTACACGCATTCAAAGAAATGCCTCCCCAAATCATGATAGAGCCACCTCCAAAGCGGACCCTCTCGACAATTGCACATTCGTCGTACCGTTAGCCTGTTCTCCTCCAAACCCTCTGCTGTCCATCAGCACCCTTCAGTGAAAATCGGCACTCGTCTGTGAAAAAACCTTTCTCCCAATCCGCTATTCCCCAGTTCACATACTGTCGGGCGAAAGCTAATCGAGCGATCCGATGACGTCTCAAAAGAACGGGGCATACCGCGGGACGTCTGGCGTGGAGATTTGCTTCTCCTAACCTTCTCCTCACTGTCCTTTCGCTTATTCGTACACCTCGCGTGGTTTCCAGGTTGTCCTGAAGCTCTGGAGCCGTCAGAGTGCGGTCGCGCAGAGAATTAAGTTGCAAAAAACGGTCATCTACTGCCGAAGTCGCCCGCTTGCGGCCCTGTCCTCGTCTTCTGCCGACGCTACCAGTCTCTCTTAGACGTCTATGAAGTCGCGAGATTGTTGACTGATGGACTCCCAGCCGTATTGCAACATACTGTTGAGTTCTTCCTTCTTCCTGCAATGTGGTTGCTTTAACTGTATTATCACGACTTAAAACTGGCATAATTATCAAGCGAACAGTAAAATCCGAAACTAATAATGACAAAAAATGGCAAAGATTACTCAACGGTCGAAGATCAAAGATTTTCAGTGTAAAGAGTCAAAATGCCAATATACTGAAACGCATACACTGTAAGAGAGTATAAAAACACGATGCAATAATTATGTATAACAAGCCCGTGATTGTTTTTCAGTAACAGAAACAATTCTGACAGATGGCTACTTTGATGTTTTTGAAACCTCTAATTGAAATTTTTAGCTAGCTACAAGCTGTACTACATTTTATTGAAAATTTTCCTGGTCTTTTAGATTATGCGTTAATTTTGCCGGTCAGTGTATATTGTATATAATACCTTATTATCTATACATGATCTTCCCGCCGTAAATCCTACTTCGTCCTCTGCTATTTTTTTCGTTATCCTTTCTGGTTCTATTTTACTTCTGACTATTTTTCATATATGCTTGCCACTGTCGCTATTACTACACTTGTGCCACTATAGTTTTCGCGTAGTCTAAGATTGCCCTGTTTGAATATGGAAGTAATAGGTATAAGCTTTGTTCATATTTTCAGTAGTGTTTCCCCATTAATTGCTCTCTCCAGCATATTGCGCATCATTCTAAATAACATTAGCGATCCATATTTAACCAGTTCCGGTACAATTGTTATTCTTCATTGAGTTTATTGCTTGGTTATTTCTTTTTGAGTTGTTGTTTTTGCTTCTTATTCTGCGATGTGGTGCTATCTTCAGTTAGTTCTATAAATTCAAGTATTCTTTCGATCAGCAAGTTCTGGTAGTATTTTTTCCACTGCCTCATTTATACTGGGTGTTTGACTTAAGGGGCGAATATAGGGAAATAGCATGGGAAATCGTATATATGCAAATTCCTGCCCCCTATTAGAATAACTCTTTAGTTAAGATGTCAGCTATTAGAGGTATGATTCAATTGATGACTGCCTGCATGTTATATTGTTATTTTATTACTACATTTAGGGTAAAAACAGACGGGGCGATTTGTGTCGAGTCGACCGTCCAGTCGACGAATTTTATTTTGGTTCACACGGAACGCCCATGTCAAAACGGTGTCAATTTGATGGTATCCTGTTACCTTAGGCTAAAACAGACGGGGCGATTTATGTCACGAATTCGTACCTGAAGGGCAAACAGTTAATAGTACATTCTACGTTGAAGTGATGAAGAGATTATTGCAGCGCATTTCTCGGGTATACCACCGCAATTTCGAGACAATGGTTCTTGGTTCTTGTTGCATGACAATGCCCTGCCCATTCCGCACTGATTGTGAAGTCATTTTTCATGAAACACGGCGTTGTTGAAATCAATCACCCACTCTATTCACCGGATTTAGCGCCGGCAGACTCTTTTCTTTTTCCTAAAGTGAAAACTGTTCTCAAAGGAAAACGATTCCAGGACGTGGAAGACATTAAAGAAAGTGTAGCCGCCGAATTAAAAGCAATTCATTCGGAAGCCTTTTCTGGCTGTTTTCAAAAGTGCGGCTACAACTAGGTCTAGCCGGTTAGAACTAACCAAACTTAACACTACCCTAACCTAACCTTGCGACGGGCTGCACCCAGCTCTAGCCGGCTAGACCTAGTTGTAGGCACACTTCGGCTTCTAGCCGTGACATATTCATGTAAATGGAAACTACTTTGAATGAATATGATAAATTTGTCGTGTTACTTAAATTGTGTTTCCTTTTATTGTGGCAGTCCTGGAATTAAATTGCCAAACCTCGTATGATTCCGATCTTCCAATCATCATGTATTTCATTGCTAGTCCAACACTCGTATTTAATATATTGTATAGTTCTTCTTTTCCACTCTCCCCTCCACATACAGCGACTAGAAATATTACAATATGCATTACGTCGTTTTCTTATGTTATCTACCTAGCCATGAAGCAAAAAAAGCTACGATGTTAAACCGATTATTAAAAAATATCTGGGACATTTAGGGCCGGTCTTTCAATCTCCTAATAAATTTATCCTCCTATGATTTTCTATGGCAACCTTTGTTAATACAATAGTTTCCATAGAAAATATTTACCAAATAGCTTATTAGGAGATTGAAAGACTGGCCCTTAGAAGTGCATGTGCTAAGTTGTGTTTAATTTGTGCGGTTTATAAAGATTTGAGAGGGTCTACTTCTTGATAAAATGAGTGAAATGAAGGTGGAGCATGGCAGTGTCATAAAGTTTGGCCGCGTTGGAGAGGGATAGACATTTTTTTTTTAGAATTATCGCCGGAGATGACACTTGGGTACATCTCTGGGCCGCTTCCCTTAAACAAGAATTTATGCAGTGGGTTCACAATGGCGCTCCACCACCAAAAGAGTCAAAACAGAATTTCCTGGAAAAAACTGATGGCAACAGTTTTCTGGGATGCTGAAGGAGTCTTGCTTATTGAATATGCTGAAAGAGTCTACCATAAATACAGAGGCCTATGTGAAGACAATTCAAAATTTAAAAACTACTCTAGAGAAAAAGAAAAAAGGCAAAAAAGTCCAGTAGATAAACAATAACTGTGGATTCATAGAGTTAAGGCATCCACCTTATAGCCTCGTCAGACTTCTTTATATTCAAAAACTAAAAAAGCATCTCAGGGGAAAGCGTTTTTCATCTGATAAAGCACTCAAAGAAGCTGTTAAACAATATTTTGCAGAGTTGTCGAAGGAATTTTGTTCTGAGGGTATGGGACAATTGAAAAATAGAAGTGTATAACTGTTGAAGGGAGTTACGTAGAAAAATAAAGGGTTGTTAATGTGATACGTGTTTTTTTATGGCTAGGTAGATAACTTAAAAAACGCCCTAGTAATATAGCAACGTATACGATTTTGCCAAAAATTAATTTAACAATTTAAAATTTACTCGTTTCCCTTTTCTATTTATATTTTTGTTTGTAGATTGTACGTTACTTGAACTTATTAAAAAAAATTAAATTTTATCAATTTTCTGCTTCAGATAGCTTGTAATCCCAACGATTCAAATCTGTTGGCGTTGGTGGGAACAGCAGTCTTTAAAATAATGGCCTGTTCAGAATCTGTGTGGAGACAGTTTGGTTTTAGCAAATCGGAAAATTTAAATTTATCCGCTGCAGCGTGGCTGTCGCAAGATAGACTGATGGTTGGGAGCGTTGAAGGAAAATTTATGATTTTTGAAAGTGGCGATTTAAAGTCCATTTTCTGGGCCGGAGATTTGGCTATTTTGAATTTAAAACAGCAAGAAAAAGAAGAGTACGTTTTAACAATAGGTAATCGTTAATTTGTAAATTGTTCAAATTTTTAGAATACAACCGAGTTCCCAAACAAACATCCATGAACCAAGTGCGGATAGCTTACATGCTGGAGAAGATTACGAAATTCGATGCCTTACCGTGTTTCCTAAAGGATTTGCCTTTGCGTATCTTAACGGTACGATACACCTTTACGAAAAGGAAACCCCACATCGATTTAAAAAGAGAAATGTCTTCAAAGTTCCCGATCGCAATATCATTCGCGAAGAAGCAGATGCCGACTTTAACATGAACGAAGTTAATGCTTTGTGTATTAATCCATCTCAGGATAGATTAGTTATAAGCTGTAAACAAAATCAATTATACACAGTTAGACTATGGGGTTTAGATATATCTACCAATCCGGAAATTATGTTTCAAGAATTAGGACCCACGCTCCATCATGGCCCCATTGGGGGTATGGACGTGTGTTCCTGGAAACCTATATTCATTACAACCGGAGAATGGGATAGAACAATACGCGTCTGGAATTACGAAACTGAAACTATAGAGTTAACCAAACAATTTCAAGAAGACATTCATGGAGTCGCACTACATCCTTCGGGATTGTACGCTGTTGTTGGTTTTTCCGACAAACTGAGATTCCTTACGATTATGATAGATGATTTTGTTGTTACCAGGGAGTTTCCTATCAGAAATTGCAGAGAATGTAGTTTCAGCACCATGGGGCAATTTTTTGCAGCCACTAATGGCAACTTAATACAAGTTTATAGCACCATAACATTTGAAAATGTATTTAACTTGAAGGGTCATAATGGAAAGGTTTGTATTATTTAAATTTTATAAATGCGTTGCTTTTTAAAAAAGTAAACCTCGCTTAGCTATTCAAAACGTTTATAAATAATGACAGCACACAATAGACAATGCGCATACCAATCATACTATAATAAAATGATAAACTACCTTTACAAGTTGGAGTCAGTAAACAGTTCAAACAATAGTTAATTCAAATAAAAAATTTAATACACATGCTGTAACGAAAACTTATAGGTACATAAAAGATAAATTTACATTTTACAACCTCTTTTTAGATACGTTGCATGTCTTGGGTCAACACAGATTATAGAATGACCTCCTGCGGCAGCGAAGGTGCCGTTTACGATTGGGATATTATATCAAGAAAGAGAGCAGCAGAAACCATTATAAAATCGTGTTCGTTTTCGGGAGTCGCAACAACATTTGACGGAAAATCTAGTTTTGCAATCGGGTCTGATGGCTACATAAGGGAACTCGTAAATTCAAATATACACAGAGAAGTTTTAGTTGCCGAATCTGGATTAGAATGTATTGCCCTTTCGCATTCTGATATTATGTTATTCGTTACTGGAAACGAGGGCATCGTTTTTTCAGTCAAACTACCCATATTGGATAACGCAGAATATTTAGAATTTGCTGGACACTGTACAACTATTCAAAGGGTATTTTACCTCTCACGTTTATAACTAATTCTTTAATATATCGTCTTCTAGATGGCAATCACTTACGACGATAGGCATTTGATAACTTGTTCCATAGATGGTGTCGTCTGCGTATGGAAATTAATGAATATCGAAGGGAAAACAATAACTATGGATAAAGAATTCATTCCGTCTACTGACATCTTAATAACACGCGTTGATCTGGAAGAAAAACTAGATACAATTAAAGATTTACAACTTCGAATGCACGAACTGTTAACGGAACACTCATATCAAATGAGAAATATTGAAACACTTCACAATATGAAAATGAAAGAAGTACACGAAGGTTACTGTTTTGCAATCGAAGAACTAAAAGAAAAGAACGAGGTAAACTCATAAATATATTCTTTATTTAGTATTCTACGCCGTGTTTTGATTTTTTATAGACATTGGAGACTGAACATGCCCAAGAAATGAGCAATATGATGATGGAAATGAATACCGTTAAGCAAAGTCATGAAGCATTCGTACAAAAACTTGAAGCGAATTACAACGAGAAGCTTATACTTGAGTATGATAAATATTTACTACTCGAAGATAAAATGGCTAATATGAGGGAGAACTACGAAAAAGAACTCGAAGATCTACGAGATGCTAAGCAGGTTTCTGAAGAAAGTATCACCAACGATTTTCTTCAAAGGTTACACGAAAAGGAGGTCCAAGTTGAAGAGGTATACAACAACATAATGTATAAAATGTTTCTGTTTTTTAAAAGATAATTGTCTTCTAGTTAATAGAAGAAACTAAAACAAAAACTAATGAACATGAATTAATCAAACAACAAATAGAAGATGACGCCGATCGTGAAATCTACGAATTAAAGACAACCCACGAAAAGGTGTTAAAAGAAGAACAAGATAATAACGTACGTCTTCGTGGTGAAACCGGAATCATAAGGAAGAAACTATTGGCATCTCAGAAAGAAATAGACGAACTCAAACACACGGTTTATACCCTACAAAGCGAACATATCAAGTTCAAAGGAGTCATTGTTGGGCTAGAAAAAGATATTGCAGACTTAAAAACGGAAATATCAGAACGTGATGCAACGATTCAAGATAAAGAAAGGCGGATTTACGAACTAAAACGTAAAAACCAAGAACTTGAAAAGTTCAGATTTATACTAGACTTCAAAATTAAAGAACTCAAATCGCAAATTGAACCCCGCGATCGCCAAATTCGCGAACAAACTGAACAAATTCGCGACATGGTGAACGAACTTGAAAATCTACAGAGGATAATCATAAGTCTTGATATACAATTAGCCGAATTAAGAGAAAAATTAAGCGCGGCTGATAATGAATTAAAGAGGGAAGTTTACAAGAACAAAGCCGCAAAGGCAGCTTTAAAAACCATTAGAACTGATTTACATCAAGTCAGCGGATTCATTCAGGATATTCCAAAATTGACAAGAGCTGTAAAGGTATGTATCATCGCTATGTCTGTTATTCTGTTATATTTCTGCCTAACAGTAAATAACTTTACCCTTAAAGGAAATGTACCATAAATATAATGCCGACAAAGATTTCGAAATGACCCAAGCTGAAGATACTGAAGCCAAAAACGAATTTTTACGGCAAAGAGACTTTTTGGAAAGAACTGTTAAGACCTTACAGCAGCAAGTAAGCATTTTAAACATTTTAAAATTAGCAGTTCAAATATTGTTTCTTGTTATAAAAAGGTTGTCAAATTTTCTTCAACTGGTGGTGCTGATAAAGTTCGACTTGTGGAGGAGAACTCTACTCTTATCGCAGAAACAAATAATCTAAGAAAGAACTTAAAAGCACACGTATATCATAACAAGAAAATGGAATCGATTTTGGGTTTATCTGGTCAATACATGTTGGCAAAACACGCTCAAAAGCGTTTGAATGATGCTGTTACAACTACGGAGGAAGTTCACGAGGAATATAAACATAACATTGAAGTAATATAATGACAATTTCTTTTAGTTAAATAAGATATTTATTTTAGTTTTTGTTTAGGCTGGAGAGACTGCCGTTTGTGCTTTAAGAGACGAAAATAATCGTCTTTTAACAAAAATAATGGAAGATGTAGATGCTGCTGCAGAAAATCAGTCAGTTCAGTTCAAACCAGAAAAATAAAATAAATAATGAAATAAAATGCATACTTAATTTTATTGTGCGTGTACGATATCATCAATATAGAAATTTAAATAAATTGTTTGACCTTTTGAAACATAGAAAAAGAACTTTTTGTAACGTACTTCATAATGGATTAAGTTAGGTATACTATCCAGCTTGGCACTTTACTCAACATTTGAATTCATATAAATGCCGTAAAGTCGCATAATAACAATATTTAATAACATTTTTGGTACAACATCTGTTAATAAATTTGTTGCAAAAGGGGAGCTCTTCTTGTAAGACGTCCCCTAAAGCAAACTACAGACAGTTCTCGTATTTTTCAAATATAATTAAGATTAAGCAGGAGATAAGCGGAATAAAAATGGAACGACCCGCAGAATGAGATCAATTAATAAATAAAATCAAGGAAGCAGAAGTAAAATTAGAAAAAAACGGGGAAAGCGAAAATTATAAAAACCCTGCTGGTTATTACAGGAATAAATTTAACACTGTAACCCCCTCGGATAGCTCAGACGGCCAGGGTTATTAGTTTCCTGCACACCAGTAATAAAGACAACACAGTTGAAAATAAAATGTATTGTAAACAAATAAAAATCTTTCTGTACAAAAATAAATAAATAAAATATAACTCAAATGAATATATCGCATATAAATTAACAAAAGCAACGGAATTCGAAAAATTAAATAAACATAAAAGTAATTCGGAATGGCCTCAGTCTGGACCTGGCTTTAGGCAGCTAAGCCTTGGCGGTGCACGCAGGTCCTGGCTTTGGGGCGGGGGGTCACGTGCGTTGCAATTTCAGTCTGGCTACGGCCCTTGTTGGCGGATGGCTGTTTTATGTTCTCTAAAACAAAGTAAACTACAATGGCGGTTAAACGTGCAACCGGTGTTTGTGAACAACAGATTACACTTTATTACAGCTCCCCTGTTACGGGTAAGTGTTTTATTTTCTTAAGTGTCGGTTCGGTGTTACCTATTTAATTCGACGGGCTGTACGGGCAATCCTTGTTAATATTAACGATGCCGGTGCCTTCCGGCGATGCCGGTTCGGTGCGAGCTTTGTTTGGTTAGCTCGGCGAGAGCTGGAGATTCTACGGCCCCTTGGTGCCGAATTGCGTCGGGGATTATTTAAGTAGGGATACTTTCGTCGACCTCTTGGTGCCAATTCTAGCAAGTCTTGGGGAACGATTTCGTCAACAACTTGGTGCCGACTACTTTCCGGGTGGCGGGTTCGACAGCGAGGTGCCGAACGTTCACCAGGTCGGGTTTAAGGGAGGATTCTTACTCGGTTTTACGGGCGGTTGATGTTGAGCTCTTCCTGGACTGGATGTCTCGACTCATCTCCCACGGTGCGGTCGGCTCGTCTCCTGGCTGGTGCCTCGACTCATCTCCCCTAGCACTCGATGCTCGCTGCTTTTATACCCGTTTCTAATCTGCTCTTCTCGCTCTCGCCTCGCTGATTGAAGAAGGTACGACAACCACGTTGCGCTCCGGCTGGGCATTTTATCAGCGCGATTAACGCCTTCGCTAAACGTGTCCCTAAAATTCTTTATTACCAGGAAAATTCCATTTATCTAATATGTAATAATTAATGTCTTTTAGCGGCACGTTACAACACTAACAATACAGAGTTAATAAAAGAAGCAATGTCTGACATGTTAAACAAGAAACTGAGCCCGGTTGTTGTAGTAAATAACGCCTACAAAATAGGATCGAAAAAATACGTCAACAAATGGTCAGAAAAGGTCAAGATAATAAAAGAAAAAAGGAAACTAAGGATAAAGGACATATTTATCGACTTAGAGCTAACTAGAGAGGAAATAGAAATGCAAAGGAAAATTATAGATATAGCAAGAGGAGAAAGGGTGAGAGGCTCCGAAGTCAAGGCCAAACACCAGAAGCCAGAAATAAATGGACGGTTGGTGGTTCTAGTAAAAGAATACACAAAAAACTGAAAGATAATGCACTATGACAGCCCGGCACAAGGAAAAGGTTTACGAAACAGGAAACAAAGTAGTAAAGGATGAAGAGCACAATGTAAGAAAAATAGATAGGTATAGATCATAAACTCATAAACAAACAATTAGAACAAGAGAACTGCAACGACCTAGCATGTGGAAAAGGCTAATGATGTAGGTAATAAAATAAGAAAAGATACAGAACAAATTGGAAGAAAAATAGTTAACAACCAGAAACAAAAAGTTGGAATAGGGACTATTAGAAGAACTGGAAGAAAATTAAAAGATGCATTCAGATACTAGGAATAAATTAGCGAAGCCAAGAAAAAAAGGAACAGGGAAAAGAGACCTTAGTGGTTACACTTTAAGATACTCAGAAGTTCAGTTGACAAAATAGGTAATTGAAGGAGTAGCATCCATAACGGATGGAAATACAAAAAAGAAAATAACAGCTTGGAAAACAATAAGTAAATATAACAATATTTCAGATATCTGCACCAAGAGAGGGCACAGAGGTACAAAACAGTAGAAGAATTTTATGAAATACTTCAAGACGTAGAAGAAGCAAAGAAAGAGGCAGAGAAATCTTAATAATAGGAGACAGGGACAGAAATGATAAAAATAAAGCGATAGGATGTATGGGAAGATATGGAACAGAAGAGATCATAAATCAAAATGGAAAGAGGGTGTTCGAATTCTACATATTAAACGACTTATTGATGGGGAATACACTCTTCGATCACGGAAAGGAACCTCAATACACGTTCGAATCAGAAGATGGAGAACATAAGAGTATCATAGACAATTGAAGAAAAAGTAAAATACGTTTTGGTGGAAAAACAAGCTGAACCGAACACATATCATAGACTAGTTCAGATGGAATTGGAGAAAGAATTATCTAAAGAAAAAGCAGCAAAACAATATACAAAAATAGATATAGAAGGACTAAATGATATGGAAACAAGACAAAGATACCACGAGGAAATAGAAAAAAGACTCGCAGAAAAATAGATGACAAGGAAGAGTATAAACTAGAAGAAACATGGAAATGCTTTTAATAAATATTAACAGAAACAGTAAAAGAAGTATGCGAAATAAAGAAAATAAACGAAAAAAAGAAAAGAAGCAGATGGTGGAACAGCGAAATAAAAGCTAAAGCGAAAGAAAAGATAAAAGCATGGAAGAAATATATAAAAACCGGAAAAATAGAGGACAAAACAATTTGTAAACAATTAAGAGATGAGGCTAAACAAGAGATGAAAAGAGCAAAAACCAAAAACTGGGAGAAATTTGGAAAAGAGATAGAGGTAGAATACCGAGCAAACAAAGGCAAGTTTTGGAATACAAAAAAAAATTATAAAACAACAAATAAACATGAGCAGATATGCAACATAGAAGATCATAACAAGGAACTTAAAACAGAAACGGAGGAAATATTAAAAGTATGGAGCAAATACTTTCAAGAACAATTTAAGAATAGCCAAAGCCAAACGGTGAACGAAGATAAAGAAGAAAACTTGAAGATAGAACTTACAGAAAACAAACAACCCAAGAAATAGTCTAAACAATTGAATCACTAAAAACAGGCAAAGCAGCAGGGAGCGATGGGGTGGAAAAGAAATGGAGAAATGGATATCACTGTTATTTCAAAAACCGTAAACAAAAAATAGAATATCAAAAGATTGGGATAATAATACCACTATATAAAAAGGGAAGTAAAAGCAGATGTGAAAATTATAGAGCTGTTTGTTTGGCATCAACTTTGTTTTGAAATTTACACAAAGATAGAAAATAAACTAAGAAAAGAGATTAATAAAAAAACTGGAAGAAGAACAGGCTGCCTTAATGAAAGGAAAGTAAACACAGGACCATATAAGTATTTTGATAAACTAGGCGTAACGTATTATATGCACTTCTTATGCATTTGTTAATATGTGGTGTAAAGGACAAGTCTTCATCAATAATTAAACCTAAATTTTTTACTTCCTTTACAATAGGTAAATTGGAACCATTCAAGGAGATATTAATTTGATTTTTTAAGAAATCTCTAACATTTTTTCTACAAAACAAAATAACTTTAGATTTGGTCGGATTTAAAATAAGAGAATGTGATGTTGATAATTCCAAAAGTGACTGCAGGTCCACGTTTATGTCATTACAGGCGGTTATCACTTCGTCCGTCAGAAAAGACTTATAAAGCTGAGTATCATCGGCGTAGAAGTGGAAAAAACAGTGATTGAGTGCTAGATAAAATTTAGAAGTATATACTGTAAAAAGCAAAGGACCTAAAATCGAGCCTTGCGGTACTCCTGAAGTGTTATTAATAAAAGAGAATTGCTGATTTTCAAAAATGACGCCCTGTTTTCTACCAGAAAGATAGCTTTGGATTAGGGAAATAGAATTTAAACTTATGTAATATACTTACTCTTTAAATGGCATTTTTTGGCATAGAACACAGGTTCCTGTCACTTCCGATTTCGCCGGAATTAACCTCAATTTTCTTATTTTAAATAGAACACCCTGTATATTTTTACATTTTTGGAAATCCCATTTCATTCTACGTATGCTATATCAAGTTTGAAACATTTTGATGACAAAGTAAATACTTGCAGAAGAGTTTATTTAATAATCTAGGATGCCATGACCCGAGTAAAATGGAAGTCTGGGTGCTAGGTATGACACTCAAAACAAATTACTTTAGCATTTCAACTGTAGCAAGTCTGCCACTTTTTTTGTGCATTTCATTTGTTTCAATTGTTTTGAAACACAGTATTGTCTAGATTTAAACGTCCAAAATACGTTTTTTGAACGGATTCCAAATTAAATTTTTCTATTAATCCCGCGTTATTGGTATCAATAAAATCCTTGAAGAACGCCCGTTTTTAATATCCTAGTGTCCCACCCTAGTGCCATTTGAAAAAATAGAGTTATTCTCGAAAAAGCAATTTTGCCAACTTTAGGTCATTCTAATACAGCAACTAAAATAGTTAAAGTTCTAAAACAATTTGTCTCAAGTGTTGGGGCACCTTGACTTTCATTTTGTTGAAATGGGATTTCCAAAAATGTATAAATATACAGGGTGTTCCATTTAAAATAACAAAGTTGAAACTTGTTTCCTATGTCAACTAATGCCATTTAAAGAGTACCTACATTACATACTTATACCAAATTTCATTTTGATATCTTAAAGAATAAAAAATGTATGGGGGTGCCCCAGGTTTCGTTGACACCCGGTATACCTACCCCCCCCCCTGCGAAATTCCTAAATACGCCTCTGTGTTATCTTGTAGTTTTCAGATACAATTAAGAATGCTTTATGCCCGTTAGGATTTGTTCAAAATTAAAAGAAGAAACATTTCATCATGTAGCGCCATATAATTTAATAAATTATAAAACTTTCATTGAATCTTGAGTCCCCAAATTAATTATACAACAGCAGTGCCAATATACGTTATTTACGACATTAAAGTACCTAAATCAATAACGGTATCCTTGTTTAGTTTTATAAAGGTTGCAGCAATGATTCTTTTGTTTATAAAATAATGGCAAGTGTTGTAGAAGAAAAATTACGAGAAGCAGCATGTGTGGGTGACGTTGAAGCCCTGCAAACGTTACTAGCTGAAAATATAGATATTAATTCAAAAAACATCATTAATGGATGGTATAAATTAATCAAAACAGTAGTACATAACCTCACTTCTTATGTTTAATATTTCTAGGACAGCTCTACATTGGGCTTGCAGACGGGGAAATGAAGAAGTTGCACGTATTTTAATTAATAATGGAGCAGACCCCCATGTAGAAAATTTTAAAGGGGAAACTGCTAGTAATGTTTGCTCAAATTCCTCAATATTTAGCATCCTAGGCGAACCTACAAAGCCAGTTGCAAATAATGCTCCTTACCCTGAAGAACCTAGCTTGAAATTTGTACCAAATTACATCAAAAATCCACCATTAAATGGACACATTGATTTAAGTGCACGATTGCGTTCCAGACACGCAGATTTATCAAATATGCCTACTACAGCTTTACCTGCGCAAAGTGATGGTAATTAAAATATCTACTTCTCTATAAACTAAATTGACTATAAAATTGGCTTGTAGATCTCGTTTTAAAAGCTCGTGTTGCTGGTTCTAATGATCCAGATTATATCGAGATAGAAATTCCAAGGTGGAAATTAACATATGCTTCCTTATTACATATATGTTGTGAAGAATTAGAAATAAAAGAATCACAAGTAGAACGAATAAGAAAACTACCCAACACAAGATTAAGAAAAGACAGCGATGTTAAACGTTTGACTGATTTTCACTGCTTAGAAGTTGTTATTAAAGCTCCCCGTGAAAAATATAACAATGGTTATCAAAGTATATCTGTTTGTAAAGATCAGACAATTCTTTATTGATGCGTATTTAACATTGTTAGGGTTGTTAGGTGTGCTTACTTTATACGGTTAGCACGCATAGTACAAACTTTTAACACCACTTTATGTTAACAGTTGCCTGATATTTACAGCTTTTATATAATTTAGTGCTTTACTTATTACAGATATTAGATGAGTTCAAAATATATATATTATGTAGAAATAAACTTTTACATCTTCCAGTTCTTTATTTCAGTAACGTTACATTAACATAAATATAAAACTACACAAACAGTAACATATTAACTTTTAATAGAAGATTTAGCTTTTGCTTTTACTTTCAAAACTTTTTGTTTAGGGCTCCCTTTCTTCCCTTTTGCTTTGAGAGCTACCTTTTTGGAATCCTTCGATTTTTCAATACCCTCTTCTTGATCTTGATTTTCTCCATTTACTTTCCTACTTTTCTTTCCTTTGCCGGTTTTCTGTTCATTTATGTCCTCTGTTTTGGTAATTTTATCCGGCGAACTTTCAACAACACCATCTTGCAACTTCCGTTTAGTTGGTGCGGTTTTTTGTTTGCCTTTATTTTTAACACCTGTGATATTTTCTTGTATAACTTGCATTTCCTTACTTATTTTGTTTATTTTTTTTGACTTATTTTTTGTATTTGATGGAATTACAGGTATTTTGCCATTTAATGAAGTAGCAGAAGTTATTTTCTTCTGTTTCACTTTTCGGGATTTATTTTCCTTTATTTTCTTCACATTTTCTTGCTCATCATGTTCTACAAAACTAGAACCATTTGCATCTGCTATATTTTCATCCACTTTTTTCTTTTCTTTGCGTTTTTTACCTTCATTCTTTATTTGTTTCGTCTTTATTTTTTCAATTTCAGGAGATTGCCCAGTTACTTTCGCTTTATTGGACAAATTTTTCTTTGTTGGTTTTATTACTTCTTTGTCCAGAACATCTATATTCTGTTGATTACCTTTTGGCTTCCGTTCTTTGATTTTCTTTTTGTTTGCTTTTATGTTATCGCCAGATTTTGAATTTTCTTCCGTGTCTTCGCTTTCTGTTTTCTTGTTACCACGTTTTGACCGCTTCTGTTCTACTTTATTTTTTCTCTTGTTTTCTTTTTGAGTACTGATATATTCTTCTTCGTACTCATTTAAGTATAATTCTTCTGCTTGAGCTAAAATATCCTCTTCTTCATTTTTTATTTGTTCTATTTTAACTTCGGTTTTGACCTTATTTTCTTTTTTACGTTTATTTTTGTTTTTAACACTTCGTTTTTCTTCCAAGTTCACGTTTTCTTCAGCTGGAAATTCTTCATTTTCACTATTACCGTTTGTCAAAAAGTCACCTTCTTCGTCATTCATCAGTTCCGCATCAGATTCCAACATGAAATCTTCATTGGCTGAACCTAATTCCTCATCATCGCTTGCTGGTATATCATGACAAATAACTTTTCCACTTGGTAAAACAATAACTTCTCTATTATTATATGTCGTTAGTTCTCCAGATAATTGTTTATATGCATTAGGTGTTTTTGGAACGACTATTGGAATTTTGACGCTATTCTGATTCTCTGTAAAAAATAATACCAGGAATTTTACATTTACTGTGTAAATCATAACAGTATTACTATAACATACAAGTATTGATTATTACGAAATACGTGAACTTCCACTTTAACAAATCAAAAAATTCTTTTAGGATTAATGTTTTCACATGCATTTCTTTTTATTTTTTATATACTTTAAAAACTTTAGGTGTTCGCAAATTGCATCAAATATTTAAAAATGATTTTAACTTACTTAATGTTAAATAGATGGGCACATTAAGGCTTTTCGTTGTTTTGATTCCTAAGGCTCGAACATTTTCTAGACCTCCGGGAAATTTCGCCGATAACTCATCCAGAATTCCCAATATGTTTTCGAAAACCTTTTCTCGGGTCATTTTAGTATGTCCAACCTGCACTTGGAAAGAATCCCCCTTAGAATGTATTTTCATTGCAGTCTTCTTAATTGTTTCGTCAAAGTGTTTTTTTAAATTGGCTTCGTCCATTTTAACCGGCACTGGTAGCTTTCTTTTTTCCAAAAATATTTTTCCTAATAAGTGGGCAACGTAGCCAGAAACCCTTCCATCAACCAAAAAGCAGTCATATAGTGCCAAAAATTTTCTTTTTAATTCGAATGTTGTGCCATATTCATTTTTAAACTGATTATATGGCATTATAGTTTTAATGTTTGAAATTCCCTTAGCTCTTAATAGTTCCTCAAAATGCTCTATAGTGTCTTCATGCTGTTTTTTTCGTTCACTAACATCTTTTACAATTAAACATATTTCACTTTCGTCAGTTAATAATGTGTTCTTCAAAGTAAAACGGACTTGACGATTTGGAGTTTTTGGCACTTTAATACATGTTATTTGTAAGAATACAGGTTCTTCCTCGTCAAAAAGGTCAGTTTTATTTGCTATAGTCTTTTCAACATATTCAAAAAGTGCATTTACACCACTTTCAATTTGGTTCTCATTGATCGGATTTTTGGGAGCGAATACAAAAGTGCTTACAGATAATAACCCTTCAGACTGATTCTCCGGTTCACTGATTAATAATTTAGACTTCTTAGACAGTTTTTCTTGTTTAACCATGCTTTTAATTTCGGAACCTTGCAGTTTCTTCAGTTTAGGTGTTATTGCAGCACTTTTTCGTTTAAGAATTTTATCTTTTATTTTTGTCTTCGTAACTTTTACATTGTCCTTTTTAGCTTTAGCCATCGTATAATTAAAACACTAAACAATCAAAATTGAAATACAAGAATAAAATGCACACGTGAAATTACCGAGGTTAGAAAATTGTATCGCTGTATCGCACATCACGCGTGTATCCAACTTCAAATCGGCGTTGCGTTTGCGTGTGGCGCTAGTGTTTTGTCAGTTTTGTTATTGTGAAAAATAAAAATCCCCAAAATAAAATTTTACAATTTTCAAAATTAATAAGAGGTTGGATATTAGATTACATTATGAAAGAAGAAATAAATAAATGGTAATAAAAATCGTAAAATCTTTTTAAAACTCTTTGTTCTGTAACATGTTAATGTTTTTGACATAGCCTCACTTTTATCTTGTTTGTCCAATTACCTATTTAAAAGCAATAAATTAACATTTAATGCCCTGCATAAGACAACAACAGATCAATACATGTGCTTGTTATTTACAGTAACAAACGTTTTGATTTGTTTTTTATCTGCAGGGCAAAAACTTAAATTAACACGCACAACCCAATAAAGAAGTTGGAATTATCAGCAACTAAATTGTTTTTGCCTAGTTACTCCGAAGATGAAAGAGATTTAATTAATAAATCCATAGAGTCCTTAGTGAAAGTACTTCACGGTGAACGAGTGGAGAAACGGTAAGTTTATAGGCATGCAAGCTTAAACTTAATTTCATATTTCAAATATAACTTTCTTCAGATGCACACGATCAATAGCAAATTGGTTACCAGAACAAAAATTGGCTGAAATTACAAAGAATTGTGGATTATCAAGTAACTTTGGTTTCGCCAACAAACAAGAACACTTCTTACACCCTGAAGAAACAATGTTTTTGCTAGAAACGGTACAGTAATTACGTTCTCGTTTAAGTAATTTAGTGTTACAAGTAAAAATTTATTTCAGAATCGTCTGGAATTAGTATGGATCAGTCTAACTAATAGCTGTTGTAGTTTATCAAGGTATTGATCATACCGAAAACTAACTCTTCAGGGTTTTCGGCTAATACATGTAAAATCTACCGAAAAACACAAAAATGTAGAAGAACCGTTGCGTAAAAAACCTAGATTTGCTAAAGATAAACGAGGTACCATTAAAACAAACCCATCAAATAGCGAAATTACAATACAACCATCCTCTAATATTGTAAATTCAGAAGCTACAACTACAAATAAAGTTGAAAGTTATGATCTGTCAAAGACCGTTTTAAATAAAATCAAGGAAACTGGTCCCAAAACAATAGAAATTGAAACAAAGCAAATTAGTGATTATAAGGTGTTTTTACCTGAAAATTCAAAAAGGCTATATTGCGATTTTAATCTTAATATAAGGTAAGCCTGTTAATTAATTTTTACAGTTTTTAACTAACAATATTAATTTGTAGTCAAAGTAAGTGTGTGGATCCACATGTGGGATATTTACCTGACAAAACAATTTTAACATATCCAACTCCGGAATCCTCTGGGTATTTCCAATTTGGGCATGTTAATTTACCTGATCTTTAAGGGAAATAAACAAGCGTAAGTGAAATACAGTTTAACCTTTAAAAAATTGTTTTTTCTCATATTAGCAATCTGAACATATTTTTATAAATATGTATAAATTCTATAGGTTAATTTGTTGTCTATCACCCAATGGCATTACCTTAGAATATGACATAACAATGACTTCAATTAAACACACACGTTTTTGATGCAAGCACTTATAAGTACAACTACAGTAAACCTAAGTTACTGCGTCTATTGTCAATTTTCTACGCAAGCGTCTTCGATGGGTATTACCTAACAAAGGACGAATACATGGGTTTGCATGAGCTTGAAGTTTACGTACATGATTGTCCTATAATGGTTTATAACTTCATTGACATACGGTATCTTTAGGTCTTCACGCATTTGAGGAATTAGAGCACCCCCACAGTACAATGCTGTATGTCCATATAATAATAATAATAAATGCCTTTTATTCATATTAAATAAATACAAAAAAAAATTTAATATAACTGCATATCACAAAAACTATGAGGAATATAGGTTTGACTTAGTATACAGTATGACCTTATTTTTGAGCGAAAGGTAAAGAATTTCAACCCAAAAGCCAGTATAATTTTTTGACTTTCAGATCCATTTCCTTTCTTTTCTTGCCAGTATGAGTCTACTGTCCATGTGCATACCTAGGTATCAAGGTATCTTGTTTCCTTGGACTTTTGTACTTATAATAATAATAATATTTAGCATAACATTCCTAAAGGAATATAGCTGTTTCAATTTGACACTATATAGATCCATAAAATCTATTCTGCTCTCGATAATTCTAAACCATGCTTAGCTATCTTTTTAGATTTAAGAAAGGCATTTGATACAGTAAATCACCAATTGTTGTTAAAAAAGCTTGAAATCATAGGGATACGAGGAATGGCCCATAAAATGTTTACATCTTACCTTTCAAATAGAACACAAGCGGTAAAGGTTGGCGGCATAAATAGTAAGGATACTGTGGTGAAATGTGGAGTACCTCAAGGAACAGTGCTGGGTCCTTTATTATTCTTAGTGTATTTAAATGGTCTGCTTCAATTACATTTGAACTGTGAACTTATATCATACGCAGATGATACAGTACTGTTCCTTGAAGGTGCTTCTTGGGAAGATGCTATTGATAAGGCCGAAAAGAATCTTATAATAATCAAGACTTGGTTAGATGCAAATATGAAAAAACTGCTTTTGTTACATTTAATATTGATTCTAATACGCAATACCCTTACTCAAAAATAAAAATTCATGAAGCTAATTGTAGTAATGCCAACTGTAATTGTAAAAACATTAATTCAGTATACTCTACTAAATATCTCGGTATAACAATAGACCAGCATTTAAGATGGGACATACACATAAAAAATTTAGGTAAGGAGTTAAGGAAAACCTTTTTGAAGTACTTTTAAAAGACTTAGAAGTATTGTGTCCTTAAAAATATTAAAATTTTTTACTATGCTTGGATCGAATCGCTTTTGAATTACGGAATAATCGGGTGGGGTGGTACCTATAATACTTATTTAAAACAACTTCAAATAAAACAAAAGATTATATTTAAAATAATGCTTAAAAAACCCTTGAGATATTCAACACATCATATAATGATGGAATCTAAATTATTACCCGTCACTAAACCATAGGTACAATCGTGGTCATATGTTTTGTCCCTCGGAGCCTAAATGTATAGGCAGCACATTGCACGAGCGGCTGTTAGTAACGACATACGTTCACCGGAACGGGCTACTTTCACAGATACTTTCAGTCGCTTGTCCAACCCATAATTGTTAACAATCTGTCTCAAAAGATTATGATTTGGCTACCTGTTAAAAACCTGAATAGTATTTGTCCTAAACAGGAAAGCTAAGTATAGAAAATGTTTAAATCGTGTTTTATAACGAATTTTAATAGTAACAATATTTACAGTAATTAAGTCATTTTTTTTGATGAATATCAAGTCATAGTTGTTAATAATGCTGTATCGTAATATAAATTGCTAACAACCATTTTGTAATTTGATTTGGGGAAGGCCTTTTACCTGCAAAATCAGAAGTTTTACAAACGTAAGGCTAGTAATAATAAACATAATAATAATTAACATAAGTTTTTAAGATGTAATTAAGTACTAACAATGTGTTTTTATCGAAATTACCAAATAGTGGAACAAACAAAGTTTGTTGAATAACAAATAATATTCGCAAATAATTCAGCTGTCCATAACCAGCTACCCATTATAACTCCGACTCGGTAAAGATCATTTAAAATTAATATTAAAGTTATTTTGAAGTCATAGGAAAACCCAAATGGAAACTAATACGTAAGCAAGGCGTAATTGCAAAGAAGGATTTAAATATTTACTTGGATTACCGCAGACCAACAATAGACACTACCGGGGAGCAGCTTACCTATACGTAAAGTGTTTACAAAAATACCAGTTAAAATCACAAAATTTCCGTTTTAAAAGTTTCATAAAATAGCAAAATTATTAGGAAGTTGGTTTTACTACATTTACGCGTCTTAAGGGCCAATTGCACCGACCTAAGTTAATTTTACCTAGAATTAAGGAAAATGAAAATCCATAAATTAAACTTACTAAAGACATTTTTAAGTATGAGTACTACGTCATTATATAAAAACTACCACTCTATTATGCCTTATAAGATTTATTTTTATTCATTTATGCATTAATTATGAGAACTGTTACCTATGCGTAATTATTTTTTCTTAATCCTAGGTTAAATTAACTTAGGTCGATGAAACCTGACCCTAAGTATAATTCTTCAGTCTTCGGTCATTAAAATTTTTTAAAGACCGGTTTCCATGGTACCTTCTAGAGATTTAATTTTTCCTAGAAAAGTTCACACAATTTCAAATTCCATACCGGTTCTATAGAAAACGGCTTAAATGATTTTGTATAATGCAGTTTTATTTCCGAATATAACTAAACATAAATGATACGCCTGAGAATAAGTTAAAATTGTGTATGGCAACCCTGCACCAATTTATTGTAATTTTAACTGACCTTTATTGAGCCAACCCCAATTATCTCACTACATAATCTACTTACTTATGTCTAAAGCTGTGAATTTATGCAAATTGCATATCTTTTATTTTTTAATCTACGTAACTGTGTTTTTGAATGTGATCGAATTAGGATATTTTTAATTGATTAAAACCAATTTAATTTTGCATATTTTGCAAATATTGACCATGTCTTGCATTTCTTAAATGAAACATGCATAACATGCATATTTTTCAAATTTCTCTTA
Source organism: Melanotus villosus (assembly GCA_963082815.1). NCBI lineage: Eukaryota > Metazoa > Arthropoda > Insecta > Coleoptera > Elateridae > Melanotus > Melanotus villosus. The sequence continues at coordinate 30,251,849 of OY720424.1, forward strand.
TTTCACATTACTTTTTTAGCTATCTAGGAATAATTACGTGCGCCTCGCCTGTTTGGAAACTTCCTTGCAAATTTTTATAGCTGAAGATATTGGGTTTACTCAGAAAGTTGTTTCAAATGAAATGCATTGTCTTTTGTTTTGTAAGGTTTTGTAACCCTTTGTTAAAGCTAAATGGTACCTGTCAATCAAGAGGATTAAAATATAGTAATTCTAGGTAATTCTTAAGATACTAAGATAGTTTAACCACCAATTTAACGTGATTATTTAAAATGTGCTTAGGTATAGCGTGTTTTGTAAACATTGTGAAAAACCAGAAGTATTTATTCTTTACTAGTTTTGTTTTTTTAATTCATACCAAGTAGCACTATTCACTTTTAAATATTCCACTCAGTAAAATTAATAGAGAGTTTAAAAAAAACAAATGATTTAAACTCAAAATTGGAAAATGTATCGCAAACACTTTAACAGCGCAGAATTTCCTAAACATTTTACGAAAGACTTGAAAGAATTTGTTGCGTAATATAAATAACTGTTAACTAATTGTCAATCGCACTGCGTTGTGAAAATTAAATTCTAACAACATATTTTTGTTAGACTATCTGAGAATGACCGTCATACAAGTTTCAGGTAATTTTGCAAAGAGTAAACTGTAATACAAATTCGTATATTGGAAATAAATACTTAATTTTGTTACTATCAAATTTTATATTACAGTTTTTGTATTTAAATTGATAAAGAAATCTAGTGGGTCACTAATAACTACTTATACTTTAAACTTCTAAGAGCTAAACCTTAATCCTTTTCGAGAAATTCGTACCTGGCAGCTATTGTTAATGTGTGCACGTTGAACAATGTCTTTAAACACCCTGCCAGGAAAAGTAAAGAAACCCGCTCCGAGGACCGTATGTCGTTACTAACAGCCGCTTGTGCAATGTGCTGCCTATACATTTAGGCTCCGAGGGACAAAACATATGACCACGATTGTACCTACCTATTAGCAATTCTTAAATATGTTTTTTCTATTTTGCGTTTAGAATAACTCCATTCTAGCACCCAAATGACGTCATTTGAGTGTTAGAATAGGTGTTTTTTTTACCGTAAAACTCAGCAAAACTCACGCAGTTGCGATGACCTTGAAAATAATGCTGTTTTATTTACAGCCAAGACCTGGCTCCCATGATTTTTTCCGTGAAAGGGGCATCAGTGAGCAATGAATCGCAGCACTCGCCGGATTTTTTCAGGCACACATACTTTTGTAAAAAAATAAAAACCAGAAGTGTGCTGAAAACCTATGCTATTTAAATGGGAAAATGCAGGCTCCTTGGGGCACCCCTTAACGTTGGAATTTAGAGGTCTGGTAAATCTTAAAATTACTTTTTATTTTTTTAGAATCGATTTGGGGGGTGACCCGGTCAAAATTTGTTTCAACCATAATTAAGGGCCACCCTAATACACATCACTCCAGTGTTAATTTATAGATCACTGTATGTTTTTGCTTTGTCCACTATTTGTCTCCAATTTTTTCTGTCATGCACCATCATTCTCCACCAGTGGCGGACTGGAAAATTTAACCGGCCCGGGAAATTTGGTAGTAACCGACCTCCTCTCACTATTAATAGGGTGACCCATAAAAAAATGTCGTTTTTTTGTGGAAAACTTTATTTAATAATAAAACAACAAGCATCAACTCTTATTCACTAAAGTATAGACCATTATGAAGCAATGTCTTACGCGATCTTTCTGCAAGAAACTCGATGCCGCGACGGTACCATGCTGGATCTTTCGAGATAAAGAATTCTGGGCATGCAGCTTCAACTTCTTAACTTTCATGAAATTTCCTCCACGCAGGAAGTATGCCATCGATCGGAATAAGTGGTAATCTGAAGGTGCAAGGTCTGAACTATAAGCTCTAAATCCAACTCCCTAATTTTCTGCCCAGTGTCAATGGCAGTATGCTGTCTGGCGATATCTCGCTGTAGAATTGCGCGCCCCCTATTCACTAATCCAGGGTAACGCCAACGTAAAGCATCATGCTCATGCATCCTGTCCAACTGCTGACTATAAAGGTTGCCGTCAAAGGTTTGTCCATCAGGAACCAACTCAAAATGAATAACGCCTTGAAAATTCCATCATACATACCTTTGTCTGAAACCTTTCTCGTTTTGGGACACGTAACGCAGGTTGTCCGATGGTAATCAATTAATTTTCTTTGTTAGGATTATTAAAATATATCCATTTCTCGTCACAAGTAACGATCCATTTAAAAAAACGTTCGTCCCAAGGATTTGAAAGCAGCCGATTGCAGGCCTCAACTCGTCTTTCTGCCATTGCTGGTGTCAATAATTCATGTGAAACTTCTCTGCAGCGTCTATTGGCCTTTCCAATTTGATGTAAATGACGCCATATGGTTTCTTTGAAATAACCAATTTCTGCTGACAACTTACGAGTACTTGTAGATGGATTAACTTCAACAGCGTCTCGCAGTTCGTTGTTACTCAACAAATTAAGCCGGCCAGAACCTTATTTAGTCTTGAGACTTGTATCTCCTTCATTAAATTTTTTGAGCCAACGTTGTGCCGAGCCAATGTTCACTACTCCTTCCACTTCACAAATTTTTTTAACTGCGGCGGTTGCAGAAACGTTTTGTTTCTAACAATGACGCAAAACTATCAAAATTTCGTACTTTTCGTCTGCCATTATGACGTTTGTTGTAGCTTAGAGACAAAAGAATAACAAAAGTAAATCGGGCAGAGATATTCGCCTTCTTGACTAGTTTCTAATGGTGTATAACAATAGCACATTTAATGTTTTTTAAACGCGAGTAAAAGAGCTCTATAAAAAACGACATTATTTATGGGCCACCCTAATAATTAGGCTGTCAAAATATGACTAACAAACTGTGGAACAGGATAGAGCGTGCTGGGTCTATTTCGTAATACTACGTCAATGACTAAACCTTATAAAGAATACTAATAAATAAATGCACGACGCACCTTCAATGTAGCAATTGTATTAAAGTAGATACCAAACAAATAATATCAGCGGCATCGGCATGAAACATAATAAAGAGATAATTAGGGAAACAATAATAAATAAATATGGCGAACAGGTTTTTGAAGTCGCCGGGTGCAGATAAGTAAGCGATTTACCTGCAGTCAAAACCATAGGAACAATTTCTGATAATATTGACCGGCCTCAGTAATACCGGCCCACCGGGAAAGTTCCCGGACTCCCGGCGGCCCAGTCTGCCCCTGTTCTCCACTGAGTTACTTAAGTACCATTATAAATATGCATGAACATTGCTATCTTCGCAGGGTAAACGTGACTTGGATAGATTTAGATTCGTTGACCTTTATATGCCATTTTGTCAACGAGTTACTGATTGAATTTATGTGATTTTATACATAATGACTAGCTATTTGAGAGTCTTCGTGGCAAGAGGGTGCAGCAGTATCATCAGCAAAGGTTCCTACTACAGGGTTTTCTAACGTGGGCGAGTCTGCAATGTACACTAGATAGAGAAGGGGCCCAAGAACACTACATTGTGGAACACCAGAGTTTATTTGCTTAATTTCCCATACTTCGCAACCAGACTTTACTTGGATACCAGACTTTATCAAAAGCTTGTTGAACATCCAAAAAGACTGCACAGCAATGTTTCTTGTCTTCCATTGATTTATTTACTACATCTACTATGCTGTGACATTGTTGAATGGTGGAATGTTCATTGTAAAATTAAATCTTCCAAAAATGCATCAGCATGTATTCTTTTCAGTATTAATTTTTTCAATGATTTAGAAATCACTGAAAGTAAACTGATGGGTCTATAAGAAGTAATTTTGTTCTAGTGCTTTCCTGGTTTTAATATCATGAAAATTTGCGCAAATTTGAGAAGGCCAATATGTTAATCGAAGTATTGCGTTAAATAATAAAGTTAACAAGATAATGCCTTTTCTCGGCAGTTCTTGCAGTACCTTTCCGGTTATGAGATCTTAGCCGGGCGCTTTTCTGTTATTTAGATATTTAATTTCTTTTCCTACTTCTTGAGGTGAAGAAGGCCAGATTGGTAGTGACAGTTGTAAGGGTGCTGTTAAATATTCTTCCACTTCTGTGTTTGCTTCATTCGAATGGAGATTGAAAACTTCTGCTACGTATTGTGTTTACAACATGGAGAAAGAAGATGGAGATACTAATACAAACCAAAAATTGAAAAGCACTGACTTCTGGTTAAAAGAAGATTTTACAAGAAAAGTTCAAGAAGAAAGAAAGAAATTAACCTTAACACCTAAAAAACGCCAGGGTTAAAGGGCTCAAAGCGAACAATGAAATATAATAAACTGGTGGTAAGTGGAGCAGAGTACACGCTAGAAGAGCTAGAAGAAAAGGAGATAAAAGAGAAGGACACAGAAGAGAAAGATTTAGAAAAGGACTTAAACACAGAGGAAATGGATAGGTGCATGACCAGAAAAAGAAAAGAAAAAAATAGCTCCCCAGAAGAAATCCAAAAAACTAGAAGTAAAAAATATAATACAGGAAATAAAGATGCAACAAAAACAGAACGATATGGTTACAAAGCCTACTAACAGGATTCAGTTCATCCCCTGACCGCTCAAAGGAAGTAAGAAAAGAACAATAGGAAACAGAAACACCCAGTTGAAGACCCTAACAATGAGAATGGATAATAGAAATGGTAACCAGGAAAGAACAAAAAGAAAACGTAATGCACGGAAAAAGAAAGATATAATTAAATGTCCTACATGGAATGTTAGGACCATCCTGGTCCCTGAAAGAATGAAAGAAATGGCAGGGGAAACTATACGATATGGAATAGATGTACGAGCCCTAACAACTATATATTGGGACAAAATAAAATACATATATAAATCAGGTATTTGACAGTTTATTTGTTTTTCTAATAATTTTTTAAATTTAATACTAAGTAACTAGTTAATTAACAACAATTGGGGCCAATCAGCAACACAGAAAATAAAATACTTATGCTATCATTTCTAATTAACAAGAAAAATGTTCATATTGTGTGGCAACTAAATATTGGGACATAGAACGAATTTTTATGTCTAAAATGGAGTAACATCGCCCTTAGAGTTTATGGCCGCTCGAATTCGGTTGGGCATTGACTCAACTAAGGATCTGCAGGTTTTAGGAGCAAATCCATTCCAAATTTGCTCTATTTTAGCTCTAAGTTCCGGTAATGTCCGTTGTTGGTTATTCCTCAATGTTTGTTTCATTTTATGCCACACTGTTTCAATGACATTGAGGTTAGGACTGTTGGAAGGCCAAAAAAGAACATTGGCGTTGTGGTCGCCAACCACTTTTTTGTAATTTTGGCCGTATGACAGGCCGCCCCATCCTGCTCAAAAATGTCATTTTCGCCAGCATTTAACTTCGCGATACTTGGTAGCAGACTGTTTTGCAGTATTTGTTGATATTTCGCAGCATTCACGGTGCCATCAATAAATTCCTAATCCTGAAGCTGTCATGCAGCCCCAAATCATCACTCCTTTAGGAAATTTTACCGTATGTTTTAGGCAATACTTGTGGAAAGTCCCATGTTTAGTGGGAATCACGCGTTTGCGGTGATCACTAACACATACGTCGAATTTTGATTCGTCGCTAAAAATTACTCTGGACCAATCTTCTACCGACCAAGATAGTTCCAGAGTAATTTTTAGCGACGAATCAAAATTCGACGTATGTGTTGGTGATCACCGCAAACGCGTGATTCCCACTAAACATGAAACTTTCCACAAGTATTGCCTAAAACATACGGTAAAATTTCCTAATGGAGTGATGATTTGGGGCTGCATGACAGCTTCAGGATTAGGATGTTTTGAATTTATTGATGGCACCGTGAATGCTGCGAAATATCAAGAAATACTGCAAAACAGTCTGCTACCAAGTATCGCGAAGTTAAATGCTGGCGAAAATGACATTTTTCAGCAGGATGTGGCGGCCTGTCATACGGCCAAAATCACAAAAAAGTGGTTTGGCGACCACAACGCCAATGTTCTTTCTTGGCCTTCCAACAGTCCTAACCTCAATGTCATTGAAACAGTGTGGCATAAAATGAGACAAACATTGAGGAACAACCAACAACGGACATTACCGGAACTTAGAGCTAAAATAGAGCAAATTTGGAATGGATTTACTCCTGAAACCTGCAGATCCTTAGTTGAGTCAATGCCCAACCGAATTCGAGCGGCCATAAACTCTAGGGGCGATGTTACTCCATTTTAGACATAAAAATTCGTTCTATGTCCCAATATTTAGTTGCCACACAATATGAACATTTTTCTTGTTAATTAGAAATGATAGAATAAGTATTTTATTTTTTGTGTTGCTGATTGGCCCCAATTGTTGTTAATTAACTAGTTACTTAGTATTAAATTTAAAAAATTATTAGAAAAACAAATAAACTGTCAAATACCTGATTTATATATGTACTTTATTTTGTCCCAATATATAGTTGTTAGGGCTCGTAGTTGCAATACACAAGAGATACGCAAGGAGTATTGAAGAAAAAAGAATATTGTATGATGTTTAGCGGAGAAGAAACACAGGGCCAACAAGGTACGGGTTTTATTATTACCAACAGAATAAGAAAAAATATAATACGTTTTAACTCAATAAATGGAAGACTTTGTACTCTCAGAATACATGGAAAGCTGGCAAATATAACGTTTATAAACGCATATGCGCCAACTGCAAATGCGGAGGACAATACAAAAGAGATATTTTATGAGCAATTACAGGAAGAGTGTGAGAAGGTCCCAAAAAACGATACACTAATAGTACTGGGCGACTTTAACGCTTTAAGATAGGTAGAGAAGAACATATGAAGAAAGAAAAACAAGAAATGGGATGTAAAAAAAATCACAGAAGGAGATCAAAAAATAAAATATACGAAATCAGCAGAAAAACTGATGCAAGAAACACAGGCAGAACAGGACATCAGAAAAGAATAGGAAGCAATAAAAACATAGTAGAAGCAGCAGAGGCAAATATTGGCTACGAAACAAATAGACAAAACCCAGACTGGTTCGACAATGAATGCAAGGAACAGATTAAGAAGAAGAATGAGGCAAGGTTGGAATGGTTACAAAAACAAACACAAGATACAAGCGAAATTTATAAAGAAGCTAAAACGAATTCAGTAAAATTATGCAGAAGGAAAAAACGTGAATGGCTAAACAGAAAATTAGAAGAGATTGAACACCACAGCAATAACAATAAGACAAGAAAATTATATAAGGAAATAAAAGAACGTAAAACAAGAACCTACACAAAAAAGAAGAATGGCAGGAATACTTCAAGAATAAGCTAGAAAACGAAAGAAATGGTAGGAAGGAGCATCCAGGAGGAGATAGAGTGAGTGGAGGAAGAAATAGAATGTCCAAAATATGAAGAAATGTGCAAAATCATTGGAAATACGGAAAATAGAAAAGCACCCGGACAAGATAACCTAAACTTCGAATTAATTAAATTTGGAGGAGAAAACCTGAAATAAAAAGATTTTCCAACAATTCTAAAAATTTGAAACTCCGAAAGAATGCCAGAAGACTGGAAGAGCGGTATAATGATCACAATACACAAAGGGGGTGATAAAGCAGAACTACAGGGGCATAACCCTGCTAAATATAGTGAATTATAAAGTGTTATCCAACTTCATAAGGAAAAGAATCTAAACCTATTCAGAACACCTACCAGAATGGGTTTAGGCCAGACAGATCCACGATCGATAGTATACATGTAGTACGACAATTACTAGACAAAAGCAAAGAGTACAATATTGAGTTACACCTACTATTCATCGACTACAGATAAGCTTTTGATACGTTTAACAGAAATAGTATGTACTCCGAATTAACAAACATCTGTCAAATTAAATACAGTGTTAACGTAAATTGAAGCAGCAGTCAATTCCCGTCCTTTGTCTCCTCTCTCTAGTGATCCAAATGATCCCAACCCTTTAACACCAACTCACTTTTTGATTGGGAGAACCTTCACGGCTTTGCCAGAGGCCAATCTCACGGACATTAAGTTCTCCAGATTGACTCGGTTTCAACACTGTCAGCAAATTTTTCTGCACTTCTGGAACTGCTGGTCAAAGGAGTACCTTGGCGAGCTCCAAAGGCGGGCAAACTGGCAAAGAAATCGCCAGTCGCTCGAGAATGGCACCATAGTCCTCCTTAAAGAAGAAAACGCATCTCCTTTAAAATGGCATTTGGGACGTGTTTCGGAAGTATACCCAGGTGCGGATGGTATTGTGCGGGTCGCGAGTGTAAAAACGGCCAGCGGAACATACAAGCGATCTGTGGCAAAATTGCGACCACTGCCGGTGAAGTGAGTTATAGTGAAGGTGTTATTACTGCATCCTATGTCCTTAGACAATGAACTAAAATTGAAAGGAGCTATATGTTGTATATTTGTTTATTTAGTGTTAGATTGTTTAATGATTTTATTAACGTATTCAGTGCGGAGCCCTTCAATGCCGGGGGCTATGTTGAAGACATTTGGTATATTTTAGGTTTATGCAATTGATAGCTTTAGTTTGGTAGTTTAAGGCAATAATTCGGGTACTTTCGGTTGTTGGGGTAGTCTTCATAAGCTGGTGAAAATGGCTACTCACCTCTTTTCAGTACCAGTGTTCATAGTGTGAACATCAATGTAATTTTCTAGCTCTTACTGGAGAGCAGCATGTTAATAATAATACAGTTCTTAAAATAAAAAAGTTTATTCAACATTTGCATTAGGTGTTTTTGGAACGACTATTGGAATTTTGACGCTATTCTGATTCTCTGTAAGAAAAAATAATACCAGAAATTTTACATTTACTGTGTAAATCATAACAGTATTGCTATAACATACAAGTATTACTTATTACGAAATACGTGAACTTCCACTTTAACAAATCAAAAAATTCTTTTAGGATTAATGTTTTCACATGCATTTCTTTTTATTTTTTATATACTTTAAAAACTTTAGGTGTTTGCAAATTGCATAAAATATTTAAAAATGATTTTAACTTACTTAATGTTAAATAGATGGGTACATTAAGACTTTTCGTTGTTTTGATTCCTAAAGCTCGGACATTTTCTAGGCCTCCAGGAAATTTCGCCAATAACTCATCCAGAATTCCCAATATGTTTTCGAAAACCTTTTCTCGGGTCATTTTGGTATGTCCAACCTGCACTTGGAAAGAATCCCCCTTAGAATGTATTTTCATTGCAGTCTTCTTAATTGTTTCGTCAAAGTGTTTTTTTAAATCGGCTTCGTCCATTTTAACTGGTACTGGTGGTTTTCTTTTTTCCAAAAATATTTTTCCTAATAAGTGGGCAATGTAGCCAGAAACCCTTCCATCAACCAAAAAGCAGTCATATAGTGCCAAAAATTTTCTTTTTAATTCGAATGTTGTGCCATATTCATTTTTAAACTGATTATATGGCATTATAGTTTTAATGTTTGAAATTCCCTTAGCTCTTAATAGTTCCTCAAAATGCTCTATAGTGTCTTCATGCTGTTTTTTTCGTTCACTAACATCTTTTACAATTAAACATATTTCACTTTCGTCAGTTAATAATGTGTTCTTCAAAGTAAAACGGATTTGACGATTTGGGGTTTTTGGTACTTTAATACATGTTATTTGTAAGAATACAGGTTCTTCCTCGTCAAAAAGGTACGTTTTATTTGCTATAATCTTTTCAACGTATTCAAAAAGTGCATTTACACCACTTTCAATTTGGTTCTCATTGATAGGATTTTTAGGAGCTAATACAAAAGTGCTTACAGATAATATTCCTTCAGACTGATTCTCCGGTTCACTGATTAATAATTTAGACTCCTTAGACAGTTTTTCTTGTTTGACCATGCTTTTAATTTCGGAACCTTGCAATTCCTTCAGTTTAGGTGTTATTGCAGTATTTTTTCGTTTAAAAATTTTATTTTTTAGTTTTGTCTTCGTAACTTTTACATTGTCCTTTTTAGCGTTCGCCATCGTATAACTACAACAATAAACAATCTAAAATAAAAATACAAAAATACAATACACACGTGAAATTACGGAGGTTAGAAAATTGTGTCGTACAACAAAATCGGCGTTGCGTGTGGCCCTGTTGCCAGACGTCGAAAAATAATTGCGGTAGATTCGACCTAATAACAACCGCGGTAGATTTGGTCTAAAAAAGGGTAGATCTTCCAATATTGAATATTATCGTTTTTTTTTTCAAAAAGCAATATAGGAAATAAAATAACATCAGTGAACCAGTAAACAAACGTTTAATGCAAAATAAAAAATAATAAACTACATCACTATAATCCATTCAGAAAACTCCCGTGACGTTTACGCCGTCAAATGAAAATTTGGGAGTGTACTTTATGCACAGAACATATCAACTTTTTTAGTGAATGTACTTAACGTCAAACTGAAATGTAAGGTTATGATAAATCATTTGTCATTTTCGTAAAATTAAGTAGAACAAGATAAAAATGGCTTTATTAATAATACAAGTTTGATAATAAACTTCGTTGGTGCTTCTGTTCATCCATTTCTCTAAAGATTATGAATTATAAAACGTAACTTGAATAATAAATAATTTAAGTGTCAAAGTGAAAACAAAAAAAACATAACCATTAAATTTAAATTTAAAGGTGCACCAATCTCAAATCTAAAAGTTTTCAATAGCCTAATAGGGATTTTCATATTAACCACCACATGGTGACTTTTATGTCACGGGAGTTTTCTGAATGGATTATAGCTATGACCTCGAATGCTTTTGTTTTTGTTTTCAATATTTTGGTCATCCCCCCACGGTTTCCTACCTAACAACTTATCGGCGCGATGGTTTAATGAATTATATGAATTATTACAGTTAGTCAGAGTACAGTGTGCGTAATATCACAGTATACATAACTTGTTATGTATACTGTGGTAATAGCACAGTATAGAAACAACATACTGTGGTAATAGGGTTGAATAGCTTTGCAGATTCCGTTTAATTGTATTCTAGCTGGGATTTGGGATTCATGTTTGCTATTTAACAGATGACTCTTAGAGCATTTTTCCTACAGTCTATAAACAATTTTAACAATTTCAATTGTATACTAGCTGGGATTCATGTTTGCTAACAGATGACTCTTAGAGCATTTTTCCTGCAGTCTATAAACAATTTTAACAAAAATGATCCTAACAAAGTAACAACAAACACTGTCTCTACGGTAGAACGGTAGATCTGGCAACAATGCGTGTGGCGCTAGTATTTTATCACAGAACAGCAGAACACTCTGTTTTGGTTTTTTGAAAAATAAAAATCCCCAAAATAAAATTCCCAAAATTAAGAGATTGGAGATAGCATTATGAAAGAAGAAATAAATAAATGGTAATAAAAATCGTTAAATCTTTTTATTCAATTTTGACGTTTTAAACTGACGTTTATTTGTTTATGGCCTGCCCATAAAAGTTGATGTTTTATAAACAATCGTTTAAAATTTTTATTCCGCTAGCGATTTAAAATTTTTATTCCGCTAGCGCTTTAAAAATGTCAAATCCCTTTAAAAATGTCAAATAAATGTCAAAATTGAATAAACAGTTGTATTACACTTGCGGATTAAAATTAATTTATTAACTCGCGGTATCAACGCGCTTGCGGCTACCGCCGCTCGCGCGGTTGAACGTACCGCTCGTTAAACATTAATTTAATCCGCATGTATAATAAATAACTATTAAAACTCTGTTCTAACATGTTAATGTTTTTAACATAACCTCACTTTTGTCCTTTTTGTCCAATTACTTATTTTAAAGCAATAAATTAACATTTAATGTCCTGCATTAACAGACCATTACATGTTTTTTTTATTGACAGTAATAAATATTTTACTTTTTTTTATTTGCAGGGCAAAAACTTTAATTAACACGCACAAGAACCCAATAAAGAAGTTGGAATTATCAGGAACTAAATTGTTTTTGCCTAGTTGCTCCGAAGATGAAACAGCTTTAGTTAATAAATCTATCGAGTCCTTAGCCAAAGCACTTCAAGGTGAGCGAGTGGAAAAACGGTAAGTTAAATAATGCTCCTAGCATGCAAGCTTTAACTTAATAGGTATTTCGCATTTAAAATATAACTTTCTTCAGATGCACACGATCGATAGCAAATTGGTTACCAGAACAAAAATTGGCTGAAATTACAAAGAATTGTGGAATATCAAGTAACTTTGGTTTCGCCAATAAACAAGGACATTTCTTACACCCTGAAGAAACAATGTTTTTGCTAGAAACAGTTCAGTAATCATGTTCTCGTTTAAGTAATTTAATGTTATAAGTAAAAATTTATTCCAGAATCGTCTGGAATTAATATGGAACAACATACCATTAAGTATTAAACAGGCCTTTGAGATCATTCTAACTAATAGCTGTTGTAGTTTATCAAGGTATTTATCATACCGAAAACTAACTCTTCAGGGTTTTCGGCTAATACACGTAAAATCTACCGAAAAACACAAAAATGTAGAAGAACCGTTGTGTAAAAAACCTAGATTTTCTGAAGATAAACAAGGTAGCGTTAAAACAAACCCATCAAATAGTGAAATTACAATACATCCATCCACTAATATTGTAAATTCAGAAACTACAAATAAAGTTGAAAGTTATGATTTGGCAAAGGCCATTTTAAATAAAATCAAGGAAAGTGGTCCCAAAAAAGTTGAAATGGAAACAAAGCAAATTAGTGATTATAAGATATTTTTACCTGAAAATTCAAAAAGGCTATATTCCGATTTTGATCTTAATATAAGGTACTTAAGCTGTTAATTAATTTTTGCATTTTTTTAACTAACGATATTTGTAGTCAAAGTAAGTGTGTGGATCCACATATGGGATATTTACCTGACAAAACAATTGTAACATATACAACTTCGGAATCCTCTGGGTATTTCCAATTTGGACATGTTAATTTACCTGATCTTTAAGGGAAATAAATAAGGGTAAGTGAAATAAAGTTTAACCTTAAAATTTTTTCTCATTTATTAGTAATCGGAATACAGGATGATTCAAATTCGACCCTCACCATGGGGATCTCCCTTATGAGCAGAGTTATAGGGAATGTTTAAATTCGGCAAAGTTGCTATTTTTTGTTCTCTTTAAAAATCCGCCGGCAAAATTGACTTGCGACAATTGACAATCGAAATATTTTGAAAAATCGAAAAAAGTGGGATTTAGTTTTTTGCTTGTGGCGCTCTTATTTGAATTTATAATTAAAAACTAATAACACATTTTCATAGCCATTTTTTCTCCTCTATCTGATGGTCTGGTTATAATTTTATTAGCACGTTTCGTCTCTTGCAGGCCATCATCAACTTTCTTATTTCTTATGGGGGCCATTTTGTTTTTTTACAAATTCAGATGCTCACTTTTTCTCTGATTACAACGATATATGATATGTACGGAAAATATTCTAAATTTAGTGCTTAATTCTCAAAAAAAGCGTATGTAACTTACAATCATGTCTGCCATGCATTGTTTAAAAACAATGGAGCATCTAGTTAGGTCGCTTTTGTTTACTTGTGTAATTGTTACTGTCAGTGATATCAAAATGCCGTACACTAATGAAGAAAAACGTGATATGTTACATGTTTATTATTCTTCTAATCAAAATTCGACATTAGCGAGTAACTCAAAATTCGAAATGTATCCAGAGAGGCAACAACCACATCGTACTATTTTCCTCCAACTTGATCGAAATTTAACAAAATATGGATCGTTTACTGCACCGCGTAATGCTGGTGCTAACAGAAATTTGAATAATAATGAATCTAACATTTTACAAATGGTAATACTAAGGCCCTATTTTTTTATAAATGTTTTCTCTAAGATATGTTCTTCTAGATAAACAACACTCCTTCGAGATCTACACGTGAAATAGCTCTAGAATTAAATTTACCGCAAACCCGTGTATGGCGAACGTTAAAACCTAATAATTATAAAGCATACAAGATTCATGTCAGTCATACTTTACAACCTGGAGATACGGACAGACGCTTACTTTTTTGTAATTGGTTATTACAATAATGTAATACTGATAACAGTTTTTTAGACAAAATTATTTGGTCAGACGAATCGTAATACCGAGCATTACTGGTCAGTCGAAAATCCAAGGCAGAATAGGGAAAGAAGACCACAACATCGTTTTGGAATTAATGTCTGGATGGGTATACTGCGTGACCGCTTAATTGGACCGTTTATGTACGAAGAATCTTTGAATGGGGAACGATATTTGAATCTTCTTCGTACCTAAGTATCTGATTATTTAAAAGATGTTCCATTAAATGAACCCCAAAGATTATGGTGGCAACAAGACGATGCACCGCCTCATAATGCGAGAAATGTACGAACTTATTTGCATCAGGAATTTCCCAATCATTGGATTGGAAATGGTGGGGTAGTGGAATGGCCGACGAGATCCCCTGATTTAAGCCCTCTCGATTATTTTCTTTGGGGAGCTGTAAAAAATCAAGTAAACAGAGATACACCTCACAACATTGCCGAACTAAGAGCTAGGATACAGAATGTTTTCAAGATGATCCCCAGAAGAAATAATCAGAGAGCTGTCCAAAATTTAAGAAAACGTGCACAATTATGCATTAATGAAAACGGCAGATTATTTGAATATTTATTGTAATAAATTGTTTTTATTTTTAATATGTATTAAATTTTCCAATTTTGTTCTCATTAATCCGGTATTTTCGTTAGATTAGGTTCATGACGAGCTTCATTATTATAATATTTTGATATCACTGGCAGTAACAATTACACAAGTAAACAAAAGCGACCTAACTAGATGCTCCATTGTTTTTAAACAATGCATCATTGCAGACATGATTTTAAGTTACATACGCTTTTTTTGAGAATTAAACACTAAATTTAGAATATTTTCCCTACATATCATATATCGTTGTAATCAGAGAAAAAGTGAGCATCTGAATTTGTAAAAAAACAAAATGGCCCCCATAAGAAATAAGAAAGTTGATGATGGCCTGCAAGAGACGAAACGTGCTAATAAAATTATAACCAGACCATCAGATAGAGGAGAAAAAATGGCCATGAAAATGTGTTTTTAGTTTTTAATTATAAATTCAAATAAGAGCGCCACAAGCAAAAAACTAAATCCCACTTTTTTCGATTTTTCAAAATATTTCGATTGTCAATTGTCGCAAGTTAATTTTGCCGGCGGATTCTTAAAGAGAACAAAAAATAGCAACTTTGCCGAATTTAAACATTCCCTCTAACTCTGCTCATAAGGGAGATCCCCATGGTGAGGGTCGAATTTGAATCACCCTGTATATTTACATATGTATAAATTCCATAAGCTAATTTGTTGTCAATCACCCAATGGCAGTACCTTACAATAAGACATAACAATGACTTCAATTTATTAAACACACACGTTTTTGATGTAAGCACTTTTAAGTACAACTAAACCTAAGTTTACTGCATGTATCGTCCATTTTCAACGCAAGCATCTTCGATGGGTATTATCAACGAAATAAAAAAAGAAGGAAGGACCATAACACCAACAGTATGCAATTTAGATGGTGTCTCAATATGGCGGATTTTAGAAGCTCATTGGCTGAGAACACTAAATACGTCAACTGTCAAAGACAAAAACGTAAACAAACAGTTAGGCTACCAATGAAAACTCGTGCCGGTTGGTGTTTGAATATGGCGTGTGTGACGTATTTCCGTTACACTTGTAGTTATGCACCATAATACCTTAGTTTCCTTCCTTCTTTTTTTATTTCGTTGGGTATTATCTAATAAAGGCCAAATACTTGGGTTTGCATAAGCTTGAAGTTTACGCACATGATTCATCATATAATGGTTTATAATCTCGTTGACATACAGTATCTTTAGATCCTCATGTAGAGTACGGTTTGACACGTACCACGGAGCATTTGCTATAGCATGCAAGGTTTTCAACAAATCTCTGCAGCATGTCGACGTTTGAGGAACTAAAGCATCCCTACAATACAATACCGTATGTCCATATAGGTTTGATAATCGTCTTATTTTTGAGGGAAAGGCGAGAATTTCTACCCAAAAGCCAGTATCATTTTTTGACTTTCAGATCCATTTCCTTTCTTTTCTTGCTAGTGTGTGTTTTCCACGTGAGTCTACTGTTCATGTGCATGGACATTGCTATCTTCGCAGGGTAAATGTGACTTGGATAAATTTAGATTCGTTGACCTTTATATACCATTTTGTCAACCAGTTACTGATTGAATTTATGTGGTCTTGTACATAATGCGTAGCTATTTGAGGATCTTCGTGGCAAGAGAGTGCAGCAGTACCATCCGTAAAGGTTCCTACTACACGGTCTTCTAACTTGGGCAAGTTTGCAATGTACAGTAGATAGAGAAGAGGCCCAAGAACAGAGCCGGAAAGTGTTGCTAAGCAACACTTTCCGGACTGTTATTTTTAACACAATATAAAACCTCAAATCAAACCTTTTTTACAAATTTAATTTTCAAGGAAATACAACACGAATTACTTCGAAGGATTATTGATATTTATATTAATTGTACAATCCGAATTTCCGGAAACAGTAATTCCTGGACTATCAACCGATGCAAACGTAGAAATTTGCATTTGTTTTTGTTGCAGAACCTCCACAAAATTTTCACCTCCTTGAATCATCCTAGCTATTTTTACTTTTCCTTCTAGAGAATCTTCTACATATTTTTCCGCTACCGATGAACTTTTCCACACCCCCATGGCACTTCAACACCGTCAAATCGGCACCAGCATTTGCAAGAAAAGTTGCCAATGTCCCGTGTACTTTTCGTGATTGTTTAACTTGAGGTATTGGACAATCGTCTTCAGTGTTCCTCCGATGCTGTGGATTCCAACTCTCTGTGCAATACATTTGCCTTGTTGGTAACCGAGAAATAAAAATTTTTCTTGGAAATTTTCCGGTCGCAATGTAACGTATTTTCTAAATAACTCTAAAAAATTGATTCCGTTCGCCTCATTTATCACAGAAAACACTCTTCTGACGTTTGTTTTAGACTGTGGAATCGTAATTACTAACTGAGATCCGGTATCTTCTACGTCTTCGATACTCATCGCATATAGCTCCTCTCGACGACAACCCCCAGCAATTCCTATCATTGCAATAACCTACGATCAATTAAAATTTTATATGAATCATAATCACAGCCTAATTTTATTGTACCTTTGATAAAAGATGCTCTTTATCAAGTGCTTCTTTCAAAAATCGATTAATTTCCTCCCTTGTAAGGGTTTTAGATTGATTTGGTTGATGTCCAACATTCGTTTGCTTCGGTCAACTTATTAAATTTATCTATATTTACATTCTCATGGACAACCAGCTTTGATTTTAGCATGGAGTATTTGGACCATAGTGATGAACAGCTAACTTTTTTCGACTAAAAATTAGTAATTTACAGAATACCATTGCATAAAAGGAAAAGTTTTGCACTAAGAAACTTACTGCATCCAAAAAATATGCTAACATAACATCTTCTTGCACTTCCTGTACTTTATGTGCTTTTTTCCACTAACAAAATTGTTCATCTCTTTTTCGTATCGACTTGCTGACTTTGTAGGAATTCGACTTCCAATTATTCGAACTTTAAATATTATTGTACGTGTTTTTCATATATTTGCATGAACGTCACAGTCTAAACAATACACAGTCTTAGGGAGGATCCGACGATAGTATCGGGAACTTTTTAAGCACGCCGCACACAGTCTAAGTTATCGGATAGAGTAGAGCGCCGAACAACACCGAACGCGCGCTCGATCACTCGAAAATCAAATTGTTTACAGTATGAAATAAAATACATAACGACATTTGTCCGTGAACTCTTTTTACAGTACTCGTTTCGAGTTTCAAGACTCGGCTCCTTCGTCGCCTCGTCTTTAAACTTCTCACTCGTACTGTAAAATATGAGTTCCCGGACTTGTGACGTTAATTACTATTTCCTACTTCTTGGGGTGAAAAAGGCCAGATTGGTAGTGACAGTTGTGAGGGCCCTGTTAAATACTCTTCCACTTCTGCATTTGCTTCATTCGAATGGGGATTGAAAACTTCTGCTAGGTATTGAGCGAAGACATTGGCTTTTTCTAATTGGGATCGTTCCCACTGCCCTGGTTGGTCCCTTATAATAATAATAATATAATAATATTTATTTCAGCCAGTAAGAAAATACATACATTTTATTGGCCATGTCAGAAGAACAATTACGTAAAAGGATAGTAATATATAAAAAAAAAAAATTACAAAAATCTGCAACAGCAAAAAGAGACCTTAAAAGTAGATACCTAGGTACTGTTATGGTAAAAGAATTCCTTCATTGAATAAAAACAGTTTTCTTTTAAAAATGATTTCAGTTTGTTTTTAAAAATCAACAAGGTATTACTCGATTTTAAAGCGGAAGGCAAATTATTATAAATTTTGCTGCAGGCATAAAAAGGACCTCTTTCATATAACGTAGAGTTATGTTTACATAACACAATATTTTCCTTGAACCTGGTATCATGCAAATGTATATCAGCATTCTTAACAAAAACAGAAAAATTTTTGAAAACATGTACACTACATTTGTAAATGTAAAGTGAAGTTAATGTTAATATGCCAAATTTAACAAAATATGCTCTACATGATTCCAGGTAGTTTAAATTAAAAATCAGTCTTATTATTCGTTTTTGATTTATAAATATCCTGTCAGAGGACACAGAATTACCCCAAATAATAATATTATGAACAAGATAAGGATAAACCAAGCCATAATAAATATTCAGAAGACCCTCACTAGAAAGGTTATTTTTTAGCGATTTAATAGCAAAGAAAGAACTATTGAGTTGCTTACATACAGCGTCAACGTGTCCATTCCATCTAATATTCTCATCTAGAGTAAGACCTAGTAATCTAACAGTTGTACTATTAGAAATATTGTGTGTATTAATTGTGAAGTTCAAGGTAGATACTGGTTTACGATTACGAAAAACCATCACAGCAGTCTTATCACTATTTAAAATTAAATTATTCTTATCACACCACTGTTTAAACTTCAGTGAGGTCGCCTCTACCTGCGCAACCAGGTCCTCAGGGCTCTCCGCTGAAACACCGAAAGAAGAATCATCAGCATATGATACTAGACATTCCGACTTCATATATCCACTGAGGTCATTTACATAAATGATATAAAGCAACGGTCCCAGCACAGAACCCTGAGGTACTCCAAGTTTAGTATCTACTAAATGCGACCTAGAGTTAGATACCTGTACAAACATTCTCCTCCCTGATAAATAAGATACCAGCCAATCATTAACAACTCCTCTAATTCCAAGGCTATCCAACTTCTTCGACAAAAATACTACATTGACCGAATCAAAGGCACATGACAAGTCAAAAAATATGCCCGCAACTAATTTATTATGATCCAGGGCTTTTGAAATAAATTCGATAAAATTGAAACACGCTGTTTCTGTTGATTTGTTTGTAAGATAACCATGTTGTGTAGAGGAAAGTAAATGATTAGTTGTCAAGAAATCAACAATTTTCTTAGCGACTAAAATTTCCATAATTTTAGAGATTACCGAAATTATCGAAATAGGCCGATAATTTGCAATGTCAATATGCGATGCATTAGCTTTTTTTAAAATCGGGACAACTCGAGATACTTTTAAAACACTGGGAAAAGTACCAGAGCTAAAGGAATTATTTATTAAGTCGGTTAATGGAGGCAGGATAACCTCAGCTACTGATAACAAGGTACTTGCATCAATGTCATCATAACCGCTACAGCGTCTATTTTTAATATCAAAAAGTGCGGCTCTAACCTCGCCAACCGAAAAAGGAAATACTTGCATTGAATTTGCAGGCGAGTATAAATGATAAGTACAGCCGTTGGACAAAGCTGTAAAGTGTGATTTTAATTTATTTTCAGCTAAAGTTGAAAAATATTCACAAAATTTATTTGCAATTTCACGTGGCTGATTTATCATGAGGTCATTATGCCGAAGAGCAATCTCGTTGTTGTTTTTTATACGGCCAAGCTTGTCATTAACAATTCGCCATACCGTTTTAGGCTTATTGTTGGAACTATAAATTTTTCGATTGAAATAAGAACGTTTTGTGTAGTTAATTAATTTTCTGTATTCTTTTTTTACATTTAGGTACTGCATCCTTAAATTATCGGTCCTAAATAGATTATATAAATTAGCCCAGTGATTAACAGCATCTCTCATTCTTATGATATCTCCGTTCACCCATTCACTATGACTATTTCGATTTTTCGGTCTAGTAAAAAGGATTGGACAGGCAAGCTCGAAATTATAATTAAAGAAATTCATAAAAGTATTAAACTGTTCGTCTACATCTTTTAAAAGGGTACACAAAGTCCAGTCAACAAGACTTAAAGACAAGTACAGCTGTTCAAGAGACTGAATATCAGTCCTTCTTGTTCGTACTGGGTTTTGTATACTATTCGCTTTACAAGGCGCTTTTACGGATATTAACGTTAAAATTTGAGCCCAATGATCAGACAAACCAGGATCACAAACTTTAATGTCACAAAATTCGGGGTTAATATTAGTTGCGACATAATCAAGAGTACTTGCCGTAGTTTTACATATCCTAGTAGGTGTAGTAACTAAAGAAAGCATGTCATAACTTTCCAAAATGTCCCTTAAAAGGTTTTTCGCACGTGCATGCTTAGAGTCACTAGAGTTCTCAATATTCCAGTCCCCCGTTAAAACTACCTGATCAGTTTTACGAAAACTATCTCTTAATATTAGATCCAACTTATCCAGAAAAACATTAACATTTCCATCTGGTGATCTATATATCGCAACTATAGAAAACTTCCAATCACCAACAGTACATATGACAGCCACATATTCAAAGTCAATCTCTACTGATTTATTTACTGCACTAATAAATTCAGTAGTATTTATGTCAAGTTTAGTATAAATCACTACACCACCGTGTTTAAAACGCTCACGAAAAAAATTTCCAGCCACCTTGTAACCAGGAAAAAACACTTTATTACCATGCAATAACCAATGTTCCGTAAAGCAGATGATATCTGGCTTTGCATCATTCAAAAAAATTTGTACCTCGTCCGATTTACACAACAGGGATTGAATATTGAGATGCACAATTTTTAAGTTAATTGCTTTTCGCGCGATCTTTTCTCGAAAAAACGCCTTACGCAAGCATTAGCTGGCCACACAGAGGGGTCCATTGCTTTTTCCAAGTTAGTTTCAAAGATCTGCACCTTAAAGGAAGAGTATATCTCGGGATTTTTTGACGACAGTGGTTCACAGATAACTTCTTTGAATTTGCATTCTAAGAATTGCTTTAGGCATTCCGTTTTTGTAGCAGGAGCCAATCTGCAAACATGTAGACTAACCATTTTCGCAACTCCGCTTAATGAATTATCAGTTTGGGTGTTATTTCCAACGACCACTGCTGCTTTTCTTTTTTTGCTGCGAGTGACTTTTTTCCAAACATTGATATCATTATCACTTGAAATTTTAGATGCACTACCGGCTGTAGGGAGGTTCTTTTCAGGTTTTGCTAAATTAATGTAATTGTCACATTTTGCGAACGTTTTAGCTTCTGCAATTGCAACGGCCACATCGTTACGATTAAAAACAGGCTTACGAGTTTTTGATGTGTGTGCTGATATCACTGAAGTAGCATTTTTGTTTGAAATTATAATTTCTTTATTTTCAGTTTCCAACGTTTCACGTTCAACAATCTCATTCTGGTGTCCCTTTTTAACCACGAGACCAACATTCGCGTTGCTTGATAAGATAGGAGTTGTATTTCTAGTATTTTGTAGAATTATTTGATTTAATACGTTTATTTGTCCTTTCAAAAAATCTACATTATCAATCAGTGTCTTAATGATAAAATCTTTCTCGTTAACAATCTTTTTAAGAAAAGTTATCTCATGCTTAGAATCCTCTGGTTCTACTATCGTCACATTAGAAGAATTTAAAATATCGTCATCACTAAAATGGTCGTCATTTTTCACATCCGCGTTTAGCTTCGTTTCACAACATTTAAATTTCTCATTTAATTTTTCGTCCGACACTTTGAATTTCAATTTAGCACAACTATCATGATAGAATGAACCACATAGAGTACACTTCACTCTTTTTTTAGCAGTATTTTTGCTACAAAATACACAAATAGTAGTACAGCAGTCACTAGTACCTTCTTCGCCCGCCATCTTTTAACATACAAGGAGGAATGTCTATTTGCGGCCTTTTAAGACTTCTTGCAGCTTTCCAAAGCGAATGATCATATCTTGTTAGTGTGCCAAGATATGTTTCAAATTTCTGATTTGTGACTTCCATTAATTTCCTCTTTAACTGATTGCTCAAATGGTTACATGTTCTTTTGCCTAAGATATCATGGGTACGTTGCCATCTGGCTCTTGCTATAAGCTTTTGGGCTACCGGTCTTTTAATTTCTAGCGGAATGTTTAATAAATTTTATCGCATACGTTCTGTATATGGAGTGGCTCCTTGTAACGTTTTAATAAAATGGTTTATAGTTCTCCCTACTTAGTTCTTCTGGCTCTTTTAATTTAACATTCGATTCTAAATTGTGTTCAACATATTCTCGAAAGGTATTCCAATCTGTATGTTGGCTGTATATTGACGGGCGATTTTCTCTGAATATAATGTTAGTACTAAGAGTAACAATTACTGGCGAGTGGTCTGATGATAAGTCGTAACTGGGCTCAACATTAACATAGTTGTCTGAAATACCATTCGTTATAAAGAAATCCAACAAGTCCGGGATTATATTTGGATCATATGGCCAGTACGTAAACGTTATGTAGTTATCAACCTGGAACCCCAGTGGGTATGCTTCGTGTTGAAATTTCCTACAAGAAATCTGGGGATCCTAGTGTATCAAAGAATGGTGACAGTTTTTCTTTTGTGAATCGATATCTTGGAGGACAGTAAACTGCTGAAACTACTAATGGAACAGATAGTCTTTTAAGTTGTATTGTTGTGGCTTGCAAAAATTCATCCTCATATTTGGACAATTCATGATGTATGATAGTTTTTCTTATGATACCATGTGCTGTGCCATCGGGATATTCTGTGTGATAGACTTTGTAGTAAAGTATTTTAAAATACTTTCTTCCAGCGAAGTGAGTTTCCGATATGTCGATTTTATTTAACACGTTGACGGACACTCGGAAATTAACAGGTGCGCGTGATACAGCACTGAAGTATGTTATGACAGCGGAATCCGGACAATAGGGAGCGCTTGATGTGACAGTCAAACAGAATTACATACTAAAACGACGTTTCAGGACGGCACTGCCATTATAACGTGGGTATATACAAGCACATCTATAGACGTCGAAAAATTGGGGTGTCACGTAAATCCCAAACACCAAGACGTCTATAGACGTCGCTGTCCGTCAACGTGTTAAGTTTAAAAAGGTTCTTTGTGTTGAATTAGGCCATTGGCTTTCCACAAGGCTATTCTTAAGGATGTAGCCATTTTGATGTTATTTTATTAGTGACGGTAGTGAGCATGGATAAGATCATACTATTTTGGTGAAACAGTTGATTAAATAGATTTTTAAATTAATCCAGGAATTTTTGGTTAAAGACGTTTTGGAACTTGTTGGCGAGTTTTGAGACATATTTGTAGGAAATATGGTTGGAACAGAATTTGTTTTAAGAGCATCAGCATATCGTAGATTTTGGTAAATCGAAATGGTATTATTTTGTTTGTTAGTTTGTCTTATTCTCTTCTGTAGGTCTTGATAGATCATACAACCTTTATAATTCGTAGGATGGGGTCCTCCACACAATGTGCATTTAGCAGGTGTCTCGTGTTTTCTTACAAGTTAGAGTGTTGTGTGCCTCTTCACACATGCAAACATTTGATGACAATATGCTTTTGTTTGATTATATGATTGGCACCTTGTGCACTGTACAATTTTGACTTTTTTACGTCAGAGCTCAACCTGAATGGACATATTTTGTAAATATTTAAGGTTATAGATTTCTTTATTATTTTCTGCTGGTTCTAAATCTATGAAGAATAATGGCAAGGGATCCTTAGTCACCCTACTTTTTATATTGTAAATATTTCTAGTTATGAAGCCCTTGTTGCATAATTCCTCTTTAATTTCTTCCACTGGTGCTGTAGGATGTAAGTGCCTTATAACTTCACGATAAGCTCTTTGTTCTTTAAATTGGTCCGTATGATGTGTTGCCTTGCAAGTATTTACTTAATTTATGATAATTTTCAGGCATTTTAACGTTAATTTTGACTTCATTGATTTTGAATTATGGAACTTACACTTTTAACCAAATCAGGATAATTTTTAACTCCTTGGCTAAATATTGGAAATGGTTTTGGAGTACTATCAGAGAAAGTTTTGATATCATCTGTTTTTTCTTTCGCCCCTTAACTAGACAGCAGAAGATCTGTTTGTTTGTGATATAGTATTACAGTAGACTCACAATTACCCGAGTTAACTGGGATCCAGACTACCTTGGATACGAAAAAACTCAGATAATACGGAGATCAATGATTAATGGGTTACAAAAATTGACGAAAACGTAACTGCATTAATGTAAATGTCATTTATTAATACAGTACCTACAGGAAACAATACTGTATATAAATGTATACATACATTAAATACACCTGTGAGGTTAAACAACAGATTTTTAGAGCATGTAAATTAATTTCATTCAGAAAACTCTTTTATCGTTTTCTGTGTCAACTTCTTGCAGCTCCTCTTTGCGGCGAGCTTGTGCCAACGCTGAAGCGACAGGAGATCATGTGCTGTGGACTCCTCTTGCTGCTCAATGTACGTAAGAGCTGTCTCTATTGCCTTCAAACCATCAGAGTGTGACATTTTTTGCATAGTAATTTCAACAGTATCGTCACCTTCTTCTCACTGGGGATTGGTGACCAAATCATCAATAGCATCGTCTGTTAACTTAAATTATAGGTCTCCATCAATTCACTCGTGGATGTCTTCATTGTCCACTCGCCCAACAACAGGAAGTTGATTAGCTAGCTTTGCAAGTTCAGTAATGTCATTGTCTGATTCTGTCCTTGCTGACCCACTGTTAGGGTTTTCAAAATCAAAAAGTTTTCTCCAAGATTTTTGTAGTGTCGAACAGTAAACAACATCTTTCATTGTAACTGTCTTGAGAGCTTCCATGATGATCGTTACTTCACCTACTTTTGCGATTAACACTTTCAAGAGTCCCCTATGGTAGTTCCTTTTCAATGTTTCAAGAACTTCCTGATCAAGGGCTTGAATCAATGATGTGACATTTGGTGGCAAATATAAGGCTTTTATGTCACCGCTTGAAAGTTCATTGATGCCCGGATGAGAGGAGGCACAATGCATAATAAAATTGCCTTTCGCAGAAGGTTTTTCTTCTTCGGAATTCCTATTAAAATGTGTGAATCCATCCATGCGCTTTTCTAGTTTGTGTATGTTGTAGGTAAACACTTCTCATTTAAGTTTGCCACTCATCCTTGGAAACACATGTAATATGGCAATTGAAAAACAAAGTACATAATAGGTAATGGCAGGGACTGTGACTCAAACTGCCTATCAGCAAGCAGGAGGTTGTAATGCCCTCAAGCATACAGCCCCACTCCTCTAATGACTGCCTCAGTTAATCCGAAGCCTCAGATAGTCGGGGCTCGGTTAATCGCAAGTCTACTGCACTAATTGACAGGTTAAGTGGTGTTTCAGTTTTTCCTGTTGTTTCTTGGGCTGTAATTAGGGTTGCACATTTACACTTAATTCTACACACTTCTTGGCAGCTATTTTTTTTGGTTAAGGTTTCATCACCTGAATCGGTATATACTTGCATGTCTGCATAATTCTGACTATGTAAACTTGTTGAGGGTAGTAGAGGAAACTGCTGTTGATAAATAATATAATTAAACGGGCAAAGAGGGATATTGAAATAATTGAAAATTGTTTGAGAATTGCGACTGTCGGGATAAGCCTAGTCTAGTTACAGGAGTTTCTTGTTGATAATAGATGTCATTTTGATAATGATTGGGCATGGGATTAAAAGTAAAGCCTTGATACCCGCTGCCAGTGCAGTATTTAACAGTAACGAAATAAAGAGTATAATAAATTTGTCACTTACTTGGTTCGCCAGCTGATCAAAGACCTTATGGAACTTATCAATTACACTTGAGAATCCAGCGAGCGTGGCTAACACAACCTTGCGCTATGAAATTCAAACAAGTACACTCCTTTTAAAAATAGATAGAAAGATGTATAGCATACAAATTTTATTGTATATAGTGTACATTGTATTGTGACAATATTTTTATACAGAGATTTCTGCTTGGACAAATGGTATGCTTATTGCTTTGATATTATTCATTATAAAATAATAAAAGTACATGTAACAAAGATGTAACACATGAACTAGAACTAAAAACAACAAGATCAACTCCTTGAGATCTATATCCACTCAGTGTATATTTATAGAAACAGTAAAAAACAACTTCTAAGGTTAACAATTATAATAATAATAACAACAATCGGTAAACAAATTTTATAACACAAACACAATATTACTAGGAATGTCTTTTATAGCAACGGTTTTAGTTCAGTTTTTTAAAAACCTTTGCTTTACATAAAGTTAATTGTAGAGAAAAATAAACAAAAACAAAACGTATAAACAATGATAATCTGTCCATTTAGTTAGAGAAGGCAGTGCATATTGCCTTAAATACTTAGTGAGCTACTACCGTCGTCGTGTTCTAACTAATTTGATATGTCAGACTACTATTTTGCTATGAACACAATAAGTCAGAATTTACAATTTTAAAGGATTTTGTTTTCCAAATTTATTATTGTAAGGGCTGGTCTTTCCATATCCTACTGAACCTCTTAATAAGCTATTTGGCAAATAGTTTCCATGGAAACGATTGTATTAACAGGTTTTTAACAGGAGAATAAATTTATTAGGAGATGGAAATACCGGCCCTAAGTGTGTGAGGTGCCCTACTGTGTTTATTGTATGCTAATATTTCTGTGATCTGTTTTTAAATTTAACGGATTACAAACATGCCCCAATACATTGTTGTCATTTTATTACTATGGAAATGAAAGTATCCATGTTTTACAAAAAAAGTAAACATAGGGCACATTCGTTATTAAAAACAAAACCCAAAAGGCATCTCATACCATTTGTGTTATGCAACCATTGTTTTTTTGCAAACTTTCAAAGTGGACTAATTTCTATGCTTGCAGACTATGATAACTTATAACAAAATAACGCATTAGTAAAATCTTAAAATTCTAAACCACAAAATAAGTAACCTAGGACTAAAGCTACCTTTCATTTCTAATCTTGTAAAAACTACAGCTACTTGTGATTCTTTGTATAGCAGAGGTATTTCATTACTGAAATTGACTGTGGTGCACTTAGAACAGGATGTCCATCTACTTCTTGGAAAACAAGTATAATAACATAATGCCAATAAATTTACCTTCGTCAAAAGTACGGATATTTTGGTATTAGCGTTATTGATTCTATTCTAAAATTCTATTGATGTACAAAAATATAAGAATTGTTAGACATCCAGTACTAATCTAAAAGAACCTGTGCAGTACTGACTAGCAAGCTACTTTTAACACATTAGCTACCTGTGTATATCATGGTTACAATATGCAATAGTCTTTTGGAATTTGTGTGTAATTAAGACATCATAACAGGTAAAATTACAGAGAAAGTTTAAAAGTCAGATAACTCTGTAGTGTGAAACTTAGGAAGAATCAATTTTAATGGCTTAAAGGATATTTCATAGTTATTAAAATGGTGTAAACTACTGTTGAGTTTATTATTACACAAATAAACTTGTAAACAGAAAAGACAAGATCTATAAATCACAATCGAGAAGGTTCTAATTTTCCAAAAAATAAAACAGTTGATATGTGAAACGATTGCCTTAGTTAGTGTGCTTCTTTTCTATGTTTCTTTTAAATTAACCCGTCGGTAACGCTACATTTATTACCAAGCCTTTTTAATCATCGTAACTGATAGTTACGTACTTCGTTTCTAAGCTTTTTCTTTTAGTAAAACCAAATCTTGTTTCTTATTCTATCTCAAATTTATTTTGCAAATATTAAACTCAACCAAGTTTAATTTGTATAGCACTTTATGTCAGTCCAGTGTTGAACGAAGCCCAAATAGATCAGACTAAAGTTTACTATGGTTTTGAGTTTAACCCTTAATATACTTATTTGGTTACCAAAATTCTATCGAATCAATTCCCAAACCTTAAAAACTAATCCCATTTTGTTTATGACCATCCAAAATTGATCCCTGTCATTTGATAAAACCGATTATTAAAAGGTCTATAGAAATCGCGTAATTTTTGCAGCACCACGGGGTTAATAAATGGATGATTTCTACCTTTTGTTTTACCTAAGCAGTGTGGTGAACTTCGTCCCTCGCTTTTAAATAAGCACGGAAAGCCTTTGGTAGAATTAAAATAAAAATGTTTTTCAGTAACGACCCGCTTTAAACCCAGGAAGTCCTGAACACGTTTAAGCTCGATGGCAGGATCTACCACCAAACGTTCACCGCTAACGAACAAAAACTGCGATAAAGGAAAGCATTTTAACCAACGAACTAAATACCGTGCGTATACACCTAACTTAATAGGACCCCAACTTGTATCGATCGTGCTACCAGACGAACCGTTTACAAAGGCAAGTTCTTCGAAAGGCTTCATCTCAGGCTTTTTTGAGACAGCCTGTGTATAATCTGAAATTGAGCGAGTCACCGGATCTCTAACTACTACTAAAAGCTTAGTGGAGGGATTCATATGTTGCACTCTACGTGGAGCTTCTTTAGTTATGAAATACGAAGGCGATTTCTCTATAGTAATTTGACCTTCAAGAGTCAACGGCATGTGGTGACGATACCATTCAAAACCTTTAGAATAATGCTTATCAAAGAAGTGTACCTCGCTTCCAGCCGCACGAACATCTGGGTGGATTCGTATAAATTCTAATAAGGCTCTTGTTCCGCCTTTTTTAACGCCTATTATTAGGGCACTGGGTAATTGTCGAGCTGGTTGTAGGCCCTGCTGTCGCAGGAAGCGGTATTTTGGTGAGGCATCTGTTTCGTTTATCGCCAACAATGGAACTACACGAACTGACGTTGTATAATGTAGGCTGTTACTATCTTTTGGAACCACTGGATGATGATGCCACTAAATTATTAGAAAAACAAATTGTAAGTTTAAGATGATATATTTTAATGAAGTTTTGTAAATTGTTATTAAGAAATAAAATGTAAGAAATTTATTTGAAAATAGGAACACTGCTTTAAGGTTGATTCAAGTGAGCAAGAGACTTATACAAATTATGCTCTTCATTCTAAAAAGTTTTCATTATGCTTAAGAGCCCTATTGACTTATATTTGAATACTTTTAGTTCTCAAAAGACAATTATGTCCTTCTGTAAACACTCCGATTCCACAACATTCATGCATCTTGAAATGAAGCTTAGTGTCGGTGTTCTTGGTTCTTATTATCAATATTTTTAGCTTTACTATGCGATGCGTTACTCATACGTTTCTTTCTTTTGGTTGCATATTACAAAGTTATAAAAATTAAAACTGGATATCTGGTTTACAGTACAATAATTGTGGAAAACATGCAATGAATTTATTACAATACAATATAAACCACAAAGCATTTTCGAAGGGATTCCAGGCTATTTCCTTAACTATTAGACTTACGCAAAAAGGTAAGAAAGGAGATTCAGGCCAAATTTTGGAGGCAAATTTAATAGTTCAAACCAAAATGTAATGTCGCCTTTTGTTCTCGAGTTACAGGCGAAAATTGAATTTTTAAAAATTCAGAGTTATAACTCATTTGTTTGTAGGGATAGAAACAAAAAGCAGTGGAACTGGATTTTTATTTTTCTTACTAAGTTTCGACTTCAGACATTAGCAAGACAGATATGTACAATCTGGGACAAATGTTTTTGCCAGGCTAGACTCATAACTTGGAGGATACACAACGAGCCAACCGAAAAGAGTAAGAGGTTGCATAAGGTCGCTCTTAAACATTTCAAGTGTTTTTTACGTAGTTGGTAACACTGCAAAACGTCCGAAATTCATTTACTGTAAAATGTAAAAAGTGTGATTCATTTCGACTATTCAGAGAGGATTAACATTCCTTACTTTAAGGGGAAGCGAGATAATGGAAGAATGCCTGGACAACAACGGTTTTTATACAAAATATTGAAATGTTTTGCTGGACATATTCTAATAAATACGGTAACAAGAAAAATAAGTTTCTATAAGACAGTCTAACATTTTCATCGACGAATGTTCCTAATTATTGTAATATAATAAATTTTTTTTAACACTAATATCTTATACTGTTTCTATGGTGCATAAGAGCTCACTTGTTATGTTGCCTTTAAAATACGCCTTTCTCTATAAAATACGTCGTCAATGACAACGTATTTTATAGGCCTTTAAAATACACTTTCCTCTATAAAATACGTCGTTGCCTAGTAATCTTCGCATTTTGTGTATTGTGACGCGTCTCAAATAATAATTTATTAAAATTGCTAATAATATATTAGTGAAAGATATTAGTGTTAGAAAAAATCTTGAAGACAACTCGTGTTTTATAGTTTAAAAATCTCGGTCTATCAAATCCTCGGTTCACTTCGTTCGCTCGGATTTGAACTACGACCTTGATTTTTAAACCTTCTATAAAACACTTGTTGTCTTAATAGCTATAAATACACCGGCCGGAAAAAAAATCTGCCACTAATGCTGGGTTTAATTCCATCTTAAGTTAATACGGGATCAAACAGAACAAATTAACATCAAAATTTGTTTATCACTGTATTAATTGTCATCTCATAACTAAAGTGCGGATTTATAAGCACAAAAAATTAGAAAAAAAAAGCGCTTAAAAACTTAAAAAACCGAAGAAATAAAATTAAAAATAGTACGAAAACATTACTATAAGCATAAAAAAGCCAATTAAAAATATGCCATTATAATATTTCCAAGAAATATTTGTAGTGAAAATGTGCTGACACAAGGCCGTGGCTGACAAGTTTAGACGGGTAGCTTTTCAACAATACCAAGAAGTTTAGAATTGTTTATGAGGAACTAAGAATGCCCTTACAATTAAAGCAAGTTGTCAAATACAATAGGTGAATAATTTTAAGTTTTTACGCAAACAATCTAAATGTTTTATCTAAATTAACATAAAGAAACCCAAGGAAGACCTAATAATTATAAAATAAGCAGAAAAAATCATTCAAATTACCTATAAGCGTAACATCTTGAAATAAACAAAAAAAGCATAAAAAAGTTTGCAAAATATCGTTGCTTTTACTTTGTGCTCATATGAAGGTATTTTCACGTTGTTACCGTTTATGACAAAAAGCATTATTGCTAGAAATCGGAAATCCGCACTCTAGTCATAACTATTTAAGATTTATTTAAGATCTAAAAATATCAAGGATAATTACATGGTCACAATGTGAAACTAATAATAAGGATTCAAAAACTAAATTACACATTAGGATATGTATTTAACTGGCAGTAGTTTAAAATTGCAAAAGCTAATAATCTCGCTTCCGCTTAAAGTAAGGAATGTTAAATATTAAAGACAGGAATGTTAATCCCCTGAATAGCCGAAATTAATCACACTTTTTACATTTACAGTAAATGAATTTCGGGCATTTTGCAGTGTTACCAACTACGTAAAAAACACTTTATATGTTTAAGGGCGACCTTATGCAACCTCTTACTCTTTTCGGTAAGCAGGTTGTCTATCCTCCAAGTTATGAGTCTAGCCTGGCAAAAACATTTGTCCCAGATTGTACACTATGCACTTAATACAGAATCACAAACTCTGCAGAAGGCAACGGGAAATCACTGTAGAGAACATATTTCCCTAGTATAAGGGGGTATAACATAGTTCACGATGCTAAGTCGTTTACAAATGTGGCTTTGACCCCCTCGTCAATGTCCTTTAAAAAGGATATGACACAGAAAGAACAGAATAGTTAGCTTTGGACCCTTTAAATAGGTCACTTTTTGACATTTTCAAAAATAAATGGATTAATATTATTATCATTCACGAATCCCATTGTTAGACAAAGACCTCCTCCTTTTCGGACCACTTCACTCTATCTTTAGTTTCTGACCACCATTCTTCCAATTCATCTGACCATCTGCAGTTTGGATGACCCCTTCTTCTAACACCATCCCATGGTTTCCACTTAGTCGCACCTTTGAACACCTGTTATCCTTAAGCGGTCCCAAATGACCCGCCCACTTCCACTTTAACATCCTACACTTTGTAACTATTTCGCCTGTCCTTAGTTTTGTGTTGTGTGTATATCTTTTACTCTCACTTTATTTAACAATTTTAAGCCCAGAATAGAACGTTCTATTTTTGTTTGTGTGATTTTTAATTTTTGCATTTGGTTTTGTGCTCCGTAGGTTATTATTGGAATGATACGTTTATTAAACACTTGTCGTTTTTGATTTATTGGCAAGTCTCCCTTAAAAATACTTTTTAGTGACCAATATGTTTTCGGTGAAGAGCCTATATGTCGTTGAAGTTCTTTATCC
The DNA here is from genome assembly GCA_963082815.1 of Melanotus villosus. Lineage (NCBI taxonomy): Eukaryota > Metazoa > Arthropoda > Insecta > Coleoptera > Elateridae > Melanotus > Melanotus villosus. The sequence goes on from OY720424.1 coordinate 30,284,553, forward strand.
GATCAATTTCTAAATGAGTAGGTAAATCACATCCTCTTGATATTTAATTTCTGTTTGTTGGATTTTTATGTTTTCTGCTATTCTGTTACTCAATAGATTGGTTTTTTCAAAATGTATGCTTAATCCAATCTTTTTACAGTCTTCACTTAATTCTGTTATCATTGTTTTCAACATTATTTTGCTTTCTGCAAACATCTTAAACTATTTAGTCTTGGCTAGCCAATTCGTACTCCTTGCTGATCCCATTTCAAGTTTCTGAATATTTGCTAACACATTCACTGCCGACCACGCATACGTGGCGTGGTTGGCGATGTTCGCGTGGTGCCTACCACGCACACGTGGCGTGATGCTTTGCTGTAGCTTTATACTAGTATTTTGCTGTAGGCATCGCACGAACGTCTTCTGTATTAGTAGGCACCTAGGGAAAGGTTTTTACTACAATATTTTATAGTCAGTTTCCGAATTAACTTTTTCAGTAGCTTATGATTAATATTAAAGGTATCAGAATAATTACAAGGTATTGGCCACTGGGGAGAGTTCAAAATATTAATCGGCAGTCAATGTGCTAAGGAAGAATTAGAGCAAGAACCAGTAATAGAAAAGCTATCACAACAACAGCTAAGATGGTATGGACATCTCCGCCGAATGGAAAATAGCAGAATTCCTAAAATAATGAGTGAAATGGTGATACTAGGGAAAAGACCAAGAGGGAGGCCAAGGAAATAGTGGGAGGAAGGAATTCAGGAAATCACAGCAAACAGGTAAAATAATAATGGAACTAAGAAGGATGCCTTTGATTCTTTCTTTTATTATCATCAACAATAATTTGTAGGTTGTTTGTAACAACTTATTGGTCTGTTGTTTATTACATCTTTCCTTCCTTTTTTATGCAACAGTATAATCGATGATTTTTTTCACTGCTCTGGAACTATGTATTTCTGGCTGTATTATTTTGTTACTTACTGTCTTTAGGAGATCAAGTCCATTTTTTATTCCATCATCTCCCGCAGCTTTCTTGTTTTTTAGTTGTATTGCTACTTCCATAATTCTCCTTGATTGTTTTTGATTATCTTCATCCATGAGACATGTTGATTGGATTGGATCTTTCTTGTCGAGCCTGAATCCTTTAAAATTTCCTCTATTTGTTGTTTTTCTGCTTTTCTTAAATCTTTTCTGATTGTAGAGCTGTTTTTAATGGAGTAATATGTATGTATGTACAGCACTTTCACTTTCGTCGCTGCGAGTTATATGGTTGGTGCGCCATTTATACCTACATACTGCACCATGTGTAGAGTATAATGTGGAGTGTATGTGTGTGACCTTGTTACTCTACCTCTTAGGCCTGTTTTCGGAGGAGAGCGTCGTTAATTAGGTGCCCAACGACGAATGGTCACCAGGGCTCGATACCGATCCCCGGGAAGTCTTGCATCCAGCGAGATTCGAACCACTGCGCCACCCTGGCCTAATGGAGTAATATACTTATTTTAAATAACAAATACCGTACTATAATTCCCATGAAATCATCATCATCATGGCTGGAAAAAGAAAAATGGCCCCTAGTCCTGGGCTCTCCTTAAATGGGGGAGAGGTGCGAAGAATCCCCCGGCTAGCTATGAGGATGAGAATTGGCACATGGAATGTACAAAGTTTATATGAAGCTGAAAAAACTTTGAATGCTATCCAAGAAATGAAAAGAATTGGTATACATGTGCTCGGAGTTAGTGAAATGAGATGGTCAAACTCAGACAATTGTCAAGTTAGTGAGAATCTGCATATCACTACAATGGAGTTGGATTCATACGAAATCCAGCTGTGGCTAAAGTAATCTTGAATTTCTGGCCAGTATCAGATCGAGTTACACTGATACAACTGAATACTAAACCATTCAAAACGAAGATCATACAAGTATATGCTCCGCATTCTAAACTTTCAAATGACATGGTTGAAAAATTCTATGAACAAGTGGGAATAGCATTAAGACATGTGAAAAGTGATGATTGGTGACTTTAATGCTAAAATAGGTAGAGGAAGACAGGGGTGACAGGTTAATACAATTCTGCCAAGAAAAAGATCTAATATTTGCAAATTCATTTTACAAACTACCTACACAAACATACGTAAAAAGCTCCAAGAGATAATCCAGACAGAATTATCCGCAAATAGATTTTATTAACATAAATAAGAGATGAACAACAGAATAATAAAGATAGCACGGGACTATAGACCAACAGGAATGAGAGAAGAAGAAGAAATAAGAGATTTCGAAATAGCTTAAAATGTGTCAACCACGCCAGAGGCGAAACTCTTTTAGCAAGAGGAAGAAGGAAATGGTCACTCAAACTTGTAAACCAAGCCAAAGGCAAAACTCTTCAAGGTGTTTCTGAAAATAATTCAATGAACATATACCGAGTGTTTGACTTAAGGAGCGAACATATGAAAATAGCATGAGAAATTGTATATATGCAGATTCCTGCTTGCCATTTGAGTTGATAGGATCGATAGTGGTATCAATCGAAAGACAAAAATTTGATACTGCTTTACTTGAATTTGTTGGTTGTTTAAGAAAGAAATACAAATAGCTTAAAAGCTGTAATAAATAATTCACATTTTATTCAAAACAAAAAGCAGACCAGCCATGATCAAATTTGAAGTTTGTTTATGCCAAAATAAATTTATATTATTATAAAATGTTTTGGCAATAAATGCCCTCTTCTCATTAGAATATTCAACATTATTATTCATAGTAATTAACAGTGTCGTGGCGTCCATGGAAGCAATGGATGCACTGCATCCCTTATTTATTTTAATTTTGATACAAAAATTAGCTATAAATGATAATAATAGATTGTTTAATTGTTTTATTGGTTATACATAAATAAAACTAATGTAAATCAAGAAAACATATGCAACTTATGCTGAATTTAAACTGATAAACGAGAACTAAGTCCAGGGATGTAACTCGAATGCCTGCTTCCAATATAGCTTGTTACATCGGAGCTATTTCATACGCACAAAGTTATATAGGTTGGATGCAGTTCGAGTGTCTGCTTATTTCAGATTATAATATTATTAAGCTGGTTGAATTGGGTTAAGTTAAACAGCAAATGTGAGATTCAATTTGTCATTTATATTTTATTATCTTCCTTATTTATTCTTTTATTTATTTAAAGGTTTAACAATATAGCTTTGTCACAGAGAATTTGATTTAACCTGTGTTGCTTAAATATATTACCTACTTTAATTTTATAATTTATGATTTTGTTTTTCGTAATAATTAAATTTAGAGGATAAATATTATTTTGTGTTTTGTTTTTTCCAATCAAATGCAAAATATTTAGTTTATTATGTTGTTATGGTCAACATTTATTTATTGTTCATCTTCTGTAGTTTTTTTGTAATTACCATTTTGCTTAGAGTACTTGTGTGTTTTGGTTTTCCCTAAATTATAAAAAGATAAATATGTTCTTTATTTAAAATATTTCATATTTAACACTGCATCCCCTGACCAAAATATCATGCCACGCCACTGGTAATTAGCGTAATTAGGTAGATACGTGAATTTATTTTGGCATAAACAAACTTCAAATTTGATGATGGCTGATTTACTTTTTGTGAATAAAATTCGAATTATTTATTAGTTTCTTTCTGAAATAAGCAAAAAATTCAAGTAAATTAGTATCAAATTAAGCCCATTTTTTTCGTCTTTCGATTGATACCATTATCAATCCTATCAACTCAAATGGCAAGCAGGAATCTGCATATATTATATACGATTTCCCATGCTATTTAGGTTAGGCTTAGGAGAACACAGGAAGCTTTATTCACATTCACAATACAGATGATAATACAAAAATGTAGAGATATAAACTGTAACGTCTAATAAGAAAGCATTTGAAAAACATGAAAAAATAATGAATTGATATACTAAGAAAAATGGGAATAGACGAGAAAGACACAAAGACAATAACAACCTTATACTGGAATCAAACAGCGGCAGTAAAAATGGACAGTAATCTAACAGATGAAGTAAACATTTTCAAAAAGGCGTTCGTCAAGGCTGTGTCCTTTCACCTCTATTATTCAGTATGTACTCCGAGGAACTATTCATCGAAGCAATCAACAACAAGGCATAACTTACTATAAATGGAGTAGTTCTCAAGACGATACCTTTATAATATCGGACACACCAGAGAGATTACAACTATTATTAGACAGACTGGTACAGGCAGGGAAAGAGTATGGTGATCAGCAAGACAAATAACATAGCACCCAACCTATACATAGATGGATTAGCTATAGAACAAGTTGAGCATATTTCATATTTGGGATGTATGTTGCATAAAAGTTGGAACCATTCCAGAGAAATCCGACAAAAAATAGAGAAAGCCAGAGCTGTCTTTCTGAAAATGAGAGATGTGTTCAGCAGTAATAATTTAAGCTTACAATTGCATCTAAGAATGGTGAGGTGTTACGTTTATTCGGCCTTATTATATGATGTCGAAACCTGGACGCTGACAACAGCCACATGCAAGCGAGTTGAAGCTTTTGAAATGTGAGTATTTGGATGAATACTCAGAATAAAATGGACAGATCATATAATGAATATAGAGGTTCTCCGAAGGATAAAGTCTGAAAGGAACTATTAAAAACCGTGAAAATTAGGAAACTCAATTATTTGGGCCATGTCATGAGAAATAATAAATATTACATCCTTCAATATGTTAAGGTTTTAAAATCCCTTTTTCTATTTTTTTGGTTGGTAACGGCGAATGCTGTCAAAAGCATTAGGTGAATCTGCAGCTAAACACGTTGTTTTTACAGGTTTATGTTCAGAGAGTCCTATGGTTAAGTGACAATCGAGTAATCATTTTAGCTATCGGTAAAAATGAAGTACGAAAAGTGGAAGTAAAGTTTTAACGTTTTTAAAACTATTTTGGAGTTATTCCATGATAATAAAGGAGCTGGCCAAGAAAAACATCTGTATCATCAAGAATTAAGAAGAAATTTGAAAACTCTATGAAGAAACCAGATGGGCGGAAAAATTCAAGATGCTGCCAATACATTTCTCGATTTCAATCTAGTTCCGAATGTGAGACATTCACTACTCACAGTCACCAAAATGAAAAATCAATCATGATATGGTTGGGAATACCAGCCAGAGGATGCACAAAACCATGATTTGTAACGCCTGGCTTAAAGATCAATGCTGAATACTATATTAATAGTGTTTTAAAACCATTTATTAAGAAAGATATGCCAAAATTATATCCAAACAACGATTTCCTGTTTAATCAAGACTTTTGTTCCAGTCATCGAGCGCAGAGAACACCTAACTTTCTTAAGGAACAAAGCTTCAGTTTTATTACACCAGAAGAATGGCTACCAAACAGCCCTGATGCCGTTTCTTTGGATTATTTCGTTTGGGGTTACCTCAAGAAAAACTGCAAAACTATAAATGAAAGTGAAAAAGATAGGTACATACATACCTACTTCAAAACTGAATCAACAAGGCTTTGAAATCTTGGAGTCATCGATGTCGTGAAATCTACTATAATAAGGGTTTACATATTGAGAAACATAATTAAAAAATGTTAACTCTTTTAATAAATTATTTCAGTTTAAAATCGTTTCATTATATTTTTTTACGATATGTATTCAATATCTTGTTCATTTTTGTTTTAATTAAAATAACCAATATTACAATTACAATTTCATACAGTCCATTCCGTTGAACAAAGCTATTAAAACAAACTAGTTTTATAAAGAGAGATCGAAGGGAAAAGGCAACCTGGCAGAAGACGTTGACTCAAGAATTTGAGAGAATGCTATGGGGTAACATCGGTTGAACTATTTCGAGCAGCAACATTCGCTAAGTGGATATGGCACCAAGAAGAAGAAGAAATAACAAATTAAATATCAACCAATTTCTTAGTATTTATGAATGTTAGCCTTGAATTACAATTATCAAGCAACCCATAGAAATCAAAGAAATGAAAACAAAATAAAATATAAGATGGATGAATTAGTTAGTTACCTGTCAAATTCAACAGTATTTGTTTAGTTCTTAAGTTTCTGTGAAAGTAAATGTGTACCTGCTGTATGTACATGCTGTCAGTATAGGAAAACTTGGAAAAATATTGTTACAGTTACAATGTTGCATTGAAGAACAAAAGTGGTCCGATGTTGCGGCGAAGTTATATTTTAACAATCCAAAAAGTCTTCAACCAAATATAAAGATATACACATATGTATAAGAGAGTTGAGAATAGTTGAATTAATTTTAGATCTTTTAACAAACCACGAAATAAATACAACATTTAACCCAAACAAGAAGAAGATACCTACTTCAAACACTTTACAATATCTTCTTCTTGGAGTGGCATGCCCTTTACAGGGCGTTGCCGAACCTCTCTCCATATGCCTGAGGTGTGCGTGTTAAGTAGCCTACAGACATAGGGGACCTACAGCTTTACAGCATAGAATAGAGAAATACAGGATAATGTAGGAATATCCCATGCAAGGGCGTTGTTGATACTAAAATAAAATAAATTTAGCTCCTTCAGAATATCACCATCACCATTTGTTTTTAAACCGCCATCTTTCAATTTATGATAAACAGATATTATAACTATACAGTAATTAAACTTACTTTTTTCTACAACCACCATGGAAAATGGGATTTTCAGACTTCGTCTCCATAGATACGAGTATTGAAAATGAGTGTTTGCCGAACAAGTGAAAATTAGCGTGCGGAAAGTTTACTTTCCGCACGCAAATCTGGATTAATCTGGATTTGCGTGCGGAAAGTAAACTTTCCACACTCAAATTTTGATTTGCGTGCGGAAAGTAAACTTTCCACACGCTAATTTGTTTACTTTCCGCACGCAAATCAAAATGTCATAAATGACATTTGATGAATGTCAGATTTGATTTTGCAGAAATATTTAAATTTTTTGTGGTTGTAGAAAAAATAGTGTGTAATACATGTGTTGAAAGCTTGTATTTGCCACACTCATGTGACTGCAGCACTCACTAGCGTTCGTGCTGCAAACTTCACATTCGTGTGGCAAACGCAAGCTTTCAACACTTGTATTACAAATTACTATTACATAAGTTAAGCTACATAGGTAACTAACAAATCTTATTGAATTTGACAGGACAGTTATTTATTTTGTTTTTTATTCGTTGTTTTTTTTTCTTTTTGTTTCCTACTGGCTGCTTGATGATTGTATGTTGTGTACAGCTGCGATTTGTAAGTATTAGACAATTGGTTAATATTTAAATCTTTATTTAAAGCAAGTATATTAAACCATATATTTTTGGAAACGTCGAAAAGTGACTTATTTAAAAGTGTAGAAGCTATTTAAAAAAAAACACAAGTTTATGTTATAACGCAAAAGTTAATAAGCAAATTAAAATTCCAATTTCACCATTTAATTCTACATGAAAAAGTGTTCTAAAGATGTTTTAATTTTTTTATTTCTACAATGTGTCCACGGATAGGTGATACAAAAGAGGAAAAACTTTTTTATTATTGATTTCTCAGAAAATTTTATTCTTGATAATAATTTTTGCTGTGTTTAATAGTTTTATTTCTCATGTTACTTTTCCTGCAGGTAATCATTTAAGACTTAAATACACAATTTTCCCCAGTTTTGGACTTTTGAATAATTTTGATATTTGTGTCTCCTTTATTCTTGAAACTTTCAATTTAAAATAAAATTTTCGAAATAACATATCCTAATTTTGTGTTTTTGAAGCGTCTACGAGCACAACAAAAGCCTCAAACTAACAAAAATCAATTATGTCTGAACAACTTCAAATTTTGCATACAAGCGTAATTTTGTGTTCGGAACAACTTTACTCTAATACAGTTTTGCGAAATTTGTTAAAATACTAAGACTTTACCTAAACCTCACCTTCGTTTTAACAGTGCTAACACAGATGCCTTGAGATGCGTCGAAAGACTGCTTAAAATAAATTTAAGAACAAGCAGGGATAGATTGCCAAACAGCGTCTTGATATCTAAAACTTTTTGGTCATTTATACCTCTTGTATCACCTATCCGTGGACACATTGTATATATTGAAACAAACCAGATATAACTCCAAAAAGGATTTTAGAAAAATTCAATTTTTGCTTATAGTTTGAAAACAAAAAACGATATTAAATTTCAGTTCAGTTTGGACGGAGACACCTTTATTACTTTTAGCGTAAGTGCGATAGTTAAGGAGATAGCCTGGAATCCCTTCAAAAATGGTCCACCCTGTACTGTATTAGATAGTTGACGTTTGTTCTTGGTTTCATTTCTTGAAATTAATATAAATAACAGTGTCAAATAATGAAGATGTTGGGAGTTGGCCATAATTACAAAATATTGTCTCTTGTTAACAAGAATACTTTAATTAAAAAGATGAAAGTTGCACATCTACCAAGCAACTCTTATCATGAACAATTAAATAAACACCATTAGCCATTCAATTAATGAGTTATCTGCATTAAAATAAAATAATTGAAAACTTTATTTACATTCAACTGTAGAACTTGTTATTGTCGTTATAAAAGATGAACCAAAACAAAATGAATTGTTGCGAATAAAATGATAAATATCGCGATAGCACAGAAGAAAAAGAATTCGTTTGGATATTACTTTCAATAAATTATGGCCAACTCCAAACAATTCATTATTGAATTTGCATTACTTATGTAATTTTGTGAAATTATCAAAAATTTGAACCTTCTATTGTTAATCACTTATAAAAACAAATTTCTCTGATTATATAGGTACCTATTTATATTTTGTGATTAACATTTAAAAAGACCACATTTTAATGTTAGGCTGTTCAAACTAGTTTCCTGAGGATATTACAAGGCATATTTCACTGGCGATAAATTAAAAATGCAAATTAGGTTGCTTCAACTTGAATTTAAAATAAAAATCAAGTGATAAATATTTTTAACCGGTATGTATAATCCAAAGGTCAGGAAACAGGCAGATAGTTAAAAAAAAATAACTATGAATTTTGATTGTATACTGAACATTAGCTGCTTGAAAAAATAAAAATAAGTCAGATGAGTGTTTTGAACTCTGTTGTCTGTGACACCTATTTTTACCTAGAAATTTAGCTGAGCAATTTTACAAAAATAGTTAATTATTATGAAACAATTTTGTTAAAGTTGAATATGTGTGAAGCTTAAAAATTACAAAATTTTAAAGCTAAGGCTTTAGAACTAAATACTTACTTTTGGCAATGATTTGGAAATGTTCGACACCAAGCAAGTATTAAAAGTATACGACAAATAGAGTGACAAAATTCCTAAACAGAGCAAAGCAAGGGTAATTTTTCGTGATACTGGTATTTCCATTCCATTTATATGAATTCATAACAATTAGCTGTGCCACCATTGATCACTATTTTATAAATTCAGAAGAAATCAGCTGATTTCTCACATTAATTAATAAAAACTAAGCCAATTAAATTACCGTATACTTGTTTCAGTCGTTTCAAAAAGCGCGGTAAATTAAGATAAGACATGACGCGAATTTATAAAAATACTGCAGCAATAAACTGCATGATTGATTTTATTGGCTACTCAGCATGTTTTGGTTTTATTTTTGTTTTTGTGAAAAATATTCTGCTTTATCGATCTTGGCTTATTTCAATTTGTGCAATCGGCTATGACCCAAGCTAGCTACTGTATCGTAGATGGCACTGCAGACACCTTTTTCAAAATTTCATTTAGGAGTGTACAAAATTTATTAGTGGTATAGCATTTGTTAAAATGTTTTGGGTATTTTTAAAAAGTTTTATCTTTATGTACTCTATCTACATGAGTGATCAAAAATAAGGGGTGCTCTCTTTTGATATTATTTCACATTACAGTCCAATCATCTGAATCAAAACCATAATAATTTGGTTAACCGTAATTTTCAAATTAGCGCGGCTTATTATAAAGTTACTTATTACTTTGTAGCTCATATTTTAATTATTTTATTACTTCTTCTTCTTTTCCCGTCCCTTATGCCATTGGCTTCGGGTTGCTCGTTCATTTCTGGTATTGTTTACGATTGGCTGCTATTCTCTTTAGTTGTTCTAAGTTCTTTCCTCTTGCCAAAGCCATTTTCTCCATTCTTTCCTCCCATGTTTCGCTAGACCTTCCTACATATCTTTTTCCATCTGGCCTTGCTTCCAATACTCTTCTCGGGTCTCTTCTGGTTCCCAACCTCATAACATGCCCGTAACATTTAAAGTGCCTTCTCTCTATACTTCTTCCACTTATGGTTTTATTCCTAATAGGTCTTCTCTAATCGCTATGTTTCTTATTCTATTTCGTTTCGTCCTTCCAACTATTCTTCTTAAATACTTTATCTCCTCTGTTGTTATTTTCTCCCTTCATCTTGCCTTCCATGATCCAGCTTTAGTCTTAGTTTTGTGGTGTTATTTACTTATTTTTTATTTATAATGATGTTATTTAATGCACAGTAGACTTTACTAGCTTTATTTGTTCTATTTAGCAGTTACTACTCTAGTGTCCCATTTTTGTTTATTATTACTCCGAGATATTCGTAGTTATCAACCCATTCTAGTTCTTTCCTATTACACCTTATTTATATGTTTTGTTGGTTGTCCCTCCTTGTTACCTTTATTACTTTACTCATATTTGCATTAATTGGCATTTCCCATCTTCTTATTGATCTGTTCCATTTGTCAATTATCTGTTGTAATTTATGTGATGAGTCTGACAATAAAACTATATCGTCTGCATATAGGGTGATTTGTGAGGAACCCCCCATATTTGGATAATGTGTTCAGGGAACTAAAAGGAACAAAAAAAGTATAATAAACATATGGTCAAATTTCAACCGTTACTGAGATATTGTGAAAATAGTTTTTAATCAGGTGGCCTTAATAATCGCTTCCCTCAACACTGGATTGGCTGTGGGAGTTTTCAGAATTGGCCACCAAGGTCACCAGACCTCACTCCTCTAGATTATTACCTTTGGGGATGGTTGAAATCATTAGTTTATTAAACAAAAGTGAACACTAGAATGACTAACTGCGCAGCACTCATCAGAGATAATCACCGTGGGCTTCAACGAGCTACCCGTGCAATTCACAAATGAGCTGACGCATGCATCGAGATGAACGGCTGTATTTTTGAGAATTTAATTAATTAGTTTGTATTTTATGTTACGAAATAAGCAGTTTTCCTTCTTAGTGCATTGCAATAAATTCACCTGATTAAAAACTATTTTCACAATATCTCAGTAACGGTTGAAATTTGACCATATGTTTATTATACTTTTTTTGTTTCTTTTAATTCCCTGAACACATTATCCAAATATGGGGGGTTCCTCACAAATCACCCTGTATATTAAACATTGGATGACCTCTAAATTCCAGTAGTCTATTCTTACGTTTTGTGTCTGTTCTGTTTGCTTTCGTATATTATTTGGTTCATAACTAAACTGAACAGTAGTGGGCTCAGTGAGTTGTGAGTCCCCTTGCTTTATACCGTTTTCCATCTCAAATGTTTGTTTGTTACCTCCAGTTGTGTCAGTGCTTTCCATATTCTTTCTCGTGGTACTTTATCAAAAGCAGATTCGATGTGTATGAAGGCCAAGTGCAATGCCTTTCCTCTCTCTAATATTTTTTCCATTGCTATTCGCAGTGTGAATATATATGGCCTTGTGTCTGTCTTTGGGTCTGAACGCTGTTTAGCCCTCTGTGAGGTTCTCTTCCGGTTCTCCCCGTAATCTATTCTCTAAAATTCTGGAATATATTTTCAAGGGTAATATAACAAGTGGTGAGCTTATTGTCGATAATATTTTCAAAATGTCACGAATGTTAATCCCAACGACTGCGAAGCAGGAGTTGCATTTTCCAAAGATTGGGATTAACATTTAAGCGAATCACGAGTTATATTTAGGAAGAGAATACAATGATTACATTTTTCACTAATCGGTGCTACAGTTTTTTTTTTCAACTGTCAAATAATTTTTTGTTTGTACGTCATATTTACGTACTAGCGTTGCTATTGGAAATTCTATGCAAAGTTGTGTGAGGGAGCGAGGTATAGAGGCGGGAAAGTGAGGAAACCCTTTGGATGTTGGCGAAGTTTACCTGCTGCTTGTAAACATCTGTACTGTACTATCAATCACCATAAAGTTTTGTAAATAACATTTTAGAGAAGTCTACATACAGTTTAGGAAATTAAGTAACATCGGTCATAGATTAAAGATCTTTAATCTATACATCGGATAAATACAGTGTGTTTTACTTTACATCAACCCACCTAAATAACTATTTTATTAATAACGCAATTAGTACAAAACTTTTACCAGTGATAGAGGCCATTAAGATAAATCTTTTTTATAGAAATGAAATTTTTTTAGAGTCCAAATCTAGCCAACTATGATTAAAATAAAAACTGGAGTTTCAAGTAAAGTCATAGCAGCGATTATTATAGAGCAAAACCGTATTTAAAAAAGTTGTTGCTAATCACAAATATACTCCAAATATGAAATTTCGCTGAACAATTTTCATTTTTTAATTTTCCACATTTTTGTGTGAACTCCTTAAAAAATTCCTTATCTCAAATATCAAGTGTGCGATGAACAATCAAAACAATTAAAAATCGTTTGAAACGTCAGCTCACAAAACAATTTACATGGAATTTTTGTTGTTTGATTAGTGTTGGCTGAACAACGGTTAAGTGTTCCTGAAAAAGTAGAAAAATTAAAATTAAAATGTTTCAGTGAAACTTCATAATTGGGGTATTTTTGTGATTAGCAACAACTTTTTTAAATACGTTTTTGCTCTATCTTAATTGCTGCTGTGACTTTATTTGAAACGCCAGTTTTTATTTTAATCATAGTTCAAATTTCATTCCTACAAAAAGATTCATCTTAATGGCCTCTATCACTGGTAAAAGTTTTATACTAATTGCGTTATTAATAAAATAGTTATTTAGGTAGCTTCATGTAAAATGAAACACACTGTATGTACATCTGAATAAATTCTATCTACATTCTTTTATGAAGAACATTATTATTTCTTAAATGCTTCGAGGATTACACCTAATTGAAGTAAAATAACACGAATAAAAAGTAAATTTTTAAAGATTAGCTTGAAATAAAAGGTCTAAATACCTTTTGCAGTGTTATACAACACCAGTCACCATGCCACTTCTGATCATACTATTTATATTTTATTAATATAACAGACAGTAAACTTATATTTAGCATTATAATTATCATAAAACACGGCGGCATTGTGGTATTACGAAAAAAATTCCAACTTAGTTTCTTTAACAAATTTACCTATTACTGGCAATAGAAACCTTTGACATCACAATTTGTAAATTAAAACGATAAAATCTCGTGTAATGCATTTTACCAGCATTAGCTTAACCTCGAAAGGAAAATCTCCATCTTCAATGTTTGTCATGTCATTATTAGTCTAAAACTTAGCCTGGCCTGAAGCCCTGAAGTGATATTAAATATTTGTGTTTGTGCTAATGATTAATGGAACTATTCAAAGTGATTTTGTTTATAATTTTCAAATTTCTAATATCTACTTCACCTTTAATCCTACTTCTTTACACATCTTTGAAATTCCTTAACTCTGTTATCTCTTCAGCTTTACGTTTTACCACTATAAATAAATGACTTAAAATGTTGTATATAGTTTTATTTTACTATGGTTTAGAAATAATCGTACGAAACATGTAATACGCTAATTTATTTACAAAGTTTTAAATTAACAAAATACTTTTTGTTTATTAAACTAATAAATTTGGATAACAAATAAAGATAATTCATTAAAATACGCGTTAAACATAAAAAAATCAGGTTACAAAATTGTCCAAGAGAATTTATTTTTAAAGTTCAAAAAGTTTGAAATATTAAGTTGTTAGTTAATATCGATAATTGCAAAATGCTATGTGATTCATAACATGATTATAAACGTTCCCAATTGGTAAGTATCTAAATCTGAGTTTTAGAACTTTTAAATTTTACTTGTAAATATAGCTGGAGAGCAGTAAACACAGAACATAAACCCTCAGCAGTAAACTACCCAGGTAATCAAGGGTAAAAAGGAATTTTTGCAGGGAGCAGGTTATTTAAATTTTAACCTACGTCTACCTAGTAATTATGTAGAGAAAGTTTAAAGTAAATAGATACGTAAGTCGCGTCAAATGCAGTTTTCGAACTCAAAAGTTGCAAAGCGTGTGGCAAAGTAAAAATAATTTTTCACCGTATACATTTTATTTAAAGCAATTTATTGATATTGTTTACACATATACTTACTACTAAACAGTTTTCTTTAAAAAAACTGACTAATTAAGTAATTATTAATAGAGAAATTAGGTTTATTAACAATTTTGCCGATATTTGCGATTATTTCCAAAATAATTTTAGGTGAATGGAATCTGCATGTAAGCCCAAGGATCTAAAAATAAATCGAACAATCAATCATTAAACCAATTATTAAAATATTTAGTGAATTCGAAATAGTTCTTTTCATAAACATGTAACATGTTCATAGTAACTTATTGATATTACGATTATTTGAACATAATTGTATGTTAGATCCTGGAGTAGTTTAATACAAACTGAATAAGGTAAAGATCATATCAATATTTGTATTCATAAACAAGATATTCTCAATAAAAATTAAGATGTAACATTTTTGCAGTGGGTTTAAGAAGACAAGGAAATTTCGCTAGATAAAGATGGACTATTACAGGGCAGGTAGTATTTGCATAAATCTTTTATCTTCTAGTCTTGAGTGTGAAAAACCTATATTGGTGACAGTAAATAACTCAGAATCGTACGCTTTGTATAATGAACGAAACTCAGCAGGGCGAGATAATATTTTTGAAAAGCTGCCTAAAATAAATATCGAATTTGACTGATGCCGTTACCGTACTACCAATACATGATTTTACGTATTGAATTTTAACTTTATGGCTGAGAATTACATTTTAAAAGTCCAATTATCACTATAATTTTATTCTTTAAAAATTTGTTTTAAATTTTTAATGTGCAACAAGCAACAACAAAATTCGTAGGATAATATTAAAAATTTTTACGCTTAAAGGTTTTTTTAGAAAGCTTTTGATAACTGCTAAGAATACTTGAATTTTTCTAAGATTATTACTAGAGATCCGATTTATACTGACAAAATTTAGAAAACAAACTAAAAAATTTCTGATGACTGCTTAGTTTTGTATTTAGGTAAAAAATAATCTGAAATGCCAAGTTTGCCTAATTTAATGTTGCCATATCTTCTATTAGCGGCTGTCGCTAAAATAAAAATGATCGCCTTTTCATTAATTCACTACTAAACAGCATGATATTTTATTTTTAAGTATATTTCCTTCTGCAAAAACCTTTTCGTGAATTTAATAAATTTGACAGCGTATTTCTTGTTGTATTGAACAACTTCTGGCCTTTCTTAACATCAAAGAACAGCTAAATAAATTTCACAACATCACAAAGCTCGTTTAAAATAACGCATTCAATTTATTAAAATTACACATTTTCTTAGCTCCAGCTCCAACGCGCTTTTATTAGGAAAGATATCAGAAAATGCCTAATACATCAACAAACGAGTCTCTAACAACTAATAAATTCGTTAAAATTGCTATTATTTATTATAAAGCCCTTGAAAGTTAATAAGTAATAACCGTACTTGAACGACAAAGACTAATAGAATTTAGTAGTGGTTTAGCGAAAAAGATACTATTTTGGTACAGAAATGTAAATTCTAAAGGGTTGATCTTGAAGTTCTGTATTTCCCTAAAATATGCATTTTTTGTCTTACACTCACATAGTTAATAGTTTAGGACTTTTTAAATTAGAAACATAATTAAACCTTCGCAATTTGCGTTTTTGATATAATATCAGAACAACTAATTTTTAATTTGTGTTAGCACCTTTTTGACGTCGTTTGCAACCCCAGGTGATTTTTTTTTAAAATAAAGCATTTATACACTTTTATAATTTAAAATATGCTGTCAATTATAACTAAATATCTTTCCATTTTTTAAATCTTTTTCAAAAAGATAAATTTATAATAAATATGAGAGACCAATTTTGCGTAAATGGCATTTATTGAAAGCTTATACAATTAACATAACTATTTTGGACGTACATATTTATTATTTAGTTTATTGGAATACTTTTTATTTTTATTTGCTAGCAGTTCACTTTTAATGTAAAACGATAACAAATACGTAAGTCGTAAAACAGAAAATACTTTCCTATTATTTTTCAAATCTTCTACAGAAAAACAAGAAAGCAATTTAAAAATCCAAGAATGGTGAATACCGTATACCTGCCTTCAACCTTGAACGTAGTAAATTATTTACAAAGGTTGTATTAGTGCCGAAAATTATGTAAAACGCTGCTATAAGTGTCTCACTTCCGATCTCTTGTGCAGGAAAAGCAATGTGAACTACAACAGATGTAAAATGGGCTGCATAAAATTTTGTTACGATTAAGATTACATGGATCTCTGCATCTATTCTCGCAGGTTTTTGAGGATGAGGTCCTCCATCTTGTCTAAATGACAAAACGTTATGAAAGCAATGGTTACATTTACATGGTTCATTACTTTTCCAGCTTTTTACCATGGGTTAAGGAGTTGGAATCTTACTAAAAGCTACTGCATGAAGTTTCTGGAATCTAGAACTTTGCATTTACCGAAGATTATTAAATATCTCATATCGGCAGAGCTACCAACATCGATCTACTAGTACGACCTTTACAAAGAACATGAGGTTATGAAGTTAGTGAAGATCAAAATACTAAAATATTTTGTATGATAATATACATATACATATACGTCATTGTATCTTTCAAGTGGTAATGTAAAACAAGATAGAAGAGAAAAGAAAAGCTGGAAAGTCACTCCTCGCTTATCCAATACAGGATTTTATTTCTCACATATTCCAAACCAAGGGTTATTAATTTATTTAGCATGTACCTCGAGTATTTGTAACTTACTACAGTTCCTAAGCCTTTATATCCTCTTTCTATTATTATCGGCCCGTGTAGCCTTTTTTGCAATATAATTATTGTTAAACGATATCTTTGGTTTACTATTACAACTTTGTTAATGAGTTCTGATATGCCTGATTCACTATTCTCCATTAGGACACGGCTATCTGCTTCTCTAAAATAATTATTTAATTTTTCTCTCTTTACAGTGATTCTTTCTCTAGCTTTCCATAAGATTTCGTTAAATATTGTCTCTAAGCTTTTCTATTTCCCTGGTTCCTAGAGGGTTCCAATCTAATGCCAAGCGTGCTATATTTAGTCTTTCTTGTCTTAAAGAATGTCCAATCCAGTTTCACTTTGGTGTCTTAATTTCTGTTTTAATTTTTTTTGTCCAGTGTATATTCATCATCTTGCGTAAACATCTGTCGGCAAATACTTGAATCTTATTGTTCGTTACTTCTGATGATTTCCAGGTTTCACAACCATAGTGTAGAGCGGATTTTACATGGGTGTCGAAAATGTTTTGATTTAGTGTCACGTGTTTGCTGTTTCATATGTTATTTAGACATTCGAGGGCTAGTCTTGTTTTGCTTAACTATGCACCATTTTATATCTTTCTCTATTCCTCCTCCTCCGCCTATTTAGTTTTGTTTGCATGGCTATGGACTAATAAACGAACTCTGTCATTTAATACTTCCTAAAATCCTTCTCATGTTCAGTGGGCTCTGTTGGTGCGTAACATTGGATCATAGTTAAATTACGTGCTTTAGTATGGAATCTTTCAATAATAATATAATCTGAAACAGCGGTCCATGTCAATAGGTTTCTTTTAGCTTCCTTTATCATAATTATTCCTACTCCATTTATTTTATATTCATTTTCGGGTGGATCAGAAAGGTTTTGTTATCTGTGATTGTTACTTCTTCAGCAACTGGCCATCTGACCTCGCTTAGTCCTAGCCTTTTATATTATCTGTGACTAAAATTCACAACATTAAGTCGAGTACAGGTGCACGTTAAGCGGAATTGTACGCTGAGTGATAACAACCGCCTGCATGGCTACGTGACCGTCTAACCTTTTCCCCCGTATTAGGCCAGACAGAGACGACCGACCGGGAAAACGTATATAAGCGAAGCCACACCGAGCCGAGGGAAGATAATCCAGCGACCCATGGTCCGATTCTGACTCCTTCTCATAAACCGTCGACAAGGCTTTGTCGACGGCACCAACCCAGGAAGTCGTGATAGACCAGTCTCCAGTTCCGCACATCGACCCGATCAGGGAAGACGTGAACACTGATTTGGCACGTTGCCCCGATCAGAGAAGACGTGATCATCAGTTCCGCACGTCGGCCCGATCAGGGAAGACGTGATCACCAGTTCTGCATGTCGGCCCGATCAGGGAAGACGTGACCTCCAGTTCCCCACGTCGGCCCGAGCAGGGAAGACGTGAGAACCAGTTCCCCCACATCGGCCCGATCAGGGAAGACGTGTCCGACCGAAACCCCACATTCCGCCGCAACCCCGACACTTCCCGTAAGACACCGCCAACCTGGAACGACGCCTCCACGGGAACCGCTTTAGAAAACGACGCTAAGATTAGTGGTTTTACTTACCTGCCGTTGCAAATCTCGGGTCACTCACCATCCCGTATCTACAAGGACGATAAGTCCACGCACTCCGACCCACCGAGATATTTAATACTTGTCATTTTTACTTTTGTGTACTTTAACAGAATCAATACACCAGCCGCCGCCATATTCGTACTGAGCACTCGCTACGGCCCCCTTCTGGACAGACCTGCGCCGAGACGCGTGCATCTGCAAAGCTGCGAGTGGAACCTGAAATGACAACCGCAGGAAAGAATTCGTACAAGAATTGTTTGAACAATATTTATTTTGTGAACTTATACATATTTTATTTACATATTAAGTTACTTTATATTGTCTACTGGCATTACATTTTTATTTATTATACGAATTTACTAAACCTCTGTGTTACTCATTCGAGCTGCGACACAACTCGGCCCAACCGAGCTACCCAGGGCCACTACGGTAAAGTAGGACGTTACACTAGGACTTGAATGTTCTATGAATTCATTTCCGGTATCAATTGAGCACGTCCGGTACGTTTTAGCAGATTTATGATGTTTCAAGTGTCAAGTCGTGTCCTAGATTTCATGCTAAATCTCGTCATCAGCTTTCATCAGTTGAGGTTACAGAATCAGTTAGAACTTCCAGACAGGGCTCAGTTAAAACCTGGTATCAGGTTATACTTCGCGATGGTGGGTCGCCAGAGTCCCGTCTATTTTCTAGCAGGGTATACCGGACTAATTTCTCTCTCGTGCAAGTGGGGTTGGTATTTGGGTTCTTGTGATATTGGCGAATCCCTTGCACCCCACATTCCTACTCTGCCGAATCAATGTTTGTACGGAGAATAGGGTTTCTTGCGTTTGTATTTTGAAAGCAAGTTTGAGTTATGGTTAAAGTTGCTTCGCTTATTTACGGTATATCCGTATGTGCATTGTCCTGAAGATGTTTCGAACCACAACTCATTAAATCGTGTTTCGAAATTGCTCAATTTTTTTATATTTGCTTGTTTAGAAATCATAACGAAAATTATGATTTCGGCCAGTCGTTAAGGCTGATTCCAGAGTATCCAGAGGCATAACAGTGTTGTACTGTAATCATGTAACGTATTTCTACCGATATGTAATCAGAGCCTACAAGTTTTCTTGTTTTTGTTCTAATAAGGAGTACTATCCTTTTTTGTATTTTTGGGCTCAATCAACCATCAGAGGGGTTCACCTCTTGCTTGGTTGACAAGTTGAGTTACTGTGACCTTCTTCCTTTAGGCTCAAAAAGTCGCCTGTGGCGTGGTTGACGCGTTAAGTTACCATTTCCTTTTAGTACCCCTTGTTCCTCCTAGTGAAACGTTGAGTTCTCCTTTCTCAACAATAAGACAATTCCAATCCGGAAGACGTTCGGTTAACACTGACACTGACGGTACAAGTCTCATCATCGAATCATTGTTTAATATAATCTGTCCATATGATTCGTATTCAGTCTCTGTTCGATTTCTGTTACGTTGTTTACTTAGCTTTATCCAACAGTATGAATACTTTATTCGTTCGATGTAAACCCAAATTTTCCTTTATTTCTAAGGAAGTTTAAGTTACATTTTTGCTTAATTCTCTTATTTCTTTACATTTGGTCGCTAACCAAGTGTCTTTTGCTTCTTCATGCTTTTGCAGTTTCTTGTACTTCTTCTGACCTTTGTCCATATACTTAGTAGGTAAGTTCTTTTGTTAGTTCTAGCATATCATCATCAACCTTTGCTTCTTCTTCGACTTTCGCCTTTTAAAAAATTCCATGTAGTGCTTGTACCCGATTTGAGTTTACTTAATATGAAATTTCTATTTCCTTCTTATTTAAATATTTTTTCTGTTAATATTTGTTTAATATGTTAAAAAGGTCAGTAGTTCAAATCCCTGCGTAGGTGGTGTTTTTCCATATATAGGGTGATTCAGAAATAAGTGCCGTAACTTTAAGGAGAGGTAAATATTGATGAAATATTAAAAAAAGTTAAATATCTTTTTTTTTTTAGGTGAATGGCGTTAATACACTTTGCTCTGTTGTTTTGTAGTATTGCTTTCATGTGAAGGTCCGAACAAAAATTAAAAAATCTCGAAAACGAAACGTTTTAGCGAGTCCAACAAAGAGTGCCATTTTTGCGTGATATCGAATGGAGAATCACGAGCATACATTATTCTCACGACAAAGCAAAGTTTTGCATCAAAATGTATTCCGTGGCTCTTGTTTCTACGCCACTGAAATATTCTAAGTGGTCAAGATTACGTGCAATTTATAGGACACTATGAATAATTAAGGTGTTCCTATTTTGAAATTCATATCTGTGTGCCGAGATAAGATATTCGACGAAATATAAAGTTTTCGAACCTTCTTTATCAGCCTGTAAATTGAAAACCACCCTAGACCACCTAGAAAAGAAAAAGATATTTAAATTTTTTTAATATTTCGTCAATATTTACCTCTCCTTAAAGTTACGGCACTTATTTCTGAATCACCCTGTGTAGTTGAAACTTCATAATTCCTTAAACTACAATAAAAGTGTATCCCCAAAGGAGCGAATCCTAAAAAAATAATTTCTAAAATTGGATATTCGCACTAATCAAAGTTTGCTGGCATTTTTTTTATTTTAGTCTTAATATTTTTTGAATATAAAAATAAAAAAGGAATAGTTTTTAAATTAAAAAGAATTGCTAGGCATGCTAGAATCCTTTATATAAATTATGAAATTAAACTAATTGGGGTTCTTAAATTCCACTTTTAAAGGCCAAATGCAACATGTTGCATGGGAAATTTATATACAAATTTTTTATTAGTTCATTGTACGTGTAGTAAGGAAACAGAATAATAAACAAACAAAAGCGCCTATTTGTAACTACAGCAAATTAAAAAGAAATTATTCAAATAAGAAAAGTGATTAAGCAACACTATGCTATTTTGTCTAAATTAAAACGTTAAACAGTTTCATGAGGCTTCAGTATACGCCGCATTACCATTAAAATTACAGTATTTCGTGTATTATAAGATGATAAGCATACAATGCCCGACACTCAAGCCACTTAAATTATTATGCCTTAAACTAAATATGTATATATAACTTTATTTTTTCCAAAACTCCTTAGCAAATGAATATTTCATTAAAACCCGAACTATAATTTACTTTGAAAATTGCGCTTAAATAAATATGCTCTACACTTGAAAAGCTACACAAATCGATGTATTTATGTATTTATGCGTACAGATTTATGCTTACCTACCTAAATAATAATAATAACGAGATGGGGTACTTTGATAATAACGGGTTTCGTGAATTAAATTCGAAATCACGATGAAACACGTATGCGATAAAGATATTTTATGGTGGAGATTTTAATTTTTGATAATCCCTATTGATGAAATAAGCGTTGTCGGTAATGAGTTTTGTGTATGTAGAAAGGACGAATTAAAAATAACAAAACAAATCGACAATTTAATATGCATGCGGTGAGAACGTTTATTAACGAAAAAAAGTTAATAAAATCGGCAAAACTTAGGGACTTTCGAAGCGCGACAAATCTTCACACTCATTCTCTTCGGCGAGTAAATTAATGGGTTATTTTTTGAGTGTTCAGATTTACTCTTGCGTGTCGCTTAATTGATTTAGTTCTTACCTATTTTAGTATTAAAAACATAGTAACTTTTTCCATCGTGAAGTGCATTAACGTCTACCGTTTTTGTAAGTGAGATTTATGGATTAGAAAGTTTTCGTTCTAATTTTATTTAATTTAAATAAAAGTTATAATTATATTTTATTAACAGGATTCGGTTTTTGACGGCGGAAACAATAATGGTACAAAATTCTAGTAAATTTTTATATTTTGATATATATCTACTCAGCTGTTCAAGATTGTACTCGTAATTCCTAATTTTCACTACAATCCTGTCAACTAGACTGAACATTTTTCTGTGAAAATATTCATCAAATTTTGTGATAAGTTATGTGACATAGGAAAGTAATCTACTGTAACAAATAAACTAAGCCTTAACACTAAAACTAACTTAAAATTATCACATCAAAATCTGATAGGCAGATCATTGGGCTGTAATATCCTATATATAATCCTCCTATCTAATCCATTGGGCTAATTCATGAGATCCACAACTTAATCGTTAGGAAGAATCTATTACAAATAGTTTAAGGGAAGAAGGAAACGTAACTGAAATAAGAGGCCGATACGCCGTACTTTATTAAAGGCCTGATATGTTTAGAAATGATGCAGAAAAATATTGCTTGAAACCAAATTGATGATCAGGTACTAATTCATTATTCTCAATAAATGGAAGGAGTCTTTTAAGTAACAACTTTTCAAACACCTTGGACACCATGGGTAGCAGATTTATTGGTCGATAAGATTTGAATTGAATTCGTTGGGGAATTTCCCTGGTTTTAAGAAGAGAACAATCTGGTCAATCTGAGCATCTTTCCATTGGGCCAAGAAGTACCCGATGTGCAGGATTGCGTTGAATAGCTGTGTAAGGTATTTTATTCCAATGAAAGGTAGTTTCTTGAGGATTTTACCTGTAATTAGGTCGTATTCCGGTGCTTTTTTTTAGATGTAAAGTTCTAATAATTTCTTGGACATCAGCAATTCTGAGACGTTGAACTGGTAATTCAAGACTGATTTTCTGAAGGATGTCGTTGGGAAACCTCGGTTAGGTGTTCTGCAAAGGCGCATGCTTTTTCATGTTTGCTTCATCTCCAATTTCCCTGTCGTGCTCTGATAGGTGGTGAAGCTTTTGTGACCTGTTTGAATTTTTTAGTCGTCCTCCAGATAGAACAGTCTGTCGCTTCAGTGAGTGTAGGACCTTTCAGGAATGTTTGTATGCATTCATTTTTATTATTGTTGAGAAGTTCTTTAAGTTCTTGCATTGCTATATACTCGTATCAACGGTTCTCAAGCTTTTGGGCACCGCGTACCACCCGAAGAATATCAAACTCTCCGTACCACCACCCTTTATACAAAATCGGCATTATTTAAATATAATTATTCAAAAAGAGTTTTCGCGTACCACCTGTAGTTAAGTCCATCGCGTACCTCCGTTCTTAATATTTGCCACTGTCTTATTTTTTCCATAATTTTCCGTTTATTTAGTAGAAGGCAATTGAAAGTTTTAGAGATTTCAATTGTTTCTGGTTTTGCGTTCCAGCCCGTCCATTATAGAGTATCATTGAAAACTTAACTGCTAATTTGATATCTTCTTCAGTTTTAAGGGCAATCTTAGGGTTAGTATTTCGTTCACAAATGGTTTTTATGGGAGAGGCCTACGTCCAGGAGTGGACTAATAGGGGCTGAGAAGAAGAAGAAGACGTCTAAATTCGTCCCAGTCTGTATGTTTATTACTTAAACCAGGTTGTTTTGGTATGCATAGGTATCACTTTTGCGGATAGTATGACGAAGACTGAAGAATGATCTAAGGATAGACCAAAACATGATTTGGCAGCAGCGAAGTCTTATGGGATACCTTCTGTAATGCAAAAGTTCACTAAATCAGGCAGTTTGTTCCGATCAGTGGACCAGTATGTGGGTTCTCCCGTGGATATTGCTTCAAATTGTTTCCTTCGAGTGTTTTAAACAATTCACGTATCTTAGGCGTTATAAGTCTGGATCCTCAAACAGCATATTTAGTGTTGTAGTCCCCTATGGTAGCGGTCGTGGCTCAGTCGGTTCAGCGTGCGTCTGACCACTGAGATGGCCGGGGTTCGATTCCCACAGCCACATAACACCCGATCGCTTCCCTCGGAAGGCAATAGCAAACCACCGAGGTATCTGCCTAGTAAGTCCTCTCTGGAGTAGAAGTGCAAGCACTTCCGTGGTTCGGAACCCATGTAAAGCTGTACGTCCCTTATGTCTGTAGGCCACTTGATATGCACACCACAGGCGTATGGAGAGAGGACCGGCAACGCCCTGTAAAGGGTATGCCCCTAGAAGAAGAAGAGTCCCCTGTGGCAATAAATCGTTGTCTTCAGTTTTCAAAATGTTCCTGCTGTACTGTATATCTGGGAGGAAAGTAAACGAGCGAAATGGTTAAGAGACCGATGGAATCTCCTATTGCCACATTGGTGGCTTGAAAGAAATTTCCGCAGTAACTGTTCATTTGATAATGCTTCTTCTTCTTTTTTTGTGCCAAGGACGTTGGCCACATTTGTAAACGACTTGGCGCTTTGAACTTTGTTATATCTCCCTTATACTAAGGAAATGTGTTCTCTGCTTAATTGAGTTTTTTTTTAAATTATTCTAGCAGAACTACCCCTGGCAGTGTTGTCCGAATGATTAGAATAGTTAGGAATTTTTAGATAGCTTCTCTCTGATAAGCGCGTTTCTGAAACTTGCATGATTTAAAATAAATGTTTTTAATGCTTCTGCATGTTGTGACAAGCCATTGGCGTTCCATAAAAGGAGTTTTAGCAGCATTAAAGTTAGAGAACTTTCTAAAATGTGGAGCGTCAGTGTGGGAACTGTTCGTTCCATTACATTATTCATAGTCTTGGCTATCACAAAGTTGCTGCTCAGTGGATTCCACAACTGTTCACTGATGAGCAGAAGAATTTACGTTCGGTCTTATCACTACAGCATTTGATACGCTATCAACAACAAGGTAATGCCTTTTTACACCAAATTGTTGCCAGTGGTGAGCCTTGGTGTTATCACTACGTACCAGAATTCAAACGCCAGAGTATACAGTGGAAGCATGCAGAATGTCGGAAGGCGAAAAATGTCGACCTCAATCTTTAACAAGAAAAGTAATGGTGGCCGTATTTTTTGATTACCAAGGTGTACTGCTTTTAGATTTTAAAGAACCTGGTATCAACATCAATAGTGAACGATAACTGTTTACATGCCAACATCAAGAATAAACGTCCCGGGAACTTCACAAACGATGCCATCCTTCTGCACGATAATGCTCGCCCCCATGTAGCCCAAACGGTTCAATATTTGCTTGCTCGTATGTTTTGGGAGGGAGGCCTTTGCCCTACATAGGGATATTGCAGGCTAATAATAATAATAAAATGCTTTGGGAAGTCAACATCTACCGTACAGTCCCGACTTGGCTTCGTGCGATTTCCATGTGTTTAATCCATTACAACAATCGCTAAAAGGGTGGCGGTTCAATTCGGACGCTGAGATAGAGTTTGCTATTAGAGAATGGTTTTGCAAAAAGCCACATGCATTTTACCAGCAAAATTCTAGATTAGTGCACCAGTGGGACTCATGCCTTAATATTAATGGAGATTTATTTTAAATTCATTGAATAAAAGTTGCTTTACGGCCTCTAAACGTATTTCTATTGAACAATCCCCGTATGTTAAAATGAAGAAATGAAAATTATTTTGAATATGTACAAAGTTCATAACACTACATAGAATACTTAAAAGATAATAGAACACAAACCCATAAAATTGAGCGTTTATTATCGCACAGGTGGTTGTGTGGTCTAATTATTTTCAACATCTGGCCTCTGCATTTAGATTGAACGTGTTATTTGCTGTTTGCATTTAGTTGTCTTGTAGCTACGAAGAAATTAGCTGTGTTAATTTTATCACAATAATAACTAAATTTAACGTAAGCTAACGGACCTTGTAATTTTTTAATGTGGCAAATACCTAATGGATTCTTCGGCGAAGATGGTCCGTAGAAGACAGAACGGATGCGGAATTAAAGGTAGGATTGGATTTTCTTATTTTTATTTGGTTTTTTTGAGTGCATATTTAAATGAAATGCTGAATTAGATACTTAAAGAAAGTAACTGCAATAATTGTATTATACCGGTTCTTGCTTAAGATTCTGTTGTCATAACGTCTAGATACGGCAACGCCATAGAAGAAAAGGAGCCTCCGCTTTAGCTCGATAATATACAAAAAAGAATATGACGTATAGAGACGGTTCTGTTAATGCGAATTTCTATTCGATTTAAAAGAAAGACTTGAAGTTCGCCTGCAGATGTGAATACAAGCCTCAAATGGTTTGATATAAATTATTAAATTCAACTGCGGTACTGAATTCTCTGGGAATTCTAAAAACTGAATGTTACCAAAGTTACTACGATTCGAGTGCTCTCTCCAGTGAATCAATTATATAAGCCGATTGATTTTATCTTTGTTTTAAACTGAAACATTCTAATAGGCTTATTTTGGTTTTGTGAGTTTCGAGTAAAGTACCAAGTACCAAATCGCATTTGTTGTTTCGAGAGTGAATATTGCTTTCTAAAAAACACCCAAGGGAAGCGTGAAATAAATAATTCCTAAAAATAAATACACCCTCTCCGTTTTACGAGATGATTTTGTTATTTACTTTTTTCGTTTAGAAACCTTGATTTTGAAAGTAAATTAATAAATGTAACGACGTCATTCTTATATAAATATGCAGATGGTTTCAATAAATCATATTTAAAAAAATAATAATAAATGATTCTTAAATAATGCAAGATTCTTTTTGAAAAATAAAAAGGGCGTGGCGAAAAACTTAGGGTTGAAAAATTGTAACCTCAGAATGGATTAAGTATTAATTTTATTGCATTATAATTAATCATTTAAACGTAGAAATTTCTTTTATAATAAAAGTTTACGATTTCGATGAGTAAAAATTAAAAAATGAATTAACTGTAACACACATAACAACAATAAAACCCCACGGACAGACTGGTTTTTGTTTATCTTTTATTACTTACATAAATTTCATTTTTCCTTCCGGTTATTAATAATTATTAATCCTTCAGTTTTTTCATACTTTCCTTCTTAACAGTTTTGTTAACAATTATTAAAAGTTTTCTGAATTTTAACCACCATTTTAAGTAATTTTCATGGAAGAACTGTAGGAACCCATTTTTCTAAGTTTCATCTTGACATTAATTAATATGCCGCTATTGTGACAAAGATTAAATGTTTAGACTATCAAATAAAATATTAAACTGTTAATTGCATACCACCACAACAAAAAAAGCAAAATTTTAAAATCTGAAGGGTTCTCTAACCTTTATTATTATTTATTAATATTTCGTCATTTATATAACACTATAATTTTAATCCTAACAAAAGGTTCCTTGTTTGAAGCTATTGTATAAAGCCTAATCTAACTACCTATATTCATAGCTTATACACAGAGTGGCTCGCTAATAAATTTCCATGGAGGGATTTTTGTTTGGTAACTTAATTGTGGTTAAACCTAAAATGGAGTCAATGATCCGACGCAACAAAAACAAACCATACAATATTTAAAACCATCTACGTATTTCGATAATATGTTGCCATACTCGACGGAGCAATTCTACACAAAATTGGCTGATGTGAAATTCTAAAAAGACTTTCATCCCAAATAAAATTGTTTGAGGATATGCTCCTGCAATGCTAACCCATCTTTATTAAAGACGATCCCACTAAAGATACCAACTTAATTGGGGAAATGCGTATTTGATTATTAAATACTGAAGTAGTTTTCAAGGCCTTTGCAACCGTTTTCGGATTACTCTCGCATTTTCAGAATGCAGAATTTATTCGTTTTAAAGCTGAATACCTAAAATTAAATTCAAAAATTAATTAATTAAAATTTTTCTCGTGCCAATCAATCGAGAAACCACCCATACAACAAACCTGAAGCTGTTTAAAATCTTCACTACTTGTTTTAATTATGATTATTATCTCTAGACTCTAGAGGTTAACTATAATAAATGATAGTTTACTTCCATTTATGCAATGTTCCTATAAATAAGATTTCAAGGTGGAGAAAATAGGAACACGAAAATTTTTATAAGAATCGTTTATAACGTCTGACAGTGATGAATGTACCATTAAAAATTGTTAAAACGTAATCGGTTTCATCTTGTTAAACTGTACAGTATTTCAAACATTAAAGTAATTTCCAACTTCCACGCAAATAACTGTGTTTATATTTGTTTTTCGACAGAAAAGTGTCTAACTTTTTTTCTAAAATTTTGGTAAGTGTGCGTGCTCGTGTGTGGTCCCGTTTTCAAATAGACATGGTATATTTCGTATTCACATATTTTAGCGAATCCCAAATGATAGCACGTTTCTTTCTTTTTTTTAGTAACAGTATCTAATAATTTACTTTCACGATATTTAAATTTAATTTCCTCTGTGTTCTCTGGTAGTTCAGACGTATGGGAATTTATTATACGTGGGTAGTAAAAAGTTACCAGACTGACATGCAACGCCTTTTAACTGTTTTATGCTCAAAAATAATTCATCAGTCGCAATTTTCTAACAATAGAGGCACGAAACTAAAACTGTAACGAATTTTAAGCATACAAATTTGGGAAAAAACTTAATCTGAATACTTGATGAGGTATTAAATTCGCCAAGTGAATATCTTGGAGATTTTTCTTTTTCACTTTAAACTCGTTTTAATTTTTTTGAAATTTTCAAAATATTTAAACTTTGTTTAACCTTATCTATCCTTCTTCTCTCTAACCCTTCAGGCGTCGGATCCTTATCTTCTTCTTCTTCTTCTTAACGGTGCCGTCTTCACACATGAAGGTTGGCAACAATCTGGGCATAATCATTTCTATTTTTGGCTGCTCTTATTAAAGCATTTTGTTGTTGTTCAATGTTGTCCAATCTCGGATGTTCTTGAGCCACGAACACTTTCTTCTTCCAGGTCCTCTCTTTCCTTCTATTTTTTCCTCCATAAGTACTACTTGTAGGAGGTCATACTTGTTGTTGCGATAAACGTGTCCTAGATAAGATGTTTTTCGTTTTTTTTACAGTGCATAATAGTTCTCTTTCTCTTCCCATTCTTCTTAATACCTCTTCGTTTGTGGTGTGGTCTAACCATGATATGCGAAGCATTCGTCGGAATATCCAGAACTCAAAAGCCTGTAGTTTTCTCTCTCCATTCTTTTTTGTCGTCCAAGTCTCTACGCCATAAAGTAACGTTGAACATACACCGAGTGTCTCAGATAAGACGCACCATAGGGAAACACCAATGTATTTTTTCAGAAAGGATCCGCGATACCTTTGGAATATATATGGATTCAGTGTTCAACGTATGTTATTGGATTTAGTTAACACTAGAAAGAGATAGAAATACTGAAGGCGTCTGTCATTGCGACAGGCGATTATTTTATTGTTTATTTTTTATATTCGTCAATTTTGCACCTAAAACTTTCATTTACAATAAAAATACGCAAAATGCGTAATTTTTTAAATCGCCGTTTCTGCATTCTGCATATTTTAAATTGAATTTGCCTTATTATAACATCACACGTAAAGAAAACGTAAGTAAATTCTATAAACGTGGAATAGTATTGAATTCTGTCAAAAGAAAGCAAATGATCATCAGTCAGGTACCGAATGAACTTAAAAATGTAATGAAAATAAGAATTTGTCTACATTCATTGTTCATCCAAGTTTTTCTTATGTCCTTCTTTAATCTCAGTATATTTTCCTGTGTTGCTCCTTTTATTACTTCGTCTAGGTTTTCCCTTCTAGGTTTTATCTTCTAGTGTATTCAGTTGCTCCCAGTTTTTTTCTTTAAATTTATTGTGGGTGAAGTTTCTATACTTTTTTGCTATTATTTCGTTCTATTTTTAAATATAAATTTTTAAGGGAGTCCAAATCTTGTTTTGAATTTTATCTGTAACCGGTCATGTTTCTCCCCCATGTAGGGTAATACCATAGACTAACTTATAAGTTAGTCTATGGTAATACTCTCCATAACCCTGTTAAATATCTGTTTTTGATTCCTTTTTTGGATTTGTATTTCATATAACCCTATGTAGTGCTCTAGTTTCTTTCTTTAGTTACTTTCGACATCTTCTGTTACTATTTTATCATCTGATATTGTCAGTCCTAGATATTTATTAATACTATTATTTTCTGCTGTCATACACATGTATTCCGTCTTATCAAAAAAGTTTAAGTTCGTGTATTTGACATTCTTCTTTCAACTTTCTCGTCATAAGTATTAGGTCCTCTTTATTCTCTGCAAATATGATCATGTCGTCAGCAAAAAAATAAACCGGTTAGTACAGCGTCATTTACTCTAATTCCCGTTTTTTCACACTTTTGGAGCCAACTCTTTAGAATCTTGTCCAAGATTATATTAAATAGAAGGGGCGATAAAGTACAGTGTGTCCTACAGGGGTTATTTTGAGGATAATTTAGAACTGCACAAATTAGCCTGACTGAACTCAGATAGTTTGGTAAGAAGGGGGAGGGGGTGGGGCTAAATTTTTGATTTCTGAAAATTTATAATCATGCAAGTAATAATTCAATAAAATCGAATTATATGTTTAATAAAAATTATGATGTACACTATACAGGGTGATTCTTGACTTATACGCATAATTGCGAGGAATGATAGTTCGTGATCTAGGGATGGGTAATTAAAAACAATTGTATTGTGCTTGATGGTGATAAAACTAGGCGAACAGCAAGTAGCCAAAGCCATTAATTTATTTTGATTTATTTAAAATTTTTAATTATAAAATTATTTTTATTTTGTACTGCACAAAATTAAAATTAGAACTGCACATTTGAAATTTAGAGCTGCACAAACAAGCTAGAACTGCACACCAAAATAACCCCTGGTGTCCTAAATTCGACGTGCATGTATGGATAACGTTATTTGTACAGGGTTATCCATTTTTGACACTTTTGCTGGGTATCTCGGTAATTATTGAATATATCAAAAAACTGATGTAGGTGTCATGAGATGTTTTTGGGAGAAAATAAAAATGGTAATAGCAGAATTTAAAAATATTCGCTCTTATAGAAGATACGGGGGTAAATTGAAAAATTGGCGATTTTAGAATTGACCACTATAATCTTTATTACTAACAATAGAAGAAATTGTTTAATATAAAAGTTTCTTAGTTTGCTAAGTAGAATATGAGGCCGCTTGAAAATCGCATCTACGGGGTCAGGTCAAAAAGTTATCGGAGCTAACTTTCTTATTTTAAATGGCACACCCTATATATTTTTAGCCAAAAAATATGCATTTTTAATTCTCGTTTCAAACATATAACATACAATATATTTTATTATTTAAATAAGTGTGTGTAATCGTTAATCTCTTATACCTTGCGGTGTTGAGGCTGGTGCGTTAGCGTATGTGGTCATACGCGTGAAATGCACAATCCGGCCCGCATGCGAGTCACGTGATTAGCGCGCCGTTTTTTTGCCTACATACAGCACCATGTGTACAGTGTATGTGTGTGTACGTATAGTGTAGTAAATAAGTGAACAGTTTCAATTTTTATATTAAATCAGTAGTAGGCCTTACATTATGAACTAAGAAACCGAAATAAAAGATCCCATTTTTCTTAAAAAATAATTATTGTTTGTTATTAATATAATATAAAATCCAATTTGACATTTTTTTTATTGCTTTTACTTATATAGGCAAAATGATTTAAGTTAACGGTCAAACCGTAATGATAACAACCTAATCAAGAATTATTATTAATCATAAATTTATAAGATTCTGAAAAAAACGTGGAACGTTTATCGACGAAGATACTCAAATGGCCCTCCATTGCTATCAATACACTGTTGACAACGATTCCTAACCGATCTTACGGCATTAATAACGTGTATGGGTTTTATTTTTCTAAGTGCCTCATGAATTGATTCAAGAAGCTGTTCCTGTGTTTCGTTCGTTTGTTTATAGATCTCTGATTCTACAGTGTGTCTCACTTTAGACGGCACCACCCCAGTATTTTTTTTATACATTATCGATTTAAAAAATTTCTTTCTTCTGATTATACCCCTCACTAAATTGTACTTTTAGGGTGTTACTTTCCCTTCCCGGTAAAATGCTAGTCTACTACGATTTAAAATAAACAGCAAAATTGAAGAACTCGTATTAGGGATTTTATTATCAAAAAATCTTGTTAATAAAAGTTGTTCAGAATCGTTCAAATAAGCTAAATCCGATATTTCATTAAAATTTCGTCGTCCAGCAAATTTAAAAAGTTAATTTCCAGAATATTCAAATATCTTTCAGTATTCAAATTTTCTTCAAAAATTGTATAAACAAGCCTGTGTTTTTGTGCAGCCGGACGCGAAGTGGTCATTTCGCGTACGCAATACAGGACGCGAAATCCGATTTCGCGGCCTTACCCTTAGTAACGGCCGCGAAATACCCTTACCCTTAGTAACGGCCGCGAAATTGTATTTCGCGGCCGTTACTAAGGGTAACGGCCGTTAAACTAAACGTCACTTATTTGACACATGAGAGTTGACATAACAGATAATATGAAAATGTCAGTTTTATTATGTATTTTTTACAGCTGCACAAAAAATGTTGTGTATACTTCGGCCGCGAAATTCTTTAGCGCCCTCGAGATTGTCTTGCCTCGGCCGCAAGCGGCCTCGGCGACAATTTTTCTCTCGGTACGCTAAAATGGAATTTCGCGGCCTTAGCATACAGATAACTATTATGTCAAACAAATTCAGACATAATTGACACATTATAATGCGATCGTGCATAAACATAATTATAGTGTCGGGATTTTTGTAGTGATTTTTATTTTCCAAGTGAACAAGTGAACTGTCAACTGTCACTCGTATGTAATTTACTGTATTTACTTGGTTTTTGAATAATTGTCTATTGTGTTAGTTTGCCTGTTGATTTCGCCATTCCTTAAAAGTCTACGTGAATAAAATCAGTGGCCCGTATTCTGATCTCATATTTAAATTTAACGTCATGTTTAACTACCATGGCAACATCGTGTATCTCTGTTATACACATATAAAATTATATAAAGCTATATCGTTTTATGTTTACGCTAAACACGACTTTAGTTAGAGACAACTTTAAACATGAGGTGAGAATACGGCCCAGTGTTTATTAAGACTACTGCTGATTCCAGAGTGTTAATACGTAAGTGTAATTAATGGCAGTCATAGAAATTTTAATAAACAAAAAGCAATATTTTAGGTTTAAATTTGCATAATGGTGTACTCTTTAGAACAGAACACATTTATTATTAAATCTTACTATCCAAACAGTGTATTAAATGAAGACGGACAATGGATACACTCAGGGGCGGATGGGCAAGATTCATTTAAACCGCAAGATAAATCCGACCGGGAAAACATGAGTAGGTGGCCCGGGGGGGGGGGGGGGGGAGCGCCGCAGCCAAAATTTTTGAAAATTGTCAAGGTCACGCATTCTCCTGGCACTTTAGAATTTCAATGAATTATTCATTTAAACAAAAATATAGACTTTTCACGAGGATCATTTTCGGAATAATGACCACGAATACTTACTCGGTGAGTGGATTTATAGGATTTATAGGAAAATCCAGGTGCCTACTTACCATTTCATTTTACTTTAAAAAACAATTTATAATAAAGAAAAAGCAGGAACAAAGAAAAACTAACAAAAAGTCAATACATTAATGCCTCCTTCATCAGTTTGGTTGTTTGGCCCAAACGATTGATGATTTCCTCGTTTTTGATATTGTGCAGAATGTCATTCTCAATATTCATCAACATAAATGACTCGAGTCTATTATCAGACATGGTATTCCTCAATCTAGTTTTAATGAATTTTAAAGTCGAAAATGACCGCTCACAAGCTACCTGTGAAATCGGCAAGGAAAGAATATATTGATACGCGAGCACCAGTGTGGAATACGCTCCTTTATATAGGTTATACTTCAAAATTGCACTCTAACAACATATTACGCAGTTTTGAGCTTTTTTGACTCAGTGCACGCTTTGGATTTTTTTGAGCTTCCTTCATCTTCCTTCGTGTTTAGTTGTTCTTCAGAAGAGACGTCTGCATCTGAATCTTCGTCATTAAATCCGGCATAATTTGTTTTGAAAGAATCTTGGATTGTTAATTTCATAGTCTTCCAGTTTCCTGCAAAACTTGTCAGCTCTTCCTTTAATTTTGCAGGGGTTGCAGAAGAGTCAAATTTGATCAATTTTTCTGACAGTATTTTCAAAGAGTTCTCTGGTAGCTCACCTTTGGCGATTTCTTCAAAATTATTTGGGCTCAGAACGCTCAAATCCTTACATAATTCAGCGTTGTTTACGAATCTTTTGCTGACAGATTCTATTGCAGTATCCATAATGACGTTGAAGAAGCCAATCCTAAATTTATCTTTCGGACTCACTGGCATTTCATCAGAGGCTTTC
This sequence comes from Melanotus villosus, assembly GCA_963082815.1. NCBI lineage: Eukaryota > Metazoa > Arthropoda > Insecta > Coleoptera > Elateridae > Melanotus > Melanotus villosus. Next base: position 30,319,296 of record OY720424.1, read on the forward strand.
TCATCAAAAAATCTCTTCTTCCTTTTTGACCGCGTGTTTTCAAAAACGAGTTTAGCCCAATTTATAAATTTATCTGTAGAAGCTTCGATTTCTGTCATATTCCTTTGAAGTTTTATTAAATTACTCAAAGAGTTGTCAACCATGGAGTTACATTTCAACAAATCTAATCCTGCAGTCTGCACGTACCTTGATAGAGGGCCAGTTATTGAGAACAATTTAAGGAATATCTGCGCAATCAGGATATTTTCATATTTCAGTAATTGCCCCTTGTAATTGACAGCTGTCGCTCTTGCGTCGGGTTTGATTTTTGTTGTATTTTCTATCGTATTAAGAACATCGATAAGGTCCACATACAATGCTTTATCGGGTTCATTAAAATTACCAAAAAGTTTATTTAACGGTGCGTCTTTTGACCACCATCGAGTTTCTCCTATCAATTGGAGCTTCTTCGCTTTAGGATTGTTGCCAATGTCCAAGCAGTAGCCCATTCGTTGATGTGATTCTTTGAAAAATACGGCTATACAGTTCAGTAACGAAAAAAACGATGATGCTTTTTTATGTAAAAGGATTATAATTGCGTAGCGGCGGCCGGCGATTCGCGCTAAAATAAAACAAGTGTTCTGCAACATAATATTCCGTCGGGGTCGCAGTTTTATATATTTACCGTTTTTTTTCTAATATTATTTTTTCTTCGTAAATGTGTTCTAAGATCTAAGAATCTCTTAGCATTCTTAACAAAAATTAAATTAAATTACACAGTACACAGATATATTTAATTGGTAAATTTAGGGCCCACGGCCCACCGGGAAATTTCCCGGTATCCCGGTGGGCCCATCCGCCCCTGGATACACTCTGTTCAAGCATACAAAAATGCATATCTCGTTGCATTTCCAGGCATAGATATTGAAGAGGAATCTTTAATGGTTCATATTCGGAGAGTTGTGAACAGATTTGGTAATACTTAAAATGGAGAGCACTTTCAACATCTATTGTAAATAAACATAACTAATCATTATTAAATAAGTTTTGGATTATCTTTGTGTGTGTTTTTTAGTAATGTGAATACATTATTAACTATGCATTAACAATGAGTTCATTAATCAGAGTCTAGTGTAGATATGTCTCGGGTTTTATGTGGAATTTATTTCACTTAAAAATGAATTTAACTTTTTTACATAAATATTGACTCGTTTTGCAACCAATTTAACACTTGTGTGTAGAACAGTGATCCAATATAATTTGAATCAGTATTTGTGTGGAGCAGAAACAAGAAATTTTACATTTAGATTTTCGGCCTACTTCGACTACAATCATTTATAATAACCCTGTATAATTTAGTAAGTAGTGACTTTAAAATTATACAGGGTGTATGAAAAAAGCCGACAAATAGTAACATCATGAGAAACTACATCAAAAACTGAACAAGAAGCTTCAGGCATTTTGGCATCAAACTCATAGTTTCCACAATATCTTCGATTAAAGTTTCTTAAATTTGGCAACGTTGCTACAACTTTACTTTTTACCATTGTTACTATTTACAATTAAAAAATAATAAACTAAACTAAAAAAACCAAATTTTTATTCAAAACTAGATAACAATTTATAATAACTGTTCAAAATGACCCCCTCCAACATCTCGACACATTCTCACTCGGCGAATGATGCCGTCATTCATGGTCTGTAACATATTATTTTCTCTTATTGTGGCGACTGCTTGCTGCATTCTTTCTATCAGCTGATCTTCTCTGTTTATTTCTTCTTGGTAGACGTGCTCTTTTAAAGTTTCCCATAAGAAGAAGACAGCTTAAATCCGTACTTCTTGCACACCACTCTGCCGACCCACTTCGTTCAATCCATCTCTCAGAGAACTCCTCATTTAACCAGTTTCTTGTTTGAATTCCCCACTGAGCTGGTGCTTCATCCATTTGGAACCACATACTTCCTCTGGTTGCTAAAGGGATGTCTTCTAATAAATCCGGCAAGTTGTTAGTCAGAAACTCCACAAAATTGTTTGCAGTTAAACGTTGGGGTAAAATATTAAATATGTGGTCCTATTAATGAAGTATGAAGAATTCCGGCTCAAAAGTTTACACTAAATCGCACCTGATGATGGGTTTGATAAATCACTCTATTGGTGCCGTTGCGAGTAAAAGTGGGTTCATCCGTCCAAAACACAACAAAATAATGAAACAAACGGACAATTTTCGAAATTATTAAAACAGACAAGCAATTGCTGACAAGTCAAAATGACAGGAAAGCAATGTTGATCTAAATAAAAACGTTTTCGAATTTTCCAGTAGTTACTTAGAAACAGTGCAGCGTTGCAAAACCTTTTAAAGCTTTCAGAAGCAAAGAATTTGCTTTAATTGAAAACACATTACAGCCAAACTCCAAGCAAAAAATGCTAAAATACTAACCAGTTGTGTTTCCTGTTGCCTAAACTATGACCAGTCATTGTCATTTAATAATAATTCGCCCTATTAAAAAAATTAGTATCCTACTTAAGACTATCAATTACTCGATAACTAGAGGGTTGCCAGCAAAATGGGACTAGAGTTTTTTGTTTACTTCTTAATGCTGCTTCCCATGGTGTGCCTATTTGTCGGCTTTTTTCATACACCCTGTATACATTAAAACTATGAATTAGGAAACTTTACAAAATTTTTTCTGAAAATATATTTTTGTGTCATTTGAAAAGTATAGTAGTAATTCATTAAAAAGTAATGTCTAATGTAGAGTAAATCGATAATCTTAAATATTTACATCTGAACAATATTTTGTATTTAGTAAAACCAATTACAATTGTAGTGTCATGGCAGTTCAGGTTTAGTTACATTTGATTCTTGAATCGTCAGTGTTAAGCAATATATCTTATTTAATTATTTTGTTTTTTATCAAAACGTAGAATGAAGGGCTATAATCAACTGGAAGGACATACAAAAATGATTTATTTATTTTCTGTCTCTATTACAAATTCATTATAATATACAAATAAAATCGAATAACCTTGTGAATTTTCAATATCGAAGCTTTAAAGATATATAATTCCGTGTTTAATTATACAGTGGGTTATATTCGAGGTTATATTATTAACTCCTTACTTGAAAATGTCATGCTGTATGTATTTAACTTGTCTTCACGTACTTGTAAATAATATGGTGCGACATAAACGTGAAAGATTAATATTTTAAACTATAAATATGTCAGATATGATTATAACGAGAAATTGCGATGGACTCGACATGTAGACAAATTACTTTGCGGTTTCAATAAAACGACATACTCTCGAGGCGTTATTTCTAGCAGTTCCACGTCATGTTTGTTCCAATTTTTTTTCGCCTTTTTTTATTTTGAAATTTATTGCCGTAAATTGTGTCGTGTAAAGAAACAAAAATAAGTTGAAAAGCACGAGCGGAGAGAAACGATAGAATTTTAAGTTACTTTTGTTTTGTTAAACTGCATCTGATGGATTTGCCACGGATGACAATTTAATATCTGAAAATTGGCCAATTATTTGTTTCTTTTAAATAGCACTTAACTGTTCTTTATTAACATTAAAAGTGGCTTAATACGTGATGCTGTGCTATGTTGGGTGTTTTAAAGTATTCATTCAGCAAAGCTTAAGCATTCACTGTAGATAAAAATCAATGATTGAAAGTTTAGGAACTGTAATGCGCTTGCTATTCAAATAGAAAAATTCACAGATTTCGCAATCCTTGCAACCATCGGATACATTGGAAATGATAATGCCATATTATGTAATACATGAAACATATAAACTTACCTCAGTTACGTCTTCGACATTGTGGAACTATCACACCTCTGCGAGTAAATTAAAAAGTGGGCTTTTAATGTGTCAAATCTAGTTATCAAAGCAACATTTTAACGTAAAGGGTGGATAAAGTGTTGCTATAAACATTGTATCCACACTATCATGGTGCTTTTAAATTAGGTTGCTAGCTATTGTTTCATAAAGAGCTTTTATCCGCTCAAGGACATTAGCTCACTCGGCTGCGCCTCGTGAGCTAAACTTTTCCTTTCCTGGATAACATTTTTCTTTATTCACTCACGGAACGCCGAGTGAGCTATATTCTTAAATAGTGGCGGTGTGGCCTCTTTAATTCCTGTCGAAAGAAATATTACACGTGTTTGACCTAAAATATCCTAAAGCGCCTTCAAGACATATTGCTCCCTCCGCCTCCCAAAGATAGGTACGCCACTGGTACCATAAATAGCGATTAAACTAAATAAATAAAAGATAATACATATGCAATCAGTTTGTACCTGTTTGTAATACGAATACGACTATGCGTATTTCCTTACACTTGCAACTTGCAGCAGTTGTCTATTCTTCTTACGCAGATGTTTGGTGATCTCATACCAAACATTATTGTTGGATCGGATGTCGAAGTGCTATTCATCGAAAACACACTATAAACATACGGTGTCTGCCTATGTTAATTACTCGTGAATGCCGTCATCAACGCGGTGCGTATGTAGACTGTAGACTCAACAAAACGTGCTTTTCTTATAAACGCAATTGTTACATATTTGGTTATTCAAAACACATTAAGACCGCTTAATGTTTATTATTCTGAGATCATCGGGTTGTATGATGTGCCGATGTCGCAAAATGTACCAAAAAGCTTGTAAATTTGTTCAATAAGCGAGCGCATAAACATTTCCAATGTTAAAATCATTTTATTTTAATTATAAGTTTTGCAGATTTAGGAGTTTCTCTCAAATTTAAGCTTTACTAATTTCTTCATTAAATATAAATATAATAAAGATAATAAATTTTAGTTTGAAAACCCACTTTAAGCTTTTTGGTTTGGTGAGACATGTGGATTCGAATATTTTTCAGCGTACTATACTTTTCCGCTGTTCCAGTATTGGTTTAAATTCTAATTTTATTCTTGGCATTTATTCCAGAGCTTTCTATTTCAACAATTTCTCTACAAATTTAGAATTTTGTCTTTGAATTTATACTTATTCTTTAAACCTACTCTTTTTCTTTTTCTTTATAATTTTGTATAACAATTTTAATACGCTTTCTTTAATTCTCTTTCGAACAGCTGTACATTTTAGAGGGTTTCATGCATGTAAGAAGTAGGTGTATATTTATTCAAACATAATATTACTCTCATGTCCCTATTTTAAAGGAACTGCAAATTTTGAATTTTGTTTTCTCCTAGAAATATAATTGTGCTGCAGTATTCAAAATACTGTTGTATGATTGCTTTGTTCACAGTAGTTCTTGCATAAACTGAGAGCTTAGAAAACTGATTTCCTTTGCAGTCATTTTTTGAACCCATCCTAAATGTTTACCAAAATTCAGATATTTTTCTAGAATCACACGTAAATATTTTATATCCTTTACGATTTTTAATAATTAGCTGCCAATTGCCAATAATATTGATATACTAACTTGGGCGATTTTTTTTACTTACTAATTCTTCTTCTTTTTGTGTCATGCCTATCCTATTTACGTACGTTGACGAGGGGGTCAAAGCCACACTTTTAAACGACTTGGCGTCGTCAACTTTGTTATATCTCCCTTATACTAGAGAAGTTATACTGCAGAGTTTGTGACCGTGTATTAAGTGTATAGTGTATGTGTCTTGTTACTATCTGAAGTTGATCACTCCGCAGATAGAATCGTTAGTTGTAACCAAGCGACTAAACGGCTTCACTCGCTCAGGTACCGACCTCGAACAGTGGGGAATTCTTTGTAAAAATCCTTACCACTGTGTGAGAATTCGAACCCAAAACTACTAGCTAGGAGCCTAGCGCTCTTACTACTGTGCCAACGAGCTTCATATAATTACTAATTAAGTACCATACATTTTGTTGTACCGGTATTCAATTTTATTTTATTTACTTCTAAGCATTTGCTCCATTTCAACAGATCTTCGTTTAAGGTATATGTGCCGTATTTGGCTTCATTAGTAGCAGGCCGTATTAATGTCTCATCGGCGAATACGTTTACTTTCGATTTATTTATGGATTTAACGATGTCATTAACATATAAAAGAAATAATAGCGGCCGTCACACACTACCTTGGGGAACGCCAATCGCCATCGTAGATTTAAATAATACAGAATTCCATTTTGTAATGTTTGTTTATTAAATAATCCTCGTACCAGTTTAGAACCACTTACGAATACCAAAGTAATGAATACTCCATAGAACTTCTTTGTCCATTGGTTCAAAAGCACATTTAAGGCTCATAAAACGGCTATGATAACATTCTTCTTACACAGTATTTTCTAACATGCTTCCATGCTATAGGCAACTGGATTGCAGTTTCCCAAAAGTGATTAGATCGAAACCCTGATTGTTTAGGCGTTATTAAATTATTATTTTCTGATTTCTACAGCTGTTGTCTTCATTGACTCAATCATATTCTCCTAATCTCATCGTCTATTTTCCATCACATCATCGACTTCATCCCTCCAAGATGTCCTGGATCTTCCTCTCTTTCTCTTTTCCATATGGCTCCATTCTGTGGTCGCTGCTATCCATCGGTTAGGTTAAGTTCCCATTTCAAATCAATCTTTTATGTTCAATATACTCCGTGTCTTTTTTTACTTCCATCCGTCTTTTATTAATTTCCTCGTTAGTAACTCTATCTATTCTTATAACTCTACAGCTCCTCCTCCAACAATCCATCTCCGTTGAATGAATTTTATTTCTGTTCTTTTAATTGAATACCCAAATTTCTGCTCCATCTTGATATATGCTTCGTACTGGAATGTTGTAGATTCTAGATTTTGTATTCTTTATACTATCTCTATCCCAAAGCACCGAGTTTAGCTGTTTTATTGAGTTTCGGGTATGTCCCAATCTATCTTTGATCTGCTTCCATTCTGCCCTCCTTGTGATGATAAATCTCAGGTATTTGAATTTGTCTGTTCGTCTTATTTGTTTTCCTTCTTCTATTTTTAAGTTAGTAACTCGTTCTTATGCCGTTGATAGATATTTTATTTTCTCCAAGTTTAGCTCTAACCCATTTTTTGCATATACGTCTTCTACTTTCCTTAGCATAAAACTAAGATCTTCATCGTCTTGGGCGATTACTACCTGATCGTCGGCAAAGCTAAGTGTGTAAGATGATCATTTCTGACTGGGATACCTATACCTTTACTCCTTTACATCTTCTATTCCATAGTTCCAGTGTTTGTTGCAGGAAACTTTGAAGAGTTGTTGATACGGAACAATCCTGTAGAACGCCTTTTGTTGTTTTGAAGGTATTACCTGTTTTGTTACCTATTTTTACCCTGACCAAATTGTTTTGATATAGAATTTCTACGACTCTCATTAATCTATTGGGTATTTTTTGCATTTCCTTTCATAATATCATGTGGGATAGAGTCATGGGCTTTTCTAATGTCTATGAAGACTATCGGGACAGCTCTATTTTTCGCCAAGTTATTTTCCAACTATTGTTGAAGAGTATATAATTATGTGGTCAACACATGATGTTTCGGCGGTCATCGTCAATTTTGAAAATAGATGAAATATAAGAAATACATATAAGATGAATTGTACGGTGAATCGTCCGGAAGAGTTTTTCTTTATCAATTCGCTAGGGATTCTGCCAAGGCCAGGAGATTTATAATTTTAATGCTATTCTTGACTTCCTTACAATTATTTCTTTTCATTTGTTCTATGTTTTCGCCGTTTCCTATAAATTGGGGTAATTTTGCTGTTAATGGAGGTCTTTGAATAACAATATTTTTCTTGTTTTTCTTCGAATTTTTCCGTAATTCCTTTAGTACTTTCCATGACTCGGGGTTTCTTGTCCCTCCTGAGTATTGTTTGGTGCTTCTACAAATTTCTTCTCATTTGTCGCCTTTCTCCTTGGCTAACATCCCTAGTAAAGAGGTAATTACTTGTTTATCGGTGTTTTTGAAGGTTATCCTGATTTTTTATGTTTAACCATTTGTTCGGCATTCTTCGTCTGTCTATATTGTATACATTTTTTGTTCTGTCTTCTAACCCTAAACCTTCTATTGCTGCTTCCTTCATGCATTTCTTCGAGTGTTCATCAGTTCCCTCGATGTTTTCGTACCTGAATTCCTGCAACTTCTGCTCCTATCTTCTCTTATGCAGGTCTCTTATCAACTTTTTCCTGAATTGATGTATCTTCAATTTCTTCTCTTCTATTCCTTGTCATATTTGCTTCAGTTTCTGTCTTTTATTACAGTTTTTTCAGATATGGCTAACACATTTATGGGACGAAAATCTTAAACGTCTTTAAGTTCACTAATTTTCTTTCAATTAATTTTTTTTTAAGTAAAATTCGTAAATTTGGATCCTTTTCTTTGTTCTTTAGACGAGAATTCTATCTGGTTTTAATTTTTTTGTATCTTAACGGTTGTAAAGTTTAGAAAAAAAATTGTTGAGATTCAATTAAACTGCCTAAATTCATAAATTGTTTGGTGTATTTCGCAACTGTTGAAATGAAAAAGCTTGAATTCATAGAAACAATTTAAAGGGTACGAAAGTGGCGCTTATGCAATTTCACAGATTTTAAGATGATTACTTTAGATATTCCTGTTAGTTAACTGAGTTCCTTTAATATCAGTTTTCAAAAATTTCGCATTTAACTGTACATACCGTAGGATGAGATTCTTGTATGGAGTTTAAATAGCTAAAGATGCCGGTTCGTTTACGCCTGACTTCATTATTAGTTAAAGTAAATGACTAAATGACACATACAACGGTTTCGATGTTTTATTAGTCAATTATTTACTAATTAACTCGATAAAGTATTTAGGTTTACAAATCTTAATTAACTCCAAGTGCCATATAAGAGCAAACTCGTAATTTAAATACTTTTATATGAATTTGTTTATTCCTATAATAGACGCATTTATTATTAACACTCTGACCCTAATACGTTTTAACGAACCAGACAAATGTTTTATGGTAATTGCGATGGCTGTTTTATTTAAAGTAAGTTTTCATGTAGATACTTATAACTAACGGCCGTATTTAATTGTCGTAGAATGTTTTTTTAAAGTTATAACGTCAAGTGAGAAATTTATGTTCGTGAGTAATTTTTGCAAATGATTAACTCTACCATCAAAATAAAATAGATTAGTTCCGGTGTCCTAAAATTGTAATTTTATTCTTTAATTTAAAGCTAAGTTCTCACGACGGTTAAAATAATCGAAAAGCAGTAAACTCAACTTTTACCTTTTTTTTTTAAATACAAAAAACGGTAAAATTGTTAGAAGAAATTGAAATGAAACATAAAATCCAAACAATGCTGGATGTCGTTGTAATTCTCATCGAGAATCAGACATGTCAACATTAATTGTGGTGTATAACGTACTCGTTATTATTACGCTTCGAGTTAACCATTTTAACTAACGGCACTTAATATGCAATTATAGTAATGGCAAAACTATAAAGCGCCAGTTTATGATAGCAAGAAACAAGGCCAACCGTCCGGAGACACAGATCACTCACCTGTTTTATCATAATTTGTCGGGAATTTAAATTAAAAACATCTTAAAAATCAATTCCCAGTAAAACGAGCGAAGATTCATATTCTCAGCGAAATGCTACTGTTGAAATCGATTTTTTTCTGTAAATATTATTTATATTGCACCTGAATTTAATATTCATAATCGAAGAGAAAATATGTTTAGAGACCTTTCTTGTTGATTTTTATTGTGAACACTGAAATTAAAATTGTGGTTCCACCGTTTCGCGTAACCCAATTTATTTTAATCAATACGTTTCTAAATAATTTCATGCGTGTACTGATACTGTCACTTTCAATTGGAAAAGATTTGCAACAGTAATTTTGCGTTCAAGAGCGCCATTTTGGTTTGACTGAAATCTGAGAAACACAGGGTGTCTCTAAAAGGTATCTACAAAAACGGTACCACATATTCCTCATATCGAAATAGGACGATTTAATTCAACTCACCTCGATCCAAAAGTACTTCGTTAGGGCACTATCGAACGTCAAAAATCTTCAAAAAATGTTTATTTTTCTAAATAACAAAAGATTGCTTTTAGCGATGGACAGTAATTACAGGATGCAAATCGATACTGAGAATAGGTGTTTTTTGAAATATTTTTTCCTCGCGGTTGTTTTGCAAGTACGCTACTAACACTGACAATTTAATAACATTTTCAAAGGCAAGGCCTGTTTCCTGCAGCGAACAAATAATTGGTATGGCTGTAGTGTATGGTTTACTTTACAGCAATTCAGCAAAAATTTTCTTTGCTTAAACTACGGCAGGTGGCGAACAACAGACAAAAAATGTTTGAAGTAAGAGTACCCGTTCGAAAAAGAATTTAAATATTAGCCAAATTGTTAAAAAATGTAAGCTTCTATGCATGTGGATGATCAACTAAAAATAAATTAAATTGAAGCTTTATCCTAACCTTCGTTGGGGGTTCATGTTAGCCAATACATCATTAATGCAGCCCAAACAGTGAAAACTAAAAACTAAGTATTCGTGAAAAAATTCAGTTGCCTGAAGAAGACGAAAAGCGGATAAAAAAAAGAATGTGGTAAATTAATTTAAAGTAAACAGTGTGTACAAGTGGGTGACGATGTATTAATGGCTGAAAATTCAACCGATGAAGATCAGAAATATCTAAACCTTAAGGAACCACAGGAAGATTGCGAAAATGAAAACTCTGGTGGTGATAGTGATACTGCGCGTGTTCCTACTATACATACGGTGAATAGAGCTGTAGATATGTTGTGTACTTTTCTGAATTGCTTTTAGACAGATAGATAACTATACTGATCATCTGCAATTAAGAAACAGATAACAGCTTACCAGAACACGTTTCAAAAATTTAAATTTAGTAGTCGAACTAACTCTTGATAATTCGTACTTTTTCTTTTCCCTTCAAATTTGAGTTATCAAGGCTTGACTGTATTTTTATTTAAAAGTGAGTACTTAAAATTTTCCATTATTTTATACGCTTTTTGTTTCAAGGCGCGAGACGTTTTTAGTACTTTTATAAGCTTTTTTAATATTTAAGTCACTGCTGTATTATCTATTATCAATCTTATACTTTTAGGGTAGTATTTAATGGTTCTAACATAAATCGTAATTCTTCCGCATCACACTGCTGTAATAATGGTATCATTTTAATGAATCTCTCTTTTCCACTTCTTTCTCTTTAAAGTTGTTTTTACTTGTAAATTGTGTCAACTTCTTTATTACTTGCTCTTCGTAAAATTCCCTTATTTCAATAGACCCAGTTTCTCTGCAGTCATAAAATCCAAAATTTCAGCAATACTTTTAATTTCCTGTGTAATTTATTACATTTATTAATCAAAGACAGTTTATTATAGTTTTTTTTTCCAAAAAGTTTTAATAAATGTAAAGGTAGACACATAGAAGAATAATACCATTTAGTGTCGATTTCATATTGTTTCATGTTTTTACATGTCTCAACACATCACTTTTTCGAGGTTTCCATCATTTACAGGACCGTCTTTATTTTTCTTCTGTTTAAGGATTTGCTTTACCCTTGACTTTTTATTTATAAAATCATCTGATCCTATACTTTTTTAATTCAAGAAAAAGTTGTGTTTTGAAAATGATTCAAAGTATGTTTTATTCGTTCTGTCGTCCTAGTGATTACACCGTAAAGGAAAATTTCTGATAACAAATCAGCAAAAAAAACTATAATTCACTATTAATCTATTTAGTATTGACTATTGACTTAGTACGAGAATTGTTGAATAGAAACACGTTTAGATGCCGTAAAGCAATTTTTGTTCAATGAATTTAAAATAAATCTCCATACACTAATCTATAGATTCCCTGCTGGTAAAATTCCTACGGCTGTTTGCGGAACCATTCTCTAACAGTAAACTCTACCTCAGCGTCCAAATTACACCGCCGCCATTTTAGCGATTGTTTTAATGAGCCAAACACATGGGAATCGCGCGGGGACTGTAAGGTGGATGTTCTAACCCCGGCTCCACACTTGCGTTGTTCATGTACGAATATTCGCTATTCCGATAAAATGCCGCAAGTGTGGATGAAAAATTCGTATTCGCATACGAATATTCGGCACTTTTTCACGAACACGAATGTTTGCCATTCGGTGTCGGTAAGTAAATTCACATCAAAGGCGACGAATATTCGTTGTAAGGTCTTTTTCGCATGCCCTCCACACTATCGTGTACGAACATGCAAATGGTCTGTCTATATTTCATTTATTTTTGTGTAACAATTACACTAACATTTGAAAATGGAATGGACAAATGAAACTGTATTAGAATTTTTAAAAGTGTACAGAATTGAAACTAGCCTTTGGGATCAAAATGACCCCAATCATAAATATCGAAACAAGATTGTTGACTTTTTTTATGTAATTGTAAATAATGGTAACTCATTAAAAAAATACCCGGCAGTTGCAGTGCTACTAGGCCTTCTTCTGAAGACGAATCCATGATGAATGAAGCGAATATGAATATTTTCCATATTTCAAAAGACCAAATAAGAATATTCGGCCAATATCACGTATGTGTGGAGGGTGTGCGAAAAATATTCGTAAACAATTATTTGTACACGAATATTCGTCAACTTTAACGAATATTCGTTAACGCAAGTGTGGAGCCGGGGTAAGATTTCCCAACGCATACCGAGCAAGCAGATCTTGAACCGTTGGGGCTACATGAGGGGGAGCAATATCATGCTTCTGCATGATACCGTTTGTGAGGTTCCCGGGACGTTCATTCTTGAAGCTGGCACGTAAACAGTTTAAGGTGTCTGCATATCGTTCAGCATTGATATTGACACCAGGTTCTTTAAAATCTAAGAGCAGTACACGTTGGTAATCAAACCATATGGCCACCATTACTTTTCCTGCTGAAGGTTAAGATTCTGCATGCTTCCACTGCATACTCTCTGGCGTTTGAATTCTAGTTCGTAGTGATAACACAAAGACTCATCACCGGAAACAATTTTACCTTGTTGTTGATAGCATATCAAATGCTGTAGTGGTAAAGCCGAACGCAAATTCTGCTGCTCATCAGTAAGCAGTCATGGAATCCACCGAGTAGCAACCTTATGATAGCCAAGACTATGAATAATGAAATGAGCAGTTCCCACACTGATGTTCAACGATCATTCTTTGGATTATCCACATGCCGCTAAACGAACAGCCTATCATCAGAACTCATCACGAGCATATAAAGCTAGTATGTGGGCAATAAATTCTGCCCTTTCGTTTTATCATGCACACATTCGAAACCTCATGAACCTTATATGTATTTCTTATAAGCTTTACCTAATAATTTATACCCTTTGCTTAAGATTTTTTTAAGAATATTACATACACTGATTCTTGTGAAATTTTAAAATTTCTTTCTTGTTTTTGAAGGGGAATTTCTTCAAAGACGTTCTTTAATTGCTTTGATATTGCCTGGAGTTGCTGCTGTATGTGGCCGATCATACATTTTGCAATCAGTAGTTGATGAAGTATCAACAGACCTTTGCTGATCCTGTACACAAACACGCGAGAGATTACGAGAGGTTTTAGTTTCCTGTAAACCGCACTTACTTTTTCACTTTTCAAATCTCTATTTACTAGAAGATTCTGCATATTTTTGATACTAAATATTATTTTTGTTGTCATACTTGCATCTTGCATACACACTACATCCGTAAAAACCGTACAGTTTAAAATTTGTATCATTTCTGTTTACGGTACAGATTAATTCTACACTGTTTTCTGTTAAAAGTGGCCTGTAATATTCACCTGTATACCGATACAGCAAATTAGTTGGAGATTTAGCTTTGTTACAAAATACATTTACCACTTGAATGATACAGTGCTTATTTACTTACATGCCGAACACTTGGGGTATGGTGTCGGGCTTAACTCAGTAAGTCTTTTTATGAGGAAAATTCTAAAACAATGCTTCCTTTCCGACTCAAGACATGGAGGTAAGACAGATACTTATTAATTCTGCGCCGACCTCGGTGGTGTAGTTCCAATATCAGGACGATGCATATATGACGCGATGAAGAACCCTAACAGGGATGAAACCCCCTTGGTTTTGACAAAATTTTAAGGGGGTAGTGTTAATGCCCATCACAGTCGAAACGCGTTGAGATCCCTATGTATAGTCGATTTTCTCAGTTCTCTCTGTCTGTGGAGAACACGTAAAAAAAGTTGAAAATGGTTTTCTACCACTTAGTGCTGTAAATAAAATAGTTATAAATGTAGGGTATAGTTCAGACAGTGATTCCGACTAAATTTTAGAGTGTTATTTAACAGTGAATTGTTTTATAAGGCGAATAAGGTAAGCGTTTTGAATTAATTTTAAACGAAATCATAAAGAAATTACGATTTTCCGAGTTTAATGCTTTTAAAACTTTAAAAGCAAATTCATCAGGTATAGCTGTAAAAATTTTCGAGTCCGGCCTAGTAAAAATGATTTATGATGGTTGTATTTAAATCTCATAATCCACCACTAAATTGTAAAATGCCTCCAGCAAATTGACGGAAGTGAATGAATGCTCTATACCTATAAACCTAGATCTCGACCAATAAGCATACAAAAAACAATCAATCTTATGGCCAATTGCACTTAACTACGCTGCCAAATTAAATGGTTTAGTGTGACATAAGTCCATATCAAAGGTGGAATTCCGGCTTATAACTATTGTCACCTCTTTTACTAAATATGGGGCAGTTGAAAACCTTCTTCACAAGCATTCTTAGTACTTTTCATTCCCTTTAACTAAAAAATGTTACAAGAGAACTTTTAATTTCGATACATGTGTTTAGAAGGAACGAATTTTGTAAATTTATATGAAACCACCCATCTAATCTTCGCCAGTCAATGTTCTTTACATCTTTGCCGGAAATTTCTTGTATGTTATGAATCAATTCAAATTTTAACTTTAGAGAACTTGAAAGTTATATTAACGCGTAATTATAGCAATTTTCCTATCAATACTAATTTCCAGTCTTTAAAACAATACGGATAGTAATTTTGTAACTTCAAATATGTGGGGAAACACTTATTCATCTCAAAATGTTTTTATTAGTGAGAACTTTGAGCGAATTTCTGACTCCGGACCTGTAAAATTGTGTGGCTTTGGGCCAAATCAACAAATTGACGGAACTGTTACAAATTACCAGTGACAAAAACGGCAATCACCGATTGCAGTGCTTTAGAACAGTGGATGATTTTTTTCATAATTTTACGCTAAAATATGTAGGTCAATTCCATTAGAAGTGAAGGCAGAGGCAATCAGCGATATACACGTACGACCGGCGGTCATCCTAATCCGACTTTTCATTGTGGCACAATTTTACATAGAAAATAATAACTGCTAAATGTAACGTAACGCGGAAAATTACGAGTAGAAATGAATTTATGTTTGCATCGAGTACTTTCTTCGCTTTTTCACGGTTTGCAGTTGCAATTCTAAGAAGATAACTTTCTGTAAATATCGTCTATTGTTCCAGATTATAAATTTTAATAAATAACCAATTTTAGTGTCTATCAAAAATGTTATTTGTACTTTTAGGATTTTCAAAGTAATATATTTTTGTCTTGGGAATTTCATTGTTTTTTTATGAAAAAACTCTCACTGGAATTTGAATGTTTGAATTCTGAATTCTGCGATATTTAGAATTGTCTGTAAAAACTTTTTTTATTGCGGGTTTTTAAGATATTTACTTAAAATACATGATTTTAAAATGTTGTTAAGATGTATAATAGGTGAAAATTTCACAAAGTTAAAAAAATACAAATGTGTAATCACGCAGCAGAAGGAAAAGTGGAACAACAAAAAGTCTTAAGTTTCTATATTTTACATCTCCTTTAAACCTTAGAAGGAAGGAAAAGGGAAACGCGCTAGTACTTACACAGAATTAAACATACAAACCATAATACAGTCATTTGTAATTTACAGAGTTGATCGAAAAGGATGAAATCGCCTTATAAACATGTCCCGTATACAATAAAGAAAATGTATGCTACGCCGCATAAAGTCAAGCCGCACGCTGCGAAATGGAACAAAAATCGAATAGAGATTCATACATATAATAGCAATCGCCTGTGGAGACATATTAATAGTGAAACGATATTCAGGCGCCGACTGGTTTTCTTCAGCTTTTAAGTACAAACACACGAAGGTACTACTTTTATGTCATTTATTGAAATGTCAAGCATTTAACCGAATTAAGCGATTTGCTTGAAACTTGAAACCCTAGGCAATATTTAAATATTTATGATTCTGACTTTTCCTCAGAAATTAAAATAGCAATCAGCAATAAAAACGTTAAATTCTTGCTTATTATTAAGGTAATATATAATTTTAAATTTGGCAAAAAACCCTAACCAAGCTCCCGTATTGATCAAATTCCCTTTCAAATATGTAATAATAATCATGTTATTTTATGAAGTAATGAAGTACCAAGTACCTGTTCCAAGATTCCTACATACAAAACAATATGACACACCAGTTATTTAGATAACGTTTTTGCAACATAATATTCTCCTTTAAAACTTGTTCAGATTGGCCAAAAATAAAACATTGGTTACAAACTTTTTTCGAAAGAAATTAAATCCCACAGTTCTTAAGAAAATCAAACAAAAAGGCTATGACCTTCAAATATTTTTGCACACCAATAATACGAAATTATACGCCATCTGGACGATATCTTATTTTCGCCATCTATTATTAACGTCAAATCAAATCTGGTTTCGATAATCATTTCACTTTCAAACTGCGTTAATCTTACCGATGAATTGGTACATATATGGAGCCAGACATTTTTTTGCATAGGTCGGTCAAATAGTTGATTATATTGAAACATAGGAAATTTTGAACATATCGTATTTTTGTTGCTTATATAATTAGGTTCAAGGCTTGAGGTTCGTATTATGGGGTGATTATGAAGGAACATCTGATAAATTATTTGTTTCTTATTATTGAGTCAGCCTTGAAATTAAAATAATTTGATTTCTCGTGTTACCAGTGAGATTTTTACGTAAAGCTTTGCAAAATATATAACAATTCATTAATAATGTGTATTAAATAAATAAAATCTGTTGTATTTGTTTGTTTTCTGTCTTAGGTTGAGTTAGTGAGCTTTTGATTTTTTAGCAGTGCCAGATGATATTTATAGCTAATGAATTATGTAGCTACATAGCCTCGGGAACTGTTAACCTGGTTGGTTGATTAATTACAAATAATATTTTAATTTAATTTATTTTAATCGTAAATTTTGTACAATGAAAATAAATTTAAAAACAAAAAACTAGCTACTTCCGAATGAATTTATGGGGAATTAATTTAACAATTAAAGTGAAACTGAAAGTGATCAACCAGAGGCGTGCTAAGTCTGTCAAATTCTACCATAGTTTCTTTCATGAGCAGCTTTGAATATCTTAATTTAACTTGTTTAAATTTTTACAAAAATTTTCTCTTTAGGGAAATAATTACAATAATAGTGATTTATTATATTCATGTTATATGTTCTTCAAATTTAAAGAACTTATTCTTTCGTCGAGTAAATATTAAACGATCCAATTTAAAGTCAACCTCAGTGACACATGAAAGTAGTTTTACATTAAGCGAATTCGGGTTCCGTCAAAATTTGAAGTTGTAAAATAGCGAATGACCTTGAACTTAAAAAAAAACTGGGCTGCTCCTGCAGCTCGACCCCCAAAGGGGGGAGGGGGGACCTAATAATCTGCTTCACCCATTCCTAAAGTCACGAGCCGCCACTGCTTTGGATGAAGCATACTTAATTTAATAAATGACTTCAAAGGAAGATTTAAACGTTCCTTGATTTCCGTACTAGCGTATTAATCAAATTTTAAGTTAACTATGCATTCAGTTTACTATATGGGGCTTTACATTGCAAACCTGAATAGGTGATTAGCCGTTTTCCGGTAATTTTACTTCTAAAGTTTATAAATGCACCACCAAACAGCAACCCAAAAATGTAAATGAGTCGTACTTAGCTATGGTATAGTACAAAATCAGTCAGCCAGCCGTTTCTGAACTTGTCTAGTTGTCGGTGTTGTGTACCAAGATGCCAAAATTATTCAGCAATGAAGAGTATGTCGATATGAATTTTAGTTATAGATTTTGCAATGGTAGCAGGCAGTTTGAGAGTACCGGAACAAACAAAGAAACAAACAAAGCAAAAACGAAGAAATGTTGGAGGAATGACTTTTTATGTCAATCAAAATTTAAGTTCTCTCGGGGCAGCACACCAATTACAGGTATCAAAGTCTAATGTGCTACAACCGGAACATTATTCAGGTGTATACTCCGACAACTACAAACGATGACGAATGAGTGGGAATGTTCTAACAAGATATTAAGACTGCTCTAAAAAACTGTAAGAAATGACCCTAATTTTAGGAGACCTTATTCGGAAGTGGGTAAACAGAGAGAAGATAACATAGAGATTATGGACTAGAAAGAAGAAATAGACGACGAGCAAAATTGATACAATTCTACAAGGAAGGAAACTATATCATAATGAATACTTTCTTTAAATTACCATTACCTAGGACCTAGACTATATACCTGTAAATCTTCTGCGAACAGTACAAACAACATCGTGAGGAATCAAATAGATTATATCATCCTTAAATAAACATCCCAGAAGCTATTTTATCCAGGCCCAGATATTCATTCCGACCACACCCTACTTTTATCTGTAATACATTAATAAAACTAACAGTACGTATGAACCAAAATCAAGAAAAATTGATACGGAAAAACTGAAAAATGACAATATTTGAGAAAAATTGAAAACAAATTTGAATCAAAAACTAACAAACATAAAACATCAGCAAATGGGCAGTAAAGAACACACATAATAACAAATTAAAACCAGTATTCCGTTGGCAGCAAAGAAAAAATTACCACCAACAACGAGAAAGAAAGACAATCCCTGGATGACAGAAGTATTAAAATTAATGGATGAAAAGAAACAACATCAAAATAGAAACGAAGAGAAATATCAAGAAATTCATAGAATAATTTTTTAAGATATTAAAAGGGCTAAATAATTGTGGTTAGAAGAGAAATGTAAGAGTAGAAATATTGGAGAAGAAACACGACCTGTTTAACCTTCATAAATCGAGGAAACAGCTGGGATCTTTAAAAGCAGAAGTGCCCATAGAAAAGGCAATTGGATATGGAATACAGAGGACTGACTGCTATAACTTTTATACCAATCTCCAAGAAAACGTTAGCAAAGAAGTGTGAAGGCCATCGTATAATTTGTGTGATAAGTCACATGCTAAAACTCTTTTTGTAGACTATTCACGCGAGAATTTATTCCAAGTTAAGTAGAAGAACAACTTGGAGATTTCCAGTCCGGATTTAGAAATGGACTTGGAAGCAGGGAAAAATTATTTAGAACGCAAATTTTATTTCAACTAACGAGCAAGGGATGTGATTTGTTTTCTTGACTTCGGGAAGGTTTTTATAAGGTACTTCACCAAAAACTTGTAGACATATTAGAAATATCTGATATTAACGAACAAGATCTGAAAATTATTAATATCCTTTACTTCCAAGAAAAAGAGACGATACAGATAGAGGAAAAATCATCTCAACAAATTTAACATAAGGAAAGGAGTCCAGCAAAATTATGTACTGTTTCCAATATTGTTTAGTAAGTACATGGAATAGTCGTCAACGAAGAAATAATAAATAACCTTAGATATGCTGATGACACAGTCTCATTAGCAGACAACGTGCAAAAACTTTAGCGTCCTATAAGTATGGAATGTGCATAAATTTTGCCTAAACCAAAATAATGGTCATCTGCAAAAACTATAATATCAACCTATTTTATATTTCTTAATTAAAGTTTCTCGCCACCAGAAAGAGTTCAAAAATGTTCAGAGTTAAGATGTACGTTGAATGAAAATTGGGATCACTCAAAAGAAATATTAATAATGATTAAAAAGGCTAGATGTGCATTTAATCATCTGAGAAGGCTGCTGCATAACTTACACTTGAGAATACACACGAGAATACGGGTTCTCAAATGTTACGTCTTTGTAATTCGCTAGTACGGTGTTGAGGCAATGACTCTGATAGACGCAGCTTGCAAACAAGCAGAGATGAGAAATATCACATTCGTCAACTAATCATGCAGGGGAAACTAAAAGGCAAAAGAGAACCTGACAGATAGATTGACAAAACTTCTGTATATTTTAAACAACAGCAAACAAAGTAATGTGGACCAAAGTGATAGCCAATGTCCACCCAGAATATGGCACTGAAAGAAGAAGAATGTGTTATGAGTTATGAGTATTACAGAAAAGCTTATCATTTACATTCCCTACAAAATCTTCATCCCGGTGATGCAACGAAGGGTTTAAATTGTTGTCATTGGCCAATAGACCCTTTGAGCGAGATTCTGGAATTCATAAGAAGAACCGATGATGCAACTTTTACCAGTACTGGAGTGGTAAGTTATCATAACCTGCGTATTTCAGTTTTCAGTGCACTCAAATTCTCACCGAATACGTCCTGGTTCATTCAGCATGAATTTAATGTAAATGTTTGGTTGGACATTATTGGCAACGATATTTGAGACTCATACCTCTTGCCGTCTGGGCTAAATGCAGAATTGTTTCGGGATTTCCTCACTAATAACTTGTCCGAAACATGTAATCTTAATGAGCGGAATCAAAATTCGACACAATTGGGCGGGACACCAGCACATTTTGGACCGTTGGTGCGCGTATGTTTGGAATCTAATTATCCTAAACAATGGATAGGTAGTTTGGGAAACCATCACAACGCCCCAGAAATTACAGGAGGTCAGTTAGCCTAGCCACCAAGATCACCTAACCTCAGACCTTTAGACTTTTGTGGGTGGGATTATTAAAGAGAAAATGTATACTTCACCAGTGACAACGCTGGATCAGCTTCCAACAAGCATGCAACAAAATGAGAGAAAAGTTTTTTTTATTTATATTTATTTGTATAACGGCATAAGAAGTCTTTTACAACGGTACTTTAATTAAAGCTCTACCATGTGACAATAAATCTAGGTGATTATGCTTAAATGGGAATAAATTTTTAAATAAAGCAAATTTCAAAAATATAGCGTTAGCATAAACAAACAAACATGAATCCTTATTTAGTTTGCAGTTTTGTATCCGTTCATTCTGTTTTACGTTAAAATATCATTATTAAATTACGAATTACTTCTGTTCAATAAATATAACATTGTATCAAACAATATCAACGTTTTTGTAAAAAATATAGGTACGTTAAATACTCTACATAAATATAGAATCCTAAATAAATTTTTGATTACAAAAAGCTTTGCACAGGGTGTGTGTGACTAAATGCCATTAAATAAAAACTTTTGACATTTGTTAAACATAGCGGTAGAATAATATACTCAGAATTGTTAGCCTACAAAATTAATTCAAGCTTCAATTAATATAAAATTTATTTAATCACTTGATATAATAAATACCTCATAATATAATTATTAAATAACTTCAATAAATTTTGCAACCGTTTTCAGTAACTTACAAAACCGAATAATTCATTTCAAGCTTTTTATATTTTTCTATTTATTTACTTGAAGCATTAGCTTTGCTATACATTGCGTGATCTCTGTAAAGCTGGATCTTTCTGTATGTGACTTAGGCATTTAGTAAATGGAATGAGTAGATTTATAGAAGCATATAATTATACACGTCAGAAATGCGAATAATTCGTTGTATGAGTTATTATGATGATAGGAACAAGTTTTTGTATTAAAATTATCTTTTTTCATTTGTCTGTAATTTCAGGTCTGCATACAATACGTGAGTATCTTCACACTTTACTTTTTTTTTTATCGCAAGTACACCAAAAAGGAGATCACGTGTTTCCGAAGCTTTGTACACGAAATAAAAAGTGCCGATTTTGCAAAGGAAATTTTTAATGACTATATTTTGGTATAAAAGTCGTGACGTAGTTTTCACATTATGATGTATGAAAACGTTCGTTAAAAGGTACTTATTTAACTAGTAACTATCTATAGCTTTTCAAACTCTTTTCAGTGTATGGATACCAATTTCCCATCTTCTCGTTCCATCGTTGATTGCGATTGGATATAGTCTGTTAATTTTCATTTTAGTTATATGCCATTTAAAGAGTATATTACATATACCAAATTTCATTTAGATATCTTTAAAAATAAAGAATTTATGGGGGTGCCCCAGGTTTCGTTGACACCCGGTATAGTGTAATGTTACATATTTCATGAATTTATTTTAACTAAGATGAAATTTTAAAAATGTTATGAGATGCGTTATAAAATAATTAAATTGTATACAGATTTTAAAATTTAATATAAAAAATGTAAATAAATAAATAAGTTAGATAGGTAGAAATATTTAAAAATTGAATTATGTACATTATTTATAAAATGTTAAAATGTAATATAAAATTAGCTAGAAGGATCTGATTTAATCATAATAAGTGTATTTGAAAATCAAGTAAACAAAAATGGATAAATTAACCAGGACAACGAGAATTTTTATAAAAAATAATAACAGATGAAAAATTCTGAAAAACAGATATTTCAAATTGTGTAAAAGAAGAGCTTTGAATATAAAATTAATTAAAGCAAGATTATTTAAATGAAATTAATTATGGAAGATATTAAAGCCTGTTAATGGTGAAAATATAAAATAATTATCATTTAAAATATTTTAAGTGATTAAAATATTTGAATATTGAAAAATATAAAAGAAGATTAGAAGTTTCATTGGAAGAATTTGGAACGTGATACATATTTCACCCAATTGGAAGAAGTTCGAAAGTGATGCTTGAATTGAAAAGTGAGAACATTAAATAAGAACTTAACAAACGTGAGTGATTTTTAGTAACATTAAAATAAATCTGTATTACACTTTATAATTTGACTTTATTGATAAAAATTAACTGAATTTAATAAAGAACTTAAATAAATCTCAAATTAAGAACCTCATCAACGCCTAAGAGATAAGTACTGAGTTAGCCGGAGTTTAAATTAAAAAGCAAAAGTAATAAAGATTCTGTCAGGGTGAGTAATTTTTTCAAAAATTGTAATTAACTTGAAAGCTAAAAGAAGAAACCCTTCAAAGCATTTATTAGCACCACAAAATGGTTCGTCGTCATAGCAATAGTTACGCTAACGTACTTCTGAAATTACAATAAATTTCCTAGGTCTACTAAATTTCACCTTTGTACATACAGATATGTCTGTATCTGTTATAGTTATATTACTTTATTCTAATTTAATATTATCATTTGATTCGCTGTTCTTGTACATTATTCTTTGTTATTTCTTTCTTTTGAGTCTTATATGCATTTGTTTTTTTTTGTTTCTTACCCATTCTTCCCAAGTTCGTTGTGGAATACACGAGCGCTCAATTCTTGTTATCCGTATGTCGCAAGATCTTCCAACATGTTTTCTATCTATTGTTAGATTAGAAGCCTTCCACTGTTAATCGATTGGTTATTGTTTTCCTCTCTAGAACTTCCAGTGAAGTTGTCTATTCGTCTTCGTTCGACCTTACTCTGAGTTCTATGATTTTGTTCTCCATTCTTCGCAATGCTGTGTTTGAACTATCGTGGTGTTGGTAGCAGGTTAGGCAGATTTGCCTGTAGGATCCTTTTATTTGCCCTTTCCAACATTTTAGTTTTATGCAGTAATGAAGTAATTTTTATTATATTATTTACTTTTTTTCATATAGTTTATCTTCTTGTAGTCGTTCTGCGTCGCATTCTTTTTCAGCTAAAATAAGTAGGTCATCTGCATATGCGTGCATTTTGGCTAGGAGCTCAGTTAAGTTGTTTTAGCAATAATTCTCGTAGTGTTATGGTGAAGCATATGAAGTAAGATTGGGCATCTTTGGTTTATTCTTATTTAATTTTGGTAGCATTTTGTTCTTTGTCTAAACTGATACTATAGTGCTGCTTTGGTTATCCTATTTATTAGGTGATATGGTGTTTCACTCTTCTCTAATGGAAACTGCGTCGATTGCTTAACGAGATCCATGACAGGTAATATCGTTCAGTTTCTTGGTTTCTTCATTTTCCCAAAATTCTTCTCATAACAAATCTTCTTCCTAAATCTTCTATGCATTGATTTGCATAGCTAAACGATAGTATTTTGTAACCTACTCTTTGTAAATTGTCTTCTAACTTCAGTTGCATTTCTACTTTATTTTCCCTCCCATGATTTGCGATTTTCCTTCCTAGATCCAGGGTTTCTTTCCTACGTTCTATTTTGCTTCTTTAGTCTTCTGTTAATAATTGATCCATTATTGATGGAAATAGGCAATTTTCGACTCCTAGGATTTTCCTTGCGTCTCATTGTCCACTCATTCTCCACAACTCTTCAGTGCCAATAACTTGTGACTACCATATTCTTAATATAGTTCTTAAACAACAGTTTACAAAAGTTTGAAGTTTATATTTAAATTCGCCAGTCATTAACCATGTTGCTGACCCGTGTAAAAGCACCGACTTCGCTATAGCATTAAACATTCCAATTTTAATGTCAACAGTAATATTATCCCTGGCTACACTCCCTCCAGTAAAAACCCTACTTCCCACTCTACTACTCGCTCATACTCATAAGCATAAGCTTTGCTTTATGACTGTTAATTTTTAACCTTGTTTTGGCAGATTCTCTTCTTAATTGCTCGACTTTGTCTTACAGGTACTTAACGTTTTGCGATAGCAGACAAATCATTAGCAAAATCAATATAACGTTTCACTAAAATTCCACGTTATACCTCATCGGTTTTGTGCAATGGTACATTTTGAAAATTGATCTAGAAATATTACGAAAAGCAGTTGTGACATTATACAACCTTATGGTTTTGCATTCAAATGTTTGTGTTACCTTTACTTTACATTTATACCCATTGTAACCTTGCTTGATACGATTAATTAGTTTGTCTGGAAACCTTAGTTTCATAAAAAATGTCTATTAAGGGAATCAAAGGCCTTTTCAGAATCAACAAATAACAAATAAAAAGGAAATTGATACTCTGTGGATTGTTTGATTATTATGTTTATAATATTTATCAAATCTATTCCAGATATATTTTTCCTAAAGCCACACTGTTATTTACGTAGATGTACTGGCAATATCTTGTCTAATACTTATTATTCTGCAAAACAGTTTATTTATTAAGCTGAGCAGAGTTATCCTTCTCCAGTTGTCAGTTTTTAAGGTCTGTCTTCTGTAGTAACTCCTAGAAAATTTTGCTATTTCCAAATTCTTTTCTCATTAACGGTTCTGATATACAGTGGTGGAACTTGTTAAGAACTTCAACATTTCTTATTAATTTTTTTTAATTCTCACATTTATTTTGCATTTTTACCCCCCCCCCTTAAAGTAACGAGTTGTTTATGTATTTTCAAAATAATTAAATACTGCTTCTCTTTCTTTCTTTTGTGTGTGTCTTGTATGCGTGTATAGCCAATCTGCTCGGAACCGCCTTTAAATGCATTACTTCAAGTCAGACGGCTGTGTCATGTGTGTGTTACTACGTGTGTAGTGGTCTTGTTACTCTCATCACTCTCATCTCATAGACCAGTCTTCCAAGTAGAGCACAGTTAATTAAGCCCAACTGTGTATGGTCTCACCAGGCCTAGTACCGATCCCAGAGGCCTGAGAAAAAATCTCCAGCAATTCGAACCCGGGACTTGCAACATGCAAGCCTAGCCCTGTTACAACTGAGCTACCTGGCTTCCCTAATTAAATACTGCTAAGCTTGATTTTTAAGTAAGTTGATTTACTATGTAACCAATTGTATTTTTTGTGTCGGACATGATTTCAATTGGCGGGTAATGAAATTTGTGATAAATCTTTAACTAATTGTATCACAAAATCTAAAAAGCATACAAAAAAAAGTTAGAATAGTAAGAACTGTTGTAGTTCTTGACGAGTTCTATTACTGAGGGAATTTAATGTACTTATTTCTGATACACCCTGTATAATATACAGTTGTTTTGAACAGTATTACTCACAACTTGTCCATTCCCAATGCTTTCCCATGTTTCAATTTATGAATTAGTAAGGTCAACTCTTTTCTTGTTGGCGGCGGCTTTAGATCCATCTCTGTTTATAGTACTCTTCTCTCTAATGGCTCTCTTTCTATATTCCTTCCAGTGTTCCACCCACCGCTCTAACTGTTCCTCACTGGTTTCATATCTTTTCTGCTATGTTCTCTACTATTGTTTATCAATTTCTATTCTCTTTCTTACTTCTGGGTTTATTCTTCTAGAACACTCCTATAAATCTTTTATCTTCTCTTCAATTTGTTGGTGTATATTTTTCTTTATCTCTTCTATAGGCTCATTATAATCAATCATTTTCGCTTCATCTATTACCATTCTGGTATACAGTGCTTTAGCCTCCTTTCTGTCTGCTTTGTTAAAAGCTATTTTGCGTCTTTCAAGTTTAACTAGCATCTCCAACAAAAAAAATAGTGATCAGATTTTATGTTTGCTGCTCTTCTGTTACGAACGAACATCTTGGAAAACCTTAACCTATTTCTCACTAATCCAAATGTGATCAACTTGGTTATTTATTTTTCGGTTTGGAGACATCCATGTGACCTTGGGAAAATATTTGTGTTCAAATAACCTATTATGGGCCTGTATGTATCACAAACTTCTATTTACAATTTACAATTGTTATTCCTTTCCCCAACGCCGCTTCTTCTCATTACCTCCCCGAGGCCATCATTTTTGGCTTCAACTTTGGCATTCAGATTCCCAGACATAACTACATCCTTTTTTTTACTTCACTCATAACTTTATTTAACTGGCTTTTCTTTGTCTTCTTAACTTCCATGGGGGCATAACACTAAATAAAGAGATTCCTGCGTTTCCACTCCAGCAACCTATTTTTACCTCATTATCACTATAAGCCTCACTCCAAAATTGGACATTTTTTGTTTTTTTATCCTACATACAATGATACAATACATTTTGTGTATCGTTCATAACTTCCCCACTTCATTCCAATGCATTTCGCTCGCTCCAAGGATTTGAATATTATGGCGTTCCATTTCCTTTAATAATACTTAATTATATTATTTTGCCTACTTGGTACAAGTGTTTTAACATTCTAAATAATTCACTAGTTTTGCTTTTAACAAGTCTTGTGGAAGCTTCCACTTTTGCATTTCTTCTTCTTCTTCTTTATCGTTTCCCCTTGTTGCCATTATAGCGTTGGGGTGTATTTGGGATCCTCTATCCATCTTCTAAAGTTGTTTCTGTTCCTTGCCATGTTCCTTACTTCTTGTATGTTTCTTCCTCTGCTGTGTACTATTTCTTTTAGATTTTCTTCCCATTTTATCCTTGGCCTGCCTCTCTTTCGTTTTCCGATTATTCCTATGTCCATGATTTTTCTGGGGATTCTCTCTTCTGGCATTCTAATTAGATGTCCATACCAGCTCAGCTGCTTGTTTTCTATTTCGCTCACTAAAGGTATTTGTTCTAAATCATCTCTTATATTTTTGTTTCTTATTCGATCCCTTCTAGTCTTCCCTGTGATCTTTCTTAGATATTTCATTTCGGCCGCTGTGATTTTTGACTTATGTTTATCTCTCATCGGCCATGTTTCTGCTCCATATGTAAGGGTCGGTGTGTATATGTATAGTTTTATAGATTCTTATTTTTGTACTTGTTCTTATTTCCTTTTTACCTATTAGTGTATTGTTGATTTGATAGTATATGTTGCTTGCTTTCTGTATTCTGTTTTGTACTTCTTCATCTATTGTACCATTTTTGGTAATGATGGTACCCAAATACTCATACTTCCAATCTTTCCCCATTTATTTGTATATTTATGTTTTCATCTTCTTCCCCTTTTGTTATACGCATAATCTTGGTTTTTCCCACATTTATTTGCAGTATCCTTTCTTCTAAGCAGGCTTTCCAGATGTTAACTTTTCTTTGTAATTCAGTTTTTGTACTTGCTATCAGCACTATGTCATCCGCGTAGACCAGGTCAAAGGTCTTTATCGGTGTTAGCCTGTAATGACCTATAGTGGAGGGACTTTTGCGCATTTCATGATATGATATGACTTAGTTGCAACCTTACTATGACTTGCTGTTAGTTAATTTTAATATGTCTTCTTGTCATACTACGTTCACGTTTAGTATATATGAATATTTCATTGTTGTGTCTAGGTGTCTACGTTGTTCCTTTGTTTGGGTTGTTTGGTTCAAATGAATTATTTAAAAAAATGTATTCTGCTTCCTTCCTTACGAAATCTAGTTAAAGTTCTGTCTTCTCCAATATCTTCATCTCTTTTCAGTTTTATAACAGCTTTTTCTATTTTTTATATACAAAGTTTTATAATATTCTTTAGTGCCGTACTATTCATAATATTCGGTCCCTTCTTCTTTTCAGTTGTGCTTTTTAAACATTATTGCATTTGCCTATTGTCTGTTGTCGGTCTCATAAATTTTGAGAAAATTATAGAAAAGAACCATAATCGTAATTACTACATAATTCAAAATAAAAACATAAGAGAATAGGAGTTATAAAATAATTAAGTATGCAGTGCAGGTGCTGTATAAAATTGCTTGATGTACTTTCATTATGTAAATTATAACTAAATATATGCAATAAAGTCAACATATGTGGAACTCATATACATCTTTCACTTAGAAAAAAGTAATTTGCGTAACTTATTTACATAAATGTTTTATTTGCTTAAAAAAGTAAAGTTCTGGACTACAAAATAATTTAAATTAAGTAAACGTCCCACATAAAACTCTGTAATCGAGCCAGTTTTACACTTCCATTTTAAGTTTTTGGTCAAGGATATCTTAAGTTATTTTAAAGATAGAATTATTAAAAGTTCAGTAGTAAAGCGTTGCCCTAAATAACCAAAAGTTAATGATTCAAATTCTTGCTAAAATTCATATTTTTCTATTCACAGATTTTCTAAATTCATTGTTATCATTGCATTGTCTTAAGATCATTGAGGCTTAAGAATTTTCCAAACAAAACAGATACTGATGTCCAGTAAGCTTTTCGTTTCAGAGGTTTATATTCATTAAAAGGAATTATATTGTTGGAAAAAACTCTTAATGTTATTCAACTGATACTACAATTTAATATTGAATCTCTGCTTGTATTTTAAAAAATAAGTTTGGTTTATAATTAAGCATGAGATATAATGCTGGCTATATTTTTTACGTCCGAATGGTCCGAATGTAAATGTAATAGAATCCGCATTTGTAAGGATATGAGGGAATTAAGCCTATGTAATTCAATATTGCGGGGCAGCAACTTTGAATCATGTTAGTAGGTTACACGTACTGATAATAAATACGTTTGCAATTACCTCATATTAGGGTCCAGGATAAAACCTGCATATCGCAAGTCAGGTCATTCATTATATCATTAAATTAGCATAAAATTATGGCTATTGGTAGCTCTGCAATCTGAGGCGCTGCGGGTTTGATGGATGACTAAAGCAGTAAACAACTAGCGTTTACAATTTTATCATATACGTATTTGCATCTTTATCGATCTAATATGCGGGGGCATGTGTGGATAATTATGGAGAATTAGCTAGGTATTTGAAATTCAAATTGATGCTATTTGTCGTGCTGTCGTCGGTAACCCCACGAGCCTTTGAAGGCCGTTCCTCAACCTTGCTGGTAACTTGACTTCTTCGAATCCAACAAGTTATCCTAACTGGTTGTCTTCTTCGCGGCTTAATCTCGATATCCGTTTTATTTTCATTTCTAATGAGATTAGAATTTTAAAAAACGTAATAAAATATGAAAAGGCATGTCAAAATAATTTTCACGGTAATAAACGTCTTAACAGTTGGACGAAGATTTAATTGAAACGGATTTAACTGATAACGTCGGATTTGTCTAATTTACCTATTTAGATCATCAGGAATGAACAAGAATTATTGTTAATTATTTGTCTTAATTATAGATGAGCGCCGATGTTTAAGTGTTAACGCCAGTGAATGTTTTATCTGATGGACTCAATTTTGCGTACACACGAACTCTTTCACTTTTTGTGCGTATGTAGATTAAAATTAATTGTTGAACTTGTTTTTTCTTTTTACTATTAGTATGTTGCTGGTTTAGAATTACCACTGCCTGAGTAATAGTAAAACTTTTGAGTATATACAGATACTGTGTGTGATCCTGTATATTATATATAACTGCAAAAAATGAATATTTTTATTAATTTTAATTTATGTTCGAAGATGTTTCTCGTCTATAAATAATTTCTTGAAATATTAATATTAATGCAAAACAAGTAAAATTTCAACAAATGGTAAACTAACAGAATCGATGATCGTCTATTGGGGGTTAGTTAGTTCTCTAGCCTGCATATTGTGCGTGTTTATAAAGAGTAATGAAATATCTACATAAAACGAAACAGAAAGTGAAATATTCCCTTCCCAAGGATAGAGTAGTTCACAACAGTTTGTACTAATGAAAATGATACGTTTCCCAAAAATATGAATATCTTGATTTCCCTTCAGGTCTGCTTTTCAGTGCAGATTTAAGTTGAAGCTCACTCGAAAGTTACTTGCAGTTTTGGCCAGTGCGATTTCGGCTCATGACGTCAATCATGCTGTTTTAGCCCAGCTTGTAAGTACTGGTTAGTTAATTAAATTAAATTATAAACTTCTATTTTTTATTTGTTTTGAAAACTATAAAAAAGACGTAGGGTATTTTTCCAATAATTAAATCTATTAAAATTATAATAATAAATAATCCTAATGATAATAATAATAATTTATGGTGAAAAATACACAGAAGAGAGGAATTTGGCGAACTGTTCTTCCATTCATCCTATAATACAAACAACGCAGTGATCAAACTTAAAATAATTCACAGTTTTCATGCATTAAAAAAAGCAGTACAGGAAACGTTACAAATGAAAATAAACATAGAACTAAACATGTATTACGTATAAAGTTAAAAAAAGGAAGGAAAAAATACATTGTCCTATGGATTTTGAATTGTCTTATCATATTTAATAAATTTGGCAAAGGGTAAGCTAAAGTACAACATGACAAGCGTATTGATATATTAAAGAAGCGCCAAATTGATGACTGGGACATAAGAGTTATTGATAATCTATATTGGCACCAAACGGCATCTGTACGAGTGGCGAATGAACAATCATTGGAAGCAGAAATAAGACGTGGCGTAAGACAGGGTTGCATTCTATCGCCCTTATTATTTAACATGTATTCTGAAGCCATATTCCATGAAGCTTTACAAGAAATACCAGCTGGAATTGTAATAGTACATGGAGAGTAGGTATAAATAACATCCGCTATGCGCTATGCCGATGATACCGTAGTTTGAGCCGATAGTATGAATGACCTGCAAATAATGGTAAACGTCTTGAATCGAATAAGTAATGAATACGGACTTAATATTAATGTAAATAAAACGAAGCTTCTCATCATCAGCAAATTACCAATACAAGCCGAGTCAAGAATAAACAACAACCCAGTGCAACATGTAGAAAGCTATAAGTACCTAGACAAGCTGACCACCGACAGGAAATCATTTCTAGAATAGAGCAAGCTAGAGCTGTGTTTAGTAAAATGAAAACCCTACTAACATCTCGAGATTTATCGCTAGAAATAAGGATGAAGATAGTACATTGTTAGTTGTTCCCAGTATTATTATATGGCTTGGAAAGCTGGACGCTGAAACAAGAAACAATAAAAAAGCTAGAAGCATTTGAGATGTGGGTCTACAGACGTATGGTGAAAATATCTTAGGTAGACCGAATAACAAACAACGAAGTGCTACACAGAATGGAAAAGTCCAGAGAAGTTGTGTTCACCATTAAAAAACGCAGATTAGATTACCTGGGCCATACAATACGCAACAAAAAATATGGTATACTTCAGCTCTTAATGCAAAGAAAAATCTAGAGTAAACGTAGCGTGGGAAAACGTACTATTTCTTGGTTACGAAACTTGACTAAGTGGTTCAAGGTGTTATTAATCGAACTTTTCCGTGGCTGTGCATCAAAGGTTATGATTGCCAATATGGTCGCCAACCTTCGAAATTAGGAGACGGCGAAACAAGAAGAAGAAGAAGCTAAAGTAATCTATGCCTCGGGTTAACAAGAAATGTGCAATATGTGATAATAATCCTTTACACTATTTTGTTGAATTTTGAGGAATTGTATAATTATTTGACTTTTTCTATACATTGTAGGTAGGTATATGTCAGATCTTCATTCCAGTAATACTATGTATAAAAGATTCTGTTCTATTGGAAATATTTAATTCGGGCCTTATTTAATGTTGCAAACAAATCGCCAGCAAATATTTTGAATTCGTTGTAATTTTTGCTTATTATAATTTAGCAAAAAGTAGTTGTAAGCCATGGCACAGTAATTAATATGCGGATATAGTTATTAAACATTGTCATGGACTTTGATTTCGAATTTTCCTTTAATAGAAATTTTAAACAATATCAGGATTTTTGTTTAAAAAATGTTATTGTCGTGATGGTCAGAACACAGTTTATTACCTATACTTAACCCTAAGGCATTAGCTGTTGAAACCCACTAGTAACCACCCCATTGACCGACACAGCTTCATTACAAATTAACATTATTTGTTTTCAGAATACAACTCCAGGCAAATCGAAACTAAAAATACTAAATACGATAGGTCCAAGGTTACTGCCTTGTGGAACATTAATAGTGGTTGGTCGAAGTTACGAATAATTTAACCCTCAGTATTAGTTGATTTAAGTAGTTATAAACCATACCACCTGACGCCCATACCACATAAGGCACTAGATAAAGAAGAAGAAGATAAACCAAAACCAATACAAGATAACTTAGCAATCATAAGATTATAATCAACTAAATCAATTACCTTTGGCTCTTCGGCTGATTGAATATGTACCAAAATTGCAGAACAGGGGTGTTCAGAACGAGATACTACATCTATAATCTTTAACATTATTGACATTGTACAGGACGGACCATTTTCGAAGAAATTCTAGGGTATCTCCTACACAAAGAGTGCTTTAAGAATGTTTTTACTTTTTGTTTCTATGTCTACAAACAAACGAGTTATAATTCGGAAAAGAATTTTCGAAAAATTCGAATTTCGCCTGTAGCTCGAAAAGAATAGACGATTTTATATTTTGGTTTACACCATTCAATTTGTCTTGAAAATTTGGCACGGGTTTTATTTATTACCTTTTACGTAGATGCAACAGTTAAAGGGATATCCTTGAATCACTTCGAAAATGGTCCACCCTGTACATACTGCGTTTTTGGCGAAATTCCGGCTGTGTTAGAGGCAGGATATGATAAGTTTTTAAATATACAGCCACTTGCTTTTCTACAATCATCTCGGTATCGGGATTTGTTACGTTTGGCAATGGAATTACATTAACAAATTTTCACACATTTGGAAACATGTCTGTGTGAACTGACTCATTAAAAATATTACTCACATACTCACTACATGAATACAACGAAATAAAATTAAGGTGATGTTTTCTGTTTGTTCCTACCCATAAGTCCGTGATTCAATATGTTTTAAAGCTTCATATAAGTCTTCTTCCATGATACACTTTAATGTAAATGACTTATCGGGATGTACTTTATTTTGATTAAAGTTCATTAAAATTAGAATTTATGACTTAGGTATAATATCGAATGATTAAATTCAATTTTTATTGATTTTCCGAAGGGACTCAACGCTAAAGTAATGAATATCGTACAGTAATCTTAATCAGTCACAACATAAAAACTTTTCTCAAACTAATATACGGCAGAATTTATAAGAAATGCGAAGACCAAGTAGGAGATACACAGTTTTGGTTCCAAAGGGTAGTAGGAACACGCGAAGCGCTATTTTGAATTTGCATATAAGTATTGTTCCAAAGATGTCGAGACTAACTGCAATATATTGAGATGATATTGTTGGTATAAAAGATATTTGAATTGGATATATTTTATTAATTACTTAAAGTTATAGTTGATTACAGTTATTTTTCTTGTTAAATGAATTTGCAAATTTAAATTAAAAGTCATAATATTATACCATATGAACAAAAATTATTTAGATAAGGGATGGCCATGGTGAACAAAATCACTGTCTTTGATAGGTTCAGCTTGTTGTTGGTGCTACATGTCAATTAAATGCCAGTTTCGATTTCAATTTTTATTCATTATGGTATTCTCGCAATTACATAAGCGATTCATCATTGAATCTTATTTTCATAATGGAAATCTAGAAAATGGGGAATGGATATACAGTACTCGAGCTTGCCTGGTTGACTTTCGACAACAGTTTCCTGATCTTGTGTTCTTGGAAGCTGACTTTTTCAATGTGGTCCGGAATTGTGTGCGATTGTTCAGAGAAACAGGAAGCGTAACACATAAGGACGGTGGTGGCAGGCCAACGGTTCGTACAGAGGAGACTATTGAAAATGTTCGAGAGATTATGAATGAAGCACCAACAACATCATTGCGAAGACTCACACAGCAAGTTCCCGTATCTTATGGTACCTGCAGAACAATTTTGAGGAGGGACATTGGTTTATTTCCTTACAAGATGCAGGCTTACCATGAATTGTTACCGCCTGATCAAAACAGGCGCGTGTTATATTGCCAATGGTTCACCCAACATTTATTGCACAACAATGACCTCTTGGATTTGACATTCTTTACAGATGAGGCGTGGTATCATTTGTCAGGGTATATCAATTCACAAACCATGAGGATGTGGAGTGCTGAAAACCCTTACATATTTCGTGAGTCTCCGTTGCATTCCCAGAAAGTTGGGGTATGGATTGGTGTTTCTCGCAGACGATAGATACCCATATTCTTTGAAGGAACCATCAATGCCCAAAGGTACCGAGACAACATCTTAGAACCCTTCATAAACCAACTTCACGAAGACGAGCTACAACAGAGATATTTCCAAAATGATGGTGCCACTTCTCACACGACTCCACAATCTATCGCTTATTTACGACAATTTTTTGGCGATCGTCTGACCAGTTTACGTTGTGTACCTGAATTCCCGCCAAGGTCACCAGATTTGACTATCCAGATTACTTCGTTTTTCCACATTTGAAAAACATAATTTTTAAGACACCAGTTCACACACTTCCTGAGTTGCAAAACCGAATAGTTGAAGAATGTGCTAATATCACACCCGAAATGCTCCGAAACACATTTGAAAACATGAAAAGGCGTGTAAATTTATGTTTGCATGAGAATGGTGGCCATTTTCAACATCTAATGTAATAAATTGAAAATAAACCCGTAGTTTAATAACTAAGTTTTATTTGACAAGCTGATTAGCTTACATAACCTATATAATTTCAACTACTGACGATGACTCAAACATGCAAGGTACGTTCAGAATTCCAAAGCTACCCTTTATCTAAATAATTTTTGTTTATATGGTATAAAAGAATCTAGATAGACAGAATAAAATAGTTTAATTGTTAAGAATGTTATGTATTGTAAATATGAAATTAATTTAGCTAGAACCATACAAATGTTAAGAAAGGATGGTATTGGTTAAGTTTGTGACTAAGGAGAATGAAAAATTTTCTAATTGGAGAAAAATATAAAGGAACCAAGGAGACGATAGTGAAGATAAATTTTATTCTCCTGGAAATTCTGACCAAAAGTTGTATCACACGCTACATACTTACTTAACCATTTTCGAGATATCAAGTTTTTAAAATATTTCTTTTACTGTAACTCTCTAAATTATTACATCAAAGAAGGGCCTGAAATGATTGATTACCATAACAACGTAGACTTATTTTGGGAAATATATTGGAAAAAACACTAAAACTTTTGTCTTAACGTCAACGTTTCCATACATAAAAGCGACCCTGTATATCTATTTTCCCATTAAGATCTTATCCAACATCAGAAACTTTATAAAAACCGCAATATTATTAATGCAGCTAAGCTGCCATCCTCAGTGTTAAGCTTTCTTGGCAATTGGGATCAGTCTCTGAAGATATTCTCTTCACCAAATTACACGAAGGAAAGTTGGCTAAATGTACACTCTCCACTAAATTGTGACAAGAAAGCTCAACACTCAAGATGTCATCTTAATTACCGAGGTACGCTTTTATTTGTGTTTTTTACAGGGCTTCTGTCCTTCGATTGGATCAGATCGCAGACTCCGTTCCTTGGATTTAATCAAGATCTTAGAAAATTCATCTATTAATTAATTCTATTTATTGAAAATGAAAAACTTTTCTTATGGGTTCATATAACCTTAACAAAAAAAAATAAACAAACATTAATGAAGTAATAATTACCAAGAACGGGAAGGAAAATTAAACAGAACTTTACTAACGTGTTCAATTGAAACGTTTTTACTAAACCTAAATACTTAGCTTAATACAGTAGTAAAGATAACAAATATGTCTACTGGAAAATTCACGGTGGTCCTAAAGGCACATACTTAAAATTAATTCGCAAATTATCCTATATAAACGCAATAACAAATAAGAATTCAATCAATTGAACTTCCCTTTTTATAAAAATCACGTGTCTTAAGAAATTCAGTTTATTTTACTTAAACAGAAATTAAATGTTAAAATTTACGTTCCAGTTTAAAAAGGAAATTTGGCATCTCCAACAAGCCTATAATCATCCAACTTTGTTAATTTAAAATTTTAATTTCTTGCTTAACACACAAAAAAGCCTAACTAGTTAAAACAAAAAAGTGCCAACAATTACAACGCACTGATTGTTCGCTTTTGTAATAAATGAGCCGTGAGAATATGCATTGCTCAAATCAAGCACAAAATTATGATTTAAATTTCTAACACCCAAGTTTTTGCTTTAATATGTTACGCTTTAAGATAAGATGATTAGTTTTCTGTCCTGGAACTAAAACTAATATGAAAAAATGTAATGCTCGCATATTAACAACAGACTGTAATAAATATTTAAATTACTTAACGCTTATGGAAACTAAATGAGTTAAATTTAGGTATGAATTTTTGCTTTTATTATTTTTTAAATTATATTACTTTTGATGATTTTTTTAAATATTTTATTTTTATTCGGCACGATTATTTTGGTCACTACTAAATAAGTATCGATCTTATATTACATAAAGGTCCTTTACCTATCGATATTCGATACCAGTTAATAATAAGCGTAAAAAATCGTAGAAAAAAGATAAACACCTTCACTTAATGATGATCGAATGTTTTTCATTTGTATTAACGTCGATTTTTTTACAAAGCGCCAGCAATTTATCAAGATAGTCTTTCGTAATCAGCGCCACGAGGAATAAATGTTAACAAATCGAGCATAAAAAAACTGCAAGTAATTAAAGCATCTGATGGTTGTCCGCATATTTTCTAATTATTATCAATCAAACGCCTAATTAGGCGTGAAAAATTGACCTTTTGTCCCGATCAGTTGAATATCATTTGTAAGTTTTTGTTTATTTTATTATCTTTTTATTCTCATACTGTAACGAAATGATAACAGTTTTAACGTCCATTATTTTTATTAACTCTTCTTGTAACGGTTCAAATATTAAAATAATGAAATCCATTAAGTAAAATTTATATCGCCCGTATTTTAAAATAAACGAGAACTAACAAACAGGAATTACGCAATAAAATGCGAATTTTTAGTATCCAGAAATATTTTAAAAGGAATTAAATTCGTTTCGGTTGCTTGTTAATTTTGTTGCTCCGTTGTTTTTACTTTCTTAAATAATACAGTCTTCCATTAATACTCATCAATCATAAACAATTTTTATGGAATGCGTTGTGGTTATTTCGTTACATTTCTTCTTTTAAAACTTTCTTTGATAGTAACACCATGTTAATCTTTAAAAAATACTAACGGTTTCAGTATGTGATTAAAGTAACTGTTATTTATTAAAGAATACTCGATGCTTATTGTTTTATGTTTTCTTTTTAGTTTTAATAAGATTATTTTGTAAGATTTAAGAAAGGGGCGGATAACAAAAGGGTTATCGATTTTTTTCTTAATTACAAAAGTTTAAACGAGAGAAGAAACCAAAAACCTTCATTAAATAAACATTACTAGCTAACATTTGGAAATTGGGGGATATTTCCAAACAATATGAACGACTTCCACAAGGGGCTTGATTTTATTATTGTTTTTCCCCAAAGAATTTACAATCTGCCTGTGATGAGAATAAGTAAATGTTATGGCGTTAAGTCAAAATATCATGCATGTGTTCGCCCATTGGCTGTAACTTTTGTACATACTAATGCCTAAATACCAGATTATTTATGACGCAGTAATTCCCAAATAACTACAGTGTAATTTTAAATGATTCAGGACAATTTGAATTTGGCGCCACAGTTTTTTGTGAATTTGGCTAAACTGGATCAATTTGGTAACTTTCACTGTTAAATAACAGGAACAACCAGTGTTGCCAACTATGGGGAAAAATCGTTAAATCTAGGGTATTTGAGTTAGGTTTTAGCGACAGAAATTCTATTTTTCGTATTAGCGACTTTTTTAGAGCCTTTTTGAATAATCTAGCGATATATTTAGAGTATTTCAAAATTAAAAATTATGAGCCATATTCATAAACAGTGTTTAAAGTTAGATGTTACTAATTGCTATAGCAACATATATTAATTATATTGGTTTAGTAGCTACTAAACCCCTACTAACTTTAAATACTGTTTATGAATATGGCCCTTAATTTTTCCAAATAAAAATTACACAAAACAGCGAAAACGCCACTGACCTTCATGGATATATTCGGGGAATTACCTACTCTGTAATTCGGTTTCAGCTTGCACATTGATCGTTGACATTTTGTTTTCCTAAACTTAAGATAACATTTCCTGGTAGAAATAGGCAGCTGAATGCGTACGTGATCCAAATATAAATATACAAACATTTTTTATCATCCACACTTCGTTTCCTTTCTGGATATTTATTTAGTCAATTAAGCATAATAAAAACGAAATTAGGAAACCGATTAAAAACAGAAACATTGCTGTCAATATTATATATTCGAAATTCACTAAAAACGAAAGGAAAATCATGTCATACTTCATACATACGAAATTCCAAATTCAGTTTAAAAAAATGGAACAAGGCTGTTTACAACGCCAATAAAATTGATCAACCTACACCAAGTAGGTACATCTTGAAGTCCCACTGCAGAACACGAGGACAAAGAGGAATAAGAAACACATTTTTTTCTAGGTAAGTTTTTTAGCGACATTTTATGTGAAAATTGCTACTTTTGAATATGTTGTTAGCAGTTTCAATCCACATAAGTTGGCAACACTGG
Organism: Melanotus villosus; assembly: GCA_963082815.1. Lineage (NCBI taxonomy): Eukaryota > Metazoa > Arthropoda > Insecta > Coleoptera > Elateridae > Melanotus > Melanotus villosus. The sequence continues at coordinate 30,358,637 of OY720424.1, forward strand.
GAACAACCGAACAATTCGCTAACTTTGTGGAAGGTGTTTCTTATTTTGTTTATTTTGTCTTTTAATACAATATTAAAATAATTAATGGCCAAAATTAGTTTTTCTAATTACATATTAACATAATACTAACCATCACTTAGTATTCCTTAAAATAATTCATGCACGCCTCTACACCAAACGCGAAGAAAACATGAGTGAAACACAGTTTGGATTCCGTAGTAGTCTGGGCACCAGAGAAGCACTGTTCACTGTCCAGGTTCTCATACAGCGATGCAGGATGCAGGGACATGAACTGCAACGTACATATGTGTTTTATTGATTATACCAAGACGTTCGATCGTTGCCTACCGATAAAATCCTAAGTGTACTCCAGTAGACAAATGTAGTAACCTATACTGGAAACAAAAAGCAAATATATAGAGGTCGACCACACGGAATCAGATACTGTGGAGATCGAACGAGGAGTACGACAGGGGTGTATCCTGTCACCACTATTGTTTAACCTGTACTCAGAAAGTATAATTAGAGAAGCACTGGAAGATTCTACCGAGGGCATTAAAGTAAATGGAGAGGTCATCAATAACTTCAGATATACAGATGACACTGTGCTAATTGCGGATAGTGCGGAAGGGCTCCAAGAAATCACAAACAGATTGCATGACATGAGCCAAGAGTACGGAATAGAACTTAAGATTGAAAAGAGAGAAAAGTATATGCTAATAAGCAAAGAATCAGTACAAAGAAACACGCTCTACTGCAACAACAAAACTATTGAGAGAGTGAACAGTTTCAACTATCTCGGCTGTAACATCAACGAAGAATGGGATCATTCCTGAGAAATTAAATGCAGAGTAGAAAAAGCTAGAGAAGTATTCACACAAATGAAATCACTTCTCTGTTGCCGTGATCTGAGTATGGCGCTTAAAAAGAGAATGCTGAAATACCACGTCTTCGCCACATTGCTGTATGGAGCGACATGGACGTTATCTGTGCAATGGAAAAGGAAATCAAAGCGTTTGAGATGTGGACGTACCGAAGAAGTCCTTAGGAGAATGAACTGTCAAGCCGAACTGGTGCAATGCATAAAAGAACGTAAATTGCAATATCTGGGCCATGTCATGAGAACTCCTAGAAAATACCGTTTGCTTCAACTGGTTTTGCAGGGCAAGGTAGAGGGACGAAGAGGTCCAGGCAGAAGAAGAATCCTCTGGCTGGCTAACTTACGCAAATGGTACGGACTAACATCCATCGAATTGTTCCGAGCTGCAGTCATTAAAACACGCATAGCTGTGATGATAGCCAACATCCGGAACGGATAAGGCCGAAGAAGAAGAAGAACCATCCCTATTCGAGATGCCACTCATAGAGCACGTCAAACGGATTCCATATTGTAAACATAACAGTGAATTTGTATGGCGCCAAATGCAAACACCGAGATCGTTTCTGGTAATTTTATTTGGGACAAACCGCAGCGCGCTGGCCATCTCAGTTGCTTTAAAAAACAAATTACAAGTCTTAGATTAAATCATAGACAATGACATTTTGCAAATCTTGACATTTGATTTTGTGTTCTGAATCTACCTAATGCGAAATATGTTTCTGAAATCATAACCTACTGGGATGTTGACAGTTTATAAACACCCGTTAGATACTTTATTGTTCCTACTTGTGATCTCTGCTTGTTATTTATAGTTACTGGTGGTAGACATGTTTCCCTTCGTAACGTAAACGTCACATACGCAGATTTCGATTCATTTGCTTGTATTCAACTTTTTTTTAACCAAAACTGTATTTTATTTAGATTGATTTGTAGCAGTTCAGATGCAGTAGCAGTATTATTGTGAGATGATATAATCACAGTGTCATCTGCGAACGTCGCTGTAATATTTATTTCCATTATTGGTAGATCGGATGTGTAATGCAGATACAAAGTTGTCCCTAAAACGCTTCCCTGTGGTGCACCAGATTTAACAGGATAAAGGGTCGTGTATTCGTCTTGGTATTTAACTAAGGATTGTCTATCGTTTACATTCGGCCCAAGCAATTGATATAGGTCATAAGGAAGCATTTTCTTTAATTTACATAGAAGTCTTTATATGCCAGACTTTGTCGAATGTTTCGATTATCTATGACAACTGTTAAACAATACTTCTTGTCTTCAAAATCTCTATTGATTTTTTTACTAGTGTATGAACCTGTTCCATTGTAGCATGGTGTTCCCTAAAACCAATCTGATTTTTTTTGTATGCCCTTTTAATTGCAAACTGTATAAATACATTCAGCAAATGGTGTGAGTACTGGACATGTAGAGGTATGCTCAGTAGCATACTTCTGTAACAAATAGGCTGCATGGCCTGTTTTGGCTTCTGGGAAACAAACTTTCAAACTACAATTAAACTACGCTTAAAAGTCTTAAAATCTGCTAGGCAGATCAGCGGGAACATGTCTTTGCAACTTCCTGTTGTTAGGGGGTTGATTCATAAGATTTGCCACTAAATTGTTTGTGTGTGCACTTAATCGATCACTATATTTGGTATTGTATCGGTGGATGTTTTCTTTGACTGTTGTCTTCTGGAGGTCTCTCAGGATAACCACGTTTGGCACGAACCAAGGAGCGTTCACAATTATGCGCTACACTTTCGATTGGAAGCGTTCTAATATTTCTATATTGGAAGTGGAAGCAGTGCCCCCAGAGTTGGATACCGTATGTCAATATTGGTTTGATTATCGATTTATACATATAACAGACGTTTGATTTCCAAGGTGAGTTTAGATTTACAACCGAGTATCCAGTACATTTTCGTAAGAGTGATTCCTAGTTGCTTCCCCTTTGCGAAAATGTGCTTGCGCCAGATAAGCCTTCTATCAAGATACAGTCCAAGATACTTGACTTCCCCCTCTTCTTGCGGGAGCTGATGATTGTTTAAATAGACTGGAGGGCATGTATCTCGTCGAGTGGTGAAGGTTAAGTGGACAGATTTTGATTCATTAACTTTTATTCGCCTTTGTTTTAACCATTGTTGAATTGCTGTTAGGTTAGCTTGTAGTTTCTGGGAAGCAACGGCAGGATCACTATCATAGGCCAAGACAGCAGTGTCGTCAGCAATGGTTACTAGTAGGATTTTTGTTGTAGTTGGCAGATCTGCAGTATACAACAGTTATAAGAAGGGTCCAAAAACACTACCTTGGGGTACTCCGGCTTTTATTGGGAGTAGTTGGGTGTACTCAGTTTCAATTTCTACCAGAAAGTGTCTATTGTCTAAATAGAATAAGAAAATAGTTCAAAGGAAGGAGGAGTCGTAACTTGCGGAGGAGTCCGATGTGCCAGACTTGGTCGGAGGCCTGTGTGATGCTGAGGAAAGCTGCTGAATAAAACCGCTTGTTTTCAAAAGCTTCATTAATTGTTTGTACAAGTCAATGGATCTGCTCTATTGTGGAGTGCATTCGTCGAAACTCGGACGGGTGGTTAAGTTCTAGTTCGTTATTCTCAAGAGTTGAAGAGAATCTTTTCAGTAATAGCTATTGAAAAACTTTGGACACAACAGGTAAGAAACTTATTGGTCGATAAAATTTTAATAAACTGATGATTTGGGATTAGTTTCCTTGCCTACATTGTTGCTTTAAGTCTTGACAATAACAATTTTTCGATGACCTTTGACAATATTGGTAACTGATAGGTCTATCTGTTCTGTATTATTACCCAGCTTTAGTATCATAACTATTTGTGCTACCTTCCACTGCAGCGGAAAGTGTCCAAGCCTCAATATTACAGTAAATAAAATGGTAATTAACCTCAACACTTTATCAGGTAGTTCTTTTAATATCCTGTCAGTTATCATACCGTAACCTGGGTTTTTTTACTATTGAGATTTTTCATGACTTTACGTACTTCCTTTGTTTTAAACGTTTTAAGCGGTGAATCGATTTGTATGAATTTAAGAATATCTTTTTCTTCTTCTTCGGTAAATTGTGATGGGAGGGGTTCGAATAACTTTTTGGTGTGTTCTGCAAATGTTCTGGGTTTTTCTTTGTTGCCTTTTTCCCAGTTACCATTTTCGAGTTTTATTGGTACTGCATGAGATTGTGGTTGATTTACTTTTCTCGTGGCCTTCCACAGTGAGTAGTCGGTTGCATCAGTGGGAGATAAGCCTTAAACTATGCTCGAATAGCCACATTCTTTCCTTCAGGTAATAGCTTTTTTAACTCTTTAGTAGCTGCATGCTTTGTTAAACTTAGCTTTATCGGGTGTAGATCTAGTTGTTTGCTATGTCTTCCTCAGTTTTTATTTTCTGTAATTTTAAAGTTTACGTCTCTCGGGCAGTTCTGTATAATTTCTGTTGTGTCATATTCAGGAGTAGCTGCCCAAGCTGCTTCTTGTAAATTTTTGTTGTCTACTGCCATCTCCAGTTCTTCTTTAGTTTTAAGAGATATATCGCAACTCGTTTTTTCATTTAGAAATCGGTTTTTCTATTATGAAGTGAAGGCATTTTCTGCTTCCTTATGACATAGGAGTCGAGGGTGACTATTACCGGCGAATGATCAGAGGATAAGTCCAAGCAAGATTCAACTTTTATATTATTCATAGCTATCTATGTCTTTCGTCATGCAGAAGTCGATAATATCCGATTTTTCAGTCTGCAGGCCAGTAAGTAGGTTCTTCTGTTGATGCAGCGTGATTATTGTTTTAATTGATTAGTTAAAAAATAATTCCTCAATAATACAATATAATTAAATATCTGTGTTAAGCTTGACTGCTGATTCGATTCGAATCTTACAATAAATACTGGAATTGTAAAAATAGTGAAAAAGCTCGATTTTGAATTCGAATTTTCATTCTTCAGTTTGGCCGGTTTTTCAAAACTAGAAAACAGAGTCCTGAAGTAGGTTTTTAGTACTTCTACTCAAAACGCCACAACCAAAATTTCATTTAGGGGTTATTCTTGAAAGCAAATATGAATTCTTAGGTAAAGTTTATAGAAATTTCCAAATAGATTTTCAGTTTTTACAATATACAGCGTGTCCCAGGATAGATGTTACAATAGGTGTGATGGACAAAAAATTTTTGAATGTTATTTTAAGATTGTGGAATTAAGCCCTGCTTGGTTTGAAGAGAATTTTAAGAATATTTTCAGTTTTTGAAAAACAAGTCGGCCTTGACATTGAAGCGAAAACTATTTTCTTTTCAAGTAAAGTACCCTTTTTGTTCATGATACGGCAAAATTTTACTAAGAAAAGTTGTTCATAATAAGAAATTATGGCCCTATGCAAAATATCAGGAAGATTAGTCAACGATAGTTTTTTCATGGCCTCCTGGCAGTTATGTGGAATAAATAATTTATTGTAGATCAGTGTTATTATTATGTTTCGTAAGTTAAATTTCTTGTAAATGCTATTTGTTTCGTTCAATGTTCTACAAAGACAATTTTGAATAAATACAATTTATTTTGTTTAATCTAAAATGTGACGGTTTAATCAAAGTAGGTAGATCTCCCTGAAATTTTGCATAGGGCCATAATTTCTTATTATGATCAACTTTTCTTAGTAAAATCTTGCCGTATCATGAACAAAAAGGGTACTTTACCTGAAAAGAAAATAGTTTTCGCTTCAATGTCAAGGCCGACTTGTTTTTCAAAAACTGAAAATATTCTTAAAATTCTCTTCAAACCAAGCAGGGCTTAATTCCACAATCTTAAAATAAAATTCAAAAATTTTTTGTCCATCACACCTATTGTAACATCTATCCTGGGATACGCTGTATAAATGTACTAAATAACAATCTCAGAACCGTAGATGTAAAGGTGAAAGCCATTATTTGAATTTAGTCTGAATTAAAAGATTCGGCATAGAATCTGGGAGAATGAATATTGCAAACTATTCGGTTCATTTATTTTCTGGAAACTTGTTTGTATTGTCTTTAAAGTCTTTATTATTATTATTATTATTATTATTTTTAATTTTTTAAAAATAAAGAAAAATAATTGAATGGCAATCGCGGTTATATTAGAAATATCAGAATTTCTAATTTTTAATTGAGGGTTTGCCAGCATTAGGAAATTTTCTTTTGAGTTCCTATTGAACTGTAAATTTACAAATTTTAAATGGACGACACTCTAAACTAAAGCGTATTCGTTTATTCCCATGCAACGTCAGAACTTTATTTTTATGCTGAAGATTCATCAGTTACAACTTATAAATATTCAGTAGTATCTTTCGTTAAAGGAATTTACACGTTAAAAATCGTACGTTTCATGTATACAAATTATTTCCTAAAATTATTGCGGGCCTTTACTATTTCAAATATTTCGAAGGAGTTTTTATGAACTTAGCGTGTGAAGGTGTGAAGCAAGCCAATGGAAACAATAATATTTTAACCCAATTCTCACTTTTTGTTTTTAATCGAAAAGCAGTACAAATTTCTTTCTGTGAAGTTATTTTGATTCTTAAAAAATAACAACAAGAACTTCAATTTTTTTTTAATTTACAGTAAAAACCCCAAAGCCAACTTTTAGTTTTGTAAATAAAAACTGGTTTCTGTGTTTGGTTATTTGAGTCGAAAAAATTTTGGTTCAATTATGTAATTTGACACTCGTCAAAAATTTAAAACAGTATCTAATTTTAAATCCACGCACCAGAAGCATTTTCAGACGCCAAGAAGTAACAGTAATGAGTTTATTAGCCGTGAGGAGTGAAGTATTTTCGCCGCAGGTTCATGAAAGTGAGTTGACCTCACGCGTATGTTTATAATTAATTCACATACCAATTTACACGTCATCGATAATGAAAAAAATGATCTTAAATATTTTGCCCAAATTTGAACCTGAATCTATTTATCGATGGTGCCGATAGTTGATTAAGTATGGAATTCTTTCATTTATTTTTGCTATTTGGTGTAGTTTATGATTATTCAACTTCACTACTACAGCTCTCAGAATAACGTGATTAATGGATATAAACTGACCTACCGAGGTCGTTAGGAACGAGATTCTTCACTTCGTCTCTTTCTTATTGGTGTCTTTTAAAAATTTTCATCGCGTGGGGAAGTACAAATTGGAAGTTTATTGATATCGTTAGGATTAGTTCTTGTTATTGGTGTAAACTTTGGAAAATACGTTTTAAAAAAGCACGCTTTCCAACTCTTACAAAACCTACCAAAGTAATAAGAAAATGTGTTAAAAAATCTAAGGTTTAAAAAATCCCCTGGCTCGATATAATTCACTCTTTCGGAATATGGTAGCATCAAAAAATCACACGAAATGAAAACTGGATTATTTTTAAATTATATTTTGTTTTCATACCAGTGTACATTGTACAATTTTTTTTCTGTTTAGTATTTCAGGAGCACGCTTTCTTGTTAATGCTAATACGAATACAAAAGCAGATTGAAAAAGTATGTTGAATAACTCACATTAAAAAGAAAATGCAGACTAGGCTTTATTATTATTATAAAAATCTCTTTTTATTTTTTATTAATTCCAAACAAATATTAAAATTAAGGCAATTTGAATTCAATTGCACAAAACCTTTCATGGTTTGTAAAATGTTGATACAAAAAAATTCTAGAAATAAGTATTTTTAATTTTGTTCGCATATATAATTATACAGAGTGTGTCAAAAGTAACTAATATTGCCTGTAACGTTTTAATTTGAAGAGTTGCAAGAAAAAGTTGCACACGAAAGTTTTTGGGCTAATTGCAGCGCATATAATGACGTTTTTATTTTATTAGTATCTTTTTTTGTTTGGTTGCTATGGCAACCAACTTTGTTTATTTAAATGGTAACCATGTTTTCTTGACATATTTAAAAAGTATAGGTTTTTTTATATTCACCTGTGCTATTACATCGTACGTTGAATACTACGAAATGCCACATTACAAAAAAATGTGAACTGATTTGCAGTAATATTAATCATGCAATTACTCAAATGATATCAAGTATTTAAATATCAACTTTGATTAGATACATTTTGAAAATTTGACAACTAAAGAAACAAATGCTATGAAAATAAAGTATTATTCATTTTTTTGAGGTGTTTGGCAGAGTTTGTTTGTTTTTGGTTTTTTTTGTTTTTTTTTTCTTTTCTTCCTTAAGTTCGATGTAATAGCACGGGTGAATAGAAAGAAACCTATACTTTTTAAATATGTTAAGAAAACATATGGTTACCATTTAAATAAACAAAGTTGGTTGCCATAGCAACCAAACAAAAAACGATACTAACAAAATAAAAACGTCATTGTATGCGCTGCAATTAGCCCAAAAACTTTCGTATTCAACTTTTTCTTGCAACTCTTCAAATTAAAAAGTTACAGACAATATTAGTTACTTTTGACACACTCTGTATGACCTAGTTTATTAATATTAGGTGTAATTACTTACCTATAGTTTGAAGAATTACATGTCTTCAGCTGTTATTCAGAAACCGACCCTTAGCCTTCATTGAGTAATCATTGAGTGATTATCATCCGGGCACGCTCATAGAATAATATATCATTAGCATTCCTGACTCTGAATTTTCTTCTAAATCTGAGATAATGTTTGAAGTCATGTTCGAACTTTATTTGGGAAGCACCTTGTTCATTCTTCCTCCATATCTGTTTTCTTTCCATCTCCCGCTATTTTCTTCCTTTCTATGTCTCTTTATTCGCATTACACTGCTTCTTTGATATCCAGGAAACGTTCGATTATATAAACCTAGCGACCATAGAGGAAGCATTAGTAAGAAAAGACGTATTGACATCTATAATATGTAGAGCCTGTCAGAGCCCTCCTCGGCAGAATGTATCACTACTCTTCGTCATTCTACTTTGATAACTTTGTTAATTGTGGTTGTTATTATTTATGCATTGTTATTATATTCATAATAATATACAGAAAATCTAGTGTAACGGATTTAGAAAAATTATTAATCAATTTGAAAACGTCAAATGTTATTAACGTTTTAAACTATCTAATAGATGTCGCCACAGGGAGGACCAATGTACAGTGACTTTAAAAGTCACTATAGACCAATGGCCTACTTTCTTAAAACCTGTTTTTAGCTGAATTGGGAAGGCCATATACAGTGCAATTTTTGTTACTACGAACATAGCGGACGATATGACCAATGAAATGCGAACATAGGCAAATTAAGGCCAATTTATGTATACCCAAAAAAAATTATACCGAGCAATTTAAAAAAATTGTCGGTGACTTCACAACAAACACATGAAGGTGTTTAAAAAAGAATTTTTTTCGCCAAGTTGTAGCTAAAAGTGTCCCGTTAAATAATATATATGGTTTGTTGAAGGTTAAATCACAATTGAAGTGGCTATAGTCTTGGGCCCTTTCTGTAGAACAGACTGTATACCACGGTTATAAAACCACGTAAACTGTACGCGACATTGGTATGATAGAATAAATGTAAATTGGCGTATGTAAAGAAAAATCTGGGACACATACAACGATTCGCTAGCTTAAGTATAAGAGAACAACTCCAACTAAGGCAATAGAAGTACTGCTAGGTATGCCAGCCTTACATCAAGAGGCAGAGAGGATTGCAATTGATTAAATAGGACAAGAGAATGGAAAGGAAGAATAAACGAGTAAAGGCTGCAAACTAACGTGCAGGCCATAAACATGCACAAGGGCATAATAAAGGAGGAGTATAATTTTAAACTTTAGAGTTATAATACCGATGAGAAGAGAAGACGTAAAAATGACTCTGTGTTGTTATACTGATGGGCCAAAGACAGAATTGAATGCAACAGCGGCGGAAATTTATATACAAACAACAGAGATTAGTGTATCAACCTCAGTGGACAATAATATTACTGTATTTTAAGCTGTAGTGATATCAATTGCACAGACTGTGCAAGACTAGAGCAAATACGAGAAACGGGTTAGAAAGTCCACATATTCTCAAACAGTCAGGCGGCGCTGAGAGCACTAGTATCACAAGGTAAACGCGGCGTTAATAAAATAATGTAAACAGACATTGTGTGATCTTGGGGAAGAAACAGATTGCGGCTGGCATGGGTGCTGGGACACAGTGCAGGAGGGCAACGAAAAGGCCGAAAAATTGACCAAAGTAGGTGCAAACTTCGCACTTACAGGACCGGAACTAGCGGTTGGGATCTACGACCAAGTAAACAAGATCACACTAAAGGAAAAAGTGATGGCGAGTATAAGAAGATTGGAAATATACAGGAGATAACTGCAGACAAGCAAAAGAAATGATTAAAAGACCGGATTTAAGCAACTCAATTTTTCTTACAGAAGTTTCTAGGCAATCTATTAGAATAATAATAGGAATTTTGACAGATCATTGTATGTGTATTGAAAAGACAGTTGGATAAAATAGGAGGAGACCACGATGGGGGAAGCGATATGGATCCGTAAGGCCTTGATCGCTGGAAGGTCGTACTCGTACCCCCGGGATCTATCTATATCTCTTTATTTATTTCTTCTTTTTCCTATCCGTTTATGTCTTAAATTGTAATGTTGCTCGCTTATTTTCAGTAATTGGCAGAATCAACTTCCAGTTTCTTAAACTTTATTTCTTTCCTTTTTCTAACCAACGCCGGCTTGTTACCTTTGTTTCCCTGTATATTTTATTCCTCTCTAACTTTGATATCGATACTTTGTTCAGGTTTACAACATTTCTCATTTGTATTAGTCATTACTCATTGCATATGTATCTTCTCTGGACATGCTCTACCAACAGCTATCTACTTTTCTTATCATATTCCTTATTCTGTCGTTTCGTACCTATCACGTTGTCATTTAAAGTATTTCCCGATTCAAAGATTATACCATAATAAACATAAACATTTCTTTTATGTATGTACAACCTTAGTTTTATGTCGTCGCTAATATCTCTTTTGCTGTAACGTACTGGGAGAGTAATAGATCTTACTTGCTGTTTGTTTTATTCCATCTTTTTTTATCTTAAGATATCAGTGGTGTTTATTGAAACCCCTACATATTCATAGGTAGTAACCCAACGCTATTGCCATAAGTACGTTGATAAGTATTTCTCTTAATTTATTATCTCTGCGACTTGGTTGCCGATTAAGAAACAAATACCTATTTTGAAAAAAAAGCAGTGGCGTACTATTTTTTGCATCAGAACTATTAATTTTTTTGCAGTCACGCACGCCACTGCTGGAATTGTCAAAACTAGTTGGATCGAAAAAGAGTCTCTTCCTGCCAGTATAGTGCATACCAAAGCTCAATTTAATATCTTAAATCGTTTTCGAGATATTTAAAAAAAGAACTTATTTCTTGGACACCCTGTATCTCGAAAAGGAAGTACTTTCGGACCCTTATTTATTGGAACTTTTTTCTTATTTTGACTTCAATAACACGCCCTTAAGCTATGGACCTCGAGTCATGGGACACCCTGTATTTGTTTGAAAATCAGATGCGTCAATCCAATACGACACGCGACTTCCCCCGCCTGTAGCTCGCAAGATATTGATATTACGTAAAAATGTGTATAAACCTTTTCAATAGATAATTTTATTATATTTAATTTTGATATTTACATTATTTGTCGCAGGATCATCCAGAACCGAGATATTGGCAAAAAAAGACGATTTTTTGGCGATATTTCGGCAAATTTGGGGGTGTTCCGGGGGTTGCTTGAGGGGAATAAGTGAGTATGTCTAAAAGAGGCCTACAGTCAACCGATTCCAATAGTTAAATCTTTTTCCCGATTTAAAACGTTAATCTCCCTGACGCCTGGCCTACTGATGAAAATACACGTCTTTCTTTATATTTCTCCTTTTGTCTATAATACATTTATATTCTTATACAAATCTTCTATAAACGTTCCGAAATAGTTAACATATTCCCATTATACATCCTTTTTCCTCCTCTTTTCTATGCCTTACCATTTTGGAATTATTGAATCATTTCATTCTTCCTTCCTTAGCATTATGATTTATTTTACTGCTTCTTTTATTTCTTTAGTTTAAGTTTAAACTCATTCGTTGTCTTCCTCATCTCTTATCGCTCCTTCCTCACGAATTCTTACGCTGTTTTTTGTAGGAACATTTCCTAAGTTTGGGGGAGCCTTTCTTTAGCTGATATGGACTTCTCTAAACTTTTCTATAATAATTACAGTTTTTCCTATATTTTCTCCTTGGGTTTATTGTTTTCCGAACATGTCTGTTATTATCTGCCTTGTAATTTCCTTTGTTCTTTCGAAACCTTCAACTTTTATGTTTTAGTCTCTTTATTTACGGTCTTCTTAACTCTCTCTTTTGAATGGTCTATCATTTGTTTCATTCTGTTTTGCTCTAAATCTTTTGCAATTCTTCTTCTTTTCTTATACTACCCTATCTTATCTTTTCTTTCGACCACTAAGTTCGTTTATTTTCTTTCTGATTACAATTTCCTATGTATTTCTTTTGGTTTTTCTATTAATGTTGCTTCTACCCTTCGCTCATGTCAACATTATTTAGTATAGAATTTATAAGAATTTTATTAGAGTTGGTTAAGTATTAAAAGTTTTAATTTCGCATTTTCTACAACTGGTCGTCGTTTTTAGTTACACTTTCAATAGTCATTGTCATTAACAATATTTCTATTTGCAGTTATTTCCTATTTTTTTAATCTAGTTTTTTACTTTGAAATACAATAGCTTATAACGCTCATTTATTTTGTAAATGACAACAATAAAGCGTTTTCTCATTCTTACGATTATTACAGTTCACCAACTGTAAAACTTTCGTATATTATATCAGACTATTAATAAGAAACCATCTAAAAGAGGCAGTTTTCATTTGTAATTTTAATCTGTTTCTTATTAACAAGGTTAACAAAGCCCAATTAGTTCGTATATAAGCGAAGAATGGGCGTATAATTCGTGTAATATAACAAAAAGCGAAACATACTTTAACGGATGATAACTACGAATGCGTTTTGAAAAGCAAGTTTAATAAGCCGTCAGCGAGTTAATACGGTTATAAACAAACGACTTAATATCGTATTACTTTTATAGATTTTGATTTGCGGAGATAATATCGTTCTGTTTTTGATGTGCACGATCTACTTACGCTCTAAGTACCTTATTTTCTGCGTTTCTAAAAGTGAACGTTGCTTTAAGCTACTGAGTAGCTTTTAAAGTTTAATGACTGATCAACGGGTGATATTAAAGGCAATAAAAAAGCAAAAAAAATATTTTTTAAAGTTCAGCCCTTTCATGTGTGTTTCTAAGTTTGTGAACCGGAAAGTAGAACTGTTGGTGTCATTTATGTCCTTGTTATTTTAATAGTATGTATAGTGTATACCTAATCGTACGAGATGAAAGGTGTTGCAAAACTAAGATTTATATCAAACAGAGTTTCAGTTTCAGTGATCATTATTTTCTCTATGATTTAAGGTCTTAAATATAACAAGGTAATAACCATCATGTGATTTTAACTTAAATATTCATAGTGTAATTCATTCACACTATTTTTACACCACAGTAAAGCACGTTTGAAAAACATTATTATTGCTGTAAATTAGATTTTTTATGGTATATTGGTATAAAGCATATTTTTTTAAATTTTTATGTACGTGTTTGGTTTTACTAGTTTGACATTCTTAAGTATGTGAAAATTGAAGAATATTATTAACGGGCGATATTTGGTGTCGTCTACATCTCTACATAACCTAAAATCGAACGAATGACACAGTTATAGGAATTATACGATAGCAAATTTCCATTAACAACATAATAAACACAAATGGTTGCTAACTATTGTCCATATAAGTAGTGAATGGCGTATAAATCAACATAATTAAGAATAATCGATAAAATAAAATGTTTTAAATAAGGCATTTCAAGCAATGTTTAAGCATTGCATATTACTTACGTACCAACATTGCAGTTCACTTTAGTCTTCACTGCCCTATGGAGAACTACTGCAATTCTTTGTTTTTGATAACGCTGTTCTGCTCCTGCTGTAACTATTATTGCATTTTGTTTTTTTTTCATAGTTACTCGGTTTCATTTTTCTCAGAATTTTATTTGGGCATTTTTTCCTGCCCTTTCTACATGTTCTGCGTATTTGAATTTCACTTGGCTTTAGTTGCTTGTTCATGTAACTCGTAAGTCCACCTTTTCACCTTTTTTCGTCGTCTTGTCTCTACATGTGACTAATGCAGATATCTTCTTATTATTTTTTCCATTGCTAAATTTCTTTATTGTGAGATTTTAGCTTACCTTTGATTTAACATTAGTTTCTTCTATCAGCGGCTGGTTCTTTTTAAATGGTTGTAAACAAGTCTTCGAAAATAAAATGTAAAAAGGAAATTTTGCAATCTCTGTTCTAATAAAGATATCGGCCGGTATTCTTATAATTATCTTGTTTAAGTTTAAAGTCATAGTTAACCCTCCGCCGCTCGCGCTAAATTTTGAGACATTTGTGCTCGCGCACGGACTGCTACTCCGTGATGCTTAATTAGTCTGATTGTTTAAATTTTAGTTGAAAGTTTGACACAACTGGTCATAGTTTGTTGTATTTATTTGTAAACTTACATTCAAGACGTGTTAAATTTGTTTTTGATGGCCTTTAAGGCAGAAAAATGAAATTATGTAAGTATACATTATTTGTTACATATAAAAATAACTGCCATAAAGTACGCCATACTTATATTATTATATATTTTTTAACTATTACAGTGGTTAATTAAAGTGCAAAAACAGTAGTATTTTCTTAAGTTCAGATTAATAATTAGTCAATTAAAACTTTTCCGATTCTGTTGTTCTCACTGATTTCAAAACAGTCCCTGCGCATTATAACAGAATGTTCTAAACATAAATATCTTGCCCATGATTTCCAAAGTATTTTGTGCCCCCATTTTTCTTCCAATTACATTTAGAACAACGCCCTTTTCCACCGGAATTAGGATATACAGGAGTTGTTTACTGCACAAAAAGTAAAACGCAAGTGCTCGCACACGGAGTAGCAGTCCGGGATCTTAAATATTCTGGTTATTGTCTACCATAGACAATAGATTTTGCCACCTGATGCTAAATGACATCCCACCGAAAGGTACATAAAGGGTCATTGTTCTTAAACCAATAGTTACAGAAATAAACAAAAATTCTGCAGCGCCCGGACTGTGAGTCCGTGCGCGAGCGGCGGAGGGTTTCGCCATGGCAATAAGTATTTATGTTTTAATCATATAACATTATACAGGGTGTTAAAAAAAAGTGTTCGGAAATTTTAAGGGCGTATAGTATAGACCAAAATAAGTGAAAAAAGCCTAATAAACATGGGTCCGCAAACTAACCGTTTCAAAGATATGAGCTAAAACAGAACAGAACAAAACAAACCAAGTTACTACGCATACAATCAAGTTTGCTGTGATTAACAGTAAAAACAAATCGCCGATACTTTGGCGCCTTTGGACTTTTTGCTTGGGGATATTTAAAGAGTTTAGTTTATTCTACTCCAATTAATAATGTAGCCCACTTACAAGAGCGAATAGAACATGCCTGTGAGATAATTCGAGTAAAACCGGGAATTTTTGAAAAGGTGCGAAACTCGTTTATAAGAAGATGTGAATCATGTGTTGAGATGGAAGGGGGACATGTAGAACACCTATTGTAAAATAGCTTAAATAAAAACGTAAATTTGATACCACACACTTTCTTATTTTCTTAGATAGTACATTTCTGGAAATAGTTCATATCTTTGAAACGGTTAGTTTGCGGACCCATGTTTATTAGACTTTTTTCACTTATTTTGGTCTATACTATACGCCCTTAAAATTTCCGAACACTTTTTTTTAACACCCTGTATAAATCTATATCTTTTTATGTTTATTTTACACTTCCACAACTTTAGTTAGAGACAACTTTGAATAGGAAGTGAGAATACAGACCATAGTGTTTAACCTGAATTTTAATTACAAGTAAAACATATTTAAAATTATAAATTGTGATTATAGGTATTCAATAAAAGCCCAACTTCTGTTTCTGAAATAGCTCGTAACTCGTTAAATGCAGATGAAATTTTGTAACTGATCTATTTCTTTACTCAAATATTTTGTTTGGTAATGATTACACAAAAGTATGAATAAGAAAAGTTTCAACTAATTTTATTAATTTTACAACATCGGTTATTAAAGTCTTCCTAGCTGTACCAGCTGATTCAAATTCGAAGTCTAACATGTGGCTCTCGCTTATTGTAAGAAATAAAGGGTAGGTTTAGATATGACATTTTGCAGAATTTGTGGCGTAAATAAACTTTATATGCTGGCGTATCATAATGACAACTTTATGTCATTGTATTTGAGTGACGTAAGGCAGTTTATTATAGTTCAAGGACCATAATGAATCCATTATAGTCCTTGGACCATAATGAATCCATTATGGTACTCAATTCAAAAAGTAGATACTAGTTACACGACATTTTCTGCAATTTCCTTCAAATTCGAAGGTAAACTTTCATCAAAATCACCCATTTTCTTAAATTTTACTACAAATTCAATTTGCAAATTGTGAAATTGCAAATTAATTTTAACAACGCTTTCTACTTGACAGCAGTGATTGACAGCAAATAAAGCGCGGCTTGCTTACTATTTTTTATAATAATAACTGCATGCACCTGTCGTTTCAAAAATACTATTTTAAATCTTTAAAAAAATATATATTGATGCCGGCATATAAAATTTTGTATGTAATTCGGATCATAAACGATCATTATGGTACACGCCGTGTTATCGGGCGAGGCCTTAGCCGAGCCCGATAATATTCACGGCTAGTACCATAATGATCGTCATTATGATCCTTATTACATAAATAACTATTACCTAACTACGGTACGGAAAAATTCAAATTTCGTATCATGTTTCTGACACATTTATTTGAAATAATATCAAAAAACTATAAAGACTTCTTAAACTGTAACAGGTAATGTAGACACAATTTTAAAAAAAAATTAATCTGTCTTCTAGCATCAGAAGGTTTTGTATTGCATATTTAATTTTTTCTTGGTCGAATTAAATCTTATTTTCTGATTTCAGTGATGTATGTACAATATGCCTAGGTTTTTTCTGTTAACTAGCATAGAATGTTGGAAAAAAAATTTAATTCTCAAAATGGCCTTGTTTATACATAAGATGTTCTCTTTCCGCTGAGCTTAGTAAAGTAATACGTAATTTATTGATAAAAAACATTTATTTATAATTGTTCAAAGTATTCCCTTCCACATTCAATGCATTTTTGCATCCGCGAAAACCATAAAAAAACTCAATCGTTCGAGCAGTCGTGTGTGGCCGAGCATTATCCAACGGGAACAAAGCTTACGTACCTTCAAATGTTTGTGTAAAATGGTGTTAATTGCTTTCACACAAATTTTTCGAGTTGTTTGAATACTCCTTACAGTAACATGCCGGTCCTCTTCAATCATGTTCCGAACAAGACCAATATTCTTTTCGGTAACGGCTGTTTTTGGCTTAGGAGCTCGAAAACTGTCATTTAAGGAAAGTCGGTCACGTTGAAATTCATTGTACCACCGCTTTATGGTAGCTAAAGAACATGACTTGTCACCAAATACTCCATTGATTTACTGAAAACATTGTTTACGGCTTAAGCCACGTTTGAAATTGTAAAAAATCACAGCTCGATAATGTTCTCTGTTTAATTCCATGATTTCTTGCGAAAAGAGATTTTAAAATATTCAAGTATATTTGTCAGCCGTCACTGTCATTAAACTTGTAAAGACCTAGCTTCCACTGGCAAACAAAATTTGTTGCAAATTTTAATGGCTCAGCGGAAAGAGAAGAGGCCTCGTAATTGTCTCAAGTTTTGATAACTGCTTAGTCTAAAAGAAAATTACGTATTTTAAAATTGTTTCTGTACTGAAGAATAATTCAATATGGAAGCGTTTTTGTAGTATAGGATAATTTTTCGTGAATATGTGCAGGGAGGGCATCTTTCACAAAAATTCAAGCACTAAAATGTATGTCTAATAAATATTAAACGAAGTTAAAAGTCGATTTCGTTGGTGTCGTGGCTAACATTTCCTTTTTCGAGTACAGCGTAAAATAATAGGTTCTGCGTCAATGCGATGTTTAACACAATAAAATGCTTTTTAGGAATGGAAGTCCCATGGGCTTAGTGAAATTCTAGTGCTAAATGGTCTTAGCAGTCGCACACGTTGAGAACCTTGGCACCTTTGAGTATATAAGCAAAGCTTGGCACACGCCAGCCTAGATATTAACTGATAAACAAGGAAACAAGCATTTTTAGAATTATTGTTGTAAGAGTCATAACTTAATAACAATCTAAATTTTACCACGCTGTTTGTGAAACATTTTTATCGAACAGAATACTTTTACGTATTTTTTTATAAATTATAATGATCTTAGATAGATCTGAAGCAATAAAAAAACAACAGTTAAATGGGCCTACCTTAAAATTTATTTAATATTTATTAGGTTCAACTTCTAGTGTTTGAAACGTGAAATGTGAAACGGACCCTTCAGATACTTAAGAAAAATATTGCCATACTACAAATATACCATCATATTGGATTATTTTTCAAAGGAAAAACAAATTTTAAAAGGTTTAATTATTTTTACACTTTCAACGTCATTTATTTTGAAAAATACAAATTTAAAATAATTAAAACCAAATACGTTTAAGGTTTTCCTTCGTGCAAAAAATTTTAAGTGTGACTCAGGTATATCATGCTGTTTTTGGCCCTTAGCGTATTACAGTACGGCGCTTTACGGCTCATGCTGTAATCTTCATGCTACAGGCCAGAAACGGCTTATTTATGCCGTTGATAGGTACATAAATATATATTTCAGAATAAAGAGTTACCAATAATTTACACAGTTATAATCAAGGCTTTCTTGATGATAAAAAAATATGACTATGGAAAGGTCCAACATGACACCCATAAGAAATAAAAAACCTGATAGACTGACGATATATTGTTTTAAAATTGTGATTACATAACTAGTTAAAGTTTAAAAGGTAGTCTTAAGAAAGTGTTTATGGTATTTTGATATTTCAAATAAATGCGTATGAAACAGTTAACGAAATTTGATATTTTCCGGCTTTCTTTTCAGTAAACCATAAACGGTTGCACTTAGGTAAAGTTTATCTGCGGCACTATATTAAGCACCAAATTCTGTAAAAATGCCAAATTTAAACCTACCCTCTATCTCTAACAATAAGGTGGACCTCGAATTTGGATTGACCTTTATAACACGCTAAATTCATTATGCCATCAAAATACCTACTAGTTAATTTTCAATAGTAAAAGAATCCTACTATTAACTTTTAAGATTTAACTCAAGATTCATAAAATTTTTCTTTTTAGAACTGTAGAATTTCGGGCGCACTGTAATTTGCATTTTTTGCTTATACCAGAGCCAAACTAATACTTGTTTCTTGTTTACTAGAGATCAACCTTTAAAGAAAATCAAGATATAAATACTAGCACAAGCTAGGATTATATGTTAACCTATACCTACTAGCCATTTTTAAATAATAATTTTATTCAAGTAATTCTCTGGTCTCTCAAAATTTACTAAAACGATTTAATATCTCCACCTTTACACATTTTTAAATTGTACTTTTATTGTTAAACCAATTATTTTTAATAAAACGGTTTTACTTTTTTTTAATCTGTTTCATATATCTTACAGTAATTTTCTTTTGGTTTTCCTCTTTTGTCAATTGTATTTCACTATTTCTCAAAACTATTTCATATTTACGTCACTTTGACAGTAATATGTCAAATGAAATTCACTATTTATGAAAACTCTTTCACGTTATTGCAAATGATTTTCTTCCTTTTTTAAAATTTAATAATAATAATGTGATTTGACAAATAAGGAAACGTTTCTGCCAAAAAAGGGAATTGTTTGACAAACACAGCACTCTGTTTAATAGAGATAGAAAATAGTTTTGAGAAATAGTGAAATACAATATGAAGGCATGAGAATGAAAAGTGGATAAAAACCATTTTTGGCAATTTTTGGTTTTGATCAGTTTTCGACTCTCCTGACAGAGCCGCATCGTTTAATGTGAAAGATGGACAAATTCGCTTATGTTACTGATTAACAGAGAGCGTTTTGTTATATCCAAAGTTGAACACAACTAACAAATGAGAATGACAAGTGGTTAAATCCGGATATGTCCAATTATCATTCTAAACGTTTTGATGTGTCTAAAAAAGAAATAATTCATTATTTTGTTAATGTTGTGCCTTGTGTAGTAATACTATAAATAATCAAAGTGACAGTGAATCATATGTTGATGATATGGACGCTGATCCGACTTACAAAGAGGTTGAAGCAAATGAGCTTGTTATTCAAAAGAGGAAGAAGAATCCTAATAGGTGGCTTCAAAATCTTAGAAAATCTAAACGAAATTCGGGCGAATATTGTACATCTAAGTCTGGAAAAGTAATACCAGCTCGTCAATATAGTGAGTGTGGGTGTAAAAAGAAGTTTAGTACAATAAACTTCAGTGGTCAGGCTAAACAAAAACTTTTAAACAATTTCAATTCACTGGCAAATAAAAATATCCAAGATACTTATTTACACGGGTTAATAGCTGTTCACCCTGTGGCGAGGTAAACGATGCATAGAGTAATGTATATCTAAATTTTGCAAATTAATATTATATTCTTTCAGACGTCGGATAGATCTTATGATATTATTTATTTTACTTTTACTCCAACCATAAAGTGATAAGTGATCTGAATCTGCATCTGGTCCTCTGTAACTTCTTACATTCGTGATGCATCTTTCTCCCTTATTTTCAATTAGCGCATGATCTATTTGGTTTGTGTAACTTTGGTCTGGTGAGATCCATGTTCCTTTCTAATTGTCTTTATGCTCAAAACATGTACTCTTTATCTTCATATTTCTTCTTCTTGCAAAATCAATTAAAATTTTGCCATTTTCATTGTTCCTTGAATGTTTACTGTACTTTCCTATTGTAGGTCTATAAATTTCTTCTTTTCCTATTTGTGCATTAAAATCGCCTAATACTATTTTCAGGTCATACCTTGGTACACTTTCATATTTCATTTCTAATCTATCATATCTTCTTTTATATCCAGCTGTGTGTCTTCCGTTGGCGAGTGATCGTTTATACTCGTAATCGTTATTTTCTGGTATCTTCCCTTAGTCTTAAAGTGGAAATCCTTTCCGATACTGGCTTAAAATTTATTATTGTCTGTTTTAACCTTTTGCTTATCAGAAATCCTGTCCCTAATCGTCTATTTTCACCTCCATTGTTTAAGAAAGTGTAGTTATCTATTTCCATTACTTCGTTTCTTTTCTACTTGGTTTCCTGTAATGCTATGATGTCCAATCCATATTTTGAAATTTCTCTTATCAATTTTGTTAGTGCGCCTTCTGATTTGCCGTCTCCGTCTTATTTGTTTCCCGTCCTACCTTGTGCGTTTTTAGTTATATTTTTCCCTTCAAATTGTATTATTCTTTCCTTGCGGAAATATACCTTATCCGTTTAGTTGTGCGCCAGACCGACTATATCGGGTGTCAATGAAACCTAGGGCACCCCTATTTTTCAAATTATATTTTACGATATCAAAATGAAATTTGGTATATGTAATATATTCTTTAAATGGCATTTTTTGACATAGAACACAAGCTTCTGTCACTTCCGGTTTCGCCATAATTAACATAAACTTTGTTATTTTAAATGGAACACCCTGTATATTTATACATTTTTGGAATTTCCATTTAATTCTACGTATGCTAAAATGATGTAGAAGCTGTAGAAGAGACTGAAGACTCGCAGGTTCAGATACGGACTAAACTATACAGGGCATGTCACGACGACCGTCAATTAGACGTTTCTTGAGAAAAACTTATAGTAGGTACATGAATGAAAATTTGTAAAATAGGGTTTTGGGATATTAAAAATTGATTGAAAATATTTGTAACATTGCACAACTTCCAGTTATACCAGAAGTAGACACTAACTTCGTTATTACAAATACAGCTTTCATAAAATACCCAACTTGATAGGTCTATAATATTAATAAGTATGAAGTTATTAAAATTCAAACTTCAACATTTCAAATTTTTGACGTTATCGGCTCATATATTAGTTTCTTAGTTTTTTCCTTTTACTTGACTGTGGATGTAATAAAACATGAAAAACTCAATTTTTCCAATAGAAACTTATATTTCATAATTTTTTTGAAGACGGGCTTTTACCTAATAGTTTTCCTAAGGTAGAAAAAGAAGTTATATGCAATAGAAAAGCTTAGATACGAGCCGATTACATCAACATTTTGAAATTTAGTAACTTCCTCTTTATTAATTCCAGAACTATTAAGTTGGGTATTTTATGAAAACTTATGACAG
Source organism: Melanotus villosus (assembly GCA_963082815.1). Taxonomy (NCBI): domain Eukaryota; kingdom Metazoa; phylum Arthropoda; class Insecta; order Coleoptera; family Elateridae; genus Melanotus; species Melanotus villosus. Next base: position 30,380,975 of record OY720424.1, read on the forward strand.
TGGCTATCTAACTGTCATATCGAATATGGGGCGTTCCATTTAAAAACCTTGATAAAAATCGAGGTCAGCATTTTTCGATCACTCTGTATGCTAGTAAACGCTGGAGTCGAATGGTCCTAGCTATACCATGGATGATAAAGTCCTTAAATTAAACCCCGATAAAGAACGCTTATTTTGAACTAATTTCGCAGTGGCGTTCGTCCAAAGTAAGATCTTTTAAAAACAATTGAATAACTGCTGAAATATTAGCGATAGACTCCTATAGTGCTATATCATGGCACTCGCCGTTGAAAGACGATGCTGAATATCTAAAAATATACAGGGTGTTCTATTTGAAATAATGAAGTTAGTGTCTACTTCCGGTATAACCGGAAGATGTGGAATCTTAAAAATATTTTCAATCAATTTGTTATATCCTAAAAACCCTATTTTACAAATTTTCATTTATGTACTATAAGTTTTTCTCACGAAACGTCTAATCGACGGTCGTCGTGACATACCCTGTATATTAATTATACGTTTGATAATATTAAAATCTTTATTTTTTTCCTTTGTAGTGTTTTAATTTAAAAAAAAACTAGTATTAAGTGTGCAAACTTACTTAATTTAAACAAAAAAAGGTAAATGAGAATGAAACCGGTTTATATCCAAAATTAAAAAAGAAAGAAAACACACTAAGATTACTTTTTTTACAATAATTTCATGATAGATCATTACGAATAAGTAAAACAATCTACAATTTCCAAAAAATATATACTAATATTGCGTTGTTCTTGACGAAAGCGGTTTTTTGTCTTTCCTGTAAAACTAGGTTTTTGGTTTTTATCCACTTTTCATTCTGAGGTATTGAATTGACAAAAGAGGAAAACCAAAAGAAAAACACTGTATCAGGCGAGTGGCCTACACAGTCACTGAAAATAATTGGGAACCGAAGCACAGTGGTGGAGTAGGGATGGTAGGCCGTTGTTGAAGGCGCGATGCTTACCACACCACCTCGTATGTATAGCGTACAGGAGAACCGAGGTATGGGAAACGACTTAGGAGGCCTTAACCCTTCATGTTGCCGGCCATGCTCCCTTTCTGGGCGTTAGTGCCGGTACCTTTTTATATATGTATCTTATGTTAACTAAGTTAATTTTAACCCAGTTTTAAATATTCCAGAACATACAACAATTTTAGTGAAAAACGATTAAGTACTTTTTTTTAAATTAAAAAATTAAGAAATGTACAATGTATAATATTCCAGTTGAGGAATTACATCGTATATCAAATAGCCTTACGAAAACTTCATACCCAATATTAGGTTACTTTTTACCTCCTTATTTTCCAATTTATTTAACCACATTTAACATCACTAATTTAAATGATCTATGATAAACTGCTTAATTACTTGTAATAATTTTATTACTTTTTGTTTTATTTCAGATGCACGTCTTTTCTCTTTCATCATGACTTTTGAGGTAGGACTTTTCAGGCTTTCATATTACGTCCTATTAATAAGTTTAGGGATATTTTTAACACTGAATTCCCTATTTAGGCAAAAAGTTCTATACAAAACTGTCCTGTTTATAATTTTGAACAAATTTCAGAAAGAAACTGCAAGGTTATAGAACGAAAGTCTTTTAATAAAACGTCTTAAGGAAAATAACTCGTTGTTGTATCACCTTTATAAACTTTCTCAATGTCAGTATCGGGTATCGGGTATTGCACGACGTAAAATTACTATATGTACGTAGTGATCAGATCAAACTGAATAAAAACACCCTAAAGCTAACCGTTTCCAAAATACAGGATTTTACATTTTTTTTTTTTAATTATAAGATAATTGTACTTCTCAAAACGGCAACCGTTAGTTACGAGCTAAGCACATTCTAGCCCTTCTTGAAAGAGATGTGGATGCTTGCGTTACACATTTCTAATATTCTAATGAATTTTGCGGCTCAAAAATACCTACTTCTCCGAGGTCTTAGGGGCGGAATGATTTGTGATGAACACATCGGCGAATTAGGGACTTTACGTCGTGGTACACCCCGCATAAATAGTATTAAAGTAGTCAGCGAGTTAAATTTTATTGCCGAGTTAAAACTGAAAATTTTAACGTCTTTATTAATCAACCCAATATTTTCTAGTATTGAACAACTGATGATACTAAATTACTTTGGTCAAATCATGGGAAGCAATTCCAATAAAATTGATAAACTACTTATATGTTACTGACAAATAACATACGAAATTTGTTTACACTAGCTTTATGAATAGTTATTAATCTTGAAACGGAAACTACCAGACCGAGGAAATCATCTTTGAATTAACTATACCTAGATTGCCGAATCGATAGAGTGATCACATACTGTTTACGGTTATCTACACTTAGTCTTATTGATATAGATGTAGATAATTTAAAACGTTTACGGTTGGTTAGCATTGATAAAAATAGTAGTTGAGCCCCCATTTTATAGTGTAAATGAGAATGTCTGCATTTCTTTAGCATTCGGACAACGTGGGTGATGACTCTATTGATTCAGTAATCCAAGCATATCTGCAAAAGGCAATATTTTAGAATTAATAACTACCATCTTTAGTTATGATTTTTATAAAGGACTTTTTTGTTTTACAATTCCGTTACAAGATGGAATGACTAATTGTTTTCCCGTTTCTTCATTCTCAGTTATTTCATTCATTTTAAATTGGAGTATCATTCAGAATATAGTTTAAATAAAATCCAGGGGGCTTGTAAGCGTGAACGTGAATATCTCAATTAAGTAAAGAATTTATTCACAGCTAAAATTATTTTAACCTCTCAACGTCAGAATCATCACATGTAGTGTGACTATAGCTGTAATTCTTGCCTTCGGCTGTTGATCTTCGTGCAACTTAAATGCACCAAAAATGTGGCGGCGAAAAAAACGGTTTTATATCCAAACCTGAAATTTTCACCTGGCAACTAAGAATTTAAACCTTATAATTATTGGGCATCGAAATAATTGCATTCCATTTTTTATATTTATTTTATTTATAAAATCTGTACGTGTAAAAATGAAAGGCCAGCTTCAAATTAAAGTGATCCGAAATTAATTATTTGGTGTTTAATAAAAACTTTCGGATCCGTTGTAAATTATATTTTAAAAAAATCAAAAATAATAAAAGTAAGATCCTGTTATGTTTTGTCGGAATCCAGTAATTTCGTTAATTAAAACGTCTCCGTAACATAAATACGAATGCATATAAAAAAAAAGTTTTATTTGAAAAGCTAATAATTATCTTTTAGTTGCCATCAGGAAGTGAGCGTCTTCATTGTTATTTCGAAGGTCATGACCAAGCGCTAATATTCTAAATTTTGAGTAAATAGTCATTTGGCAATTATGATAATTAAGAATCTACAATAAACTTAATTATAAGTTTAATTATAATTATTTGCAAAATTTAGATAATCTGCGTTTTTAACTTCCATTTTATATTATACAAAAAAAAAACTTGTAATAATGAAACATCGACTTTGCACTTTACGTAGTTTGTGAAAATATCAATTTCACTTGTAATAAGAGCAACTTATACACATACCAAAAGTAAATTATTACCTATAAGTATATGTGTTTAATTATTTCGTAATTAATAATAAACATTATTAGATAAAGATTGTTGGAAAATGGATTGGTAATGAAAGTTTGCAGATTTTAACAAATTTTCCTCAAAATTTGTTAACCTTTTATATAAACTACATTCAGTTAATACAAGGAGGAGCTTCAAACATGATTACAAATTCTGGCGGCATGAAACTCCTGAAAAACAAAAGCAAACGTTTATACTGGAAACCAAAATCAATATTATGGAAGATTTACAAAAAGTACATGGAGGTATAGCGAAATTATACGCGATATTTACGACACAAAAGGTACTCAAAGTAAAGAAAATATAGAAAGCATTTGAAAAAATTGCAAGCACAATTATAGATGTAACGAAGAAGACCATAATATACAAAAGTAAAAAGTATAAGAGAAAACATTGGAAGGATGATGGATGCAAAGCAGAACTGGAAAATAAAACCGAGCTATGGCAGAAGTGGCTGCAAACACAAAAACAAGAAGATAAAATTAATTATGAATCTTAAAAGGAAAATATAAAAGACATTTGTGAAGAAAGAAATAAGAGAAGCCAAGAGAAAAAGCTGAGAAGAATTCGGGAAAAAACTTGAACAAAATTATGAAACAAACAACAGAAACTTCTGGAATACCATAAGAGTGATGAAAGGGAACAAACAGAAAATAATAAAAGAAATAAGAAACAAGAATAATGAAGTAATTTCAGATATACAAGGCATACTAGAAACTAGAAGTATGGACAGAATACTTCTCAAAGAAATTCGAAATAAAAGAAAGAGAGAACGATAGGGGAAGTACAATAAATAATGTTGAAGATGAGAAAATATGTGAGAAAGTGGAAACTCTAGAAGAGATAAATAGAGAAGAATGATAGGAAGCAATGAAAGACTTCAAATCAGAAAAGGCTAGTGGACAAGACAAAATTGAACCAGAGATGATAAAGTATTTAGGAACGAAAGGAAGAGAATGGTTACTAAGCATATTTAGAAAGTTATGGCAGATAGAAGAAATCCATGAAGAGTGGCAAGAAAAAACAATAATCCCATTATATAAGAGAGTAGAATATACAAATTGCCAGAACTACAGGGCTATATGCATATCCTCCGCCAGCTTTAAACTATACACGAAATTAATAGACAGGAGATTAAGAACATTTATTGACAACAAACTATAGAAGATGAACAGACAGCGTTTATGACAGGAAGACAAACAAATGATAATATACATATATTAAGAAAGCCAATAGAAAAAAAAAAGAAGAAAAAGGAGAAGAACTCTTTGCTACCTTCATTGACCTAAGAATTGCATTTGAATCAGTACAGAGGAAAATAATATGAAAATGCCTAGAACAACTAAAGGTACCAAAGAAATCAAGAAAGGTTATAAAATGTATATACAACAAAGTAAATGGAGTAGTTAAAATAAATGGGTAAGAATCAGAGAAATTTAGTATGGATTTAGGAATAAAACAAGGAGATAGTCTGAGTCCTTTGCTGTTTATAGGCATGGACAGACTATTAAAAACTACCAGACTAAAAACCGGACAATACCAAACAGTGATTGGATATAATAGATTAGTACCAATAAAAATCGACTGCCTCCTGTATGCCCATGATATTGTGCTACTACTAATATCCGATAATCATAGAAAAATGAAACAACTAGTGAAAATATGGATTGAAGAAATAGAAAAACTAGAAATGGAGATAAACATAAATAAATGTAAAACAGTGATAATAAACAATAAGACAAAAGAGGAAATTAGAGAACATTAAAGGAGAAAAATTGGAAAAAGTAACAGCATATGAATATTTAGGGAGCGCAATATCAGAAGTTGTGAAGATAAACTTAGATATAAAAAATAGAATAAATAAAAGTGTAAAGATTTGCTACGCGTTAAATAAAACAATTTTTGGAAAACGGGAGGTAGACAGGAAAATAAGGGTATATAATACAGTGGTGGTTCCAGTGTTAACATATGCGAGTGGATCATGGACGCTACAAGATAAACACAAAGATAAAATTAGTGCCGCAGAGATGAAATATCTTAGAGAAATCACTGGAAAAACAAAGATAGATAGGGAACGCAATGGACAAATAAGACAAATGGCTCAACAAGAAGCAATCGCAGTTAAAATAGAGAAGAAACAACTAAAATGGTATGGCCATATACTACGAATGAACCACAACAGATTAGTGAAAAAGTTAATGGAGGCAGGCAGAATAGTGAAACGAAGAGTAGGAAGACCCAGGAAGAGCTGGATGCAGAGAATGGAGGAACTGGGTAAGCAGAGAAGAAAAACGAGAGAAGAGATCAAAATACTTGCAATGGACCGAAAGGGATGGAAAAATTGGATTAACACGGCACAAGAAAAATAATCCGACACCCTTAAGGGTATAAGGATACTGGAAAAAGAAGAAGAAGAAATGAAAATGGCTCGAAAAAGAAATAAACGACATGGCAGAAAAGTACAAAAAAGAATTATGACAAGGATGTTAAAAATATTTGAAAAAAATATCAAGTCTAGTGCTCTTCAAAGACAAAAATGGTGACTTACTGGGTAGTCAGAAAGACATCTATGATAGGTGGAAACAACATTTTGAAGAATTGTTTAACGCAGGGGTGGGGAATGAATCAAAATACAACGAAATCAGGGAAGGAAACGGAATAAAAATAAACGACCCAACAAAAAAGAAATATTTAGAAGCGATCGTAAGTAAAAAATAACAAATGCGCAGGAGATAGTGATATTACAACCGAACATCTAAAGTATGGTGGAGAATATTTGTTAATGAAATCTGGAACACTGAATCCATGCCCCGACAATGGTGTAAAGCTATACTGGCTCCAATATTTAATAGTAATTAACGTCACAAGTCCGGGAACTCATATTTTACAGTACGAGTAAGATGTTTAAAGACGAGGCGACGCAAGGAGCCGAGTCTTGAAACTCGAAACGAGTACTGTAAAAAGAGTTCACGGACGAATGTCGTTATGTATTTTATTTCATACTGTCAACAATTTGATTTTTAATTTTTACATGTGACGCTTTTTCAAAACGTCAACATGTGACATTACTGTGTCAAAGCCGGTAGGTGTGGCTTGGTTAGACTTTTACGGGCTCTGATTGGGTGCATAAAATAACTGTCCGGAAAATGTTGCCAAGCAACATTTTCCGGCTCTGATACCGTAATAGCTCATTTTCCGGACACAAAATGGCGCCGGGAAACTGAATTTACCAGACAGTATGAAATAAAAGTTATAAAACGGATTGCTGCAATTGCAGGGGAGTAGCAGTGCTTGACACAGTGTGTACGTCTGGCCACACTCATAAAAAAGAGACTGGAGATATACGCAGAATCTCTGCTCGACGAATACCAGGCAGGTTTCAGACGGAGCAGATCAACGGCGGACCAAATTTGTATACTGAAACAAACCCTCATAAGTAATTGTGAATATTAGATCCGGTTTATATATTTTAAGGCAGCCCACGACTCAGTTCTTATTTTCTATACTCCATTTTTGGATAGACGCCTCTTTCATGGATTTCCATGTGTCTCTGTTTTGGGCACGCTGGGCCCAGTTGAATTCTGCCATAATTTTCAAATCGTCAACCCATCTCATCGATGACCTTCCTAAGGGCCGTTTGTGCAGTGAAGCATTTATTTATTCCAGCGACCAGATACTTGTTTTGAGCAATGTATGCTATTTTAGTTTTTCCCTAATCTATTTGTTAGTTCTTCTGTCTCTTAATGAAAGCCTCAACATGGCTCTTTCCATTTCATGTGGTGTCACTCTAAATTTTTTCATGTTATCTAGTGTCATTGTCCAGTTTTCAGCGCCATAACTCATGAGCAGAAGTATACGACTACATGTATTAAATACTTCACTTCTTAATCTTAATGTTAACTTTTTGTTTGACAAAATGAATTTCAATTTTCCAAATGTTGTCCAGGATTGTTTAATTCTTCTCTTTATTTCTGCCTTTTGATTTTTTCTTCCAAGTACAAAAGATTGTCCTAAACATTTTTGGGTGGAGATTTCACAATAGTTTTATATCTTGATTATTATTAACGATACCTTATTATTTTAATTGTAAATTCTTGTACCTCTTTCAATGGCTTTATGATGGTCTCTTTTAGGATATTCCAATATAACAGCTCCTCTTTCTTTTAATTATTCGTTTACCTTTTCTATGTCTCCGTTGTTTATGTTGATTTTACGATCCCCCGGGTGCATTAGTCTTGTTTCATTTATATTAATTTTCAAGCCGATTTTTTTGAGATTCGTTGTGTAGTTTACTTAACATTTCCTCTAATTCTTCCGGGCTTTGATCTATAACTACTAGGTACGTCATCGGCATGTCTTAGATTATTGAGGCACTTTCCGTTGATATTGACGCCTTTGTTTTCTCATTTCAATTCTTTAAATATGTCTTATAATCCGAAGGTCAAAAGTTTTGGCGATAAGTTATCATTCGCCCTGTCGCACACCTCTTTCTAATTTTATTGGTTTCGGTTTTGTATGTAGACTGCATGTCCTATTGCTACGTTTGCTATGTTTTGTAGCAGATCTGAGTATCTGTGATCTATTCTACAGTTTCGGAGTGCTTTTATTATTACCCATGTTTCGACAGAATTAAACGCTTTTTGATAATCCACAAACCCCAAACTGGTAATAGTTTTAGTGTGAGTAAGATTAGCTGTTGTGTATCCTCTTCAGGAGGTGATATTCGTCTAGCTTTTTTGTCAAACGGTTAGTGATTATTTTAGTCAGAAGTTTGTATAAATGTAATAACAAACTTATAGGTCTGTATTTGTCTAACTTTTTGTTATCTCTTTTCTTATGTAATAATATTATGTTCGCATTATTCCATTTGTTTGGAATTTTTTCACGTTGTAGGCATTCATTGTCTGAAGGTTAATTGACACGCACAGTACAGACATATGGAGAGAACTGACAACGCCCTGTAAAGGGCATGCTACTTCAAGAAGAAGAAGAAGAAGACATTAATTGAGGAGTTTTGTTATAATTTTAGTCACCTTCTCTCCTTTTTCTTTTGTCATATTAATTGTTATTTTGTCATCTCATGCTGTTCTATTTTATTTCATTTCGTTTAAGGCATTATTCACTTTTTCTATTGTTATGTCCGACAATTCTTCTGATTCCTCATCCACTAGGTATTTTTATTATTTGGTTACGATCATTTATCACTTTTCTGTTCGAATCTGTTAATGTATGTAGCTGCTTCTTTCCTAGAACTGGTTTCAGACATTTCGTATTTTCATTCTTTTCGACCACTGTTGTAATCATTTTTTCGTCCCTCCTTATTCTATTTGGTCATATTCGGTGGTTCCTTTTTTGTTCTTTCTATTTAGTTTTCTTCTTTTTTCTATTAATTTAACGTTTCATGGTCTGATTTAGGTTTGTTACTCGGTACTTTCTCTTAACTTTATGAATGCAATTAGTCATTGCCGTTGTCAATTGGTCATTGATTTTATTAATATCCATTAACTGTGTCTACCGATATCAATTCTTCGTCTAATAATTTATGAATATCACTACTTACGGCTCTTAATTCTTTTTGTGTTATTGTTCTTATATGTAGGTATTTTTTATGAAAAAGTTTACGTCTTTTTAATTTTTTGTAGATGACAAGATGTGTCCTTACCATTCTGTGGTCGCTGCCTATATCGAGGCCGATATTGCTTTGTAAGTTTCTACCAAATACGATTTTCTTTATTTACCATAAATGCTACTCCGCTATAAGTCCTTCCTCTAAGTATAAAATTCCCGATTTCAAGGTAATCCGTTCCTCTTCTATTCTTTGTATCTCACTTAAATCAATTATGTCATATTTTATATTTTCTAGTTCGGTTAATATTAACAACTCAGTTAACTAGGAAAAACTCATTGAAGCACTAAAAATATCAGAAATTCCGAATAAATTAACAAGGCTTATTAAGATGACCCTAAATAATACCACATGTATGTTTAAAGTAAATAGAATAATGTCGGATGATTTCATAGTGAAACAGGTGTACCTCAAGGGGTCTCGCTGTCTACAGAGTTCAACTTTAATACTAGGCAATAAGAGATACCGGAATAAATTAAAAAGGAACAACCTTTAACAAAAGCCATGAATACCTTGCATACCTAGATGACATACTACTAATAGCCCAAAGTTCAAAGGATCGAAAGAAGTGTAGATCTAAGGATTGTCAAAAGTAACAGGTCTGTGGGAAAATTGAAGAGAATAATAAAATCAAAAGATGTTTCATGGACGACAAAGATACGAATATACAAAACGATACTAAGACAAATACTGTTCTACGATTGTGAAACATGGAAGCTGTCAAGAAAGAACCAAATAACAGTAGAAAGCTGAAAAAGGAAAATTTTACGTAGGATATTTGAAGGAAAGTAAATAAATGGCACGTGGACAAGGAGAACAATGCTGAAGTACCTCTATGAACTGACCGACGAGCCCTGCATAACACGAATCAATAGAACTCGTAGACTTCAGAGGACTATAGACCATAGATTAGTTATAAATATTGCTTGGAGGATACCCGAAGGAAAAAGAAAAAAATGCAGCCCAAGGAGAAGATGGAGAAAAGCAGTAAGCGAACATCTGAAAAAGATAGGGGTTGGAGACTGGAAAGAAATTGAAGAAAGTGTGGAAAAGAGTTACAAAGCAATTGATCTAGAGTAGAGGGCTTCTGAACGTTATACAGTGATGCTTTCGTAAAGTAGTGAATAAATTCGATAAAACATTTTAGAAGGGTTTTCACAGAAAATCATCGGACACAGTAACCTTATTCTTTAAAAGTGCATCTTTCGTGATAATTATAATTTTACGATTGTCTTTTGTTTTCGCACTATGACGTCATCGACAATTTTTTTAAATGGCACCCCATATTTTTATTCACGAATTTGAATACAGCACATTTTTCTGAGTGCGACAATGTCAAATACGTATGACCTTGAAGAGGAAAGTTTTCGAAATAATCAGTCCCAAAGTTTCAAAAATGCATGGTAAAGTTATTAGAGTAGACCATTAATAATTATCAAGGAAGCGTTGGAAACAAACGACGGTTTTTTTTTGTCTTGGCTAGTGTCAGAAATTCAACGGTGCACAATTTGAATATTTAATTTAGTTATTTTTTGAATTTAATCATTAGGTATAATTTAGTATTTCGAAAATTTTTGTCTTCAAGGTCATACGCATTTGACATTGTCGTACTCAGAAAAATGTGCTGTATCCAAATTCGTGAACAAAAATATGGGGTGCCATTTAAAAAAATTGTCGATGACGTCATAGTGCGAAAACAAAAGACGATCGTAAAATTATAATTATCAAGAAAGATGCACTTTTAAAAAATAAAGTTGACGTGTCCGAGGATTTTCTGTGAAAACCCTTCTAAAATGTTTTATCGAATTTATTCACTACTTTACGAAAGCACTGTATATTATTACATCCAATTACTTAATAAGTTACGTTTTAACAAAAACATTATCTCTAATTTTTTCAATATTTTTGAACATTTTTGTTTGATAATTTTTCAAGAGATCTTTGTCAAATTCTATCATCCACCGTGTCTCTTTCCTGCCGCTCTTTCTATCTCATTTACAAATTTTTCAATTTGTTCCGATTTCCACAAAAAATTTATCAAAGTCGTTGTAATACTAACAATTTAAATGAAATACATTATTATTCAAGTAAAATTTGTTATTGAAGGAACTGTTTTAAAAAATTCCAAATTTAAATTGTTTCGGCTTCTCTTAATTAACTTGTAGAGCAAACTTAAATGGTCATTGTCGTATTTAAAACGAAGAACTACTTGCAATTTAAATTATAATGATACATCTTAAATACACGAACACAAAAAATACCATCCATCCATCTTCCAACAATAGCAGTAATGGGCTGTTTACCAGTTGTAATTCTAATTATGCTTCCGGAAACTGAATTTAAAACAACTCGAGATGTTCAATATGAATTACAAAAAAGCTTAATGAGTATATTTTGTGCTTGTAAGTGGTTCTGGTCGTGTTTTAAAGTTACATTTCGAATTCCAAAACGGTACCAATAAAGAGTTCTGTAAGAGGTGTGAACTACTACATCTATGAATTATATGAATACAAATAATCGAGTTCGCCTGAGATCATCATATTAGCATAGAATAGCAGAATCAGTGGCGCTAATAATTAATAATTATAATAATTGTCGAATTTAAACCCATTGTTGGTTATTCAAGGCTCCAATTACTCAGCGAGCAGGTCGGAAACCGTGGTACAGGATGTCGAAATGTTGGAGATATTAAAGCAGAAGGATTTATTTTCTAATTTAACATCAACTGTCACTAATAAACGTGTGTAAGAAACATGTTTTCCATTAGTACCCTTTACTGGGAGGTCCGTTTTTCTAAGCGTGCTATGTTAAACCGTTTCGTGTCACAGCTGCACCGCCTTCCTTTGCATAATTATTAAAACAACGTAGGTTTAGCTTTATTTGTCAGGTAATAATCAACCTAAACTTTGCTTTAAAAAGAAGTTTATTTCTGATATTCAATATCCGCTAACATTTTCCTAATATGTAAAACTGGGATTTTAGGAAATGCCATTTTGTACATTTTTGGATTTTAATTTGTAAATTTAAATAAGCAGTGACCTTAATTGTATTTTTGATTTGTTGTTAAAAATTAAATAAAACCTTTCCAAATTTATTATTTTCTTTAACTTGCAAATGTTTGAGTGAATATATGTGATATTTTGTAAGGAATAAGAAATTCGTAAACTATAGAGGCAGTTAGAAGGACGATATTTAGGTTGTTTTCAAGATTTCATTAATGAATTGAATATTTTACACAAACTTTAAATTGATTCTTTCAATTAAATAATATAATTATAAAACATTTGTTTAACGAACGAGATCTAGTTCAGATTTTCTCTTTTTAATTTGAAGGCGTTCTTTGGCTTCCGTCTTTTTTATTTTATATTAAGCATATTTTTTACGTTCCCACTTGAATAACCATCTTTTTTTCCTTTCTTTGTTTTTTAAGTTTTAATGCAGTTAATAATGGGTAATCTTACAACCTTCTATCAATGATGATTTTAGTTCGTATCCTCCAACTTTTGCTTTCCGTTTTAACATGTTTAAAAAAATTGAACTGCAAATTACAGAAACATAAAATATTGCTAATTTATCCTCGTTGTTTCAGCTTATACCAACACAACAAGATGAGAAGGGGAGATTTTGCATACGTTCCTTGAAGAGTTTGAAAGTAGATAGGTACTTGGAATAAGATTTATTTCAGCAAAATAGCACTCCTCAACATTTCCTGCTAAGCATCGTTTATTACAACCGTAACAATGCGCCTTTTTGCTAAATTTGAGCTGACTCCAAGTAAGTTTTAATTTGAAGTGATAGATTATTAAAAGTTTCTGCAATAAACCTTTCTATTGCGTTTGTGTTTTATTTATTTTATTACAAATGAATTTACATCGAAACAGTAATATACAATAACCTATTACCCAACGGAAGAAGCGCCAAAGATCTTTCATTTCTTCCCCAGAAATATTTCAAATATCATTTATATGAAACATGTCCACATAAAAAATACTGTTTAGGAATGAAAAATCACTTTTATACATTAATTAGTTTTATTTAACATTTAAATTGCATTTATAACGGCACTGGCAAAAATGCACTGCTGCTCTGACAGCTACTGTCTTTTAGCTTGCTTGGGTTTTTGTTCTCTTTATTTTTCGGGGATGGAAAGGGAAACAAGTAAATTGATCCCTTATAAAGGGTGTCTCAGCAAGAACTTGAATTTTAAATAAATTAAAAAACACATTAATTTATTGGTTTTTTTAGATTTTATTATTGATATCTTCAGAGTTATTAATGACATTAAACATGAAATAATATGTCGGTTAAATGGTCACCGTTGGTCTGGTGGCAGGTATGTACTCTTTTGACGAAATTTCGCTGTACGTTTTGGAGTAAGGGCCGCTGGATTTCACGAATTTGGCGTTCAATTTCTTCTTTGAGTTCTTGAATTGTCTCAGGGTGGTTCGCATAGACCTTACTTTTCAAAAAAACCCAGAGGAAATAATCCAAACAGGTTAAATCGCAACTTCTTGGCGTCCAGTTGCTCCAAGATCCAGTTGGTAAAGTTTCTGCGCTGTCTATAGTCGGAAGGCGGCAGCTGTTGAGTCAACTGGATCTTGCAAGCACTAAGGTGCAAATCTTTTGTCAAAATTCCTTGAAGAGTGCTGCGGTGGAGGTTCAATTCCTGGGCACGACGCCGGATGGAGGTGTTTGGTTGTTCTGCGACGCTAACACTCACAGCTGCGATGTTTTCAGCCGATCTTTTGGGGCGATAACGGGTAAATTATCTTTCATCTTTCAATGAAAACGTCCGCTCAAATTTGTTGATCAAATTTTCAATAGCAGGCCGCGATGGTCGATTATGCACGCCAAAATAATCACGTAACTTGCGAATCGTCACAGTAAAATTTTCCCCATGTTTGTAATGGGTTTTCACTATTAACAGACGTTCTTCCAAAGTGTAACGCGTCATTTTCGTAAATGTCAATGTATTAATTAAAAAACTACCAAATATGGCTGACTCAAAAATTGACAGACAAAAATGGCGCGCGATTCGAAATTCAAGTTCTTACTGAGACACCCTTTATTATCAACCTTAACAAATACCAAAGAAAAAAATGTCAAAAAGAAGCCTGCCAAGAATAGTAATTTGTATAACAAGTGTTGAAAGTACAGTTTTGCAGAACGAAAATGAAGGTTGCAGCCTGAGACGAAGTCGAAGGCTGCATTCATTTGAGTTTTGCAAAACACTTTCAACAAGTGTTATTACACACTATTTTTTCTACTCCTACAGAAGAAAGACATTTAATTCACTATTTAATATTTTAAAACAAATTTTATAATTTTTGTGGAATATTAAGTATGCTCATGAAAACTATGGTCACTATGGAAATAAGTCCGTTGCTATGAAAATAAACATATCACAAATATAAACAAACCATACAGTTAACCGGCGCCATTTTGAAAGTGTGTTGCAATAGTATATTGCGTCATAAGGGAAGATATAGGCATATTTCATCCCGAAGATTTCTGCTGCACGAGCGAACGTAGTGAGCGAGGGCAGCAAAAGCCGAGGGATGAAATATGCCGTTAGATTCCCGTAGGGCACAAGTTATTTTTCCGCATCCATGAGAAGTTCGTATTAAATAAAAATAGTTATAATATAATACGTACCTACGTTTTTGACATATAACCTCAAATTACACATGTCAAATTTTCGTATTAAAAATAACTTCTATAATGAATTTATGTAAAAAATAATCGTATTTGCTTGAATTTTAAAAAATAATTACACTTATCAATCACTTAAATGAAGATTTTTGTATAATCAAACAATAATTTTGATTCTAAATTCTATCGGTAGATGTCACGTCGATAGCATGCACGGTAAAAACCCGCAAATGTTCATATCGTCCCGCTTTTTCATATTTACCCGCCATCCGCCATTGTTAACCTCAAATGAGATAAATAATCTGTCAATTACATACCATGGATACGGAAAAGTACTTTGCAACACACTTTTGGATTTTGTCGCACAGTTTCGACAAACAATTGCTTTCAGCATTAAAAATCATGTGGAAAGATCAACTTTCAATAGTAGGAGTAGAAAATAGTTATTTGCGCTCCAAGTTATGGTAAGTGAACTTTTTTATCCGAGGTGGTAATTTGTGGACCGAAGCGCAGCTGAGGTCCATAAAGCCACCAAGGATAAAAAAGAAACTTACCTACGCGTTGCGCATTACGTTTTTCTCACTACCACAAAATAAAATTCATTAATAATTTAACAAAAATTGTGACGTTTATATTTATGACAGTTTAACGGCGCTGTTGCTATGGTACAAACAAACACATAAACGCAATTTCTGTTTTCAGTAACGAAAAGAATGAAATCAAACATTTTGTAAATACACCTTCATTTAACATTCAACGTTGTTCCAATTGTAAAATTAGTTTTAATATTAATAAATAAGCACGTATTCTCCATTATAACTATTTATTTTTTTTATATCCGTTATGGTGTAGCGTTATGGGGTACCATGCGCGGAAAATGACCTGGCGCGGTAAATCGTCTTTTTTGCCCTTAGATACAGTCTGTTTTTGTTCAACTAAATGTTTTAGTTTCCATTATTGTCGACTTTTTGACAATGAAATGTCAATTTACCAAGGTGGTAGTGAGAAATAGTTATTTGCGCTCCAAGTTATGGTAAGTGAACTTTTTTATCCGAGGTGGTAATTTGTGGACCGAAGCGCAGCTGAGGTCCATAAAGCCACCGAGGATAAAAAAGAAACTTACCTACGCGTTGCGCATTACGTTTTTCTCACTACCACAAAATAAAATTCATTAATAATTTAACAAAAATTGTGACGTTTATATTTATGACAGTTTAACGGCGCTGTTGCTATGGTACAAACAAACACATAAGCGCAATTTCTGTTTTCAGTAACGAAAAGAATGAAATCAAACATTTTGTAAATACACCTTCATTTAACATTCAACGTTGTTCCAATTGTAAAATTAGTTTTAATATTAATAAATAAGCACGTATTCTCCATTATAACTATTTATTTTTTTTATATCCGTTATGGTGTAGCGTTATGGGGTACCATGCGCGGAAAATGACCTGGCGCGGTAAATCGTCTTTTTTGCCCTTAGATACAGTCTGTTTTTGTTCAACTAAATGTTTTAGTTTCCATTATTGTCGACTTTTTGACAATGAAATGTCAATTTACCAAGGTGGTAGTGAGAAATAGTTATTTGCGCTCCAAGTTATGGTAAGTGAACTTTTTTATCCGAGGTGGTAATTTGTGGACCGAAGCGCAGCTGAGGTCCATAAAGCCACCGAGGATAAAAAAGAAACTTACCTACGCGTTGCGCATTACGTTTTTCTCACTACCACAAAATAAAATTCATTAATAATTTAACAAAAATTGTGACATTTATATTTATGACAGTTTAACGGCGCTGTTGCTATGGTACAAACAAACACATAAACGTAATTTCTGTTTTCAGTAACGAAAAGAATGAAATCAAACATTTTGTAAATACACCTTCATTTAACATTCAACGTTGTTCCAATTGTAAAATTAGTTTTAATATTAATAAATAAGCAAGTATTCTCCATTATAACTATTTATTTTTTTTATATCCGTTATGGTGTAGCGTTATGAGGTACCATGCGCGGAAAATGACCTGGCGCGGTAAATCGTCTTTTTTGCCCTTAGATACAGTCTGTTTTTGTTCAACTAAATGTTTTACTTTCCATTATTGTCGACTTTTTGACAATGAAATGTCAATTTACCAAGGTGGTAGTGAGAAAAATATATTACACCTTGCATATGCATATGGGTAAGTTTATCGTATAATGTTCAATTTAAATTAATTTAAATTATATTTTAGGTACATAAATTAATTAATAGATGATTCTAAAAGATGACAATATTAAATTAATAAAGTAATTAAAAATGCGACGAGCGGGTAGTAAAAGGCCTCGGTCTCTCACATCGGCATCTAAGGTTCGATTCCAGAGATCGGCGATACCGGAGGTCCCGGTTATCATACTAACAACTTTGATAACCGTTAACCTCGCAACAATGCGGGCGATTTTCTTCACCTCTATCGATAGATAAGGTTAGTCTCTTGCCCAGCATACGTGCCATCGGCCTAGGCTTCGTCAACAAGAGGAAGAAGAAGAAGAATTTAAAATACAACAGGCTTGCAAAATTCAAGACAAATCAATTCTTTTAATGGAGATTTAAAACAAATTTTTGCTTACTAATAATTCGAATAGAAACATTCTGTTTCAGATAAACTCAGGACAAGCCTAGGACAACTATAGAATTTTGCAGAAAAAAAAAAGAATTCACATTAGTTGAATTGGGCAAACTAATGCAGTTATTATTCATTTTATCAAACGGAAGTATTTATAAATTTGAAGTTGTTCAATCAATGGGTAGAAAAACATAATTGCAGAAAAACTTTAGCCTCTCGGAAGAATAGTTTTGGAAATTCTTGAATTAGATAAGAAATAATAGCCATTATTTTTACGTAATTAAAACAATTTAAAAACCTTACCCTTTTATCATTTTAATGTATTTAAAATACTAATATTGTGGTAACAAATGCATAATTATCAGAAATTTACGTTGAACTAATCTTCCACCCCAGACTTTTCAGACATTCCTAACGAATAACACATAAAATTTGGCAAAGTTCAAATCTATTTAAAATTTGCTATAATACAAACGAGATTATATTAATTCCGGATTATCCGGAAGTGAAATCAACTTATTGTTAGTGTATCAGAAAATATGTTTTTATTTGTTGTTTGTCATTTCAATGTTCCAAATATCTTTCTATCTTTATTAATTACTTATGAAAATCCCTTTTGGGCACTTCTTTATTTTAATGAGAGTTAAAAGAAAAAGGCCCTTGCTTACATGTATTAAAATCGTATAAATAATTTGATTTGGCTGATAATGTAGGCTATTCATTTTGTCGATTATGTTTATCTTAATAATATTCCGTGCACTCGAGTGTTAGAAGTAAACAGAACGGCATCTTTGTTTGTGCAGATAATTTTGATTGTCATTGCTAAATTGCTTCTAGAATCAATCTTTTTATTTACATTACACAAAATGATCTATAAGATTATGTATATACTGTTGCTGTAAATTAAATAGTTATGAATATACCTACAATTGAATAAAATCGGCAGCTTTACATTGTTTTAAAATATCTCAATATTTTTACGAGTTATTTCAAATTTAGATTTACAAACATGTAATCAAGCACAAGAACACAATATGAAGACATTTAAAAAATTATGTTAATCTAACGTCCTACTTACTTCGTTCTTTCCAGTGTACAAACAGCGTCCGGAAATCAAAAGAGTTTATCATTTTTACTAAGCAGCTTCGTTAATATGTATGTAAGTCAGTTGTTAGTTTTCAAATTTCCGTAACGTCTAAATCCTAAACAACCACAGTACCTTCCGTTGCCATAACTTTTTAGCAAATATTCCTCCTGCTTTTCCTTTACTTTCACGGTGATATGAGGGAAAAAGGGATCAAAAGGCTGTAAGGGCGCCCGACCCCCGTTATGCTTATGCAAACAAGCCTAGGCTTGTGTTTATTTGCAATATTATTAACCTTGTGCCACCTTACTAAAAAAGCTGATGATTATGGCAATAATCACTGTGGTATATAACCAACACCTCGTTAGTTTCAGTTTCAGTCCTCATGTTTTGTCAAATCTGAAAATCTAAAATACTCTTGTAACCTTATTAATAAGCTATTACAGATGCTGCTTGAAGTCTGGTGTCTAGCTATAAACTTAAGTTTTTTGTCTATCCCCTTTCCAAGTACAATAAATCTTCTAATTAAATCATTTGCGAAAATTAAATTATTTTGTCTTTAATGCATAACAAAATACAGTCGTAGGCGTGATAAAACTTTCAAAGCTAAGGGCAGTTTGATAGATAACCTATTGATATATGTATTATCTTTCACCACTTTTCACTATCTCTTCTTTCTCTGGGTGCACTTTGAGATCACTATATATTTCTGCATTACTTATGTAGTATGGTACACTGGTGGTGGTATTGCTATATTAGATGATGACGCGTTCCCCATAACTGAATTCCGTAAAGCCATATCGGTTTGAAGTTCACTCTGTATACCAGGAGCTTGTAGTGAAGGGAGGGTTAAGAACTTCTTCCCAACAGTCAGTAGTGTTTCCTGAAATTCCTCTTGAGTTGTTTGCATTTTGTTCATATGCATGTCCAGGTGAAGCCTTTATCGTGATGGATTCCTAAATATTTTGCATTATCAGATTGTGGTACCGATATCCCGCTGCTTCATTTATGTTGATACCAGCTTTTTGAACCAATCATGGTTGAGTTTGAGATGGTTTTGTAATTTTGCAAAAGCCCTTGCTCGATCTCCGTCTGTAACTAGCAGTGTAGTATCGTTTGCAAGGGTGGCAGTTGTAGCTTCCTCGTTAATTGATAGTTCTGCCGAATATAAGAAATATAAAACTCTTGCATTTGTAGGGGTCAGTAAGTTCTTCTTTGTACCTGACTTGGAATAGTCTGCCGTGTAAGTAAGATTTTAGTATGAACTAATAGTGGCAGACACTTATTTAACTATTTAACTTGTACAATACGCCTTTATGCCAGACTTTATCAAACGCTTGACTAACGTCGATGAAAACACACTACAGCATTTTTCGCATCAAAGGGGGCATTATTATTTTTACTGCTCTGTGCACATACTCAAGCGTGGAATGCCGTTTTCTAAAGCCGAGTTGGTGTTCTGATATCAAATGTTTTTCTTCTAAGATTTTACATTGCACTGAGATGTGTCAAATTCTTAAAATTACATTTAAAAAGAGTGTTAATATCGTAAGCCCCTTTAGACTCTCCCTATTCTTAAGTCGTGTCCGGGAGATTTCTTTGCGGGCGGCTTGTATCTTTTACCTCTTTCACTTTAAAGGCTTTAATTGGCAGTGATAGGTGTAACCAGGCATCTAACTAGATAAGTGACTATCTACAGCTCTTTCGTTTGTTCTTGGTGATCCAGGCAGTGGTTGGAAAACTTTTCTGAGATGTTCAGCAAATACCTCGGCTTTTTCGACATCACTTTTCGTCCAGTTTTACGGATTGGTGGAACAAGTTTTTGTGGCTGAATGAGTCATTTTGTGGCTTTACATAGTGATTAATCACTAGCTTCTGTTGCCGTTAAACGTTCGATGAACTTTTTAAAAAAGCATCACTGTATTTCTGTAGTATGTTCTTTAGTTCGTTAGTAGTTAGTATCATTACTTTTCTTCAGGGTATCGTCTTCTCTGCCATTCTCTTCTTAGTCTTCTCTTCAGGTAGCCTCTCTTCCTGGGTTGATCCTGTATTGATTCTCAGACAACGTACTATTGCCCTCAACAGATTTTCTACTGCCCTTTCGAGATCATCCGCTGTTTTTAATTTTACATTTAGAGTGATGTTTTCTTCCAGAATCGGACTAAAGTAATTCCAATCAATTTTATGATCGTGTAGATGTGACGGCTTATTTTTAAAAAGTAAAAAGTATAAATGTACTTATGCTTAGTAACACAGGGGAGTGACCTGAGTAGAGGTCATAACTTTCTTCAAAGTTCAAGTATGCTTGGCCAATACTTTTAGTGAGAAAAAGTCTAAGCAGTCTGGAATTTTTGCCAGATCAATTGGCCTCTATGTCGGTTTGTCCGTAAAAACATGGTCTTCTAGATGTTCTACGCTTATAGAGCTCTACCCCTCGGGGAGCCAGTCTAGATCCCTAGAAGGGGGTGTTTCGTATTGTAGTCTCCTCCAGAAATAAATCTTGGGCCTAGCTATTTGAAATATTTCTCATATGCTTCTTTAAACAATCCAATTACGTTTATAAACATTTTGAGTCACTTCTCGTCTATTAACAGTAATGTTACACATGTCCAGTAGTGAGCGATGAAAGTTGTTTTCCTTTGGGTGAACTTTTGAAGTCCCTACTTCAATGTATTATTTTAGTTCTTGCCTTTTATTTTACTGAGATGTTTTAATTTGTGGTCATGCTGTTTTAGAAATTAATCTTAACTATTCCGTATAGTCCCTGAAAGTGTATATTGTTTCATTTAAAATATCTGGCGTGTGTTACTCAAAGGAAAATGTTAATGTATACGTAATATGTCGAGTTTGAACACTTAATAAAAAAAGGAAAACAAAACAAAAATCTTCATAGTCAATGGTAATGGTAATGTTCTGCAATGTTAAAAAACCATCGTTGACAACACAACTCCTGTGCAAATAACGCAAAAACAAACCATTAAGTTTATCAATAAAACAGACAAGATTAGCTTATACGATATTCAACGTTTCCATTATCTTTACTGCTGATTAATTAAAGCCAAATTTAGTATCATTTTATGAAATTAAATCTTTATAGCTTCTCTGAAACGTTGATACGCACATGTAAACACAGAGCTTCTTTAAAAGAATTACAGTAATAGTTTTTATAGCCATCTGAAGAAAATAAACAACATAATTTCAAATAATCTTAGCTACTGCCAATTTAAACTGACTGGAAAGTAATACTTTTAATACAACTGCAGTAAAAAGAATCAGTTTACCATATCCGATTAAAATTAATGGCCTCGCTCGTTTGTGAAAACAGCTATGATTGTTTTAATTGAAAAAGACTAAAGAGATGGTTAACGACTTTGAAGGTAATTAATTACCGAGTAATAGTGCTTCGAATATGAAAAAGGAGAATCTTTATTTAATCATTCTTTATTTTAACTTTTGGTCTTGAAATATCTGTAGAAAGTGAAAGAAACTAAAGTTTTGAGTATTATTATTTGGGTAATAAGAAGGTTTTTTTAATCATTAAAATGTGATCGTGGATCTTCGTAAAATTGCTTTAAAAAAAGCTACTCCCAGTCTTATACTAAATAACCCTGTCTTCTAGCATAAGCTTAAAATTTTTGAAAAACTTTAAAATAAAAAATTCATGGGGCAAGTTGAGAAATACAAGAAAATTACAATTTTAGTTTAGAAACTTTCCCAGTTTGAGACGACGCCATGTTCTAATTTACACTGATAGAAAAGCATTCCTTTCTAATAAAAAATTAATAGAGATGATTATTGTTTTATAATAAGATTAGCAAGCAGTATCGCTTTCTCAATAAATATACTATACGTACAGACTTCTTATGTTCGTTGCTACATTCTATTCCAATTGTGGTTTATTGTAATCAATTGATTGGTTTTGAAATCTTCACGTGAATCATCCATCCCGCTCTTTCTTGCATTTTAATAGAAAGGAGATCGCCATTCGAAACTCCACACAAAGAAATTAGTCTCGATTCAGATTATTTTCTACCTTCCCAATAGTTCTTATTACCGACGTACTTCGTGTAACTATGTAGAGCAAAACAATTTCACGGAGTATATAGGTTTACTTAGACATTACGCATAAAATATATAACTTTCTTTCTTGTATTTGCCCATGAAGCGTCCCAATTACACTGAAAGAATTAACGTTCAGACCTGAGATTTATGAAAGATTCGCAGCAAAGCATTATACATTTGAACCATTTTTTCATATAAATGTGTAATTACGTATCGTACAATGTAGCAAAAAAGAAACTGAAAACAAAGAAACAATTTATCCCTGCATGAAATAGATTTAATTGGACGCGCATCGCTTACTGGTATGTTTATGGTTACGTCCAGGTGAACACACCTAATCAAATTAAATTTGTCTCAGGTTTACCTTTTAATCTCGTATTTCGTTATTCGGCAATTTAAGCGAAATAAACAGGACTGTCTGTACTTTTTACGAGTACAATCAACTAATACAACCATTTTTATCTAACTAGACATGTTTGTTTATTTTCGTTGGTGTATTACATTACACGCTACAGAGGCGTGACTTAAAAATTTGG
Organism: Melanotus villosus; assembly: GCA_963082815.1. Classification (NCBI taxonomy): domain Eukaryota; kingdom Metazoa; phylum Arthropoda; class Insecta; order Coleoptera; family Elateridae; genus Melanotus; species Melanotus villosus. Next base: position 30,404,143 of record OY720424.1, read on the forward strand.
ATAATTGAATTCATTAACATTTTCCTGTCGTGTTTATTTCGTGAAGCATCAAGCTGATTATTTATTAGATGTGCTTGGTACATTTTTATGTCCTATTAACATTGTAAGCTTGACGGAAAGAGCTACTTTTATTACATTTTATGGCTTAATGCAGTTTCATAAGAAAATGACTTTATTTCCTCAGGCAAATTCTGAGAGTTTTGTTTGTTGCACTGATTTTATCTTTTGTTTCTTCGCATTTTTAATTACATATTCCGTATTAATTCTTGTTTTTATTTATCTTGGGACGTTATTTAGTGCAAATTTATTACTGCAGGGTTAAAAATTACGTTCATATAACTATAGTTACGGTCTGGTTGGAAATAAGGCACAAACATATCTTCTTTTTCCATTATTTCATGTCCACGGTTTTCTCTGCGATTCCCAACTAATGCAGTCAATAATTACTTAACCTGATTGCTACTTCTTCTATTCTGGAACTGTATGCTCCAAGTATGTACGAGTAATTGATCAAGGTTTTCTTTTTTGAAATAGAAACCATAGCTGGCTCAGCTGGCTGTGATTTAGTTGGAACACATGTTTTTTTCTTTTCAACCATATATAACCAGAGCTGCTTTAAGGTTGTAATATACTCTCCTTTCAATATTACCAAAAGTAATATGTATCAGTTGAATATTAGTTTAACAGCAAAAGTAATATACAATATATTTACTTACTTCAATTGCAGAGGAAAAAGTTTTATTTTACTGGATTTTAAACGAGTAAAATTTTGAATGCAAATTTATTAAAATCTAACAACTTAAAATATCTTGTTCAATGGACTTTATACTTAAAAATTAAAATCATCTTACGTTGTTAAGGACAATTGATTTTTTTGTCAGTTTCATTTTGGAAAAACGCGAAGAGTTATGCCCAGGTTAGAAAAAGCTGATGTAAGATCTTTTGCTCGTAATAATCTAAAAATATCCGTTCTTAAGTTTTTATACATTTTCAATTGATTCTGCTGCTAAAGTTTAAAATTTGGTCGTTATTAAGAAAATTTTTGACATTCTTTTAAACAGCTGTTTAAATTATCTATTATTATGTTCAATGTTTCGATTCTAAACTTCTCAATCTCTTCCAAAATCGATTAAAAAGAAATCTTCATTTTATAGTGGTTTTCTGGAAATTGTTTCTCAAATCGTCATTTTAGATTAATTAATGTCCACTCCTCTACCACTTATTACAGGAGTTCCGCAGGGATCAACTTTAGGGCCAATTTTGCATGTTAATTTCGCTAGCGATCTAAAATATTCTTCAAATATTGCCAGGTGATGACACACAATGGTTAATGCAGCTTTAATCCAACTAACACGCAGGGTCCAAATGCAACTCTCATTGAAGATATAAAAATCTTGTCGCTTATTCTAAAAAGCTTGGCTTAAAAAATAATGCTACCAAGCCCTGCGTAATGTTATTTAGTAGAGTTAAAACAAGAGATAATAGGGTTAACATTTATATACAAATTAATGGCCCCATTTTAGACGTGCGAGATTGTGTTAAAAATCTGGGACTCCTTATTGTCCAAAATATACGATTTAATTACATCTCTAATATATTACAAAAATCTTGCTTTAAATTAAAGTGCAAATATTTATTTTTTTATTAATAGATTTCTGTTGTCACTCTTTCATACGTTGTTTACATGTTCTTTGTATCTATGTTCTATGTTCTCATTCATGTTAAAAATTTCAAATTCTTGATATTAGTGTTTCTAAATTAATTATTTAATTGACAATTGCTTTCTTAACAATATTTTAGTCAAGCAATTTCTCTCACTAATTTAAATTTTCTTTGCTCAACTCTTTTAATAACAGTAAATATTTATTTAACAAGAGTGCTGTGATAGATAACTGAAATAATTAAGTCTTCATAATTTAATTAACCTTTTAAGTCTACGTTGAATTAACTGCTTAGAAAATTAATAGCTTCCACTGATTATTAGTTAATTAACTTATTTAAATTGTTGACTTATCAAATTATGGTTTTCCAGATTCATTTGGTTATCTAGTGTGAGAATTGATATGTTAATTGCTGAATTAACTTAATTGTTAAAATTTGCCGTTTATAATTATTGGGTTGATAATTAATTAGTTTAATTTTTCATTCACTACTTTATTAAGTAATTGCTTGCTGGTCACCTCAAACAACAGTGATTGTACAAATAAATACTGATTTTAGTTATAAATTTAGAAAGAGATAATTTCACTGCTTACTTTTCAAAATTGCCGATTCTAATTATAGATTATAACTAATTAGTATCTAACTTAAGTCTCAATCTTTTTAAAAAATTCCAGATTTATTTTCACCTTTTTTTTCTTTAATTTTCAGTGTTGATACATCTACTCTTCCCTGTTTAGATTTGACAACCTAAACAGGGAAGAGTAGATGTATCAACAGGGTGATTAATAAACCCATACCATATTTCAAAAGTGAAACTCCGTTTTCAATATATTAAAACGCTATAAAGTTTATTTTCGTATATTTATTCGATGAAATGTTAGATACTTATAAAATTGTCCAGAGCATTTTGGAGTTATTATAGATATAGATATTAACCCTTCAACGTTCGTCTCATTTTTGGTATTCACTCCTACTCTTTTAACCTTCTGTTGGCCAGTCTTCGTGCTGGTGTTCATCCACCCTATCCTAGGTCTTTCTCTCGTCTTTTTCCCATTTCTTCGCGCTACCATTATCTTCATAGGAAGGAAGAAGTTTTCTCCTATATCTTAACCACATGCCCCTCCCCCCTCTCGCTCTTGTTCAACTTCTTCTTTTATCCAGTACTAGACGTAAACCTTCCCTTTTTCTTTTCAGTCTTCTTTGTCCATAGCTTGTCTTTCCCATAATTTTTAGCCGTTTTTCTTACATTATCCTCCCAACTAAGCTTCAACTATTCTATGTCCCTTTCTCCTGTCCTTAGTTTCCATACTGTTATTCTGTTTGTTCACTTTTCATCGCCCACTCTTTTAATTCTAACCCACTGCCACTTTAATTTTGCCACCCTTAGAATGATTTCCTCCATTTGTTTGTATTGTTATCTCTGAGATTGATGCGTAACATAGCTCTTTCCATCGCATGCTGTGTTGCTTGTACGAGAATTGTTCAACAGAAAAACGTTTAAAGACCGTAAAGCAATTTTTATACAATGAATTTAAAAGAAATCTCCATTAACATTAAGGCATGAGTCCCACTGGTGCACTTTTGTGTGGCTTCTGTAATTTTAATTATCATTTCTTGAGGTTCTTCGGAGCTCTTTGAGACAAAAACAATATCGTCCACAAATCTTCTTCTTTTTATATAGTGTTAAACTACTCCATTTCTGGATATACGCGTCTTCATTCAATTTCCATCGATCCCTATTTCCACTGAAAGCTTTCTGATGTCTTCAGATCATCAGTCCATCTCATGGGTGGTCTTCCTGGTGGAGGTTTATATATGTATGAGCGCCATTGTACAATTACTTTGTGCCAACCAGATTTAGGTCTGATCTCGCTACATGTCCCGCATGTTTCCATTTCGGGGTTAATACCTTTTATGTTATATCTGTAACTTTCGTGGTATTCCTGATTCACTCTCTCGCGTGTTGTACGACTCTTAGTTTGTGGAGAATTTTCTGTGTTATCACCCAATTTTCTGTCCCATAGCACAACACAGACAAAATAGATGAACCAAAGAACTTGCATCGTTATTCTTTTATTTCCCAAGATAAAACCTACCAAAAGCTACCCATATTTACCTTATTCTTCTTGAAACTTCTATTTCTTGGTTCTCTTTTCCTAACGTGAAGATTTGCCCGTCCTTTTTTTTAATTTGACTGTCGCCTTCTTCTATAAACATAACTCTAGTTTTTCTAAAGTTCATCATTAGCCCAACTTTCCTAGATTATCTTAGATTTGAGATTTCCATTTATATTAACGCATTCTTTGTCCCAACTTGCTGCTTTAAAGGCATTTTTCAATTTTACGAATTGTATTTGCTACAAAATCCCACTTATTCCACTAACTGAAACTGGTCAAGCCATACAGAAATGTGATTTTATTACCTTAATAAGTAGTTTATACAGGAATTGAAGTGAGGTAGGTCTATAGTTTGCAAAGTCAAGTTACCATTTTTATGCCAATATTACTTTGAATTGCAGTTTCCATACCTCCGCTGCTTTTTTATCGATTGGTGTGCCCTTGTAAATCGTCATGTCCTAGAGCTTTATTGTTGTGCATTTAAGGCGTACTTCATATCACATTTGCTGTTTTCTGGTATATCTTCTGTAATATGCCTTGTTTATTTTTGGACGACTAATCTTTGAAAATTATAATTCTTAGTAAAATGTTTCTATACATTACAATATTTTATTTATGTCTGTTAATATTTTGATATTTTCGTCGCTTATTTTTACTATGTTATTTTTCTTAACACCCGTGAACCTTGCTCTATGCTCTATTGCCTTTTCTTTTATGTTGTTATACATTGTTATATCTTTTCTACCGCCTCTTCTGTTTATGTTATTAGTTCCCTTAGTCTATTTTCGTCCCTGCTTTTTTTGTGATAGTATTTTCTTTCTTTCATAATTTTCTTGGCGTTTATAACTCTTTTACTAAATGCCCTACTAAGGTTTCTGTAATCTCTTTATCAATTTCTTCTATTGCTAATTCTGGTATATTTCGTGAAGAATATTCAATTTCTTTTTGATAATCCTCTTGCTTTTTAATTAACTTTTTGACGTGGAGTCTCTATTTATTATCCTGTAAAAACTTTTGTTTTGTTTTATTAGTTTATATCTATCATAATTGTCATAGATAATTTGTTTAAGTGGACTGTGGATATGAAATGATAATATTAAATACAGTTACATTAAAAAAACAGTTATTTATTTTCTGTCTTCTCTACTTAGCCATAGAATTACCACTGTTCGAAAAAATATATAACTTTGCTTCGAAAGTTGTTAGTGCACCCTACTTCACAAAATGCTAAAGTAATGTAAGAAATGCGCAAACAATAATTTTATCTGTTATCAGACAGTGTTTATAAACATTGATGACTTCTACTGTGTGCTTTTCAGCTATTACGATGAAATCTATTTCATTTTTCATTCCGGCATCTCTTCTTTGTTTGTCATCTGTGCATAAGAACTAAACCACATGCTATTACAAATTTAATTGCCTTCTTTGAATTATTTCCACCGATAGTTCTACTTTAACCTCTTCCCTTACTTTTACATTCCCAACTCTGACTATTCTTGTCCCTCGTCGATTTTCACATTTTTGCCTTGTATGTTAAAGTTGGTACATAACTCGATTTATACAGCTTATTTTCTCAAACTTCGCTTTTATTTATTAAAGTTGTATTAATTTAGTAATCTATCTCTCGTATGTTGTTGTTTCTCGTTCAATGGTTCTGTTACAACTTATTACGGGTCAGTATTCATAACAGTTTGCCACATCTGTCTATGCATTATGACTAATCCTTCTTCATCTTCCACGTTTTACTTGTTACTTTTCGTTCCTATACTTCTGAGTTTCTGAATTAGTATACCATCTAGTCACTTGGTCTGAAGATAAACATATCAAAAACTCAGTTTATGACAAATCTTGTTCTAAACGATTCTATAAAAATTAATAACGAAAGCATAGAACAAACACATGTATACAAGTATTTGGGACATTGGATTTGCATTGGGCGAGGCAATCAAACACATGAAATACAGCGCAGAATAGGTTTAACTTGGGCAGCTTTCGGTAAATTAAAATCAATGTTCAAGTCTGACCTTCCAATATGTCTGAAGAATTAAGGGTTTTGATCAGTGCGTGCTACCTGTATTGTCATATGGAGCGGAGACACTAACATTGACGAAAAAAAGTACCAACAAAATACAAGTAGTAATGCAACGCAGGATGGGGAGGTCGATGTAAGGAATTACTCTTCAAGACAAAATTTCCAATCGAAATATCAGACGAACCACAGGAGTACGGGATGCTGCTGAAGCCATTCTGCATTTGAAATGGAACTGGAGAGGCCACGTCGCTAGGATGGAGGAAGACCGATGGACAAAAAGATCGTAGAATGGCGGCCGATACACGAGGCATTTAGAAATAGAGGAAGGCCAACTACTCGTTGAAGCGATGACATAAGAACTATCGCAGGAAACTGGATACAGGTTGCCCAAAGTCGGAAATGGTGGCAAAATTTGAGGGAGGCTTTCGTCCAGCAGTGGACAATATGAGCTTATGATGATAATGATGATGATGATGATGATGATGATGATGATGATGATGATGATGATGATACCATCTACTCACAGCCACTTTAGTTCTCTTATCTGCCAATAAAACGTATTTCAGGACCGCACGTTTCTGGTTTCCTCTAATTTTTATATTCATCACTTATGCACTAACTTTTTGGCTTCCTCATTTCCCTTTATCTCCTCTTTTTGTTTCTGTAGTTTTGCATATCATCTTCTCTCATGCTCTGTAATTACTTTTTCCAAGACATCTTATTCTCTTTAACTATTTTTTTTGCCCTCTTAGTGCACCATTTTGTTCCTTTTTGTCCGGGGCCAATTAAATTAAATTAATAAAATAATCACAAATATTGGTTTCTTATTGATGTCTTTTTTTAATATAGTTCCTTTTGGTTCTTTTTTAAATGTTGTTTTAAAACCCCTCCATCTTTTTTTCATGGTTCAGAAGTTTCATTCACTGGTTTGGTTCATTTAGGTGTCCTAACAAATCCTCTTTCGTGATATTCTAATATTTTCTTTTCTGCTTTGAACTGACTCTCAACTCACTCGTTGTAAGTTTATATGAAATATGTTACCTTACCTTTTGTTGGTGTATGTACTATTATAATGTTAATCTTTTCTACCATTATCAAATCCAATGTAATTATTTCAGAATTTTTCTTTCCCAGCCGCTAGTTCGTTTGGTTAGCTCTTGACTCCTGATAGTCCTACTATTTCGGCCGTATAGCTTGACGTGTTTTCCGCCAGTTTTACCTTTTTTCTAGCCATCCCGATTATGTTCCAAACTTTCGATATTGTTTCTGTTTAAATCGCTTGCTATTTCTGTTTGCTCTAAATCTTCATACCTACCCCACGCAGATGATTAGCTCAACAAAAAGGAAGCTTACGTTATCTTGCAATAACTGGCTCGCTTTCGACAAGTTATTATATCCCTCCGCTGCGGCCGTTGTCGCTTTCTTCTTTCCACTGAACTTTAGTTTCTCGGACTACCACGAAACGTTCGTTTGAGGAATGTTCACCTACAATAAGTATCTCCAATCTATCTTATTTCCTCGTTTTCTTTGTATTTCCTCTACATTTTACTTCTTCAAGTTCTTTTGTTAGATTATTTACAAATAATAATTTTATCTTGCTATTTCTGGAAAATTTTCCACATTCATGTTACATCTTTAAAATAATCTTAATTCATCTGAACCTTCGTTCCTTTAACGTTTTTGAAAGCTTCATTTGTTGTTCGTCTTTGCAAGTTTTCTTGGCTTATTTACTTTAAAATAACCTATTCGCCTTAACTCTTGTAGTTCATTTTCTACATTTTTTTAGAACTTTTCGTTAACTTCTCTGTTATTTCTGTCTCCTTTTCGGCTTCATTATCGTCTTCGGTATATTATGTTATAAACATTGCCTTCCAGATTTCTTCTTCTAACTCATTAATTCATATAATGTATTTTAACCTATTATAAAAATTCTGTATATACAATGTGTCCACCGACAGGTGATACAAGAGGAAAAACTTTTTTATTATCGATTTCTCAGACAATTTTATTCTTGATAATAATTTTTGCTGTGTTTAATAGTCTTATTTCTCATGTTACTTTTCCTGCAGGTAATCATTTAAGACTTAAATTCACAATTTTTTTCAGTTTTGGACTTAGAAAAAATTTCTGAATGTAGAATGATCATAATTCGTTAAAATACATACATATAAATTACAAAAGTATTTTTCCGAAGGAGTGGATCCCTACAAATTTAATTTATTAATTCATGTCTTGTTCCTTCACCTGTAATTTAATATTTCCTGTGTTATAAGTTTCCCGTCTATTATATTTATTTTTAGTATTTTAACTGTCCCATTTAGCTGTTGTTGTTTATACTTTTATTTCTCAATATTTATGTTTTTATTATTTTATCTATTTCCGACGTCGGATTAAATAATCTGGAGATATTAATGGTTTGGAATGATTAATAGAGTAGTTAATTTATTTAAGTTTTTGCTCAACACTATTGCTTTTTTTTAATTCATTTAGATAAGTTGTAGAATTGTAAAATTAATTGGATTATTAACTAAGCGAATTAATTAAGAGGCGTGCTAATTAACTACGTTTTATTCACCTACATATCGTTCCTTTTCAATCAGAATTACTAACTAATCTTCTAATTTTATCTACTAATTATAACTCTTTATTTTATCATAGTATTTCATTACTAAACTAACAATTACTTCACAGGAGTAACTAAAAATTCAATAAATCGAAGTTGTCGACTTTAAGCTGTACTTTTTACTTAAATTTATTATTAATTAATTAACGTTGTTTACCCTCCCTTTTCAGGTTTATAATTAAATATTAACCTAAGCTTAATTAAAAGTGCCACTCGTGCTTTTTTAAGTTGTAAGTTCTTATTTTAAACACATAAATGTCTTGTACTAAGTAAAAAAAAATAATTAGATATTATGATGCCAAAATTTATTATAATATAAAAACAGAGATTAAGATAATAAATTTTGCACATTAAACTCGGTATATCATTTACCTAATGGCGAAAAAGATTTTTTAATTTCTTTTGAAACAGGCTAATAAATTAGCGGACATTACTAAAAATATTTTCTTAAGACACGTATTCTAAGAGGCTTTAAAAGGATTAACACAGTGTGTAGACTAAAATAATATGTAAATTAATTTTAAACCGATTATTAACTTACCGATTTGAGATTTACTTGGTGATATAACGGATAACGTACGTAAGTAAAAAATAATAGTCCGTACGCTAGTAAATTTTTTCCACATTAAAATTTTAATTATAACGTTGGTCGGTATAAATTATAGTGCTTGATGAACGTATTTTCTGCCTGTGATTAAAGCACAAGCCTTAACAATATTAATGAAGTGTCTGGTTACTAAAATGGTAGTGAATAAAATTCCCATATTAACTGGGTGCCGTTTAAAAAAAAATCGCATTAAACAGAATTAATTTTAAATTAATTTGATGTTCAAAGCTTTCCCGAAAATCGGATTAGATACACATATAATTTGAAATGACAGTCTTTAGGAATGAAAAATGGTACACTTGAAGGCGGATTTAATATGAAATTTATTAAGTTGGCTCTTAGAAAATTAATTTGTTCTTCTGACTTTTTGTGGGAATCGAACAGCGTAAAACATAGTTAAAGGTATGAAAGGCCGAACAATCGGAACTCTTTTTTGTGCTTTAAATTTTCTTATGGAGATTTTTTATGCAAAAATAAGTAGACATTTCGGATACGAGGTAAAACCCTAGGTCATTTCGATGTTTGGCACAACAAAGATCCCTTGCAGGCGTGGAAATCCCTAGAGTTAGCAAAATTTTAGTAGGGAGGTATCAATGACCACAACAGTCGTGACGCATTGAAATCCCTGGCATCCGCAAGCATAGATTTCGCCCAATAAAGAAACGAACAAGTAAATATTTTAATTCAGAAATCCACCTTTACATAACTGTAAACCCCTTCCGTTAGCACATACTTTAGTGATACTTTAACTTATTGAAGTAAATATTTTTTAATTTTTTCAATTTTAGTTCGTTTTGCTGAGCATTTAATTCAGCCCCGAACCTTAATGGTTTCCTTCCAGCGTTTCATTCCAACATCCTTCTCTTAGCTGCTCGTTTTTAAGTTGTCTCTAACATCTCTTTGACTTGGACGCCTTTTGCTCCTCGTTCCCACTGTTTTAACTTTTTACTTTAATCATTCTTGTCAAATCACTCTAAATGTGTGTCATAATCTCATAACTATCGTCCCTAGCAATATTTGCTTTATCATTATCATTACCTTACTATCTATAGATAGCAGATAGAGCAAAAGAGTAGGTATACCTACTCTTTTGCTCGCACCTTCTTCTAAAGATTCGCATTGGTATCTTCCCTTCCCATATTGCAAGTTAATTGAACCTGATAGATTCATTAATCATACTTTATTTCTGTACCTTACTCTAGGTTTTAGTGGTGATTTTTTAATTCTCAGTTACTTTTCGAGATAGTGGTTTTCTGATCTTGCCAATAGGACGATGTCGTAAACTTATCGCTTACTGATGAACTGATAGCTCTTCATCGTGATCAAACCTTTGCGTTTATGGCATGGTCTACGACTGTTCCAAAATTAAGTTCAATAATTATGATTTTAGGTAGGAACGCTTCTTATTTTCACATATTAGTAACCGCAAATTTATAATGCAGTGCTGCAAGTTCATAACAGGGTTTGATTTCATATTGTCTGGCATTTAATACCTTTCGCAAAGCAAAAATCTGATTGTTTTCTGTGGTCCGTAGGCCAATACACAGGTTCCACAGTAGATAGGTGGTTCATGTTATTTATTTGCATTACTGCTAGAATTTATCTTCCGTCTGTCCTTGTCATTCTTGATCCCCGCCGTTAATGCTTCGCGTTGAAGTCACCACCACTTATTTTCGCCCAGTTTTTCTTCTTTATCGTATCTTTACCAGCTGAATAACCTAGAGCATTATTTCCCATTCCAACGCGGCTTGGTAATTTTGTTTGCCCGTTGGTTTTATGTGCTTTCACAACCGATGAAAACAGTTTGTATTTCTACATTATGCTCACATGGCGTACTCCCAACTTCATGCGATATAAATTAATGACTCATCGAAGTTTAGACATCAACAACCAGATTAAGCAAAACTTTCTTCTTCGAGTTGATAGCTTGAAATATAAAGCGTCATGAACATCATGTTCGATGAGTTGTTGCGTCTGAAATTATCTTTTTCCAATTATTTCTATCTTGGGCATCGTGGATAATTTGGTGTATAGGTTTTCCTACGATGATTTTTACTTGATCCAACCATCTCTTGGATGTTCTACCACGCTGTCTCCAACCTTCGACACGTTCTTCTACTAGCAATTTCTCAATGCTCGTTTTGATATCTGATCGAATTATTTGGGGATTTGTCTATAACCTATCATGGGAAGACGGACACTAATATTAAGTTCTTGTAAAATAGAAACATTCGTTCTTCTCTACGTCCAAAGTATTCTGACCATTTTTCGCCAGCATCACATCTCAAAAGCTTCAATTCTTTTGCGTTCTCTTTCCTTTATTTTATACTTATTATATACTTCGGCGCCACATATTTTTACGTAGTTTTATGGTAGTTTGCTGCAGGGGCGGACTGGGCCGTCGGGAGTCCGGGAACTTTCCCGGTGGGCCGGTAGTACTGAGGCCGATCAATATTATCAGAAATAGTTCCTATCGTTTTGACTGATAAACATTAAATGTATTATTGTTATACACCATTAGCAACTAGTCAAGTAGGCGAATATCTCTGCCCGATTTACTTTTATTCTTTTGTTTCTAAGCTACAACAAACGTCATAATGGCAGATGAAAAGTACGAAATTTTGATAATTTCGCGTCATTTTTGGAAACAAAACGTTTCTGCAACCGCCGCAGTTAAAAAAATATGTGAAGTGGAAGGGGAGGGAGAAGTGAACATTCGCTCGGCACAATGTTGGTTCAAAAAATTTAATGAAGGAGATACAAGTCTCAAGAGGAAACAAGGTTCTGGTCGGTAAAATTTGTTGAGCAACAACGAACTGCGAGACGCTGTTGAAGTTAATCCATCTACAAGTACTCGTAAGTTGTCAGCAGAACTTGGTTATTTCAAAGAAACCATATGGCGTCATTTACATGAAATTGGAAAGCCCAATAGACGCCGCTGCAAAGAAGTTCCACATGAATTTTCACCAGCAATGGCAGAAAGACGAGTTGAGGTCTGCAATCGGTTGCTTTGAAATCCTTGGGACAAACGTTTTTTAAACAGAGCGTTACTTGCGACAAGAAATGGATACATTTTAATAATTATAACAAAGAAAATCAATGGATTGCCATCGGACAACCTGCGTTACCTGTCCCAAAACGAGAAAGGTTTCAGACAAAGGTCATGTTGTGTGTATGATGGAATTTTCAAGGTGTTATTCACTTTAACTTGGTTCCTGATGGAAGAACCTTTGAAGCCAACCTTTATAGTCAGCAGTTGGACAGAATGCATGATGCTCTACGTCGGCGTTACCCGGGATTGGTAATAGGGAGCACGCAATTCTACAGCAAGATAACGCCAGACCTCACACGTCTATTAAAACTCGGCAGAAAATTAGGGAGTTGGATTTAAAGCTTCTACCTCATCCAGCTTATAGTCCAGACCTTGCACCTTCAGATTACCACATATTCCGATCGATGGCACACTTCCTGCTTGGAAGAAATTTCACAAGAGTTGAAGAAGTTGGAGCTGCACGCCCAGAATTCTTTACCTCGAAAGATCCGCAATGGTACCGTCGCGGCATTGAGTTTCTTGCAGAAAGATGGCAAAAGACATTGCTTCATAATGGTCTATACTTTAGTGAGAGTTGATGTTTGTTGTTTTATTATTAAATAAAGTTTTCCACACAAAAAATGACATTTCTTATGGGCCACCCTAATAATAGTGAGAGAAGGCCGGTCACTACCAAATTTCCCGGGCCGGTTAAATTTGCCAGTCCGCCACTGGTTTGCTGTTTATAGATATTATATATGATGTTGGTGTACCGATAATCTATTCTACTCTCTTTCAGAGCTTTTAAGATTGCGTGCATTTCTACTATGTTAAGTGCGAAACAGACAAGGCGATACTATGTCACTCAAATTATTCACCGCAGTTTTAGGACATGCCTTGAAAGTGTTAAACTGGGAGAACGAAGAAAAACCGATTTTCTGTCGTTAATATTTATTTTAGCAAAAAATGTTCAATACAAAATTTTTTTATGAAATTTTTATCTATGTATTGATTATACACGAAATTTTTTTTCTTCAATTGGTTTTGAGTTATGACTTTACGTGATATTTTTTCAAATGGGAACCTATTAATTTTATGCTACCGTTCGATAGAGCATTTTTTTCTCTTTACAACGGTATAAAAGTTGTATGGGTTTGCATAACATTTCTTTGAAAAGACGCCGGTTAAAGTATTTACAATTAACTTTCCGATTCGTAAACGATACAGCCAAGATAAACAAAAGCGGAGCGACAAACAAACTGTGATATCACTAAGGCGGCATTTGATATTTTTTACGTTAAATATTTCAATTTTTCAACAGCGGGGTTAAGTGAACGTGAATGAATTGAAGTACTTATAAATTGCACAAAATTGAAATATTTGACGTAAAAAATAACAAATACCGCCTTAGTGATATCACAGGTTGTTTATCGCTCCGCTTTTGTTTATCTTGGCTGTATCGTTTACGAATCGGAAAGTTAATTTTAAATACTTTAACCGGCGTCTTCTCAAAGAAATGTTATGCAAACCCATATAACTTTTATACCGTTGTATAGAGAAAAAAATTCTCTATCGAACGGTAGCATAAAATTAATAGGTTCCCATTTAAAAAAATATCGCGTAAAGTTATAACTCAAAAACAATTGAAGAAAAAAATTTTTGTGTATAATGAATACATAGATAAAAATTTCATCAAAAACTTTTGTATTGAACATTTTTTGCTAAATAAATATTAACGACGGAAAATCGGCGTCTCCATACTTTATACTCACCCTGTATATGTATATTTAGGGCATGAGATTAAAATCAGTTGGGATTACCGAACCTACTAACTTCTGAGACGAATTATCCTAGGCTGGGCACCTTTGAAGATAACGTCCGTATCAGTTTAAAGAGTAAAACTTTTAATACATGTGTCTTGCCAGTACTTACCTATGGAGCAGAAACTCTAACCTTAACAAAAGCATCAAAAGGAAAACTGAGTATTAACTACACAACGCAAGATCGAAAGATCGATGCTAGGGATAATACTGAAAAATAAAGTAAAGAACGAAGAGATACGTAGAAAAACCGGAGTAGATGATGAAATGCAAAAGATATCCAAATCAAAGTGGTGATAGGCCGGCCATGTGATGAGATAGAAAGATGGAAGCTGACACGCGGAGTCAAGGGAGACCACCCACCCGATGGACGATTTAAAAAGATTTCAACAAGCTGGGGTGTAACTGCCCAGAACCGAGAAACTTGGAAACACTTAAAGGAAACCTATATCCGACAGAGAACCTTACTGGCTGGTTAATGATGTTGATTCGGCTCCATATAGAAAAATAGGAAATATGAAGGTTCTAACAGTGCATTTTATTAATAAGTAGGTATTAGAAATTTGGCGATCTCTCATCTCTCCAACAAACCTTTGGTAATTTGACCATGGCGGTTTTGTTTATCTGAATGCATTTTATTATTTCTTTTGAACAATCACCTATCTTATTAATTAGGGTTCGTAAATAGATATACTGCTCGACTACCCCAAACCCACCAATTTCTCTTGTTTCAGCTCTATTATTATGCGCTCTGTCAACAAAAAGAATCTTTGTGTTGGTCCTATTCAATTTTAAATTATATTCCTCGCTGACACTTTGTAGCCTCTCTATAAAATCTAGCAGCTCATCTTCAATTGATCTTAATTCTTTCCGCATTATTTCTATAGATTTCCTCATTATATATTCGCTATAAATGTTGAATAATTGTGGGGAAAGAATGCATCCCTGATGAATATCGTTTTTAGTTCCTCGGGCAGCTGTTGGCATTTAAATTAATACAATCAGGTGTCGTGAAACTCCCATTTTTTCCAGAATCTTTTATAGTGTTTCACAGTTAACACTATCAAAAGCTTTTCGATAATCTACGAAACAAATATACAAGCTTTGATTGAATTCTCTCGCTTCTTCAATTAGCTGTTATAGATTTCGTATCTATGTACCTGCTCTTCCACTTAATGCAGTCTGTTTGAATGAATTCGAAGACTTCCACGGTCAGTTGTTGAGACAGAAGAACTCAACGATTCGCCCACTTTCTTAAGGGGCTTCATCAGGAGTAAAAGGGAGCACTAAAAGAGCACGGTAACTCAACGTGTCAACCACGCCAGCGGCGAAACTCTTTTAGCAAGAGGCAGAAGGGTAACAGTAACTCAACTTGTCAACCAAGCCAGAGGCGAAACCTCTTAAGAAAGTGGGCGAAACGTTGAGTTCTTCTGTCTCAACAATGACACGGTCCCAACCCGGAAATCTGTTTATTGTCTTGAAATCTGATAGTCTTTGATGTTTTAAGCCTTTCGTTTATTATGTACAGAAGCAATGAGTCTATAGTTGTCAACATTGTCTTTAGAACCTTTTTATGAAGAGGAATAAAAATCAAATTACCCCAATCTTTTGGCCAGATGCCTATATTCCATATTGTTTGGCAAAGCAATATATTAAACGAACTCCAAGATCATCCATTGATTCAATAACTTCTGCGTTGATCCCGTCATTACCAGCAGTTTTCCCTAACTTCAGATGCTTGATAATATTTTCTACCTCTACCTTCACAATATAAGGTTCTTTGCCCTGTATTCTTGGATCAAAGTTTTCCTCGGGATGTGGTTTATCAAACAGATTACTGCAACATTTCTTCCGTTCCTTAAGGTTCTGTTGAGTTCTCGCCTTCTTCATTTAGTTATTTAGTATAACCTATGTCTGCATGTTGCTGAAGGTCTTGGCACATTTGCATATACAAGTTCTGCATGAACGTTGGAAATCTTCATTTACTTGTTTGTATAATTGTCAATCTTGAGGATTACAAAGTCCTGTTTTCTTAAGTCTTCTTTCGTCTATTAAATGTAATGTATTTGCTGAAATCCATAATTGTTTTAGGACAGGAAAATAATTAGTCGTGCCATTTTCTTTTTTAGCGACTATGATTACGACAGTTTTATTTCATGCCATATTGTATTTGACTCTCTATTTATTTTGTCTTTTTTCAACACTTTGGTGTGTAGTATTTCCTGGTATAATTCTGTATTTTTAATGTCTACCTCTTTGCTGATTTTATTTTACTTTGTAGTTTAATGCATATTTCCGTTGCTAAAAGTTGATGGTCTGAGTCACAATCTGCGCCCAGAAAGGTTTTGATAGTTTTGTTCACCTGATTTAATAAGAATAAAGTCAATTTGATTCCGATGTATACCGTCAGGGTGTTTCCAAGTATAGAATCTTCCTGGATGGTGTTGGAATAAGGTATTTGTTTTATTCGAGTTATTTCCATGTTTGCCTAGAATATCCTGATAGTGATCCTCATAGGTCATATTACCAATTTTAGCGTTGAAATCGCCTAAAACCGTAGTTATTTCTCTAGTCATTGCCTCGATTACGCCTTGTAAAATATTAAAGAATTCACTTAGATCATCATCAGTAGCATCGGCCGTTGACGCATAAACTTGAACAACATTTAGATTTCATAGAGCTGCATGCAATGTAAATCCTGTACCATTTATGCTATTAGTGTCATTTCCCGAGAAAAAAACTCTATTTCCGTTTACGCTGGTAAAATATCCTCGTCCTTTACAGTGCGTTTCATATAAACAAAATATTTTGATTTTCAATCTTAATCTCCACATCTCCTTCTCCGTAATGATAAGTTTGACTGTTTGTACTGCGCCTCTTGTGTTCCAAATCGCCATTGCAATTTTATTGCTTAAATGTACGGTAATGAGCGAATCCATGACGAGTAGTATGTATATAATAATCCACACAGTCATCAAAGTGGGCTCCCAGTTTCTTCCTGGATGTTTCTTCAAATGTTAACAAAACCACATAATTAAAAATGAGAGCTTGAAAATGTAATATACATATTAATAACAATTAATAATAATAATACCAAAACTAACCACAAAGATTTCAATGCTAGGTTAGAAAACTAACAGGAAATTATCCAAAATCTGTGTAGGTTTAATGGTTCCAGATGTTCAAATAAAATTTTAACCAGAATGTAATTCAAGTAATAAAACTAAGGATAAACATATAAACATCGATTTCTTTCGTGCAAATATAGGATTTCACCAATCGAACATCTTAGAAAATAAACTTAACTGTACTTACTTATGAACATCCAAGCTGCATGGAATTTGCTTTTATAAGTTTAAGTCAATAGTTTTAAAAATTTAAAGAACCATAAGAAATTAATTGTTAAAAAAATCTATGTGATTATGTCGAAGTATACAGATTAATAAAGTTATGCAGAAGATTTTTAACGATGGGTTGGCAAACAAATCCAGCTTTTACAAAATCGCAATTCTATCAGAGCTTCAATTCTTTGCTTCTATTTTACAATCTTAGTTTTAAAAAATTATCAATTTACGCAGCAGAACAGTAAATCTACTGTCAGGTGTTTATGTTGGATAATTTCAATTAAACAAAGCTTTTATAGAATTTTGCAAATATTGAAGATTAAAGAGTTAAGTTAAGCGTACACTATCGAAATACAAGAACAAAAACATCTGCATCTGATTGATTGTACTTTGAAAAAATAACGCATTCACAAATTTACAAATACATCACGCAAGCATAGTAAAAAACTAAGTTCATTCGCTTTTTAGCGCTCAGATCCTGTTATCCTTAGCAAGCTTAGAGGATAATCTTCAGAAGTTACTAATAAAATTAATACTAACAGACATTGCATCAAGTTTATTGTTGGTATAATCAGAATTCCAAGATAAGTATTAAAATTCTTTACAATTTTCGTTCAGAATTTGGGTCCTGAATAACGAAAGCACTATACATATTAACCACTGCCTTTCGGTGTAAATCCCTGCTAAGATATATTGTTTATATACCGAATTTATTAAAATACATTAAGAGAATCTGCCCAAAGGAATAACATTAAAATTTTAATCTCTAAAACTAGATTTGATTAAGATTACCTGAAAAGTCTATTTCTTTAAATTTTTTGATAGTTCTTATAAAAAATTAGACGTAGATATCTTTATGGCAGCTTCACAGAAATAACTATGGATTAGTATATCATCCGTTCTGATTTTACAATTTAGAAAAAAATAGGCAACAGTTACACACTATCATGTCGATTTTCTTAAATATTTAATACATATCACAGAAGGCCAGCAGAGATTCTTCACCATTAATTATAATCATTGTTTTTCTTTCAATTTAAAACAGTTTTGAAATCAAAAAATAAATTTCTGATGCTTTATTTAAATCAAGGGAACTTGAAGAACAACGGAGCCCTAATTTAATTAACATTTCTCACTTTTTTATTAAAGAAGAATAAGGAAGTTCAAATGCAAATTTCTAGAACACTGGAAATAACATAAATTCACCATACGGTTTCCTTCTTCCAATAAAAGTATGTAAGCATGTTAAATACGCCAAAGGTCAAAGCTTCAGTGTTACATTGCTGCAAATTTACATTCGGAATTAACCGGAATGACCAATGACATTGTATCACTAAATAGAAAAACGAAAAAAACCCACTCTGAAAGTTATAATTTCCCCGCAAAAATGTCTAGCACTTTTTCCATATAAAGACTCAATTTATTGTATTTTAAAAATCTGTACTTTATTTACGATTAGATCTAACAACATTCTGATAAATTCGAAGAACTGATAAAGGTGTTTTCCATAACGGACTGACACACTGAAATATTTTAAAGATTCAATTCGTTAGGATAGATTGAGATATCTTGGGTTTGTTTATTTTTCTACGTTTTAATTTAAACCAAATCATTGCTACGTAATAATTATACTTTCGGTTTAATGGATTCAGATTACTTTTTATCATCATTATATAAGTTTAGCTTTTTATTCTTCGCTGCCATTATTTTAAATGCAATTTATTAAATGTGCAGTTATTCGTACAGGTCAGCTTTATTTTTAGTCTTCTAATTTTAGAAGTTTTGCTGTTTGATTTGCAGAAATTAAGACGGTTAAATTAAAATTAATTTAAAAGTATGCTATTGCACTTATGAATATTAAAATATTTCGAGTTTAATTTTCTTATAAACTGCACATTTCACAGGTTTTTACTTTAGGAGTACGTAATTTCTGGAGCATATTTTCCGCTTAGTTATAGCTTTTTAAAATAATTACATGCATTTTGATTTATTAACATTTAGACTAATTTTTAATTATAACTTCAACTTTTTAATTATTAGCCTAAGTTTTTAATTTATCAGGGCTAGTTAGTAATTATGGGATTTCAGAAGTTAATTGAGATGTTTTTGTATTTTTTAAATGTAAATGTGTACTCTAAAAGGTTTTAAAATTTTCAGAATCGTTTGTAGGTTAATAGTTAACTGTCTGCAGATTTCGATTTTTTGACGTCACTTCGGCTACGTCTTTATTTAACCTATAAATTAGCAAATATCACGTAAGTCTGACAATTTTAAAAATGTGCTGCTTGAATATTAGGAACGGTAATTTAATCTTTAACATAGTTTGTTAACATTTTGAGCATTGTTACGTCAGTTTTGCAAGGAAACTTTAAAATTTACAATCCGGTTTTTAATTTATGAGATGAAAATGTATTTTAAATTATTACGTTGGTTCCTTAATTACTTTCTTTGTTATGAATACTTGATATGCTTACTATTTTATTATTTTACCAAGAATACTGTTATTAGCTTGAATTTTTTTTTTTTGTTTATATGTCTTCTGATTTATCATTAAAATCTCCCAAGGTATTTCCATACACTTACTATTTATTTTCTTAGTTCTTAATCGTATAGGTATTTACTTATTTATTTATTCTTATGTTTTTAAGAGTGGTACACAGCAACTTCCGTGATTTTAGTCAAGACTTTTTAATTTTATTTTTATTTCACCCCAGCTGGTGTCAATGTCAGTTTGTACCTTTGTTTTGTAAACGATGTCAAATGTGCGAGTTATGTATATAATTTCTTAATACAAATATTTGTTTATCTTTCAACTTTCGTTTTGTGAGCCTATTTTAAGCAGATGAAGGAGCTACCACTTGTCGTTAAAAATCACTGCAATGTTTTTTGCAAATCCCCTCTTCTGAAATTCATTAATTTTTATTAACCGTCAATTAATGTTGCATTATTTTCATTAAATGAAGGAGGTTACTGTTGTGAACTAGCGTTGAAGTCACCGAAACAATTTCGGCGTTTTGATTATGACTCAAAGTTTATATCGCCTTATTTTTGTTTATTTTTTGTACACACCTTTTATATTGTATACAAAATAAATAAACAAATGCCATTTTCTAAATTTGAAAGTCGTAGTGGGTGCTAAGAACATTATTAGAAAATACAATAGAATTTAGATGACCGCATTTTAATGCAAACCTTGACTTACGACCCCCACGTAGTCGAAAGCTATGTTTTTGCACATTCTATTTAGTACGCCGAATAGGTCAGTGCAAAATTTATATTATTCTCCGCACTCGTTTCGAATTATAAATTTCAGAAGCAGCTGAAAAGATTAAATTTTTGTAACTATATAACTGTTGCAAATTAACAAACTAAATTTATTGTGGAGTAATTTTTAAGTTTGTTGCTGGATGGCTGATTTTTATGTTCCTGAGAAGTGTTGTGTTGTCAAAATTTCCAACTTTATGGTTGTTGGAACATAGTTTCTCATCTAAAAATCTGCAACTTCATGTCGTTAGTTTGTCCTTTTTCACCAAGGAAGTTCTTGTTTAATTTTTCAGGTTTTAAGTTTTTACTATGAAGACTTGAATACAGATCTTTTATTTTTTTCATTAAGTTATCGTTTCTCACTGTGGAAATCATTGAGAAAAGTTTAAATTTTTAATTTACAAAACTTTAATAACTTTTACTTGCTTCTGCAAATGATTTTATTGTAAAATATTAAACTGAAATAATCTAATCATTTAATTTTAAATAAGTATTCAACACTTTCCCCAAACAAAACATACTGCATAATAGTAAGTTCAAAATTTTAAGTATCTAAGGAAACATAATACCACATCAAAAATTTGTTGTTAAATAATTTGAATTAACTTTGTGTACAGTTATGTTCAATTTATATTGATTTCGGAACATATAATTTAAAGATCTCTTTAAATCTTCTTATAGATTCCGTTTTACAACTTACAACATCGTAGATACATTATTTTAATTTGAAATTCTGCAGTTCCCTACATTAATAACGCTAGTTTTCGAAGTCCTATAAGTTCCCCTCAAATCTTGATTTTGTTAAATATTCAGCTGAATTTGGTCGTTATACAAGCATTAAAGTCTCAACAGTAACTCCCTTATTTCGACCAGTTGTATGTATTTGTAGAAATAAAACACTGTTTGTTATGTATGTTACTTTCTAATAATTGGTTGAGTTAGTACACAAAAATTTAGGTTGTATCTTGAGAATTTTTGTTAAATTTATGAAGAAAACTAATCGTTTGTGGAATTTTGTTAACATAATCAAGTTTGATCTATTATTGAAATCTTCAACCAATATTATGCAAGCTTTTGTTATATTCTTCTCCTTATTGAGTTTACAAATCAAACATTTAAATGATTATTTTGATTTTTTTAAATGTTTGCGCCACTGAATAAAGTTTTAACAAAAGTATATGAAAACGGATGTAGGTGCCTTGATGAAACAGAGAGCTTGGCGGCCAGATAAAGTCAAAGGTAAGAAAATTATGCAATAATGCCAAAAGCAACGTAACCTGGCAAGTATAAAAAAGGCCATTAACTGACTCTAATAAAGACGTCAGAAAGTCCAAACGACGAACATGGAAGAGATTCTGTGAAGAGACAAATTATCTCCCGCAGTCCGACTCAGGTTCTGTCTAAAGAGCACTTAACCCAAATTGGACTGCTCAAAAGACCTGATGGCTGTCACACCGAAAACGAAAAGGAGACCCTAAATGTGCTCATAACAACCCATTTTTTCGATTCTACATTGATCCGGTATACAGGGGCCTCGCACTGAATCGATGAAAATGTTTACCGTTCTTCACACA
This sequence comes from Melanotus villosus, assembly GCA_963082815.1. Lineage (NCBI taxonomy): Eukaryota > Metazoa > Arthropoda > Insecta > Coleoptera > Elateridae > Melanotus > Melanotus villosus. The sequence continues at coordinate 30,426,217 of OY720424.1, forward strand.
GAGAGAAAAACCTATCTGAGAGGATTTTTATTCCGGAAAAGATCAAATGGGCGGTTGGCTCATTGAAACCATACAAATCACCAGGGGGGGATGGTATATTTCCAGCACTGGCGGCAGGGCCTAGATAATTTGTTACCCATGATTGTAAGAATATCTAGGGCTAGTTTTGACTTACTTCAGGTTTCGAGGGACGTTAGCATTTATACCAAACGGAAGAAAGCGGCCTAAGAACATACCAAAATCATATCTCCCTATCAGCCTTACATCTTTTCTCCTTAAAACAAATCCACAGAAACTGCCTTACACAAACTCATTAGCAAGATTGAAGGAGCATTGCGTTCAAAGGAAACAGCCTTATGTGCTTTTATTAGTGTTGAGGGTGTTTTCGACAACACCCTATGACTCCATAAAAAAAACTATGGAAAATAAAGGTATAGAACATGCAACAATAAGATGTGCTCAATCCATACTGAAAAATCGAAGAATAACAGCAAAACTGGAAAATTATTCGATGACTGTAAAAGCCACAAAAGGGTGTCCACAAAGTGGGGTACTATTGACCTTACTGTGGTCTCTGGCCGTTGGTGATCTACTCGTTAAAACTAATATCTCTAGAATACATATGCAGGAGTAGGCAGATGACTTAGTAGTCATTATTAGAAACAAGCACGACAGGATAATTTCCAATCTCATGCAGAATGCTCTCAATAAAGTTATAGACTGGTACAAAAGGGAGAACTTACACACAAAGAAGAGGAAGTTATTACTCAAGCCTCCAACAGTAAATGGTACACAAATACCGTTTTTCCATGAAGTTCAATATCTGGGAGCTGCCTTCGACCAAAAACTCACTTGGAACTCACATCTTGAAAGAACTACTCAAAGGGGTGTTGCTGTAGGTTCTTTGGTAAAACGTGGAGACTAAAACCAAAAATGATCTTGTGGTCATAAGCTTAACGATAAGACCGATTGTCAGCTATGTATCTGTAGTGTGGTGGACAAAATCCAAAGGAACAGCGTAAAACCAGTTCCTCAAAATGCAGCGGTTGGTCTGTATGTGAGTTATAGGTGCCATGCACACCTGCCCGACAGCAGCTATGAATCAATGCTAAACCTTCTCCCCTTACGTTTACAAGTAAGGAAGATTTCGATACAAAGTGCCTTCAGATTGCAATTAAACAAACAATTTAAATCGAGAGATCCAATTGGACATTTAGAAATTCTGAAGGAATTTTTGCACCAATTGATATTCAAACCAACTGACATGTCAGGCTCATCTACAAACGACTGTTTGAAGTGGTTATTTCGGACCGCCAAATGTGGAGCTTGGGTGAACCCAAATTCGAAAAAGGAACAATCATCTGGCATACGGATGGATCCCAAACAGCGACCGATGTGGGCATAGATGTTTGTGGTCCAAGAGTAAGGCTATCAAAAGCCTTGGGCCTAGCTCTCACAATTTTTCAAGCAGAAATTCATGACATAGATGTCTGTGCACAAATATGCCTAAAGAAAGCTAGAATCTATCAGACAGCCAAGCAGCGCTTAAAGCTTTGAGTTCCTATAGCTTTGAATCTAAAATCACTTGGAAATGTCTACAAACAGTAAATCAGCAGGCAAAAAATAAGAAGTTAACCTTGGTGTGGGTTCCAGACCATAAAGGCATTGCTGGAAATGAGGCACCTGATTAACTTGCAGGGTCAGAATCTCACTTCATCGGTCCTGAATCGTTTTGTGGCGTAGCAAAAAGTCACATAAAGGCCGAGAGCAATAACTGGGAAAAATTCCAAAAGACCTATTATTGGTACAACTTTACAGTTTAAAGCAGGCGAAGAAACTTATATATCCTTCTGCAAAGAGAGCATGCAAATTGCTCTAACTCGGCAAACAAGAGTTAATGCTTTTAACAAACCTTCTAACTGGGAACTGCCCCCTGAGACACTAACTCAGTAAAATGGACAAAGCTGAAAGTAACCAATGTTGATTCTGTGAAGGTTTCAATACCTCGAAAAAGTGAGTTTAACACCTGAAGGAGTGAGTAAAATAGCTCCCAAGAAGGTCATAAGGTTCTTAAGTAGCCTAGGACTTGAGGGATTCTATTAGATCAGAAGGGTTCCACAAAAGATCTAAGTGGTAAGAGGTCCTCATTATGCCTCAACGACCCCATTCACAATCTAATCTAATCGTTTGTGGTATTTTGTTTACATAATCAAGTTTAATTGCTGATCTATCGTTGAAATCTCCACCGAAATATTCTGTTTGTAGTTAATATAACACAATTAATGCAGATTTTTGTCTTATTCTTCTCTTTATTGAATGAACAAATCAAACATTTTGATGACTATTTTGATTTTTTAAATGTTTGCGACACTGAATACATTTTCGAAATTATTTTAATTCTTTATATTAAACATCTTCAAGTCGAAGGTGCATACATTTATTACACAAATTTGCTTTTATTTTTAAGTCGCGATTGAAAACAGAAGTTGTTAATTTGATAAAAGTTTAACTGAGTTTGTTTGCTAATGCGGCGGTAAAATCTCCTCGGTAACTTCATTAATCTCAACAACTTTTGAACCAGGTTTATTGACTTAAGTTTATAAAAGTAATTCCATAAAGTTTTGATGTTTCTAAATACAGTTAACTTTATTTCCTGAGCTATTAAAGTTATTCGATGTATTGTTAGGTTGTAGGTTAAGATAGTTTTCTAGTCTAGCATTGAAATCTCCGCCTTTATTTATTCTGCTATTATTATTACTAATACGTCACTTTTCTAAATTCTGATTTTTAATTGTGTGGTTTTGAATAAAAATTTTACATTTTCAATAGAATTTTTGATCATTATTTTGTCTCTCTGAATTAATACAAAGTATCTACTAATTTTCGAAAAAATAAAATAATATTTAATATGGACTTTTACTCGTTGCATTTCCAGTCAATACTAATTTACTTTAAACAAACCAAATCTCTTCGTTACCTATTTGCTTCGCCTTAAGAACTGTAAGAGTGAAACCTGAATTCTGTTTTCACTCGGCTCATATGTTTATCACACTGCAGATGTTTAACTGCAGTCCAAATCGTTCACTTTTTGCCTTGATATGTTAACCATCTGATCTTAATATTTTAACAAGCCGAATTTCAGTTGACATTTATGTTTTTATGTGAAAGTTAATATTTTATTGCACTGCTTATTGCATTTCTGGTACTGTGAAATTTGTTTTTATTATCAGATTGTGAATGTATGTTAATTGGGCGATTTTCATTGATTGGAAATAAATCGTAGTCATTTAAGGTTTGAGTCTTCGTAATCTAACGTTAAAATCTCCAGTTGTCTAGCAGATCTCAAACTAATTTAAGTTTCTTCTGCAAAAAAGTAAATTTAGAAATTCCATTCCCATCTTCAGGTTTTCTAACTACTCGTTGAAATCTCCACGCCTTGTATTCGTTTACGATTATTTTTGATCGCATTAAGTTAGCAAACAAAACCCATTTAATCGCTAGAATCAATAAATATTTCGATGACATTTTAAACTTATTTTCATATTCAATATATTTTAATTTACAATGAGTTTCTTATCTCAACTAATTAATAATTTGCATACAGCTTTGAATTTGCACTTAAATTAGATCTGCTTTCAAAAATTAAAATCAAATGAGTCAATTCTATTTTAGAAATTTTTTTGTTCGGAAATAGGTTTTTATTTTAGTTGTTTCCTAAATATTTTATACGTCGCCGACAATCGTACAATTTCTTGAAACTTCATTAATTCTTGAAACTGTTCTTCTAGTTATGATAATATGATTGTTACTTTGGGCAAGGTTTGCAACTTTTCCTGATTTTCTTCAGTGTTTATATGCCGAAATTAATTTTATTTTATCAAAAGCTAAAATTGTACAGCTTGATATAAATAATCTGAAGAAACAGTTTCTATATTATTGCGTGAATTTGCATTTATTTCGCTGCATCACGAGCATAAAAAATTTCTCCATTAACGATTCGTCATAAACGAACAATTATCTTCGGTTAAGAAATAGAGTGCGAAATTATTCCCGACGCCCCCACTTAATAATATCCGGAAGGAACTGACCAGTAATTTACTCTCTTTTTCTTATCAAGTCGGCTACATTTTTACGGGTGATAACTTTCATGGATTTCCCCCTCTCAAAGCGGTAGCATCTTATAAAGTAGAAGAGTGTATGGGATTCACATTATATTTCTTGTACCGTGTTATACCAAGAACGGTGTTTTGTGTCTTCAGTTGGTGCTGCTGCTCAGAGTTGTTGACTCCCTGCGAAGGTGTGAAGTGCTTCTGGTGCAAGGCCGGACAAGGTCGCTTCGAGATATTTTTAGTCTCGCGTTTATCACCGATCGATTTTCATTTTGGGGTGATTTTTATTTTGGAGGTTAGTTTTTCTTTTTATAAAAATTGTATCTATCATTTGTCCTAAATTTTGAATTGTGAGGAAAATTTTAGAAATTTTTCTTTCAAAGACTTATTATTAAATTATTAACAATTCATTCTTCCCCTCATATTACACAAGTTAGTTAAAACCAAAGCTCGAAAATAATAACAATTTAAAAGGAAGATTTACATATTCATGATTCAAGGCATCAATGCCCAAGATTTATCTGGCATGCTTTTAAATGTTTCGTAAGAAAAATGAATGATATCAATCATATAAATCAAAATTATTCCTTACGAAATTTATGTTTACGCTCTCCTGTTTAAAAAAGTGTGCTCTTGAAGATTCAGTCATCAACTTCGTTAAATATTCATTACTGTAATTTATTTTTTTATTCTGAGGTTATATTTTTAGTACCTACACGTGTGGTGCAATCTGGAAAAACCGTATTTTTTAATTTTTCACTGCTCGTGTTTTTGTGGACTTGATATTTATTTCAATTTGTTTTTGTCAATGTGCAAACCCGAAAATTATTATTATAGTATTAATTTAAAAAAATTGCCTTGTAGCTACTCCGCAATAATTGATTTAAATTTACAAAAACTGCACTTATAATAATTTATTAGTCGGAAATGGTTTGCAGTGAAGGACCTTCAGAACAAAAGTTTGCCGCTAACTTTGTAAATATTTGAACAACAATTAAAAAATTTAAATAATAAATACCATCAGAAATTCAAATTGCGATTTTTACCTAAAGAAGTTAGCCCTGAAAATACTGAAAAATGGCTTAAAATATAATAAACAAATTTGCATTCTACCGAAGAAAAATCACCAAAAAATTAATTAATTAATCCTCGCTTTAAAAACTATTAATCATATCTTATTAATTTTTTTAATAATTAATAAAAAGCGAGAATCTCATGCTATAATCCTTTCCTTGCTTTCCTAATTAAATCAATATTTCGTTAATAAAAAATTAAACAGGATATTAAATTAGATAAGCTTTAAAGATGACTTAATACGGCCTACCGTTATTAATTTTGTCGTTGTCCTTGCATCCGTAAAAAATAAACAAAAATCTAAAAATAACACCTAAACCAATCTAACAAAAATTCATTTGTTTTCTTTGAATGTGTGTAACTTAAGAAAAGCTCATTATCTTTTTTTTTTAATGTTGATGCTACTGAACATCAAAGTAAATACATTCGAATATATTAAATAAACTACAACATTAATAATTGTTTACGCAATTTTTAATAAATGTTTCAACAATAAAACTTGACCTTTTCCTTAAGAAAAACTTAAATATTTCCAAGGTATTTTTAAAAGGAACTTGGGCTCATTACCTAAGTGTTTACATCAGCTCTTTTATTAACTGCAAAATCAACCTGAAAAGGGTAGTTAGTACAAATGCATCTTCGTTGTCATTAAGTTCCATTATATTATTTCACTGTGCCTATTTGCGAATTTTAAAAAATAATGGGCTTGCAAATTTTATATTTTCTTGAAAAAACTTTAAAATAAATTTTAAAGCGTAAAAGAGTTTATTACACGATATTTACTTTAGCCGAACATCGTTCATTATTGGTAGTTACAAATATAGGCAAACACTCTTTTTTAAAAGCAAATATCTTTATCTTCACGAGATGTAATTTACTGTTAATAAAAGGTTTTGTTAATTAATCTTCAAGGATATGTATGGTGGGAGCTTAGCTTTGCCAAAAGCACAGAAAAATTATAAAACTTTTTGCCACTTTGGTAAACACAATTTGTATAAATTCTGTGATGTTTGAACTCCTGTTTCCATTAATTCATTTTCATTGGATCCATTTAAACCAATAGCTTCTATCAGAAAACAATGACGATCAAATACTTTTTTGGTTTAAACCAAGCTTAATATTCTAACTCGTCCATGTAAGTAGTCCTTAAAAACATATAATTAGGGAAATTCTTGTTATAAAATGAAACCTAACCCGAATCTTGATTCACCCCACACATTTTCTTTTAATTTAATTCTTCTGCAAATTTATATTTTTAGCTTAAAGAATATTATCGTAAATAGACTTCAACGATTTTCAGTTTCAATTCAGTTATACAGCTCCCTTGCTATCCTTAAAGGCATCTTCAGTATTACTTTTCTTACTAATGAACGTAATAAGAAAATACTTTCGTAATTACTGGATTTTTATGCATCCGAAAAGAATGCAGCTGCAGTAAAATCCTTGAGATAAGCTTAATCGTTTATTTCAGGATGTAAGAACATTAATTTGACATTCATGAGTGTAAATTAGGACAATAAAGCCATAAACGTCTGAAATTATCTTGTATTATTCCATAGATGCTACTTTATGGTTAATCACATCAAATAACAGAGAGCGAATCTTAACTGGATCTTATGGAATTTTACACGGTTCCACGGTTTCTTTTTCAAAAATTACCAACAAAGCATTTTATACCTTAAAAATGCAGATTTACAGCTATATTTCATTTTCCTGTAGGATTATAAAATTTGTTTCCAAATGCGTTTATTTGAAAATTCGATGAAATCCTTATTAATCCTTATGTGTAAATAAGAAAAAAATATTTTTATTTAAATATACCTAACGGATCTTACGCTTACACCGACAGAATTGACCGTAAATATTCTAGTAGCATAAATACAAAAAAATATTCCTTTGTTGGTGATATTGTCTTTATAAAATATTACAGGAAGCAACTTTTAAACTTCCCAGCTGGATATGTTTAAATAATAAAATTAAAATTTAATAGGTATCCATCTACTGCATAACGTGTGCTATTACGTTGTTACGGATGTAAAAAGGTCAATATTCAAATAGAATAAAGATAACATCAAAATAAATAATTGTACACATAGTAATGCCCTGAAAACTAAATTTAGAAAATCCATCTGAAAAAAAAACAAAACCCGTTAGAGCTACTCTTCACTCTTCACTTAAAGTTAAAGCAAACGCTAAGGTCGGTCTAAAAATATGCCTTCAAGGACAAGTTTGTTTACTACCTTGAAAAGAATTTCATTTGTTTAAAATCGTAAAATTCCTAATCTGAATGTTTTAAAATCCAGGTCCTTATAGAAATCCGAACATCTGCAAAAATTATTAATTAATTAATAATTAAACGAAGCATAAGAAACTAATTCGGCATAAATTTTCAATAATTTATCTTAATTTGTTTGTTTATTAGACCATATTTTAATCTTTTACTTACTAATCTGAATAAATAGAAAACTGGCGCCTGTTTTATTAAAAAAAAAGAGAAAACTTAGTAGCTTTAATTCATAAGTGAAAACGAAGTGGATGGACTACATCGAAAAATTCGCAATTTTCTTAAGAATTTTAAGTGTGAATTAGCGTGGTTTTATTTGAATAGCCTTAATAATTTGCATTTTTAAGCAGTTCCGTTAATGAATTTCTGTGTGAAGCGCATATTATACCAACTTTTACAACAATAACTACAAAATGCTCTGAGAATAACAATAAATATCGTCTTTATTGCTTGTAAAATTTCTTGTCTGGAGTCATATAGAGCGCGGATTTACATTTTTTGATTTCATTATAATTATATTTTGCTGAGCTTTTTATATTATAAAAAAAAACAATTTTCAAGTGGTCTTTCACTGAAAGCACTGTTTGTATTATTCTTTTTGCATAGTGTCAGTCCCCATTTTGTTTTGTTAGGTTGCAATTATTAATTTCGGCAATAATAAACAGTTGTGTAACTGCTGTTATTTTAACTCTGAATGTTCTTTTCATACATTATTCTTAAATTCCCAAAATTCTTCTTCTTCTTCGGTTATTACTCCCTTGGGTTTGCTGTTTTATGTTTCCATAATTCCATATTCTCCCAGTCTCCTTCCTTCAAGTCTTTTTTCTGTCATTAGGTTATTTATAGGAGTTTTCCAGTTTAGGGCTGGCCTGCCTCTTTTCCTTCTGCCTCTCGGGTTCCACTCCGTTATTTTCTTGGCCCATCTGTTTTCTGGCATACGTTTGGAGACTTCGACTTTCCAAAATTTTAGAGATTGAGTTGGTTATTTCCATTATTTCCCAAAGCTCTTCTGTCCTCAGTCTATCTCTTCTCATATAATCTAGCTCTACTGTTCTCAGTTTAGCTCCAACAGCTCTTGTTACTGACCACATTTCAGCTAAGTGCAAAAGTTGTAAAAGGATTTTAGTAGAACTACTATTTACACTTCAAAATTGTTTAAACTAACATTATTGTTATTATTGCTATTGAGTATAACATATAACCAAATAGCAAAAGCTTTTGATACAAAACATAGTTAAACCTTTCGAAATCAAAACTAACAACCTAAAATGTTTTCAAGTTAACAAGTCCAACTTACAACAAATAACATAAAGGAAAGTAATATTTACGTACACTAAACTTTTACATCTCCATTGGGTCTCGTAAGGTAAAATAATTCTGAATAATAAAAAATATGTGAATAATTTTTAAGGACAACCAAAGCAAAACATTACAACTACAAATTATTTAATCGCTCAAAGATAGAGTGCACCTTTGGTTAAAAAACTTTAAAAGTTGCTTTTATAGATTAACCTAAAAGCATTTTTTAAACCCAAAGAAAATACTTAATAATATATTTTGCAAATAAAATAATTAAATCTAATAACATTTAAAATTCATATCAATAACAAATCAAAATGAAACGATTTGGAAATTTCATTTTAATCAAATATTTAGTTAGAAAGTTTGTTAAGTTTATTGATTCTCGGTTTACTAGCTTTTTCTTTCTTGAAGTAATAAAAACGAAACTAAGCTTTTATTTAAAATGTATAAGCTTTGTAACAGTTGAACCCTTCTTTTAACCATCATCGTGTTTTCCCATAGAATTCTGTAGTATTTTCAATAATACAACTTCAAAAATAAATATTCATTCTGATCGATTTTAATTAAAAAACAAATTAATTGAAAAACAGTAAGGATTTCAAAATAAAAACGTCCTAAAATATATAATATTTCTCAGGGATCCAACAGTTTAGATTTTCCTTTTTCATTATCATTTTATTTTGCATTACTGTGAGGTTAGTTTTCTTTCGAAAAATTACAAACAATTTTATTTTCATAATGTTTCGTCTTTTGCCTTGGTCTCTGCATTTTTGGAAAGAAACAGTAATTAAAAATATAATAATGATAAATAAAAGCATAATATTGAAAACTAACGATTAAAATCTATGCTGTGTCTAACACAAAAGTCAAACCTGCAGTTTTCAATGTACGCTTAATTCTCGCATTATATCTACTCTAAATAAAAAAAAAAACAAACTAATAACTGCCTATTTTTGTATCGTCATTTCTGGCCTTTTCCACTCCCACCTTAATATAGAACTGAACGCTCTGATTAAATTCAATTAACCAATCTAACCTTGCCTAACTCAACTTGCTGCTGATTAATAATAAATGAAAAGAAGAAAACAGTTGGAAAAATGTTAAGTTTCGAATAGCCTAATTATATTGACTGTTTTAATACAAAATTTTAATTAAAACCTTGACTTAAATCTATTACTTCTGAACTATAACTGCCAAAGTTTAACAATGTTCAGAATCAGATGAAAATATCAATTTCTGAAATCTAAGGTTTCAGACTTAAATTAAAGACTGAAATTTTGAAATCCAAAACCACGATTTTAAAACTTTTTCCAATCTATTCTATATGTCAAACTAAATTTGAGTTTTTAATTCTCCAATTCGCTGTTTGAATCCACTCTTCGGAATTAGATGTTCAGAGTTTGATTTTAAATTTGATTTAGGCATATAAGTATCGATTTACAACGTTCCATGTTTTCCGATACCCAATCGCTTCTTTAGCATTGCACAGGTCTTCTTCTAACCCGCCTTCTCTTCTTTCTTCCCTAACTCCACTCTGTCAGTTCTTCCTAGGTCTCCTTTGTTTTCTTCTTCCTTTGGGTGTCCACTGCAAAATCTGTTTCAGTACTCTTGTTTCTGACAACCTTTGGGCATGTTCAAACCATACCAGTTGTTTTTCTTTAATATGATGCATTACTGTACGTTTTCCATTCTTAATCCTCTAATGCTGTCGTTTGATACTCTCTTCATTTTTGATCTTCTTGTCGCTCTCCTCCAAAAGTCCATTTCCGTAGCATTTAACAATTTTTCAGTTTTATCTTTAATTGGTCATACTTCCGAGCTGTATGTGATTATACTTTTTACATTGGTATGGTATATTCGTGTTTTAATTTCTTTGGTGATGGTTTTAAAGTTGATTTTCCATTCATAAACCGTATAAGCCGCCCAAAGCAACAAATCATTAAAGTACTGAATTTGAAAACGCAATATTTAAAGTCAGCACCGAAATTTAAAATTTGTCTTACTTACTTAGTCGTCCTCTTTTACCTGATATGGTGTAGATATGTGGAATCTTCTCTACTGTTTTCAGTCGTTTGTTACAGCCAGTGTGTCGTAGTGGTAGGAGCGTCAGGTTAGCGTTATGTTAGTACTCGGTTCGAATCTCCTAACCTGCAGTCCGAAGGTCGGTATCGAGTCCTGGTTTCCATTCGTCGTTAGGCACCAAATTAACAACGCTCTCCTCCGAATACAGGCCTAAGAGGTAGAGTAACAACTAGCAAAGCTAGTTCGTGTCCGTAGCAAAGCTAGATTACACAAACACATGCACCTTGGATGGCGCTAAAGAACTAGCATTACTGGCAGCCAAACTACCACTACGTGATCTCCTGGCTACAAATGCCATACGCTAAATAAAGTCGTTTACTAGCTTCCATGCCTCCTGCTTGCTGATTCTGCGTTTCTTATATTATCCTCCCACTTCAGCCGGGGTCTCCCTCGTTGTGTAGGTCCTTCAGGTCTTGTTACCAGGCCAATTTTGGGATTCGCGCGTGATCCATCCGAAAGGCATGTCCAGTGTCCAGCCCGTCTGAGCTGACCTTCTTCCAAAATGGTGTGGAGAGATTTTAACACTTAGAGTTTTCCGTTTCTTAGATATTTCATTTCCATGGCTTGCAGTTGAGACTTAAGTTTTGTTGTAAGATACCGTGTATCTTAGGCATATATTAGAGTTTAAATGAATGTAGGTACTTTTGTAAACTGCCAATTTAGTTCTTGTGATTATTTCTGATTTATATATAAGAGGTTTGTTGGTAGTTTTGAAAAGCTTCCCCGCTTCTCTTCGTCCATGCGCAAGGTATTTACATTTTTCAACCTGTTTCAGTTTATAATTATCGATGCAGATCGCATGTGATTTAAGTTCTTTCGCAATCATTGTTTCGGTTTTTTCGTTATTGATGATCAGACCCATTTTTTCGACTTCCTGCTTCCAGATGTTAAGGTTATGCTCTTGCTCGTTTTTCACTATCAGAACGGTAGCATCAGCATACAATAGTTCCGAGATTTTTATTGTCTCTAATCTGTAGTTTTCTATCTTGATTATATCATCCATTATCATGGCAACGAAAAATGGGGATAGAATGTCCCCTTGTTTGACTCCGGAATTCCTTGTAAAGCCTTCTGATTCTTCGTTAGCTGTTCGAATGGTGTATTTTTATACAAACTAGTTTTTGCATCTGTCAGTTCCTTTTTGCTAATATATTAAAATATTTTTTGCCAAGGTACTCTGTCAAATGTCTGCTTTAGGTCAAGGAAGCACAAGTGGGCTTCTTGGTTGTATTCCACAATTTTTTCTGACATTTGTCTTAACTTAAAAGATTGCATCTGTTGTGCCACTATTGGGCTTGAAACCACATTGTAATTCTTCAAGTTGGTGTGTCATTCGTAATTGCAATCTACTGGGCAGAATTCGTGAATATGTTTTACCCACTACATTGTAATTTTTGGGTTCTCTTGGGTCTCCTTTCTTAAGTATGGGGTGATCACAGATTTTTGCCAGTCAGTTCGCAATTCAAGCCCATAGATTCGATTTTAACCCGATATTAGAATTTAACAATTCTCGTTTTATTCAGTAGATACTTTCGTCACAAATCAAAAATTAAAACTTAAAATAGAGAGATTAAAGTCAAATTTTAATCCTGATTCAGTCCAAAAACTGAAAATTTAAATTTAAATCTTAAAATACAGTTGGCAACAATAATTTGTTTTCAAATGTTCCAAATTTTAGATATATTTTAAAGCGAATCTTTTATGATGCAGTAACGTTTAATATCATTTAAATTCATACAGATAAATTTACTTTTTAAACACTTAAAAGCTGCTTTATTAGCTTTAATTTTAAAAAATTAACAAAAAACGACTTAAAAGTGACTTCAAAAGTTCGCATTTTCAAACCGGCTTTTACGACATATTTTAATGACGTCTGGTATTCCTAATGGAATCATACATTTAAAAAAATGTATTTTACGACCCGTAATTATAAAACACGTCCGTTTTAATAGAAAAATTGAATCAACGTTTAAATTTAATCTGCAGACTTGCAAATTCCATTTCCCCTTTAACTAAAAAATCCAAACAAAAATAAACCTAAACAAAAAAACTATCTATAAATTATGTGAAGTATTTTGCAAGATTATCGCGAAACATTCGAGTATGCGTGATTAAATAACTAGCATAAATCACGTATAACGAGAAACATAACAAGAAAGCAAAATGTAGGCGGGAAATGGGAATAATAAGAAGCTAGAATATGTAATTTTAATTGCATGCACGATGGCTTTAACTTTTAAAGATCCTTAGGCCTACTTCTTTCATGACACGCTAGGTTTTCCGTTTAAAAATATTTTTAAATAAATACGTCGTCGACTCCTAAAGGGGTATCCGAACATTACTTATGTAAATAAAAATTTAAAAAGCATTTACTTTAAAAGTACTTTCGGAGAAGTTGCTCGTTTAAAATTAACATTAAATTACGCTCGGAACAGTTAAAGTGAGCTCTTTTTCTTCTATTTCACTATTTTTATATCTTAAATCCTGGTCTCTTTCCAGTTGAAATAAAAATCGAAGTATTGGCCTTGTCTTTTCTTAATTTGCAACTTCCGATGAGTAACACGGCGAGTTTATTTTTAGTTCGCTTGTTCTTTTAATTTAACGGACGCTTAATTACCGCTATTAAACAAATGCAGGTGTTTGTTTGAGTGTCCATTATGTTTTATTTAAATAAAATAATTAGAACACATAGGCTACTTGGTATTTTGCATAATCTTAGTGTGCTACAAATTGATTAACTCACTAAATTCAGGTTACACACTTCCCATACATCCGATTTAGTTCTTTTTTTCGTAATTTAATTAATTAATATTCAAATTAGTCGTTTCCTTTCTAAATTGAGTTGTTAAAAAATACGTGTAATAAATTAAGGTAATAACTTATGAACATTTTCGACAAATGAATGTTGACACTGATTTAATTAACAAAAATTAAAAGGCCATTTCTTTATTTAGTCGATTTAATCAATCAACTTAGTATAATCACATGAACGTTGAAACAAATTGTTTGGTCATTTAGAAAAAAGCTTGTAAAATTTCAAAAGACTACCAATAAATTCGAACTCTAGCTAGGATTATATGCAGGATGGTCCAGAATTCTGCATTTGACTATTACCGCACCAACTAAGGAGAATTTATGTACAAGAAGGGGGCTTTTACACAGTTTAAAATTCAACAAAAATTAGATTAGACTCTGAAAATGCTCATTCTAAACCCTTTTCAAGAACCTAATAGCAGTGCCACTTAAAATATTGAAGAATCTAGCCTCAAAATGAAATGTTTCACGTAAGAAAAGTATAGTGACTTATAAACTAAATAATTATAAATATTTCTGTTTCTCGTCCTTTTCGAATCGATAAGGCCAAGACGCTTAGACCAACCACAGACCTGTAAACCGCCCTGTATATATAGGTCAGTGATTCGCAATACTGCAATACATTAAAAGTATTTGAATAAATTAGCTCAAAGTAGTGCAAAGTAGATCAAAGTAGCCGGTTTATTAATAACAAAACAGGATTTTCATATTTTCAAATGTGACAGTAATAAGCTTAGAAAGCCTTTAATTTAAACGTTATTATGTAAGCTAATATCTACTTCCTCAGCATGGGAAACCTACGATTCTATAAACGTCATTACACTTTTTCAAAATCTAACCAGTTATACAGTTTTTTTGAAAAAGCGCCGTAGTTGCTGCATAGTATGGGTATTCTAGAGTCTAGAGTTTAAGAAAAGATTTACAATGAAAGTACAAAAGTCTGGCTCAGGTTCAAATATTTTAAATTATTCAAAAACGAATTAAATTGTGAAACTGCAGATACACAATTGCGATTTCAGATTTTGATTTATAATAATCAATATTCGGCTTTCAAATGTGAGTTTAAAGACTCGCAATTTCATTTACTGGATCTCAGATTAAGCAGTTGTAACTAAAATGACACAATTCAGCTCAAAGTTTAATAATGTTACAATAATTCATACGGGGCAAAATTAATTTTTAAAAGACTGGCAATTTTTATTTGTATAATATCAATTTTTTCGAACCACAGTAGGCGTTGTAAGGGACCTAGTTTAATTGCTATACGCAAAACTTTTCTTGTTCTACCAATAAAAAAGTACAATAAATTAATGTTTGAGGTTATGGTTTTCAGTACGCACTGCCTTAATGCCAAAAAAGCTTGACTGTTCTTTGTACTAATTCACGTTAGCTAAGAAACATTTAATAACAAAACATTAAAACTGGGCAAACGATACAGCTACAGGCTGTCCAATTTTGTTGGTCAGCAGACCTGAAACCATGGCCAACTACTGTCCAAATGATGAATGAACTGTGTATAGTTTCAAAAAGAATATATCAAGTGGGACAGATTTTTATAAAAAAAACTTATAGTGATTCAAATTTGACTACAATTTTAAAAGTCATAATGAGAATTCGGTCTTCTATCTTAAATTAAAAACATATCAGATTTAATTCTGAACATTTTGTGGCTTAGAGCTGGCAGATTTTAAAGTACTATAGCTGTTTACTGATTCTAAATACATACTCGTATATACCTAACTAGAACTTACAAACCAGCTTAATTATATTAAAGTGGGGTTTTCTTACTGTGGCAAAAAAAATACAGTCACTGCCGCGGTTAAATTTTTATGCCCAAAATAAAATTAATGTTTTATTAAAGATTAATTTTTATTGGAATTTTACAGTCAATACCTATTACTGAGATAAGTAGCGAAATAGCCGGAGTTTTTATGTTCCTCGCTTGAAAATCAATAAAAAGTAAATTAATCTAGTATTAAATCATTCGGATTTTCGGATAATCCACGTAAATAATTGAAAACCTTCTAGTTAATTCACCAAGCTTACTCTTCGCAAAAAAAACATTTTCTCTTATAATGATACGTTAAAAAATGATATCTTCTGGACTTTTGCCCCAGCCAACTAAGTTTATGAAAAGAATATCTCTTAAAAAGTCTGAAAATGGTGAAATAACTACGTATTTATGGTTTGCCGAACTTTTGCTGTAGTTTTTGGATTTTCAGCTATGTCCTCTAGTAAAAACTCCTCAAAAACTTGCGGTTTTTCTGAAATTTCTCGGTTTATTTTACTTCGTTCCGATTTAACTGAACGTTTTAAAATTGCCACCTTTTCTCCCATTAATTGCACATCTGACGAATCAACTTAATTTGTCTTTCCCTAATTACATAATCCTGAAAAGTCCGCCTCGCAGAAACCCAAGAATTTCTATTTATCACGTAAATAACGCGATTATTACCATTAGACAATGAAAAATCGTTGTTAAAGCGAAGGCATTCATCAAATAATAACATCATACTTATGAAAGACGATGAGATTGCTATAAATATACGATAAGAACTTGTACGGAGATTAATCCGCACACCTTCTTCCTGTTCATCTCGATAATATTATTTTGCGGTTGTTAACGCAAATAACAACACGGTGTAATACAAAACGTTAGCCCGAACTTTAAGTTTAGCATAGTAGGGAACCCCGAAATTGTATTAAATGAAATTCCATTCTTTCACGTAAATTATTTTATCTTCATAAACCGTGAAATTTGTCCGGCATTAATTTCAAGAAATTCGTGGAAGGTAGTAAACCGTTCAGTAGCGGCATTTGTATCCCACTGTCTTGGTTCATTACCTTAAAATTACGGCCACTGGTAGTTGATCGTATCATACAAGCTTCTTATATCCGACAAAAAGCAACCGATCATTTTATAGATTAATTTGCTTTATCAGGTACAAATTTGTTGTTCACGCTACGAGTTCATTTCATATCTTGATTATAGAGAATTTATAGTATTCCATGTTGATTAATCGCTGACGTTCCTTGTCAATGATGGATTGGAAGGAATAACGTTTTAGAATATCTTGATTGCATTTGTGCTGTGGATTTTTTAGTTCTTGCAATTCCGATTTCCTACGTAAACAAGTGTGATTTAAGAATTTATTCGTGAATTATAGACAATCTTTGTTGCTCTTCTCGCAGTAATTTCTTTATTATGTTTTATTTTATACATTCTTTCTATGTTGCTTTCTTTTTAAATAATATATTTTTAAAGAACTGATTTACTCGGTTTTTGTCATCAAGTGAGCCATGATAATTTCTAATGAAGTTGGCAAACATTACAATTTTTAGTTTTTTAAGTGTAAATGATAATAAAGTCAAAAATAAACATAATACTTTAATAATAAAGTCATTTATCAGCGACTGTTTAGTTGCTACACTGGATATCCTAAAGTGAGATTATCTTCTTTTTCTTTCTGGCGCTACTGCCCTTTTTAAAGATCCTTGGCCCGCACCACAACTTTCTGCCATCAGCTTTCGTTCTCCATCTTCGTTCTCCTGACGACCTTAAACCTTCCTTCACGTCATCAAGCCACCTCTTTCTAGGCTTTCCCCTTAAACGCCTTACCTCTGGTTTCTTTTCTAATGCTGTTTTGGGTGCTCTTTCTTGTTGCATTCTATACCAACCATACTAGCCGATGACTTTTTATTGTTGCCACAGTATCAAGTTCTTTATATAATTCTTTTATTTCCTGATTCATATTCTCCAAATACCAGCTTCATTTATTGGGCCAAAACTTTCCTCAAAATCTTTAAAAAATTAGTAGCCTATTCTTGCCTTCTTCTGTCTATATCCATGTATCTGATGCATATGTTACTGTGGCTCTTTTTATGATCTTGTACATCTTCAATTTAGCACAAAGAGCTATGGAAAGTACAATGATAGGAGTATCGTTAAGAGACCGAAAAAGAAATGAATGGATAAGATCAATAACAAAGGTAGAAGACGTAGTGGAAAAAATATTAAAACTAAAATGGCGATAGGCGGGTCACGTGGCGAGGTTGGAAGACGATAGATGGACGAAGATGGTAATGTAGTGGAGGCCTAGGCAAGGAAAAAGATCTAGAGCAAGACCTCCCATGAGATGGATCGATGATATTAAAAGAGTGACCAACTACAACTGGATACAAAAAGCGCAAAATAGACAAAAATGGCATTCACTTGGAGAGGCCTACATACAAAATGGATTGATATAGGGGATTATGATGATAATGACATCTTCAATTTAGCATTTCTAGATAGATTGCGGTGTCATTATTGTTAATTTAATTAGTTTATGGGATATTCCTAATCTCGTTATTGCTGCCTCCAGGTAGTCTCATTTCACACTATCATATGCCTTTTGGAAATCTATACAGAACTAATGCACGTTGATGGTGTATTTGTAATACTTTTCTAGAGTTCTTCTTACTATGAAAATATAGTTCGATGTAGACCTGCTTTTCTTGAACCCACTTTGATAGTCTCCCAAAATTTGTGCTGTGTACTGTTCAATTTAATTTAGCTTGTCGCCTTTTTCGAAAATTGGGTATATCGCGGCACTACTTCATTCCTCTGGCATCCTTCTTATATATTTCCGTTATCAGTATTTTTTTGCCATTTTATTCCCTGCATATTTTATCATTTCAGCATGTAATCCATCTGTTTTTTAATATTTTGATTTTCCTTCTATTTCTTGTAATGTGGGAGCTTCAATCTGCAGCCTGTATACTTGCATATGCTCAATCTGTCTGTCTTCATTTTCGTCTTTTTCTTTTTCATCTGAATTTTCTCCATTTAATTCTCCTTTAAAATATTTCCTCCTATTTCTCCATATGTCTTTTTCCTCTCCTAACAGATTTCATTGTTTATCTTTAATGTACGTTGCCCTTATTTGACATTCTCTTTTGTTCTTCTTTAAGTCTTTATGGAATTTTCTACTATTTTCCTGTCGATATTCACTTCCCATTTGTAATGTGCTTCTCTTCTCTTGTTTTTATAGTTTTCAACAGTTTTTCTTGTTTTCCTCTGCAGCATCTTTTCTCTTGCGTCTTTTTGCATTTTATATGCCTTTTTTTATTGTTCATCGTACCATTTATTCCATGGTCTTTTGTCTTTCACCTAAGATCTATTTTACTGTATTGTTATCTACATTTATTTCATGCCACCACCTTCTACGGTTGTCGTTTCTCCATTGTCGTTTACCAGCGTTTCATTTACCTATCTTGTTCTGGTAGATGGTCCAAACCAAATTGACCACGTCTTGGTTGCTAAAGGATATGGCGATATGTATACAACATTATGGACGTAAAGAGCTGGTGCGAGGCAAATATCTACTTCGATCACTTTCTGGTAATATATTGCTATGCTCTGCTCTTACTAAATTAAGATAAATGCATACAATTTAATTTTTTAAAATTCCAGATAGCTCAGTTTGTTAAATAATTTTTTATACATTTTCAAAGATCTCCTAATTCAAGGTCGCCAAAGAGATCGCATTCATGAACTTTAATCTTTTATAAAATTCACAAAGTTAAATTTCAAACACCTTCAAAATTTTGCAAATCTTAACAAACAAAAACAATAAATTCTAATAATTAAATAAACACTTTCTAAAATTAAAATTTACAAACTACCTTTTCAAAAACAACTCGTACAATTACACTTCCTGCTTCGATTTTCAATTTACCAAGGATTATCACTCGTAGTTATTATTATGTCTCATTTGAAAGTTCTGACGCGCTAATTGGAAAACCCTTTAGAAGCACTGATGATAACACAAAAACCATCTACCAAAGTGAATTTATAAGGAAGGGAAAAAATCGAAGTTTTTTAAATAATAAACAAAATTTTTCCAAATTTAATGCCCCCTTCTCCTTCATGGAAACAAATCCTAGAATGTTTACTTTTTAAACAGAAATGGAATTAAACCACTCCACGCCTACAAAAATTGAATTAAAACGCTGGACTCGACAAATTAAAATTACTGTGTTTTACACTACATGTTGCTGAATTATACATTTCTGATAAGCAAAGAAATCCTAAATTGGTAGCAAATTGTTAATCTTTTTATCACAAATATTATTAGCAAATTACGTAAATTTAAGTAACTTTCAATGAAAAAAAAAATCAGTGACTTTCTGTTATTCGTCTTCAATATAAATCATAATGGATAGCCTATAATTGTTAGTTCTTAGTGATGATTTATTATTATTACAGCTTACTTTCTTAACATTAAAATAGAAAATGCAAGAATAATGGAAAATCAGGAATGATGACGCAAACAGTTAATTTATAAAGGGCGATTCAGTTATAAATTACTGTTTTAATTGCAATGCTTAATAACGGTGTATTATAAAATTATATCATTTAAAATATTCATAGTTTTAAACAATTAAATACGTCTTAAAACAATTAATACCGATTGCTTAGAGCTAACCTAAATTTCGAAAAATAATAATAAAACCTAAAACCAAATATTTTTAATTAAATGACATACAGGAACGATTTTCAACAAAATAGTGAGACCACAAATTCGAAGAACTTTTTCTTAAAGGCAAGTTTTTTGTTTGTTAATCGATTAAGCATACTTGATTTGTCAACAAAATCTATAAAGAAAGAAAATCTCGGGAATTCTTTAAATTGGTGATGTTATATGTTATATCTCATTCTCATTCTTAAACGTATATAATTATCCCAACACCTTCAAATTCTAAAATTCACACAAACATGGAAGTGCATTTAGAATCCTTAAAAGGAGTTCGCAGCCTTCCATTAACATTAACTAACCATTCATGTGAATGGTTTAAGCTTACGGTTAACAGCTACTTGCATAATAAACAGCTAAGATATGGGTGAGTTAAGGCGGTATTGTCCTCTTACACAATGCTATACCTGTTGGAAATGTTCACATGCGTGTACCCTTTTGTAATAAAGATACCATTTATATTTAACAAGACATTACGGGTCAGGCCCATTGTAAATTTTTATCGAAACTGTTTATTGTGTTTTTTAGGAAATGCAAGTCTGCATACTTGCTCTAATTCAGAGAGTGTAAAAAGTTAACTGCATTTTAAATAATTAAATCGTCAAGCTTGTCACTTGTCAACTTGATTGTTATTATTATTAGATACTGTCTAAAATAAACAACGCATAATAATTCTGTATACATATCTCGAAAGCCGAGGGAATTGCAAAATATTAAAAAAAAAAATTAAATTCATACCCCTTGTTTAGTTAACTAAAAAGCAACATACCCGAAAATCACTTTCAGTAAAGTTTCTTCATTGAAAACCTGCCATTTTTTCGCTTTTTAACTTCTTTAATTGGGTATTCATTAAAGTATTACCGGTTTTACATTTGTAAGGATGCTCACAATTAAATGCAGTTCGTTTGCTAAACAGACCAAATTAAATTGCTCCAGTAATTGCTGTGCATAGTTTAAAATTAATTAATATCAGATTCACTATTATACACCAACTGTCTACACTTTTAATTTTGCAGATGTTTTCTTTTTACATTAATAGCGACTTGAGTAAAATTATATCTGAATATTAATCTGTAAATCAATAGAAATTAAATGCGCGTTTACTATTTAAATTAATTTTTGGAAATTAAACAGATTGGAAGTATGGGAAACTTTCGTTCTAAGTAATTGTCCATTTAACTAAAACAAATTTTGATATCTTTATTTAAGATGCTGATGGTTCCCAGTAAAACCTTGACATTCACATCAAGGTCAGTGGTTCTTTTAGCTGAATATTTAGAAATTTGGAAGCAGTTCCCAAACTGCGAATGTTAGAAAATCTTTAAACGTGTTTCAAACTGAAACGCCTAATAGACTTTATTTTTAAATCTTATTCTGCTTCTTGCTTTTTGTTATTCTGTTTATTTCAGTTTCTTCTTTTGTTGTCTCTTCAATAAACCTTACCTATCATTAAGGTTACTTGGATTTTGGAGACGGCTGCTCTTCTTTCGGAAACATTCTCGTAAGTTCCTGAGCCACGAAGTCCTACTTCTTCCAACCGATCTCCCCCCTTCTATTTTTCCTTGTGCATACTATAGTTCGGAAGATACGTAACGTTCGTGTCTCATGATGTGGGCAAAATATTATAGTTTTTTGATCTTCACTAATTTCATAATTTCTTGTTCTTTATTTAGTCGTCGTAGTACATCGACGTTAGTAGCTGTAGAGGATATTTTTAAAATCTTCGATAAATCCAAAATACAAACGCCTCTAACTTAACACATATAGATTTTGTTAGTGTCCAGCTCTCCATCCCATAATATAGAACTGGAAGAACGTAACAGCGAACCACCCTTAGCCTTAGTTATAGATTTAATCCTTGGTTACACGATTTTCTTCATTTTGACGAAGGCACTTCTTGCCGGTTCGATGTGAGGCTTCTTGCATTCCGTTCCAAAGGTTATTTATTATACACTCTAACTATTTATAGCTAACAACATTACCTAGTCTCCAAGTTCTATTTGCCACTACCATTATTTTATTTTTTTTTGTATTTAGTGTTAGACCATAACTCTCACTTGTATAACTTTGTTAATGAGCTTTTGCATGTTTATTTCACTGTCTGCAATTTCCTCTTCAGCTTCCCTCAGAGCTTCGTTAAAGATTGGCTCTGAATATGCGTTAAATAAAACTGAAGATAGTTTGCACTCCCGTCTGACCCCTCTTTTTATAGCTATATAATTACTTGTTTTCCATTCGTACTGCTACTGATTGATTCAAATACAATGGTCCTTACCATCTCTCCCTCTGACGCATTTTAAAATTTCAATAAGTTCATGGTGCTGCAATCTATCAAAAGCTTTATTACAATCCAAGAAAGCTGGATAAACAAACGTCTCTGTTATATTCCTGCAGCGCTCCACTAATACCTGAAAGACAAATAAGGCTTCACAAGTTATTACGGAAACCAAACTGATTTTCCAACAAGATTACTTCACATTTAATATATATCCGGTTATGTATTGTTTTGAAGAATACTTTGAGCACATGACTCATCACGGTAATAGTACGGTGTTGGTTACAAGTTTTTGCATTTGCCGATTGTGATATTGTGATAAAAGTTGATTGTAACCAGTCATCCGGAATTGTACTTCCAGAGCCATAAACCGCGTTACATAAATCATACAACATTTCTACATTATTCTCATTAAATTCTTAGGTTAGTGTAGGCATAGTCAAATTAATATCAGCCAAGAAGTGGTTTCGTTGGAGAGCTCTTACGTGTTACGATCGAATGTTATCTTGTATGACAGATTGTAAATATTTACTGATGTTAATAAAAAAAATTATTCTCGTCTCATCCGAGATGTTACCAGGACCTGCATCCTTCCCTGGTTTTGCTCTTGTTAGGGCTTTTGAATTCTTGAACTTGTAAAATAACACTTCCTGTTCTGTCATCATCGAACAATGTTTAATATAGTTTTTCTATACCTTTAGTTTCTGTTCTACCTCTGTTACGATGTTCTTATCTTCCTCTAGTTCGATGTAAATCTAGAATTTCTTTTATCTTTTTGTGGAGATTAAAATTGTCATGTTTTTGTTGTAACTCTTCTATTTACCCGTAATTAGTCGCTAATCACGCTTCTTTTGCTTCTTTTATTTTCTTCTTTATCGCTTTATGCAATTGCTTATAATTTTCCTGATCTCTGTCGTTATAGTTTCTGCACTCTTTCATTAGTCCTAGGATCTCGTCAGTCCTTCAGTTCTGTTTTTTTTTTCGTTTATCGACTTATACGTGATAATCTCAAATATCTTTTATGCTTGTTTTAATTTCATTTCAGCTCTATAGTTCCTCTTCACTAGTGGTTCTTCCTGTTAATTCTTGTTTAATTTTATTTCAATTTCCAATTTTAGCAATTCTGGTAATTTTAGCTTTTCAAGAAATTCCACAAATTCTTCAGATGTTGAAAAGAATCTAAATATTTGTTACCTTCTGCTCTCACCTACGACTACGTTTTTAAATTATAGTCTTTTAAAATATGATAATGCATGCAGTGTGTTACCTCAGAAACCCCTTTCTGGTTCCAAAGCAGCACACATTACAAGTTACAAGTAACCCTCTTGGAATCAGAATGGGTGGTTGCCTAGTCAGAAGTAGGAAATTACGAGGTAAAAAAGGGTACCTTACATAATCAGTTTTTAAGTTATAATAATGTATCATTATTTCAATACCGCAACAGATACTCCAATGCTATTTTGAAATTATTGTAAGTGAAAAATGTGGACGTATCTAGAACATCATAATAAACAAAAAATTGTATAGAGACTTTATTTCTATTTATCTAATCTGAAAGCACATCTCCGTCCTCAGGAAAGCATGAATTCCTATTCGTATCTAAGATAAAGATTTGCGAGTAAGGCTAGGTACGGAGAAGTAATCTTGTATGTCCCTTCTTCATATTTACTTCATTTCATCCATTCTTGAGTTAGAGGCTTTGTTTCCTGAAAGATTATCCACTTTTCCTCTGTCTTTATTTTTCTTGGCGCATTTTTCTTCATCATTCCATGCCTTTTTAATGACTTACCTGCATACTTTTCGAATGATTCTTTGTTCTTCCATTTTTTTTATATATGACCAGATATCCCAGATAATTATTTTTCGCTGCATATTCTGTAGTTTTTTATTTTATTCAGACTTTGTCTAAACATAGCAATTTGGCTTCTCTTTTCCCTTCCATTTTTCCTCAGAAACCGCATATCTGACGCTTCCATTCTATGTTTTCAAATGGTTGTCCAAGGGTAGAGGTGACTATTAAAGACCCATGTTTTTATTTCTTTAAAAAGCCAAGTAAATGTAGTTGTAAAGTAATATTATTACTAACATATGTCCTCAAAAATCTTTCTCGATTTTTTTAAGTCCCTCCTTAAATTCAATTTATTTATAAATACGAGTAGAACTACATATCATTTATAGACGTTCACGCCCCTTTATTCAAAATTTGAAGTCTATTTAAACTATAAATTTATGCTAATTATAGTTTAAACTGGGTTTAAATTTTAATCAAATACGGTACCAACTTCTTAATGGTTTTCATAAAGAAATTCATCCAATTATATAAACAAAACCGGTAAAGAAAGAGACGCTGTAACTGCTGATCTCTTACAGAATTTGGAATCTGTAATCTAAAAATACACTATTGCATTACCCCTGGTCTCCTCCACAACATGCTTCCTTTCGTTTGGTTAGGTTAGTCCAGTTCTGCACTTGCAAAGTTTTTACGTCATTCATCCATTGCCCTCTCGGACATCTTCTTGGTCTTCGGCCTTCTGGTGTTTAGACAAGTACCCTCCGTGCTACTCTCTCTGCCGGTATTCTCCGTGTATGCCCCAGCCACCTCAATCTCTGAGCTTTGATCAACGTGGACAAGTCTGGCTCTTCTTGTAGGTACTTCTCTTATTTCATGGTTCATTGATTATCTCCACCTTCCTAAGTTATTATCAAATTTAGACCCATATATCCTTCTTAGAATCTTTCTTTCAAATCTGTTTAACAGCTCAGGGTGTTGTTTATTGAGGGTCCAGGTTTCACATACGTAACTTAGTACCGAGCATATCAGTGTCTTGTAGACTGTAGAGCCTTCCTTTACAACCTTTTTTTATGAGTTTAGAACGCAAGAGTTTATCCAGCACAAACGAAGCTCTATTTCCTGCTAGAGTTCAAGCTTTTAATTCACTATCGATGCTTTTTCTTTGGTTTATGGTGAATCCTAGGTATAAACTCATTCACATTTACATAGCTTTCGCCATCGATCTGTATATGTGCTACTTCCTGTTGTGGAAATTTAGGTCCTGTTGCCATATATTTACTCTTTGCGTAATCTAAAATTATTCAACTAAATTATTAATTTAACTGTATTTCTTTTGATTATTTATATGGCAAACCTCCTTCACGTGACTAAACTATATAACGTTCTAACGTTCACCGACACAGAATTCTAACAACTGATCCTTAAAATATCACCCATCATAAATTGAGTTCAGTTGACGCACTACTTATCCGTTCTTCTTAACCTAATAATAATAATTTCTTTGACATTTTGCCGCATTTATTCTATAGGCGAATAACAAATGTAAAGTTAAAGCTCTGAATATGAATAATTTATATTCAGATGATTGAATTCATCTACAATTCCAACAGTTTGACAGCAGCTTCACGCATAGGAAAACCACGCACTTCAAAGTAAAATCTAAACAGATACCATACAGTAATGCTATAAAATAAATAAATAAATTCCCTCATTGTAAAAATGAGGGTTAACTGTATTCTCATCGAGCTGTCTTAACAAAAGCAAACAAGAAATGAAAGAATGGGACTTTTGATAGATAAGAATTGACTTGTCAGGTGTAACGTTGTTATAACAATAAATATACATGTAATTACTATAATGGCAGCTGCATTCACGGCAATTCAATTGAACACAATTGTATTATTTTTTTTATCTTGGTACCTCTAGCTAAACAAGTAGGTCGTGTTAAAAACGAATCAGATTATTTATTTTTATGAGCCATGAAACGTTCAGGTTTCTGAATGAGAAATTTTGTATGTTCATAATCAGAACTATTAAAATAAATTACACGGTTAATAGTCGGTGCTATTTTAAACTTTGGTTTCTTTGTTAAAATTTAAATATATTAAATTAGACGCGGCTATAAATCATTTCTTTTTATATGAAAATGAGTTACTAATTGATACTTTCAGATTTAATAAATCTTGACAGCGCATGAAAACCTTAAACTTGCCTTTTTTGTTGGAAGTAAGTTAGAATAATAATTTATTACGTAATAAGGCAGAAAATTTGAATTGAATTTTAATGAAATTTTATTGGGAAATGCGAATATTAGAAGTAAATTAAGAGAAAAATTGAAGTCAAAAATATAAACATAGATACACATTGCATGTTTCTTTATCTTTGTATTTTATTGGTTGTTTTTCTCTGATTTTTTGTTTTCGTGCTTAAATCTTGACCTTTTTTATTATTTTCTTTAACTTTATGCCTTCTATTTGTCTTTTGTCTGTCTGACAATTAAACAACTATCTTCATTATTTTACTCGGCTCTTATATATTTAGTCTTATTCGCCTCTGTATCGTGCTCGTTACAATCACATTCTTGATTGAACAACTTATGTTTGTTTTCTGTTCGTTTTGTATATAATCTGTCTCCTGTTATTTCCTCAGATTTTTTTAATTGCTTCAATTTTCTTCTATGTTACCTGCACGATTTGACTTCTTAACGTTTTTAACCTTGATCTTTATCTGTTATTTGGAATTTTCCTGCATTTCCGAATTTTTCTTTTCTGTTCTTTTTACACCTCTTACTTGAAATTAATTCTTATTATGTAGTAATATATACATCACGGTTAGTGTCGTTTAGGCTTCTGCAATTCGTAATACATTTTGAATATATATTTTTATTTTTCATTGCAAATCCTATTATTCAGTTCACATTATTCCTTTGTTGCTGCTTATTTCTGCCTTACTTTACGATCCTCTTATTATAATCTAATTACCTGCCTAATTCATTTCCTTATACTTTTGGCATTGCAGTCGCCATTTACCATTTTGATCTCGTAGCTTAGTAAATTGTAATAAGTTTTCCCCAATATTCTCCCTTATGGTTTTTCTCTTTCTCTTCTTAGTAGGCATAAATATTGTTTATGCCCTTTTTGTTTAAGGCTTATTTTAAAACAATATATTCTAGTTGAGACTGGTATGAAATTCATTACAGAGCGATGTATGTCGTTGCTTACCACAAACCCTATTTTTAACATTCTGCTTTCTTTTCAGCTTTTAAAAAAGAATTTTGACCTGTTGATATTGCTGTTGTTACTGTCATGGTTAAGGATTTATATTAAAAACTCTATATTCCAACTGGAACACTATTTGATTAAGGTGACATTTATTTCTGACCGCCACCCTGAAGATGGTCGTGTGTATACGAAACAAATTTTGATAATATGTAGTGATAATATGTCGAAAGTTGCATATAATGTAGCTCAAACTATTCTATTAATTTACAATTTTTTAAATTATACAATCAGGAACAATCTGCGAGCCTGTGTCTTCCAGACAGGGACACCTCTGCTTCTGGCGTCCTCAGACTCAGAGATGCCACCTGCCCACCTGTGTTTCGATCTCCCTCTTCTCCTGTTTCCTATGGGTACAGCTTTGAACACTTTTCTAACGGGGTTAGTTTCTCTAGCGTTGGCCACATGCCCTTCTCAAGTAGACAAACTCTTTGGCTGTCTCAAAATTGAAGTCTGGAGTTACTAAATTTTATTTTATATTGTCAGCCCGCGTACCCTCGGTTGCTGGCATGTACTTCCTTTGTTTTGGATTCATTGATATCCTGTCCTATGATTTCTTCTGCAGTTGTCAGATCCGACAGTGTTTTTTTTTTGTTTTTCTTGCTGTTCTTGTTATTAAACCAACATCATCGGCATACACTAACACCTGCGTCCCTCTAGTTTCTAGACATGCATCTTGACATGCCAGCGCATTCCCTTATCTTGGCCCTTTAGGTGTTTCAAATGTGTCTAAATTTTGAATTTTGGCAGCAGATATGATTCTAACCATGGTCATTTTTATTAATCGGATTAACTTTTTTGACACTTCTAGGTCATTTATGGCTTCATAAAGTTTTGGACGTAGGATATTGTCGTAGGCTGCCTACAAATCAATAAACAAGTGATTCTCTAGCTTTCCTGAGAATCTGGTCTGGCGTGAATATTTGATTGGCAGTTGAACGGCGGGGCTTAAACCATCTTTGGTATTCCCTAGCCTAGCCTCTGTATATGGTTTTAGCCTTTTGTTAAGGATATTAGACAGAATTTTGTAGGCTGTATGGAGTAGGGTTGTACCTCTATAGTTTTCACAGTCCAATTGGTCTCCTTTTTTGTCTTAATACACAGATTAACCCCAACTCCATTCGTCTAGCATTTGTTCTTCTCTCCAAACTTTGAGGATAATATCATATACGAGGGCCAAGCTGAATTTATTGAGAATAAGAAAATCTAGTAGGCCTTGAAAAACAAAACATACAGTGTTATTTAGAACAACTCTTTATCTGTCATTTGAAGTTTAGTTGTTGAAGTTACGTTCGTGATAACTCAAGTTACTAATTTTTTAAAGTGACATTACAAGTAAAAAAATGGAATTAACCAGAGAGCATTTTCGAATCATGATTTATTATGACTTTAAAAAATGTTTAAGCGCTTATGAGTGCAAAGAGAGTTTAGATTCAGCTTTTAGTGAACAAGCACCTTCCTTGGCTACAATTTACCGATGGTATAAGGAATTTGAACGCGAAAGAAATTCTGTTCAGCATCAAAAAGGAGCAGGGCGTCCTCCTACGGCTGTTACCGACAAAAACATTGCTGCTGTTAAAAAAATAATTGAAGTGGACAATAAAGCCACTTATGCGGTAATAGAGCATCAACTCAAGATTGGATCCTCAGCTGTTAAAACAATCATACACGATCACCTGCATTTAAAGAAAGTGGTCAGTCGTTTTGTGCCGCATCACCTTTCTGACTTCCAAAAAGCAGAGCGTGTAAGAATTTGCCATGAAACTTTAAATTTCTTAAATAATGGCGGACACCAAATTTTTTCCAAAATAGTGACAGGTGACGAAACTTATATTCCCTTTTTCGACGTACCTACCCGCCAAGAGAGTCGTATATGGATTCACGAAGATGAGGAAACTCCAACAATGACCAAGAAGCAGCGAGCTATGAAAAAAGTTATGTATGCGGTATTCTTCAGAAGTACGGGCCTAGTAAATGCAATTAAGCTAGATGGACAAAAGACAGTTACAGCTAAATGGTACACTGAAAAATGTTTGCCTGAAGTGTTCAGTAGAGTTCCAGACAAGGGAATTATGCTCCACCATGATAATGCATCGTCCCATACGGCAGCTTTAACTCTCCAGTTTTTAGCTGGAAAGAATATAAAAGTAATAGAACATCCGCCGTACTCACCTGATTTAGCAATGTGCGACTTTTGGCTATTTTTTGGGCTTAAAAGGAATTTGCGGGGTAGAAGGTTTTCGTCTGAAGAAGAGATTGATACCGCAGTTCACGCTTATTTTGAAGGTATTCCGAAAGAAGATTGGTTGGGAGCTTTTAAACAGTGGAAAGAAAGAATGGTCAAGTGTATCATTGCTGAAGGGAATTACTTTGAGCATATTTAAAATAAAATCCTAGAAAATATTAACCGGGTTTGTTATTCTCAATAAATTCAGCTTGACCCTCGTACTACTTTAGTTGTTACTAGTCCGCCGTGTTTCTGAGGGAATGCCGTCGCTGCTGGGGGATCCGTTACCTCTTAATCTTTTAATAGCCTCTGTAACTTCTTCTATTATTGGTGACTCAATATGTTCTCTATTTCTGATCTGAAGATGAACAATGAACATCCCCCATTTTTCGCCCATCGGCAGATCTTGGAAATACGCTATCCATTTGTACAAAATATCTTTACTGTTGGCCAATATGTTTCTGTGTTTTTCTTTGCAGATATTAATTCTTGGCTGTGAATCTGCTTATACACTTTTCTTGAGAGTACGTGAGCTACGATTTTGTATCCTTGAATTTTCGCTCTAGAGTCTAGACTGTAGTTGACTTACTTCTTCTATGTGAATTTCCTAGAAGCAAATTACATCGATGGCAGTCTCTTTTGCTAATTGAACGATATATTCACTTTTTGGTCGAGAGATACCTTCACAATTTAATTGCATAATACGGACTAATTGTCCTATTATTTTAGTCATTTGGTACTGAGAAGGAAGAACTTGCCATACCTATATTATTACCTTACTAGTCGTCTCTCTTAAATCACTTCTCTGTTTGTGTGGACTTTTAGCCCAGGGTATACCACTAGCAGGTAATCCACACTTACACCCTTGCAATTTTTTTGATTCATTCTGTCTACGGAGGTCCTCCAGTTTGTCCAGGGTTTCACTTTCTACTCGCCTTTTTTACTAGATATATGCGTCTTCTCTTCTAAGTTCTTGACATCTACTTACCTTTGAAATTTGTTTGCATGTAAGCTTTTATGTTCCACTACATTGTTATTGGTATTACATTATCCAGAGCTAGTTATTTGTAAAATTAAAAAGTACTAACTAAGTAATTAACTTCAAATATTTATGTAGTTTTAATTAAATTTGTTAATACAACACAAAGTGTATAGGTACTGTGCAAGACAACATTTTTATTATTGAGGCATATTTTCGATAAGGTTATGTTATTCTTTCGCCTACTAGCATAACAGCATTGCGAGAGAACGGCACATTTGCTTTTACATGGGACATTCAAAGCATTCTAAATGTACCTATTTCATTTTAAGACACTTTGTATGTGTCAACATTTGCTCTTGTTCTTCCTTACTGTAGTACTTTATGTACCTTGTTCTTTTTTTATAATTTTCTCACACTCTTCGTCAAACCAATCTGGATTTTGCTGATTTCTGCTATACCTAAAACATCTTCAGCTGCAATTGCTTCTCTACATTTTACCCACATAGCTATTGCTTGTGGGTCTGTATAAGAATAAACAAGCAAATAATAAATAAAATAAATTGAACTTAAGTGCAAACCAAAATGTATGTATACTGTTACCTTAAATTATTATTGTTTGGACTTAACCTAACACAACTGATCCTAATCCAACCTCGAATGAACTGACGCATAACTTTAAAAGTATAATTTAAACCAACTTTAGAATAAATAATTTTAATCAAGCTTTATATATTTAATATTTTAAAACTCAAAATTCGGAAGTTACCAAAAAGTAACACTACTGAAAATGTTGAAAAGGAATAACATAATCTCTTTTCACACAATTTGCATTTTATAGTGAGTCACTCTTTAAACGAGAGCTAATTTTGATACGCACATTTTTCAAAAATTGAAGATATTTCAAAAATCTGAATAAGTAGAATCAAAATGATTGTTACCTACTAATTAAAAAAATCAACGTGTTTTTTATTTACAGAAAAATGATCACCAGTATAAGTAAAATCTTTCCACTCCTCTTCATCTGCAGCTACGTATCATCAGCACCAGCCCCCCCAAAAGAAAAAACAGAAATAGATCAAACACGTCAACAAAAATCGCTACCTTATTTCGATTACTACCAACCTGATGAAATCGACTATAACACATACGATCCTGAAACCGATGACTATGTAGCGGTTGAAGATATCGAAGAAAACGAACTGAGTAGGACAATTCCATCCAGAAAACGTTATAACAATCGACCTCAACAATTCAACTCGCCAATTTATTACATCAGGTTACCTCCACAGCCTTATATGTTTATTCCAGGATTGGGTTATGTTTCCCAACCCTCATCTCCACCTCACATGAATCACATGAATCAATTTTTAAACGTTCCTATTAGTTTCGTAGCGAATGGTAAACCATCCACGATTTATCAGTGGAATGGAGCGATGGATCAGTTCCCTGGAGCAATACCACCTCAACCTCAAGCTCCTATTTTGCCACCTGTTGCTCCTCATAAACCAAAACCTAAACCACAACCACCTAAACCGGTAGACTCGACGATCCATCGACTTCCAGGACAGTTTACCTTTAATGGTAAACCAGAAGATATCTACGTTTTAAGAGATTCGTATAATTCGCTTTACAGCGACGCTTTACAAAACTTCTATCCTTAAATTAAGTAAATTAAAGGAGCTCCTGATTTAAAAACAATATTCGGTTCGATTAAAGCTAGCATCTTCGTATCTTCAAGCTAGGTTATTTATGTAAGCGTCAATAAAAGGCTTGTAATTTATATGTTATCGGGTTTTAGTATCAAGGAAGGTGATTTATAAACTGAAAACTGGTTCCCAGAGTGTCGTGTCACGTTGCTACTCATATCAGTATTGAACATGTGCATAACAAATCGATTTAGTTTTCACTTTTTTTTTATGGACGCTTTTAATTTAAGTGCTCCTTTTGTTTGCTTTTGAATATTTAAATTAGGCTTTTATAACTGATGTAAATTGCGTTCTTAGAATATTTTAATAACTATTAATATTACAACGCCTTGGTTATTATTTTCTCGTGAGTAAAAAAGATCTCATTTATAATTTATTAGCATCTTTTTTGATTTTTTAGTAAGGCATAATAGTGAGTGGTATTACTTCGACATTGATTTTACTAAGGTAATAGTGCCAGTTACTTTTGATATAATTATTTATTATAATTAGCGGTATTGAAGAATGGCAAATTGTATCGCACGCGAATTTTTATAAATCAGTTGTT
Organism: Melanotus villosus; assembly: GCA_963082815.1. Lineage (NCBI taxonomy): Eukaryota > Metazoa > Arthropoda > Insecta > Coleoptera > Elateridae > Melanotus > Melanotus villosus. Next base: position 30,459,207 of record OY720424.1, read on the forward strand.
TGCTTAAGAAATGTCACAAATATTCAATTTAATTTTCGAAGCTTAAAAAATCATACCGCTATGAATGACTGCCAAAGGTTAAAATAAAGCAAAAATAAATTATATTTTACACTTTCAGCTGTGATTTTTTCGGCATACAAAATCATTGTGTCAAACATTTCTACACTTACAACAATCTAATTTTTAGTATTATTCCACAATCAAAAAATGGCACAACCTTTCACGAGCCTGACATCCAGATTAAAAAAATAAGAACCAGTAATTGTTCGTGGTATTTTAATCAATTTTCACCTAACATCTGTGTTATATAAATAAACACTCTAAAACGTTTCAGCATTTTAAAACACATCAAACAATTTAAATCTAGAGTAATGTTTATCTAAATCTGGAGCACAAAGTTTCACTGTAACGTTTTCCTAAAGCTCAGATTTGTCGTTTCTTTGAAAAAAACATCTGCGTTCTTAGAAGGTTTTAAATTTAAAAAAAACACAGAAAAATAATGCAGAAGTGCATACGTTTCTCATCAGCACGGTGCCAATTAAAATTTAAACTATGTATAAAAAACCACTTTTTACTTAATTAAATTATCTGTTAATAACCAATTTGTTAAAATTTGGGTTAATACGTAGCTAAATTAGAAGTAAATGGAGTATTATTAAATCGTTTCCTACGGAAAGATTTTTTATTCTAAAAGGTGGCAATTAAGTTCGTTCTTTTTTAGTAATTTTTTTTTTCCAAATAATTCTGAAAGATTTTTAGTTTTGTTTTTGGAAAATTCTCAGAGTTATTAATGATTTAATTAAAAAATAAATAATTAGGCATTTAATTGCCACGCCTACTTAATTTTTGAATTTATAAGTTTCTGGTTAGCAAGCAATTGGTTAAATGAATGCTAGAAATTAAAAATACACTTCTGGCCAGCAGAATTAATTTTTAGTTTTTTCGTATAACTTTGTGAATTTTCAGTAAACAGGGTTTGAAATTTACTTTTAAATAATAGACTAAATATTTTGAAAAGTCTGAAATTTACATAAAATTCCCAAAATCTTAAAGAAACTAACAATACTAAAACAGGGTTATTACTTAAAATTCATTTCAAATAATGTAATTCTAAAAATGTTAATTTAATTATAGGATTTGCACTTTGCAAGGATTGCCAAAAGAACTAATGCTGAAAATGCTATAAAAATAAACTAAAGCAATTTTAAATAGATGAAGAGTCCAAGTTCCTCTATTTAACCAAGTTTTAATTAGGTACTTTTAGTTTACCATTAATTTTCAAATAAATCCAAAATGTTTTTTGGTACCTTTTTGCAGGTTCAATAATCGTCAATTAAAAGTAAATTTGGAGCGCATTAATTTTTCCCTTTTTTATTTTTTTGAGCTTCTAAATTTTTAGTTAAATGAAATTAAAGCAAAAAAGGAGATTTCATTTTATTTACGAACTGGTTCAGTACCTAGATTCGCATATAAACTGAACATTTATCTAAAAAGGACGCAAGTTAATAATCTTCTTTTTGTAGAATTTATAAAGCAAGGTCGTCCAGTTCCAACAAATAATGTGATCTATATATAACAAAACTGCATATACCGCTTTCCAGATCGTTAAATATTTTTCATTATCGACGCTTCACAAGTTTACACACGCTGTGCCTTGGCTAATTCCTTTGATCTTCGCCTTATGATATACGAAATGTTATCGGTAATTTAAACCCGTTTGTTTGTATACTTAATTATGACATGCTCCATATTTCTACTTTATTTTATTCCTAAGACTGTACTAATTAATATCGCATTTCTTTGATTTATCGCACCACATTTATCATGGTCTTAACGAACGGTTTTATTTTATCCGGCATTTAAGATCAAACAGGAGCTCCCATATAAAAACAAAATGGCGTTTATTAGATTAACTTAGTTTTAACTTCTTGTAAATATTAGTTATTTAATATTTATTGCACGTACTACTGAAGTATTTAAGATATATCGCAACTGATCTGTATGATACCAAAAAGGTTCGTATTTACTCCAAACTAGAAGCAAAACGATTCGTGGTATAATTAACGAATATGTAGGTAAGTTAGCTTTAAAATGGAATTGTTAAAAAACTATAATATTTAAGAGTTTGGCTACTTTCATGGAAGTGTAAGTGTATATTGTAACTCTATATAATTAGTATACAACAATTTTTAAATCTATTCCGTTTGAGACATCTGAGGTGGTGCCTTTAATTTCTTTATTATAGCTCTGCATGTTAACAGGATGCTCAGTTTGATTTTCAAGCATAATAATTAGTTTAATATAAAGTTATTAATATGCACAAGTAGTCAGACTTGCTCTCGTAAATTGCTAATTGTAATTTATTCTCTTAAGAACTATATAAAGCTGTGTCCTGTTTACATTATATTTATAGTTAATATTAGTGATGTAAATTATATCGACTTTTTATTAGTATTTATTATAGGTTGTTTAGTATTTAGTTCAATACATGATTTTATTTATTTTATTTATTTTTAAATATTTTTTGTAAAAAAATTTGATTAAATAAACTGTTAAGCGAGCTGGGATTTTATTCGTAACCTGAAAAGGAAAATTCATTATGCAGTAACCGTAAGTATGTTAAGTAAAACCGTGTCGAATTTCATGGCCGTTATTATCTGTACTTAATTCAAATTATTATGAGATAATTATACCTTAAGGTTATAATTAGTTTAAAAGCTAAATTTAATTTCTTATTAAAACAAAGAGAAATTTTCATAAAATAATACAGGAAAACTTCAACGCCTTGTACTTCTTGATAACAAATAACAACGTAATTCTGTGTGAAATTTAAATACAATAAAAACTCATCGTGTAATTTCAAGGGAGAATCTTTTTATTAATGATGAAACTTCCCTAGCGCGTTATCTTGTTTGGTCCCACACCTATCATTAGCGATTTATTACGAAATTATCTATCGATTAATTATAAGAAATTAACCGTGTTGATACAACTCTCATTAAACATTTTATATAAACGAATATTAAAATAGAAACAATGAACTAAAAAGCAAAAAGCTCCAGCAATACCACACATTTGGTGGAGGCGCCTAACTCTTGCACATATATTTATCACCAGTGGCGCATTATCCATTAGGCGCTACAGGCGCCCGCCTGGGGCCCCGAGATTTAGGGGCCCCAAAATTTAATTGAAAATTAACTGTATACTTTAGTTATACTTAATAAGAGAAAATTCTAAAAATAAATAACAAATTTTCACCAAGAATATATAAATACAAAGTATTCATTTGGGACAAACTATTTAAATTACCTAATTTACGAGTGTATACAGGGCCGTCTTAACAAATTTGAGCGTCCTGGGCTAAAAAAAAAAATGGCGCCTTCATCATATTGGATTCAACAATAATTAAATAATACCTATAATTAACGCCCCCGGTACTGAGTACAGGAGCTTTATTCTTGAAATCATTTGCTTATTTCATACATTGTTATTGATTTTCATAGAAATATCTAAAATTTTTGTTAAAGTTTAACGAAGTTTCAAATTAAATAAAAAATCAAACTCAGTTCTTCAGCGCCCATGGGCTATAGCCCAATGGATCAGCACAAAATCATTAACATTTTGGAAACTAAACGAGATAGGTATAGGGAATGTTAATACAGTTCGATGCAGAATTTTTTTGTGCATCAGATTGTTAAATAATATACAGGCTGTTCCATTTGAAAAGAACGACTTTTGTAAGTTTGAAGTCGGTCTAAAATGGCAATGCATTTTGAACGCCCTGTATATCGTGGGAATATTAATCTTTCGTAACTACATCACTAGAGCCATAACATGACTGCAACCAAACATTTTTTTTGAAAGATCAATATTTGTGGATACAGTGAATTTTTTACTGGTGACCAGTAAAACGATAAATTTTAGGGGAAAAATTATAACTTGCCAACGCCGCCACCAATGCCTACAAAATTATAGGGTCAGATAGAGGACTTAGTGCTGCATGGAATTCAGTAAAAATACATAGGGTGTTCTATTTAAAAAAATTAAATTTTTGTTTACTACGCATTTGTGACGCACCCTGTATATGAGAAAATAATTTTAGGCGATGTGTCCTGTATAGCCATAAACTTTTGTATATAAGATTTTTTTGTATCTCTTCAAATAAAAGAGTAATCGAAGAATGACACGCTAAATGGACACGCTGTATATATAATATTTTTGCTTTTGCTTTTGTTCATTATATTATACGTGCATATTATTATAAGTGAATAAAATAAGTGCCTACTAAAAATGTCTCTGTTTTACTGATTTTTTTATCCCCACTTTTAAAAGGGCCTCAAATTAAAGTAGCGCTTGGGGCCTCTGAATGCCATAATGCGCCACTGTTTATCACAGAAATAATCATAAATCACTCTATTTATTTACTAGTTGGCGACTCTTTCTTACAAAGAAACTAATCTAAAATGTACCAACAATTCTCAACAGTTAAAAAACGAAAGAAATATTTTGTTTTTTATTTTTAAATATCATAAGTAAATATTTAAATTGAGGACATCTTAAAAGCCGGTTTTTAATTAATTAAACAAAATTACATATATACCGACGGAAGGTAAGGTTTAATTCACTGCCTGTGAGACAAATAATTGCAGTAATCTACTAGGGTGGTTGTTTATTAATACCCATTAGTTTACTCAGGAACCATAAACCATAACACATAAGAATAAAATTATTACCTACTCCGGCATGGATGCACATACATTTTAAAACGATTATAATGTTGGCTATTTGTTTTGAAAATTAACTGGTTATTAAGGATACCTCTTACCACTTCGATGTAACAGAGAAATCGAATAAATTTAAAATAAATTACGGAAATACTCTAATCTTAACCTTCCTGCAGACAACAATTTGTTCTATAAATGTTTTAAAGTGCATTATTGTTTACTAGGGCGATTGGGATTCCCGGCCGTCCCAATCCCAGACGGGGAATTTCCCGAACGGCCAGTCCTGTTTGGGGCCAAATAATTGAATTACATCTTTTGACATTACAATTTTTTTATGTGTACTTCACACCTATACTGAAATAAAGTCATTGATATAAAAAGTACCCTGGTAAGAGTCACTACGATCCGCCAGTTTTCCCCGATAAGACCATCCACCTATCCTGGGCTAGTATCGTCTTGCAGTGACACGCATCCCTCTCGGAATCTCTTATGCCACTCCAGCACACGTGAACGTGGCCTGCTGTGTTCGCCGTACACAGCAGGCATGCGACGATGAATTTCTCGTCCTCCAACTCCCTCAGCAGTCAAAAATAATAAACAAACGACTAGAGTGCAAGTGCAAGTTATCACTGTACCTTCCTGGGTCCAAACAGATCTCAGTACCGTTATCAAACTCCAGTGTTACCAGCGTTTGCGCGCCCTGAATTTTATGCGTGGTAACTCGTTTTCATTTGACTGGCCTATATTTTGACTAACTCCATATTATATGATGTGAGTTGGAATTACAAAACTGATTTTCGATATATGACACTGCTCCACTGTATAAGTATCAGGGCTCTTTCATCGCAGTGAAATAGCACGACGAAACGCCCCACATACGACTTAAGCACAGTGTAAGATAAGGCGACACAATATGCCCCAAAATCTTTAAAAACACATTAAAAGAATTATTTAAACAGTTAAACAATGAGGGAAAGAGCATCAACATCAATGGTGAATACCTAAATCACCTCACATACGCCGATGACATAATGTTAATCGCTGAAGATGAAATACATCCCTCAACTATGGTGCAAGATCTCCACAGCGCATCTAAGAAGATAGGTCTAAAGATCAAGCAAAATCTAAAGTAATGATAAACTCAGAACAGCAAATAGACATTGAAATCAAATAGTCCAGTCAATAGGTAGTTTTACCTTGCAAAAGGTCGGGGAAAATTTATACTTGGCAATTTTGTTCATTTTGGGACCCTAATAAAGTCTTGAAATTTGTAAACACGAAAAGTTGCCGCCAGCTCCGCCATCTTGGAAAATGGCGGCCAAAATCGGGTTTTTAAAAAAATCTTGTTTCCGCTGCATTTTATAGTAAAAATAGTTGCATTAAAAGTTATATAGAATAAAATTTCCTACAACTTTTCTATAAAACAAATTTTTCTCAGGTCAATGGTTTACAAGTTATGACAGAGGAAAGTGGAACGCTTTTTTGCAATTTGCAAAAATGTTGAATTTTCCCGGTAAATTTCAAATATTGTTGATTCTTATTGTTCTTATTTTGTCATCATCATACCTAAATATAATATATCATTAATACATTATATTATACTGGGTGTAACAAGATCACTTTTTTCCTTTAGTTTTCAAGATAAATAGTTGAAATTTGGAGCATCCTACACCTACACACTTGATAAACGTCACTTTTTGACATATTAAATGTTTTTTTTTCATTTCCGGTTTCACCGGAAGTGACACTAACGTTTGATTTTCAAATGGAACACCCTATATATTAACGCATTTCTGTAATTTTGATTTATCGCAGATTTTAATAAGGCACATGAATAAATTCCTTATTAATACTAGCAATAAATGGTACCACGGTACCAATATGGTGACATTTGAAAAGATTGTGTTTTCTCCCAAAAACCATTTTGATTAACTTTATTTGCTCGTAAATCACATAATTTAGTATTTTCGGCGGGATTTCGATTTTTCTAGTATTACACGGCTCAATAGAACAAATCGGAACAGTCATGGCACACTTAAATAGAAAACTAAAAATTAAATTAAAATAAATATTGAAGACTGAAATGTCACTTATGTGGTATCACTGGATTCAGAAAATTATGCAGAATTCAAAAATGCATTAATATATTGGGTGTTCCATTTGAAAATCAAAAGTTAGTGTCACTTCCGGTATAACCGGAAATGGAAAAAAATCATTTAATATGTAAAAAAGTGACGTTTCTCAAGTGTGTAGGATGTTCCAAATTTCAACCATTTATCTTGAAAACTAAAGAAAAAAAGTGGGGTGTACCATGATACCAGTATATGCATATACAGGGTGTCCCAAAAGTCAACGTCATGCCTTGGAGGGCTAATAGGCCAGCTCATGACTGACAAGAATATCAAAATATGACCTTAGTAAAAAATTGTTAGTTCTTGAGATATTGGCACTTTTATGAATTTCTTGAAAATCGACACCTTAGATCAGTTTCTCGAGTGCCACAGCTACAAAATTCCATATTTTAAGATTCTAATTTTTGTTACGTAGCCCTAAATAGCCCTACTATTGATTACAGTCCAAAATAAAATTAATACTGCCATATCTTTGGAAGAAAAAAAAACATTTTTGCCCGATGCACGAGTTAATTTTTTTTTATTAGCTAACTTAGACTGTTCATACTGTAAAAAAAAATTACCACGCTAACCTGGCAAGTTATTTTAAAAAATTGCTCATTTAGTGTAGTTTTTAAAATGGTATAACATTTTCTATGTTTTACTTTAGAAAAAAAAAGATATTGCTATTTTACTGTAAAAGGAGGCCAATTCGTCAAATTAATCATTCGTTAAAGTGAACAAAATCGAATCAATATTCGAACGCATATGGCAAATAACACATTAGTAAACAAAAAATGGTGCTCTTTTGTCAACTTTGATCATTTGTTAATTTAACAAAAGCTCTGTGCAACCAGAACCAGCCATTTGACATGAGTTGACACTACCTCGTTTGCTGTGCATCGTTTCGCATTGGTATCGTTCTTGTACTCATACTAACGGTTTTTGCTTTGTTTTTTGGACTTGTGTGTTGTTTAGTGATTTGGAGATTTGGAGATAATAACGAACTGACCTGGCCTTCTTCTGGACTCTGTGTTTGTGTTACGCGTTTGAGGTTCAATAGTACTCATTATGCTGTACCAGTATACTTCTCAGGAATACGCTAACATGCATTACATTTATGGGGAATGCAGAGGCAATGGTGTTGCTACAGCTAATCTGTATCGCGAAAGATACCAGAATGCTTTGAGACATCCTGATGATCATCGCGTGTTCATAAATGTTCACCGAGCATATGCGGAAGGCAGAATACCTCACAACCGCGCTAGGACAGGAAGACCACGTATGGATTACGATGAAGAAGTCTTACAAGAGATTGAAAATGATCCGACTACTTCGCCGCGAGCAATTGAAGGCCGTACAGGGATACCGAAATCCACTGTAAACAGAATTACACGACGGTATCAGTACCACCCATATCACGTGCAACGTGTGCAAACGTTGCTTCCTTATGACTACGCAATACGTCTCCAATTTTGCCAAAGAATGCTGCAGAAACATAGGGAAGACTGAAGACTCAGAGTTTATAAATAAAATTTTATGGACAGATGAAAGCACATTCAAAAAAGATGGCTTTATGAACATGCACAATCTTCATAGTTATGCTTTTGAAAACCCACATTCAATGCGAGAACAAAAGTCGAAGCATCGCTTCAAGGTAAATCTGTGGACCGGCATCTTGAACGGTTAAATAATTGGCCCCTTTGAATTACCTGAAAATCTAAACGGGGAAATTTATCCGGATTTTTTAGAAGATGAACTGCCAAATCTTTTGAAGGATGTACCTTTAGTCACACGCAGGGCAATGTGGTTTCAAAATGACGGCTGTCCAGCTCATTACGCACGAGGAGTGAGAAATTATTTGGACCAAACTTATCCACAGAGATGGATCGGCCGTCTTGGTCCCATTTTGTGGCCTCCCCGGTCTCCGGATTTAAATCCACTAGATTATTTCTACTGGGGTTGCATCAAGGAGAAAGTCTATGCAAAACCAATAAATAATGTAAATGAATTCAGACGCCTTATTAATGAAGCCGCAAAACAAACAAATGTCGCAGGAAGTGCAAGACGGATAGAAAGATCTTTTTTAAAAAGATGCCGGGCTTGCATTCGACTTGATGGCAGGCAATTTGAACACATTATTTGATTTTTATTTGTGTTTTTCTTAGTTTTTAATAAATACCTATCACTTTAATTTAACAAGTGTTTTCATTCGAATTCCTAATTATTGAAATAATTTCACATTGAGCTCCTTTTGCAGTAAAATAGCAATATCTTTTTTTTATAAAGTAAAACTTAGAAAATGTTATACCATTTTAAAAACTACACTAAATGAGCAATTTTTTAAAATAACTTGCCAGATTAGCGTGATAATTTTTTTTACAGTATGAACAGTCTAAGTTAGCTAATAAAAAAAATTAACTCATGCATCGGGCAATAATGTTTTTTTTTCCAAAGGTATGGCACTATTATTAATTTTATTTTGGACTGTAATCAATAGCAGGGCTATTCAGGGTTACGTAACAAAAATTAGAATCTTAAAATATGGAATTTTGTAGCTGTGGCACTCGAAAAACTGATCTAAAGTGTCGATTTTCACGAAATTCATAAAAGTGCCAATATCTCAAAAACTAACAATTTTTTACTAAGGTCATATTATGATATTCTGGTCAGTCATGAGTTGGCCTATCAGCCCTCCAAGGGATGACGTTGACTTTTGGGACTATATGCACACACCTACATACTACGTATGCATGTATGAATTATCAATATTTATGTAATGTCTACATATTACTCGTTTCCACATCACCTATGAGGTAGAGAAAATGACGCGTTGTTTTGAAACGTGGTATCCCGAGTAGGCCTAATCCACAATCATTTCTGTCGGAAAATTATCAAAGTTGATATTTATGCAGTACAGCGACTCCCGGGTTTCGCCGCTCGGGGTGGTCAGGTAGGCCAGCCTCCTCGTCTTCTTTGTTCCGTTGACTTCCTAGGCCATATGGGTCATCTAGGATGAATGGAACATCGACATGGGTGAATCTTCCATTGGTTGGCCATGTTCCATCATAGTTGGTTTGCGGCACATTTCTGCCTGGTTTCAGTTTTATAAGTAGCTGAAGGTGCACCCATCAGTCATCACTTCCCAACATCCCCGAGGGTTTTCTACTAGCTGCGACTTGGGATTCCACAGGAGGATTCCCTCCGCCCTGTAAGGAACACTATCCGAACGTCCGAACCTATACTGCTAAATGTAGTAATGTAAGTATGCCTGTTTTGTTGTATTATATATTTTCCTGGGTGATGTGAGCATTAACGATTGTATCAAGCTTTGGGTGTTTACGAGACCTGGTTACGGTTACACGTTAATCTAACTTGGGTGAAATCGCGAAATGAACGTTATTTTTTGGTAAGTTGATCGAATGTGCTTTTATAACTAGAAATACGCCATTTGAAAAATAAGAAAGTACCTAAAATTGAAACCACAACCACCCGCGCACCCGCCCCATACTACATAATTTTAAATGTTTTATGTACCACATATCTGTTATTATTTTAATAGGTACATATTATTTTAATTCTGGATAAGGAATCATAATTTTGCAGTTTAGGGGCCTATTCATCCACGTGCGTCAACAGGTATTAAAGTTAGTGTTAAACATAGTTATTTTTGTATAAAGTGAAGTAGGTATTAAGTAAAAATTATTCTATAAGGTTTACTGCAATTTATTTGCACTGGAAAAAAAACGTATTTGTGTCGCAACTACAATTTTTTCATTTTTTAGTGGATTCACCTTTATATGGGTTTGGCGTATGCGAGTTTATAGATCCTTAAACTGCAAAGTTGCCATTCTTAAAGTAAAAAACGAAACGTAATATTTTAAATTATTTTTCAGTAAATGTATGTGCAAATATTTTGTACATCCCTTTTAGTTCAAATTAACCGCCATAACAATAATACCGCTATTGTTGTTTAGAAGGCGCCACTTTCCACAGTCATTAAAATCGTATCAGAACTCCATGTTTGTGAGCTTGTGCGTGAAGCGTCTAGTGATTATTTATCGTAATATTGAAGATATAAGTTTCTGTAACTAAACGTACTCTTAGTGTTCATTTTAATCTGCAATGGGTGAAGAAAATAACAAAGGTGAGAATGACTTAACCTTACATTTAGTTATCGTACCTAAAACCGGTGTTAAATTCGGCGTTTTAATTGCTATACTTACTAATTTTTTTGTATTACGTATTATGCATTTGTAGATAAAGATCGTAGATCAAGTGAGAGGGAAAGAGATCGCAGACGGAGATCTCGTTCTAGGGAACATAGAAGACGTTCCAGATCCAGAAGTCGTGAACGTCGAAGACGTAGTAGATCTGGGTATGTAACATTCCCATGTGGTTTCAAGCTGCTTGATTTAGTAGTTAGTTATAAAATAATTGTCGGAAATTTCAAATTTACAGTCAGTTTAGTTATTAATTATGTAATCAAATGTAACTACTAACTCTCTCTTTATAACTTGTACTGTTAAATTAACAAATATTTCTTATTTTGGTAGTTCCCGTCACAAAAGCTATTCTCGACGTCGTAAACCTTCTTTATATTGGGATGTACCGCCACCAGGTTTCGAGCACATCACTCCTTTACAGTATAAAGCCATGCAAGCGGCTGGTCAAATTCCAGCTAATATCGTGGCAGATACACCCCAAGCAGCAGTACCAGTTGTTGGTTCAACGATTACCCGTCAAGCTCGTAGGTTGTATGTCGGCAACATTCCGTTCGGAGTCACAGAGGAAGAAATGATGGAATTTTTCAATCAACAAATGCACCTCAGTGGTTTAGCGCAAGCGGCTGGAAATCCTGTTTTGGCTTGTCAAATCAATTTAGATAAAAATTTTGCTTTCTTGGAATTTCGGTCCATTGATGAAACAACGCAAGCCATGGCTTTTGATGGAATTAACTTTAAGGGTAAAATTAAGCTTTTTGCTGATTGCTTTTGAGATAATTTTTAATAAATTTACAGGGCAGAGTTTAAAAATAAGAAGACCACATGATTACCAACCGATGCCTGGTATGTCAGAAACAACTCTAGCTGTTCCAGCTGGTGTAATAAGCACTGTAGTGCCTGATTCACCACACAAAATCTTTATCGGTGGCCTGCCTAATTATCTGAATGAAGACCAAGTACGTTTCAATTTGTTTTTAAATATTAGATTTTGTATTCACTACTGCCAACTCAGAAAAAGCTTTTATTTTATTATTTATCCACTGAAAATTTTAACGAAAAGCTTTTTGTGAGTACAGTTATATTTTTGGTAGGCATGCATCCCCATTCTTCCTCTCATAGCATAACAACTGCACACCGCACTGCAGCAAAATAAAGAAAATAATAAATGGATACATAAAAACGAGGTGAAGAGTGAGTTTAAAGATGCTAAAATTTGATATTTCAGCAGTTTCAGAAAGGGGTTTTCAGCTTTGCTTGTTTAACGAGAAGGTCGTAATGAACTAATTCTTTACAAAACGTGCTCTTTACAGCTGTAAATTGTAGAAGAAGTAATTAAATCGCAGACAAGACAAGTAAAACTAAAATTCAGTATTAGGAATTTACATTTTGCTAAACAGCCCATATGTTTTTCTATTTTATTTAAGATATTGAAGTATTCGTAATATCAAAAATAATTGGGGTTGCATGTACATAATAACAATGCATAATAGTATATTTCAGTAGGAGGTGAGAAACAAGGCTTTTCTCGTTCGAGCGTGTCAATTCTCATGTGAGGCGAAACCGAACATGGGAAGTCATGCGAGAACGGGAAAAGCAGTTTCTGCCGTGTAATGAACGATATTTTTCATTATACCTCCCTGAAAAACTGTGATAGAACATGTAAATTAAAATATGCGTTGTTACTCATAGCAAACGCCATTTAGAATGCTTTTGAGATTTCCTTAGCAACGCTTGTTTCGAATTGTTTATCGAGTGTTTATTTGACAGATGGAGGTGGAATAAGCCGGGAAAAATTTTTCCCGTGCAGTGCACGGGAAAGATGCGCTTTCGCAACCCATAAACCGTCAGGAAAGCAACTGTTTTCAGAGAGGTATACTGAAAAAGAATTTATAGCTAACTATAGTTGCTATTACAGAAAATAATAATTATTTCCTAATGGTTATATTCTATACAGTACTAAATAATTTGAGTTGTGATTAATAGGGTAGAATCATGAAAGCCTGCTTAAAACAGCCTATAATTACGTAATGGATTTGTAATGTACTGGTATTATACAACTAAAGATAACCAGGCTACAAAGTTGAAAAAATCACATAAATATGTAGAAATTGGCTATTTCCACTGTTAAAAGTAATCATTGGAAGCCCGCTGGATTCAATAAAAATTCATTCTAGTGTTAGTGCGATTGATAATAGGAGTCAGTATGTGTGAAAATATGTCATAGTAACTCTCACGCATTATAATAAACCAACATATGCAACTGGTTTTCTCATATATAAGAATTTTTTCAAGCCAATACATTTTCAAAAATTTGCTTTAAATAGTATTTGAAAAAATGCTAATCTTATTAAACATAAACCACTCTAAATAAGATTATAAATAACGTTGCTCCTAACCTGAGTGATTTAATTATTAATGCAATTGACTTTTGTTATAAACTTATAGAGAAATGTGATATTCAAAATATTAGAAAGTCCTCTCGTGGACGAAAACAGTGTATAAAACACTTGGTAGCCACAGGCATTAATGTTACCCAATAAAAACTAACAACTTCCTTACTTCATCGCTGACTCTGATGTCGAATTTCTTCTTCTGCTCCCAACTCCTTCTGTCCCTTTAGGCTTCAGAAGGTATTTAATTTAAATAATATAAAATCTCCATTATTTTCTGTTAAGTGCTATTCTTGCCACTTCTGTCCCCTTTGATTCTCTGTTACTGATCGCTTCATATCAGTGGCGGCTCGTGGCTTGAAATTATGGGGGTGCTGCAGCTTTCGAAATATACTTACATACCAGTAACGATCCTTGATATTTTTAAGGCGCCTTTTATTTTATTTAAGGTGCCTTAAATAAAACAAAACAAATCGAAATTTTACTCAATTTATAAAAAAAATAAGCTTACTGGAAAATGAAATAAAAAGAATTTTTATTTAAATATAAAATCCATTCTGCGATTTTTAACTTCACAAAATTTTTCGATCACCTGTTAACACTGGAGCAGCCTTGACCGTATTCGCAGTGATGTTGCAATCAAGTTGGAAATACGAACTATTTATTATTTAATATTCCTGTTTATATTACACATACCGTCGCCCAAGACGTCCTTGCACAATGATGACATCACCTAGTTTTTTCGTGGTATTCAGACGTATTATTGTTTTTGTTGGATCGGATGTCCAAGAGCTCAACGGCATGATGCATTAATGCTGAGATGCTGCCCAGATAAGCAGCGTTCGGACTACTTTTACCATGTATTATTAAAACAAACAAATCGCGGCGGAATGTGCACCGAATGTACTACGTTTCTGACACTGCTACATTTCTCAGCGCTCTGAATGGAATCTACAGCTTCGGTTTAAATAATTCCTTTTAAAAGCGGTTTAATTAATTAAATTTATGTAATAATTATGCAAAATATTGAATGATTGTTATATTATTGATATTTTCAAGTACAAATTTAATAGGTAATTAATTTCCGTACTTTGTTCTGGGGGTGCTGCAGTGTCGCAGCGCTTATGGACCAACCGCCACTGCTTCATATACTACATCGTCCCATTAAGTTCTTGGTCTACCTTGTGTTCTCTTACCCTCTACTTTGGCACTCCCTACAACTTTTGGGATTCTATTTCCTTGCATCCTCGCCATGTATCCACACCAGTGCAGTTGGTTGTTTTCGGCTTTGTCCAGTAGTGATGTGCTTCGCAGATTCTGTCTAATAACGTCATTTGGAATTCTGTCTTTTCTATTAACTTCGGCAACTTTTCTCAGAAATTTCATTTCCGTAGCTTGGATATTTTTCTGTTAGCACCCAAGACTTGCTACTATAGGTAAGTGTTGGAGCGAAAACTGCGTTGAACACTGACATTTCAGTTTTCTTGAAGACCTGTCTGTTATTGAGGAATGTAAAACACACTGCTTGTTGCACCAAGTTTACTATTAAATCCTTCGGTAATACGACCATCACTGTTAATTGTAACACCGAGATATTTAAAAGTTTGTACCTGCTGGACTGGTGTATTTTGAAGTGAGATAGAAATGTCGCGAGCACTTTTCCCCACTTGTTGGTTTTTTCTATATTAATTTTCATACCAAAATCTTGTAGCACCCTGTGCCAACGGTTGAGATTATGCTGGATGTTATTTTCAATGTTAGCAATCAATACGACGTCATCTGTACACAGTAATTCCTGGACGTATACCGGTTGCAAATTGAAATTACCCACTTTGTAACGAAAGGTTGTCGGGCTTTTTTTCTTTGAAACTTCATTAGTTCTGATTATCGATGTACAGGCTTTTAATGGCTGATAGAATATGTTCTCCAACTCCTTGTTTGCTGGGGGTCGTCCAAATATATTCCCCTTTTAAATGGTCAAAGGCCATGTCAAGTTCAATAAAGCATAGCATTATTTCTTTGCCGTATTCAATAACTTCCTCAATTATCTATCTTATTATAGTAAAAATGTGATCTTGTGCGCTCCTGTTTGGCCTAAATTTACATTGGGGCTCTTGCATAGTTAGTTTCACTTTCCCGCGTAGTCCATTTTCAAGTAATTCGCTCGTATACTTTTGCTGTTGTATTAAGGAGTGAAATTCCCCGATAGTTGTTACACTCTCTTGAGTTGCCCTTTTTGTGTAGTGGTGTAAAGCTGTACTAAAAAGTTTTGTGACAAAAACAAATGGCAGAAATCGGGTCATCCATAAATCACACACGAAAACTATTGATGTGACAAATGCCTTATGATATTATGTGCCAAGTAAATAATTCCAGTTTACCTGTCACTGTAATTGTAAGTAATGGGTACAGAAAGAGAAAAGTTAAGGAAAAATATTTTGCGAATTTGGAGTGAAAATAAGTGTTTGTCTTATGCAAACATTGCGAGAATTGTTAAATCGAATAGAAATACGGTAAGAAATGTAATTAAAAGATTCATACAAGATTAAACAATTACTGACAAGCCAAGGAGTGGACGACCAAGAGGACCTTTTGTTAAAAGATTAGGTTAAGGGATTGGCAAAAAATCCAACAATTTCTGTGCGTGATTTGGCAAAACGGAATGCAAGTACAGCTTCAATGGTACAAAAAATGAAGATAAGAAATTCCTTTAAGACCTATAAAAAGACTAAGATTGCAAAGAAGGCAAGAGAGCAATTCGGCGAGCCAGAAAATTGTACAAGTTGCTGTGCGGCCTCAAAAATACATGCATTTTGATGGACGACGAAACATATATATGTAGAAAAAGGCTCTTCAACTTTACCAGACGATCAGTTTTACACAGTAAAAGATAAAAATGATTTAAGTGATGAAGACAAGCGCATATCTATCGAAAAATTTACGAAAAAATTTTAGTGTATCAAGCCATTTGTTCTTGTGGCCTTCGCAGTCGTCTCTTTTTTACTGAAGATACAATTAATTCCCAAAATTACTTAAAACAGTGTTTAAAAAAACGTCTTCTTCCACTTATCCACAAACACAAAAACCCTATAATGTTTTGGCCAAACCTTGCTAGTGCTCATTATGCAAAAGGTACCCTGAAATGGTTTCAACAGAAAAACGTCAGAACCCACCTAACTGTCCAGAACTTCGCCCAATAGAAAATTATTAGGCAATAATCAAACCGAGATTACGAAAAGAGGCAGAAACAGCTGCAAATGTGGAAGACTTCCAACGAAAATGTAATAAATATAGTAAAACGGTATCTAAGGAAGTTGCGCAAAATTTGTTGGGAGGGATTAAAAGAGAGTTAAAAATTTGAATTTGATTTACTTTAATACTACCAATGTCTTTAAAAGTTCTAATAAATGTTTCTAATATTAAATCTGTCATTATTTTCATATCAAGCTGTAAACGTTTATGTCACAAAACTTTTCGGTACAGGCTTTAATTACAGCCAGTGCCGATTTAACCATTAGGCGGACTAGGCGGCCGCCTAGGGCCCGGGAGCTAACTGGGGCCCTAAATTCATCGAACAAAATATTTCGCGACATCGCGGCAACTCCGCGCCGTAATAAGTTAATAAGTTACACTACACGACTTACACTATAAGTTAAAATTGGAAAACCGTTGGACTAAGTGTATCGACCTAAAAGGTGACTACGTTGAAAAATAAATTGTTTTTGGCCAAAAAAATTATTTCTTTCATTTTTACCAGACTTTATTACTCCACCCTCGTATTTGTTGCACAACTTCTAACACATTCGTTTTATTTTTGATCCAACAACCCTGGCGCCCCTAGACCCCCCCCCCTCATTTACAAAGGGTTGCGTCCGTCACACTCCCCATTGCCGCCTAGGGCCCGGCAGCGCCTTAAACCGGCGCTGAATTACAGCAGTCTTCCAGTCCAGTGGAACAAACTTTTGAGACCATGCTAATTTTAAAATATGTAGTAACAGCTTTTTACCGTTAGTTTCCTAAGCTTTAAGCATCTCATTGCTGATTTTATCGATCCCCGCTACCTTTCCGCTTTTTATTTTGCCAAGAGCATAGGATTGTTTGTTTCTTCTCTTCCAGTGGTGCTATTTTAGCAATTCCCTTTTACTTCTACTTTGTCAAGTGTGTTAGGATTGTCGCCACGTTATTCGTTTGGTAGGTCCATAAAGTGCTCTTTCCATGATTTCATTTTCATTGGTTAGGATTGTTCCACCTTTACTCTTGAGACTTCTTAGGGTGTGTTCTTTGTCCGATTTCAGATATCTGAGCACTCTAAAGAACAGGTTCTTCGAACTCTTTCCAAGATGCCTTTTCAACCTTTCTAATTAGATCCCTCGCTTTTATGGGCTGTGATTTATATTGTGCATACACACTGTCAGCTCGGTTCTTTAGGAAATTTTTTCATAACGTTTTCTCGGATTTCGGAATTCCACCATGGTTTGTTTCTTTCTGCTCCCGATCCGATGACTTTCTTCCCGCAGCTCTCCATTGCTGAACTTAAAATTACACAATTTTCTTTACTTTTCTGCATAAATTCAGCTGCTTCTGTGGCTACTATTTCTTTGTAAATTTCACAGCATTGAAGTTGTTGAAGTTTGTAAGTATTTATGATTTCTACTTTATTTGTTCTTGCTGGTAGTGCAATGGGTTCATCTTTCCGTTACTAACAAATTAAATTTAAAATCTCTATAATAAGAATTTCTTTATTTTAAATAACAAAAACAACATGGGTTGTTTAGCATGTGTATGATATTTAACTTAGAAACCTTCAGAAGCGATACTGATATGTGAACACCTAAGTGCATAGATCACTTTGAACTAACAAAAGAAAAATTGATAAAGTCCAACGGTATTTTTACAGAAACCATTACAACTTTAAAATCTCAGCTGTCGCATATTGAAAGCGATTTTGTTCGGTTTTTTTATGATTTATTAAAATTTTGCAGAAATTTAAAAAAAAAAGTACGTGAAAATCAAATAAACTTGAATTGATAATTGACAAGTAAATTTAAAGACAAAAATTAAGACATTTCAGGGTTTTGTTTTAGCTCCGGAAGCTGTAAAATCGGCAAAGTTCTTTTTCAACGAATTTTTGCAGGTATTTCAGCATAAAGTTTCTATTTCAGAGTAAACTTCAAATATTGGTATAAA
This sequence comes from Melanotus villosus, assembly GCA_963082815.1. Classification (NCBI taxonomy): domain Eukaryota; kingdom Metazoa; phylum Arthropoda; class Insecta; order Coleoptera; family Elateridae; genus Melanotus; species Melanotus villosus. The sequence continues at coordinate 30,477,845 of OY720424.1, forward strand.
TAAAGGAAATTTTCAGGGTTTCAGGATTCGTGTTTACAGGTTTAATCGTCGATTTCAGCAAATTTTTTTAAGTTGTAGATTTCCAGCAAACAGCAAAATTGTATTTGATAATGTACTTTTCAGCATTTCAGCAAAGAAATACAATATTCAGAAGAAAAATTTTTATTCGTGTTCCAGTGTTTCGGTATTTTATTTTCGACGAAATTTCGGTTTTCTCAGTTTTCAGGTCATTACTTGCAGGACGGAATTTTACTGATTTACAGGTTTTCAGATAAATTCGACTGCATGTGTATGAGTATATCAGGTATACAAAATACTGTAGCGATTATTTTAATTGAAAAATATGATATAAACTCTTTACTCATACATATTTTGCTTGTTTGCCCTATAGCTAGGGTTTGGGACAAGGTCGTTAATATGAAATCACTGCCACAAAATACTTGATCCCTTGTGGACGTACAGGCAAGTTTTAACCCTTATCTGACACAAAATTAATATGTAAAAGATGTATATAGAAACAACTTAGCGTAAGTAAAAAATTGAGCGTTCTCGTAAAATCCCAATTTAAAATTAACGGAAATTTTTGATTTAAAAAGAAAACACTTCTGTTAAACATTTCCTTTAAATTCTTTTTCCGAAATATGAAAATTTTCATCGCAATAGTTTTATACATTTATCGATTAACAAATTACAGTTCAGCGAATTTCGTAAAGCCGGGGAATTAATTATACTTTAAAATAATTCCGAAATTATCTAGAATATTTATTTCTTATAATAATTTGTTATTTGTGAATTTTATAACAACTTCATTAGTATTTATAATATACCGATATTTCATTTAAATGCGTAATTTGTTAATTGAATAAATTTTATTTGAATTCAGGCATAAGTCCAACCAAAGAATTCTATTTTTGAGCTATGCCGTGAATTCAAATAACATCCAAACTTGGGTCCAATGACTCTGCCCTAACAGACAATGAGTTGTAGGTTAAAGAACTACTTATGTCATTTGGACAACTAAGAGCCTTCAATTTGGTGAAGGATTCGGCAACTGGTCTGAGCAAAGGGTATGCTTTTGCTGAATATATCGACATCACGATGACGGATCAGGTAGATCAGGTAGATAGAGTACTTTTGTCTTGTTTTATTTATACGTTGTTTATAGGCTATTGCAGGTCTAAATGGAATGCAGTTGGGCGATAAGAAGCTCATCGTTCAGCGAGCCAGCGTCGGTGCCAAGAACACTACCGTCATACCAAGCGTGCAGATCCAGGTTCCTGGACTCAGTCTTGTCGGTGCATCTGGGCCTGCAACAGAAGTTCTTTGTCTTTTAAATATGGTAAGCTTCAACGAAAACGGTTTAACAAACAAACTCACTTATTTTTATTTAACAACAGGTTACGCCAGATGAACTTAAAGATGAAGAAGAATACGAAGATATTCTAGAAGACATCAAAGAAGAATGTAACAAATATGGGGTCGTTCGAAGTATAGAAATTCCAAGGCCAATCGAAGGTGTGGATGTACCAGGCTGTGGAAAGGTGTGAATTGCCAATTGTGATTTTAAAATTGATCTAATCTGTATGTTGTTTCAGGTCTTTGTTGAGTTTAACTCGGTGTTAGATTGCCAGAAAGCACAGCAAGCATTAACCGGCAGGAAGTTTAGCAACAGAGTTGTTGTTACATCATACTTTGACCCTGATAAGTATCACAGAAGAGAATTTTGAATTTTGTATTCAAAGCCGATACAGTGGATCCTTTTTTTAAAGTGTACAATATAACTAACATTATTATGTTTCGCAAACCTTTTAAATTGCAAAAATGTTTTTGTATATGTCTGCTTCTATTAATTGATATAATAATTAAAATTTTGTTTTGTTTTTACATGTAATACTGCAAACTTTTTTGTAGAACATTCACTATTAATTAGTTTACAAGAAATAAATTGTACAATTCAAAATAAAATATTTATAGCATTTGTATTTAAAATTTTACTCGCTCCAGTAAATGACCTATTGTTTCGTGATTATTAAAAATATCAGATTTGAATTTATCCAAACCAACTCTGAAATTTTTATGTAATATAAGGATATTAAAAAACAAATATAAGATATTTGGTGGACATATAGGATGGTGAATTGCTTCACGCACTGTGATAAAATTTTAAGATGTAAATATTTGCTTCCCTAATTATTTTGGAACAGAAGTGAAAATAAGTTTTTTTGTAGAGAAATAAATACTGGGTCCATTCATGCCATTTTGCATAATTTTCGTGTAACTGAAAAACCGTGGAAATTAAATCTTAATTTTAACAAATATCACTGATGCAATGGAATAGCTGAAACAAAAGGATTGGTAGCTAAAGATAGAGACCCTGTATATATTAGGATAAGAGTTGGGAAAATGAGACTATTTTGACAGCAATTTTTGATCCAAACACGTGATCAACACAAACGTCATTTTAATTGTCATCACAGTGTCACTTAACCAGTCAAATATAAAAACCGCAAATATTTTAACACAAGATTTATTTGAACAGATTAAACATTATTTTCCTTTATTTCAGCTCTATTATTACAATTTCTTGCGCTGCAGCCAGTTATTTTGTAGTATTTGGCCCTTTATTAATAAACATCAAAAGTGTCAATTTTAACAGATTTCAAGTAAATGCATTTTAATTAAGTAGTCCATGCAAAAATTGATCCAAACCAATCAAACTGTATCACGGCATTTTCCCAACTCTTATCTTTCTATATACAGGATCTCTAGCTAAAGACAGATTGATATGAACTAGACAGAAAGAAAACCGTTATATTCAAAAATATTCAGCAGGAAGGAAGATTGTTTTATGAAACAAACTGGACGGAAAAGAAATTTATTTTATGTAACAATTAAGTATAACTAAAAGTTATTTATAACAGATGTTCAAATAAACCACCTTGTGTGATTAAACAGTAACCTAATCTATCAGAAAACTCGCGTCTCACATTTGCTAATTGATAGGAGTTATTTTAGTCACATCCTGTTCGCCTGTTGGATTCATTGTTTAGTGTAAATGTACCTACACTCGTCCATGAAGCAAAATTTTTCAAGAGCTTCCTTTCCAGCAGCATGTAGCAGGATTCAACTCATTTATTATCATTCCCTACGAGTAGTTCCTGATGACACTGGGCTTTGTAGGAATGAAACTTATGTTTTTTTTTTCATTTTCTGTAGGGTCGAATGATATATGCCAAGCTGGTTAGCTACCTGCCAGATTCTAACTACTACATTCAATTTGTTGTTATCAGTTTGAATGTTAATATAGCACTTACCCACTTACAATTATTAGTTACTGTGACAGTTTCCTGGAACTACCTGATTATTCATAGGATTGTCATATGCAGTGAAATTGATCTCTCTGGGTATTTTGCGCTGTTTTTAGAATAGCACCATTTTATAATTTCTACTTTTTCCTGTGTGGAGTACATTACTTTTTAATCAATATTTAATAATGGAGTGCTTATGAGTTATGACACTAATTAGACAAACTAGACTGACAGCTAAAGAAAAAACAATTGCTTTTTGTTTCAGTAATCCAAGGCATGATTGATTTTTGTCAAAGTGCAAGAATTAATTTCTGCAGTTTTTCCATTAGGTAAGGGAAAATTAAAAATACTGCAAAATAACAATAGAAGCGTTATTTTTTTTCTCTGCAAAAAATGTACCTATGGTTTTGGCCCAAAATAATTAGGGAAGCAAATATTTACATAGGTAGGTGTTAAAAGTAATCATAGGAATTCCTATGGTGTGTGAGGCAATTCACCACCCTGTATAGATCAACACAGATCCTAAAATGAACTGCTTGAGAGAAAGGTGAGGTTTTTATGGTAAATGTAATTGCTGCTAAATTTTTATTGTTTTATCCTTCATAACAAAATGACTAGTATTCTTATCATTTTGCTGTTGTGAGGGAGCATTTGATTCTTACTTTTAATGCATGATGAATTGGCAGATTGATTCTTACTTTTAATGCATGATGAATTGGCAGAGGAGGCCCAGTAGCGTGGCCTTCAAGGTCACCTGATTTGACACTCGTGTATTTTCAATAGGGTTGCTTGAAGAGCTTGAGCTCTGCCAGATCTATCATTTGAAAGTTAAAAGCATCAAATTATATACCTACTTCCAAGTCATAATTTGCTTTAAAATGATTTATACTTTTAATAAGTCTTTAAACTTAAATTAAAAACTCATTTGATTTATGTTGCTAATATGTTTGTCAGTTTTAATTTATTTTTTGTGGTCTTATATTTTATAGATGAAATTTATTAATCAAATAATATGTCTGTCTATACAAAAACTCAAAAGTTCAAGACCATACTTGGAATTTTTAACTGTTAATAATATATTGATAAAATCAAAATGGGATGTCCATCTTGTTGGTTTCATGAATTATTATTTTATTTAAATTGCTACTCAATCACAATAATAACTGATGTGTTACCAAATAATAAATTGTAGTGTTCTAAACACGAAAGGTTTTTATTTAAATTTTCCCGCCAAAGGTGTATATTCGACCTTTGTTACTTCAACGGTGTTGCCAGATGTACTGTTTAACGATAGATTTATCTTAATTAGTTCTAAGAAAAATTACTATTAGTTTTTATTTTTAAAATTGGGAAAATGAAACAACCTTTAAATATATTCGGAATTATTATCAGTTATTTGTTTAATATAATCGTTCAGGTCACAATTGGACAGAATGTAATGGTACCTTGATGAGATTTCTAATTAGCGTCGCCTGCGTTGATTAAAAACGGAGTTTATAAAGCCTGCCGAATAGCAAAAATGGCCATTATGCAAATTTTTGCCACTGCTTGCTTGTGGCGCTAGTTATCCATCGTTGACAGCTGTCAACTGGCTTTGATTTTTTACGATTTACAACAAATACGGGTTATTGGATGTTTAATATTTAATCCAGAAAGTGTATTACAATATAAATTTCAATTGTATGCAGGTTTTCAGAACCTTATGAGACTGTGTAAAAAATTAACTAAATAAGAGTGTAAGAAGGGTGCAGATACTTACTACTTTTCCTTGGCACAAACCAGGAAGACTTTCGAGGGATTGGACTGGTTATTTAGCCTAAATATAAAACTAAATCTGTAGAATTATGGCAAGGAGGGATGCAAAAAGACATTTTTAGAATGTACTTTTTGTTGTATAACTAAACGAATAACCAAAAATTAACAAATTTAAATTAGAAATACAGCTGTCAATGAAAGGATAACTAGCGCCACGGAGAAAATTTGAACTAGTCGATTAACTGTCAAACGGCCCTATTCGGCAGGCTTTATAAACCCCGTTTTGAATCAACGCAGGCGACGCTAATTAGAAGATAATATTCGAATACTCTCAACAGGGTGCAACATTAAATTTGCTTCTGCTATAAATGCTATAATTTATCTATTTTTTTAATATACAGTGTGTCCCGAAAGTAAACCGCGATACGTCAACCACTTGATAGAAACTGTCAAACTGAGAAGAAAAGGTTTAATGAACTAGTGTCCCATTTGCTGTGGTTTAGAAGATAAAAAATAAAATGAAAGACAACATAACGAGAACAAATAATAAATATTTAATTATGGTAAGTAAAGACTACTGAAGATAACATGAAATAATAATATTTAATTATAACAGGTGCTCAAAATTGTCTCTATTGGATTGAATGCAAGCTTCTGAACGCCGAATGATCATTGTATGCTTCCTGTAGATTTTGGCGTATGGTAATTGCTGCTGTATTAATTCTTTCTATCAATTCATCTCGCGTATTGATTTCATGTTGGTAAACCCAACGAAATAAAAAAAGGAAGGACCATAACACCAACAGTATGCAATTTAGATGGTGTATCAATATGGCGGATTTTAGAAGCTCATTGGCTGAGAACACTAAATACGTCAACTGTCAAAGACAAAAACGTAAACAAACAGTTAGGCTACCAATAAAAACTCGTGCCGGTTGGTGTTTCAATATGGCGTGTGTGACGTATTTCCGTTGCATTTGTAGTTATGCACCATAATACCTTAGTTTCCTTCTTTCTTTTTTTATTTCGTTGGGTAAACCAATTGCTTCATATAGCCTCAGAGCCCCCAGAGATAAAAATCTAAACATGATAAATCTGGTGACCTAGGAGGTTAAAGTTAAATTCATTACATACTTTGCTGACCTATATCTTCTAAACCACAGCAAATAGGACACTAGTTCATTAAACCTTTTTTACTCAGCATTCAATTTTCTATCAGTGGTTGACGTATGGCGGTTTACTTTCGGGACACCCTGTATATCTATGCTGTATAATTTTTAATCTACCTACTGATAAATTGTGTATGAAAATATCATAACTTCAGCTGTTCGTGTGAGGTAGGCCAGCCATCTTTAAAGTTGAGAACGTAAAACGGTAAAACCAACGAACTACAATATGGTCGTTTACTATCAAAAACATAAAACCAAATTTTATCTTGTGCAACATTAATCAGCATAATGCCTTTCAAAGGCAGTTTGTTTTTATTATACTTTATGCTGCTGTTTGTTTCATATCAAGCAAATAGTTTTATTGCTTTGACATCATGAAATGAAATGAAATGTTATCTTTCCTCTTAGAAAGCCACTTGAGTCACATGTTGTATAAAAATACTTTTGGGTGGATTGCACAAAAGCTTTGTTAAGTTAACGAATAACGAATCATTAAAGAGCATCAGCTCTTGTTTACTAACTTATTATGTATCATATAATATAAAATATATGTTTGTATTTTGATTAGATTTTGTTCGTTTTGACGAATGATTCATTTGACGAAGCTGTAATAATTGATAAAAAATCTTTACTTTAAAGATGTTAAGCCTAACTTTTATATTTAAAATGGCCGTTTGATTCCTATTTTCTTGCCAATTAAAAAGATGGCTCGCCTAACTAGCCTGTCTCACTTATGATGAAACTGCGCATATGTAAGTAGTAAATCTAGGTAGGGATAGCAATCAGTAAAAATGATTTGCTGTCTTTGTCTAGCCTACTTGTAATCTAACTAGTTGTTCTATTGCTATTTCAAAGAATGATCTGACAACGCTGTAAGGGCAACCAAGCCAGGCCAAGCTAGGCCATTTTTTTCTGTTCAACGTCCTCATTTCGGCATTTGCTGTTCTAGAAGACGAATGTGTTTTTGGTAAAGAATATTTTCTCAAATACTTGTAAATTATTTTAAGTAAAAAAAAATGGATTTAGAAAATGGTTTAGAGTCGCATTCATCATCCTCAACGTCACCAAGCGTAAGTTCAATTTATAAATTTAAATTTTTAACAAACTTTCATAATTGCATTGTAAACAGTATGGTGCATTTCATGCAGCTTGCATTTCCGCCATCTTCAATTTTTTTTATAACTTGTTTTTTTTTTTAGGTTGAATTTGTTCGTGTGTTAGATAAATATCCTTGGGATAATCACCTCAAATGCAATTATGTTTTAAAAAATTACCAAGTACAAGGAGGCGATAGAGTTGGCATTTTTAAAATTGGGTGGAAGCTGCTTAAAGAATTTGTTTTGTTTGAATGGGCGAGTGTCGAGTTTTCAGACCATGTTACATTCACAAGTAAGTTTCTTATTAATTTGTACTAACATAAGGTTATTGTTAATCATAAAAAAGAAATATTAGGTATGTAATGTTTTAAAAACCTGAAATTTTATATGGAAATGTACTGCGGATATTGTGTATCTGAAGTGAAAAGGTTGTTTAGTTTCCAGCGGCATAGGAAGAACTTAATTTTTATTTTAAATTGGAACAATAATTAATCTTAAGTGGTATCCCTTTATAATATACGGGGTTTGCAGTTTTTTCAATTTTCCTGTAATAGAAAAATTGGAAATTAATTCTTGCACTTTGATAAAAATCAATAATGCCTTGGAATTACTAAAACAGTAGGATGGCTTGTCAATTACTTAGTTAAAATTGTTTTTTTTTTTACATAAAATAATTTAATTTTCAGTTTTGTTTTATAAAATAATTCTTTTTCCTATTGAATAACAGTTTATGTACCAAAGCCAAAAAGTTACATTTTTCATAAGGGTAAAATAACTGTAACCTGTTATAGCTACCATAGCCAGGGTGGCGCAGTGGTAGCACGTCCGACTAGCGGTGTGCTAGTCCCCGGTTCGATTCTTCTGATTGCCAGGATTTTCCTGCAGTCTGGAGGTCGGTATAGAGTGCTGCAGACTAGAGTTGTGCTTATCGATATTTTTGACATTCGATACGATATCGATATTTGGTTATTATATCGATATTGTATTCCTCGGTAATTATCGATACCCATACGATATTTTTTATAAATAAAGCACAAATTAATATTAAGGCATATATTGAAACTGTATAGTAACAAATGTCAGAAATTAAAGAAAAATAATATCAGACATAGATAGCATGCTACATATCAGCTGTGTGAAACTGTGAACGTCAACCAATCAACAAGCAGTTTCGCAAAAGAACCAATTACAAGAGGAAACTTGTAAGACGTCGATCGGCTAAAGTCGGCTTAGAAAACAACTGTATGTAAAACCCTAAAAATTATTTTGTAAAAATGCGAAACGTAAAAAATAATATTTATAACGATACATATCGATCCTGTATCGATATTTAAATTATGTATCGATATTGCCTGCTTGTTTACTGAATCGATATGATGTCGATATATCGTATCGCTAAGCACAACTCTACTGCAGACCATCCTTCATTGGGTGTTGTAACTTGCAGTCTGGGGGGATTGTGCATTGCACCCATAGAGCCTTATTCATTTACGCACCAACCTTAACACCGAAAGATATAAGAATGTCATGGCATCAGTGATTTTTGTCAAAGTGCACGAATTAATTTCCACAGTTTTTCTGTTACACAAAAGTCATAAATTATGTAAAATAGCATCAATGGGTGCAGTATTTTTCTCTCTGCGAAAAATGTAATTGTACTTTTTGTCTAAAATAGGGAAGCAAATATTTACATACTAAAAATTTACTATTGGAATTGCTATGGTGCTTGAAACAATATATCACCCTGTATAGGATTAAATTGTTAGTGTAGTATCGGCGAAACTCCAGTATAGTGGACCTCCTGAAATTTAGTAAGACAACCAAAAATAAATTAACAATCACAAAAGCAAGACTACCTTGTAAAACTTATATCCTCGTTTTCTCAAATAAGTTGGAGTAGTTTCTGTTGAAATACGTTTATTTATGGCTTCTGACCATAGCTTACTTAAATCACTTCGACGATTTTCTTTTGGAATATCGATTAATACACTAACATCTCTATCAGGAAATAATCGTCCAGTCTCTGGAAATATCCGCAACGGTTGATGACAACAGCATAACATCTTTCGCTATTTTGCGGCCACTTTTACCAGAAAAGTGAGATTTTATAATGATGTTACGTATTACCGCACTTACTGGCTTTCCAAGAGCCATTGTTGTTCACAATTTAGCATAAACAGCGAAATTGACAGCTTGGTGCGTCTTATGTTTCATTCAAAGCCTGCTCGTTTTATTATCAGTATTAAATAGCTATAGTTTGTAAGTGTCCGAATATATTTTTGACAAGCAATTTTCATTCATTTCTTGAATCATAGAATGTTTTAATAAGATAATGGATATCTTCACCTAAGTTTTTCTTTAATCAGTCCTACTATGTATCCCAAATGTTAAGATAACATACATGTTACCAAACTCTGTTATGTTATGAAGCAGATTTCTTACTATGTATCCCATGTTATGTTTACTAACTAACGTAGTATGTTATGATGTTGCTTTTATATGTAACATAACATACAAAATATAAAAGGCAACTTTAACATGCTGTTATAAATAACCAAACCTTTTACGCGAAATGTCAAAACGTCAAATTAAATAAAATAAACAAACACGCCCACTCATATAACGCTCTTTGTCTTGCATTTGTTATGCGTATAATGCTATTTCATGATATACGAAATATCACGAATGATTTCTGTTACTGAAATTATTTAACATACATTTTAACAGTGAATGTTATTAAGGGATACACGGTAGCGTATTTAAAACACTATGTTAAGATGTATGTTATTTAAGTATGTTATTATAACATAACAGGTATATGTTAAAAATAACGTACGGGATACGTAGTAGGGCTGAATATGTAGCTCATTTATTAACTTACTTGGAAATAATACATATCTTTTAAATGTAATATAAATGTTACAAAAGAAATAGTTTCCCGAAAAAATATAGATGTCTGAACTAATACTTGTTGGGGCTCGTATAAGCGATGCTACATTTTATTCATTATTTGAGTAATATTTAACGCAGTAGGCTTGAATTAAAAATGGCAATTTTGACACGTTCATGTGACAAACAAGTGATGGGGCACAGAGCAATAGTAGATCCGTTTAAAAGAAACTGTCCTAAATGAATTGTTAGATTAAGAAATGAAACGTTGAATATTGAAAACATTTTTCAGTTTCTCAAAGAGCATTACTTGTGTTACACTAAAATCTTAAAAAATTTTAATGACAAGTATATTACTTGTTTTTGACAAGAAAATGTTAATTTTTTTGTTTTAAGAGCAAGCCTACCGTGTAACAGAATGTTTAAAAAATGAATATGATGTTGCATTAGTTACTTCAATATTCAAATATCTTGGAAACGGTTAACTTTCGTTTTTTGCATAAGAAAGAGGAGACAATTGTTTTTTTTTCAATTAAATCTGCCATAACTGTAAGCATAAAAAAGTTGGAGTATTTTTAAGGTATTAGGTGAAGCAAAAATAAGGTTCTTTTAAAAATTGCATTAAAATTGAGGACAGATTATTATTTCCCAAAAAAAGTAGCTTCCCAGATTTTCATATCCCTATTTCGAAAACTTTAGAAATTACAAAAGAAAATTAAAATTTCGACTTTGACGCCCTGTATCGCCCTAAATATTAACTTTTGGACTCAGGTAATTTTAGGTAAATGTAATATTTTGGCCTCAGAAATCTACTGTTGGTCTGTGTCCCATTACTTATGAACCACCCTGTACACAAATATGAAGAAGTTTTTTTGTTAATTAGGTGAATAGCATCACAGAAATTATAAAAACTTAAAATATACAGACGATTTATTTTTAAAGAGAATTTATACTAACTTGTATCAACAAATAATAAATAATGCTAGGTGTCCTCTGCCCCACGAAGATGGATCACTATGGGAGAGTAGACCAAAACCCCTCACTAAATGTCGGTAGATTTGAAAAAAGTGCAAAAAAATAAAGGAAATGCCTTTTACCCTATAGCCAGTGTTTCTCAAAGTGGGTTCCGCGGAACCCTAGGGTTCCATCAGTACTTGCCAAGGGTTCCGCGCAAAGTTCCGCAAAATACAAAAACATATTTTTGTTCCCGCATTGTAACGAAATCTCCCGGACTAATGTACGGTCGTGACGTCAGATTCTGGAATACATTGATATGTGAATTCGCGGCGGTCGTGGATTGTTATTGTTGGAAATAGTTCGATAACGGTATACAGGGTGTATCGAAAATCGCGCATAATATGTATATCACGCGATTCTACGTCAAAATCCAAGCAAAAAACTTCAGTACCAATTTGCTGTTACCTCTTTATATTTAGTTATGGAGTTTTTAGCAGCCTTTAGTCGTATTCTGGTTTGCTTGTCGTGTCATATTTTTATGAAATAATGATTTTTAGCTGTAGTTTAATCAACAAAAGAAATAACTAATCTGTAATTGTACTCAATATACCCTTCGTTTAATTAGAATTTCCATCCGAAGTTTGAAATTTTTGCCGTAGGTATACTTGTGCTTTTCATAAATGTTGCAACAATGTACAATGCAATTATATTAAATCAAGCGGGTTGCTATTGGTGATATCGCAGGTGACGTAGTATGACTGACCACACAGTGTTGCTAAGTTTACAAGACTTTAATTAACAATTTTTAAAAAACTACACGTTTTGGCCTAAAACAGTTATACAATTTTTTGTCCAGTTTTTAACGCAGAATCGCGTGATGCGTATATTATGCGCCATTTACGATACACCCTGTATAAAGACGGTCTGGCGGCACGGTGTGATATAATCGATACGAGTAAGTGCAGTGAAGTAAAAACAAATTAATAGATAGTTCAATTGTTTATAGTTAGTAGTTTTTCGGTCCGGTTCCACGCAACTTACATTTACAAAAAAGTGTTCCACGTGAAAAAAAGTTTGAGAAACACTGCCCTATACAGTGCTTTCGTAAAGTAGTGAATACATTCGATAAAATATTTTAGAAGGGTTTTCACAGAAAATCCTCGGACACGTCAACCTTATTTTTTAAAGGTGCATCTTTCTTGATAATTATAATTTTATGATCGTCTTTTGTTTTCGCACTATGACGTCATCGATAATTTTTTTAAATGGCACCACATATTTTTGGTCACGAATTTGGATACAGCACATTTTTTTGAGTACGACAATGTCAAATACGTATGACCTTGAAGAGAAAATTGTTCGAAATACTAAATTTAAGGTAATGATTAAATTCAAAAAACAACTAAATTAAATATGCAAATTGTGCGCCGTTGACTTCAAGAAATAACTCCAAACAACTGTCAAAACCGTCTTTTGTTTCCAGCGCTTCCTTGATAATTATTAATGGTCTACTCTAATAACTTTATACCATACATTTTTGAAACTTTGGGATTGATTATTTTGAAAACTTTCCTCTTCAAGGTCATACGTATTTGACATTGTCGTACTCAGAAAAATGTGCTGTATCCAAATTCGTGAACAAAAATATGGGCTGCCATTTAAAAAATTGTCGATGACGTCATAGTGCGAAAACAAAAGACGATCGTAAAGTTATAATTATCAAGCAAGATGCACTTTTAAAAAATAAGGTTGACGTGTCCGAGGATTTTCTGTGAAAACCCTTCTAAAATATTTTATCGAATGTATTCACTACTTTACGAAAGCACTGTATATACAGGCTAATAATAATAATATTGCACCCAGAAGAAGTTAGAATACAAAAATACATATTTTAATTTAAAAAAAAGCGTAATAGATGCATTAAACACCCCGTGTTTCAAAATTGCACGGCACGTGTTCTCTAGTACAAAATATTACAAGTTACCCAAAATTACCTTAGCCCAAAATTCCAGTGTGCTCTTTTTTGCTGGAAAATTCCAGGCAGTTTTGGAAAAGTGAAAATTTCAAAATTTTTCTGTAATCAGCCATTTCATTCAGATCAGTGTTCTATCTTTTTAATTTTTTGCTACAATGTGGAAACCATGAAGCTTATAAAACCTAACTTCGATCTTATGTGCCAATTTAGTTGAAAATTTTAATTGTTTGTTTAAATTTAAAAACAAAAAGTTTTTGGTACAAAGGAAACCAGGGTTTTATTAGGTATCATTAAATGCAAATTTTGAGCCTCCCCTCTTGGTCCTGGCATAAATGACGCTATATTTTTCTGTGGGTGCTTTCCTCTTTTTTCTGGAGCAATCAAATTCCATTATTTTTTTATTTTTACCTTTGATTACTGTCAGTAGTCTTGAACATTCCGCTTCGGATTCCTTCAGATCCTCTTCACTTTCTAAAATTTGATGTTCTACGAGATAATCTGGGTTTTCATCTGTAACTTTACCACCAAGAAGCATCCTCTTCCTTCTCGTCTAAGAAACAGTTATTTATCTCATCTTTCTGCTCTTTCTGTCAATGGACGTTTCCGTTTCCAATCATTGTTAGTTTGAGCAAAATAGTAAATTACGTGCTAAGTCCAGAAAAGTGGTTTTTTACTAGACGAGTATGGCAAGTTTGAGTACGAGCTATAGCGAGTACTTAAATGCCATACGAGTGGCAATTTTGAATGCTAGATAAAAATAGGTAGGCCTATCTTTTGGTGAGCAACTAGATCATTTCAAGCTAGTAAAATCAGAAAAAGAGTCAGTGTCCACATTCGCCCCACTCCCCCCTACGACCAAACCCACTTTGTGTAAATAGAATTTCAAGTAAGCAACTACACTATTATTTTATGTTGCTATTTCCAAAATTATATCTGTTCTGGTCTTACATGTTACTTTTGATGGAAACATTGTACCAGCCGCCTTTAAGAAAAATGAGAACTAAAATCACCACATGATGTAATGTAATTTTTGATGAAAAAACGAAACAAAATAATAGCTGGTTTTGTAATTAATGAAAACAATAATACAGTCAGTATTGTCGCAATTTATAGGTCAAATTTTCTCATGTTTTATGTTAGATTGCTATTGTCCTCGGCTGACGAGTTGTGGTCAGGGGGCTGAGGTAAAGGGATTTCACTTACAACTTTGAATAGTAATGACGGGATTCCGGTGTTAAGTACAAACCATTTCTCGGAAGGTCGTCTTGGGCCGCATTCCTAGCTCACGCCGACGACAATACATCATTATTAAACTTGATTTCTTTGCGCAGTGATAAACAAAATCAATAAATAGCGTAAACATTGTTGAACTGAAACTATTTAACCCTATTTTTCACGTTTAATACCAATACAAACAACACTCGTTGCACTTCAATGCGCCCGCGCTAGAATCGTAAGTCACACATTTCAAGAATATGATGCTGTTTTGATGATACTTACGATGGTCTGCCTGAACATAACCATAAGAATAATGATACTTACGGTAGTTTTGTCAGTCTTGTTTTACTATCTTGGTACTTACGATAGGAAAATGTGTTTTTACCGCCAATAGAATTCATCTGATTGCTACAATACTCTGCCAGGACACGCATTCAAGTGGGACACTTACGATAGATACAAAATCACAATTTCGACTGAAAAGTCACTTACGATACTTTGGCAAAAAGCTATCGATATGTTAGAAGCTTATGTACTCTAAAGTTGATGCCAATGGATATTTTCATTGAGCAGATGGTCACATATAAAACTTCTTTAGGTAAAAAACTAGCAAGTATTAGACCTTTTATCCTAAGCAAAATGAGACTGTTACAACTATTTTTAAGGTTTGTTTTTAAAAAAATTATTAATTTCAAAATCAAATTAATCAAAATTACTTGTAGTAAAACAGTCGACTAAAAAATTGGTAAAATAAAAATTATATTTGAATGAGATCATTGGTGCCAGAACTTTATCATGTTTCTAAAATATGCTCAACAAGGTATTTCCGTACATCGAAATTGAACAATTTACTGTTAACTAGTCATTAGCTTTAAATAATTGCCTTTCACATCCAGTGTAGCGTGCCGTTTTATGATAATGTTTGAACTTTTATTCTGACATGTCCATTCGTATAAAATTTCAGATTTTATCCAATACTTCTTTTTTATTCCCTGCTTAATATTTAATAAGTACATAATTTTGATTTAATTTTCAGAATATCGTTTACCCCACAACACGACCGATTATTACCAGTTCTGTTTCATATCCGGAGAAAATAATGTGTACGGTGCAAGTAGACCCTTTCAGTTTTATCAATTATATAGAACTCTGAGTAACATGGAATGTACTGAACTGCTACCCTCTCCATTTAACACTCTGGATAGATTGGAATTAGTTCCGAATTTAGTTGAAAATTTTAATGGGGTCGAGCCTTCTAATAACAGTGATGAGTCAGTAAGTGAATGTGAATCCGACGAATCAGTCCCGGATTTAGAACCGGCACATACAGGAACCAAATTTTGTGTCTTGTTGCCTAATTCTAAAGCGGTTTCTAATGACGTCGATGAACCTGAAGGTGAAAATGATTGTTCGGAATACGAGGATGAAGAGGAAGATGGTTCAGAGTACGAAGATGAAGAGGAATACGAAGATATAGATGAATGCGAAGGTGAAGAATCTGATTACAGTGACTCCGAATCAATGCCTTCATTGACAGGCTATCCTGAAGCCAAAGATAAAGACAAATCTCATCATGATTCTGGAGATCAGGAATCTTTGCAGAGCTCATGTGGTTCATTGCCCGAATTGGTAATGATTGATTCGATTCCGGAATTAATGACAGATTTATCAACAAAAGCTTCTAATAATGATAACGAGTCCTCATCTATTGTTACATGTTCAGTTGTAGATGAGAAAAATGTCGAAGAAGAAAAACAAGAAAAAGAATACCAGAAGTTGCACATAGTATTAGAACATTCAAAAATAATGTCTGAAAATGATCGTCAGATCATAGTAGAAAAAAGTAGGCAAATCGAAGAACTAATGAATGAGAATCAGCGTTTGCGCACTGCTCTCAATGAAGCCAAGCGCAAAAATACAGAAAATGATAAACGAAACGAAGAGAAATTAGAAATAGTTCTGGAATATTCTAAACTAATGTCGGAAAGAGACCGAAAATTATTAGAATCCAAAAATGAGGAAATTGGCCCGTTAAACCATCAATGTTACTGCACTGCTATTCGAGAAATACAAGCTAAACAAAACAAGTTCGAGAAAGAATATCAGCAGTTGCATACGAACTTCAATTATGCAAAAATTATAGGAGAAAAAGATAAGGAAATTATTAAAACAAAATCAGATCAAATAACAAATTTAATACAAGCAAACCAGCACTATCGGGACATGCTGGATAAAACCAACGGCGAATTCAAAGAAGAGGTGGAAGGACTATATGGCGAATGCGATGAATTAAAAGCGAAATTTGAATCTGTTCATACAGAAATAACGGAGGGAATTTCCCAGTTAAAGCTCGAAACCGAAAATTTGAACAAAAGCATGAATACAAAGGAAAACGAGTTTTTAACCAGTACTGATTCCATGAAAATTGATATGTTAAAATTGAACAACATCACTAAAGAATTTGAAACTCGTTTTCACTCACAAGAACAGCAGATATTAAATTTGCTAATGAGCGTAACAAAGTGCAATGAGGATTATAAAAAGATGATGTCTGATAATGAAGACTTACGAACCGCTTGTAGCATGGTAAAGAGTATAGTAAGTCATCTAGTTGTTATTAAAAATGCTCATGCTGATATTGGGGAATTGAAACCATTACCTCCATTACCACAACTATGAATATAAAAGGGTATCAATAGTATATAGGTAATATTTACTTTATATATATAATACATTCTTTTATACATAAGCATTTGTGATTTTGATATTGGGGATTTCCAGTCTACCTCTATTTTTATTTGTAAGCGATGAAGTGTTAATGCAAAGTTAACATGTATGCTTACACAACTTAGTATAATTTTTTTAATATGTATACTTGATCTATTTCATATTTGAGTCTGTAGGGTACATTCAATGGTAGCAGTAACTGCGTGCAATGAAAACAGGTGTTGCTAAGTCATTAAAGAAGATCAAAAAATAAGTTTAATTTGAGAGTTGCAGCGATTAACAATGATTTGATGACCACAGCAGTTGCAGTGGTAAGCAGACCATTGTTCGGCGGAAATTATTTTTTATTTAGTACCATCTACTGCTTCCATTGAATCCACCTTATGACTATTTTTATGAGTATTATAAATTTTACTTGACATAGCGTAAAGTTTAATTCAAAAGACTGATATACTTTTTATAGAGCAAGTACGTATTAAGTTCTTTTTATTCTTTTAAAGTTCAAAATTTTGGCTTGTGCATTATACATATGAAAATTTTTATATTTTTTTCCTAATGTATTTACTGTGATTGTTATTTACAAATTCCAATTTAAGATACTCATTTATCCATTAAGTCTGATTTTAAACCTCATCTTTTAAGTATAAGTAAATGTAGTGTTTTATTTTTTCATATATTTTTAAAATAAATTTTATATATAGCGTTTAGTGTTTTAATGAATACTACAGATAATATAAAGGTTTTGTAGAAAATGTTTTCTTTTGTTTACAACTTTATTAGCAGTGGTGGACTGGCAAATTTAACCGGCCCGGGAAATTTGGTAGTGACCGGCCCCCTCTCACTATTATTAGGGTGGCCCATAAAAAATGTCATTTTTTTGTGGAAAACTTTCTTTAATAATAAAACAACAAAGATCAACCCTTATCTACTAAAGTATAGACTCAATGCCGCAACGGTACCATGCTGGATCTTTCGAGATAAAGAATTCTCGGCATGCAGCTTCAACTTCTTCGTCTCTTGTGAAATTTCTTCCACGCAGGAAGTGTGCCATCGATCGGAATATAAGTGGTAATCTGAAGGTGTAAGGTCTGGACTATAAGCTGGATGAGGTAGAAGCTTTAAAACCAACTCCTTAATTTTCTGCCGAGTTTCAATAGCAGTATGGGGTCTGGCGTTATCTTGCTGCAGAACTGTGCGTCCCCTATTTACCAATCCAGGGTAACGCCGATGTAGAGCATCTTGCATTCTGTCCAACTGCTGACTATAAAGGTTTGCGTCAATGGTTCTTCCATCAAGAACCAACTCAAAGTGACTAACGCCTTGAAAATTCCACCATACACACAACATGACCTTTGTCTGAAACTTTTCTCGTTTTGTGACAAGTAACGCAGGTTGTCCGATGGCAATCCGTTGATTTTCTTTGTTAGGATTATTAAAATATATCCATTATTCGTCGCAAGTAGCGATCCGTTTAAAAAAACGTTCGTTCCAAGGATTTGAAACAAGCCGATTGCAGACCTCAACTCGCCTTTCTGCCATTGCTGATTTCAATTCATGTGGAACTTCTCTGCAGCGTCTATTGGCCGTGCCAATTTGATGTAAATGACGCCGTATGGTTTCTTTGAAATAACCAAGTTCTGCTGACAACTTACGAATAGGTACTTGTAGATGGATTAACTTCAACAGCGTCTCGCAGTTCGTTGTTACTTAAGAAATTCAGCCGACCAGAACCTTGTTTCCTCTTGAGACTTGTATCTCCTTCATTAAATTTTTTGAACCAACGTTGTGACGAGCGAATGTTCACTATTCCCTCTCCTTCCACTTAACATATTTTTTTAACTGCTGCGGTTGCAGCAACGTTTTGTTTCCAATAATGACGTAAAATGATCCAAATTTCGTACTTTTCGTCTGCCATTACGACGTTTATTGTAGCTTATAAACAAAAGAAAAACAAAACTAAATCGGGCATAGATATTCGCCTACTTGACTAGTTTCTAATGGTGTATAACAATAGCATATTTAATGTTTTTCAAACGCGAGTAAAAGAGCTTTATAAAAAACGATATTTTTTATGGGCCACCCTAATAATTAGGCTGTCAAAATATGACTATCAAACTGTGGAACGGGATAGAGCGCGCTGGATCTACTTCATAATACTACGTCAGTGACTAAACCTTATAAATAAATGCACGACGCACCTTCAATGTAGCAATTGTATTAAAGTAGATACCAAATAAATAATATCAGCGGCATCGGCATGAAACATAATAAAGAGATAATTAGGAAAACAACAAACAATAATAAATAAATACGGCGAACAGGTTTTTGAAGTCGCTGGGTACGGGTAAGTAAAGAATTTACCTGCAATCAAAACCATAGTAACAATTTCTGATAATATTGACCAGCCCACCGGGAAAGTTCCTGGACTCCCGGCGGCCCAGTCCGCCCCTGTTTATTAGCAATCAGAATAATTCTATGAGCTAATTTTATGCTCTAAAGAGGACATGAAGGAAGACACTTCTTAAGTCTAGTGACCACTTCTTCTTAATCTGCGAACTTCAGGTTCTTGTGTGAGGGGATTACCTGTCCTTTGAAGTGAATTAATTCACAAATCAAAATGATTTGTGATTTAGGTATGTAAAATACAAATCGCAAGCCTTTGGATTTAAATCACACTTACAATAATTATTAAATAAACAATATTATGAATTTATTTACTTTTATGGAAATACAGGTACAAATAAAAAAAATAAAATTATATTCTCAAATATTAACTAAGATCTCCAATAAGATACTGTAAATTTAAATTAACTACAAAATTACAAATAATTTTGAATCTGGGCCAATACAATCACTATTTGCTTTCAAAACTACCAGTTTTTCAAAATTTGTATTGGACAGAGCATGTGTTCTCAGTAAATTTATCATGGATGCGAACGAAAACAAACGTTCAACAGATGCTGATCACGGGAGACATGTGTTACAAGTTTCGTTGTCCCTGAAATAAAAAATATCGTTCTGTTTATAATCAAATTTTGATTTTTCTGTAGATTGTGTAATTTTGAATTGTAGTTATATCCACATTATCCGTTGTATTCTTTAGAGGTGATGCCCAACGTAATTTGAACTTAGGTATAGAAAATGCAGCAAATATGTCTCTTGCCTCAATTCCTAGATTAAAATAAGAATGAAATCTATTCATTAGTTCACTCAGGGCCGGCAACTTTTGATTGCGTGTGGTGCTCAAAAAGAACAACATATATAGGTACATATATGTATATTTAAATGCGACGCTTTACTTAGAAACATACGTAAATTTACATAAGGGTGTGTTAACTGAAAATCCGCACAATTATCAATTAAACGAAATTTATTAACTTTATGAAAAAAACATTCAAATTTAATATAATACTATTGAATTCAATGTGAAATAACAAAATTAGGTCCGTGATTAGCCGCTTGCCTCACTTTAGTTAGTATCCGAGCTAACAGATTGTTAAGGTGTTCAGATTTAAACTGGCGAAACTTATAATGTTTAATTCTATCTTGTAGTTCGTTGTTTTTTTTTGCTTCCTAACCGTTTTCATGCACCTCATGTTTAAGTTGGTGCCAAAACCTTTTAATGGTACATTTGCAACATTTTGGTTACGGTAGGTAATATGCCGAATTTGAAATTTTTCATAAACAGAAATGGTGATAATGTGATGTGGCAATGTCTGGACAAAAAATATACCGTCTGTCATTACGTTATTTTCGGATGAATGGTACTAATCTCTTTCGTATGCATTCTTTTGAGTTTACATTTTGATCAACACAAAGTCCTGATGAAATTTCCCCCCCAGCTTTCTACATGATTGATCAATTTTACCCACTGCTTCATCCTCGAGTTTTTTCATTTCTGTCATTTTTCTAGCGTTTCTTCCACTTCCTTTTGACGTTCCTAAACTTTTTTCTTCTTCCATCCTTTTAATAATATCGTAAGTTGCGCTTGGTACAATACTTATCTTCAAAATGCTTCACAGTGTATAGTTTTTTCCATTTGCATTGTGCTGCTTATAAAATTCGCCAATGAACTTTCTACGGCCATCTTTCTTAATTGCTTGCATTTTTAAAAATTAACGTATTTCAACAAACTTAAATGATCAGGTTGCAAGTGTTGATCAACATCTACAAAAAACTAAAACAACTGCTCCATAGACTACTAGATGAGATTGTTTTATAGCGAGTAATTTTGTGCGGATTTTTAGTTGACACACCCTTAGTATATAGGTACTTAACATATTATGTATGTATGTATGGTCTGTAACCTCTTGTACCTTTCGGTGGCGAGGCTGGTGTGTTAATGTATGAGGTTCTACGGGTGCAGTGCACAATCCGCCCCGACTCTGCGAGTTGCATGATTGGTGTGCGGTTTAATACCTACATACTGCACCATGTGTAAAGTGTAAGTGTGTATAGTGTTACCTTGTTACTCTACCTCTTATGCCTGTATTCTGGGGAGAGCGTCGTTAATTAGGTGCCCAACGACGAATGGTTACCAGGACTCGATACCGACCTCCAGACTGCAGGAAAATCCTGCCCATCCAGAGATTCGAACCGGGGATTAGCGCAGCGCTAGCCTGACGCGCTACCACTGCGACGCCCTGGCACTTGCTTAACATATTACATATACATAATTATAATATAACTAATTTTACATGGACATGCAAAAAGTGGAGACACGAACTGTAGCCCTGGAAATCCACTCATTTATGAGTGGTTTTAAATCAAGTGCTTCTTCTGTGTGGTCTTGATGCACATGAAAAATCGCAATGGGAATTAGCCGACTGAAGCAGGAACGTAAATAAGTCTTTAGTTTACGAAGTGCAGAAAAAGATCTTTCCGCTGTAGATGCAAAGTCACAATTTGTTGCAGAACATGCATCACAAATCAGAACACAATTCAGTATTCACAATGAGAGACAAAAATGCAGATTTATATAGAGGAAAATAAAGCTGTACCCTGTACCCTGTGCATAATTCGTCGTCGAAGCGTGTGGTGCTGAGCACCACCATTTGATTTTGCGTGTGGTGTCCTAGCACACGGGCACCACTGTTGTTGCCGGCCGTGAGTTCACTGATGCAAGCCGAGTGGATGATTTAGTATCTGTAAAATGATTTAAGCCCTTTAAATTGAATTAAGCCCAGGAAAAAGGAATTAAGCTTATTTTTGAGAAGTAATAGTAGATTACGTACCAAGTGCCGAAAAGTGGATTTTTACCAGACGAGTATGGCAGGTTTGAGTACGAGTGATAGCGAGTACTTAAATGCCGTACGAGTCTAGTTAAATCACTTTTCGGACGCGGCGCGTACACTATTTTTTCGCATTTTATATTCTCACATAAAAAGTTATCTAAATTTATTGAGATACATTCTGAATATAATTAATAAAAACACTGAAAAAAGTAGGCAGATTCTCGATCTGACAGGAACTGTTTTTGACATAACAGAATTCAATTCAAACAAATAAATACATTTATTTTTGGAAATCTAATTCCGAAATGGACTTGAGTGACGAAAATAACTTGTAAAACCATTCGGAAGATATTTTAAATGCTGCCCGAGAAGCTATCAAATTGCGTTTTAATGACACCTGACGTTGCTATGCTGTAAAGTGACATCACGATTTTGAGTCTCGTAAAGTAATACATTACAGTACGAAATGCGAAAATAGTAGATTACGTACCAAGTGCCGAAAAGTGGATTTTTACTAGACGAGTATGGCAGGTAAGTTCTCATAGCTTGTGTCTGAGTTTATTATTCTTACTTACTTAAGCTGAGGTCTTTCTACCAGAGGAGTAAGGCGAACTAGTTTATTCCAGTCTTCTTTTACATATTTCTTTCCAATTCTTCCTGTCTCTGGCTATTTTTTCTATGTCTTTTGTTCGATTCCCTTTGCCTTTGCTGCTTTTATAGTTTACTTCTTCAAGGTTTTGCGCGGTATTCCTCTCTTTCTGGTTTGAATTCTTGCTTCATAAACTCTTTTGGGTATTCTGTCTTCCTTCATTCGTATAGTGTGCCCTAACCATCGCAGCTGATTTTCATGTATTGTTTCCTCAACTGGTTTTGTGTTAAGTAATTCCCTGAATGTCTCTTTTCTTATCCTCTCCAGTTTTTTCTTCCCTTCGATTTTCCTCAAAAATCTAACTGGCTTATATTTCTTGTCGATGTCGAGCATTACTCACTAGCATACCTTAATACTAGGGTTACTACTTTTTTATATATGTCCACTTTTACTTGTTTTGGCACTTCCCTTTTACTTAGGAATTTAGTTTTTACTGCATTGAATAGCCTTCCTGTTTTTCCGAGTCTTTCGTTAATTTCATTTTTTATTTTTCCTTCAAAGTTCAGTATTGATCCTAAATATCCGAATTTCTCAACTTGTGCTAATATGGTCCCTTCTAAGTGTATTTAGTGTTGTAGTTGTAGTTTCGTTGCAAATTTCTTGTAGCTTGTGTCTCAATTTATTATTCAATTATTGGTTAAATCTAGTTTTATCTACAACGTTACGACTGCGTTACGATCTTGCTCTGGTTCTCCTTTTTTCTTGAAGTAGTTCCGTTATTTCACTAGGAATGTTGGTTTATTGCGTATTCTAAGTCATCGTTTGTTTTTAGGTTCAGGCTTATGTTGAGGTATCGGGTAATGTGAGCTTCAAATGTTTCCCAGTTAGTTCCCGAATTACTGAAACTGGGCATAGGTAGGACCTACCTTGTGGCTATCACAGGAGTGTGATGAGATGATAAATTGTAGTTGGAAACAATATCCGTGTAGTTGGATGAGATACCGTTGCTAATGAAGAAGTCTAGGAGATTCGGTACTTAATTAGAATCTGTCGACCAATATGTTGGGCTACCAGTTGAAACATAGTTGGAGTTATTTTTTATTATGAGTTTATACAGAGCTCTCTGCCTGTCATTATTAGATGTGAACCTCAATGCGTATTCTTAGCATTAAAATCTCCACCTGCTAAAAATCTAGGTCCTAGATGATTCAAAAATGATCTTATGCTTTGGCGGACAGTAGACAGCCGATACGACCAACGGTGCTGGAAGTTTCCCATTTGTATTATCATACCTTGTAAGTAGTCTGTTTTATAAAAGGATAATTCGCGATGTTTTATGGAGTCCCGTATTATTATGAGCTGTATCGTCAGGATGTTCAGTATATATTAAATACTACTGGGCTATTTTTAACTGGTCCTTGCGATGTAACGAGTTTCTGATATCAATAAAATATCTGTATTATAAAGGTTTCGACTTCTAGTTTCTTCTATTGTAAGCCAATCGGCCATTAATAAAATAATTTATTGATAACTGCAGTTAACATATTTATTTAGTAGGTATCATACTGTTCTGTTGCAACAGTTGGTTGTACATATTTTTGAACTTATCAAGGAAGTGCTTAAGACTGAGATCTTCAGTGGAACGAGGTAGACGTTTCTTACGTCTAACTGCTTGAAAGTTAAATTTTTAAGAGCATGTGCATGTATTGGCTGATTAGTAAAAGACTGGTTATTTTAGGATCGCAAAGGAGGGAAATTTTGTCACGTTAGGAGTGGAGGTCTTATACTGAGAAGTTGTGTATTGGGTTGATATCTTTCGAGTTCTTGATATATTGTAGGTACCTACATCCCTTATAATTGGCTGGATGTGAACCACCACACAGGATGTAGTTTGGGTTGCTCTGGTTTTTTGGCAGGTTTTTGTTGTGTCATGTGGCCCTGCACATTTGGCACATGATGCAAATGGTGTATTATACAGTAGGTACTTCTTTGTATGGCCATAATTCTGACATCTAATACATTTTACATCTTTATTTATTTTTGGGGGTTCAAATAGGACGTGCTTATTACAATGCAAGACCTTGCTTGTCCCAATCTGTTCTTAATTTCATCCTCAGTGGTTGCGTTTTTTGTTATTGTAAATCCTAAGTAGGTAGGAATATATTTAAATTTTTCTGTAGCCATTATTCCTACATCCTTTCCCATTTGTAAATTCGCTATCTCTGCTTTTGTTGTTGCTAAGTACGTACCTACATTGGTCTTCTTGTAGTTTTTTCAAGATATTTAAATTAAAATTTTACTAACCCTTAGGTACATTTTTTTATGAAGCATTGAACGTTCAAGTATTAAGTTATATTGTTATAAGCAAAAACAGCCGTTTTTAAAGCATCTGGGGTTTATTAAATCTGACACAAGACATCAGTCAAAAAAAATAAATTAAAAAATAAAATTAGCTGACCAGAGGTACCTAAAGAAGAATGGCAAGATTGTCTTGTAAATCACGGTTCTATTCCAACTAAGGTCAGGTGAAATGTTTAATCTGGAAGAAATTGGACACTTTGCCATTTTGATTTACAAGGTAAAAATGTAGTAGGTGTAGGTACTACCTACTTAGGTCTCATGCCAATGTAATGTTTAGGATAATAATTATAAACATCCGTTCCAGGGGTGGAAATTCCTTGAGTTTGATAAAATTCTAACCAGGTCATGTCAGTGAATGCACATTTAGATCTTGGCACCCGTAAGCCTAAATCTTCTCCAATAAATAAAGAAAAAAAATACCATTCGCCCCCTTTTCCCTAATATCATATTTTCCTTACTTTTCTATTTAAAATTTCTTTTGAATACCTTATTCGATATGTTTAAAAATAAAATTTGATGTTTAATATTATTTATTATTTTTCTTAAAAACCGTATTGAACCATAATTCCATGAAATGTAAGCATTGTTTGTATAAATTCTACATTAGCTCCTACCCAATTGGTACGGGATGACAAGTTTTGCGTTCTCTGTCTTATAAAAGGAAATCCCGTATTGGCTATCCTTTAATATAATAATGTTTATACGTAATCAAACGTCACGCATTAGTCATACCAACAAATTAAACTAAACATCCCCACCGCGTGTTTTATTTTGCAAAGTATTGGTGTCGTTCCGTGATAACTTTGCAGGTAAAATATTCTGGAACAATTCCAATTATTTACGTTTAAACTGTAATCAGTTACGTAAAAATTTGTGTTTAATCAAGCTGTTTTTTAAAAGGCCAAGGTGTCCAGTTACATACACCCGAAGTTGGTAATTATTCCCCCACAAATTATTAGTAGAGTAACAGTTGTCAAGTTCTCTTCTGAATTTATTTTACATAGCGTTTATTTTTGGACCATTTTAATATGAGGTACGTAAACATATTTTAAAAATATGCTCTTATTGACACTGGGCATATTATGTTAAAATTGGTAATGCTAAAAATACAACTATACTGACAAACCTTGAAAAACCATTATTAGTCAGATTAATCTTATTTCGGTTCAATTTTATTAAATTACCGATGTAATTCGCTGGTTACGTAGTAGAATTATATTTTTATTCCTAGGTCCGAACGCCCCTTTGACTTCTGCACTTAGAAGGTCACAACTATATATGTGATTCATCGAATTAACAAGAATATCCTCCATAAATCAAACAATGTATGCACAATTAATGGACCGATTTACGTATTTATTGTTTATCTTCATGGATCTGTGCTAATTAATTATCATCACTTAAAACTATACAGTGTGCTGGGATTTTTAAACACCTGTCAAGTGTCACATTATTAAGATGTCCGAAGATGGCTTCTCGGATCCCTACGACGAACCTAGCATGGACTTATTTATTGAAACACTCACCGGAACTACATTTGAGATGAAAGTTTATCCATCAGATACAATTCTGGACATTAAAAAGAAAATTCAGCGAGTCGAAGGTAAAAACTTGGGCATAACCTTGTTTTCACTGTATACATAACTGACATATTTTTGGTTTACAGGTATACCTGTGCACCATCAAAATCTGCTTTTTCGACTTGAAGAAGTCGATGATTATATGCGATTATGTGATATTGGTATTGTTAGCGGTTCAACCCTCAAATTAGTGCTATCCATGAGAGGAGGCCCTATATCTACTAGGAGACTTACAACCTGTGATCATCATCTTATATGGAAAGATTTAAAGGAACTTATAGAACATACCAGGTTAGAAATTTGCCATTGTTTTTAAACCTACAAGTAAAAAATACTATTCGCTCAGTGTTTTAAAGAACTAACCATTATTAAATTAGCTGACTGTTAAATGGGATTATGCAATGCAAACTGATCGTTATTAACATTTTAGTTTTTCCTTTATTAGTCAAAATTGACATCATGTATTTAATGAAGCAAATTTATTCATAACTAATTCATAAATATTTATTTTTTGTTTACCAAGAGTGCGTAATAACCTTATAATTGAAATATACAGGGTGTTAAGAAATGTAAGTGTGTATATTACTTGCTTAAATGAGCAAAAATGTTACTAAACATACGTCAAACTTAGTCTTTAGTGATTTTAATTGTTAGTGGAACAGTGAATCGTGAATCATGTGTAAAGTGTGTCGGACAGGGCTCCATGTAAAAACAACAGTAACAGCATTTCCATTGGCATGCTCACACGTGAAATGCATGTCTGCCATTTTGGCTACAACTATTTTATAAAACACTTAGCACCAAACCACCAAACATCGGCAAATACAAGTGAATTACTTAAAACTCCAGAGATCCAAAATCATCAATATTTCAGAAAACATTTTGCTTGTTTAAGTGAGTACTCTATGCCTTTACATTCTTTAACACCTTGTATAAGACCACAGTATTAATTTCATATTAGTAAAGAAACTTTTGGAATTGTTTTTGTCTAGAATAATGGTAACAACTGTATTAAATGGAAAAGATAAATGTTTTTAATATTGCATAGTCAAAACATGGGAAATCCATTAAATATTTAGCATGCTGTAATGAATTGTTAGAAGACTACATAGTTTATGAACAGCATAAATTACCGACACGATATTTAAAGTGTAAGGTAGAAGGTCATCATTGAATTTGTTACTTTTGTTTATACAGTTACATCTAGTAAATATTTTGCCCGTATTTAAAAATAAGGTATGCTGCAGATGTTGGTTATTTTTAAAAGGTGACCATTTGAAATAAATATACTTTATGTTATTTTTGAATTTTTTATAAAATAAAGCTTTTAGTTACGGTTAAACAGTCAATTCTCATTTTGAAGTATTTTAATTAACAGTAACCTGTCTATTAGATTTTTCTAAATTGTGGGTCGAATTTTCATTTTTTTTTCCGAATGCAAAAAATAAGTAATTGATCTAGAAACGTAGTTAATATGAGCAAAGTTTTACATTACTATTTTAATTTACAAACTCAAAAAAATACTATGTATAGCCAAACGCTTAAATAGGTACTAACAATTACATAATACATACAAATTTTGGTGACACTTTTTGTTGGCGTCATCATTCCTTGTAGTATGTAAACCACACACATGAGTGTATCATTGATTTATATTTATTAGTTTTACAAATACATATATAGGGCGCCAATGAAACCTGCAGCACCCTTATTTATTCAATTAGGTATATCAATATCAAAATGAAATTTGGTGTATGAAATATACTCCTAAAACTGCATTATTTGACAGAGAACACAAGTTCCTGTCACTTCCGGTTTCGCTGGAATTAACTTCAACTGTGTTATTTTAAATGGAGCACCCCGTACATTTATACATTTAATTTTACGTATGCTAGTAATATCGTAAATCTCAGACAAATTATAGAAAAAAGTAGGGAATACAACGTCCCCCTTTACATAAGCTTTGTAGACTACAGCAAAGCATTCGACAGCATACAATGGGAAAAGTTCTGTGACATATTGTTGCAAGTAGGAGTATCCATACATCTGGTACAAATAATTAGAGACCTATACAATGGTGACCAAGCAAGGATCCGGATAAAAAAACAGTT
This sequence comes from Melanotus villosus, assembly GCA_963082815.1. Lineage (NCBI taxonomy): Eukaryota > Metazoa > Arthropoda > Insecta > Coleoptera > Elateridae > Melanotus > Melanotus villosus. The sequence continues at coordinate 30,506,815 of OY720424.1, forward strand.
ATCTAAGCCTTATGTAGTCGGAAAAGGAACTAGGCAGGGATGTATACTGTCACCAATTTTATTTAATCTACAGCGAATTCATACTGAGGAAAACAACAAAACCGGGAAGGAGGAGGTATTACGACACTATTTTGCTTTGTTAAATCTGAAGAGGAATTGACAGAATTCATGAGGAAACTTGATGAAGAAAACCAAGCTTGTAGATTGTATATAAAAACGGACAAAACAAAAGTAATGATAATAAACCGAAATAACAACCAATAGACCAGAAATACGCACCATCGGAGGTAGCGAAACGTTAAACGATTTTATATATCTCATGGTCCAAATAAATAGTATTGGAGACTGTGGCCGGGAAATTAAGCGAAGGATGCAAATGGCTAGAAACACAACAGCTAGATTAAATACAATTTAGAAAGATAGACAGATAACAACCAACACCAAAAAGCAAATTATGAAGACCCTAGTCTTTCCTATATTAACATATAGAGCAGAGTCTTGGGCGATTAAAGCAAACGAGCGCAAGAAGATTGCCAGTTTCGAAACGTGAGCCTGGAGAAGAATGTTATGTGTGGCATGGACGGAACAAAGAACAAATGTCTCAAAACCACGACGACTATGATATGTACAGGGTATATACAGTGAGAATAATATAAGACTACACATGGCTGAATCATGTAAAATTACACATAGGACATTTTACTTAGTGTTACCATGGTGATTGTAAACAAAGCCTCCAATTTATTATGGGTGAATAACGAAAAACTACACACTTGTCCCCAGACTACTGTTTTTATCGTAATCAATTAAACAAAATTATGTATTGCATTTTAATGATATTTAGTGGAACAAATTTTAACTTAAACTGGACAAATTACATCAATTCATACAAATAGATGGTTATTTAACGTAACGACATTTACCAAATCGATTGTCATTGCAAATTCAAAATGACAATTGTTACTAGCATGGGCAAATTGATTAATGTTAATATAAAGTTACCAATGTATAGTCTTACGTTATTCTCACTGTATATAAAACAGCACTACAGGCCAGTATGGCCTATGGCTTCAATTTGTTTCTTCCATATTTTCCTGTCTTGGACGTCCATTCTCCATTCTGTTAGCTCTTCTTCTTGTAGGTTCTCCTCTGTTTGCTTCTTCCAAGTTTTTCTTGGTCTTCCCACCTTCTGTTTACTTTCCGGTTCTTGTTCCAAGGCTTTTCGTATGGGCTCTTCGTTTCCTCTCCTCATTATATGCCCGAACCATCTAAGTCTGTTTTGTTTTAGTACCTTGGCGATGTTTGCGTCTTTGTATAACTCTTCAAGCTCCTTATTGGTTCTTCTATGCCATGTTTGGTTTTCCTTTACACCACCATATATTTTTCGGAGTATTTTCCTTTCCCACGCTTGTCGTCTATTTTCTTCCACTTTTGTCACTACCCATGTTTCGCTACCGTATGTCAGTATGGGCTTGATCACTGTTTTATACATACGTATTTTAGCAGCTCTTGGTACACTCTTATTAACTAGGAGGCGGTGCAGGGAACCCGCGCACTTTGAAGCTCTCAGGATTCTTCTTTGTATTTCTGCTTCTTGTTTGCCTTCACTGTTTATTTCTACTCATAGGTATGTCAAGCTGTTCATTATTTTAAAGGTTAGCTTTTCTTTCGTTGTTGTTATTACGCTTAATTCTTGGTTTTCGTCTTGCTTTGTGTTACCTGTTACCCATTATCATGTAATTCCATTTCTTTGTATTAATTTGGAGACCTGCTCTTCTTGTGCTCTTCTTTCGAAGTTCTTTACTAAACTTTTTAGTTGCTCTTTTGTTCTTGACATAATGACTACATCGTCTGCGAATGCTAATATTTGGTAGGGACCCCGTAGGATATCTCTGTTTGTGTTGATTTGTGCTTTCCTGATGATGTATTCTAGTGTGATACTGAAGAGGTATGGCGATAAAGGGTCTCCTTGTTTTAATCCCGTATTACTTACGAACTCTTTTGAGAGGCAGCCTTTAAATCTCACCTTGTTCTTTGTACTTCTCAGGGTCATTTCTACAAAGTCTATTGTGTTTTGACTATACTGTAACTCTTTCATTGCTTCTATTATGGTTGTTCTGTGTACTCTGTCAAATGCTTGTTTGAAGTCCAGGTAAAGCGCATGTATTCTAATGTTTTTTGCTCTACATTTTTCTTGAATTTGTCGTAATATGAAGATCTGGTCAATTGTAGATTTTCCTTTCTTGAACCCCGCCTGATAGTCTCCTATCTTGTTTTGGGATTCTTCTGTAACTTTTTGGTTTATCAAGGATGCCAGTATTTTATACGTGGTGTTTAAGAGCGAGATTGGCCTATAATTCTCTGTAAGTTCTTTGCTTCCCCTTTTTAAAGATCGGACATATTAATGCCATTTCCCAATCCGTCGGCATTTCTTTCTTGACCCATATTAATTTAATCAAATTAAAAATTCGCTTACCCAAGTCTTCGCTTTTGTATTTTGTTAGTTCAAAGGGGATGTTGTCTGCTCCGGGACTTTTATTGTTTTTTCCTTTGTTTACTATTTTTTGGAAGTCTTCCCAGGTCAGTAAATTTATCTCTTCTTCTACATTTTGTTTCCGTCTTATATTCTTAGCTTCTTCACTTCTAAAGTTTTTTTCAAAATATTCTCGGTAAATCTCAACTATTTTTTCTTCGTCCATACTTAGTTCTCCTGCTTCGCTTTTCAGGCCTATTTGTTGTTGGAAACCTTTTCTTTCTTCTTTTATAGTGCTATAGAAAGCCTTTGCATTTTTTCTATTATACGATTCCTCTAGTTCTCTTATTTTTTCACTAGTTTTTTCTCTTCTCTTTTTTCTGCATATTGTTTTGACTTTGTTCCTTGATCGTTTGTATTGACTTTCTGACTCTTGTGTTTGTTGTTGTAGCCATTGTCGTTTTGCTGCTTTACTTTCTTCAATCGCTTCTTTGCAATCTCGGTCGAACCAATCCTTTTTTTTCTTTTCTTCATGTTCTTCAATTTTTCCTTTGCATTCTATTACTGTCGATTTTATCTGGAGCCACTCGTCTTCAATTTCTTTTCCTGTATTAGTTTTTTGTAGGTTTCTTTCTAAAGTTTCTAAGTATTTCTTTTTAGACTCTTCTTTTAAAGTTTCTGCAATACTTTTTTTCCAGGCTCGTTGTGTGTTTTTATACTGTGGTTTTAGCTGTTTTGTTTTGATTCGTTGCATAAAGTGGTCTGAGCCTATCTCGGCTCCTCTGCATGATTTTACTTGCTTTACGTATTCCGATTACCTTTTTGATACGAGCACATGATCTATCTGATTTAAGGTGTTCCCGTCAGGGTTGCGCCATGTTGCTTTCTATATGTTTTTCCTTTTTTTCATTGTACTTTTAATTACTAAGTTATTCCTTGCAATAAAATTTAATAGGCGATTACCATTGTCGTTGGATTTCACGTGGAGACTTTCACTTACAGCAATTGCTTCTATTTCCTTTCCTTTTCCTATTTTGGCGTTTTGGTCAGCTATTATTAGAATTGTATCATACCTTGGAATTTTGCTGATTGTGTAATGTAGGTGGTCGTAAAATTCCTCTTTTTGTTCATCTTCTGCTACCTCTGTTGGCGCATATGTGTTAATGATACTTATTTTCCTGTATGGTCCTCTTATTCTTAGTAGACTTATTCTTTCGTTTATTATTTTCCAATCTACAATTTTGTTCTTGACGCTTTCATTTATCAGGAATCCTGTTCCGTATCTGCTTTCTTCTCCGCCTCCGTTTACCCAGAGGTAATCTTGTACCTTGGAGTGTGTCTCCCCTTCGATATTGGTTTCTTGCACTCCTAAGATGTCTATATTATACCTTTTGGCTTCTTTTGTTGGTTATCTTACTTTCCCTTCTCTGTTTAAACCTTGTGCGTTCCAGGATGCAATTATTAATTCCCGTCTTTTTCCACTAGTTGTAGTTTTTTCGACCCAGGTTTCTTTTCTCTTTGTTTTTGTTCTTATCCCCAGTTCATCTATCCTTTTATACCATCTACTTGGTTCGTCGTTTCCTTTTATTGTCCTTGCTAGTCGCTTCAATTCTTCTGGTGTGTATTTGACTATCTTTTCATTTTTAATTCGTTTTGAAGGCTTTTGCAGATTACTTAATTCTTTTAGTAATTCTATTCTTTCGCTGTTGCGCTTTTCTTCCCACTTTCTGTTTAATTCTCTTAGTTCTTCTACTTCCTTTGCAGAATTTCTTAGTTCCTTTACAGAATTGCTTAATTCTTTTAACCACCTTTCCCTCTCTCCGTCGAGCCCTTTTATTTCCGTCTGTAACGATTGTAGCTTCGTCTGTAACAGTTTTAACAGCTCTGTGCTAACTTCCATTTTGAATCTTTTGGCGCTTTTCGCTTTTATGATGCACCAATCATGGGCCGCTTTGCTGTTGACATTTGCCGTGACGTATTCGGTACTGTGCGCCGTACGTGATGCGCTGGCCCGCTGGCCTTCTATGGATGAGCTTCCGCACGTCCTCTGTATTTACTGGTTTCAATTAGGGCTTCTGTTTGATGCTCTTTTATCCACTTCAGCACTGAACTTAGTTTTAACGACCGCACTCTGTTTCACCTTTTAAAACTCACTCTGGTATTTTCTTCACTTGGATTTCAGGATGTATGCTTCTGCAAAACTTTGGGGTAGGTTTGTAACGATAAAAGGAATAAAAAATTCTTATACCATTTTTTTCTCAGTTACATCTTTTTTTTCTTCCGTTAATTATTTTGTGATTGTTAATAAAGTTTTATTGTTACTTGATGTATTAGATTTCCTTTTGTTCTTTCTTATTGTTCCTGCATCTTTAACCCTTTGTTTTTGTTTTTCCCAAGTACAAAAAGTAAAATTAAAGCATGCTTTTTCTCAGAAACTATGCATATTAGAAAAAAATTGTGTAATACTTTTTTGCTCCATTTGTCATTATAAAGCTATTCCCAAAGATTGGCAGAAGCATTACCTAACACCCTGTATATGTATAACAGTTAACAGTGCTATAGGCCATGGAGGCCCTTGGCTTCTATCTACTTTATTACTTGTTTCCACTTTTTCTTATTCTTTGTTCTTTCACTCCAATCATTTATTCCTATTTCTTCTATATGTTCCTTTACTTCCTTAAACCAATTTTTCTTTGACGCTCTTTTTTCTTTTTATCGCCTTCTCCTCCATACAACACCTTTTTTACAGTTCTTTATTCTGACATTCAAATGATATATCCCAACCATCTAAACTAAATTCAACTTCGAGCTGCAGTGAATCAAAACAAATGTATGCATAGATCACGTGACAATTCGACAGGGCCGCACTAGGACGTGTGAAATAAATTAAAAAAGTTTAGTTTTTCCCGTAACACAATAATGTTATCAATAGTTTTTAATAGCAACACACAATAGAATAAAAAAACAAATAAAATACACAAGTAGAAAACTAAAAATATTTTAAATTATAAACTACTCAACCGGTAAAAGCGTAAATTACAAGTGAATTCTGAATACAACTCTGCATTGCCATCCCCTTGACCAATAACAACGTAAGACTGCAGCTATCACGTGCGTTTCACGTAGAAATCATTGTTTACTTGCACTGCAGCTCGGCGTTGAATTTAGTTTAGCTCTCTGTGTTCGAATTTTTTGTGTAATTGTCAGTCTTCTGTACATGTCCATTACCTCTCTGTTCATACGCCTTTGCCTTATGCCCTCTGCTGTTTTAACGCCTCCAAACATCTTCCTCGGAACTTTTCTTTCCCATATTTCTAATTTTGTTTCTTCTTGCTTAGTCATTATCCATGTTTCACTAGCACTATGCAGTTGGTCGTATAATTGTTTCATATAGACGAGTCTTGGCAACTCTACATATATTTTTTGCTTTCAATAGATTTGTTAACAGCTACAGCTGTTGTGTATTTTGTTCACCTCTGTACTTGTATTTGATGCCTAAACACTCGAGCTGGCTTACATTTTCAAATTTATATTCTTTATCTCCTGATCTGATCTTGATATATTATTTCTTTTCTTCTGTCTGCATTTCCATGTATTTTGTTTTTCTTCATTTATTAACAGCCCATATTGTTTGCTTCTTCTTCAAATCTTTTAAAAAAAGCTCTTTTTTGGATCTTGTTAGTACTAGAAAATCGTCTGTTTATGATGGTAAATTATGCCAATTGTTTGGATTTTGCTTCTAGAAGCTAAGTTAAACAAATCGTTAGAGAGTGGGTTGCCTTATCTTAAGACTGGGATTTACATACAGTGCATAACTACTTAAGTTCGCATGTTGGTTGAGTTTCCTACGATACATTATGAATAGTGAGTTACAACGATATTTCTAAAATTTCCATTATTTCCGAATTAATTTGCATTTTGGAAAAATCTTCGTGTGGCCTTTGAAAAGGGGATGTTTTTATCTATGTATTGACACGGAGATTTTTTCGATATCTCAATTTTTACAAATACTATTTGAATTTTTTAAAGCGAAATAGAGTTGTACGTTTTTTATTGCTAAACCCCTACATTAAAATTGGTTCTCAAAAAATGGGGCAAAGTCTGCATATAACCGACTATTTTTCAAGGTGTAAACTTCATCGTTAATCCTCTTTTTACTGTAAATCGGTCTGAAAACCTTCCTTCTAACAAGATTCTGTTGCTCAAATTTGATAGTGTGATATTCAGTAGGGTAATCAGCTTATTTGGAATTCCCAGTGTTGCTAGTACTTTGTATAATTTTTCTCACGACATTGAGCCATACGACTGTTTAAAGTCTATAAAGAGGGCAGATCTTGACATTCGAAAACAGAATGGAAAAAGAAATCGAACGAAGAATCAACTTAGCTTGGAAGAAGTTTTGGGCTACAAAGAAAATCCTAAAGAGTGAAGCAAGTATCGCGATTAAAAGAAGTGTATTTAATATGTACCTCATACCCACACTTACTTACGGAGCATGGAGTATGACAAAAAAAAACTGTACCAGAAATTCAGGATAGCCCAGTCAAAAAGGAAAAGTGAGATTGGAGGAGAATAACTTAAGTAGATAATGTAATAACAAGAAGCAAAAAATTTAAATGGAACTATAGTCCAGTTTTAAAACTGAAGACACCTTATCTCTGTAAATAATATAAATCAATCGCAGGAGAGCGGCTGTGAAATATCCGCACTAAACTAATGGTAAATAAATCACAATAACACTTTACTTCATTTGTGCAGTTGCTTAAAAATGCGATACAAATCAGTCAAGTTTTTGCGGTAATAACACTGATATATTTATCACAAATGTTATACGGCAGGCGTGTCCTTCAAGGTTTCATTAAAGAGAATTAGCATAGGTGGCAATTGAGTATTCACTTTTTTTGAACAATGTCGAATTTGTGGGTAATTTCTGAAGATGAAGCCCCTTTTGAATTTTGATATGTACTCTACTGGAATCTCCCTTTTTGTTCAAGTAAGCAAAGTAAATAAGGTGTCTTCAGTTTTGAAACTGGACTATAGGCAGGAATTCTTACGCGATTACTACAACAGCGATGGACAACTAGAGTTACAATTTGATTTCTAATAGCACGGAATAGAAGAAGACGGTCAGAAAGGCGTTGAACGGGCGAAATAGTAAATTACAGGAGGAAAAGAGAGCACTAATGCCCGTACTTATAAACAAAACTCGATCTCGCCCTTGAGACCCCCTCAGCCAAGAACACCTCAAGTCGTATGCTTTGCTTAGCAAGCTGTATATCTTATAATCGCGACTTCGTGAAATTTCGGCGGAGTTCAGGAAAGCATCGAGTATCCTAGGGTTTTTTGTTACTTTTGTTGTACCGCGTTGATATAAACGTCAAAGAATATATTTATATTTTAGTATTTATAACCTCTTGTACGTTTTGTTGTTGAGGCACGTGCGAATTGTTAGTCCTAAAAATTTCTTAAGTTTCGTAAGTTCTTAAATTAAGTGGTGTTTATTAATGTGAAAGTTTCCAGGTATCTCAAGCATACTAATAACTGTATAAGGGGAGCAAATGGTAAACCACGATTGTTCACAATCATAAAGCGGTCTGCTATTAGCGGTAAAATTGTATAAAGAACAGTATCTTTGCTAAATCTGTATCTATTACGAAAGTTCAAATCTCCATAAAATTCGGGAGGGTTTTCGGCGTCACGCATATACCTTTATGTCAAAATGACATCGTTATGTCATTGTATTTTAGTGACGTAAGGAAGTTAATTATAATCCTAGAACCATAATGATAATGGAGTTGAAAACGTCCTCGTACCATAATGAAATTCAAAAAGTACTATTACAATTTTGTTTGGGTTGTGTAAAGATTCTGAATCCTTAGCATGAATAAACTTTACTAAATTGATGACAGCAGATAACATTTTGTATGTAATTCGGTTCATAAACGATCATTTATGGTAAATGCTGTGTTATGGGGCTCGGCTGACGCTTTCCCTCGATAATATTCACTGCTAACACCATAATGACCGTCATTATGATCCTTATTACATAAATATCTTTTTTGACACTATTTCTGCATTTATGGCTTCTTCTAGCATATCAAGGTACCCAAAAAACTCTGCACTTTCTTTGCGATCCATGATTTTCAAAATATATATTATTTTGATAACTTGTCACTACACAGCAAAACACGAAATGCGTAACGTCAAACAGTAAAGGAGGCCTCAAGCCCGTCTCAAGGTAGGGTGTGACCAACCTTGAGTCAAGTACGCTCAAAGCACGCTCGAAGTCGTTTTTACTCGGGAAGCAACGACTATAATGGCCATTTTGTTACTTGAGTAATGCTGAAGTTCGAGACCGAGCTGAGTATCGACTATAAGTATGGGCATAAAAGAGCATGGTAACTCAACGTGTCAACCACGCCAGAGGCAAAACTCTTTTAGCCAGAGGAAGAAGGGGATAGGAACTCAACTTGTAAACCAAGCCAGAGGTGAAACCATTCACTCTGGCTTGGTTCACACCCTGAGTTACGGTGCTCTTTTAGTACCCCCTTGTCCTCCTGAAGAAGCCCCTTAAAAAGCGGGCTAAACGTTGAGTTCTTCTGTCTCCAAGTGACACGGTCCCAACAAGGAAGACGTTCTTTTAACACTGACACTGACCGTGGAAGTCAGAAAACCGAAGAAAGTGAAAAGAAATGGTTAAATTTAATAAATGCAGAAAGTGTGGAAGAAGTCAGAGACCACAACCCTTCTGAATAGAAGGAATTCGACCGAAGGGATACAGTTTTCATTGGTGTACATTGAGGCACCCTGACTTTCATTTTACGCAGATTATGGCACTCTAGATTAATAAATAAGTTTTTCTGCAAAAATTTATTTTGTTCAAATGTCACAAGACATGATACTAGCATATGTAAAATTAAATGGAGATTCTGATGTAATTGGAAGTATAAGAGGCTACAGTTCTATGTCAAATAATGTAGTTTTAAGAGTGCAGTACAATCGGAAGTTCGGCAGAGTGGAAGTGCATGTAATACTGAAATAAACATAGTTAAGCAAGAGCCTGCTTGGCCAGAACTTGGATGGTTGACCGCTCTGCGGCTCAGTGTGTCCGGCCATCTTGACACTATAAAGGTATAAGAAGGTAAAACAGAAAGAAAGAAGAGAACATTATGTATACCCAATTTTATTTTAATATCTTAGAATATAATTACAAAAAGTGCCCCAAGTTTCATTGACACCCTGTACAGCAGATTGCAATCGGTGTCAACAAGGAAGATGTTTTTTTATACAGTGCTGCCTCGATGATCAGGATTAATTAACACACTGCCAATAAATAATCAAAAAATATATAGTAGTTTCAGTTTGCCTCGATTTTTTTGGTGTTTCTCAAAAACGATTTCTAATCAAAGTGTGAACAGCTTCGCTTTTAATTTGCAACCGTTTTTTACAATGTCAAAATATGCAGGAGTCTAATTCGTGCAGACAAACACATTAAGGTAGGTACACATCTGAGAGCATATGCGTGCCTACTCGGTTTATGTGTTCTCTAGTTATGTGCAGTCAATTTAGATTCCCGCGTATGCGTGTCTTCTCAATCAGCTCCATTCATTTGTAGTAGTAGCAATGTCATCTGGTGAAGAAGTAGTGATAAGTGCTGCTACATTTTTTACAATTTATAGTTTGCTAAAGAAAAAAAAAGACAAAGAAAAGGCGGTGGTGGATAACCAAATTATAGTGTGTGGATAAAGTTTGGAACAAATTCATTATCTCCTGAAATATTATTTTTTCTGGAAACCGGTCTGATAGGTATAGCGATTTAAATTATGGCGCATATTTTAAGATGCTCAAAAATATTTTTGCGTTAGTAATTTTTTTCTAGTGACGTAATTGACATTTTTTTTTAAATGGGAACATGTATATTTGATTATTGCATTGGATAGACATTATTTTTCTCTTTTTAGACGTACGTAATTTTTATAGCATGACATAACAAAATTTTTGAGAAAATTGCTAAAATAGTTTACGTTCCAGTAAGCCGGTCTGGAACAGCATGTGCATCTCCAACTCAAAGCAATTGTTTATTTAAGCTTATTACTTTAAAAGTGAACATAAATGTGAGGATAAAAGTACATAGTTATTATAAAGAAAGATAAATTAAATAAATTAAATTAACAAGAAATTGATAAATCTCCAAACAACAACAACTGCAACAATAATTGACCGATAATGGTTCGAAGCACTAAAAATATTTTTAGTTTTAAATGACATACAAAGAAATAATGAAAAAATTGTTATAGTAAATGTTCAAATTGATATCCGTTTACAGCTTGACAGTGTCCAAGACGTAAAATAAATTCTTGTAGAACCCTGTTAATAACGTCAGGCGCAATTTCCCTATTTCATGCCGAATACTTTTTTAGTAACCCCACATGAAAAAATCAAGTGGGCTCAGATCCCGGGATCTAGCAGGCCACTCTATTGGTCCTCGTCGACCAATCCACCGATTCGCAAAAACCTCGTCAAGGTATCCACGTACATTAACAGCAAAATGTGGTGGAGCTCCATCCTGTTGATACTACACGATATTCCCGGGAAGGTCAGGATCATCTTCTTTAGGGTACAAAACAGCTAACTAAATGTTCCTGGAGAAATTCCAAGTATCTCTGTCCATTTAGTGTATTTTTAAAAAAGAATGGCCCAGTATCGGAAATTTTGACGATTAACATCCCCATTTACACAAAATGTTGCTTCATCAGAAAAAATTATTCGTTTCACAAATCGGCATTGCACATTTCGGTCATTTCTTGACAAAATTCTCTCCTACGATCAGGATCGTCTTCTGATAATTCCTGTACTAATTGAACCATGACGCCATTTCTCTTTCTTTAGCATCTTACAAATTGTAGAATGGCTAACGTTATTGTCCGATCCAATGTTTCGACTGGGGGTGTGTGGATTGTCTAGCAGTGTTAGTAGAACATTGAGTTTTGTCTCTTCTGGTAATCCAGAACGACCCCTTCTATTACGATCTTTAACATTCCCAGTCTCTCTAAAGTTTGCTTCAATTTTACTCACTGTTGAACGAACAATTGGTTGTTGATTTGGATATTTGAGGTTGAATAGGTGGCATACTTCTTCTTGAGTTCTAGTTTTATTACCACAACCAATCAAGATAAGAATTTCAATTCTCTGAGTTTCGGTCAACTGTACACAATTAATTTCGGTAAACGTCAAAATTTAAACAAAACCAGAAATAGTACACTAGATTTTTCGGAAAACAGGTGTTCACTTTTAAAGTAATAAGCTTAAATAAACAATTGCTTTGAGTTGGAGATGCACCTGCTTTTCCAGACCGGCTTACTGAGGCGTAAACTATTTCAGCAATTTCCTCAAAAATTTTGTTATGTCATGCAATAAAAATTACGCATGCCTAAAAAGGGAAAAATAATGTCTATCCAATGCGATAATCAAATATGCATACATGTTCCCATTTAAAAAATATGTCGATGACGTCACTAGAAAAAAATGACTAACGCAAAAATATTTTTAAGCATCTGAAAATATGCGCCATAATTTAAATCGCTATACCTGTCAGAGCGTTTTCCAGAAAAAATAATATTTCGGGAGATAATGAATTTGTTCCAAACTTTATCCACACACTGTATAAAAGAAGGAGGCAGTATACGGATTCCGATTTGTTAATAGATATGCGACTGGAAGAATCTTCTGGGCATTTTAAAAACTTTGTTTGGATGTCATCTGAAGATTTTGAATTTCTAATTAATATCATTGGGTCTAAAATAGAGAAACAAAACACACGATTCAGAAAAGCTATTCATGTCAAAGAGCGGCTAGCCATAACCCAATTTCTAATTTTTTTGCTATTTCTGACCGAGCATCATTGTTTTTATTTTTACAATAATAAAAAGAATTTTTTGAATCCCATAACACAGGGTATTGTTCATATACCGGGTGGTGCGTTGCCTCACGCACCATAGGGATTTCAATGGTAATTTTTTAATATGTAATTATTTGCTTCCCTAATTATTTTAGACCAAAAGTGTAATTAAGTTTTTTGTAGAGAAAAAAATACTGCGCCGTTTGATGCTATTCTACACAATTTTTGAGTTTCGTGTAACAGAAGAACTGTGGGGATTAATTCTTGCACTTTGACAAAAATCACTAATGCCATGAAATTTTTGAAACAGAGGGGTGGAGCTATGACACTGTTATAGCTCCACCCCTCTGTCATAATGACAGTTTGAAATTATTTTTCACTACGAAAAATGTAACTTTGGCTTTGGTAAACAAATAACAATTATTCAACAAATTCAACAGGAAGAAATTACTTTTTAAAACGAACTTAACGGAAAATAAAATTATTTTATGTGATAATTTTAACAAGTGTAGCTAACTGGCAAGCCAGACTGTTTCAGTAATTCCAAGGCATCAGTGATTTTTATCAAAGTACAAGAATTAATTTCTACAGTTTTTCTGTTACGGAAAAATTGAAAAACTGCAAAATAGCATCATTCGATCGGGTATTTTTTTCTCTACAAAAAACATATTTGCACTTTTGGTCTAAAATAATTGGGGAAGCAAATATTTACAAATTAAAAATTTACCATTGAAATCCCTATGGTGCGTGAGACAATGCACCACACGGTAGATCAATTAAAGGCAAGCACATTTCATTACTCCAGTCCATCTTTTGTAAACACAAATATTCACATACACTTAAAAAATAACAATGTGGTTTGTTTAAGCAGCAGAATGAAAGTAAGTACATCGGATGCTTTGCAAATCAACCGAGAACACACGCAAGTAAACTTGTACGACACAGCGTCCACATTGAGCGCACATACGCAGTACGTTTTCCTTTGAGAAGCTACTAAAAACCGACAAGCTGTGGCTTGCCTCATGTGCCGTTCGTGGTCTCTCGCGAGTCATTTAAATGACCTGAGACAACGAATGCACCGTCCACATTAACGTATGCGTGCGTTCTCTCCTCATGTGCTCTCAAGTGTATACGCAGCTTTAGGTTTGCACTATATGTATAGCTATTTTTTCAGTATTCAGACCAAAGATCTGGATTATCATAACCATAAAAAATACAGCGTATAACATACACAACGTAAACATTTTTCAATCCGAACTATCATAGACTCCGGATCACCAATAGCTTGAATTATCGAGGCAGTACTGTGTTTTTGAACATACAGTGTAAATATTCCTATTAAAAAAAAACAAGTCAATGCATTACAAGGTATGCGAGCAACCTTTGATTAAGTTTGGTTTACACTTGCATAAGTCGCAAGTTTTGGTAAACTTGTTTTAACTGAGCTATTTCATTACATCATTAGATATGAATCAAATCTTAAAATTTCTTGAAACTTCTTTGTTTTATCTACGATTGCTTGAACATATATGTTCAAAGATGTAAAAATATTTATTTTAAAAATAGTATATAGAATTGTTAAAGAACATCGAAGCCTAAATATTTTAATGACATTGTAGATGTCATCACTTGTATTGTGTTCTTCATACTGAACTGCTAGAAGACGTCTTAAAATATGGGTGCCAAAAATTTCTGCCTATTTTGCTCCAGATTTAATAGTTATTTTATGCTATCCTTTCATTTATTTATTTTAATTCGTTTTAAGTTGCTAACCTAATCGAAATTTAGCTAATCATGTCTTGACGGTTCGTAACATCGTAACGTTGTTCCCTGCTACTCCACAGATTTGAACCAATCACAAAGTAGACTCTCAATCTACGATGCTGTCGAAGCCCCCAATTATTCTTTCATTCTTTTTTTTCATAAAGCTTATCTTTGATTTTTTTAAATTAAATTTGAATTTACAGCCTTAATATTTTCTGTTTGTTTTTGTTTTGTAAAGTTAATTTTTTATTGTTATGAAACAAAAATTTTCACCAAGAAACCGTTTTTTTTTAATGATTTGGGGAAACTTTTGTTGTATAATTAAATTGTTGTTTATTTTCAGAGAAGAATTGGGTGACAAATTAAGTGCGGGAGCAAAAGTGTCTGTGTTAGTATTCAAAGATGGTGACGTGATAAACCTAATTAGAGTTATAGAAAATGATGATGGCAGTTATCACCCACAATCCTCGCAGTCCTCTACCACAAGATTAATTGTGCGCGATGATGGCCAGATAGGATTTTATAATAAATTACAAGAAAACAACTCTATGTTAGCGAAGCTAACAGAGTTGCGTAAAAAGATGTCGGATATTTCGCTTAAACGACATTTCAAAAATAGTAAACCTGTTGATAATGAAGAAATGGCATCTGTTGGTTGCATCGGCGAAAAACCACTTAAAGAAAGTGACGAAGAAACAGATGAAGCGAAAGATGATACATCAAACACCGAAACTGGTCTCAGGTAAGTTTTTTTGTAATAACACAAGATTAAGGCTGTATTTTCAAATAGTTTTAAATTCAAAATTTTGAACTCGTTAAACCTGAAAATCCGTATGTTTAAAAAAGAAATCAATTATCCGATTTGAAATTTTTATCGCTCATTATTTTACATGCTTTAGGTATCGTCTTCTAGATCAATTTAGAAAAGATGCCGAAAGTCTTTTAAAACTTCATGAAAGCCAATTTGGAGATGAGGATGATGATGAAGACAGTGATGATGAGCCGGTTCAAGAAGATTCTATTGCGCTGAAAGAGAAGCACAGAGGAAGAAATAGCTTTTATAATATGTTGTTTCAAGAACCATCGTTTAGACCTGAAAAATTTAGTAAAACTATGAAATCTAAATATTTTGGGCAAACACCAATATCGACAACTTTTTCAAAAGAAGCGAGAGAACGTACTAACTTTCATCTAAAGCCTAATGAATCTGTGCTTAGAAACACCAAACTGAAAGAGAAATCCTCGGAAATAGATGGTCGTTTGCCGAACATATCTAAAGGCAAATCACCACGAGATCAAACCGCAGAAGAAAAGCTTATTAACAGTTCGATTTTATCACCATTATACAATTGCTTTAGTAGCAATAGCCGTACTACTAGTAGAAATCACAAATATGATAGCAAAATTAATTTGCCTGATATTTCATGTGATTTGGACATTTCCCCACCTACTACAACATCATCGATAGCAGAATCGATTGCCATTTTAGATGAGGATACTGAGAATGACAATAAAGAAGTTATATCACCAATAGGAGTACCTTGTGCAGGAACTGTATCTATGTCAAAGGTAATATGTTTTATATACCCACTATTTTCTTTTAATTGAACTACATACTTATTAAGCTGGATTTATGTTGAACGATTTACAGTAATTCTCGTAATTCGAGCAGCCAATAAGAAACAGTGATGAGTCCGATATTCTCGGAAACATAATCTGAAAATGACAGTCTGTTTCCGGCCAGCTTTTTATCATTACTCTTGTAGTTTTCGGATGTGTTATGCAATATTTTGATGGGCGCATCTCACAGTTGTATTTTTAATTATAAATATCGTTTGTAGCCTTGCGCATATTGCACTCAACAATAAAGCACTTTCGAACATTTATTTTAAAGCTTAAAGCTAAGTTCATAGCTCTGTGTTCATGCATTTTTGTTGATATGTTAACCAATATCAAATCAGGAATTTTGTGCACCAGATAGTTTATTCATTGACCAGAAAAGTTGGTTGAATTTTTATCCGCTGTTACATGTTTCAATTCGTGAAAGCGTCTAAACCAAATGAAAATGTAAAAGTTGAAGCTTTATATTTTACTTTTGTGTCAGAGCGTTTGTCGCACACAGACGAACACAAAAGCTGTGAACTTACTTTAACCCCTTGAACCCGGGAGTGTAAAGCGCTAGGTAGCTTGTAGATCCGGCCCGCAGATAAGGAGCGCGCTCACAGCTGTGGCTTACCGCCTTCCACGATTTGTCAATAAGGCACGCAGTCGCATGCTACCTATGCTAAATTCAATGGTGTTATAGGAAAATAAACCTTATAATATAATTTTTTTTTCTATATCTGGGACTCTACAATTGAGGTATGCACTAATATCCTGGGGTTTAGTACTGCTAGAGTATAGCTATACAAGCCAGAACTAAAATGATGCACATAGTGCATCATCGGATATTAAGCGTGACCTAGAGTTTCCAAATATGATGCAAGTGACACATCACCGGGTTCAAGGGGTTAAGTGTAACAAGTTACATTTTTCATTAGCTGTCATTTAAATTGGGAGAACCGAACAAAATTATATTCAACCGAAAGATGTTGGGTGTTATTGAGCACATCGGATCGTCTCGTCTTGGAACACAGCATGAGAATTTCTGAAAATCATTGAACGTAAATCCACCATTAGACTTATAAATAAAAACGTAATACAAGATTTATATATTAGCACGGCCCAGGGCTTGATTAACGGTTAGTCTCCATTTGATCCTATCTTGTGTCAGTCTCTAATTTCTGCACTCTCCAAATCTGCTATATACTCCATCCATTGTTTCACTTAATTATAGCACAGTCGGATGCCCCAGCCAGTCGCTGAATTTAATTTAGGCACAGTGAAGCATACATGCCAAGAGGGCTCATAGAACCTAGAACTCATTATTATATAATCTGATGCCCTTTTCTACCCATATAGTACTTACAACAATCACCATTCAATCCTTTATCAGCTTATTCCAGTCCTTTCTATTTTGTGCTTCTAACCAAGTTTTGTCTTTTTTTCTTGAGGATTTTTCCTATTATGCTGTCCCACGCTTGTTTTTGCCTTCCTCTCTGTTTCTACCTTGTGCTTTGGATTCCCACATCTTCTTAACCTGTATGTACCGGGTTCCTCATTGTTTGCAGATGTTCCCACCACCCAAGCTGTTTTTGTTCAATAAATTCTTTTATATTCTATTTTTAATTCTGCTCTTATTCTCTCATTTCTAACTCTGTCCACCTTCATGGCCCCTACCACCCTTCTTAAGTATTTTGTTTTTCTTGTTTCAATAATACCCATGACTTGCAACTGTATGTAAGGATCGGTCTATGCAGGGTGTTTGTTAAACATACGGCAAAAGTTCAAGGGAGTGATTCCTTGGATTATTTTATGAATAATTATATGTACACACGCGAGCTAAAGTAATGACTCGGTGTTTGGGTAATAGGCAACCCAACTCACACTTAATATGTGCCACCCGTTTGGAACTGCTGGGTTCACGGGGTGACCGTAATGTGTAAGCAGCTTAACAGTAAAGATTGCACAGGTAAATAAATTGCTTAACGACTTGTTTACCTACAGAGACATTTAAATTTTTCGTTTCATTCAATAACGCAGATTCCGTTTTCCAACAATCGTTTAGAATCAGTTTAGAGGAACCTGAATAGATAATAGAAAATTTATTAATAAAACCTCTACAAAGAACACTAAGAAGAAGAATTTTTGTCTACCAAAGACAAGCGATATTTTAATAGTTTAGGAGTTTCTTTATTATGGTTTATAATAGAAACTAGATCTAAAGTTATTGAAGTAGGTAGCTAATAGTTCTCTGTAGAAATTCTGTTACTGGTTTATTTTATTTGATTCCAGAAGTAAAACTTGTGACGTTTTTCTTTATAGCATAACTGCATAATCATAATTAAAATCAGCTACACACATGTTATAATTAATGCGTAACAGATGCAATTGTAAATTAATTAGTACTAATTGTAGTGATTGTAGGCCTGCAAGTTTACTTTTACGGATATTTAAATGCAAATAATTTCTCAAATGGGCTGTCAATTATTACTATTAAAGTATTAAATGTATGCTAAGTAATGCATAATGGGACACTATATTTTTATATTTATTTAAAGACGTCTTCAGAGAAACAAAACTATTAGGTAAATAATTTCTCAACATGTTCCGTGAATCGGACACTTTTGCTTTCCATGAATTGGACGTCTAACATCCATTATGTGTTGTATTCTTTAGAGCAGATACCCAACGTAATTTGAACTGAGGTATAGAAAATGCAGCAAATATAGCTTCTCTTGCCACAATTTCTAGATTAAAATAATAATGAAATCTATTCGTTAGCACATTGATGCAAGCCGAGTGGATATGATTTGTGTATGATAACTCAGTATCATTAATTTTTTCTGATTTAATATATATTTAAGGAAATTAAACTAGGCAATAAATATCCGAAATAACATGTATTATGTTCTCCTTGCAGGATATCTATATCTAATGTTGCTGCTATAAAGATTGCATAATTGTGCAATATTCTTCCAAGTAAACAATCTCGTTTTCTTTTAGAGCATTTTTTATTTGTAATTTATCGAATAATTATAACTGTTGCCTACTTGGCATTAGTAATTAGTAAAGACAATTTAACGACCCGTTACCCATTTCTTCAGTTATGTTTGATTTACTAAATCTGGCAGATTTAAAGGTTTAAACCTTTAAGTTGCATTATTAAAATATAGATGAAGTGGTGTCTATTACACCTGACTATTTTAATTTTCCTTTCATTATTTTTTCAAATTCTCTCCTTTACAATAATTGTTAACAATTTCAAGTATTGTACTCGGCTAACGAGTTGGCGTCAGGGGGCTGAGGTATAGGGATTTCACTTCTGAGAAGAAAATACAACTTTGAATAGTATTGACGGGATTCCGGTGTCAAGTACAAACTTTTTATCGGAAGGTCGTATTGGGCGGCATTCCTGGCTCATCCCATCTCGTCAGCCGAGCACAATAGGGTTACAAATGTGGTTTCTACAAAAGCAGAAAATTCTCTGCAGAAAATAATCCTTTTACCTGCTTAAATAATGCTTACCTGATGTTTGGTGTATATGAGTACAGCAGTTCCAAACGGGTTTGCACATATTGAGTGGTGAATTGGGTTGCCTATTACCCAAACACTGAGTCATTACTTTAGCTCGCGTGTGTACCTTTGATAATTTTTCAAACTTCGCTTTGTTTTTAAGATACAGGGTTATAAAGATTTTCAAGAAACACAATGTATTTATTACATGAATATTACATGTAGAGCTTGTTAATCTAAAAGAACTGCTGCAAATGACTATCACGTATGCATGAATTCAATCTTCTCCTCATTAACTCTTTCGAAAACACCAGGAGTATTCCTTATTGCATTAGCATTATATCCATCGACTATCCAATTCCTCAAGTCATCTTCAGTTTCCACTGGGGTCTTATAAACTAATGATTTCAAATAGTCCCATAGGAAAAAATCTATGAGATTTAAGTCCGGAGATCGAGCAGGCCATAGATGAGGTCCGCCTCGACTAATCCAGCGATCTCGATATGTTGCATTCAGAAACTCATGAGCAACCACACTAAAATGCGCCGGTGCTCCATCATGCATGAACCACATTACATTCCTCGTTGCCATGGTATATCCTCCAGCAACTCAGGTAGCATATGCTCCAAAAATTTTTGATATACCTCACCGGTAAGTCTTCCTGGTAGAAACACAGGTCCGATTAGCCAATCACTCACAATTCCAACCCAAACGTACAGTGAAAATTGATGTTGGAAACGATCTTCACGTACATATCTCTTTATAACCATATATCTTAGAAACGAAGCGATGTTTCAAAAATCATCAAAGATATAATTATTCATAAAATAACCCAAGGAATTGCTCCTTGAATTTTTGCCGTATGTTTAACAAACACCCTGTATATAACTTTGTAGGCTTTCATTTTTGTTTGTTTTGTTACCTTTTTGTTTTTATTAAAGCTGTTTTCTACCTATTAGATATAACCTAGGTTTTGGCGTAGTGCATAATAAATTCTGTTTGTCCTCTCTATTGTTTAATTTGATCGTTTGTTTTACAGACTCTGCCATTGTAACTCTCAAATATTAAATTGTTAACTTGCTCCATCAATTCTCCGTCTAGTATGATTGCCACGAGGGTAAGTCAAATATAAACGAGCCTTTATTCATAAAACGTTTATTTTACAAAGTAGCACAAAAACAAATTTTCATTATCTTTCTACATAAACCCCTTCTCTGTCTATATGTCACGGGCAATGTGGGAAATCCGGGCAGTGTGGATAATGTACTTTTATTTTTTAAAAAAACTGCTCTTTCTGTACCTCTAACCTCCAATAAACACCTCTACTGTTTTGTCAGAGGCATTGACGGTAGGTTAGAGGTAGAGTAAGGTAAGTTTAAAAAAAAAATAAAAGTGTTATACTAAGTACATTATCCACATTACCCGGGCATTGTGAACACTGCCCGATTTCCCACATTGCCCGTAACATATACATTTTTCCGAGGGATTGGTAGTTTTTTCATCCCGTTTTCGTAGAAAGAAACAGGGTGGGTGTCTAATCAGGTGTGCAAGAACGCCTCCACCTGTTTATCGGTCTCGAATCGCTCGAACTGTAAGGAGGGTGTTCAAGTACATACAGTCTAGTTCATTTCGGCGACTTTAGCCTGCATTGAAGCTGCAGTGTGAGGCCCGGAGTTGTCATGGAGGAGCAATACATCTTGGATTGGGCAGTCTCTTCTTTTACGGCTATAAGCAAGCTTTACCTGAGCCAGAAGGGCACAGTAGTAGGCCGCTGTTCTTCGTTCATGCAAAAAATCGACTAATAGGTCCCCCCTCCAGTCCCAGAAAACGGTGGCCTCAACTTTGCCTATAGACAAGCGAGTTTTGGCCTTCACTGGGTTTGCGCCGCCACTCCATGCTTGCTTGTTTTGATGTGGCCATTAAAGGGTTTCATTACCGAACTGTGCCTGGAATCTCCGCCGAATTTCAGGAGGTTTGACGTTTTCACATGTAAGAAGAAGATGATAATGCGTTGTGTTGTGCACTTGGTTAGACACCCGCCCTGCTTCTTTCTACGAAAACGGGATGAAAAAACTACCAATCCGCTGGGAAGAGCGTATAGACAGAGAAGGGGAGGGGAGTATGTAGAAAAATAGTAAAAATTTGATTTTTGTGCTACTTTGTAAAATAAATTTTTTATGAATAAAGGCTCGTTTATATTTGATCCACTCGCGTATTTCTTTCTTTTCTCCAAAAATTACCTTGACTTGTTTTAGATTTACTCATTTTCATTACATTCTTTTAATAACATCTGATTCTACGCATTCAGATTTTTCTGTTTCCCACTATTATTGCTATGACATCTGCAATGGCACATACAGTAACATGTATCCTTTTTAAATTTCTATGTCCAATATTACAAGGAGGGTTCAAATTTAACCCGGAACTTTTTATTTAAAGAAGATTTTTACAATGATTTATCCGACATTTCAAGATATTCCCCTTCTAACTCTACACACTTTTTGCCAACCCTTCTTTATAGAAGTTTTTTGGCCGAGCAGCAAGCCGGTTTTGCACAAAATTTTTCACCTCATCTTCAAATCGAATACCACCCATTGCTTCCTTGGCCCAAACAAATGAAAGTCACTGTAAGGAGGATGTGGAAGTGTCTCCCAGTGTAATTTATCTAAAGTTTCCCTAGTCAATTGGGCGTGTGCGGACTAACACTGTCATGGGGGAGAACCACACTTCTAACCGAATGCTTCCGTCTTTTTGTCCGAAATGCAGACTTAACTTTTTCGACAAGCAGTTGAGTGTAATAAGGAGCATTAATTGTACATCTACGTTCTCAAAAATCTGTAAACAAAACCCCTTCTGCGTCCCAAAACATAGTGGCCATCATCTTCCCAGCTGAAGGGATAACCTTTTGTGTCTCCATTCCATGCTTGATTTTTTGGATTCTGGGACAGGTCAGTATTGAGTTTAAAAAAGCTTCTCCTCGCGCATATCGATGAAGGAGTTCGGTTGAGATTTCAATCCGTCTTTGTTTCTGTTCAATAGAAAGCAGCTTTGGGACCCACTTTGCACAGATTTTTCAAAATTTCAAATGTTCATGAATTATTTCTTCAACACTACCTATATTTATCTGTTTGATAAATCACGGACGGAAGTTCGTCGATCACTTCGAATCGGCCGATCAATTTCCTGAATGTTCAACTCAGTGAGTGAGCTTCATGGTCCCATCTAAGTTCAGCCTTCTTTGAATTTCCGGCACCAGTGAAACACTTGAGTCTTTGACAGAGTGTCTACCCCGAATTGTCTTCGAAGTCGTTCAAAAACTTCAGCCGGTTTTATGTTTTCATTAATAAGAAATTTAATGATAATTCTCTGCGCAATCGAATTATAAATTGGTTGTTCCGTCATGGCTGCAGATACTAAACAAAAACAATTGTAACCATAACAACAGCACATACGGCTTCTAGATTGTGCAGTGTATTATAAAGAAAAGCTAAATTTGTATATGGCGGCAAAATTCCGGGCTAAATTTGAACCCTCCTCATATAAAAGTGCTTTGCTTCTCATATATCTGTAAAAATGATAAATAATAGTGGGTTTAAATTACCTCCTTGCCTTACTCTTTCTTTTGTAATAAATTCATCTGATTTTGCATTTTAGTTTGTAACTCGTAAAATGAATTCTCAAGAAAGTTTTACAACTCATTACTTATTACAAGTTATAAACAGGCCATCGGCCATAAGAAGAAGAAGGAAACTAATCACTGGATCATTAAACACTTCACAGGCTAGGTGTACAAATAACTGTGATCAAAATAAGAAGAAAGATAAATTTTTGTTGCTTGGCGGACAAAACTTCCTATGTGTCATTTTGTTCTGAAATAGGGTTTTTGTCTATTTCAATTATTTTGGCTTTTCTGCAGTGTTTGGTAAAACCTTTTACGTGCTAAATGGTGTATAAAAATTATTAGAAGTAACAGTACAAAGCGTTTTTTGTTCCTTGAAAATTTTGTTTTTGGCACACAGGAGGTTTTGCCCGCCAAGCGACGGCATGTTATACCGAATTGAATGATGAACATAGATTTTAAATGCCGAAAATTTTTTTTTATAGCAATTGATGTTCCTTTTTTGTGTGCTTTTAATCAACTACCTCCTTTACAAGCGAAGCACACCCTACATTATAAAATTTATTTATTAAAGGAGGATAAAAATTACACCCAAAAAAAGATTAATTGCATACTGTTTTAATTTATTATTACATGCTTTAAAGGTGTTTTAAATTTCATGTTGCAGGTTTCAGCTCGAAATAGTGTTCGATTAACACCGCTCCTGCTGCAGAGTGCAAGTGATAGACCAAAAAGCAGTCCGGAAACTGTAAATCTAGAAGAGAACGCACAAGAAATCTGTGATATTTTTTCGGGAGATTCATCGGAAAACTTTCGGAGTAATAAGTTAGGCCTTTTAAAACGCTGGCAGAGTGTAGATTGTTCCTCAGAGGATACCTGCAGTCCTAGTAGTAGTTCAAGGAATACTATAAACTTTAAAGAAAGTTGTGAAAACCAGGATTTTGAAGTGGTAGACCATAATTGTTACCTCCCGTCCCTTTTTTCTTCAAGTCCCAATACAATTTCTGGTCAATTTACACCCAAAAACGAACGTATTAACGATTTGTATTTTGGGAATCGTGTTAATCAAGATCGAATCTCTAGGTCACCTTTATATCGACGATATTCTCAAAGTGGAAGCTTTACTGCTGATGTTGGTGCTACAACTACTTCAGATACATTATCAAAAGGTAGTGACAATCATAGGGGGAAGTTGCACAGTTTGGCTTCCACTTGGAGTTCATCTAATATTACCGATACCGGGACTCAAAATAAGGAAAGTAACTCAAATTGTGATAATGTGTTAAATATTCAACCGCTTAATGGAACGTTATATAATTTTATAAGTGGACGGAATCCCATTATTGACGGTGGATTTATGGAAAGCAGGGTTGAATTAAATCCTTTGCGTATTAGAAATGAGGAAGAATCAAAAAAGCTGGCGAACAAAATTAAAAACTTGTGCGTCAGCGAAAAAGAACATCGCAACAGTATAAATAAGATACATGTGGATACAGCGAAGTTAGAAAATCTTCCTGCCATAATAGACAAAAAGAAAATACGATGTGCTCGGTGCAATAAAAGATTAAATATTACAAATATGTACGATTGTAGATGTGGCGGTATTTTTTGTTCGCAACATCGGTATTCTGAAGTGCACGGGTGTGGTTATGACTATAAAACTGAAGGACGCAAACTATTAGAACAACAAAATCCTGTAATTGTTGCCGATAAACTCAATAAATTGTAATTTTTTTTGCTTTGTGGGTGCGTTAAAATTTTGAGTGCCTAATTTGTAACTGCATATTGTATATTATTGATCATTTGTTTTTTTTTTTTTTTGAATGATTATTTCTTTATTGTATTATTTACAAACTTTTTTTGTATATATTGATCCTAAATTTAATAAAGCTTATAAACACCGCAGAAAAACGCCTTTCATCACGTTACTCATGTTGCTGTAAAACAAATACTCTGCTTCTCAATACTGTTTTAAATATTTAATAAAAAATTTCTGTACAAAGTTATTAGGATTTATATAAAATGGCACTGAGATCAAACAAACACGAACACTAATTGGTAAGTGTTAAAACCTTAAAGCTAATACTTATAAAATAAACAAAATTATAAATTAACAGTTTCACTTAAAAATTCTTCAAGAATCTTAACTATGTTTTCTACACCCTCTAGATAATTCCTATCGACTTCGTTATGTTCTGCTGGAAATACGTGAGCGAAATCGATCATTTTAACTGTAGCCCACATATCGGTTCCCTGATCGTCAACTAAATCGTCCAACATATACGTGTAATCCCTTCGCATTTTTTGCAAATCTTTATCATAATTATTTTGAAAGGAATGCACCCTTCGTAATTTTCCAACCTGCTTTTTCCATGGATGTCCATTTGTACTGGTCGTATTTGCCGTTGCAAAATTAGCTAGTTTTGTAGGTGGCGCTGAATTTAAAATTGGACCCTCTTTTGTAAATTGTCCGCTAAATCCTGTGCAAGCACAGTCATCGTTTAATTTCATTAAACTGAGTGGTTTATATAAATGAGATTTGTTGTTCATTGATGAAATACTGGAGGTAGAAAAATTGTTTCTAGAAAGACCGACATTGTTGTTTGTTGAATACTGTTTCAGACGTCTTGCATCGTATATAAATAATAACGATGAGGAGAAAAGTCTAATCCTTTGTTGTTTTCTAGCCCAATGCAAAATACGCCACAAACCTACCAACAGCTGAAGTAAGAGGTCTCTGCTTAAACCAGAATCGGCATTTAAGAATCTCCTCAAAGCTGAAACAAATCACATTTTTAATATTGCTAATTTACTTATTGTTACACATTTATTACCATCTTTAACGGTCTCGGAGTTGAGGTTTTTACCATAATCTTTTCCATATCGACAGACTTTTCCGCTGGATATTTTGTGTACTAAAAATCCCGGTATGCAAATACCTAGTTCACGTTTGGTATCATGGTATTTCTTCTGTAAAGCAAAAAGTTAATACTAGCAGTAACACTAAACTTTAAGACGCATACATCTTCATTAACGATCTTTTCGTATGTAGCTGTCGGATCCCACGTTCTTCTTCCAATTTTAATATCCATTATACACGGTTCTTTGAAATGTTTCGTTAAATCATCAAGCACGATACATTTTACTTCCTTATTATTTAAAGTTATAGTTTTAGTTCCGAAGTATTTCGGTACAAATTCTTTTAATTCTATTAAACAATCATCCGCCGTCTTTTCTAGCTCTTCATAGAAATCAATTTCAATCTGTCCATTTTTAGGTTTCATTATTGGCTTTAGAACTGTTCCATCATGTTTAAGCATTCCTATAAAAAAACATTATTTGAATTAACATCCCACAAGTGCCATCATTTGTAATCAACTTCCCACTCATAATTTAAAGGTAATTGACTCTTATTTTTTATTAATGTTTACTAAGCTAGGTATTACCGCATACTACTACTGTAAGGTTTTATCAGATAGTTACCCACTAAGTTTTCAAAAGTATTGCCAAATAGTAATTTGAAAACTTCACAGATTAGAAAGTTTTAAATAAACATGACTTCTATTTAGGAATTAGTCTTAAAACTACTTTCCCTGTTTTAGGTAACTGACACCTACAGAAAACTGATTTAATTTTTTTTATAAAATTAAGGTTCATCGTTATATGTAAAAATGCAAAATTTTATATCCTCTACTGCTATAAAAAACAGCTCGGTTTTGGCAACAAGTCAAATCAGGAACTATAGCACTTACCAATAGTCTTGCCATTATGCATATGTCCTGCCACTTGATTTGCCAACAGCTCAAATCCTGGAGGGAAAGAATCATTTTTATTACGTTTGGCCTCATCTGGATCCTTCTTGGGAGGTGCAATGGAAAATAACTTAGGCCGATCCTTCTCAGCTATCTCTATCCTCTCAGAGAGATTATCTACATCTGATTTACCCATGATGAATAGTGAACTTGGCTTTCAGCCTAAGTTTATCTTATCCTTCACTCACAGGATATACTGTAATACATTTAAATAGTAGGTACTTAAATAGCTTCGGTGATTTTTATAATTAACAAATTTAATGTAATGGGAATTATTTTAAATAATGGGATGATTTTCATGCAATTATAAATTTATGTAAAATAAGAATTAGAATCAATGAAAAATTACGACCTGCAAATGTTTTATTATTAGTAGTGGGCTTATTTCTAACGTGTGTTTCTAAGGATAAAATAAAGAAAAGTGGAACGTAATGATTCATAAAGTTGTAATAAAGCGTTTTTCCAATAATTTCTATAGCGATCAAAATTCCAAGAAAATGCCGCAAGTTACTTTTTGCAATTACTAATTAGGTAAGCTGTTTTAGTGCAGTTTAAATTTATTTTTTTCTGTTAGAAACGTAATTTACCTATCATACGCCCACAATACAGTGAAAAAGCATGACGAATGATACGAAATGTTTAAAGATTGAAATGGACACGAGGTAACCCTACCTAAATTTATTGTAGACGTCAAGAAAACCTTCGAATATCAGTTGCACAATGTCACAAGCGCTTTCACATCAACCACCTCTACGTTCAGCACATTCAGTCACAATTTGCAAAAATAAACTTGTCGACACCTTTTATGTACACACGTGTGTGCTACGGCGCATGCGTTGTGTAAATCGTTCTATGTCCCCTACTATAGTACGTTCTCCAATACACGAACACCTTTAATATCACAACAGTAGCGCGTATTCTTGCATCCCTGAGATAAAATTGCGCCTAAAAAATAAATACCTAATAAGCAAGAAAACGGTTATTTTAGACTTCCTTCATCCTAATTTTGTTTATATCTCTAGATTACTTTTATTTGTTCTGGTAGACAAAAATAATCTCAAATCGATACAATAATTTTACCAGTGGCGTAGCAGAAAACTCCAGAGCCCCCCCCGCAATAATATACTATGGGCCCTTCATAAAAGTAAATAAATAGATGGATATAACTAGCCAGATAATATTGTTGTGTTTCATATATTTATTTCATACTGTCTGGTAAATTCAGTTTCCCGGCGCCATTTTGTGTCCGGAAAATGAGCTATTACGGTATCAGAGCCGGAAAATGTTGCTTGGTAACATTTTCCGGACAGTTATTTTATGCACCCAATCAGAGCCCGTAAAAGTCTAACCAAGCCACACCTACCGGCTTTGACACAGTAATGTCACATGTTGACGTTTTGAAAAAGCGTCACATGTAAAAATTAAAAATCAAATTGTTGACAGTATGAAATAAAATACATAACGACATTCGTCCGTGAACTCTTTTTACAGTACTCGTTTCGAGTTTCAAGACTCGGCTCCTTGCGTCGCCTCGTCTTTAAACATCTTACTCGTACTGTAAAATATGAGTTCCCGGACTTGTGACGTTAATTACTATTGTCGTAGCTTTTTTGTCGACTCCGTTCTTTTTTCCAAATCTGCAAGTTTGATCAGTAATTTCTCGAATCCAAGGAAAGATTGATTGATGTTTAGCTGTCCTTTCCATTAATTATAGTTATGTATCAAATAATCAGTCTCAACTGGTTAATTTGGAGTATATCTTGAGTCGTATCCCTGATAATCAAGAATAAAAGGACTTGAATATTTGTCAAAATTTTCTGCAAATCCTCACTACGGGGACTTATTATTTTGCTAATAATTCTATTATACATATTCATAAAATTGCCTTTCTGTTGCGAATCGGGGTGTAAACTTTTAGGAAGAACTTTTAGAGGTATTACACATTGCCAGTGGCGTACGCAGAGAACGTGCATGGGGGGACACGCAGAAGTGTTCATTTGAACGAAATTTATTTCCAGTTTTCTTTCGTTTAACACAAACTAGCTTTTTTATCAGCAGATATATTTAACAAATTTTAATAAATTATTATCTAACAAAAAAAATCAAAATCGTTTTAGGTGCCTGAAATTAAAAAAATAACAGGTGTTTATAACATTCTATTGCGTTAAAATATAGGACCCTTACAAGTTACAAAAGGCTTAAAGTATAAGGTCAATACGTCTAGGTTTTTTTCACAAATCTATAACGAACGTGATCTAAAGATCTGTTCATGATGTATTGTCATCATTGCTAGCCCGAACTGGCCAACGGCAAGGTCATGTACCATGAGATCAAAAAGTAAAAAATAGTTGGCAGCACATTTTTTAAAAAACCCTATAATAATTCAAATAATATTATATTGGCTGCATGGAATTAGCCAGTGCAGCGTATGCGCACTTTGTTTATTTTGACATCCTGTGGTTTTTTGAGGTTACTTGTTTTGAAAATAGTTTTTCCATCCAAAAATTCTTATTCTTTATTAGTGACGCCACTGAACTTCTGTTAGTTACTTTATTTTTTAAGGGCTGCCAACTATTTTCTACTTTTTGATCTCATAGTATTACATATTAGCTGCAGGGCTGAAGCGTCGGTTGACAGGATGAAATATTGCTGACTTTGAAGGCCAACGCGCACTTAACCACGCCACGGCGCGCCACGCCGGACGGCAATTTTTAAATTACATTGGTTGTTATGGAATAACGCGGCGTGGCGTGGCGTGGATAAGTGCGCGTTATTCCATAACAACCAATGTAATTTAAAATTGTCGTCCGGCGTGGCGCACCGTGGCGTGGTTAAGTGCGCGTTGGCCTTGAGACAACTGCAAATATTAAGAGGCCAGCAAGTGTGTCAATATATTGTATACGTATTTCATTTTTTTGTTAGAACATATAATTTACGCTTTTGTGACGTGCGTACGCCACTGCACATTGCCAATATAGTTGTAGGTTGCTTCAGTTTTTTGGTTGCTCGCTATAAGGAGTAGTCATCGTATTATCTAGGAGATACGTTGCTAAATGTAGTCGCTGTATGTTTCGTTCTTCTGTTCTTTGATTAGTCTTTTTAATTGTGTTGTTAGAGTATTCAGTTTATTTTTATCACTAGGGCGTCGTGTGTCGTGGTTGTTGTCAAATCCGTTTTGTTTTCCTTTTCTCAGCGATCTTTTGTCTAATATTTAATAGTCGTAGTCCGACACCTCCCATTCGTAAAATTGATGGCGCTTAGGCTTTTGGTGGTTTTTGGTGAACACTTAGTTACTACTTTCCAACCACATGAAACAATAAAAGGCTAAAAACAGACGGAGCGGTTTGTGATGTCGAATCGACAGTCGTGACGACTGTCGACTCGAAATATCCTTTCATTACATTCCACACGGGGCAGCGGTCGATTCGGCGTATGATTTCCCCGTGACAAACAGGCGGCACAACTTTCTGAATCGACGACACATCATTTCATACTAACAAATGTGACAGTTCAGACGTGCGATTACTTAAGACGATGCGAGAAAAAGGTATAAAAATTCATGAAGTTGGATGCCATAAACTATTGAAAAAACCTTTCTCTTTACGTTCAGAGATAATATTGGGTGAATCCAGAAACGTCTATTTTTCTTCCTTCGGTTCCATCTTCGATAAAACAGCCAGAGTAATATTAGAAATTCTTCGTTATTACGATCCATTCTGAATTAAGTTCAGTTACAAATTGATGAATTTTTATGATTTAACGATACGGTTCGCCGTCACGTCATAATAATTGTAACAGGATACCATCAAATCGACACTTGACGTAAGACGTAAACCGGCGTCTGTATTTACTATTTACCCTAAAAACTCCTTTAGGCGACAGTAAAATTCTTGAATTCCTTAAAGCACCATTCCAACTAGATCTGTCCATCAAGCATTGTACAGGGTGGCCCATTTTCGATGTTTTTAAATGGGAAGTACCCTTAATATCGGAGATAGGCAAAAACTGATGTCGGAGTCCAGGGCTCTTTTTTGATGTAGATTCAAGTCCCGAAAACAAAATTCCGCTATCTTTTGTTATTTTTTAGTTATAGCTCAACATTCAAAATTTGGTGATATCGAAAACTTCAAATAACTCTCTTGGTTTTGAAGATATCCAAAAACGGTAAAAATATTCTACAAGCACTTTTTCAAATAGAATACAATCTAGTCAATTCAGATATCTTCTAATTTTCATGTTTTAAGAATTATGACATAAAGTTGATATTTTTTAAATATAAGTCGTAGCTGGCCATGATACCATTAAATTGCATATTTTTTATGCTTTCCGAAAATATATAGTTTATAGGGATTAAATGCAGTAACAATGCCTTTTTTGGACAAAATCAGGTTATATGGTGTTGTTAGCAATTAGTAGGCCATGGTTCATGATAGCAATAAACAAAAGCTAATAGAGCGGGTGCATGTGACGTCACCAAGCACACAATAACGCGCCCGACCGAAAAAACAGTTTTGAAAGTTAACCAAACTAAATAATTAATTTAATATTTTGTAGAAAATCTCGTGTTATCTTTAACAGCTGTTAATTATCTTGACGTATGGAGATTTTACAAGTTTCTACGTATAACTTGGCAACATTTTTAGTTTCTTGTTTCCCAGAGCTTTTCTCTAACTGCTTTCTGTGGGAAATATCACGTTCCCTAATACTCTTTTTAATTCACCATAAAATTTTCAATTATCAACTGACCGCGGGGAAAATTTTAAGTAACTGAAAATTTCATAATTACGTAGGCTAAACCATCCCTCATTTGGTTAAACACATCTTTATTCGGTTTGATATTGTAATATGTAATATTTCCTTTTTGGTAAAATTAGTATACCCGTGCATACAAATCTACCCTTTGTTTACCCTACAAATGTTCAGCTGATGACCTAGTGACGTCACATGCAACCGCTCTATTACTTTTTGTTTTGCTATCATGAACCATGGCCTACTAATTGCTAACAACATCATATAATCTGATTTTGTTCAAAAAAGGCATTGTTACTGCATTTAATCCCTATAAACTATATATTTTCGGAAAACAGAAAAAATATGCAATTTAATTGTATCATGGCCAACTACTACTTATATTTAAAAAATACCAACTTTATGTCATAATTCTTAAAACATGAAAATTAGAAGATACTTGAATTGACTATTGTATTCTACTTGAAAAAGTGCCCGTAGAATATTTTTACCGTTTTTAGATATCTTCAAAACCAAAAGAGTTATTTGAAGTTTTCAATATGGCTAAATTTTGAATTTTGGGCTATAACTAAAAAATAACAAAAGATAGCGGAATTTTGTTTTCGACACCTGAACCTGCATCAAAAAAGAGCCCTGGACTCCGACATCAGTTTTTGTCTATCTCCGATATTAAGTGTACTTCCCATTTAAAAACATCGAAAATGGGCCACCCTGTACACCTAATGAAATAACAAAGTGAAATAAAATGCCTCAAAATCCGTAAAACACCAGGCTACAACCTCATCACAGCCGATTTGTGTCGTCAGTTGCCAAAGAAAGCTTTAGTAGCCTCGCTATAACACAAATATTTAATGCTATTACAAGAACTCACTTCTTTCCCATTCAATGGACATTTTCGGAAGTTATTCTTATACAAAAGCCAGGCAAACCAGCTCAGTCACCAGATTCCTATCGACCGATATCGCTATTGTCGGTACTATCTAAGCCTAAGCTATTTGAACGAATACTATTAAAAAGTAGTCTCCGACCGAAAGCCTGAGTTACATTATACTTTTTTCGTCTAGAAACTTTGACTAATTTGCATTCTAGATTCCAAACTAGAATCGCCTTTAAAGTAGCTAAACCTGTTTTAAAGCGCATACTCACAGTTTTTAGTTGTAGCAAGCGGTGAAATGCATGTGACTTAAGTTTTGCCAACATCCAAAACCTTCGTGATTCCACTTTTTCATATTTTGTGGGGCCATTTATGCTAGCTTAAATTACTAAAATGCTGAAAAACAAACAACACTATTGTTTACTAACAATCACGCTCCTAACACGATTTGATTTTGAGGTTATTTAGTTATTTACACTTCGCATTTACATTGCACAAGGTTGGTAATACCGCAATTACCGCCAGTGCGCTGGTCTAGTATGAAAACTTGGATGGAAAATTGGTCGGAACCTAGTTTGAAATAAATTTCTAGACGTTTCTAGTATGAAAACTTGAACTGACCTTTTTCTGATTTACATTATCCAAGTTCTTACAAGTGCGTCTAGTATGAAAATTTCTAGACAAAAAAAGTATAATGTAACACAGGCTATACCTTTAGTTATCAAAATTATTCTAAAAGTTAAGAAATTGTCGAAGTGTTAAAAAAGCAGGCCCCCATGCCCCATAAAAGACGCATTTTTTTAATTTTAATACTTTAAAGCTAAATTCCTGTTGTACGCTCAAATTATATTACTTAAATCGCCACAAAACTTCATTTTTGTCGTTGTTTTTCATTTCATTCAGGGTTCATTTTCAAATGACATGTAAGGCTCTAATTAATACAGATGCGGCCATATTATAAAGCGTCCCTTACACTATCAATAATATTGCGCAGTGTTATTGCACAATGTTTTTAATTGTGCAATAATATTATCCTTATTACACTGTTCCATATATCTGTGCAATATTTAGTAGTTAATGGTGGTTAGCAAACAAGCCGTGTATGTCTTTTTCTTCCTCTTACGGCCGAAGCCCTAGGCCGATGGCCTGTTAGAAACTCGTAAGAACGAGTTTTGTGAGCCCTCTTAGCACGTATGCTGGGCAGGAGGCTAACCTAACCCATCGAGAGAGGCGAAGAAGACCTACCCGCAGTGTTGCGAGGTTATCAAAGGTGTTAGTATGATAACCGGGACCACCGGCTTAACGTGCCCTCCGAAGCACGGAGAAGCGTACGACCTTCTAAATTCCGGCGAAGATATCGCCGGTCTCAGGAATCGAACCCAAGATGCCTACGCGGTAGACCCAGGTCTTTTACACGCGGCTATTCGACCCTCGCCATGTATGTGTTTCTGTTAATTGGCAAACCAAAATGTTAACCGATACAGAAAACGCTTGTATATCTATTGCCCTCTCATTAAGAGTAACACAAGAAAAGAAGAAACATCGATAGATGAAAGATTGGTACGAAAAACGTTTATGATATATTCATAAACCTTCGATCTTCAGTTAAAGCGAGCCAAATGACCAGAGTTGACTGATAAATATCATCTACACTCATTCCTGAATGATAAGAGTCTTATCCTTTTTTAAGTTTCGTTCTATAATTTGTTCTAAGAGAATTGAATTTTTTCGTAACTGTCTCTTTGTCGCCTGGATGGACACATTTCTCTATATTTTGCGATTAATATTTCATATGCTTCATTTTTCTTGTTTCTGTCCTTATATTGGTCACTTTTAACTTTCCGTAAGGCTTCAAGCTGTCAATACAATTAAATGCATTCGCGTATAAAATTTCGTTAATTGGTTTTTGTCGACATTGCAAGGTTGAATTGTTAACCGCACACTACAACACGGACTTTGTAACTGAATACTGCATCATAAATCCGAATTGTGCAATAACATTTTCAAGTTTTTCAATATTTTTAAAAGTTTGCGCATTTGCAATTTAATTGCACAATATGAGATATTGCTCAATAATATTGATAGTGTAAGGGCCGCTTTAGAAACTGAAATTAAAACTTGGGCAAACAAAATTACAAAATGTAAAGTTTCCTACAAAAGTGATGGTCTGGGCTGCCATTTCTACAAAAGGTCTTAGTGATATTTTTACAATGTGGATGATATAATAAATTCTAATAGTTACAAAAATACTTTAGACAGTTCTCTTATACCGAAAATGAAATAATGGTTTATACAAGGTGGAGTATCCATGCAAGATGTTCCATCATGTCAGAAATCGAAAATGATCACTGAACTGCCCGAAAATATTCCGGATATTAATCCAATTGAAAATAATGGTACCAAAAAGTCAATGATTAGAGGTTACTTCAGTCAATGTCATTAACAGCATGCCAAGAAGAATTCCAGCTCTAAAGCCTGCGAATGGATACTTCACAAAGTATTGTTGCTATTTTTAATGTTAAAAACTAAAAAAAAAAAGTCTTACGAAACATGCTATCTGAGGTTTCTTCTAATTATAATTCATCTGTAGGTATTTTGTAAAAACCAAATTGCCGCCTTTAACTAAGCCTCATGGCTGTTCTTTGTAATAACTATAATAAATGAATTTGGTTGAATTGAGTCTCCCTCATTAATTAATTTTGATATAATCAGGTTTTTTCCAACGGCTTAGGCTTTGGAAAATTTATTAACCTTGAGCCCTTCATTACATACTTTTTAATATATTTTTTCTACTCCCACCATGGAAAGTGGGATTTTCAGACTTCGTCTCCATAGATACGAGTATCGAAAATGAGTGTTTGCCGAACAAGTGAAATTAGCGTGCGGAAAATTTACTTTCCGCACGCACATGCATGATTTTCGGTGCGGCAAAGTATAATTTTGCCGCACCGAAATCAAAATGTCATAAATGACATTTGATGAATGTCAGATTTGATTTTGCAGAAATATTTAAATTGTTTTATGGAAATGTGGTTGTAGAAAAAATAGTGTGTAATACATGTGTTAAAAGCTTGTATTTGCCACTCTCATGTGACTGCAGCACTCACTATCGTTCGTGCTGCAAACTTCACATTCGTGTGGCAAACGCAAGCTTTCAACACTTGTATTACAAATTACTATTTCGCTTAAATAAATGCAAATCAGAAATTTGCTTATGAAAGGGATTTTAAACGAAACAAATGTATCGACCTTGGGTATATACTTAATTCAATAAAAAATATATATTCTGCCCTACGAAAAACTGACCATAAATAATTTCGAACATTTACAAAAGAAAGTAAGATTAGTTGGAAATTTCAAAATCTCTCATAAATTCACACACAGGTATTTGACTGAACTCTCAAATAGGATACTACATTTGCAGAAATATGTTAACCACAGAAAAAATCCAACGATTTATAGGAAAATTGACGACATTTATTTGTCTGACATTTAGATAGATTTTATGCGGGTGTATCTGAGAGAAGGTTACTTCCTCCATATTTTGCTAGAATTATGACGCCATAAGGTCATTCACGTACGATCACAATATTCAGATTAATTTCACGCTTGTTACTGTCTTTTTTAAACTGTAATTTCACTTTATCAGCAAATTGTTTGGTATGATTTTTTTATTTTAGTGAATTTCGTGGGATTAGTTTGTTTTGCCATGATTATTAAATAATTTATGGCAGGTTGGAAACCGCACTTCAGGATTAAATTATCTATAAAGATTTATTCTTTGTTTGAGTTTTTATAAACTGCAAATCTCACGATAATTCTTTTCTATGGTATTTTCTATTTTTTGTTGTTAAACTGATAAGAGCAGTCGTTTTGGGTTCGAATTATGCGATTTAAACTTTAATTCACCTTACGCACACCTCCCATTCTCGAGATCTCTCGTGTTCTTTTGTATACTAAAAATACGCAAGGGTAATGTAACTCAGCTATCGGGCACTATTCACATTTAGTAAACTGCTAGGAATTTCAAAAATAAATTCGGTGTACTAACAAGTTTTCAGAAAAACTAGCACATCTTTTTATTTTTTAACGAGTTTCTTTCTTATCGGTTTCACGTAGCACCCACGCATTCCTCTCTCCCTAGCTATTGTTATCGATTCATTGATTAAAGCTGAGAATTTCACGCAATTTTAGTAATGAAAGCGATAAAAATGTCAGTGAATTAATGTGAACGTACATTGTTAAATCTAATTATGTAGCTTGAAAAATTCCAGTTCAAAAGAGATTCAGTCAGAAATTATTGAGTATTATGAGAAATTTTAAGGGTTTGTTGAAACACTCCTTTAATCAAAACAATAGATTGTAATAGTTCTGATAATTAATTTCGCGGGATTCCCTGGCGAGCCCTAAGCATTTGAAAAAGTTAATGATAATCAATAACAAGTCATTATTTTTTTAATGTCTGCTTTCCCTATTTTTGTTTTTCGTCTGTACAGAAATAGAATTCTCAAGTTTCTAGTTGAAATGTTAGAATCGCTGCTCAGGGTCAACTTAATTTATTGCAATTATTTAAATTTAAGCAATAGTGTAAGTTACAGTCGATTATCTTAAATAATGTTAGTGTTTACTATCTAATAAACGTAATTAATGTAAATCATATTAAATAATACACGTGAGACACTAGAATCTGTTTACAATACCGTCAAGTGATTGTTATTGTTGTTAAGTGCTTAAAAACCATTTTTTGTGTTTCACGATAAAGTAGATTCGATTGGTTCTTTTATAAAACCGCCCGATCGTTCATATGTGTATAAACTAATTTGAAGTGGGTCATTTCAAGCAATGACGTCACGAACTCCAACGTCCTGGATCAACTTATAAATTGCATTACGCACTCGGCCAATTTTGATTTTTCTTTGTGCAACATTAAATTACTAAAAATACACCGTACAGTATAATACCCTCAGCGAAAATGTAGCTGCGGCACATTTATAATAATAAAAACAAAACTTTGTTCGAAAAGCAACTGAGATTTTCGGAAAGTAGTTAAAAGATTCTGCGTTCCCAGAGTTATTTTCCTATTTCTCACCCACATATTTTTCCTACGTCTAGTTTATTTACGCTCTTAGAATTTAACCAATTTATAAGTAATTGCGTTGCACGCATGGTTAAATAAATTATTCAATAAGAAACATTTATTATTCATACACGTGTTTTTAATCGTAAAACTATTTATTCCCAAGTTTCTTGTAAATTTTCACAGAATCATCCTACGTTTTTTATTCGTAAATAAATGATCTTAATTGTCACATACAACAAACTAATTAAATAATATTCGCCATTATAACAAACCGATTTTGTTTAAATTTATGCATTTACTTAGTTTCATTGATTTTCTATTTTATATTTAGTTAAAACTTTATTACGTATTTTAAAGTTTAACTTTTATACGCAACATTAATTTCGACCAACGTTGTATGTGCTTATTTTTAAGTTTACAATTAGCAGCGCCTACGTTGATCTGTCTTAAATAGACTGGAAAAATATTATTGTTTTTCGGATGGATTAATAAAGTTATTGTTGTTTGAAACAATGGAGAAGTTAAAATTAGTTTCGCATAATTATTCACGAAAACGGTACCTTTCGAAGTTATTTTCAGCTTCGAGAGGGTTCCAATTATGAAAGTAAAAATGTTTATTACAGAGTGCTTTGGCACAAAGTTTCTCAACCTGACTATAGATAAAATTTCACGTGATGAATAAACGTGCCGATAGCCATTAAAAAAGCAAATAATTGTCATTGTGTGTTTTGTTTGAGACTACTTTTCGTAGTTGTTTAAATATTGTAATTTGCAGTAGATACGCTGATCAAACGATTTCTATCGTTAACAATTCGCAATATCCTTTTGTAATCGTTTTTAGCTTTCCGGCTCTAGAAGTACACATAAAAAAATCTGTTTTTACTGACAACAAAACATTTTTAGTTAATTTAATCTACGTCTACATTGAATATACAATTTTAAAATTGCGTGTAATTAACAAATTCAACAGAATTCTAAATATTTCTTAAAAATCTAACCAAAAGTGAAATT
Organism: Melanotus villosus; assembly: GCA_963082815.1. Classification (NCBI taxonomy): domain Eukaryota; kingdom Metazoa; phylum Arthropoda; class Insecta; order Coleoptera; family Elateridae; genus Melanotus; species Melanotus villosus. Next base: position 30,545,210 of record OY720424.1, read on the forward strand.
TGAGCTTAAACTGTCATTCTGACATTCTATTTTTAAATTGTAAAGTTGGCATATAAATATAAAACTTTTAGATTAAAACAGAAGCAGCAGATATGACGTAATAATAATCTTATGATAAGTACGGAAAAACTAAGTATCTACTGGAATGTAAGGAGCCTTATTCCTTGAAGTTTTGTTTTGGAAAGTTGAAAATAGCAAAAATACATTAAATGATTGATAATCTGATATTTGATTAAATATACACAACAAAATGAAGAAATTCGAAAAAATGGTCTTACATACATGAAATCGATTATAAGACTAGGTATATGAAACATTTTGATAAGTAAAGGAAGAATATTGTTAACACAAAATAATATTGCGGATGAAAAAGGTACAAGTACTGAGTAAACTAATAAATGTTCATCTGATGTTCGAGTGCTAATGGGTATTTAAACAGATAACAAATTAAACACCTGCTGCTTACAGATAAATTAAAAATTATCAACTATAATAGAAACCTATATAGAGTAGCACCAAAAATACACTTTAATGTTACTCATGCATATTTTTAAGTTTTAGAGAGAATGATAAATTTAAGTTCAGTTCAGCGAAATGTTATATCTACCGTTTAAAGTGAAATATCTACATAGAAGTATTATTGGAATTACTTAATCTAATCTTCTTATATTATAATAATTATATTTTTTTTCCTATAAATAACATACTTACAGTTTTATATCAGCAGTCAGCAGTAGTTCTTATAAAAACTTATTCTGAACTGGCATTTTTAATATGTATTAACAAGATTTTTGTGTTTTTTGTTGTCACTTGATTAGATCTTGGATAATTTCACTTAAGTTTGTTAACAATCACGAGTTACTTAGCAGCCATTAAAGAGAGCTAATTAGATGTATTGTACATAATAAAAACAAAAATGTAACAACTTCAGTTTTCTTAACAATAAATATGCCAATAACTGATAAATACTTCGAGTTGCTCGATATGATATTTCTGAAGCTCAGTAGGTACTGCTTAATGGTCCATCAACCTACTTATAAATATAGCAAGTGATTCTAAATTTGAAAACTAAATATTCAGTTTAAAAGAAATAAAATGGTGTGGGTAATCTTATTGATCCGTTTTGAAAATTAAGAATCGTGTTTTGGAATACCTATCCAATGGTTAAAATTAGACCTTGATCTTCACTAATTTCCTCCTCCAGTATCCAGTTTTTCACTGGCTATCACCGTAAAGTTGGGGGTTGTAAGCATAATTTTTGTGTCCCTTTATGTCCCAGTGCGGCCCTAATTTTCGTATCAATTGTTCAGCTTTTATTTATTTCTTTTTTCTAAAGAATTCTCGTAGTTACTCTTGTATCACTCATTTGTTGTATCTACAAAACGCAAGTATAATTCAAGGTTATATTTACTTCCCAAAGGTTTTTTGATTGGATTTTGGATTGCGATCTATATCCCTTACAAGACTTTTCTTTTGCACTAATTGGTAATTCTTTCTTTGTGTTAATATCTAGTATATCTCATTTCCATAGCGCAGTACCTACTGATTTATCTGCCTTGGTTTTTAGCGTTTGAAATTTGAATCTACTTTAGCATAACAGATTTGAACATCAACCGCTACAGATCCAAAAAAGGTCTACATATTTATGCGATACACAACTAATAAACCTTGTAACCCTATATCTCTTGGCATTTTCGTGGTCTTTATGTTGTTGAAGGGCTAATTTGTACTTCAGCTCAGAAGTCTACAACCAGTTATTTTTTCATTTTTATTGTTGGGATTGTAATCTGAAGTTGCCTGCTCAACAATATACATTGTTATAAGTACCTACAATGCATTTGATAACAGCTAGCATAAACAAATTGAAATAACGTGAACTGTAATTATAACCACTTTGTGAAAGAAGGGACGCGCCAGTAAACTTTGCCTAGGGCGCAAAATAACCTCGCGCCGGCACTAGTTGAACTGTAGAGCTGTAGACCATTCTGGCGGTACAAATTCTAAGTTTTTTTTAATGAGGTTTAAATAGTGTGAATAATCTAATTTTTTGTGAAAGAGTAGAGGGAAGCATACTAAGTTCCTGTAAGTCTCAATTAATTATCCAAATTACTTTACATATGGAAACAGAACTTCTTGTTTGTGCTGTGTAGTGCAACTTGCCTATCTTGAGTTAGGTTTATACTCACATAGAGTCGACGCTAAGTTCATGCGCGTAATTCACAGTGGAGTTGAGGGTTATTAATGATGAACGTTGCCTACGATTTTAGGGTCTTTGTTTTGAAGGACCTGGATTCAGTTCAGATTAGTTTTTGAAGTGTTATACCTTATATCACCCACTAAAGGACGTATCAGTGATTTCTATAGAAGAGTGGTGCATTCACCTTTCATGAAGAACTCATGATTGAGTATAGCTGGATTAATAGCGTCCCTCATTGACCTTGACCAAAAGTTGCACCTGACATACGAAGTTTGGTAATTTAATTCCAGGACTGCTACAATAAAAAGAAATGCAATTTAAGTAGCACGAAAAATGTATCATATTCGTTCAAAGTAATCTGCATTTACATGAATACACTTGTTGCAAGGTTCTAAAAGTTTTTGAAAATAGTCCCGGAAAATGCGTCCGAAGGAATTGCTTTCAATTCGTAGGTTACCTTTTTGTTTAATGTCTTTCACGCCCTGAAACCGTTTTCCTTTGAGAACAGTTTTCACTTTAGCAAAGAGAAAAAAGTCTGCTGCTGCTAAACCTGGCGAATAGGGTAGGTGATTGATTTCAACAACGCCATGTTTCATGAAAAAAGACTTCACAATCAGTGTGCAATTTGCAATTGCAGATTGTGCGGGACAAACTTTGCACAGATTTTCCTCTTTCCCAAATCTTCATGTAAAATTTGACAAATCGTCTCCTTATTAATATTCAACTCATCTGCCATCATTCGGAGAGTCAGTCGGCGATCTTTTGTCGAGCGATTGACGGACACCCGGTTCTAGAGTCATCTTGAATATCCTCACGACCATCTTTGAAACATTTAAACCATTCAAACACAGTAGTACGACCTAATGTGTTATCACCGTACACACTTTTTAACATTTCGTAAGTTTCTGTCGCAGTTTTTCCTAATTTATAACAAAACTTAATATTAATTCGATACTCCATGACGACTGATGTTGGATTATTAATAGTTAGTTTTTTTGTGTTTGTTGTTATCTTTTACTTTTATTATTATGAATATTATGATATTAATAATTAATTCGCTCGTTGGACCAACAACATTTACTTTTTATTATTTTCCTTCCAAGGGTTGCCTTGAACCGCCAATTTTTTATTTTGGAGTTTGTTTGGGTTTCCGGGGTAAAAAAAATTAATTAATTGAAAAAAACTCACATTACGTGTCAATTTAAAAAACGCATAACAAAATCGTTGAATTTCGCATTGGAACCGCCAATTTAATCAGTTAATAAACGCTTCAAAATAAAACGCTAGCTCGGGTGTGTGAAAAAATATAAAATTAAACGCAAGATAGAACATTAACTTATGGCCATTGGAATTGGCGCAAAACCATCCCTTGCAGGAGCTGAGTGACGCTGTTTTCAATTTCAATCAAGGTGAGTCGAGGCAAATCCTATTTATCAAACATTCATATTGAGAAAAAATTATTATTTGTCACGCGTACATTTTTTTTGGTCCTTCGACGTTCGGATTGTTTGTTTGATATCTGTTATCATATGAATGCCTTTGTTCTTACCTTTTAATTATTGAAACGGTGTAGTGGTCAATTCTACTACTGGTATTACAGCGCATTCAATTTTGGCAGTGGACATTGGCTGAATTGGTTATCCAATTTATATTTTACCCATTATTTATATTTGTTTAAACATATTGTTATATTGCATACAATAGTTTCGCTAAACGCACGCACGTCATTGTGACGTTTGAGGGTAAAATAGATTATTTGGTTACGTCAATTTTGACATTTTTGTCATCTCAGTTTTTTCAATTCGCATCGTTTTTGAATTTTTTTAAATTCAAAAATGCCACCTAAAGTTAACGCTAAATTTGCTGAAGCTTACGCTTTTCGAAATGCCTTAATTAATAAAATAAAGGAAACGCTAGATATCGCAAGAATGGCACAAAACGATAATTCGTTTATTCCACTATTTAAGAGACGCTATCAAACAACAGATGATATTTACGCAAAATTGGAAACCTCTCACAATCAGGTAATATCGCTTATAGCTGCACAAGAAAACCCTGATTTTCAAGCAGAAGACGAGGTAAGGAAGGAATTCGATGCTATGTATTTTGAAATAGGAGTTCTTTATGACCAAACATTACCTGTTGATATACCGTCTTCAAACAATTCATCCCATGTTATAAAGGAATTTTCAAATGTTCGATTACCTAAAATTAATTTAAGAAATTTCGATGGTAAATTAGAATTATGGTCGCCATTTATTCAATTATTTAATACCACAATTCACAACGCTTCACATTTATCGAATACAGAAAAATTTCAATATTTAATTAGCTGCCTTTCTGGTGAACCCTTAAATTTAGTAAAGACCTTAGATTTATCAGATGATAACTATATAATCGCTTATCAAAATCTAGTCAATAGATATGACAATAAAAGGAAGTTAGCTACACGTTATTGGGAAGGAATGATTTCGTTACCTCAACTAAAAGAAGAATCGTCTAAAGGGTTACGCGATTTGATTGATAAATTCCGGGAAAATGTAGCAGCATTACGTGCTTTAAAATTCGCTGATTCTCTAGAAGATTTTATGCTGCTAAATCTCCTTTTGGAAAAATTAGACCCAAACACACGGAGATTGTTCGAATCGGAAATCCGTGATTTAAGGCAGGAAATCCCAACGTTTGGGATGTTAGAAGATTTCATCGAAGGTCAAAGTTTGGTATTAGATCAGTGTAAACCGAAATGCTCTAATTTTAAGCAAAATAATTATTCTAAACGCACTTTCCATGTTACAACGGAACATACATCACCAAATAAATGTTTTATCTGTAGTAAAACACATTTAACTTACTCGTGCCCACAATTAATAGAGAAACTACCTACGCAACGCTACGAATTGGTAAAATCCAAAAAATTATGCATTAATTGCCTTAGTGGTTTTCACACCACCAAAACCTGTAAGTCAAAATCACGTTGTCGAAAATGCAATAAAAACCATCACAGTTTGTTACATTTTGAATCTTCCGCTACGCAATCTAATCGTAATGATGAACCTTTTAACGCTGTACGATTAGAACCTACAAATACTGTAAGTAACACACTCGAAAATTCAAACGCTACGATTTCTTCAGTAACGGCTCTAGTTAGTGCCACATCTAATAAATTAGTGTTGCTGTCAACAGCACTGATAGATATTCGTGACGAATCCGGATATCCACACGCAATAAGAGCAATCCTCGATGGAGGTAGTGAGGGCAGTTTTATAACTGCTGCTTGTGCTCAACGCTTAGGATTACGTGTTAAATCCAACCGCATTCAAATTCAAGGAATAGGTTCATCATCCGCTCTTCTATCTTCTGGAACGGTTAGTTGCTGTCTATACCCGCATGATGAGTTACAACCATCATATTTGATTGATGCTCACGTCATTGCATCTATTTCGCATAATATTCCAGCCTTTCCAATAGATTCTTCTACGTGGACACATATTAAAGGCTTACGCTTAGCAGATCCACAATTTTGTATCCCAGCAAAAGTAGATCTTTTACTAGGTGCTGATATTTATACGCAATTATTACGTCCAGGCTTAATACTGGGATCAAATAATACGCCCTCAGCTATAAATACTATTTTCGGATGGGTTTTGTCTGGTCAGGCATGTGCTAACCAACCAACTCATTTGAACTCTTTTTTTACTGCGCTTTCTAATGAACCTTTAGAATCAACGCTAAAGAAATTTTGGGAAATTGAAGAAGTTAGCGTTGAAATTCCTCCTTCTCCAGATGACATGGGCGAAAAATTGTACAAACAATCAGTATCTCGCGAACTTAATGGTAGATATAGTGTTGCGTTGCCTTTTAAATCAATTCACAGACCCGAGTTTCCCAATTCTCGCTCTGTCGCTTTACGTCGCTTTTATTGTTTAGAAAATAGATTTTCACGCGATGAATCTCTTCGAATTCGTTATTCAGAATTCATGAAAGATTACCTTGATAGTGGACATATGTCCATTGCAAAGGAACCCATTACATCATCTGAATGTTATTATATACCGCATCATTGTGTTTTTAAACCAGATAGTACTACAACGAAATTGCGTGTAGTCTTCGACGCCTCAGCTAAATCAGCAAACGATAATTCACTTAATGATTGTTTGTATTCTGGTCCAAAATTACTACCACACATTGCAGATATATTACTAAAGTCCAGATCGCATAGAATTGTCTTTATCGCTGACATAAAACAAATGTATCGGCAAATATTAATCGCACCCGCTTTCAGAAATTATCAACGAATTTTATGGAGGTTTTCGCCACATGAGCCGATCGAAGAATATGTCTTAAATACTGTTACCTACGGGGTTTCTTCTGCCCCATTTTTAGCAATAAGAACGCTTCATCAATTAGCTGAAGACGAACAGCTAAATTTTCCCCAAGCCGCTGCACTTTTAAAACAAGATGTTTACGTTGATGACGTTGTTTCTGGTTGTAATACGCTGTTACAAGCGCAAACTCTCCAAAGGGAATTAATCGAACTTCTAAGAAGAGGTGGTTTTTTACTACGCAAATGGGCAAGTAATGTACCCGAATTTCTTTCCGGGTTGGATTCCAGTTTGTGTCAAGAAGGTCTTTCGTTTGATAGTGAATCCGAATCCACCATCAAACTTCTAGGCTTACAGTGGCTTCCATCGCTTGATGTATTTTCTTTTAAAGTTGATACTATCAATCACACTTGTACTAAACGACAGATATTGTCCGAAATCGCAAGAATATTTGACCCACTTGGTTTTCTTGCCCCATTAATCTTTTTTTGCAAGCGATTAATTCAACATCTTTGGTGTTTAGGTTTAGATTGGGATGCTATCCCGCCAGATGAAGTAGTTGATCGCTGGAATTGTTACCGCCAGCAGCTTTTTTTAATTAGTAACATTCGTTTAAACCGCTACGTTTTTTCGCCAGATTACTCAAGCATTGAGTTACACGGATTCTGCGATTCATCGGAAGCAGGATATGCAGCCGTTGTTTATTTTCGTATCATTGATAATTCTAATACCGTTTCTGTTAAATTTGTAACAGCCAAAACTAAGGTTGCGCCATTAAAAAAACGGTCTTTGCCACAATTGGAATTGTGCGGAGCCTATCTCCTCTCCAATCTTATAGAAACCATTGTTCAAATATACTCTGAAAAAATTAATAAAATTTTCGCTTGGACTGATTCCACAGTTGTTTTGGCTTGGTTACGTTCATCTCCACATCGTTGGAAAACGTTTGTTTCAAATAGGGTTAGCCATATTCAAGAACGCGTGCCACCTTCCTCGTGGCGTCATGTACGATCGGTGCATAATCCCGCTGATTGCGCATCTCGTGGTTTATTACCCCAGGAACTAATTTACCATCCTTTATGGTGGGCGGGGCCTCCTTGGCTTAAGGCTTCACCTAATTCTTGGCCCACGCAACAAGTCAATCAGTTAGATATTGAAAACGTAGTTACTGAGGAAGAAAGAAAGGTTAGGGCTTTTATTGTCCAAGATGACAATCTGAAGCCTTGGAATGAGTTATTAACCAAATATTCTTCGCTGAATAAAATTTTGCGCATAGTCACGTACATTTGTCGTTTTACTAAAAAACTTAGGAATGTGCATCAACCCATGTCAGATACAATCACATCTTCTGAATTACACAATTCCTTACTTATATTAGTTAAATTAGTTCAGCAACAGATATTTCACGCTGACATAAATAGTTTAAGACAACACAAATTATTATCACATCCACTACGCAAACTAAATCCCTTCTTGGATCAACAAGATATCCTCAGGGTGGGCGGTCGATTATGTCATTCTGCATTATCATTTGAAGAAAAACATCCCGCACTTCTTCCTCAATCCCATAGATTAACTGTTTTGATTATAGAAGACGCTCATAGGAAACATCTTCACCCTGGTCTCAACACGCTTCTTTATTTAATTCGACAAAATTTCTGGATTTTGTCCGCAAATCGAGCAATTCGTCGATGTTTATCACGCTGTTATCGATGTTTCCGTACAAAACCGCAGTCACTGCAACCACCTATGGGAGATTTACCCGCAGTTCGAGTACAGCAAATCAAGGCATTTAACTCTGTAGGCATTGATTTTGGTGGCCCATTTACAATAACAATGCGAAAGGTTCGAGGAGCAAAAACGCACAAGGCATACATTTGCCTATTTGTATGCTTGACAACTAAAGCCCTTCATCTTGAGCTCGTCTCGGAACTTTCGACAGCGGCCTTTCTTGCCGCATTGCGTCGCTTCATTGCTCGCCGTGGTCGATGTGCTTTAATAATGAGTGACTGTGGAACAAATTTTATTGGAGCTGCACGCATAATATCTAATTGTTTCAAGAGCGCTGTTGAGGAAGAAGGTATTACATGGAAATTTAATCCGCCAACTGCTCCACATTTTGGTGGTATATGGGAGGCTGGGATTAAATCTGTTAAAACTCACCTCAAACGCGTAATAGGGGAACAAATTTTAACATTTGAAGAATTTTCTACAATATTAGCACAAATAGAAGCTTTACTCAATTCGCGACCACTGTGCCCCCTTAGTAGTGACCCAAATGATTTAGAGGTTTTGACGCCTGGTCATTATTTAACTTTAGCTCCTTTAACATGCATACCTGAACCCGACCTGTTAACTATCAACATGAATAGATTAACTCGCTGGGAGCTGCTTCAACGTATGCACCAACATTTTTGGAAAAGATGGCATCATGAATATTTGCATACTTTACAACAGCGCTGTAAATGGGTTGCCAATTGTCCACCTCTTGATCAAGGAACCATGGTCTTAATAAAAGACGATCTTTCCCCTCCTATGCGTTGGCGTCTGGGTCGTGTGATTCAACTCCACCCAGATCCAAAAGGCATATCTCGCGTCGCGACAATTAAAACCGTTCAGGGTACCCTCAAACGTCCTTTAGTAAAGTTATGTCCATTGCCAAATCAATAATGCATTGTAAAATACTTGTATTTTGGTGGGCGGTATGTTGGATTATTAATAGTTAGTTTTTTTGTGTTTGTTGTTATCTTTTACTTTTATTATTATGAATATTATGATATTAATAATTAATTCGCTCGTTGGACCAACAACATTTACTTTTTATTATTTTCCTTCCAAGGGTTGCCTTGAACCGCCAATTTTTTATTTTGGAGTTTGTTTGGGTTTCCGGGGTAAAAAAAATTAATTAATTGAAAAAAACTCACATTACGTGTCAATTTAAAAAACGCATAACAAAATCGTTGAATTTCGCATTGGAACCGCCAATTTAATCAGTTAATAAACGCTTCAAAATAAAACGCTAGCTCGGGTGTGTGAAAAAATATAAAATTAAACGCAAGATAGAACATTAACTTATGGCCATTGGAATTGGCGCAAAACCATCCCTTGCAGGAGCTGAGTGACGCTGTTTTCAATTTCAATCAAGGTGAGTCGAGGCAAATCCTATTTATCAAACATTCATATTGAGAAAAAATTATTATTTGTCACGCGTACAACTGACAAAAACACGAACTAGGGTCTTGCGAAGGAACTGACAGCTATTCGATGTTTCTATTAGCTAAACCTTCTTGGTAAAAGTGTGAACTAAAACATGCTGCTTTAAGTTTGGCTTAATATCACGTATCTTTAGAGCTGCAACGTCAGTCCGGGAATTAAACTGCCAAACCTCTCAGTCCCCCCCCCCTTTTTTTAACATTATTATGGATGAAATAATAAAGATAGTTCGTCAATTAAACGGTTATAAAATGGACAATCGTGAAACAACAATTCTATGTTACGCCGACGATGTAATACTAGTCGCTGAAAATAAAGATGATCTACAAAGACTGCTGAACCGCTTCAATCAAGCAGCTAAAGCATTCGGAATGAAAATATCACAATCCAAAACCAAATGTATGACAACCGCTAAAACCCCAATAAGATGTAAATTAGAACTTGATGGAATAGTTATACAACAAGAAATGCGTTTCAAAAATTTCTTGGAATTGAAATTTCTGGATATGGAGATTTAGAATTGGAAGTACTGGGGCAAACTAACAATGCGACGAAAACATTGTGGTGAAACAAGCATATTGGAATAGAGGCTAAATCCAGAATATATAAAACAGCTATCAGACCAATATTAACGTACGCCGCGGAAACTAGGCCAGAAACATCCAAAACTAAACAACTTCTGGAAACAACTGAGATGAAGGTGCTTCGCAGGATAGCTGGTAAAAGTCTACTAGATAGAGAAAGGAGTGAAAACATTAGAGCACCATGCAAGGTAGAAAATGTTAATGAATGGGTCAGCAACATAAAAAGACTACCTACGGAATGACCACATTGAGTGCATGCAGGAAGATAGAATAGTCAAAGTAGCACGCGGCAAATCACCAATAGGACGCAGAAGTACTGGGCTTCCAAGAAAAAGATGGCCCGACACCCTATGGTAGCGGAGACGAAGAAAGAAACAGGCATTGTCTAATATAAACGTCGGAAGAAGAAAAAAATATTTACCTCAGAAAGGAGGATGTCCTCAGATGGAGACGTGGTACACGTTTGGCCTTTACATTGTGTGCAAATTATGTTTATGCCAATTTTACGGCAAGAGTAGGCTGCACGGCATCCTTTGCTACACGTGCATGAAATGTTGAGGAGCTCTTCTGGTGCTGCCGGTTTGTCTGTGTCGATGGGGAGGAGACCATGTTTGGAGGCCTTCCAGCCCCACTGCAGTGGACTGAGGAAGTTGTTTCTGCAAATTTGCACGTGTAAATACACCCTCAGAGATTGATGGCGTGCGGCTGCCTCAGTTGGGGGTAGACAGGCGAGGTTGAACTCCCTTTTTGATTGGAATTTCTGATACAGTTCAAACCGTATCTCATTAAGTGGCCTGTCACTACATTGAGAATACAGGACAGCAATGAACTGCAGTCCTACCTTAACAACTTCATCTGCAGTACTGTTGGCATTATATTGAACACCCTGACAGCTTGCTGTAGGTTTGACTCCTTTTCTAACACTTTGAGAGGAACTGCAGTTTCGCCTGCCTGAAAATTGCTGAAGTAGTGTCACAACCGCTGAACGAGTGTAGAAATAAACTGTTTCCCTTCGTATGCGCAGAGAATTTGAAACTCTTCGGACTGAATAAAACGTTATCTTGTTGTCCGTTCCCTAGCTTGAGTAAATAGTTGTTGTTGGTATTAGGGACCAGTGCAGTCAGAAGGACCAAAGGGTCGATATCTTCTCCTACTATGGCCACAGAGGCACAGTGCTTAGCTAACTCAATCGCAGTTCTAACAATTACAGTATCTGCATCCTCAATGGCTTGGTCAACAACGAAGTTCTCAGCTCTTAGTTTCTTTAGACGCTTCTTCTTCCGGTCATTAGACAGAAATCGTTCTTTGGCATCGTCGCAGTCATGGTCTCATCAAAAATGACTTCAGCTAATGTCAGCTTATTAGCTCTGCGAATTCGCTCAGCTGATTTGATACTTTTCTCAGATGCTTCCTCGAGGTATCCATCAAAAACGATGGTTGCTCTTTGCCCGTAGTAGCGCTTAACGAAGTCCACATATTTGTTTGATTTCATGTTCATTTTGCACAAAACGACTCACAACGGAAAAATGCGTATATCTACAGTCACACTTACGCGATTTAAACAAACTAAGGAAAAAAGGATTGATTCCCTAATGGTTCATTTTGCGCAAAACGATTCACAATGGAAAAATGCGTGTACCTACAGTCATACGTAGCTGCCCAACTTAGAGTCCATTTGAAAGAGAATTAAATTCTCCGCAACTTTCGTTCTATCACATTTTGATGTGAGCGGTCGTTTTGGAGATATCAGCAGTGGAAAAACGATAAACTGCATTTTCTACGAAAAATGAAAATAATACTTGATATTTGACGAACGATTTCAAGTGTATTATTCAACTAAAATTCAAAAGTGAGGTACTCATTTGACGCAGAATTTAATGGTCTATATTTTACTAAATAACGACTTTCTCAATAGAATACTTCGTTTTTGAGTTTTACGCGAAAAACTGAAAAAATAGCGAAAATTTCGCGGTTTTTCCGACATGGTGGCCGAAGCTCTAGTTAGAAATTGGGGCAAACTCAATTTCTCCTTACTAGAGGTATGATATATCGATTAAAAAAGTTTCCAGCTTTCCTCTAATTATTCGATACCAAAATGTTAATTTTACTAGACTAGGTACCACTAAAATTTTTGTGCCACGCGGATCGTTGATGACGTACATGTCCTTATCGTTTTGATTCTACTCTCTACTCTACCTATGTTTTGTGTCATCTTTTTACTTTTAAAATATGGGAAACATGTGGCGGTGATGTACATTTTCCCTTTTCCCATAATAGTTTGACTCTCGATGAAAGTAATTATGGGTGTAAAAAGTGCATACCCTAATTTTATGTTTAAGTAACCCATCATGTTGTGTGTGATCATCTCATCCTAGCTTTTTTCCGGAGGTAGAAATTATCCGTATATTTATCTCTAATTATAGGTACCTATACAAAGTTGTTCATTGACGGATTTGATGCCAATGACTTTTTTTAAAAGGGTTATTTACAATCCTTTTTACAGGAGACTGGGTTTTAATTGCCAGGGGTATTTTGCCCTTGCCCAATTTCCATTACAAAAGGTCAATTCTTATTTTAATACATTTATTTTTGAAGTTTATTCCTGTCGTATTCTGTGAAAACAGGCATTTTAAAACATGTCTTCTGCAGGGGGTTGCTCTACATCGATTTCTAAGGATTTCATCTTTACCCTGTCATTATTTCAGTTTAATATTTTTAAAATGCACAGAACATTAAATGAGTAATTTCGTTTTAAAATTAGAAACGAACAATCAAATTATTATACTACTATTATATTATATTTTTTCATAAGGTTAGATAAATTAATGTATATAAATTCCCTTGGTAGATAAAGAAATATAAGCAAAGAATACATAAACATAATATAAAATAAGTGTATGAATGCAAGGTTTTGTTTTTACTACACTTTTAAGTATTACAGATTAAACATTCTTTTTATTTGATGTATTATCTGTTACCTCTTATACCTTTCGGTGTTGAGGCTGGTGTGTTAACGTATGAGGCTCTATACGTGTAATGCACAACTCGACACATCCCTGTGAGTTACGAAGTTGGTGCGCCGTTTATACCTACCACCATATGTATGTATAAGATCTTGTTACTCTACCTCCTAGGCCTGTATTCGGAGGAGAGCGCCGTTAATTAGGTGCCCAACTCAACTCAACGACGAATGTTCACCAGGGGGATTCGAACCAAGGACTAGCGCAACGCTAGCCTGATGCTCTACCACTGCGCCACCCTGCCCACTTATTTGATAATATAACATAACTCCTCACTGCAGAACCAACTTTCGACTCAGTGGCGTAGCTACATATTCAGCGCCCTGGAGCAAGTAAAATTGGTGCGCCCCTTTGTATCTCGAAAGAGGTCTGGCGAAATTTGTTTTGAACATTTAGTTTAAAAAACATATATGTACTTATTTCGATTTAAAACCTTACTTAATAACAAATTCAAATTCAATGCGCTCATCTACCTGTAATTCATCAAAGAATTTTTTCACACGACGCAATTTTTTCTAGAAAAAGAGAATTCCATATAGCTGATAACTCAAGGGCATCATCTTTTACAAACTCCCAATTATTCCTTAAGTTCTGCAATTGGGTTATGAGTGATGAAAGCATCTCAACTGATTTCTCTATATCTTCATGATCACATTGCAGCATTTTCGAGACTGTATTAATAGGTTCCCGTATTTTACTATGTACTATGTATTATGAAAATAATTGTTGAAAATTGTTCAAAATAATTAATCAAGTTTTTAGCTTCACGTTGCTCATCATAATTTTTTCTGTTTAACGATAAATATGTCGATATTTTAATTACATCAAAATAACTAGAACGTAATGCATTAAGAGCCTGAATACGGGAAGACCGTCGTGTTGGACAAACTCTTTTCAATGTTTTTGCTATGTTGGTTTGATTCGTTTCCATTAACATTGCCCAACGCCTAACAGAACTGAAAAACTGTTCATAAAATTGCCTGGCTAAATTCATATTATGAGAACAGCATTGCACAAATCTGGCAGCGGGGTTTCGTTCTCTAATTCTTGCTTGTAACTCTGACTAGGCACCACTCATATTGATATTCGCAGCCCCATCGTAACCTTGACCACGAAATTTTGATAGATCGGTGAAATTTTCGATAATTTAAAACTGTTGTTTCTAATCCTTGTGATGTTTGATCAGTAACCTGAGGAGTAAATCCGCAAAAGGTTTCCTTTATTTGCAGCTCGATTGATTTCTCAGTTTCATCTTTTTTTATTAAAACATAACGGAATACGGTACTTAGCTGATCGATTTTTGATAGATCTTGCGTTGTATCTGTTATTATTGTTTAAAAACGGCCTCTTCTATTTCACTTTTTAATTTGGACATTAATTTCATGTGCAACCAAATTAATTAATTCATTTTGTAGATCCAGACTCCCGAATATTTGCCTGTATTCTGCGCCGATGTTAACATGCGCTCGGGGGATTCCCCGTATACATGTAACTTCTTTGCTGTAAAACACAACTTGTAATACGTATAGGGAGGGCCTATAGTTTTGTGCTTTTAAACATTCTTAGCAATCATCATACATTTTTACAGGTGTAGGTGTATTAAATGTTAAATTTATAATGTATATTTTCTATTGCTATTTCTATTAGTTTCCTCACGATATGGACGTGGTTTGCCGTTTGTTTCTCTTTCCAGTACGCACCTTGCTCGTCTTCGATTTTGTGTATTATTTGATTTCTCACCTTTACTTCTAGGATCCTTGTGTACATTTTGAAAGCTACTGAGGATAGGCAGATTTCTCTATAGTTTTCGCAATTATTCCTTTCTCCTTTTTTGTATATCGGGAGTATGTTATTTCTTTTCCAATCTTCCGGTATTTCATTTTGTTGCCATATCATTTTGAAAAATTCATATATCTATTCCTCCACTGCTTCTCCTCCATATTTTATCATCTCCTGTAATATCAGGTCCGGACCCCCTGCTTTCCCTGGTTTTATTATTTTTTTTATTGCACTTTTGACTTCTTCAAGGCTAATTTGTTCTTTTTCGTTCGGTTCTTCTCTTTCTTCCTCATTTCCTTCTTCCTCTTCGTTTCCTTCTGGTTCTTCAAATTTTTTTCCAAAATATTCTTTCCACGTCTTTAGCATATTTTGTACTTCTGTTTGTGTTTCCCCGTTTTTATCTTTTATTGCGTTTATTTCTTTCTTATTTTTTCCTTTTAATGCTTGTATTTTTCCCCAGAATCTTCTATTATTGTATTTGTAGAGGTTTTCTAATTCTTCCCCAAAATTTTCCCAACTCTTATTTTTTTCTTTCCTTACTACTTTATTTGCAATGTTTCTTCTTTTTATGTATTCTTCATGGACTTTCTTGCCAGATTTTATGTATTTTCTCCATGCTTGTTTCTTTTCATTTATTTTTTCCTTTACTGTAGTGTTCCACCATCTTGTCCTTTGTCCTTTTCCATTTATGTTGTTTGTGCCACACATTTCTTGAGTTTTCCCTATTATAGTATCTCTAAAAAGGTTCCATTTTTGGTTTAAAAATAATTCGGTGTCTGTATTTTCAATTTTTAAAACTTGTTTTAATTCTTCTCTGTATTTTTGTTGGATTTCTGGGTTTCTCAGTTTTTCTATTTTTATTTTTGAATATTTTTTCTTTTCTTCTTTCACTTGTGTTTGTTGTTCAATTTCTGCTATTACCATTCTGTGATCTATTGTTAGTTCTGCTTCGGCTTCTATCTCTATATTTATTATCTGTTCTTTTATATTTTCTGTATATATTATGTAGTCTACTATACTTTTGCACTCCCTTCCAAGTGCAATATATGTGAATCTTCGTTCCATTGGGTAATTGAAAAAGGCGTTTCCTATTATTAAACCATTTTCTGTACAGAAGTGTATCAATCTTTTTCCGTTTTTGTTTCTTACTTCTTCTCCATGTTCTCCTAGGACTTCTAAATCTTTTTGGTTTCCCTTGTTCGATCCTACCCTTGAATTAAAATCTCCCATTACGATTATCCTTTGATTTTCTTCTCTTATCTCATCCATTATTCCTTGTAATTCTTCATAGTATTTCTCCATCTCTTCTTTTCTTGTCCCTTCAACTGGTGCGTATATTTGTACAATTGTTATAATTTCTTTCATCTTTATTTGTATAATACATTATTCTCGAATTGTAATGTACAATACTTTAAGTTTTATTTCCTCTGCCACTATTATTCCAACTCCTTCTTTATTTTCTTCTTCCGGTTTTACCCCTGAGTAATATAACACGTAGTCTTTTCTCATTTGTTTCGTTCCTTGTCTTTTCTTACGACACTCACTTAGTCCCAATATTTCATCAATAATTTCTTCCTCCTTGTTTGTAATTGATTTAATGTTCCATGCTCCTATTTTAAATTTTCTTTCCTCTTCCCTTTCTTTTAGCTTCTTCCGTATTTCTGTTTCTTTATCCGTTGCCATTTTCGTCATCGGGGATTTTTCTGTTTTCTGTTTTTGCTATACCTATATTCTGGTTTGTTCTCTTTTCTTCTTCATTTTTGTTTGTATTCTTAAACCTTATCGGGGCTAACATTGTCTGAACTATTGTTGTTTTGGTTTCGTTTCCTTGACAAGTTGTTGGTTTTTGTATTTTCTTTATTGTTTTCTTGTTTTCTCTCTGTTTTTCTTCAGTTTCATCGGAACCCAATTTATTTCTTCCTCTTTTCTTTGTTTCATTTATATTTTCTTCTCTCTGGCTTTCTTCCCCTCTTATTCGCCCGTCTTCTTCTGTTTCCTCATTCCCTTCTGAGACAGTATCGTAGTCTTCTTCTTCTTGGATTTCTTCGTCATCGTTTCTTTCCTTGTTTTCTAGTTTCTCTTTGTATATTTTCCCTTGTATTATTAATTTATCGTACTTCATGTAGGCTTCTTTTCCTTGTTTCTTCGCTGTAATTAATATCGGTTTTAATTCCTTTCTCTTATCTATGACTTGTTTGGGGTACTCTTCTTGGATATATAAGTATTTCTGTCCCTGCTAAGTTTTTCCTGTTTGCTAGAATTTGAAATTTTTTCCTATATTGTTAGTCCAATTAGGATTGGTCCATCTTTTATCCTTCTGTTTATCTTCCTTATGAAGTCGATTTCTTCCTCTTTTATATCTTATATCCAATTTCATTTCTGTTCTTATTATTTTAATTATTTCCTTTTCTAGATCCCAGTAATCATTTATTTCTTGTGTTTTCATACCAAAGAATACTAGGTTCTTCCTCCTCATGTTCCTTTCATTTGCTTCCGTTTTTAGTTTTGTGGTTTCCATTTTCGCCGTTTGTTTTTCGAAATTTCGATTTATATTTATGTTTACTTTTCCGATTTCTTTTCTAAGCATGTTTCTTATCTTGTCTAGATCCGTATCCATGATTGTTTAAGTTTTCTTGAAGTTTCTCTTTTGTTTATCGGCCGTTTTGTTTATCTTGTGGAAACTCGCTGTTTTAATGCAGTCTGGCGACGCCCCTTTTATTTATGCCTGACCTTGATTACGCTGTTTATTGTTATCTTCCTTTTAACCGTACTAATTTTGTAGTCTCTAAACTCTAAAGGATACATTCGATTTATTTTTCTTCAATCTTCTTGATATTTCTTGAAATCTGCTATCTTGTTTTCCTATATGTGAACTCGCTTTGTTTTAAAACTATTCTGTTTATTAATTTTAATATGATTTAATATGCAATCACTTTTCACCATATGCCTTAAGCGTTTATTATTTAACAAAACTATTAAATTATGATTTAATTTTTAGAAAAGCAGTACCTATGCAATAAAATTACATTATCCTTTCAAAATAAATTAAAAACTTTTCCATGATAAACAATAATAAGCAATTAATTTAGTACTGATAATTCATATACGACATTCACATTTACTGTTATCATACAATATACAAATACAAACATTATTATCTGTATGAAGTTTTCCAGCAAGCGGAAATATTGCAAATAAATAGAGGAAATCATTTAAAAAAAAAGTAAGCAATACAAATAAGTTGCAAAACAAGTATAATTACAAAATATAGTAGTACATTTCGCACTTAAATTAGGTAAATCTTACTTTATTAGATATGTAAAGGCACATTTTAAAATAATACTTATAAAATACTGTATTACTTAGTATATTTGTAAAATCCTTCGCCTGTTTTAACACCCAATTTTCCTTCCTTTATAAGTTTTTTAACAGACTCGTTCGGTTTAAACAAAGGATTATCTGGGAATTTTTTATGCCAACCTTCTATGATAAAATTGGAAGTATCGTGACCTACGTAATCGGCCAATTCTAAAGGTCCCATTGGATAACCAGCTCCTAATTTCATAGCCGTGTCGATATCCCTTGCGGATGCGTCTCCTAAAAATATAATAATCGTTGTATACAATATAATATTTATATTTTTTATAGTTTTCGTACCTCTTTCATACATTCTAACAGCTTCTGCTATATACGGTACAAGTAACCTGTTAACTACAAATCCTGGTGTATCCTTGCAAGTAATGCAGACCTTTCCCATAGCTTTGCCCCACTCCATCATAGCTTGATAAGTTTCTTCAGATGTTTCAGCAGTTCTGACAACTTCTAAGAGTTTCATAACAGGTACAGGATTGAAAAAGTGCAATCCTCCAAAGCGATCGAGTCTTTTCGTAACTGAAGCAATTTCACCTATTCCTAACGAACTGGTATTTGATGCAAAAATTGTTTTCTGAGGAGCTGCATCATCCAGTGTTCTAAATAATTTGTGCTTTATTTCCATATTTTCTACAATTGCTTCAACAACAAGATCGGCATCTTTAACAGCCGCAGGTGGATCCGTTGAAGTTTTTATGCGATTTTTTGCCTCATTCATGAATTTTTCACCATCTGCTGGTTTATCTTTGTAGAGCTTTTTGGCAACTCGACCTAAACTGGTTACTATACTTTTCTGAGACTTGTCCAAAGCTTCATTGCTTACATCTACAAGGGTTACGTTGTGGCCTGTTTGAGCAGCAACCTACAATTTGATATCACATGATTAATTAAGATTTAAGTAGACTACTTTGATTCATTTTTTTAATGGTACAAAGTGTTAATTTAAGATTAATCCTAGCAAAGCAATTTTAATCTGGGAACTTGAAATATAATTCTGAACGAGTTGCCAAATTAAGGATTGCAGAAAAAATTCTCCATAAAATTTTACCTGTGCAATTCCAGAGCCCATAAGGCCACCTCCAATTATAGTAACATTCTTAATAGCATTTAATGAAGAAGTAGTTGAAAGAGAACGTTTGATAAGAGCAAAAGGTAGAGCCATTTTTAAGTTCTAGATTTTTCACTTGCTTAGCACCTTATGCCGGTTCACGACAACTTTATAATAAGTTGATACGTATATTTACAGTTTAATTATACAGTTATTTATACTAATATCTCAAAGTTCAAAGTCCATAAAGTACAAGGAGCGATGTCCATCAAAAGGATACAAATGAGGTTATATTTGTGACTTATCACGATGATTTTACTGTACGAAGATAAAAGTAAATAAGAATCCTCTATCAAAAGATATCTTAAAATATTACAAACAAAAGTTTAAATAAAAAGCATTAAAGTGTTAAAGGTTAAACAAATTATATCTGCACCGTACACCGGTTTATAAGCGCATGTCCTCTGTCCAACTGCTTTCTTTTATAAAATAATTCATTCTAGTTTTATTAAATCTTTTACAGATTGTACACATTTGTAAAATCAAAACTTAAGTGTGTTAATTACTGATGTTGGCGTTTGTTTGTTTATTAAATTATTAAATAATGGTAGAAATGCCCCACCTTTTTTAAATTGTAATTTAAAATTCGCGCCTTAAATGTTGAATACCAAACGGTGCTAACTTCAAGCAGGTAGATAATTCCATAGGCGTATTTTGTTTTGGTAGGGTGACCATACGTCCCGTTTTTGAACGGGACTGTTCCGTTATTTTAGCATGTCCCGGTCGTCCCGTCGTTTTAGCTAAAATAACGTTTTTGTCCCGTTTTAGTAAAAAAAATATTAAGTACAATTTTTCCATGAAAATAATTTAAGTACCGCTATTTCAAAATGAATATGAACTTACGCAGACAGTTCCTGCACGTTACACTACGGACTACGCGTATAATCCTCGTACTTATAGTCGATACTTCGCTCAATCTCACACTTGAGCATTATTCAAGGTCGGTCACACCCTACCTTGAGACGTGTTCGAGGCGTACTTCGCCGTTTGATGTTTACGCATTCTCGGCAATTCTCGGCCGAGCAGTTCTTAACTTACAACTCACAGAAGCAAACAAAGTCCCTGAATGGGCGTGTCTTGGTGACTCTACATTTGAAGAGTACACTCCGGGTAAAAGGTATCTTGGCGGTAAATTTAAATGTTTTACCCTTTTTCTCAAAATCCACTAAGGGTCTTGAAAAAAAACTGTTTTTATAAACACTAATTAATAACAAAAATTCAAAACTTAAAAATAACCTGCCAACGCAAAATACAACGACTGACAAATTGACGCGACCTCGGCGTGTCGGTGTTACTTTTGCTTGGGAATACATATACGCTCTGAGAATTGTTAGTGCTGATTGGACGAATGTTTTACCGCTACAAATTTTTAAATGTAGTTGACATATTTTCCGGGGACTTTGTTTGCTTATGTGCGCTGTATTAACAAGAATAATTTGTTTGCTTCTAAAAATTCCTTGCTATAGAATTGTTTCTTGAGTTGTGGAAAAAATTAAATTTTTTTAAATGTTTTTCACTATTAAATTAAAATTATTAAATTTTTTTTCTAACAGCCCCCCCCCCCCTCACATGCCCCGTTTTCAGATCAAGGAATTATGGTCACCCTATGTTTTGGGAGCCACTCCTACGGTATGAATGTAAGCAAAATGACCAATATTTGGGTTGCATAAGCTAACCATAGTTATACATTTTTTTCGCTACCAGCGAAGTAAGCAAGCCCTACATCCATGGCAATAGCACAGTATAAACCAACGAAATAAAAAAAGAAGGAAGGAAACTAAGGTATTATGGTGCATAGCTACAAGTGTAACGGAAATACGTCACACACGCCATATTGAAACACCAACCGGCACGAGTTTTTATTGGTAGTCTAACTGTTTGTTTACGTTTTTGTCTTTGACAGTTGACGTATTTAGTGTTCTCAGCCAATGAGCTTCTAAAATCCGCCATATTGAGACACCATCTAAATTGCATACTGTTGGTGTTATGGTCCTTCCTTCTTTTTTTATTTCGTTGGTATAAACCTTTACAGTAGTTCACTCCGATGAAAATCGCGGACAAATATTTCTTTGCGCATTTCTATGCGCAATATCGCATTCGTGGCGAAAAAAGGAAGCTTGTCGTTTTACGCGCGTATATCAATATTCAAAATGCGTCACTCGTGTGCCTGCACAGCTTCTGTATTTACAGCAGCCGGAATACTCTTGCGTATCTCATTTTTGTTGGTTAAGTTACACGTGGTTTTCGTTTTTTTGGTGGTAATTTTTTTCTCTTTAAATATGAGTAAAAAGTGCTGTGTAGTTAATTGTAATAGTGTATATAAAAAAGACAATAATAGTGTTAGTTTTTTTAATTTTCCTGTAGAGGAAAATAGGTAAGTGTAAGATATAATTTAATTACGTTAGTATTGAAAAAGTATTCACAACCTTTGATGTACAGTGTTTTTATATTAACATGCTTAGTAGTGAAACCTTTTAACATACATTTCTATTTCAGAAGGAGCGATTGGATAAATGCAATTGGAATAAATCCAGAACTACTGGTAAAAGATTCGAAAGTATGTAGTTTGCATTTTGAAGATTGCTTTTTTAAAAGCGAGAAAAGAAATAGGATCGTGAAAAATGCGCATCCCACTCTGCTTCTTGAAGGTATTGATAATTAATTATGTTGTAAAGATTTGATAATAATCTGTCTGTGTATGTTGCAGAAATTGTTAGCGATCCAATAGATCCTGAACCAATAATAAACAAGGGCGTTATTGAAAACTTTGGATTATTTATTATCTCTATTTGTTAGAGTAAGAATTTTTTTTACTTTAAAATTTATTAATAGCAGTTTTAAAGTTCAGGGCAAATCAAAACAGAGCCAGAAAATTATTAATTTAAAGCATTTGTGATGTGCCATATACGTTCTAACTATATTTGTGTAAAAATCAGGATTACCTATGTACCTATTATTATTTTTCTTAAAAATATTAATATAGTTATTTGTTAAAACATAATAATGAACTTACTGCAATGTACATGACTAACTAGACAGCATTATTATAGTTTTTCTACGACCATATTTTAGTTTAGTTATTAAATGTGCACTACCTTTGTATCCTAGGCCCTAGGCTAATGATATTAATTAAGATACAGATTTTCATTATAACATTAATAGTATATTATTATATGAGCGATTATGACAGCCATTATTCACGAAGATGACGTTTGAGCCCACGAGCCGTCAGGCGAGTGGCACAAATCATCTGAGCGAATAATGGCCATAATCGCGAATGTAATACGATACTTTTTCTACACCTATTAAACAAATATATTAGACTCAAATTAGTCAAATTTGATAACTTTGTAAACAAGCAATATGACAACACACTTGGGCGTGTCACGCGAGTCGATTGTCAGCCGCAGAAGGAGTTGATCGCGGGCGATTTAAAATATGATTGGATTAGCGAAATATTTATGTATTTGTGATTGGCTGAAATCATAATTCACTGCAGTGAATTATGAATCCATAATTCACTGCAGTGAATTATAGGTACTATTTTTCACAAAAAAAATGCTAATAATTGCAATATAATTAAATAGGTGTAGAAAAAAAAATTTATTATGTGCCTCAAATAAAAACGATTTCAGTAGTATTTTTCTCATTTTTTTATGCCTTTCCTTGTGTTATTACTAAAATACATAATATTCAGTTGCTTCAGAAAAAACAATAACTGTTTAAATTCGGTCAGATTAGCTAAATATTGCATACAATCATTAAGTTAGGTATATATCATAATTGTTAAATTAGATACCACATAATTATGAACATCAATAAACGGGAAATAGAACTCATAATTTTTGGACAAATGCACTACATGGTTAAAATAAATATAAATTTTATATATAAATTTGCTTTTTATATAGTTTATAGTTTGTTATGCTATAATATTAAACAATTTTTTATAAAACACTCAATATCTGTTGTTGCATAGAATGAAGCTATAGGAAAATATATTATAGGCATTCACAACATTTTTAGTGATTATATGATTAACAAAAAGATAAATTACATCTAAATAGAAATCACGATGAAATTTTTTAAATAATTTTCATTGCCAAATATTCGAGTGCGGCCTTGAATCACTTAATACATCTCTGTTAACTGCGTTAGTTCCGTTCTTTTCCGGTCATGCGCCAATGCGCATTGAAATGCGCGAACATACAAAATTATACACGGAGAACAAAGGCGCTAAGGGTAAGTGAAACTACTGTAAAGGTTTATACTGTGGCAATAGTGACTGTAAGTGGCTAATAACATTCGGGCTCTAGTTACTCTTGACGACGGACAGGGGCGGACTGGCCATGTGGAGAATGCGGAAATTTCCGCACGGGCCGGTCTAATTATGGGCCGGTCTGACAAAAAATCTAAATTATTAAAATTATTTTATAGCGCGATTCAACATTAAAAAACATCAAAACTCGTCTACACAGTACTTTATACCAAGAGCACTTAGAAGCATTTATGCTAATGTCCATAGAAAAGGATATTTTGAATAATATTGTAGAAGATGATATTATACAGGGTGTTTTCAAAGTTGAGGCATTGATTTTAACAGGTTGTAGAACTCTTTTTACTAAATTTATTTAGGTTACTGACGAAGCCACATTTACAAGAAATAGAGTAAATAACTGTCGTAACAACCATGTTTGGGCAGTAGAAAATCCACATGCAGTAAGAAGAAGCCATTTTCAGCACAGATTTTCAGTTAATGTTTGGGCATGCTTATTGGTCCACATTTTTTTCCACATCGATTAACAGGTGCAAGTTATTTAGATTTTCTTCAACACAATTTGCAAGAGTTATTAGAAGATGTTCCTCTAAATGTCAGACAGACTATGTGGTTTCTCCAGGATGGAGCTCCGCCACATTTTGGACGAGAGGTTCAAGACCATTTAAATACTGTGTGTCGTAATAGATGGATAGGGCGTAAAGGACCGGTTCCTTGGCCTGCACCCTCTCCGGACCTAACTCCTTGCGATTTTTTCTTTGGGGTTATCTAAAACACTTAGTTTAACGTAATGGAGAAGTGAATAACGTGGAAGAATTAAGAGAGCGAATAGAAAACTCTTGTGAAGTTGTTCGCGGACACCGACAATTCATTTTCGCGTCAAACAAATGGTAACAACTTTGAACAATTTTTATAATTTTTTCTTCATATCTCCATCATTTTGCAAATTTTATATAGGCTATTTTTGGCGAAATGATTTATTTTTAAGAGTTCTACAACCTGTTAAAATAAATGCCTCAACTTTGAAAACACCCTGTATACTTGGTTGCTCAAAACAGCAATATTTTAAAAGAAAATCTTCTTTTATAAAAATATTTTTATTTATGTACTAATGTATTTAATGCAATACATATTATTTATTTACTTTTTTGCAAATCTGTTTTTGTTAACTTTTGAGTAACATTTTTCTTTCTTTTTTTTAAAAAAATTTTTTTAATGTTTCTTATTTATGTGTTTATATGTATTAAACGTAAAATAAAATAATTTATTATCCCAAGAGTAATTAATTTTTTATTTATTGACATTTTCTTAAAAAAAGGATGGTCGGTTGAAAAATTTTCCGCATATAAAATTCCGACCCAGTACGCCCCTGCTGACATTTATTTGTGTATTGGAGTAAAATTTGAAGATAAAATAGCTAGCCTTCAAGTCGTTATCTGATCTACTTTGGTAATTTTGTTTTTTCTAGCCTACTAGATGACAGAACGTGCAAATTCTTTTTTGCATCTTTTTGTTTGTCAAGGACAACTAGATAGGGCTTAAACGTTAAAAAAAGAATAATAAAATACGCTATTTGACATTTCTTATGTAAATAATGGAAATATCTCGAACAAACTATATATTTTTGAAAAGAAAAAAAAATACTCTTTTTAACCACTTCATTGCCTACTATGACTTCCATATAAAAAAATACAACTTTATGCTATAAACGAGAAACAAATGAATAAATTTAAAATCTGATTAAACCAGTAGGATCTCCTTAAAAAAGTGCCTTAATAATGTCACAACGGTAATTTGCTATTGTTAAAAACAAGGGAGTTATGAGGATATCAAAAAAAGTCGAAAAAGTCAATTTTGGGCTCTAACTCAAAAACAAAAGAAGATAGCCAATTTCTGTTTTCACCATTAAACATATCTCAAAAAAAGAGATCGAGACTTGGCCACTCGTTTTCCTCTATCTCTTATGGTTACCGAGATGGCCTATTAAAACATCCAATTATGCCCACTTCTTACCTTACAATTGGAACAAAATTGTATTTTCTTATTTTCTCTTAGCTGTAATTTTGATTGTATTTATCGCAGATTTTAATAAGGCACATTAATAAATTCCTTATTAATGCTAGCAATAAATGGTATCACGGTATGGTTACATTTGAAAAGATCGTGTTTTGTCCCAAAAACCATTTTGATAAACTTTATTTGCTCATAAATCACATAATTTACTAGTTTCGACGGGATTTCGATTTTTCTAGTATTACACGGCTCAATTAGAATAAATCGGAACAGTCATGGCACACTTAAATAGAAAACTAAAAATTAAATTAAAATAAATATTGAAGACTGAAATGTCACTTATGTGGTATCGTTGGATTCAGAAAATTATGCAGAATTCAAAAATGCATTAATATATAGGGTGTTCTATTTGAAAATCAAAAGTTAGTGTCACTTCCGGTTTAAACCGGAAGTGGAAAAAAATCATTTAATAGGTCAAAAAGTGACGTTTAATAAGTATACATAATGTTCCAAATTTCAACCATTTATCTTGAAACCTAAAGGAAAAAAGGGGGGAGTACCATGATCGTGTTACACCCGGTATATTCAATTTACGGAACATTTATTTTTCTTAATAAATTTAATAAATATTGTTTTGCAATTATTTCAATAAGATTACACTACAATACATGCAAATCATTATTCCGATTATATACAAACATTAATCCATTGTAGTACAGACTACAGATAACAATATACAGGGTGAATAAAAAGTATGGAACCTCGATGCTAGCGCCTTTATTATTAGTTTTAGAAAAAAAAGTTTTAGACAAAAGGTTTATAACAAATTATTTTCCACAAACTGATGGTTTTAAATATTTTTTTCAAGGTCATACCTTTGCGCTATGACGTCATCGATACTTTTTTTAAATGGCAACCTATATTTTTTAGGTCGAAATTTTATAGCATTTTTTTTTCTCTTTATGACCATCTAAAAATATCATACGGTTGAATATGCGAAATTTCTAGAAAAATCAAGTTGAATGTTATTCGTGCCAGTAATTAATGTACGTACTTTTATCACAAAAATTAAACACATGACTATTAAAAACAAATACAAACAATGAGTAATATTACTTTATTACAGAAGATGTTCAAATTGTTCGCTATCTGACAATGTCCAATTCGATGTGAAAATCCCTGTAATACATTCCGAATTACTTCGGCTGGTATTGCCCGTATTTCTTCCCGAATACGAATTTTTAACTCTTCTAAATTTCTGGGCCTGTTTGTGTAAACTTTACTTTTAAGATGGCCCCACAAGATCCAACTGCTTCAAATCGGGTGATCGGGCTGGCCATTCGATACTACCCCTTCTACCGATCCACCTATTCTCAAAAATTGTATCCAAATAATAAAATAATAATAATAATAATGTTAAACATTGTTTATATTTGTTTTTAATAGTCATGTCAAAGAGCAGTATACTGCTCTTTGGTCATGTGTTTAATTTTTGTGATAAAAGTACGTACATTAAATACGGGTACGAATAACATTCAACTTGATTTTTCTAGAAATTTCGCTTATTCAACCGTATGATATTTTTAGATGGTCACAAAGAGAAAAAAAAATGCTATAAAATTTCGACCTAAAAAATATAGGTTGCCATTTAAAAAAAGTATAGATGACGTCATAGCGCAAAGGTATGACCTTGAAAAAAATATTTAAAACCATCAGTTTGTGGAAAATAATTTGTTATAAACCTTTTATCTAAAACTTTTTTTTCTAAAACTAATAATAAAGACTCCAGCATCGAGGTTCCTTACTTTTTATTCACCCTGTATGTAAGTTTGTATGTGAAAGTTAATGTTGCGGAACAACTGATGAACAGATTAAAATCATTAAAAACGTTGTGTCTTGCCAAAAATCAACAATTTGAATAATTACATACACGTATTGAAAACCATTTTGATAAACCCTCAACAATGCTAATCGTTCTTTTCGGTTGCCTTTTGGCAATATCGAAATCAGCAGGTGAAGAAGATAATTCGATATTGCATAAGGTGAGTTTCAAAAATTACACATTTCAAGTGTAAGTTTTATGTCCTTATAAGTTTCATCAACACGATTATAAAATCGAAATGGGAAGGATTGAACTGGCTAACTACGATCGAAACTACTTTAAACTTTTCAACATTGTCACTTTTAAATACAATCGAACATGTCCTGCTGTGAATCTTACGGTTAATTGCAATATCGATTTCGATTACAATGTAGAGGTAATGTATGTTAAAAAATAATCGATTCAATTGTTAATTATTTTTGTTTACTGTGTTACTCGAATTTTGTTATATTTCAGATTGTGGTTCAAGTGTATAAATTTATGAGTAACGAATATCGTTTCTTTCCTATTCGACTTCAATTAAATTTATGCAAAGCACTTTCTGAAAATATAGCTGGCCTTTTACAAGGTTTTTTTTTTTTTTTTTTCTTTTCTTAATATATATTTGCCAGCTCAGCACGGAGTGCTCTTCATGGCAAGGTTAATTAATATATTCTGAACGTTACGTCACTATTCACTAAATTACATTGTTAGTATTCTATTTTAAACCTTACACTATATCAGGCGCACACTGTGTAAAAGTTGTTTTGAACTTGGAACTGTTCATTCATTCACTATCAGTTACAACCAGGTCTATCGGTAGCTTTCTTTTAAGTCTACTGTGTATTTCTCGTTTTCCTAGATCATAATACACTGCACCATCACATTGAGCAATATTATTATAGAAGGATTTTGTAACTTTCATAATGTGTTCTTGTATTGTCGGAATGCCAGTTTCCCTGTGTAGTTGCGATGTCCTTGTGAACCATTCAGCATTTGTTATTATACGGAGCACTTTGTTTTGTTTTTACAAGGTTTAAAATGTAGGACTTTTAAAGGTTGTCCACTCAAAAAAGTACGTAGCTCTGCAGAGAACGTTTTCATAATTAATATCTGCTCTGTGATATAACTAAATTACGACGCACGCTTTAAAGTCATCCTCACTGGACCGATTGACCAAAAATTACAAAACAAATGTAATCACATTAATCTAAATACCTTAAGTGTTATTAGTTGTTATTAATTAAGACGTGACTTTTAATTTCATGGATGACTTTAAATTGGTATGTATTTAGATAGTTAGTTTAATTTTCTTGGCTTCATAAGTGTTTAACCAACATAAAACATTTATTAGGGAATAACGTACCATGTATGTAACTGGACCATAGATCAATCTAAGTTTCCCCCGATGATACCTAATGGTAAATATATGGTTGAAGTTCAGGGTTTTTATTTAGGAAATGAAATAGGAGTTTTACAAGCTTATGGAACTGTTACCCGTCCTATTGCATGAAGTTACTTTAATCAGTTTTAAATAACTATAATAAATATTTGTTGGAGTGAAATTTTACAAAATTAATATTTGTATTTAGACAAATTTCATATGGTGGTGGGAATACGATTTTATACATTATTCAAATAGTTAGTCATTTGAGTTGAAAATCGTAGTATTGTTAAAATAAAGTGATATTGCTGTTATTGATTATTTTTTTGTGAACTGTAGAAATGTATCTGATATTGGCTTTTCTTTTTTCGTTTTTCTATGTTTTGTTCGTCTTTTTCTTTTTTCGGCAATCAAACTGTGACGTGAAGAATTAGAGATAATATATTGTTTAACTTGTGAGTTTTATTAGAGGTGTTGATAGTCAGTGTGACAAAAAAAAACTTCTAGATCATGTGAGTTTGAGAAATACAATAGTTTTTTCTGTTTTTTCTTTTTCTGGGAATCAAACTGTGATGCGAAGAATTAGTCAATTAGTAATACATTGTTCAGTTTGTCACTTTTATTAGAAGTGTTGATAGTCAAATTGACTGAAAAACTCCTCGGAGTTTAACAAATACAGTAGCCGGAAGAGATATTAAAGAAGCTGCCATCCATTTAATTAGAAAAAAATCTTATTGGCATTGCGATAGTCTTTAATGGTTGGAGTTGAAAAAGCTACAGCTCGTAGTTTGATACTCAGACTAGCTTTTTGTTAATATACTGTATTGACTTAACTTGGACCTTTATGTTTATGATTTATTTATAATTTCATGTATTGATTCCACAAGTCAAACAATATTTAATTTATTATTTTGCCCTTTAATTAATTTTGCGTATTTCTGATACTCTTATCTCCAAAAGGTCGTTGTTAAGGTTCGTTGTTGTTTTATTAATAACTTAGCTTGACAAATAAATTCTCACTCAGATATGTAATACAGATTTATTATTTATTTTTTTATCCCTATCAACCCTGTCTTAAAAATTATCTTACAATTATAAATTTCATACTCACGATACAAATTGATTCGTAATTGATTTAATTATATTTTAACTTATTTAAAGTTAAATATCTTCTTGATATCTACTGTTCTTGAAGAGCAAATTTATTTGCGTGTTGCCCTTTCAAAATGCAAAAATATCTGTTTATGAAATTGTTTTCTTCTCGTATCCCGAATTTCTTTTTATAATTTGTTTTTCAGCATAACAACTATATTTACAATATTTCTATAACAACTAATTTTAGCTAATTTAATTCTAACAATAAGAAATTTTAACAATAAATTATTTACATTAACAACTTAAATTTAATCTAGCTACTTAAAATTATATTACAATTTTTATAATAAATTCTGCATTAATATTTTTTTTAACAAAATAACCTTTATCAACAAATTAAAGACAACAGCATCCGTCATCAAAATCTCCCAAAAAACAGATATCACTTCAATACATACATATAAACACATCTGGCGTTTGAACTATTAAAACGGGTCTAATATACCAGCCATTAATTTTTTTCTAATAATTCTTAAAATTAAATACTTAACAACTAAAGTCCATCCAACGATATTCTTTAGATTTTTAAACTCTACACTCTCATCCGCATACTACGAAGCAACGAAGCTGTTTCAAATGAAATCCGGATTCGGCGTATAAAGCTGTATTTATTCAATAAATTTACAAATTGACATATTATTTCTCTACGTAATCTCCTTGCCTCTCAATACACTTTTTCCACGGGCCTACCAACGCTTAAATTCCATCTGAGAAAAATTTCTTTGGCTGTTCGCGAAACCATTTATGCACCGCGGTTTTTACGCTCTCGTCATCTCGGAATTGCAGTCCACCCAGATCTTTTTTTAATGCTCCGAAAATAGGGGCTAGGTCTGCAGAGTACGGTGGACGTTCAATCGCTGTAAAACCAAGTTGTTCAATTGTTTCTGTGGTTACTTTTGCAGTATGAGGACGCGCGTTGGAGAAAAACACCTTTTGACAAAAGTCCACGGTCCTTATTGCTGGTTTCAGGACATCTTTTAATAGAGTACAGTAGATAGAACTATTAACTGTAGTACCTTTGGGTGTGTACTCTTCAAAAATAACGCCATTCTTATCCCAAAATACAGTCAATATTATTTTTCCTGCGGACGGTGCAACTTTGAATTTTTTCGGTTTCGATGAAGATGCGTGACGCCATTCTTTGCTCGACTGTTTGCACTCAGGTTGATAATGGTGCACCCAACTTTCATCACCAGTCACTATCCTGTCCAGAAAAGCTTCTTCATCGTTCTCATATCGCTGCAGTAGAGCAATGCATGCCTGAACTCTTCGTTCCTTAAGTTCGGGAGTCAAGTGCTTTGGAACCCATCTTGCACACACCTTATAAAATTTAAGCTTTTCCACAACAATATTATGAGCTGAACCAATGCTGATATCAATTTCTGAAGCGATTTCCTTAATTTTAAATCGTCTGTTTCGATAAATTAGCTCTTGTACCGCCGCTATGTTCTCTAATGTGATTACACGATTCACCTGTCCTGGTCGCGGTGGGTCTAGTACACTATCACATCCATTTTTAAACTTATTGGCCCATTCAAATACGCTTGATCGGGCCATACAACTACCACTATACAAATAACCATTCTTCTATAAATTTCAGAAGGATTAATACCCTAAGCACTTGAAATCTTATAACTGAGTGCATTTCTTCGCTGGTGCAATTCTCTAGTGATGCCATTGCAAACAACTATGACAATTTGTAGTTGCAAATGTTTTATCTAATAAATAAGGGCGTCAGAGCCTTCCTAGATAAATACTTTAAAACATTATTCAATGTGTTTTGTAAAGTTCAAACATTTGGATGCACTGTAAGCGCAATCAGGATTTCATTTGAAACAGCCTTGTATATTCTGCTTTTACACAAAACACTACACAAACTGGAATGGTCTGGTTCTCTTTAGTCTACGGACAAGCTCTTGGTTGTCCAACAGCTGAAGAGCTTCTGTATTATTGTAAAGGTGAAGTTTCTTTTCGTGTTTGCCAGCAAACCTTTTCATCTTGGCATGAAGATATTTGGCGTTATTCTCATAGTTAAGCACAGTATAGAAACTATACTGTGGTTAAGCGTTCCTCCGGTAGGGGGGGAGGGGACGGTTGTATCCTTCTGCCTCTCTTGCTGCTCTTGTCTTAAGGTCGTTCTCAGGGTTCGCCAATTTTAAATTGAATTTCAAAAGACAAATAAAAATTACTCACAACATTTCAAAAAATACAGTTTTATTACAAAATTATTCCCTATCTTGCCCTATCTTATACTATTTTAAAATTATATTAACTTTAATCACTCACACCTATTCCCAAATTTCAAATTATTTACAGTACTCGTCAATCCGACCTTTCGTTCACTCTGCGTCTACTCTAATTCCAATTCCAATCTCAGTTCACCTCGATTATCAAACCACAACTCCAATTTCAACTCACTTAAATTATCCAATCTCGGTCCAACTCCAATTTCAGTTCACCTCGATTATCCACTTTCTATACAACTTCAGTTCACCTTGATTATCCAATCTAAAACCAACTCCAATTGTAATACACTTGCAGTTTATTATTATTTTTATTTACTCTTCTTCTAACTTAATATTTCATTAAATATTAATATCAAAGGATGGTTTTGATGATTTAAATTAAATTTTAATTTAATTTGAAAGAGCAATTATTTTTACGTCCTTCCACTTTCAATTCAAAAAACCATCTCCTTATTTTTATCATTTTGTTTTTTCTTATTTTTCCAGTTTTCTTGGTGTTTCTCATTCCGTTTATCCAGCCCCGCAGCAAGGGCGGTGGGGAAGGTGCCCCCGCACCAGGCGCCGTATCAATGTAGGCGCCTAAATAGACCTGTATGATCATCTTATTTGTGCAAAAATGCATCTGCGTATTTCTTACTTGTATAAAATGCTAACAATGTTACGGAAATAAAACGCTTTCGGGTATATCCTTTAGAGAGGTTTATTATTACATTTCACAAAAAATGTAAAAAGGCGCAATCAAACTACTTTGAACCAGGCGCCAAATAGGGTTGCTGCGGCGCTGCGTTTATCCAAAATAAACATTCATATTTTTAACACATTCATACATTCAGTCATCACCGTAACAATAATATCTCTAGTTAAATATAATACAGCAATATACAACAATAATCACAACCAACACTTAAAATCTAATCTAGCTATTGTAACAATTTTTATATTTAAAACTGCATCCTTTTAATTCGAGTAATCTTTATTTATTTTTATTATTTATTTATGGATGACTGTATTCTAAATTATTATTTTAAAATCAATATCATATCAATATTTAGTATATAACAGGTAAAGGCTAGCGCCAAAGACATTACCCTGGGGCACACCCGTGTTATTTCTTTCAGGTCAGAATATTCATCTTCCTGATTAATTCTGACGAGTCTGTCTGAGATGTACCGTGTTCGAATTTCTACATAGTGCTTCGGGAGCATTTTGCTTAATTTGGATATCAAACCTTTGTGTCATACTTTATCGAAAGCTTGAGCAACATCTAAGGAAACTGTAGAACAGATTTTCTTTTCTTCAAGAGCGCGCTTTAATACCGCAGTAACCTGATCAATGGTTGATTCGTTGAATGCTTTTGCCTGAAGCCACTTTCTTTTCTTCAAGAGCGCGCTTTATTACCGCAGTAACCTGATCAATGGTTGAATCGTTGAATGCTTTTGCCTGAAGCCAAATTGGAAATCCGGAATTAAGTTTGCTACAAAAACTTATAAAAAAATAATAAAAAGCCTTATTAAAACATTAACAATTTATTTTTGTCGGACTCATGTACGGCGCAAAAGGCCAAGGTTAAATTTAATTACAAAAATTGATTAAATGATGATTAGAGCATGGATTAAGACTTGTCAAATTACCATATAAAAATTAAATGTACTAAAAATACAATGTTAAAGAATACAATATTAAAGTTAAATATAAAAAAAATATTATCAATTCATTCATGAATTAGCAAAATATTACATAGTGAAAATTTATAAAAGATAAATCCAAAACTAATTCATAATTGAATTGAATTACCATGATGAAATGCACACTTTATCTAAGCAATGAATATTACAAAAACGAACAGGTGTACACACACCTGTGCGATATATAAATTTGAATCAAAAAGTAAAATTTTATTAATTACCAAATAATAGAAATAACACTTATCTTAGGCTTCAGATGATTAAAAATTTAGAAAATCTGGAATTTCAGCAACACTTGATTCCAAACGGTGAAAAATGGTTCAACAGATAACACAGCAGAACGGCATGGGAAAATGGCGTCCCTCCACGTGTAAGCGAAAATTACCAAAAGAATTAATTTCCAGCGGAAATTAAATTAATCCAAGCAGGAAAATACCCACAGCTCCTCCAGAAGGAAAATAATGTCAATTAACACCATTAAAATTTAAAGAGGTGTAAATTGGAGCTGAAAATTCCAAATGAAATCAGAAAAAATGAAGATTAAGCAAAAATTAATAAAAAATTATCTTACCACCAATTAGTGCGAAAACGAACTGTTAACAAGCATAACAGCTATAAATCCCAATATTGGATACTTTAAAAAATGACGGTCATTATCAATGAACGTACCAAAATGATGAAATTTTAAATAACTTAGACGTTTGTTCACGTAGAAGTACTCACGCCAAAAGAAGGAACATCTGAGTTTTAAAGAATCCACATAGCCTGACAATGAAATACTGCGCAGGTCAAAACATATACAACCCAGATGGCACTTATGCAATTACAGTTGCATAAAAATAGGCGAAAGTTTACTCAAGAAAACTTCTAAATGAAAATAATTTCAATGATGGTAAATTGAATAATACAAAATAGAATATAAGAATAATAGACTCGGAAAAATATAAAAATATGAAGAAAATGTGAATTTAACAAGTCAAAAATATGAAATTTGGAAAATAATTAAAGAATTTAAATGAAACAGACACAAAACAAAAACTCTTAACGTTCACAACATTGGCAAATAATAGAAAAACTTGATACGATTCAAGCCAAAGCTAAAAAATCGTAACAAGTTAACATTTTCTGTCAGTGGTCTTAATCTCTTAAGTAGTAATTTTTCAAATAATTTTGAAACTGTTGGCAGCTTTTTAAATATTAACTTTTGGACTAAGATAATCCTAGGGAATCATTTTCGCCCCACGAATCTACTGTTGGTCTGTGTCCCATTACTTATTGACCACTCTGTATTCTAACCTCATTACACAAGAATTAAGAAAAGGTATAGCAAGATTTAAAAATAGAAATTTTAATTTTATAGGAATGGCTAAGAAATATTTGGATTTTATTCTAAATTCTGCATCTGAAGATCTGAACTGTGCATGACTTATTTACGTTGTTGAATTATGTATGTGAAAATTTGCACTAGTTTGGAACACAACCACCAGATGAACATGGGGTACTTAATGTGCTTTAGCTATAAACTTAAAAATATTCTTAGTATGTAAATATTTACTTGTTTTTACATAAATAATGTTGAAAACTATTGCGGACTTTTAATTAATATTATTACATATTTAACTACGTATTTAATTATTGCTTACTTTGACATTACATAAGATTTCTGTAGAATGTTTTAATAAATTTATGCTGGTGTTTAATTGTTTGATGAAATTTTATAGTTTGTTGAACTGACGTTTCGTTTTGGTTTAGAGCTACGTTTAACAAACTGTAAATATGAAAGTTTAAAATTTGCACAACTACATCAGAATAGCTAACATTATGCGCAAGCCAGTTAATTCCATGTGCTGATCAGTACTTTAATTATCCAAGTGTATTATAATTAATTGTTAAAACTACTTACGTATCTGACCCCCTTAGAGCAAGAAAAAGTAAAGAAATTCAAATTCTATGCATATGTTTGGCTGCCGTTTCTAACAAAACTTAAAAAGATTTTATCCTTGTAAAATAGTCGATAAATGATAAATTGTTGTTTAGTAGCGTGTATTAAAGAAAAATCCAATAACGCAAATGCAAACAATTATTTTTAAAAATCTGTTCAAAAATATTCGCGTCACTTATCTAGATTTGGAGTCATAAGGTGAGATGGTGAGAATAAAATATGTTATCCAAAGATGAACATTTCTTAGTTCTCCATTACAAACATTTTGATTCACGAAAATTTACTTTTATTATATATTAATATTATATTATTTACTTTTTCTATTGTTTTTCCTATTTTGAATAGTGTAAATGTAAACAGAAGCAAGTCAATTATATTGTGGAAAAGCGGAAATTATCAAAATTAATCCCCCCGTCGAATTCTAAACACTGCAAAATCAGCTGATTCCAAAACATCGGTGAAATAACAATTCTAAATAACTGCAAAGTTAGAATATGCTAAAAAAAATTTTATTTCAAAAAAGTTACGTAAATCACTATTCCATTGTAAAAACAGACATTATCGACAGACAGATTTTCATAGGTTTATATATAAAAGTTAATGTTGCGGAACAACAACAAGAAGAGATTAAAATCAGTAAAAACTCAACTAACTATTTGATAATTTTACAACAATTTGAACAAATACGTACACGTACACGGACTGAAAACCTTTAACAATGCTAATCGTCCTTTTCGGTTTCTTATTGTTAGTACAGAAATCATCAGGTGAAGAAGGTAATTCGATATTGCATAAGGTGAGTTTGAAAAAATTAAATATTTCTAGTGTAAGTTTTATCTCCTTGTAAGTTTAATCAACACGATTACAAAATTGAAATGGAAAGGATTGAACTGGTTAGCTACGATCGGAGATACTGTAAACTTGTCAATATTGTCACTTTTAAATACAATCGAACATGTCCTGCTGTGAATGTGACGGTTAATTTTAATGTCGATCTTGACTACAATGTAGAGGTAATGTACATACGAGGGCAGGCTGATAAGTCATGTGAATTGGTATAAAGAAAACAAGTAGAAACCAAATTATCAATGTAATCCCCTTCAACTTCAATACATTTATTACATCTTTTCAATAATAAGTATAAACCCTTATAAAAAAATTCTTTTTCTTGCTCTGCAAAATACACCTCTGTAGCCATCTTGAGCATTTCATCGTCCAGAAACTTTGTTCCCCGTAGGTGCTTTTTCAATTTTGGGAAGAGGTAATAATCAGAGGGGGACATGTCCGGACTATAGGGGGGATGATCAATTTCCTCGAATCCAAAGTCTCGAATGGCTAGCTTGGCAAGTTTGCTGGTGTGGGCAGGTGCATTATCGTGCAACAGCAACACACCATTTCGAAGTTTACCACGCCGCTTCTCTTTAATAGCATTCCTTAATTTTGCCATCAAGTTGGCATAATATTGGTCTGTCATTGTAGTTTTCGGTGATAAATAGTCGATTAGTAAAATGCCTTCACAGTCCCAAAAGATCGTTGTTGCCATTATTTTACCTGCTGATGCTTGCATCTTGAACTTCCTTGGTGCAGTTTCACCTGAATAAATCCATTGCATCGATTCCCTTTTAGAGTCCGGATCATAGTAACGAATCCAGGTTTCATCACCAGTTACTACACGGTTAATAGTTTTTTCCTCATTTCCTTTACACATCTCCAAAAATTCACTGGAAGTTTGTACACGACGTTGCTTGTCGAATGCTGATAACATTTTGCGTACCCACCTTGCGCTCACCTTAGACATACCCAAAACGTCATGAACAATGTTTCCCGCTCTTTCTTTGCTAATCCCCATTTCAGTCGCTAATATTTATATATATATTGAAATGGTCTTGCTCTTTTAAAAGATTTTATTTAAATTTAATTTATTTATTATTAAGCCCACATTCAATATTTACAATTATCCCTTGCTTTGCTCTTTAATTTTACTTAATTGTTTGCATTGCTCTTATCTCAGGTCGTTAATTAGGTTCCTTGTTTGTTATCTTTCTAAGTATATTTTTACCCAAATAAAATAAAATTACTCAAATAATTATAATGCAGATTTTTATTATAGTTTTTTCCTATCAACCCTGCCTTAAACCTATCTTATAATTACGGTATTTACACTCACTATTTACACCGGTTCCTGGGTTTTGTTTGAAATTTCTTCTTTTCCAAAATAATTTCTATTTCACCACCAAAATCCAATTTGCCTCTGTTTCAAATTTAACGTTCAATTTCCTCCGCTTCAATTTCAATTTTCAATTACCTCTGCTTGAAATTCAATTTTTAATTGAATTTGCTTAAATTGGCTCTGCTTGAAATTCAGTTTTCACTTGCTTCTGCTTTTATTTCACTTTCGATTCAATAAATGATTCTTTTGATCGTTAACTCAATTTAAAGTTAAATAATCGGTTGATATTTAGTATTTTGGGACGAGCAAACCTATTTGGTTGTTGCCCCTTTTTAACGCAAAAATATCACTTATTTATTAAATTGTTTTTTTTTCTGTATCCAAGATATTTTTATCTAAATTGTTTTTCACTATAACAACTATTTACAAGGTTTCTAATAGTAACTTATTTTACATTTCTATAACTACCAATTTAGCTAATTATTACTAACAAACATTATAACAATAACTTATTTACATTTTCACATAACTTAAATCTAATCTAGCTATCTTAAAATTATATTACAATTTTTAATAATTTAAAATCTGCATTACTTATATTTGGCAAATAACATTTTTCTTTTATAAATTAAACGAACAACTTAACCTTAATTATATACATCCAATTAAGTATCATCTCAATATATATGTATATATATATACCGTCCGATTTATAAAAAAGGCCCCAGCTTATAGTGCTTTTATTATTAATATTACACCCAATAAACTATATATATTCTTAAATGGCATTATAAAAGCTATATTTTCCCATTATAACTTTCTCAATATCAGTCAACTGTTTTGAAGAGCGATATTCAACTTTCTTATTTTAAATGCAACACCCTGTATATTTTATTTTTTTCGGATACATTTTTAAATTGTCGTTCTAGGGGTACCATATAAGTATACTTTTAAAACATAGATGACCGATTTTTTAAATTTAATACCTAAGATCTAGTAGCGATGATTAAATACAAAACTAACATGATATTCACTCATTTAACAGCACTATTATTAACCAAATTACTGAATAAAATGCATAAAACGAATTAACAATACCAAAATTGTTTTATGCATTTTATTCAGTAATTTTAGTTCAGTCATTTGGTAGTTTTAGCTGGAAAGTTTAGCGGAAGTTTTGAAAATTGTTAGTCTTATAGATTTTGAGGTGCTCTAACCGAATTTCTACTTTGCCACCTTGTACCGGCATGGGAAATGGTGCCATTTTGGGTAAAATGGTACCAAAAACCGGTTCTTCGAAAATATCTCGTTACCGGTTGATTTTTCAACAAAAATAGTGATATACAAAATTGTTCTACTGAAAATTTCCAATAATTCATGTCTTATTAATGTTTTTGTCAGACGAATAGTTTCGGCGTACGAGCGCCGCGAATTCAACCGCAACACGTGCATTGGTAGAAAACATTTGACGTTGTCCGATCTGCAGACTCTTCCTCCATTTTGCTCTATCCTGACACTGTTCTTCTTGCAAGTTTCGAGCACTCATTGCTTTCTTAATACTGCCTTCCCAAGTTGTTGAGGGTCTTCCGCGTTTTCGTTTTTCGGGGGGTCTCCATTTCCATGTCGCCTTTGGTAATCTTTCTTCCCCCATCCTCATAACGTGTCCGTACCATGTAAGGTTTTCTACTTCTTCTATAATTGTGTGTTTTAGACCGATCCGTTGTTTAATTGTTTCATTCCGTACCCTATCCAATCTTGATATTCTGCATGATCGTCGTAATGCATCCATTTCCATCGCTGCTAGTCTCTCCTTGTCTGCTGATGGGCGAGATAGAAGGGAGATTAGAGATAGAATGTCACAAGGAAAGAAAGCAATAAAAAAACTGAACGGGATATGGTGGCATAAAGACATAAGTTTAGGAAGAAAATTTAATATCTATAATACAATAATAAAAAGTATAGCACTATATGGCGCAGAAGTGTGGAGATGGACGGAAGCAGTCGCTATTTACCACAGTTTAATTCGGCGATTTCGAAGAATTAGATCTTCCACTTTTTTAACATTTTGATCAGTAGTGCACGATACAGGCCTTCCAGGGCGAGGATCATCTTCAATAGACTCCCGACCTCTTTTGAACTGAGATGACCAAAAAGCAATAACTCGATAGGATGGGGCGGACTCTCCTAAAACTTCTTGCATATCATTTTTAATCTCGGTGGCATTTAAACCTTTTTTTACGAGGTATTTAATTACAGGACGTTGCTCGATTTTCGCAGAATTACGCAGAAATTCACCCGACATGATGTACTTCGATTGACAGTTCCACCATTAATAAAAACAATTGAGTGATAAAATTTTGCAAACATACTGTTTAAGGATGACTTGATGTATATGCTATATAATTATTTTTATAAAATTTTTGCTAAGTAGTGATTCACATGACTTATCAGCCTGCTCTCGTATGTTAAAAAAGAATCGATTGAATTGTTAATTATTTTTGCTTACTGTGTTACTAGAATTTTGTTATATTGCAGATTGTGGCCCAAGTGTATAAATTTATGAGTAACGAATATCGTTTCTTTCCTATTCGACTTCAATTAAATTTATGCAAAGCACTTTCTGAAAATATAGCTGGCCTTTTACAAGGTTTGAAATGTGGAACTTTTAAAGGCTGCCCATTAAAAAAAGTACGTAGCTCTGTTTTCATATAAATTGCGATGCAGACCTGAAGCACCAACTGATCCAATTTAAAGTCATCCTCACTAGACCGATAGAATTAAAAATTCGAAACAAATAGTAATCACATAAATCTAAATACCATAATGTCCATAATTATTATTAGTTAAGACGTGACTTTTAATTCCATGGATTACCACCGGGGATGACTTTAAATTGGTATATACCAGTATTTATATAGTTTAATTTCCTTAGCTTCGTAAGTGTTAAACTAATACAAAATATAAAACATTAAATATTTATAGGGAATAACGTATCATGTATGTAATTGGACCATAGACCAATATAAGTTTCCCCCGTTGATACCTAATGGTAAATATATGGTTGAAGTTCAAGGTTTTTATTTAGGAAATGAAATAGGAATTTTACACGGCTATGCAACTATTAGCCGTCCTATTGTTGCTAATTAGTTTTAAATAACTACAATAAATTTTTGTTCTGTGAAGTTTTACAAAATTAATATTTGTTATCAGAGAAGTATCATATGTGGTGGTGGGAATACGATTTTATACATTATTCAAGTAGTTAGTCATTTAAGTTGAAAATTGTAGTTTTTCTACATAAAGTAGCTGTGACGATGTTACTGATTTTATTATTTTCTTCCTCTTTTTCTTTTTTTGGCAATCAAGCTGTCACGCGAAGAATTAGTGATAGTATATCGTTCAACTTGATATTTTTATAGTCAAATTAATGTGACAGAAGAACTTCCCGATCTTGTGAGTTTGAAAAATACCGGAAGAGATATTAAAGAAGTTATTATCAA
The DNA here is from genome assembly GCA_963082815.1 of Melanotus villosus. Classification (NCBI taxonomy): domain Eukaryota; kingdom Metazoa; phylum Arthropoda; class Insecta; order Coleoptera; family Elateridae; genus Melanotus; species Melanotus villosus. The sequence goes on from OY720424.1 coordinate 30,587,037, forward strand.
CTTAATTGGCATTGCGAGAGTCTTCAATGGTTAAAGTTGAAAAAGCCGGAGTTCGTAATTTGATACTCAGACTCATTTTTTTTACCTCTGGTGTTTGAACTATTATTTCTTTCTAATAATTTTTAAAACTCTTTTATTTTATGTTCTATCTATTATTTACTTTTATACAGGGTGTTTTCAAAGTTGAGGCATTTATTTTAACAGGTTGTAGAACTCTTAAAAATAAATCATTTCACCAAAACTAGCCTATATAAAATTTGCAAAATGGCGGAGATATGAAGAAAAAATTATAAAAATTGTTCAAAGTTGTTACCATTTGTTTAATGCGTGCACAATCTTGCCCGACGTATAAACTTTTTCAAATTCGAATATAATATAAAACTTTTTTCAGCAAAAAATAGATCTTTCTTCTTTTCAAAGTAATAAAATGAAACCATGAAGCATGCATGTTTTAAAATTAACTTAGGCGAGTTGATAATCTATTCTCTAAAATGTTTTAATCAATCGAACTGCAGAAATACATTAGATGTGCATTGTAAGTTAATAAAAGAATAAATAAAACCGTATACGTATGTAAACGCTTTTACCGGGCGATCAGAAAAAAGGAATTATAGCAGGCCCTGATTAAGCTGTTAAGGTTAGTAACATTGCTTCTCATTTTTTTAAATTTCATATCAATGGTAATCTGATTTGTTATTTGAAAAATAAATTCAACATTTTAAGAATGTGAGTGCTTCTTATCTGTAAAAAATGTTCTTATTAGGGCACAAAACTTTTCTTATTAAAAGTTACTACAGAAATGGTGCAAAGCAGGATAATGGAGAATGGATTTATTCCATACCTACATGCATTGAAGATTTTCGACAATAATTTCCGAATTTCCGAGCGGTGTACCAACAAATAATAAGACAACTTCATAAATGTTTAAATTTATTAGACGAAACTGGAAGCGTTACACGAAAAAGTATCAGTGGAAGGCCTACAAAAAGAACTGAAGATAATATTCAGGATGTTGAAGCAATTACTTAGGTACTATTATTTAAAACACGGACAATAATATTGTTGCATGATTTTGACAGTTAACGTAACCTCTTCAATGGTCAATAATGTCTCTGTTTACGCTCACAGTAGGTGAATCACGGGATACCAACTTTGGTAACTAGGTCATGCGGCCTGCTCTAGTTTCTTTTTTTCTGGATCACGCGGTATGTTGAAGTTTATTTAAAATGCTAATGATGGTATTTAAACTATCGAACGTATCCATCACTGTAGATGTGTTTTTAAATTAAAAATAAATGCACAGAAAAATCCAACTTTAAAACAAAATTAGTGTATTTTATGCTGGTATTTAATGAATTTTTAAATGGTGTTAAAATTTATACATAAATAAGCTTTTGTAATTAAAAATTAAATACTTACCAATAATAATAATTAATTTAACCACCTTATTCACAATTAAAAATGTTTTGACTGCAGCATTACTAAAAAAGTTTTAGTGTTGCATTTTCCTTTTCTTTATATCGACAGATATTCTAAATTCTAAATAGCTGTACTTTGATGTATCGCAAATGATATAATTTCCAATCAACAAAAAGCAATGCTTCATTTGATTTCTTACAGTTATTGTATAGCCAGTTTTAAATTGAATATCATATATACGAGGGCTGTTCTCTTTCCGCTGAGCCTATCTATTAGGGGCCATTAAAATTTGCAACAAATTTTGTTTGACAGAGGAAGCTACTTAGTTGTTTACAAGTTAATGACAGTGACGGTTGACAAATATACTTGTATATTGTAACGTAGTGAGTTGGGGCTGTATAAGATAATAAGCTAAATAAATTAAGTTAATTCAATGCTGATGGTAGAGACTTGACTCACAGTCGTTACGGGGGGTTTGCTTAGCTTTGCAAGAGGTATTGAATGAAAGTCTAATTCAACTAACAATTCGTGTATTTAACATTGGTTCTTTTAGTTTTACAAGACAATATAAATGTTTCTAAGTCCCAGTTCAAAGTACCTTAATGTAAATGATTACAAGTCCGGATGCAAAAAGCACACACATAAATTATTCTAAGTTCTGATTAAAAAGTTATACAAAATCCTACTAAGTCTCAATCACATTTAAAACGACTAAGTACATGAAATGAATTTAAATAAATTACACAAATATTCTAAGTCCATTGAATGGGTTTAAATAATTTAACACAAATATCTTCTAAGTCCAGAGTTACGTTTAAACGACTAAGTCCGTTAAATGATTTTAAATAATTTAACACAAATATTTTCTAAGTCCAAATAGTAATTTAAATTAATATAAAATAATCTTACATGTGTCACATCTCGAAGGGTGTCGATCTACTGCTGGTGTTGCTTGGCTGATGGCGGGATAAAGACCATGCTCTGATGCATTTGACTTACGCTTTTATACAGTCAATCGAACCCCCTCTTACAATCTTTAGTACCTTATCTTACGCGTGGGTATTGTTAAAACTGCATTAAAGCACGTAGCGAGTATCGAGTTTCCTTACTACGTGATTTTCTTAGCATTGTTAAACGCTGTAACTCGATACGCCGCACGTGTGCTTCTATTCAGTTAACGACCTTAGTAACTGCATGACGTCACATCAATACTCGTGTATAAGTTAATTTAACAACTTGAATGCAATTCAAGGCTTGGTTAATATTTTAATATCTGTCTTTGTTACAATATTTTAAAATACATGAGCTTAAAGTAATCCTTTTCGCAAGAAATCATGGAATTAAATAGAGAACATTACCGAACTATGATTTTTTACAATTTCAAACGTGACTTAAGCCGTAAACAATGTTTTGAGGAAATCAATGCAGTATTTGGTAACAAGTCGTGTTCTTTAGCTAGCATAAAGCGGTGGTACAATGAATTTTAACGTGGTCGACTTTCCTTAAATGACAGTTTTCGAGCTCCTAAGCCAAAAACAGCCGTTACCGAATAGAATATTGGTCTTGTTCGGAACATGATTGAAGAGAACCGGCATGTTACTGTAAGGAGTATTCAAGCAACTCTAAAGATTAGTGTGAACGCAATTAACACCATTTGAAGGTACGTAAGCTTTGTTTCCGTTGGATAATGCTCGGCCACACACGGCTGCGCGAAAGATAAGTTTTTTTTTTCACGGATGCAAAAATGCATTGACTAAATGTCTTTTATCGATAAATTGCGTATTACTTTGCTAGGCTTAGCGGAAAGAGAACATCCTATGTATATTTTCATTTTCCAAAAATTAAACGTGACTTATTTTAAACAGGAAATAAAGTAAAATAAATGCTGTATGTAAATTTGAAAAATAAATAGCCAGGCAGAACACGAACAGCTTTTACGTTTGTTTTTATTCGTTAACTCGATTAAGTGCCCTTCTGTAGTCGGTATTAATAAATCGGTATGCGTTTTCTGAAATCATCATTAGTTCTAATGCATATAATTACAAATTTTAATGTTTTATAATTTCTTTGGTGATGAAGACTCCAGCAAATAATTTTAAGTAGTTATAGTTGCAACGCGGATGTCATGCCACTTTCCTTAAACAATGGCTAAATATTAATTAAACTAATTCGCTATGCGTTTAACTTATTACTTTCACCGGCATTAATATTAATTGCAGAGAAAAACTTTTACCAGAAGAAAGGGCCAACGCAGAATTGCTTAAAACATGCCCAATAAAAATTAATAATCGCTACTTTACAAAAGACGGCAGATTTAGAGTTATCGTAAATTTGGACATTAATTTCAACGACAACAATATACCCAAGGCAATTCAGAATGGTTTTGATAATTCGACAATACAATTCGTTTATGAAAAGATAAATGTATACGTAATATTGTTTACGGCAGAAGACGACATTGAAACTTCAGTGAGATGTTTAAGTCGAGACCCGATCTGGAACCCAAGAGGAAAATTTGTCATAATCTCCGAAGAAGATTCTAGTAGGATATTTGAAATTTTATTGTGATATTTTATTCTTAACGTCGTGGTACTTAAGAAACATTCAGATGAAAGTATAAATCTTTTTACCTACTTATTTTCCTTATAAAACTGATACGAATGCTATTCTACTCGGTAATTGTCTCCAGGATGATTTAATTACTACGGCCGAGTTTTTTCCGAACAAACTACCAAAACCTTGGAACAATACAACAATGAAAGTTGGCACTATGTGTATTCATCCTTGTCTTTTGCCCCAACCAAACTGGGCGTAGTGGATTAGATATACGAATTATGTACTTACTGAAAGGTATATTAGCTTTCAAAGTAGAATAAACATAGATTGGGGCCGGATACTTCTTAATAAAACGTGTACTGGGCTATTGGATGATCTCCAAGAATATAAAATAGATTTAGTTTACGGTAGCCTGAATTCTAGCCCCTAATTCAAGCATTTATACTTTGATTAAACATTTTCCTATTTGCAAGAAGAACTCAAATGGACTGTTCTAACAGCTCAACCCCTAGACCAACTGGACCTGCTGTTGATTTTTAAAGTATCGGTCTAGATTTTCTTGATTGCTTTCTTGATTTTCGTAACGGTTGTTTTATTCTTCCTCTCTAAAAAATCCAAAGACACCACTCTTTCTAGTGGCATTTCTTGCTTTTTGGTAAGTTACGTTTACGCCTACTACGTATTTTTGATACAAACAAACACATTTGGAAGAATTATGTGAATTGAAATTATGAAAACTAGTATTACTAGTACTAGTAAATGATAAACGATACTAAATTGTTGCCGTTATTACTTAATCTATGCATAAAGTAACAGTATTTTGCAAAAACGGCTTCCTTTCCGCGTTGCCAATTTTGAACTTTGAAGTCATGTGACTGCAGCACTCACTATCGTTCATGCTGCAAACTTCACATTCGTGTGGCAAACGCAAGCTTTCAACACTTGTATTACAAATAACTATTACGGGCTAACTAGATACTAAAACACCCTTAAATGAGAAATTTGTTTATTTAAAAACGTGGTAAATGTTAATACAACATGTGCATAAGCCAAGCAAGGTTAACTCTACATCAATATTTGTCTTAAATTTTAAAAATTATTTGAAATCTTTTCTCTCACTATAATTTAATCTTACATGATATGCGCGAATAATACCTATACGCAATTTCTAAAACGAATGTTAATGTGGATAAAGCTAATCCACCAAATAAAACTAGAAAGATGCACCAAAAATGGGACATACTTAAAGCATTCGATTTTCGAACTTTGGTTTTCAGGTAGTTCGCTCGACGTTTGTTATGGTTTTGCATATCTTTATCGAAATGTTCTATGAAACCACTTTGTTTTATATTCATTAAAACTCTGTTAATTTTTTCAAACATTGGGAAACCTTTAGGAAAGAACATGCTTACCAAAGGCGTTTCTTTCATGTTTTGTTTAAGCATATAGAGTAGACGATGATTATCTTTAGGTCTTGTATAGTGTAAAGCCTATGTCACACTATTAGTCAGTTTGACAAACTAGACTAACCAAACTGTTTTAATGACGTCACAAGTAACCAGTTTGACAAAACCATCAAACTCTGTTGTCAGACTATACATCTAATTTGATTAAACATTACGGTTAAGTTGTGGTTTGTACAAAACTTCGTCGGCCCTATACAACTCAATAAGGGCCAAAACCTGCTCTCGAGTCCAGGACATAATTAAAAATATTTATAACTACTAAAATATAACAGTAATCAGACGAAAAGCACGAAAAACGTGCGGGTAAACGCAATGTTACTAGGTTATGTTTTTATTTGTTTACTGCACATGTTCCACGCTCTTCGCGCCTTTCCGTTGAATTTAAAATTTACCCAATCAGCGGCAAGGTCGCATCAAACCGACTGACGAAAATAGAGGCGCTTCTAAAAATTAGAAAATTTGACCAAACCACAACGGTGACGTCATGTGACGTCATTAAAACAGTTTGTTTAGTCTAGTTTGTCAAACTGACTGATAGTGTGACATAGGCTTAAAGGCGTTAGATATTCAACCGTTCTCCTGAGAGCAACTGCTGCAAAATCCTTACGGAATGCGGTTCTGTTTAAACAACTAAGAGTTAAATCACAAACTATGTAATTTTTCGAGAAAAAGTATTCATCGGGATTGCTAGATTTTTCAAAATCAGTTACAAATGCTGGATGAAAACCATACTTAATCTTGGATTCTATGATATCTTTCACGGATGTAATCTTATTTTCATAATTCGTAAAACCGTTAATTTACTCTGAAATGCTGTGCCTACTACGCAAGCAGCGACGGTCCATATTAAGAAAATAAATCTCGCGACATTAATATTCGGTTGTGAAGATACGGATATGTTTAATAAAACTTGAAATAGTCCAGTCAACGAACGCTCAATAGGGGGGTGTAGAATGCATGGAGGGTGTCACAATTTTTGACTTCAGGGCTTTGTTTGGAGCCGTTAGGAGGTAAACATACTAAAAGTCCCCGGACATAGGAGGTGAGCGGGGTACAGGGGGGCACCGTTTTTGGTTTTTTGCTTATATCTTGAAGATGGTGGGTTTTAGCGAAATGTCATTATATACAAAATCAAAGCTGGCAAAATTTCCCATATTTTTGCTTTGTAAAGTTCTTTTCTATCACAAACTGTTTATGAGATATCCGCTATGAAAAATCGTTAATTTTAAAAAAAAAAATATAAAATGTATATACCATTTTTAAGGAAATTTAATCCTCTACAACTTCTTTTGTGGGAATTTTTCTGTAAACCGAAGAGATGAGGTGCTAGAGAGAAAAGTTTAACGAAAAACGTGAGGCAAAATATTTTCTTTCGAAAGTTAGCGATCTTTGAGAGCAGATATCTCATAAACGGTTGGAGATAAAAAAAACTTAAAAACGCAAAAATGTAGAGAATTTTGTCAGCTTTGATTTTGTATATAATAACTTTTTGGTAAGATGCACCGGCTTCCAGATATAAGCAAAAAAACAAAAACAGAGACCTTCTCAGTCCCCCCCTGCACCCCGCTCACCACCTATGTCCGGGGACTTTTAGTATGTTTACCTCCTAACGACTCCAAACAAAGCCCTAAAGTCAAAAATTGTGACACCCTCCATGCATTCTACAAACCCTTTATTGACTGGACCAAAAGCTTAGTAAAAAAGCCGAGCTGATGTTCTGGAAACATTCTCTGTCTCTTTGTTTTTTCGACATGAAGAACAACATAAAAGATATAAAAATTAAGAAAATTATTAAAACCGTCCAAATTTGAATTTTAAAAATCAGTAATAAGTCAAAAGAATTATTTAATTCGGACATTGGTACTATCCATTTAAATACATCATCTATATAATTAAACGACGCATCTAGATATACATATGTAGGCGACACAGTACTTGAAATAAACCCAACGCCTAAGTCTACCTCATAATTTCTTAAAGCTTTCAAAATTCTCGAACGGTATACTGCATTATTATATATCCCATGAGGCATGACTTTAAAAGTTGTATTGACTCCAATAACGTTTTTTACTAACTCTAAAATTTTTATTTCTAATCCACTAAATTTGTTATGATCGGAACAAATGATGTAAGAAATAACACACAATAAACCAACCCTTACGGTTGTATTGATCCAGCTTGTTGGATTTTTTTCGGGAAAAAATTCCTTATCAATTTTTAAATTCTGCTGAAGACAACCACCAACTGAGACAGGCTTTCCTTCGGATTTATAGGGAAAATATGTGAAAATATTTATTTTTTCTTCAGAACTTCTCCTTAATATCACGACATTAAAAATAAAATATCGAATTAAAGTTTTGGATATCTCATATTCATTCTCATCACAGATAATTATAAATTTTGCTCTTGGATTCCACGTTAAACTCTGGCTTAAATATTTGACTGAGATTTCTATATCGTCTTGGACACTGAAGTAGAGCAAATAAACGTTTATTTTTAGGGTGGCGGATTCCACTATTGATTGGTTAAAATTGCTCTGAACGATTGTCGGTATAACATCTTTCAAACTTATTTTCAAATTTACAGTTACCATTAATTTTTCATTATCTGTAAAATAACGTTTGCTGATTTGTATTAAACATTTTTGCATTAAATTAATTAAATTTATATAGTTGTATTCTTGTAATAAAATCAGACATTCCATAAAAGGCGCCGCAGCAAAAAACGTCATCAATTCAACAATAAGATTCATAACTTTTCTTTATTAGATTGTTTTAGTAAAACCAATAATCTTTTTTACCTCACTTCGATTGCTAGAAACTAACTGGAAACTATAAGGTTAAAAAGTTAATGCCTGCGTATTTATTAAAACTGAATAGAGAATATACATAATTTATTTATTAAACCACCAGTATGACGCACAGCGTACATTTATATAATTTATTAAAAACAATAATGCAAAAAATATTTTGTACGTACAAAGAGCTGCGTCTGGAAAAATAAAACATATACAAAGTGTTAAATTGAAGTTTTAATTGGACAAAACTAACATCTGTTCACTAAAGATTGGCATTACGTTTAAACGAAATCAAACAGATTATGATCAAATGAATTTGAAGTTTGAATTTTCCTATTTTAAAACTAATGACAAAAAGTTGGTATTTTTTAAATATAAGTCGTAGTTGGCCATGGTAAACCTTGATATGATATTCTGTCCACGACTAGTCAATAATCTGTCAATTATTCATGTGTTTGGTCAAACATAATGCTATCCATTATACACTGCCAGCAGTGAATAATCATTATTCACGGTGTCATGGTAACATCATTGTCTATGGTGTATAATGAAGGAAATAGGTTATGTTTCTAATCCTACCACTTCGTTTAACATAGTCCTACCGCTCCTACCACATGGTTTTAGTAGCATTGTTATTTAAATTTTAATTAAAAATTCTTTGTATTTGTGTTCGTGGACAAAGTATAGTATACGACTCGCTATAATGGCTACTATTACCTCGGATAATTGCAAAACTCGCTCGCTCGCTCGCTCGTGTTGCAAACATTATCCCTCGGTAATAATAGCATTCATTATAGCGTCGTGTATAATATACTATAATTATGCATTGCCATTCTGAATCACCACTGATTATATACGTTCAATCGAGAATTAATAGATCAGCGTTATTTTGCTTATTTATGAATTTGTAAGTTAGGTTGCCTATTCAAGTTATTAAGGGGTGCGACGTTAGCAATTAGTAGGCAATGTTTCATGATAACAATAAACAAAAATTAATCAGAAAAGTAAAACAGCTTCAAAAGTCGATACGTCTTTAGCCCAGTTTCTAAAACAACTTCTTCAGTTAAGCAAATAAAATACGTATGAAATTTGATAAAAAGCTTTTATCTTATTGCAAGACAATAGCTATGCAACTGCCGATCTCTACTAATAAACCATATTAAAAACAGTTGAAGCTCTAAAACAATTTGTCTTGAATGTTGAGGCACCCTGACTCTAGATTAATTAATAAATTTGTTTGCAAAAAATTACTTTGTCCTCAAAATGTTTCAAACTTAAAATGATATTTTTTAGTTAGCTATCAAACAGCAGAGTACCTTAAAAGGTGATTTCTTTCTTTGTTTGAGCTTATCAATATTGTTGATAATGTTTACTTTTACATCACAAGAGTACGCTGATATCCATTACATAATATATACGGTTTTTGTGTTGGCAATGCAGCAGAAGATTTCCGAATCGCCGAATACCAGACCGACGAGTTTTCCAAACAGTCCGTAACTATCTACGGGAACATGCAACCTTTCCGAAGCCATCGTCTGAGCGTCCAGTGCAGCAAGCACTAAACAAGGAGGAGATCATACTGCGAGAAATTGATAATAATCCCAGCACCTCTGTTTGTCGAATATCTGCACAAGTTAATGTACCACGAATGCGGGTTTGGAGAACATTAAAACGCCATGGTCTTTATCCATATCATCTTCAGCCTGTTCAAGCCCTTTTACCTACAGATTTCGCTAGTCTTATGGACTTTTGCCGCTGGATCAATCAAAATCAACAACTACGTAATAAAATTTTATTCACAGATGAGGCAACATTTACATGGAATGGAATAATTTCAAAGGCCTGTAACTTCAGTACGAATAAAGATCGACCTACCACTTTTGTGTTTTTTAGTCTTAGAATTAAGTCTATTTTATGCTCCCAAAATTTGAACATAACGATACGGAACACCCTGTATATCAAAATCTTATTGTAAAACTAAAATAGTTGTACAAAAACAGTATCCCTAAATGGCCACAGGAAATGACGTACACGTTCTTACAGGAATGCTACCTCCATATCTAGAACCTTCTTGACTGTGCATGACTACGTTTGGACCTAGCGCCATGGAAAGTTCTCGTATTTTTAAAATCAAGACATTCTTTAAAATATAATTAGACCCGAGAAAGATGTTTTACGTGAAAATCTGTAAGTTCATATAATTTACTTTAAGTAAATTACCAATTGTTTTCTGTTACTGCGTTTTTGATTAAATTAATTAAGCTTAAAACGTTTTAAAGACACTCTTTTTTTGTTTTAATGTGTTCTATCGCCTCCAAAAGTGTGTAGGTTTTTTTTAGTAACACTCTGTATAAAAGGAATTACAAAAATATTCATGCAGTTTACTTTATTGATACAGACATCATTATCTACATTGCATGACGTATATGAATACAAGCTGACACGCTGACACAGATGAATTCATATCTTAACAATAGCCAATTATAAAAGCAACATCAATAAAATCTGTTCGCTTCAAAATGGAATACGTATGATAAGCTGAAACTAGGGTGAACTACTATATCTGTTGATTTTTGAGCAAATCAACATACGACAGCTGTTGTGTGAGTCACCAAATGCACCAAGAAGAGAATTCTTAAATAAGTGCATAAAAATTGTTCTGCTGTAACGAAACAAATAGCATGTATCTCAAAAGTCTTGTTATCAACCCTTGCTTTAATAATATATTATTAGACGTTTTATTCGCAAATAATGGAATTGTTTAACATTTCAGATTTTAATTATTGCCCAATAAATTTACTGAAGCGTGAGTCAAGTTAAAACAAATTTTTAATCATTAACAGCCTCCTATTATTCTAAGAGACTGTTGGGGCACTCATGATACTCATGATACATGATTTACATAACATTTATTAATATTTCTAACTCAAATAATTAACAGGCACACTTAATATTTAATTTAATTTTAGTCAGATACAATATTCTTATTATTAGCCCACACATCGCTACCCAGGACCTCCCTCTTTCTGTCATCCTTTATAATGTTTTCAAATCTTCTCACTCTCCCATAGCACAGTGGGACATAGTGACCAGTCCTCGTGGGAAAGAGATGCCGCGTTAACGAAGAAATCGAGCCACCCATCCCAACACTGACCGGGGGCAACGATGCTTAACTTTCCTGATCGTGCTGGAATAGGGTATCTAGCTACCGCAACTCTGTACTTACATAAAATTGAACCTAACGTTTTAAAATATACTTAAAGACAAGTTCTAAAATAAATGCTACAGCAGATAATGATAAACCGATAAACAACATTTCAAAAATACTTCGCACGTGAGAAAAAGTTAAACAATCTAATTTCTGCATTTTGGATTTGACATGATTTACTCGACGAATGTTACTATTTTTAATATCTTTATCAAAATAATCAATGAAACCACTTTGTTTTATATACATTAAAACGTCGTTCACTTTCGCGATCATAGGAAATCCCCTAGCAAAGAAAAAACTCATAAAGTAAGAGCCTCCGACATTTTTTTCTAAAAGATATATCATGGGAAGATTATCGTCACTTCTAATATAAAGCAAAGGCGTTACGTAATCCATAAATCTTTTGCCCCTAATTGTAGCAAAATCCCCTTGAAATGCAGTTCTATTAAGACAGGCTAAGCCAAAATCGCATTCTACATAATTATTAGTGAAGAAGTGTTCCTCTAGATTAACAGACATATTAAAATGAGTTGCAAATATTGGATGAAATCCATACTGAATTTTTGATTGTATTATTCCTTTTAATGATGTTATTTGATCTCTATAGGTTGAAAAGCTGTACATCGTCACTAACTTACTCTGAAATGCGGTATTTATAATGCAAGCAGTTATACACCATATTAGGAAAAAAAATCTTGCTGTGTGTTTCCTTGGTTGTAACGAGACAGAAGTATTTAATAAAATTTGGAAACTTATGAAAAGGCACGAGATAATATTTTGAAAACTTTTCTCGGCGTTTAATGTCATCGAAAAAAAGAATAGCACGAGAGCTGATACGATTAAAATTATTATTAAAGCAATCCAAATTTCAATATCAAAAATCTGTAACATGTTGAAAGAGTTTTTTGGTTTGCTCATCGGTACAATCCACTTGACGATTTCGTCCGTATAATCGAGTGATACGTCTAAATATTTGTAATAAGGTAACATGGCAACGGGAAGGCGACCCAAACCAACATCTAAACTGTAACTCTTTAAATCTTCTACAATTCTAGAGGATTTTCCATCATTAAACACACTTACATTGATTTTTTTATAATTTGTTTTAAATCCCAAGACGCTCTTTAGTAATTTCAAAGTTTTTACTTCTAAACCCCCGAATTTATTTTTCTTATCACAAAACACATAAGGAGGAACACATAAAACTCCGGCTCTCATTGTAGTGTTACTCCAATTTTGGGGAAGTTTATTAGGGAAAAAGTACTTGTAGGTTTTTAGTCCGTCTGGACGACAGCTTCCCACTAGCGAAGGACTTGTACCAGTTTGATACGGAAAATATGTAAAAATACTTGTCTCATTCCCATAACTCGTTCCAAATACCACAACATTATAGACAAAATATCTAATTAAAATTTTAAATATCTTCCTTTCAGATTCCCCAGAAATAATGACAAATTTTGCTCTGGGGTTCCACATCTTGGTCCGACTTAATTGTTTTAATGAAACTTCAGTATCATCCTGGGTATTAAAAAATACTATATAAACGTCTACATCTGTATATTGAAATTCCACGACTGTTTGATTAAAGCTACTCTGAATTACTGTAGGTGTTACGTGATCATTAAAATTGATGTTTATATTTAAAATCAATTGATCGTCTTTTGTAAAATAAAGTTTGCCCAATTCTGCTACGCATCTGTGTGTCAAAATGTTACTGTTGTCCTGATGTGGCATTAAACGATCGTTACATGTAACAAATGTTGCTACAGATAAAAGTATGATAAAAACTTTAAATAACTGCATACCGACGAAAATATTTCAATTGTTGAGTATAAAGTTCACATATTTTGTTTTATAAAACTAATACGTAGAAATATCATACAAACACTAAACTAAACACTAAACTACTTACACGTAACATAAAAGATTCATATATTACTGCTATTAAAAATGAATAGTCTGGTACAGTGGTACATTACCTATTTATTTTAAAATTAACCCGCAAAATGTAGGTTGAAGTTATTAATTTTTTAAAGCATTCGCTTTAATTGTTTCTAGCAATACACAATAAAACAATAGTTGCTAACTACGATATAATAAGAGCCGCGTTTCCTACCTTATAATTTTGCATTTTGCTAAAAAAATTTAATTTGCTATATAATTATGCCTTAAATTTTATTTAATCTTAGTTTCATCGTTAAACCTAGACATTATCTCTAACTACATGTTCTATCAAAAATGATGTTCCTTATTAGTTTTAAAATATGAAAGCTAATAGCTAATATTATTCAGCCTATTAATTTGCTATTTTGCTAACACGAGAGTAATTTTTGCTTAGGCTTAGCTCTTGTTCTGTGTGAAAAACAAGGTTTATCCACAGTAAATTTTACTTTTTAGGAATGAAAATACAATTATCTAATGCTACATCAGGCAAGAAACGATATTACTAATCACCACCACTTCGTACCTTACGCACAGAAACGAATAATCATTTACAATATCCTCCGAAGCTAGCAACACAATTTAACCAGAACGGCAGTTATCAGATCCTCAATATGTACACTGTACACTGAACATATATCCAACCCTTAGCACAGATCAACCTATTTATCAATTATCTACATTAAACCGGCATACTGATGAATTCAATATAGTTACTCATACAAACACCATCGAAGCAACATGCAACATGCTTCACAATTTGGCTAAAAATCACCACAGTTTGACAAACCGTGTTTAATCCTAAATCACGACAGTGCATTAAAAGCAGACAAGCCTTTCTCTCATTCGATAAATTACGTGTACAAATATTTAGATTTAGCTGTTATCTATAGGTATGTATATTATATATGTATAATAATATTAAGTATAGGTACATATTATGGTTATTATTTTAGTTGCATTGGAATATAAATATTTCAGTATCAGCACGAACGTTTCGTGATTCGTGCGCTATTAAATAATTGTTAACACTTTCACTGCCACCGGCCACTTACGTGGCCGCGCGGCTATCTGAGCCTGTGCCAGCGGCCACGTACGTGGCCAGCTGTAGGGATACACTAAACACTCAGTTTCTTGCTGGCATTGATAGTGAGTGAATGTTTTTCGTGTCGGTGTGGCAGAACAATGTTTTAGAGTGAATTTTATCGGGTTAGTTTTAAGTTGCGCGCTATATTTATTTGGAAAGAGCTGGTCAAAGCGAGAAAATAGTGTATGTTGTATAGCAACCCTTATGTAAATTTGTGATTGTAAATAGATAATTTTGGACATAGTTTCATTTCTAAGTTGTGATTATTTGCCTGAATGAGATAATAAGTGACAAAGCAGTTTGTTGAATATACAGTAAAGATAAAAATTTGACTGTAGGAGCCTAGGAGCCGCCGACTCCGATCGGTGCCATGCTTGGTTCTGGCGGCCAGTATCCCCAGTCGAAGTGGCAGTGAAAGTGTTAAACGTAAAAATACCTGCCAATATTAAAAAGACGACTAAATATTTTTATGGGGTGCTTAAGAAGAAGCATGGGCGAAGAGAAATAATAACTCTAAACCTATTTTCGCAGCATAACTATTAAATAAATAAATAAATAAAAAGTTGAAGTGCAACAATATTACAAAAAAGGAAAATAGACAGTGAGGACTGGTCAACCGACGACTCGAGAAAGAGGAAAAATATACCAGAGACCGATGACGAAGAGGTATTTACAAGAAGTAAAAAAACATCAAGGACCCCAACCAAAACGGCCAAAACTGTAAAAGATGACGATGGGAAATTAGATACAATATTAAAAATGATAAGTAACATAAAAATGGAGATGAAAGATATAAAAGATGAAATACAACAATCGCGAAGTGAGCAGAAGTTTTTCATGGAAGAAATTAACAAACTGAAAGAAGAAAATAAACAGCTTAGAGAAGAGAATGAAAATATAAAACAGGAAAACGAAAGTATAAAAAGAGAGGTTAAGGAAATAAGGAATGACGTGGAATGGCTAGAGAAAGAAAAACGGAAAAATAACGTGACCATGGGCGGATTAAAAATCGACACAAATAACCCAGAGATACTGAACAAAGCCTACTAGAGCCTCAAGCCACAGTTATGAGTTTTAATGGCTGCGCAGCAGTCGACAAATGCAGGAAGCACTATTTAGACTTAGAGCGCCTGATATTTCACGACGTTTTTACCTCACACGCCCTACAACCGGATCTCGCCGCTTGTGATTTTTTCATTTTGCGGAAACCTAAAGGTACAACGTTACACTAATGATGAGCAGCTGTACGCCAGTGATGCCGAATTTCTTTTGCAACGGGATGAAGAAACTTGTTCAACGTTAGCATGCGTGCTTAGTGCTTAGACAAGGATGGTGATTTTGTAGAAAAGCAATGACACCCCTGATAGAGGATATTCCAAGCTTTTAGAAAATGTATAACTTATAATACACTATTATTTATTAATAAAGTTATCGCGAAGGAAGCAAGACTTTTCAAAATACTCTCGTACGTGTGCGGTAGCATGCAATATTTTTCCATGATAATTAATTTAGTTACATCTTTAGTAATTCTATTTGCAAAATGTTGTTTATTTTGATAGACTCGTTATTTATGGGCGGTCGATTTTTTCAAAATTATGAAAGGAAACAAAATTTTCATAGTCGACCTGCGGCCCAAATAACTGGCGACCCACGGGAAACGTCTCGATTTCCCTATGGCCCTATCCGCCCCTGTCTGCAGCGATCAGTGACGAACTAGAGAAACTGGAGTGAAGAAATAAATAGGATGAACACTAAACCCAAACAAAAATTGCAAGAAATAAAAATAAACAGACAAGAAAGTATACTCCAGTAAGATAGGGAGCCTTCTATAAAGAGGCTACTTTAACAAATAAAATGTAAAATAATAAAACGCAATGAAGCACTGAGGAACAATTGTGACACCAGAATTGTTAAAATATGGAGGAAACGAGTTTATAATGTATAATGTATAAACTGTTAAGAAATTTTTGAATTTAATTCAGGAGAACTGTCAATAAGCTGAAAACGATTTGTGATCTGTCCCCAGGCAAAAAAGTGACAAGGCCCGAAGGCCCCCTTAATATGCTACACTAAACTTCAAAATTAATTGGGTATAATTTTTGTTACACATGAAAAAATAACAACAAATGATTCGACAATAAAGAAATCCTTCAAGAATTTTTCAACTTATTTAGATATAGGATGACTACACCAGTAAAATGAACAATTAATAGATTGTCTAACTACCTTCAATTAACATGCTTGGCTTTCATATTCTTACAGAGAATTTATGGTTTGGTATAGCAGGTTCTGAAGTATGTTTGAAATCACTATAATAAGCTTTCATTAAGCCTGTGTAAGTGTGTATTAAATGAAATCGAGCTCCATTTATTTTGAATATGTATTGATGATTTGGTTGTATTTATAATTTATTGCTTGCGTCGCGTCGTGACAAACCATGTACAAAAATTTTAATTCTAAAAGATGGAGAGATTGCTCCATTTCTGTATTTTGTACTATTCATCTCAATTTATAAAATGCACTTCAAACTGAATAAATTATTTTAAGAATTTTATTGAGAAATATGAAATATAAGAAATATTTTAAATTATTATTGTTTACTGCATTCCAGTTATTGATTCTGCTCTTCACTATTTTTTTTTAATTTTAAATTTATTTAATTAATTTTTAGAGGTTAGTGTTTGAATATTGTTTTAGCCTTAAATTTTATCTTTCATTTACAGATTAATATTTAAAAATAAAATACTTTTAAGTTTTTTCGGAATTATGAGAGCTGAAATATTTTGCTGTTGTTGTAAAACAACAGAGCCGCAGTTTCGACATTTTGTAATTTAATATCTTTTCGAATTAATTTAACTTAATCAATTTTGAAATTAAATACTAGGTAAGTAATGCTGTAACTAAAAATAATCTTTCGAGAATATGTATTTCAAAAACAGTTTTGGTCGGGACGAAGTTTTTTCTGAATTAGATTTTCGTTTTAAACAAATTAAGAAATATGTTACAATTTATGGAGATGTTTTGGCAAACTTAAAAATTTGTTACGTTGACGTTTTTTCGCCGGAGTGGCAGGCGGACGGTTTCCTAGTCGGATGCTCGGCGAGTGGCTTGCCAAGTCACCGAAACACAGGAAGGCGTGGTGTTTACCACACCAGCCCGTAAATATACCGTGCGAAACAACTGAGGTATGAAAAGCAACTTTGGAAACCTTAACCTTCCATGTTGCCGGCCATGCTCTCTCGTGGGGCGTTGGTCAATAGCTTGCCTTACCTTACGTTTGTGTTTTGAAAATCATAAACGATTTTAATTTAAATTTAAATATGATGAACGCAGTTTGTATTCTAAAAATTAACACGTTTAATTAAAAGACCTAACTTGTAATTCTGAAGTTGCTAAAACGTTATTCGTTTAAAATTCAATACCAAATTTGTTTTCAACGTTTATATATGAACGCAACGTCACCAAACAAAACTTTTTAATTTAAATTGCAGTGATGTTTGAGTACATTTAAATGGTAAGCTTTATTAAATTGTGCAAGTTGTTACTATTTAATAATATTTTTCAAATTTATTATAGGAGAAAGAAAAAAATACGCATTTATACAGTTATAAGACAGACAACGTCCTATAAGATAAGTATTCTTAAGAGCTAGTATTTTTTTATTAAACATTTTCAGTTAATCATTTGACTACAGTTTGGTAGTAGATAATCCCGTTGTTGTTCTTAGTTGAGACAACTTTTGCGGACACTGATTTTTAAAAATTAGTATTTATTTTGCAACACCTTCGTAGATGTAAATGTCTTTTCAACACAAGATTCTCAACTTCTGTACAAACGTAGTGAATAAATTTATGACTGGGGTGATTCATAAATTGAAAAATGTTATTGTCAACCCAATCTAATTTTAACAAACAATAATTAAAAATTTCTATAATTTTGAAGATGTAATTTCTATTTTTAATTAATACGAATTAATGTCGAAAGTTCTTAGTAATTGTATCTTTAAAATTTGGATTTTATTCATTCGGTCCGCATGTGGACATATGCCTCCTCCATTTCTTTCCATTTATCTCTCGTGCCGTTTCCATCCATCTTTTCCCACCTATCTTTCTTATGTCATCGTACCATCTGATAAAAGGGCATCCCAGGCTTTGCTTTTTTCCCCATGGTTTCCACTCTGTTGTGATTCACGCCCACCTTGCTGTGTCCGTCACATCATAACTTCATTTTCATTACTGCCTGTCCAATGTCTTCAATTTTTGTTTGTTGTCTAATCCAGTGTATTGGCTTCCTATCTTTCAGTGTGATGTTTAATATTGCTCGTTCCATGTATCTTTGGGCTACTTGTAATTAATGTAGTGTTCTTTTTGTGAAAGTCTTCCTGGGCTTTCACATGGGAAAGGAACTAATTAACGTTAATTTGTTATAAGTTCATTATTTGATGTATGTTTATTATTATAGCATTGGTGCAGACCTGTAACTACTTGAAAAAAATCGTGAGCAGTTGTGGACCAGGCCATGTGTCATGTGTCAAACACCAAGGAGGGTATTTGAGAAACGAAGATGATGGTACTGAAACATTGGGAACGACAGAACCAGGAGAATACATTTTCACCGTGGATGGGATTGCACCAATAAAGGACTGCTGCAGTGCCAACATTTTCAAGCTGGGCGCAAGGTAAGTGCACAGTTTTATTAATTACCGTTTATAATTAAGAATTGTGTGAATTAATGAGAAGTTGGCGTCTTAACCAAGACTACACAGGGTGATTCACATAAGACGCGCCCCTTAACAATTTGAACAGGCAACCCAACTTACAAATTCAGAAATAACGTTGATCTATTAATTCTCGATTAAACGATACAATCAGAGGTAGCTTGCTTCAAAATGGCTCTATCTAAGTAAGCGATCTGTCAAAGAATCTTAGAACATGTGAGTTAAAATTTTGACCTATAAGCTCTGCAGAACGAACCTGGTCCCTTATTAAGTCGGCAGTCGGATACATATTTTTGTTTATTGAAGGTAATAGTAATTTGTATAACAAGTGTTGAAAGTACAGTTTTGCAGAACGAAAATGAAGGTTGCAGCCTGAGACGAAGTCGAAGGCTGCATTCATTTGAGTTTTGCAAAACACTTTCAACAAGTGTTATTACACACTATTTTTTCTACTCCTACAGAAGAAAGACATTTAATTCACTATTTAATATTTTAAAACAAATTTTATAATTTTTGTGGAATATTAAGTATGCTCATGAAAACTATGGTCACTATGGAAATAAGTCCGTTGCTATGAAAATAAACATATCACAAATATAAACAAACCATACAGTTAACCGGCGCCATTTTGAAAGTGTGTTGCAAAGTACTTTGCAACACACTTTTGGATTTTGTCGCACAGTTTCGACAAACAATTGCTTTCAGCATTAAAAATCATGTGGAAAGATCAACTTTCAATAGTAGGAGTAGAAAAAACGTATTTTAAACATTACGTCAACAAATAAAAACTTAAATAAATCCTAACCATTAACCATTTTTTCAAAAACTTCCTTTTATTTCCTATAGAACACATTACACTAAAAATATTGATCGTTACTTTTTTTGTTGTTGTAGAAAACACAATTTAATTAAAGAATCCTGATGTTTATTGGTAAAAAAGAAAGCAGGTATACATGATTTTATCACAAATTACGTAAGTTCGGCAGTAGTAGAAAAGTCGTAGTATGGAAATGGAAATACTGTAAATTCATTTCCGTTCTAAAATAAATTTTACTACATATTACTTTTTTTAACTGAAAACATCTTGATAAATTAGAGGCACAGTCCGTGACAATGTTATTATTGTTATTATTAGCTCGTAGAAATCCCTATATATAGGGCAAAGGCCTCCCCTTTTCTTTTATTCTTTGGCTTTGCACCTTCTAAAATCTATTCACTTATTAGTGAGGGGGTTCTTGGCATTAAACTTACTCCTAGAATTAATTCTAAAAATTGGCGAAGAATCTTCGCTGGACTTTCCATACTTTTTATTTTTGAAATTTTGAATTTTTTTTAGCTAGTTCTAATCAGCCGAGCTAGAGGTACAATCGCCCAGGACGCAATTTATGACATAGAAACTTCGGGCAAAAATTATTCGATTACTTTTCAAATTCTCTATTGATTTCCTAAGTAAAATTTTGAAATTTTTTTCAAGGAAAAATCTGCGCCCAAAAAAACATGGCTAACTTCCGTTTCCGGTTCCGGATTTTTTTGAAAAGCTTATTTTACAGATGTACAAATACAAAATGAAGGTTTGAAAATTCTTCATAGTTTCAAAAATTTTACAGGGTGAATTTGTTGAAATTAATGTAGATCCTGCAATCATTTCCGTTTTAAAATATGCACCCATTAATTATTAATGTACTTAATTTAAAAAATTCGTTTATAAGAATTTATTTTAAAATTTTTGTTGTGATCATAAAAAAGGTCAGTTTTAGAACTCCGAAAAATCTTTACAACATATACCTAAATTTGTTACGTAAATTCCTTAAAAAAAAAAAACTATATTAGTTTTTAATTCGTGCAAAGAATAGCGCAATCAAAAACCTAATATTACAAAGAGCGGTTAATTTAAATTTTCTACGTATTCACAGCAACAACGATATCTAAACATTATTGTCGCTTCTCGAACATCGTTGCCGCTCGTTTTAATTTTATCGAAAACAACGTAAATTAAAAATCAACATGCACGAATAAACACAGATTAACATAAAACAGCGATAACACTGTCTACAAAAACAACAACAAAAAGTAAAAAGAAAAAAAAACTGCAAATATTGCAATAAATATTGTATTCGACTTTCGGAACTCTTTTTGCGTTTTATATTTTGGGGATGCGATCAACGCTATTTGAAAGGCATCTTGATCTACTATCGACCCAGAACATTAAAAAAAAATCGTATGTGTCATTTCCGAGAACAGTTAAAACGGAAAAAAGGAGACAACGGCACGCGGTGTTCCCAGGCGGTCACCCATCCAAGTACTGACCGCGCCCGACATTGCTTAACTTTGGTGATCAGACGAGAACCGGTGCTTTCAATGTCTAACAATCAAAATGAATGTCTATTTACATCTACGTATATTTCACCCAAATAATTTAAAAAAAATTAAACAGGGGAAGATGGTTTGGACACTACTTCTAGGCGCTCATATTTGTGTGTTACGTAAAATAAGAGCATTCGGGAATTCCTTTTAGAATTTGAAAAATTATAAAGAAATGTTAAAACAATCACTTAAACAATTTGCAAATTAAACAGGAACTGGTCAATTGGGCGCGTAAACTGATTACAAAAAAATCGGTAACTCTTTTAGGGAAGGATAGTTAATTTTAAATCCTAAATTAGGATCCAGCAACACCTACAATAGCCAAAATATTACAGTAATTTTGATGACATAATTAAAGACTTTGCAACGAAAAAGTCCCGACAAGTTATTTAATAATAATCCTATATAATATGTAATAATGCTTTTATAATAAATAATTTGTATTTTCAATATAAATGAGCAGAGTAAGATAATATTTTTTTGAAAAAGTGGGTAATATAAACAAAAAAATATATATTGTAGTCACGCAGATTCGAACCTCCAACCTTTCAAGCGTATGCGGGTGGAAGCTTGGTCTCTTACCGCTAGACCAACACCGCCTTCGTTAAACCGGTGACTCCTGGCCTGATATTTATCTTCTGTCTTTGGAATGTGCCGTTTCCGAGAAAATTTTTTTTGAAATTTTGAAAAAAATTTTCAGCTAATTATAATCAGTAGAGGTAGGGGTACAATTTGGCGTTAGGTTTATACAAAGATGTTGATGTGTTTTTGCCAAAAAAAAATGTTAAAGTCCAAAACTTCAAATGGTCATAAAAGGCGTTAGGGAAAAATTTTGGGGATGCGATCAACGCTATTTGAAAGGCATCTTGATTTACTATCGACCCAGAACATTTAAAAAAAATCGTGTGTGTCGTTTCCGAGAAAAGTTTTTTTGAAAATTTGAAAATTTCCAAAACTGTCCGGACTTTTTATTTTTGAAATTTTGAATTTTTTTTTCAGCTAGTTCTAATCAGCCGAGCTAGAGGTACAATTTGGCCTTAGATTTATAAAAATATGTTGATGCGTTTTTGGGAAAACCGTCCTTAAAGTTGCGCTTTTCAAAAATTCGCCGCGGGCGCAATTTTTGACATAGAAACTTCGGGAAAAAATTATTCGATTTCTTTTCAAATTCTGTATTGATTTCCTAAGTAAAATTTTGAAATTTTTTTCAAGGAAAAATCTGCGCCCAAAAAAACATGGCTAACTTCCGTTTCCGGTTCCGGATTTTTTTGAAAAGCTTATTTTATAGATGTACTGTAATTATAGGCCCGCATACCAAATTTGATGAAAATCGGCCCAGTAGTTTTCGAGATATGACGATAACGCACGCACGCACGCACGCACGCACGCACGCACGCACGCACGCACGCACGCACGCACGCACCCACCCACAGACATTTTTCAAAAAACACATATTCAGGATGCCTGGACCCTAAAATGTGTTTTTTTCGAATTTTTACGATTTTGAATTTTTGCACGATTCCAATACTTTCCTATACATGCGTTGCAAGTATGGAAAGTAAAAATTCACGTTTTGAGACTAAATTCACTATTTTGAAAATTTGAAAGAAACTATTTGAAGCTGAAATAATAGCGTAAACGTTCAATAAAATTCTAATTATTCTAAATGACACAGTATTACGGCTAAGTATTTTAAAATTGGGCAACAAAAATATCAAATTTTATATTAGAAATTTAAGTGCCTACTTAAATTTTTAGAATCAAATAAGCCAACGGTTTCGGACATATCCATAACTTGAAGTTTTAAAACTTTACGTTTTGAATAAATTAAAAATCTGATGTTTATATCTTTAATTTAGTATTTCAAAATGTTAGGGTTTTTTGCTTAGCTTAAAAAAGGGCTTTCTAAAGTTTCTACCTTAAAGATTTTAAAACTGAAATCGGAAATCTTAATCAGTTCTTATTTTCTAAGGTGGCAAATAAAAATTCTGCAATTTTTCTAAAATGTCAAGCTAAGTCCAAGGGCAAACAAGGGTCACCAAGGAAGATATCTGGAATAATGCATCGCAGGGTATATGAGTATGAAAAAGGGCAAGGCTGAATTTGAGAATCCTGCAAAAACTAATTTCAAAAATATCTATTTAAATCACATTTCCAAGAGAAGGATTTTTGAAATTAAAGAACGAGGTAAACAATTAATTTCTAAGTTCCAGTTTTCACTTTCAAAAATCGAATAACAAATCCTACAAAAATTGAAACAATAATGTTCCTCCTTTTTAAAAACTTTGCAAGGTTTATCGATTTCAAATTTAAAAAACCTATTTCCATGTTCAAATGTTCAATTCAAATGCTGAAGTGGTTATTTCGAAAAAATGTTCAAATTTTTTATCCTAAATAAAGAAAGTTATAATGTTTTTGTTAAAACATGGTCAAAATGAACTAAAATGTGGTTAATTAATAGGGCGACTAAAATATTATACTAAATGGAAGGTAAAATATAAAAATTAAAAAATATCCGTTCTCGTCATAGACCTACAAATATTTTTCTACATTTTTTAAATTTAAATACTTTTAAGACTAAGAATCGTTTGGAAATAATTCAAAAACAGCCTTAATTAGGACGAAGATCCTTTCATCATTGGTATTTTGTTGGTTTTTGTTAAGGAATACATTAGAAATATTTCAGCAAACTTAAAAATTTGTGTTACGTTATAAATAAATAAATTGGGAAATTTCAAAGTATTTTAAATCAAAATTCAGGTTTGGCGAACACAAATTACATTCTGAAACTGAAACATTTTGAATTATAAAACAGTAAAATGCAATTTTAAATACAAGGAAACATTTTTTCAACGTAGAGGACATGCATGCAACTTTTTGATAAAACATGAATACAAGGCCGTTTAACAAATATTTATTCGTTATCATCTCTGCCCAAAACGAGTTCAAACCTTTCACAGAACTGGCTTTCTGATAATTTGTAACATTCTCGCTCTTTTAATATTGAACGTTGAAATGTGCAGAACTCAGTGCAACATCGTCAAAGTAAATTTATAAATTATCGTTAAATTATAGTGACATTTGAGTGCATCGAAATGGTAAGGGTTATTAAATTATGCAAGTTATTGTTTAATAGCATTTTATTTAGGACTCCCTGTTTTCCTTTAAAAATTATAAGCCTTTTATTGTAAGTTGTAAGTCATTTTATTCTCTCCACTTGACACTTTTTGTCACTTATATTATTTTGTTGAATTATTTGTTATTTCCTGATTTTACTTTTATTAGTATCATTAGCGTTATATAATTAGTCCCAAGGAAATACCCCAGCTTCATATTTTTATTTGAGTATATTCATTAGTTTAATATACACAATTCATCGAAGTCTATTTATTGAATTTTAATAGTTTGTGCAAATAAAGATGGTAGGATTTATTAGATTATAATAGGTAATAAATTCTTTATTTATGAAACATAAAAAATGGGTAAATTGTAGAATAATAAACCAAAAACCGCCTCGAAATATTTTAAAAAACTATTTTTTCTAGTTAAGCATTTTTGGTGATTTTTTTCCATAATTAGTTATTAGTTGCGTATCAGCAGGTCTCTTGTACCTACTTATCCGAAATACCAGTCGCAGACAAAAATTGGAATATTTGATAAGAGGTTTCATAAGATACATATGGTCGGCTGTTTTTAGTATCATTCATTGTTTAACATGTCATTCTAATAAATTATATAACGTAGGAAATGTAGCAATGATGGAGACGGATTTACCTGTAACAATATTCTGAACTTAGTAGAAAGTTAAGTGAATATTTTTATTACTGGGGTGATTCGTAAGTTCCTAATAATCTAAATTCTTCTAATTTTGGAAATTTAAACTTCGTTTTTAATTAATGTGAAAGAATTTAAAAAAATCTTACTATTTGGTCTATAACATTTGGATTTCATGCATTGAAAAGAATGAACTAAAGTTCATCAATAATACAGTTCATGATTGTATATACCGTAACTGTTACAGCATTGATATAAACCTGCAAATACGAACAAATTTATAATGGGCTGAGAACCAAGCCGTGTCTCAAACAGCAAGAGGATATTTGAGGAACGAGGATGATGGGGGTTGTGACATTGGAGCAGATGAAAGAAGGAGAATATCGATCACCGTGGATGGCCCTGGACCAACAAAAGACTGCGGATTGAGAACATTTCAACATAGGTATCAGGTAAGAACACATTTTAATTCATTAGTTTTATTAGAAGTGGTGCGAATGAATGAGAAGTAACTGTCTTAACCAAGACCTTATAAGTTCCCTACTTCTTCTTCTTACTCCTGTAGTTCCTTAAGAAGCAAATGGCACCAGAGGGGGCGTTTCAAAAGCAAAGTGGATGGCAGAGTTGCTAGTCCTGCCCACCATGGGTTGAGTTCGTTTCTATTGCTCTTTTCTGAACAAATTTCTTCCATTTTTCCATGTCCTGTGCTATGCATTTGGCTTTGCTCCGTGATAGATTTTGTAATTGTAGGTCTTTCGGCAGGTATCTTTCGGTCTACCACTACCTATTCTTCGCTTTCCTTGTGCGTTAAATTCTAATGCTTGTTTTGCTATCTTGTTATATGGTTCTCTAAGTGTATGTTCTATCCTGTCGCATTTCTTTCTTCTAATTGTGGTTTCGATCTTTTCCTCATTTGAAATTTCCCACAGATGTCGACTTGATATTTATTCGGGCAAATTTATTCGATGTATGTATCTAAGGCATTTATTAACGAAGGTTTGAAGTTTCTTAATGTTTTGTTTGTTTCTAACCCATGTTTCTGCCCCATAAAGTAGCAAACTTCTAATGGTTGTATTGCATAGACGGAGTTTTGTTTTGATCAGAATGTTTTTTGATGTCTATGTTTTGTTTAGCATATCAAATGTTGTTTGTGCTAAGGCTATTTTTCTGGTTATATTTTTTATGCGCCGCCGTTGGTATCTATCGAATTACCTAAATAGTCCACTTTCTTTATGTCTAAGTCTCCGAGTGTTATCGTTGGTTCTTCTTTATTTGCATTTGAGAGAATTCTTGTCTTGTTCCCATTTATTGTTAAGCCAACCTTTTCTGCTTCTAGGTTTTAACTTGTTTAACTTTCCTTACATTAGCTTTTTATTCGGTGTGGGCAAGCACATATCATTTGCAAACTCTCCAAGTCATCCAGTTTGCTGAAAATGCCCCAATTTATTTGGGATTTGTTATCCTCTGTATTTTGCACGACCCTTTTGTATATTTAATGTAGGTTACGCCAGTTCAGTACCTACTTATGCTATTTCATGGCAGAACTCGATGATACTTTGACGTCTAAATCGCTAATGGGTCTCTTAGACCTTGTCTTTTAGCACTGCTCACTATCACTATTTAAAAGGTCAGGTAGTTAAGTTTGATATGCAATGATTTGTTGCCAACATTGTAAAACACTGCGCCACTATGCTGATGTATGTTACGATAAAATTTTTGGTTAATTTTCTGTATAAAGTATTCAACTGTGGGGACGCGAGTTTCTCCAGGCCTGTCGATAATAATAAAGAAAGGTATTGGGACAGAATGCAACTTTTTATATAGATTTCCTGTGATAGTTTCATTGAATGTTCGACTCTTGCGGAGAAGTTGTCACACATTAGTTTGAGTGTTCTTATGTATTTGTCAGGTAGACCATATTACTTCAGTATTTTTTACATTTCTTGAAACTGAGTCGAATGCCTTGTTACAGTTAACACATTTGTCTTGTCCCTTTTCTATTATTTGTTCTATTACCCTTGGTTACAGACTACAGATCTATGCACGAACGCCTTTCCATAAATCCCTTAGCTTGATGGCTATGGCAGATTTCATTCTCTTCAAAATTAATGTGGTCATAATTTTTACTTGCTGTTGATGGAAGCATTATGGGTCTAAAGTTTTCGCATCAAGTTAGGTCGCCCTTCTTTGGTATCTTTATTACTATGCCCTGTGTCCGATCATCTGGGATCCATTCTGCGGATTAAGCCTTGTTTACTAGTATGTACAATATTTCTATTGTGCTCTCCTTATCTATTTTTAGCAATTCGATTCCTATTTCGTCTATGCGTGGTGTTTTTAAATTTTTTATTTGTTTAGGCGTTTCTTCTATTTCGCCCTTTGCTGCGAGCTTTTCTTACTTATGTCAAGTTGTTGGGTTACCATATTGTTATTTATTTCTTCCTTGATTTCTTTTACTTTGTAGATCTCTGTAAAATATTTTGTCAGCATATTTCCATTAGCTACTTCTCCGTCTGTTTTATATACTTCGTAATTTCCCCCTTTAAGTCTTGATCTGGATTTGTTTGTTTAGTTATCTTATATAGGATTTTCATATCTTTGTTGTGAGCAGCTTCTTCTGCTTCCTCCATTAAATTTTCCATGTTTGTTCGTTTGTCTTTAAGGTACCTCTTATTTTTGTTCCAATAATTTTACTATAATTTTTTCATCATTTTTGTACCTCGTGTTTAATAATTTTATTTTATATTTTTGCCTTCCTTCGATTGTGTTTATTGTAACACGAGCTTTATGGTTTTATATCCATGGTCTCTCTTGTTAATTGCCGTTTTATACACTTGCCATACATTCTCTACGGGAGGATTTCTAAGGTGATCGAATACTCCTATACAGAATATATATTTTTTGTCCTCTTCGATATTGTTTAGTTTTGCGAGGTTAAATTTAGATCTTGCTGGTATGTTTTTGTTATTCTATTTTGTTATCTCATCTCTCGTTATTATTTTTGCTTTTACGAGGTGGTGGTTGAAGGCTATGTCGGCATCTCTTATCGCTCTTACATCCCGTAACGAATTTATCCATTTTTCTTCGATCATTATGAGGTCAATATAGTTCTTATAGTGTTCATCAGGTGACGAACACGTGTGAAGGAAACTCTTAAAAACTTCCTTATGTTTGAAAAATATACCGCCAATTAACTATTAACTAGGCCATTTGTCTTAGAAAAATCAACAAACTTTTCTCTGTTCACAACTCCTAATCCATGTTTGTCCATCACATTTTCCTTTTCTGCATGATCACTTCCAACCTAGTAAATTGCCCACAAATATATTTATTTTCAACCAGTTTGAGAAACTGTAACGTAATACAGTCGAACTTCGATAACTCGAAGCATGACTTGCCAGAAAAAAAGTTCGAGTTATCAAGACTTCGAGTTATTAAATAAAATACATAATACGTATGTATTATTTTACAGAGGTGAAACGAATATTTGGTTAACGGTTAACTATTCGGCAATCGTAATATTCGGCCATTTTAATGAATATTCGGCGTAACCGAATATTTCGCTGACTTTATTTAAATTTATCATTCATGACTACTTATTTTAAGGTAAATCTAACTTATTTCATTTTAAGTTTGCTTAAAAAATACCAAAAAAGTTTATAGCCTCATATCTAGCCTTTTTCTGAAATTTCCCGTCTGAAACATATACTATTGAATTATTAGAAATATTTTACGTTGAAAATAATTAATACCCCGGATTCAAAAAGTTTGATGTCCATGACTAATTAATTACCGAGAATTTAGGGTTTGTAAACAAATTTCTGAACCAATGCATTCTTGTGTTGTCTACTCTTAGCAGGGCAGTTTAATAATTAAACAATCAATTAGTTTGCTGGTGACCGCAAAGAAACCTAAATAAAAGCTACGATTTCTTAATTGGTGTAACAATAAGGCATGGGCGGGGGAGGGGACATATTATGGTTAAGGGTTCAATGTTATTTAAACCATTGTACAGAGAATCGGTTGTATGTTCATTTGTTTTTAAATACGAACGCAAAACACTCAACGCTTCCCAAAAAATTCGACTTATCGAAGGTGGCGCCAAATATTCTGTTCGAGTTATCAAGATATTCGAGTAATAGAAGTTCGAGTTATCAAGATATTCAAGTAATAGAAGTTCCAGTTATCAAGTAAAAATTACACATAATTCTCACTCTTGACGCTAACGCCAACCAATTTGTTTCGAGTTATCAAAAATTCAAGTTATCGAAGTTCGACTGTATTTGATTAAAATGAAATATATACTGAGCACTAAAACATAATAATTATTTGTTCTACGTGGAGTAAACTACAAGAAAATAAAAATTATCATAATTTACGCCACAGTTTTATCGTAGTTTATCTGTTTTTCCTTTTTCCACAGAATTCAGGCCGAAGTTTACTTAACAAATGGAATATCTTTTAGATTAGCTTTCTCTTAATTTTGTAAATTGATAGGGTGTGTGTACGTGTACGTGTTTGTGTGTGTATTTACAATAGGTATCTAAATAGGATGCAAAAACTGCAGATGGTTAATGTATAAAGTGTGATCGATCATACCTAGAAGAATTGTTCTCTTACAGGTATTCATAAAAATGCGTAATTATTTCACATAAGTTGTGATTCTAGGCAGGTTTCGAAATGGCAAATTTTCAATATATACGATATTTTAGTAAAACACTGTGTGAAATTTACATACATCTCTGACAATTTATTTCTTATCATGTAATTTCATAACATAACAAATAATATCATACGCGTAATTCTCGATATTTTTCAAAGACGTAATTTTATGAAATAGAATTCTATTCTCCTCATTCTTGCCTCTCTTTAAATTGTTGAAATAAAATTATAATTTTTTGAAATATTAAGTATCTAAATTAAGCAAGTTTTTCTAAACACCCAATTACCTGCTTATTAATTATATTTCCATATTTTCAAATGCAAGTCTTTCACGATTTTCTTTTTAAATTACTTAACCTAGCCTATTTGGCGTTAACTAATTTTTCAACATCATACGATTTTAAGTTATTTTAATCTGCATAATCGTTTCTCGTTCTCGTTGTAGTCTTGGTCTCATTTTGTTTTAAAATTTAGGTTCTAATGTCAATTCAGGGTTCTCCCCCATATTAAGTAATCTCATCATTTCCCTCGCGATCCTTTACCATCTATCCTCTCGCTCGAGAACTAGAAACTGTGGTCTGGTTGTGCATCTATGTTTGGGGTAAAGTTGGCTCATCTTGGTTGTCCGTTAGGTGGGGTTACCGCGGTTAGCACCCGGCGAAGTATGCCACACCGCACTTGATATATTTATTATATCTAGTTGGGTATTTTTATATCCGACCGCGGGGTGTTTAGGCTTCTTACGCGTTCAAACAATGGTCCTTCTGGGATTGGTGAGTTGGACGGGGCAAAGCGTTTGGTACCAAAGACACTCTTGGCTTGAGGAAGTCGCCACTGTTGGACCGGATTTGATTGGGGTAAGCCGCTGCCTCACCCATCTATGTACGATCGGAATTCGTTTTAGTTTATTAACAGTATATAACGGGAGCAAAGGCCTTAATTGGTCAGTATCTGGTTAGCCTCTGTTAATTATGCACTCCTATCCCTTCTATGCTCCTCCTTTTTTTGCCCGAGAACTATAGGTACAGGTTTAGGATATGCATCTATGGTCGGCGATAATTCTGGAAGTCGGGGTACAGTAACCGTCCTTTCATGGGGTTGACGACCCTCATACTCCACGATATTACGACGCACATCTTTGCTACCCGAGATTTTGTTTCTGTTTATTAGTGGTGTATAACGGGAGCAAAGGCCCTAGTTGGTCAGTATCTCGTTAGTTTCTGCTAATTAGGCAAGAGATTCACTTGAGTTGGGGAGAATCACTTTTGCTTTTGTCTAGTCACTTTCTTAATCTGATTAAGCCAGATTAGAGGCCATTCGAGGAAAGAGTGGAATATAGAAACGAATTACTAAGTGTAGTTCCGTGTTTATTAGGAAAACTACTTGTAATAAAGTTTATGTTAGGTGTTACATTTTTCGTTTAAAGTAGTTGTGCAAGTGAAAAAACAATAGTAGCTCAGTTTTCGTGTTTTTAAAGGCAAGCTGAAATATTAAATTAACTTCAAAATTGTTGAATTTTGGAATTCGTTTTGATATAAAGTGTTTAGGAAAACGGCTTAAATTATAGAATAGCAAGTGTCTGAGGATCAATTTTTGTGAAACAGAAAGTGATATATAATATTGAAACCAGACAAAATTATGTTTCTTATGCTTCGTCCTTCTTAGTGCAAGCCAGTGGCTAACTGTTTAGATATTAAAATCTAATTAGCTAAAAATATATTCAACAAATATTCTAATTAATATAGCAGAATTACCGAATTAATTAATTTCTGTAAATCTTTAAAGGGGACATATTTAAAAGCAAGGTAGTTATTGCTAATAGTAATTTAGGGTTATTTTTCAAATTATTTTAGAGAATTGGATATTGTTTCCAAGAAGATTTTCTACAATTTGCTTTTGGGAAACTTTCTGCAGCACATAATTAGTACTACTCTTTGTAATGTTTTAAGAGTGGTCTCTTAACAATGGTTTTGAAATAATATATTTATAGAAAAGTCTAAATTTTATTGAAAATGAAAGTTACGATTATGTTCAAATTTCTATCGTCGGAAGGCGGGTGTCTTCAGTCTTCAGAGACGTCGCTGGATGTTGTAAGTCAAAGGTGAGTGGTGAATACATGACGTGATCGATCACACTCTATACAAATTTAGGAACTGCATTTAAATGACTGCGTAGTTAAGATGAATTTTTAGTCTAAGGTCTTACATTATTGCAATAGTTATAAGTGTGAATAAAAGGAAAATAAACATTTCTACTTTGAAAAGATTTTTTGTTAGGGCGGTACTAACGTTACTTTTTATTTTCATAGAAATTTGTCCAATTCTTTAAATGTATGTAATTACTTGTTTATGTTTAACTGTTTTATAAATAGAAATATAATATAAAAATTAGTGAAGATCCTGGTTAACCCAGGGGTGGCGGGGGGCACAATTAAAAAAAGGAGCGGTAGTACCTACTTATTTGTAATCATCTGCAGTCGCATCGTAACAAATTGAGACATTAAATGTACTCATTTTCTTCTTAAATATGCAACTTATAATTTCATATCCTAAATCTTTAGTGACTCAGAAATTTGTTTACGTTTGCTGTTTAGTATTCGCAGTTTGCTTAAGAAATTGTAACATGAAGGTATATTTTGCAACAAATATACTACGAGGGTGTTTTTAAGTTATCTACCCAGCTACGAAGGAAAACTCGCAGAGCTTCAAAAAATTAATTTTTCTACATAACTACCGTCCACACTAATAAATACACTTAGTCCAGCGTTTCCTGCGTTGTTTCGCTCCATTCAAAAATCTGCCATTGCAACAGGCGATTATTTCATTGTTTATTTTTATATCTGTCAATTTTGGCAGAACCTAAAACTTTCATTTACAATAAAAAATACGCAAAATACGTAATTTTTTAAATCGCCGTTTCCGCATTCTGCATATTTTAAACACCACACGTGAAGAAAACTAAGTAAATTCTTTAAACATGGAATAGTATTGAATCATATCAAAAGAAAGCAAATGAACATCAGTCATCAGCCAGGTACCGAATGAACTTAAAAAAATGTAATGAAAATAAGAATTTGTCTAGTCAGAAGTTATTAATGCAACTTACAAATTTTAATGGTTCATGTAGATAGGTGTGAAATCAGAACTAAGTAATTTTTTTTAATTATCTATTCCCTTACATAAAAATAATCAAAATTTAAATGTAATTGAATCGATTTAAGACAGTTTCAATATAACGTAATTTCTTATTATTTAATTATTTAGGTTTATAATTGGCATAAAGGCAATGGAAAACAATCAGTTGCATTTCACTATTTTTATGCAATGTAGGAAGAAATCCGTTTCGAGTAATGTTTTTAAATTTACTGTGTACTTTTAAAATTACAATAATTAATTATAAAAATTTCTTTCAACTTTTAGCAGCAGTTTTTTTTTTTTTCGTTTTGAATTTTTGATGTAATCGTTTTTTTTTTGGCTTTAGTTTCTTAAGTGTTTGGCTTAACACCCTTTTTAATATTGGCTTCAAAAACATTATATATTGGCTGTGCACGTTGTTTTAAAATCCTGAAAAGAATCTCAGGTATGAACTATTTAGCTTTAGGTAGAAATAATTAATTCAAAGTAAATACTATACAGCAGAAGCAAACAAGGATAAAGAGCGAATTATCTTTCCCAATTTTGTAAATTTAGGTAACTGTGTGAATGTTGTGATTACTAAGGTGTAGCTAGCTGTTAGAGCACACGAATTATACCAGGACAACTTCTACAAAAATCTGCAAGGAGAACGTACAAGAAAAGGACGTCAAGAAGACTACGGTTACAACAAAGGTAACTGAATTCGCTTTCCTTAACACGATCAAAGTCTGCTTTTACTTAGTTCCTTCGTTATTTTTGTAGTTTTTGAATGCTTCATTGCTTTAATTTTTTTTTTTTTTTTCATAACTGTAAGAAGTTAATTTGCCAAATGCCAAAATGTAACTTCAAATCCTTAATTGGCTTAATTGGTGACAAATAATTCGATTATTTTTAGGTTAGTAGTATTAAAGATTGCACATTTTACTTCAGAAACCTTTCCTACCCGTAGGGTGTAAAGGTATTTTAGTACATTTACAAATTTACAAATATTACAACTAACATATTCGATACTTCATGATTAACTGAACTTATTATCTAAACTAAACGTCTTCTTCTTTAGCACGAACGAATTCTTGTTCTGTCAAGTTACATCTCTTTGTTGTAGTATTTCTTCCATTGTTTTTGGTTTCATGTTTTTTTGTGGCCTTCCTCTAGTTATTCTAGCTGTAATTCTTGCCTCCCATATTCTTTTAACTTGTCTATCGTTGCCCATTCTTTCGAGATGCCTCAACCACTGTAGTTCTTCTGTTTTGCTTTTCTAGTAAGCGTTTCAACTTCTAAATCATTTCGTATTGTTTGACTCCTTATCTTGTCCCTTCTTGTGACCCCCTCACTCTTCTTAAGTACTTCATTTCCATGGTTTGCAATTTATTTTCTTTTTTTTTTTTGATAAGATCCAGGATTCACTACCAAAAGTTAAGGTCGGTTGATACATAGTTTTGTAAACTGTAATTTTTGTTTTCCTTGAGATTTCTTTTTTAGTTATAAAGGTGTTCGCTATTGAGTAGTACAATTTTGTTGTATTATCTATATATCTATTCTTTTTTTGTTTCACTTTCGTGTCTTCCTTCCTTATTTATTGTAACTCCCAAATATACAAATTCGACTGCCTGTTCTATTTTTATTATTTTGGACTTCTATATTTATTTCTATTTTTTTTTGCTATTACGTGGCCGTAGTTTTTCTGTAATTTATTTTCACGGTGTATTTATCAAGAGTTTCCCTGTAATCCCATCTCACTTGCTGCGAACGTGCATTCTGTTATAAGGGCCGTTCCTGCGATTTTTGCCGCTCCGTGCAAAAGATAAAATTGTCGCCCCCTTATGTCGTTTATAAAATAAAGTCGTAAATTTAGTAGCATTATATTTAAATATTTAACAAAATTTAAAAAATGTAAATAAGAATAAAACATTCACTTTTTTGCAATTTATTACCAACAAATCGTTAATAAAAATCACTGTTAGCTCTTAACTAAAAATTAACACAAATAAAACGAATAAAATAAAAAGTATTGACCAAACAATTATATAAATAAAAAAAAATGTTACATTAATTTTACGTGATTAATAATAAAGCTAAAGTAAAACGAAATTTTTTGGATGCAAATTCATCTATTAGGTATGGATGATACGTTTACAGTTTGACTTAACTACTACTTTTAATTTTAAATTTAACTTACTACTATCTAAAATGTAGTTTAGAGTTTGGCTTTTACAAGGAATTTAAATTTTTTTTAGAATTTATAAAATTTGATGTGGAAAAATGCCGCCCCCGAATTTCTGCTGCCCCGTGCGAGTGCACGTGCTGCACCCCCGCCAGGAACGGCCCTGTCTGTTATGCTTATCTTTTCCATGTTTTTAAATCCTATCTGTAACTCGCTCATTCTTGATCTGGTCATCTGGTCTCAGCTATAAAATCATCCATAAATGTGATGAACAACAATGAACTTAGGACTCCTCCCTGTCTTAATTCGCGCGTGTTTCCTTCTAACATAATTTCTATTATTCTTGAATAGACTTTTAATAGCCCTATCTATATCTATAAATATCATGTATTTTAGGCTTGACCCTTGACCCTTTCTAAACCCACTCTGTGAATTAATTAATTGTTCTTCGACACCTTTTCTTAGTTTATGTTCATAAGGCTTACGGGCTGTACCTACTAATCAAACTAATTCCTCTATAATTCTGACAATTTAATCTCATGTTTTATAAAGCGGTAATATTTTTCTTAATTCCTAGTCTTTTGGAATTTTACTTGTGTTCCATATCTTCCATATCGTGTCCTGCCGATTTTCCACTTTTGGTTTCCTTATTGCTTCGTGCAGTTTTTCTTTTCTCAATTGGTCGTTGTTTATTTTGTCGTTTACATCGATTGGTTCATTTTCATCTGATATTGTTGTTATCTATTCTTTCTCTTCAGGTTGTAGCAACTCATTCACTTGTTTGTTTGTAATTTTCGGTTTGTTGTATTTCCAGTTTATCCATTTCCTTGTTTCATTTCTACATTTGTTCGTCTATTTTTAATTTTTGGTCTTTTGGCCTTTCCATCTTGATTGATTACGTGGATTGGAATGCCAGATTTAAATTAACAAATGACCAAGTTGATAAATGTTGTTTATTTGCTATATATACATTTCATTTTTGATTCAGCTTGGAATATTTTTTAAATTAGAATTGGTTAAGATTTTAAAATTTATTAAATAATGTCTATTGGTAGTCACTAGTTAAGTGTTTTTGAATAAACATTTTTGTACAAAATAAATACAATATCAAATTCTTTACAAGTTAACTTATGTAAATTATGTGAATTAAAATTAAATCTGCAAATTTTGCCAATTTTTTGGTGATTTTGTTGGAGAATTCAAAGCTGTTTAAAAAGTACACCGATTAAATACTTTCATTAATAAAATGTTTACGTAAAATAATTTTCCTGAATTTACTATGATCGTTTGCTCAAGGAATCGCATTCAGTTCATCTCTGAGATAGTAAATAATTTGACTTTAGTAAAATTTACGTAGAAAATTATGTACAGATCGTCACATTTAATCAAGGAGATCCCTCATTTTTTAAAATTATTCTAAAAATTAAAATAATGTCTAAATTTTCAACTTTAATATTTTTAAGTTGAATTGCTGCAAAACTCTTTGTAATATCTTTGTTTTATTTTTTGTTTCTCAATTCTACGTAAGATTTTGAATTTCAAATTTATTTATTATTAAAACGTTGTAACCAATTCAATCCAATTGGTTAATCTTAAGTTGGTCCATCTTCCTCAGCTGCTCGTGAAGAAAAGAAGACTTCATGTATATATTGTTTATTTACTTTCATGTGTGTATTTTGAATAAAACTGTTTTTGTTTTTTTTTCTATCCTAAGCGTTAGAAGTCTAATGCGTCATAATGTTGAATATTGCACTTAACATCCGCTATTTTGATGCATTTGGCTCTAAAATTGTTATTTTAGACATCCAAAATTACTCTTCAGTATTCGAAATTTACTTTTTAAATACTGAAAATAGATTTCGAATATAAAGTTGTTTTTTAATGTTTAGAATAAATTTTAAAATTAATTTTAGAACGTCTAAAACCTTGGGCGTTAATAGCTATTAAGACAACAAGTGTTTTATAGAAGGTTTTTGAAAATCAAGGTCGTAGTTCAAATCCGAGCGAACGAAGTGAGCCGAGGATTTGATAGACCGAAATTTTTAAACTATAAAACACGAGTTGTCTTCAAGATTTTTTCTAACACTAATATCTTTCACTAATATATTATGATAAAGTTTAATAAATTATTATTTGAGACGCGTTACAATACACAAAATGCGAAGATTGCTAGGCAACGACGTATTTTATAGAGAAAACGTATTTTAAAGGCAACATAACAAGTGAGCTCTTATGCACCATAGAAACAGTATAAGATATTAGTGTTAGAAAAAAAATTATTATAAACACAAATAATTTGTTAAATATTAGAAGTTTTACACGTCAAAGGTTAATTTTGATTTAGGTTACGGTTTTATTTTGTTTATTTTAAAATCATGTTTGAATCTTGATATATTTGTAAGGTAAGGTTAGAATTTTTAATTAAAATTAGGTTAGAATTTTGTGCCGTTAGTGTAAATAAAAGATTTCCTATAAATAAATTTTTATGAATTTTAAATGCTGTGTAATTTTCTACCCAACTAAAATCCTGTATGAATTTTGTCCGGTAGATCAAATGAACCTTGAAATTGATGTATAAAATTTGAAATTCCATGAGTTTGTGATGTTAGTCGCAGATGCTCTATACAGTGTGCCTCACTTTAGACGGCACCACCCCAGTATTTTTTTTTATATATTATCGATTTAAAAAATCCCTAATACGACTTCTTCAATTTTGCTGTTTATTTTAAATCGTAGTAGAAAGTAACATACCCTAAAAGTACAATTTAGTGAGGGGTATAATCAGAAAAAAGAAATTTTTTAAATCGATAATATGTATATAAAAAAAATACTGGGGTGGGGCCGTCTAAAGTGAGACACACTGTAGATACAGCCAAGACAAATGAGGAAAAAAAGATCAGATAAATTATGAAGCTTATGAAAGATTGTGGGTTCGATTCCCAATACCTGCCATACTAACTTAGCATTTTTTGGACACAGGGAGCACGCAGATTTGGAAGATGGAATTTAGTGTACGAATTACACAACTAGTGACAGTAACAATTGCCTTGCAGCGCATTTGAGGTAGGTTTTCTAAATTTTTTTAAAGTAGTATTCAACTGGAAACATGGGTACTTGTGTGATGATAAATTAATCAATGTGGAGCGTAGGTCAGAGGTTTTAGCATAGGGCTGTAAAACCAAAGGTTGTGGGTTCGATTCCCATCACCCGCCATATTACAAATAATCGTTTTTGCACTCTAAGGTGCACTCAGCCTTTGGAATTGAGTATATGGGTTACATAACCGGTGGTAAATAATTATTCGGCTTGTAACGATTCAAGTTTTTCGAACTTTTTAAAAAACAGGATTTAATACGGTAAAGGTAGGAACTTGCATCTTTGTCTTTCTCAATCCATATAGGATGATGCGAGCTGTGAAGGAAAATAGAATTTAAGTTGGAAACTGCCAAAACCCTAAGATATGCTAGTAGTTTATACTTCGATTGTTAGGCATTGCGATCCAATTTTGTAGGGGTCATCCTCCTCACCACCCCCTAACCAACCCTCCCTAATATATTAAGCTCCTCTATATAACTATCTTGTGTTTAGTTTACTTGTGACTGATAATTCTCCTGACATCTTTTAATTCAAATGTTAGTCTGAGATATATGCAAATTACAGTTTCCGCTTTTAGAATTATAGTACAAGAATTACAACATGGCGTAGCGATTTATATTATATGTCCATACTTTGTCACGTGCACTACAACATTTAATGGGGGACGTTGTTGTCCCTTGGCGCGCGGCTAGCAAACAGCGGAGAAGGGGGGTTTGAAACGGTAAACCCTTCAAATAGGGGTGGTCATAATCGGAATAAAAATAGGGCGCCACGACGGAAATCACCCAAAGATAGTTCCTCTAGGGCTCTAAGGGGTTGGGGTTAGCTGGACCCCGCTGCAAGATGTGACTTACCTTGCTTAATGAAATAGATTACTGAAATTCTTAAAACTTGTAGGCAGGCTCCCACTATATACGTAAATCTTTACCAAAACACTAACACACAAAATATGATCGGGAGGCACTGAAAACACTGACAAGACCAAACTAAATTGACAATTAGATATTTAATAAATCAAAAAGGCAAAAATGGATACACAAAAGGGGCGACAGTTAACATGTTACGTCAAAAATAAATAATAAATGCGATACTTACTTTAAGGGACGATAGAATTGAGGGTACTACATTTACGTTACGTACGGCAAATCATTCACAAACTAAGCCCCTCAATCCCAGGCAGAATATAGGATTAACAAATATTAAACTAAAATTCAATCAGTAAAGCTAAATCTTTATACATGCAACATAACACAAATTTTAACTTGACTTTACTTAAAACTTGCGAAAATGAAATCTTTAAAGGTGAATTGGTACTGACAAACTTGAACTACAATCTGAACACAAAAATCTTTACTCAAACACAAAATTACTAAGACAAACTAGTCAACCGTTTGCCAACGGTCCTCAACCTTTGCAATGTGAATATTATCAAAGCCGCCTAAAGGCGAATCACAAAGCCTTCACACATTATCGACGGATCAAACAAATTGACCAGACATCGGCTACTCTAAAATTACAAGTTGCAAACAAAACACAAAAATAATAAAAAGGAGGTACTTACTAAACTTCAAACCCAACTGAACAACATTGATAGAGGCCTGTCCGCAAGCGGCAATCGTAGGAATTGAAACAGTTCTCAGAACTACAATTTGTTGAAAGATTTTGTTGTTAGGTAATTTTGAAATACACCTATACCACTCCCTTATGAGACGCCACTGAAAAATAAATCATGATAAATTCGAGTTGCCAATGTGACAACAATTTAATGTGGCCGGAAATTCAACCTGTCTTCAATCAATGTGGATCACATATAATGATACAATATGATTGTAATACTTATCACCAGGTAATGTATAAATTAACAACACAAGGTGAAATAACTATATTTATTACTTATTAATTCAGATACGTTACAGTGTATATGTTAACCTTCCTAACCTCACATAATACTACGTTTACATGGTAAATACAATAAGTATGTCACGTCCACTATGTTAACATTCTGTTACATCTCCCTTTTTTTTTGTAACGAACTAATTTCATACTCATCGAAACGTTTTGGTATCTTTACAACTCTACCACTCCTTGTTACTTTGTCATTGCTAGAGTCATTACTAGGTTTAGTTATAACACACTGAGAGTTATTGTCACTATTATAACTTAAACACGATGAACTAATAGCATCATTATCCTTATTTACGTTATTACCTACATTTCCAACCTCCTCTTCAGGTAAAGTATTAGGAAGCAAGTTACACTGATTTTCTGATTTCCTAAGATGAACAGAATTCCTCCTTAATACTTTACCTTCCTGATTCTGTACTAGGTAAGATCTGGGAGATGAATGTTTTTCAATAATTTTTGCAGGTTCCCAGTTCTTACCTTTACACATTACAGCATTATTACCTACACTAAAGTCTGATCTTGGTTTTGAATGCCTATCATAGTAGTATTTATACCTATTTTGTTTATCACAAACTTGTTCATGTGCCTCATTTAGCAGCTTTGGTTTTAATAGTTCAGAATGAACCGGAATTTTTGTTCTAGTTCTTCTGCTAAAAAGTATCTGGGCAGGCGAAATATTTAAACCTGTGATCAGGCTGTTACGATACTCCATTAATGCTATCTCTAAATCTATAGATTCATCCTTTGATTTTTTAATTAGTCTCTTAGCAATTTGTACTGCCCTTTCAGCTTGACCATTGCTTCTCGGGTATCTTGGTGAGCTAGTTTTGAATTCAAAATTCTAAGTTTTCGCAAAGCTTTTACATTCATAAGAGCCAAATGGCATATTGTCACATATTACTACCTTAGGTATGCCATGAGTGGCAAATACCATTTTCAACTTTGACATAACTTCTGTAGACGTTTTCTTAGCCAATTCAATGATTTCTAGCCATTTTGAAAAATAGTCTTGAATGATTAAATAATCTTTGCCATGAATTTCACAGATATCACAGACAATTTTATTGAACGGTATATCTGGGATATCGTGCGGAATCAAAGGCTATCGTATGTTTGAATTTTGATACCGTTCACAAATTGAACACTTAGCGATTATATTTTCAATATCCCTACTTATGCCTGGCCAATACACAACTTGCCTAGCTCTGGATTTTGTTTTCTCTACATCTACACCAAAATGTGACTCATGAAGTAATCTAAGAATATAATTTCTCAACGTGAATGGTACCATTAATCTGTAGTTCAAAAACAATAAATTGTCTTCACAGACAATTTCGTTCTGTAGTTTAAAGTAAAACCTTAAGTTTTCAGGAACTTGATCCTTGTTTTTAGGCCAACCATCAAAGTAATATTTTTTAAGTTGTGACAATACTGGGTCTGACTGTGTCGCGTTTTGAAACTCTTTTTTCATCGGAGATATTGAGACTAGTACTAATTGAATTAATTGTTTCTGTGCTCCACTGATCATCTTGATGAACCTCATTTTCTAAATATGACCTAGATAGTAAATCAGCAACAAACATTAATTTACCAGGTGAGTGCTTTAAAGTTATATTGTAATTAAGTAATTTAAGTGTCATTCTTTTTAGTCTAGACGATGCAATGTCTGCTATTGACTTATTAATTACTCCTAAAAGTGGTTTATGATCTGTTATAACAGTTATATTTCTGCCATAGACGTACATAGTTATGAAATTTTGTAGTAGCAAATATGATAGCTAATAACTCCTTCTCAATCTGGGCAAAATTCCTTTCAGTGTCACTTAAGCTTCTGGATGCATAACAAACTGGTTTGCCATTTTGAAGTAAGCAACATCCTAATCCATTTTGTGATTCATCAGCTTGTATCGTGACCTCTTTTGTGGAGTCAAAATTTGCTAATACTGGTGCTTTAGTGATCTTATCTTTAATGTCATCTAAAATTTTTTTGTGTAGTGAGAGCCAGTGAAACAGAACACTTTCTTTTAATAATTCACACAAAGGTTTTGTAATTTCAGAAAGATTTGGTATAAATGGTCTAAGGAAATTAATCATCCCTAACAGTGATTGTAATTCCTTCTTGGATTTAGGATCCTTTAGTGCTTTAATCGCTTCTACTCGGCTTGGATCAATTTCTATGCCATTTTTTGAATATATATGACCCAAATATTTCACACGACCTACTCTGTACTGAACTTTATGCTTATTGAATTTGATCCCTACTTGCCTAGCTCGTTCAATGACCTTTTTTAAAATTAAATCATGCTCTTCAACAGTTTCAGCTGATATAAGAATGTCGTCAAAATATATGAGTACTCCTGGTATCCCACTAAAACATTTTTGATTGACATAGTGGAAATATTCTGGGGCAATGCTCACACCAAAAGGAAGCCTATTAAATTTCCAGAAACCAAACGGCGTGCTAAACGTGCACAGATCACTTGACTCTTTTGTTAATTCAATTTGCCAGAACCCGTCTTTTAGATCTAAAACTGTAAAATATTTTTTATTGTGTAGCGCTTCACTAATTTCTTCCAACTTTGGAATCAAAACACTTGGTGAGCGTTTAATAGCTAAGTTTAAATGTCGCGGATCTAAGCATAATCGAACTGACTTATCTTGTTTTTCAACAACTACTAGGTTACTAACCCAACCTGTTGGATTTTCTATTTTTGATATGATTCCTTTTTTTTTCTAACTCTAGTAACTTAGTCTTAACGTTATTTTTTATAGAAAGAGGTGTCCTTCTAGGAGGATTAAATACAGGTTTAACACCATCTTTAAGCCTAATTTCACATTTCTCCTTGAAGGTACCCTGTCCTTCAAACACATCCTGCTTCTCAGCTATAAATTTGGTCCTATCAGTAACATCTATAACGGTTTCCACACGCTTAAGTAAGTTTAATCTAATACATGTATTTAATCCTAAAATTGGTGTAACATTTTCTCTAGTTATTACAAAATCTGTAGAAATTTCCCTATCTCCTGCTTTACATTTCAAATGAACTACACCTTTAGGTATAATTTTTGAACCTCCAAAAGCCTCTAACACAATATTTGTGGAACGCATCTTAAATTGTTGATCTACTGTTTTGAACAAATACTCAGGTATTATATTTACCTGGGCACCTGTATCTAATTTAAAACTAAAATACTTATCTTCTATTTGTATCTGTTCTTTCCACGAGACTTCAGCAACATTCATTATACTTAGTACGCTAAGAGTTACCAGATCTTCTTCATCTTCTAACTCTGTTGTTTCCAATTCCTTGACTTGTTTTCGAACCCTGCAGGCCACAGCAAAATGATTTAAATTGCCACACTTGGAGCACTTACGACCATATGCGGGACAACTCCTAGGGCCATGCCAAGTTTGACATCTTCTACACTTGAACTTTTCAAATTCTGGCTTCTTTGGTCCTGCACCTTCTTCTTTTGCACTTTCTCTGCTAGTAGTCGTTTTCTTTTTAATGGATTCCACAGCTTGTTCTTGCAGACTTCTTACTTGTGCTTTTGTTAGCTCAGCGGCTTTACATAGGTCAATGGCTTTTTGAAATGTTAAACCTTCTGTTCTTAGGAGCCTCTCTTGAACGTTCAGGTCTTTTACTCCCAAATCCCAACACAACCCTGTCACGAAGCATCTGATCCTTTAGGCTTTAGGCAATCAAATTCGCAGGTTGCCGACAACTTTTTAAGATCAGTTAGAAACTGCTCAAAACCTTCCCCATCTTTCTGTTCTCTTTTGTGAAATAGAAACCTTTCGTAGACTACGTTCTTCTTCGGCAAACAGTAATTTTCAAATGTTTCCATCACCTTACTGTAGTCGTTCTTATCGTTGTCCGACAATTGAAACGTGTTATATAATTCGATAGCATCTTCCCCAATCAAGTTTAATAATATTGCTACCTTGACATCT
This sequence comes from Melanotus villosus, assembly GCA_963082815.1. Classification (NCBI taxonomy): domain Eukaryota; kingdom Metazoa; phylum Arthropoda; class Insecta; order Coleoptera; family Elateridae; genus Melanotus; species Melanotus villosus. The sequence goes on from OY720424.1 coordinate 30,631,285, forward strand.
TCCCCAAGGGCATTCTTCCCAGTAGCTTTCATAAATATTTCGAAGCTTTGTTCAAACTTACGCCAATTGTCAGCTAGGTTTCCTTCTATTAATAAACTTTTTGGCGGCTTGAATCCCTCCATTTCTAACCTCGCTCCTTTGCTAGCGCGTGGTGCAGTAACTTGATTTATTGTTATACTTGTTTTTGTTCTATATTTAATTCACATCCGACTGCGCCATGTAATACTTATCACCAGGTAATGTATAGATTAACAACACAAGGTGAAATAACTATATTTATTACTTATTAATTCAGATACGTTATTACAGTGTATATGTTAACCTTCCTAACCTCACATAATACGTGCATAATACTACGTTTACATGGTAAATACAATAAGTATGTCACGTCCACTATGTTAACATTCTGTTACAATGATATTGCTATTAATTATCATTGAATTCAAAAGTCAACTTTTATAGGCAAAAATTATTATTTTCAGATGAGAATCTAATTATCTCATTCTTAACACGATACTAATACATATAATCACTCAAAAATAACTTTGTGCGGTAGAAAGGCAACTTAATGACAAAAGACGTAGTACATCACTAAAAACTATGATATGCTATCTCTTTGTGACAATTTATAATGCGTACCAGCCTCAACACCGAAAGGTACCTATAAGTGGTTAACGATTACATACATACATGTCAATTTTGGTTAATTTTGTACAGGAAATCAGAATTCCTAAAATAATTAATATTTCTAGAAAGCCTTCGGTCCGTTCTTTATACTTTCTTAGGCGTGCAAAAAGGTAGCACTTTAGATACTTGCCGTAGAGATAAATTACTACAAATTAGAAATTTACTAGTGTTGGAATGTTCTTAATTACATATTAGTTTAAGTATTATAATCTAAACCGCAAATATTTACGTGTATGGCTGTATGCTGTAAAACATCCATGTAAAACCATCAAGTATATGCCTATTAACTATTAATAGTTTTACAGTTTTACTACAGTCTTATACCAAAGAGTAGAAATATATATTCTTTGCTTATACCTAAGAAAAAATTATACAACAGATATATGCACATCATTGCACAAATGCGCCTACGCGTGTATGAAACCAGTTATACAAGGGTCAAATCAACATGTTTCGAGCCACTGTAATGCCGTTCTGTGGACTCATTTTTTGGCGCATGCGGTATTAAAAGTTTCCGTACGACGACCCGCACCCAGCGGTAATGATGCATAACCTCACTTTATTACAAATCCAAATGTAGTTTAGAATCTATTTTTTAGCAAGAACAATTAATAAAGTGACTAAATAATGGAGAATCCAACATTAAGAAATCTTACGAGTGGTAATTTTCATAAGCCAGCTAAATCTCAGAATGTGGTAAGTGTATTTTTAAGTGCACACGTGGATTTGTGAGGTTATACTGGTTTCTAAATTTCAAAATTTTTTAGCTCTTACAACAATTAGGGGCTCCACATGTATCTAGTTTTAATTATATGGTAAATACAGGGTTAGATGATGCAATTGCAGATTTGGTCCCTGTTGAATTTACCCTTCCAAATAACGATAGAGTATGTTTACGTATCGAAGAAGCGTCTCTTAACTGTCCATTAATTCCATTAGGTATGGTAGGTGTAAAGAATCAACGAGTTTATCCCTCAGAATGTAGACAAAGAGCTACCACCTATAAAGGAAAGCTAAACGTAAAAGTAAGTTGGTCGGTAAATGATGGATCTCGATACCTCTTTGACAAAGATATGGGTGATATTCCGATTATGATAAAGGTTAGTATTTGGAAATTAAGAACTAATAAAAATTAATAGAATATTTTACAGTCGAATCGTTGCCATTTAGGTTTTCTGTCTCCCAAAAACTTAGTGGCACGTGGAGAACACGAACAAGAATGGGGTGGCTATTTTCTAGTTAAAGGTCACGAGAGATTAATTAGAATGTTGCTTATGACCAGGAGAAATTATCCTATCGCAATCAAACGGTCAGGTTGGAAACAAAGGGGTTCGTTGTTTTCCGATCTTGGCTTGATAATCCGATGCGTAAAAGAAGATCAGACCGCAAGAGTAAGCTTATCATAAATTAGAGTTCTTGTAAAATATTAACCACAAAATTTAATTCAGGCAAATACGTTGCATTATGTTACTGATGGAACTGCAAAGCTTATGTTTAGTCACTCTAAACTTTTGTATTATGCACCTATTGTATTAATCTTGAAATGTTTATGCAATTACACTGATCAGTACATTTTTCAAAGGCTTGTAGAAGGTTACGAGGATGATTTATATTACATTGAGTATGTATTTAGTTTTTACATTGATGTATTGTTAACCGAAATGTTTTAGTTGTGTGCAAAATATGTTGCGTGCAATTCATCAAGAAGAACTCCACTCGCATGAAGAATGTAAAGCTTATTTAGGAAAAATGTTTCGCATAAAATTTCTCGAATGTCCCGAATGGCGTACAGATGCTGAAGTTACAGATTTTATCCTAAAGCACTGTGTTTTAATACATCTAAATAATGCGGAGGATAAATTTAGCATGTTAGTCTTTATGACTCAAAAATTATTTGTTTTTGCTCAGGATAAATGCAAAATGGAAGGTGCAGATGCTGTTATGATGCAAGAACTGTTACTAGGTGGTCATTTGTATTTACAAGTAGTAAAAGAAAAGCTACAAATGTGGTTGAATAACCTACGATTAAACATATTAAAACGTGCGAAAACTGCTGCCGGTTTTAGTTTCAATCAGCACGAATTATCTAATGCCGCAAAATATTCGGGAGGTTTAGAAAATGCCATGGAAAATTTTTTAGCAACCGGTAATATTCACAGTTCTTCAGGATTAGGTTTGATGCAGGATAAGGGTTTAACGATTGTTGCTGAAAATATCAACAGAATGCGATATATGTCACATTTTCGAGCTGTCCACAGAGGTGCCTTCTTTCAAGAAATGCGTACCACTGAAGCTCGTCAATTATTACCAGATGCCTGGGGCTTTATTTGCCCAGTTCACACGCCTGATGGTGCTCCTTGTGGTTTATTAAATCACCTTACAATGAATTGCATCGTTACAGATGTGCCAGATCGTGCTAAAGTTAGTAACATTCCATTAGTTCTAGCAGATTTGGGAATGATTTCTATTAAAAATGCTCAAGATACAAGCATTAAAATCAAGGACTGTTACGTTACACAATTAGATGGAAAAGTCATAGGTTACATTCAAAAGAATGTAGCCTCCAAAATAATCGATAATTTAAGATTGTTAAAAATAAAAGGGGAAGAAGTGCCTAACTCGTTAGAAATTGTTCTTGTGCCTATAAAGAAAGTTCCAGGGCAGTTTCCAGGGTTATTCCTATTTACAGGACCTGCTCGAATGATGAGGCCTCTTTTTAATCTGGTTGTGAATGAAATAGAATTTATCGGAACATTCGAACAAGTTTATATGGACATCTGTATTACTCCTGATGAAATTTACAAAGGTATGTTGTCGAAATTTAAAGAAGAGTTATTTGAGATGAGTCTTAAAATTTAGGAGTAACTACTCACATGGAAGTGGGAAAAACCGCATTTCTATCAAATTTGGCTTTACTAATTCCAATGCCCGACTGTAACCAATCTCCTCGCAACATGTACCAGTGTCAGATGGGTAAACAAACGATGGGGACACCTCTTCATACTTGGAGCACGCAAGCAGAAACTAAAATGTATAGAATACAAACACCTGCTACTCCCCTCTTTCGGCCTGTACATTATGACAGTATAGGTCTCGATGAATTTCCTATGGGAACAAATGCCATTGTTGCCGTTATTAGTTATACTGTAAGTTATTTTTAAATGCATCACCGAATGTTTCTAACAACTTTTCGTTTAAGGGTTATGATATGGAAGACGCAATGATAATCAATAAATCTTCTTACGAACGTGGTTTTGCTCATGGATCAATTTATAAATCCGAATTCGTTGAATTAGATCATATGAATTCGTATTTCTGTAGAGATCCAGCACAACCACAACTAACAGAAGCATTAGACACTGATGGTTTTCCACATCCTGGAAAATTAATGACAAACAATGATCCTTTATATTGCTTCTATAGTGCTGATGAATCACGGTACATCGTTGTTAAGTTTAAAAGCAAGGAAGATTGTTACATTGATAACATTAGACTGTGTGGTGATTTCAGCGCACGTGCGAAACCTGTTGCATGCATTATGTTCCGAATACCGGTAAGTATTTAATCAATATATCAGACAGAGCATCAATTAGTTGACCTTACTTTTAGCGTAATCCAACTGTAGGGGATAAGTTTGCTAGTCGTGCTGGACAGAAAGGTATTTGTTCTCAAAAATGGCCAGCAGAAGATTTACCATTTACTGAAACAGGTGTGTTTGTTTATTTATTTATTTAAACGTACCATGTTGTTATTTAATAGCAATCTGGTTTTAAAAAAACATTTTAATCATGCACATTGCATACATTGCAACTAGTTTATACTATCTAGCAATTTGCTTCAAGCAAATCGTACATAAATCTAAGTCTAATAGACTAAAATTTAGGCAAGTCCTAACGTTTGATAGACGTACTCTCATTGGAGCGCTCCAGATATGATTTAAAACACTTCTTTCACATGTTTTGTTTTACGATTAATGCACTTAATTTTAACTTGTACTAATTCAAATGGTTTTTGTCTTTTTAATCTCCGGACGAGTCCACTGTTATCGAGTAATTGTAGCAATTCGACATTCTCGTGTTCATGTAATCTCGCTTCGTGTTTAATTTCCTTACTGACCGTAGGCACTTTTAGGTCCTTGTGGATGTCTTCATTCCTAATGTACCATGGAACATTGATAATGCTACCGAGCACTTTGTTCTGAAAAGTCTGTATAACTTTGACTTTAGTTTTCTTCCTACAACCCCATAGTTGCACACTGTAAATCCAAACTGGTTTTAGAACTTGTTTGTATAGTCCGTTCCAGCACGTGCGCAATTTCTACTTAACTTCTTAAGGGGACATTCGCAAAACTGCTCACCTAAGTGTTGGTGAGACCCATCAAAACAACAAAGAGAGTAAATTGAATTGAGTCAAATGCGACTGACGTGTTAATGTCGTGTAACTGTAATTATCGCTAGTGAAATAGAGAAGCGCTTTCTCATTGGCTCCTACTGACTGTATCGAAGGCCTTTTTCATATCGATGAAACCAAGGAATATCGTTTCGTCTTTTATTATTGCCTTTTCTATTATTTGTTGGAGGGTAAATATGTGGTCCTGTGTGCTGTGAGCTGGTCTAAATCCGCTTTGTTCATCGGCTAGTTTCGATTCGATCGCCTCTCTGAGTTTCTTCTCTATTATACCTTCGTAAACTTTTAGTGCTGCGCACAGCAAGAAGATTCCCCTATAATTCCTGCAGTCTCTAGAGTCGCCGTTCTTGTGTATAGGTAAGATTATAGCAGTATTCCATTCCTTTGGCATATTTTTATTCCTCCATGCTAGATTCAGTATTTCCAGGAAAACTTCTCTCCCACTAGGCCCTAGATACTTCAACAGTTCTGCCGCTATCTCATCATGGCCGGTTGCTTTCCCATTTTTTATTTTGTGTAATGCCTTCTAAGTCTTTCATGCTTATCTTATCTTCTTTCACCTCTTCTATTCTTTTTTGCTCCTTCTCTTTGCTTTGGTTCTCTGTCTTTTGTTGGTCGTTTAGTAACTTATTAAAGTATCGCTTCCATCTTTCCATAATTTCATCCTCGTCGGTAAGTGTTGTCCCATTCTCGTCCTTAATATGTTTTAATTGGACGTCCTTCTTGTTTCTCATGCTCTTTAAGATTTTGTAAAATAATTTTCGGTTGTCCTTACTACTTTCTTGCATTTTATTTCCGAACTTTATAACTATATTGTTTCTTTTTTTGGTTTTATCCATATTCTCGATTTTTCTTTGTTATAGTTCGACTACTTTTTCCTTTAAATCTTTATTTTCCTTTCTTATTAGCTCCATTTCTTCTCTATATTCTTTCTGCTCCTCTTTTATTTCTCTTATATCCTTCATTATCTGTTCCATCATTTTTAGCATTTTTTTACCTTGTTCCTCTTCTCGTATATCTTTCACTTCTACCCTTTCTTGTTTACTCATTTTTTTAATTGGTGTTCTTGTCGTTTTTTTTTTAGACCTATCAGAAAACTCTGGTGTCACTTGTTTTCTCTTCCTCTTATTATCGTCTGAGGTTATTTCTTCGCTATCTGTGTACATTTCCCTTTATTAGAGAGTTTTTGCATATCGTACGATAAGTATCCGTTAACGCTAACGTTTACGTCTTTATAGCTGTAAAATACGACGTTGCTAAGCAACTCCGACGTTAGCGTATACGTCTTGTAAAAAAACGCTATGCAAAAACTCCCTATTAATTATTACTGTTCACGCTAAATTTTACGCACACTCGCACTTCGTACGTCAGGCGGGCCGCCACCCGTATCGCCTTTGCCTGCCCGCACTCCACTTGTGTTCCACGCAAATTTTGCTTAACGTTATGCACGTGATTCTCGTCTTAACCTATCACTCTTGTTATTCTTTGTTTATTGCTGTAAACTTTTCCTGCTACATTTTTCACTGAGAATTTATCACTATCACCTTTCCGAAACAACCCTTTCTCTCACTGTTTACTTTACTTATATTAGCACTTGATTGCACCTTCGTAATTACTATTAAACCTTACTGCGTGACAGGGCTGACTCGTCAGTATCTCGCCGCTGTGAACTATGTTAATAATAATAATTTTCTTAATTAAATGTTGTAGGGTTGGTACCTGATATCGTTTTCAATCCACATGGTTTCCCGTCACGTATGACAATAGCTATGATGATAGAAATAATGGCAGGTAAATCAGCCGCTTTACATGGCCTTGTTCATGATGCGTCCCCGTTTAAATTCAGTGAAGACAACACCGCTATAGATTATTTTGGTAGATTACTTGAAGCCGGTATGTAATTCATTGAGCTATTTAAACGAATATAACAGTTGTATTTTAGGCGGTTATAATTATTACGGCACTGAAACAATGTATTCTGGCATTGATGGTAGAGAAATGACGGCACAGATATTTTTTGGCATCGTTCATTATCAACGGCTAAGGCATATGGTTTCTGATAAATGGCAGGTAATGTATGCAACCATTATGTTATTATTTCTAGTTTTAATTTTTAAGTATTTCAGGTGCGATCAACTGGTCCAACTGATATATTAACTAGGCAACCTTTAGGTGGTAGAAAAAGAGGTGGAGGTGTTCGATTTGGTGAAATGGAACGAGATTCTTTGATAAGTCATGGAACATCATTTTTACTGCAAGACAGGCTACTGCATTGTTCAGACAGAACGACAGTAAGGAAAATATTGCACTCAAATGAATATTGTTTACATAATACTCCTTATTTTAGGCTTTCATTTGTACATCCTGTGGCACTTTACTAGGGCCAGTAACGTTAGTAACTAAAATGGCCGAGAGACCTAATTTTTCAGAAACAAAGGAAACATGTAGGCTGTGTGGGCATGGGGAAAATATCGTTGAAATACAGATACCTTACATTTTTAAGTTCTTTGTTACACAACTTGCATCTGTTAATATTAATGTTAAAATAAACTGTAAACAAACATAATATAAACAATTTAATTTATTTTACATTAACAATAATTTATCATATTTAAAAATAAAATTTTTATTTTTAAGTTTCACACTTATTAATCCACCTTATAACTATCGACTGAATTAAATCTTCATTTTCAACACTATTTGTTCCCATTTCAAAATATTTACAACCATATTTAAGTAAATATTCGCATTTTTTACTGTTAGTAATAAAAATTAGTGTTTGTAAACGTTCTTTTGTTAAAAATTGATTATTTACATTAAAAACTTTCATCACTATACTTAAAAAGTTGCTTAAATCGTTTTTATGTAAAGTAGAGAGTAAACCTCTATCAATGATAGAAGTTATAATTAAACTTACAACACCACTTTCAACAAATTTAGCAGTATCGATATCCTTCACGATATTTGTTACAATTTTTATCACCAACGATAGAATTGCTGCTTCGTTATTATTAGTGCATACTCCGTATAACCATGATAATAAACCGTAACTAGAACATAACAACTTTTTACCTAAATTTAGACGGCATGCCCTTTCAACAACACCCAACAAGGTCTTCTTGGTATCCAAATCGGCAACACAACTTGAAAATAACTCCATCATCAGTTTAAATGCCATGGCATATAATGCAATTGAAAAATCATCGTCGGTTCGCAGTCCATCACTTAATATTTCCAAAATAAACATTCGCATTTCCTTGTAGTTAACATCAGAACTATGAAGAAATGTATACAATTCTGGAACTCCTCGTAAATCCGGCACCACTTTAGCATTTAAATAATGAGAAAGAGGCATGTAGAGAGGTTTAAAAGGTTGCGTTAAAAGCAACGCCATTTTCGCCCAAAATACAGCAGCAAAATTATTCAATTTAAAATCTTTGAATTCTGCCATACTCCTAGAAATGGCCTGTACATATCTTAACCACAATAATTTGTCCTTTTGATCGTGTCTTGCTTCAAGATGAAACCGATAAAGTGCTAAGACGTGACAAGCAGCGAGTCGCAATTTTTCATCCTTACTACTAAGTGCAACGATCGTTAAACTAAATGCACCAGATTTCGTAAATTTGTAAGTTGCAACCTCATTTTTCGGTGCCAATAGCGAAGCAAATAATGGCAGGAAAAATGCTAAATCGTAAACATGTAAATTGGAACTCTTAATTTTCGTAGCGGTTAATCCTAAATCCAATGGATAATTTGCGATGGTGTTTAACACCCATTTTTCTTGAAGTATTTCAAGGATATCCCCCATTTTTGGTTGTCGCCACAAAGCTTTTTGAATGTCTTGTCGTACTGAATAATGTGTAGCAGCAGCTGTACCCCAGAGGAACGGTTCAAAATCGTAAAAGTTTGTTTGATCGGCTAACTTTTCATACCTAAAACAATTATATTTTTAAAAATATTGTTAAAAGGCCAGAAAACACTACTAAATATTTTAGAGGTCAATAATAGAATTTAGTTATAGTTTTCAAAACGCCAACGAAGCACAAATCGAAACAATAAGCGAACATCAAGAGGATATAAAGATGGGTAATAATAATGATTTTACAACAATGTTAACAGTGTTAGAGGCAACTCATTATAGATAATACGACGTTTATGTGGAAGATAAAAAAAAATTGCTGCCTACCCAAAATGCAAAGTTGAATTACCATTTGGCTGGACTAAATGGCAAACTTTTTTTAAGACTTTTAAACCACTGTAACTGTTTTGTTATTGGGTTTTTGTCATGAGTTTATTCTGAAAACATGTTTACTTTAGTCCCCTCTATCTACCCTAAAAATCTCCTCCGTACATTATAATACACTTGCATATAATAATATAATTAATAATATTAACTTTTGGACTAAGGCAATTTTAGGTAAATCGTAATATTTTGGCTTCACGAATCTACTGTTGGTCTGGGTCCCATTACTTATGGACCACCCTGTATATTTATATATGAATTTAGTAATTGTTAAAAAACATTAAAAAATGAAACTTACATCTGCAGTAACATTAGAATAATCCGATCCGATGAGCTAATAGTAGCACGATACGCTGCCAGAATAACTGGTATATGATTTCTCTGCATAAGTGATGGCCATCGTTGACATAAAGCCAGCACTAAATCCAACAACTCGACCTTACAATCACAGTCTTCATTCAGCATTAATTCCAGAAAATCCGAATGCGATCCGATCATCTCAAACAGCAATTGTGCTTCGCTTTCTTCAAAATTTACAAATTGTACTAACAACTTTAACACCTTCACCAATAGCACTTTTCCAGATAAACCAAACTTCAAGCAAAATTTACAGTACAACTGGAAACTATCATTTTCGCACAAAGTCTTAAATGAAGCTTTTAAACACGTCTCATTTTCTATAATTTTCTCAAGGAATTCACCACTTAACTTAATAATCTTATCGAGCTTTTCCCAATCATCTTCCGTTCTATCCTTTTTCTTGAATAAGAAATTTGTCGCATGTACGAGTGTTAAGATGGCATTATTTAATTGTTTCTCCGGTACATCTCCTTCGTTTTGAAATATAGCTTTTGTAAACATAGATGTTAACATATGAATGTGAAATGGTTCGCTTGCATCGAATTTTTGTACTTTCTCCACATAACCTCGATAAATATCTTGTGGCATAAACTTACTAATAAGAACAGTCACAACGTGCTGATAGGTTTCAAAGTGTTGACCGGCCTTTTTAGGTTTCTGTAAACTTTTTATAATACTAGGTTGAAAATGTTCATAACCAGTTTTAAGAATTTCGTCGTTCGCTTTGATGAATATAGCAGCTTCGAGTAAGGACAACATAAGGCCTTTTTTAGTTGCTGCATTAGGAATATTTGTTACGAATATATCTAAAAATTCTGTCCTTCTTTTAAGCAGAAATCCAGCTAACAGAGAATTTTCCTTGCAAAATTCACTTCTATTTAATACACTCTTAAAAATTTCCGAATCAACGTCTTTTATATTGTGTGGAAAGCATTCGAGATAATTTTTAAAAGCATTCGCACAAGCACTCGAATCAAATTGTTCCATATTCTTATTTAAATATGTTAAAAGATGCGACACTGCAGTAATGACATTACTACCAAGTGGTTCAAAATCATCAGTCTGACCTAAAAATCTGTTGAAAGTGTACACCAACAAATTATAATAAAAGGGTAAGAACTCTGAATCCAAATTATTTATCTCTAACTGAGCCCAACAATTCAAAATCTCTAAACATTGCTGGTGTTCAAGACCAAAGACTTCTAATACTTCCAATAATCTGCCACATTTGGTGCTTTTTTTACCACTTTTTCTTAGAACCTTCTTCAAAGATGTTATTAATTTTGTTCTAAAAGGTTTTAATGGTCCATCCATATTTTTCTGTAACTCCAACATTTCAAATTCTTTTACTATATCGATAAGAAACAAAGTAGAATGTCCCTGATGTAAAGGAGAAAAACGTTGTATTAAGATGGGGTTTCCAAAAATGTTCTTAATCACTTCGATGTATTCTTCTTTGGCTATTAAAAATTTGTTTACCTTTATACAGTTCTGTAAGTGTAAATCGGTCAACTTTTCCAAACTTATGTTCGTAAAATAAAATAAAGCCTGATTAAGACAGTTTTGTAACTGACCTGGACGTTGAACTAACTCTTCCTGGTGATTTTTTAAAAATTCATCGATATCACCTTCTAAGAACGATGCACTAAAGTTTTGTGTTAAATGAATTTTCGTTTTAAGTAAGATGGGATTTTCATCCGTCGCCCAACCTTGTACGTAACTTAGAACATGTTTTGCAACCAATCCTTTGTATTTCTGGTTCAAAACTATCGCCGATACAAAGGAAGGAGTTGTTTGAAAGTGTAGTAAATGAATTAATACGGAGTTAAAATATGTTTTAAAATTTTTACTCTGGTCAGCTTCCTGTAAGTATTCAAGAGCTCCAAATAGTAGAGGACTTAATCCACGATGTTTAATTGTAAAACTACCACAGTTTTGGAGATCGCCATCCAAGTTTTCCAAAATCTCTTTAAAATTGTCTTGCTCTCGTTGTACTTCAACATTTTCCCAAAATGCTGGCATTTCAAGTAAATATTTGAACATATTTTTAGATACCTGTCTTAAAATTTCAACAATAACTCCACCAAGTTTATTATCGATAACGTTTAAATCAAATATGCCATTAACCCAAAAATCAATTTCTTCTATACAACCTTCAAAAATACCCGTATTTTTAAGCAACAAATTTAAAGTTGTCTTAGCACTTATATCTTTAGTCTCGTGATATAATTCCAAAATCAGTGGAAAGGCAAATGCAAACAATTCGGTATTCGGCGCAAAAGTAGAAGGTTCGAAATTGATAAAGATTTTAATAAGCCGAACTTGTAAGGCAGTGGCGTTGCTATTATCAGACAACTCTGCAATTTCTTGAAGAAAACTTTGCAAATCGACACTGCTTAAACTTTCCAGAAGTTGCGGACAAACACTTTCATACAAATCCAACAGTTCGAAAATTACCTCCAGATGATCTAATACGGAATAAGATCCTAAATCTTCATCAGATTTCGTCCAATCCCGTAAAACACTTTGAGCGTTCGGAAAATTTCGGTTAATATGTTCATTTAATATATTTTTTAAAACACGTATGTCCTCGCTTTTTACCCATTTTTCTGCTGCTGACAGGTACTTCTGTACCGACTTCAAAAACTCAACCAATAACAATAAGACATGATGTTTTACAGAAGGCTTTTCAAACAAGAAATCTTCAGGAATTACCACCTTCAGAATTGGCGTCGGAGCAATTAAAAATTGAATAACTTGAGCGAGCTACAAATTAAAGGTATGCATTACTTAACAATCTTTACTTCCATGTAATTAATTAAATCGCTTACCTGATGAACACTCAATTCGTTGGCACAAAAATCAATTGATGATGGTTCTAATTCTTTCACTAACATTACAGCATACTTAACAGCATTTAGCCAACGAGTTGCGGCTCGAGGTTCAAGATACGTTTTTAAATTGGCCCACAAAGTCTTAGCCAAATCAGGACATGCTCCACAAATCTTCGTCACTAACTCTCCAGCATACGAGTGCTCCCAAGGTCTTTCTAAACTGTCCAAAACAGTATACATCAAACTGTTATGAGTTTTCTTCCCTAAACCAAGTTGACGATCTCTAAATATTACTCCAGATTTATGAGACGTACAAAGTACCAAGAGGAAACTATGTACAGCCTCATTAACACGTGATTTATCGTATTCACTGACTTGCTGTAAAGTAATGACAATTATATTAGAAACTGCAAATAATATTTTACATCAAACTTACCACAATCGCTTGAATGTTTTTCTTATGATTAAAATTCTCCGGACCTTTCCAATTATACAAGTTTACGATGTCTTTAACGATTGGTGTACTAAATACATTCATTTTTACGGTTTTGGATACGAGTGGATCTTCCAAAATGTGTGTTTTCAAAGTTATAAGGACTAAACAGATGGTATCAGCGGAATCATATTGTAATCCATTCATAATGCTCGATACTAATCCCTTCTTTTCTAACAAGATTGATATTATCGGATATTCTCCTTCAACTAAGAAAGAAATTAAGAAATGTATAAAAGCATTTCTTACACCTTCTTTCTCGCCAGTTTGTTTTGTAAGGACTTCTAAATTTACCGGATTAAAATTAACATGCAGAAGCACTTCCTTTGCTAATTTTTTTGAGAATGTAACAATAGCTGTTAATAACTTCAGTGTAACTTTTCGTTCTTTTGTTGTAGAAGCCAAACTTAGCAACTTATTTACTAACGCAACATGATTGTTTAAAAAGTATCGACATGATTCGTACGCTGATGTATGAAACTGAGGATAATTTGAGATAATTCGCAGCAACACATTATTAGCAATTTCTAGTATTAACGATGGGGGTAACTGGGAACCGGTTTCGAGTAACTGAAATAATTCCAAACAACTTCCTCCAGTTTGCAAATACTCAAAAATATAGTCATAGCTTTGTTCATTACAACACTCCAAAAACTGTTGCAAGGCTGAAAGAAAACCAACAGTGAAATATTATTAAGCTGAATACGATTAGTGATATTTACCAGGTAATTTTTCAGAGGTACTTAATTTATTTCGAAACTCTTTTGCAGAAAATAACCTCACTTTTTTTGCCGAATGGTTTCTCTGCTCTTCCTGTTCTAATTCTTCATTATCAATCTCCATTGTACGGAAAATACTTCAAATTGGTTTATTCGAATTATAAGTTGTTAATTAAAAATTAACCACGTGTGCATAATTTACAAATATAAAAAACATTTAAAAAGCACGTGTCATAATTCATATGAACTATAAATTATTTCGCGCATACAACGCCATCTTTACAAGGTTATCTTAACTATCACGAATTTTTACATCAATTTTAATTATAATTAACAGTGGCGAGTTTTCTAATGGACAAGTGCGCTTAAATGTCTTATGAAACGTGTATTTTATAATATTTTTTCTATTTTGGTTATTTAAAGTCAAGAAATACAAATTTCGTTGTTTTAAAAAAACAGTAGTTACTATACACCCAACGAAATAAAATTATTTCGTTGTATACACCCAACAGTCAGTAAAGTTCCGCCTCTTTTGACATTTTGTTTTGCCTTGATTGCCGGATTCTTTAAACTGTTACTTTATAACACCTAAACGAGTTTCATAAAGTAGTCATTAAAGAACCCAAATAGAAAATATTTATTTATGATAAAATCAAGGCATAATTTTTTAACTCCTTATTTTGAAAGTACGTGCAAATAACTACTTTACCATTATAATCACAACCATTTACCATTTCTATTAACGAACTATTTACAAATTGCATTAGCTATTAACCTTCGCCGGCCCAAAACCGGGTCGTTACTGACCCGAGATCATTTCTTTTTTTAATAACTTGCGTATTAATTTTTCTAATGTAATTTCCTTTCAGGAATTCTCCTAAAATATAAATATAAATAATATATAAACGCGAAAAATTAAAAAAAAATTATCGGTCAAGATTTACAAGCACTTTGTGAACGTGGGTTGATCCGGTTTTGGGATGAGGATGGGGAGCCTTCTTAGGTAAAATGAAAAAAAGAAATAGATGCTTATGTAGTATTAGAGTAAATTTATATTTTTTCAGATTTTCGATTACCCTTGTAAAAAAATTAAGACAAATTTCTATAATACCTGCAATATAATAGAATATAGGATATAGGAAACAATAATTTAAAAATTAGTATTAGGTTTTTATAATTAAATTTTTATAGGTCGTGCCATGTAATAAAGTTAAATAAAGATTAAGTAAGCAGTATTGGTAGTTTATAAAAAAATTTCATTAAAAATTGCCTTAAAAATAAATTATCAGAAAAGGGTCACGGTAGACCCGGTTTTGGGAATCAAGGTTTCATATTGATTTTGGGCCGGCGAAGGTTAACAGGCCCTTTAGGCCCACAGCTTTGTTATTCTTTTCCATAACTTCTTATTTTTAACTTTACTTTTCCAGTTCTCTATGCCTCTTTCTCTTAAAGTCTGATGTCAATACGGCCTCCTGCCACCTCTTTCTTGGTTACCCTCTCTTTTTCTTATAGGCTGGTGTCCTCCAAGCTATTTTCTTCCACCATCCTTTCTATATGCCCCAGCCACTGTAGTCTTCTTAATTTTATTACTTCACCAGCGTCTAGATTCTAGATATATAGCATAGGTAGGTATATTCTTTGTTTGTTCTTCTCCGTTTTTCCCCTCCTTCTGCCCTCCTAATTATTTGCCTTTCCCAGCTTCTTAGTGCCTCTTATTTAACATCCATACAATGCTGTTGGTCTCAGTACCTATCGTCTTATAAATTCTTATTTTCGTGCTCCTGAATAACTGTCCTTATTAGATGGCTCATCGTCCCTGCACATCTGTTAGCCTTATTTAATCTCGCTTCGATTTCTTTTTCTTCCTCGCACTTTGTTGTTATCCTTGCTTCTAGATAGATAAGACTCTTCTACTTTCTCAAATTCTGTTCTCCCCACTCTTGTATCAATTTCCAATTTTCTTATTTGGTTTTGTGCTCCTATTCTCATTAGTTTGCTTTTGTTTTGATTTATTTGTAAACTGATCCTTTGTGCCGCTTCTATAATCGTTATCGTTGTCTCTTTTAGCTTTTTCATTTCTCGCTATTATTACCAGGTCATCCGCATAACCCACTACTTGATAGCTTTTGAACAACATATTTCCCTCTGTTTAGTTGGCTTTCTCTGATTATCTTCTCTAACATCATGTTAAACAACAGTGTTGAGAGAGGATGACCTTGTCTGAGCACTATTTTAATTTCGAAATCCTCTGATATTACACCATTTATCCTTATGTTGCCTGTTGTCTTGTTCAGTAAGTTTATCAGCTTCCTGGGGACATAAATTCTTTCATTATTGTTGTCAGCTTAGTTCTTTGTACTGAATCATATGCCTTCTTATAAAGCTGCTGGGATTTTGTACTCAAAACAAGTATTAGTATTTCCTTCATTATGAAAATTTGATAATTTGTTCCTCTCCTCTTCCTGAATCCTGCTTGGTATTTCCCTAGCTGCGGTTCTATTCTTGTTTCCAGTCTCAACTTAATTAGTGTCGCTATTGTTTTGTAGTTGTTGCATTCCATTTCGTCTCCACTTTTCAGGATGGGCATTATTGTAGTATTTTCCCAACTCTTTGGCATTTTTCCTTTCCTCCAGATGTTCAGTATTAAGTGACCCTTAAAATTAAACTATCAATAATAATGCAATGTTTCAAATTGTGCAATAATATTATCCTTTTACACTGCTCCATATATCTGTGCAATATTTGATAGTTAATGGCAAGCCACAAACAAGCCATGTGTGTGTTTCTGTTAATTGGCAAATCAAAATGTTAACAAATACTTGTATTTTTTCGTTTATTGGTTTTTGGGGACATTTCAAGGTTAAATTGTTAACTAAAACAGCATCCGCCCGCACACATAGATAAGCTAACGGTAGCTGATTACCAGCAACAACATGAAATATTATTACACTCTAAAAGTACAAACAAACAGCGAAAATATAAATGAAGATGCAGGCATAGAAACACACTGGGAAACAATAAAGGGGATTATCATAGAATCGGCTACAGAAAGTATTGGAAAACAAACAAGTTGCAAGAAGAAATGGTGGTGCAACGAAGGGAGTAAAATGAATAAGTACCTATAGAGATGAAAAAAACAGGGCCAGACAAATTTGCAAGCGAAAAAAAAGCATTTATGAACCGAAAGATTCTAGAAATTAGGGAACATCACACTAGAAACCAAACAAGAGATATGTATAAAACTACAAAATAATTAACAAAAAGGTTCCAACCAAGAAATAAATACATATATGCAAAAGTACAGACGAAGAATTGATTTTCCACAAACAAAAAGTACTTACTGGAAAAATGGACCCAATACTTCAACGAACTGTTAAATGGTGAAGATAACCTAGTGCAATGGGAAACAGAGGATGAACAAAGCGATGACGAATCAATAACGGAAGATACAGAAGAACCCAAAATCGTACGAGAAGAAATAAAGCACTCAGAATAGATGAAATACCAGCTGAACTATTACAGTAGGTACTTACTTACAGAAACTTATACAAGCCATTCACAAACTGTTCAACAAAATATGGCAACAGGAAAAAATCCTGCAGGAATGGAAATATGGAGTACTGCGCCCAATACATTAACAAAGGGATAAGCTGAAATGCAGAAATTACAGGGGAATATGCCTTTTAAACGTTACGTATAAAGTGTTTACCTGTTTGCACATGTTATAAATGCATGATTAACATCTCTAGCAGAACAGCTTACAGGAGATTAGCAGGCAGGCTTTAGGCAAGGAAGATCGACCACAGACCAAATACATATTTGCATTGCGACTGATCCTCAAAAAATGCTGAGAATTCAATATTGACATAGCACAGCTCTATACAGATTACAAAAAAACCTATGACAGTGTACCTACACCACAAAGCAATCTGGACAGCATTACACCAACTTGGAATACCTAAGAAATGCATTCGGTTAATTAAGGCGACACTGTCAGAAATCAAATGCAAGTGCAAAATTGACAATATTACACGTGGTGTAAAGCAAGGGGATGTACTTTCTCCCGTAGTGTTTAATTTAGTATTGGAAGGAGTGGTAAACATCAACCCTGGAGGAACAATCTACACCAGAAGATCGTAAGTGCTTGCTTATGCTGATGACATATATATAATACTTATAATAGGAAGGAGAAAGGAAGACACAGAAGTATATAACAACATGTAACCTACCAGTCAACAATGCAGTCTCAAAACTAATGAAAATAAAACTAAATTTATGATAACACAATGAGAAAAGCAACAACAAGATCAAAGAAACATAAACATAGGAGGTAAGGATTTTGAAACGACGTGTGAGATAGAACAGTGATAAGTGATAACGGAGGATAATGATATTAATAAAGAAATCAAAGCCCTTATAAATACCGAGAATCGCTGCTTATATGGTCTGTTAAATATTATGCAATCGAGGAATCCTTAATTAGATCTGTCATATGCTACGAATG
The DNA here is from genome assembly GCA_963082815.1 of Melanotus villosus. Lineage (NCBI taxonomy): Eukaryota > Metazoa > Arthropoda > Insecta > Coleoptera > Elateridae > Melanotus > Melanotus villosus. The sequence goes on from OY720424.1 coordinate 30,649,535, forward strand.
TGAAAGCTGGAACCAAAAAAAGTGATGAACTGCTTAACAGATTTGAGCGAAAGGTGTTGAGAATAATATAAGGGCCTGTCTTTGATAACGATTTAAGTGCATGGAGGCCACAAATGAACCATGAGATAAGATGATTGAACAACGATTAAGACTTAGTAGGACGAGTCAAGAGGCAGAGAATCCAATGAATGAGACATTTATGGAGGATGACTGAAACCAGAGCGGCCAGGAAAATTTTCATTAACAATTCAGAAGCATGACACCCAAGAGTAAGGCCACATGTCACATGGTAGATGGAAAGAGAATGTATCGAAGGACTTAAACCAACTAGGAGTACGTAATTGGTCTACCCTTGATAAATGGAAGGCAGTTGTGAAAGAAGCCAAAGTTCTCCAAAGAACATAGTTAAGTTTTTTGTTGTCTTCCAATATTTCTTTGATTTGCTTTCTATATTCTGATGGTATTTTCATTTTCTTGACTTCCTTCATAAGTTCTAACATTTCATTTACTTGCGCCATTTCTCAGTCCTCAATGAGCCGCCTATATCTCGTTTTAAATATTGTCAGACTGTGTGATTTGCGGGCGCTTATTCCGCTCTGCACTGATCCCCGCTTCCACAGCTCAGAGGTTACAGCATGGTGCGGTCCCAGAATTTCCTTGTAGCAAATTACAAACATTTACCTGATTTTAGATGTCACAAGTCTTGTAGCATTGCACCTTAACACTGTACTTTCATATATAGATTTCGAATTAGTTACCGGTTAATATATCCAATTCACGATTAAATATAACCACCATTTACATGTTATGCTACGATGTATAGCAAACCATCGCTTCATTTTGCCTTTATTAATAAATCCAAAGTGTTTGATTATGATTTATTGATGATATATAATTATTAAACCAAACACATGACTCTATAATATAATACATAATTAAAAAAATGTAAATAAATTTCATCTTCTATACACACCGACTCTGAATTCAAACCTAATCTAATACACGCTAACAAACCAAAATGAAGAAATCATAACAAATCAAATCAAATTCCTATAGATAATTTACTAACTATTGATAAACATATTTCAAGAATGCAGACTCAAACTGCTGTGGTTGTGTAGTTGTTACAACATATTCTGGTGCAACAATCTCATCTCCAGTTTGTAAAACCCCATCTTGATCTATAACCGCTTCCATTACAATAGTATTTTCTGGAGTTTCAATACATTCTAAATATTCTTCGCCTTCTTCCCCCATATCCTCTGATATTTCATCATTTGGACTCACAATTGAAAAATGTGCTGCATTAATTAGAATATCGTCCGTATCACCATCGTAACGATAAAATCCCCAAATCCAAAGCTGATTTTCCATGCATTTAATATAGCCTAATACTTTAGAAAAGAAGTTATTTATTTCAATTTTTGGGTGATCTTCGATAAATTGCCACGCACGCAAAACGTTCTTTTTTTGAGAGCTACTTAAATCTCGACCAAATGTCTTTTTGTCAGGTTTAGAATAAGTTCCTCTAAGGAAAGCTTCCAGTTCTATTATCTTTTCAATGACATGCATAATAGTTACTTGGGTTTTTTGAAGTTTTCCTTTTGTTAGTAACAAAAAGTCACGTAACTTTTTAAAAGGTGCGATTACGTTTTCATTGATACGATTTTCTAATTTATGCACACAGAACAATTCTGGGGTTACATTTAATATCCACTGAATACGAACATGATCAAATATCGGTCTGGCCAAATCTGCTATATTTAAATTCTTCGCTTCAAGTTCGATATTATTTAAACCATCAAGGATTGTATTAACGGGAAGTAACGGTAACATAAGTAACATGTGATAAATATTACGGAAATAGGAATTTGTTTCTAAATCCCTTGAGAGGTTTAAGGAACAGATTTTTTTGTACAAATTCTGAGTGTAGTAAAAGACAGATCCGCCTATATTTGAATCAATGTAAATTTCGGCCAGTGCATAATATAAGTTGGCTTCGTAGTCAGTTATGATTTCTTGGGGGCGTAAATCTTGGGCCAGTTGATCACGAAGGTATCCGAATATTTTTCTAAATATCAACTGCGATTTTTTATTAACAAGTGCAAAGAGAATCGGATAGTACTACAAAATAAAAACGGGAAATTAATTTTAAATAAATGAATAATTATTTAGTACTTACACTATCTTCAATCCACACCAAAACGGTAACGAGTTGATACTTAAATTCCTCATTAGTATCGATCTTAAATGAGGCATCAACATACATAATTTTACTATCAGTAACCTGTTGAATGATTTCTGTGTTTCCGAATATGACAGCCATGCTGCCATCTTCTTCCACTGAAAATTTCTCTTGATAAAACTGTTGGTTATTATGCGTAAAATGTAGCTTTTCAAATGTATCCATTTCAATAGCACTGAAGAAATCTTCAAAGGAATTAATAGGTTTCATTTTATGTGTTAATTGATGCCGACAAATCTCATTTATCACATTTCTTAATGGTACTAACTGTTTAATATCAGGATCCCTAAAAAATATTAAATTAGGTAATTTCCTTTTTAGTTTTTCTTTAATTGAACTTACTGTAAACAAGCATCTTCATAAATATGACGAATGTTAAGTGTTCGGTCGGTTTGCATCTTTTTTCTCATAAGACACAAAAACATTTGTTTCTTTTTAGCTGATTCATTCGGAGGTCGATGGTTATGAGGATTTATAACTTCAACTGCGGAATCGAATTCTCCGCTTTCCAAGGCCTTTTGTTTTGCATGCGCTGTGCAAGTTGGCACTGTACATCTTAAATGTCTGAAATATTAATGAATATTAATAATAATTTAAAAAATTACAACATGAATTCCAATACTGGACAATTTAATTAGTTTCGTTAGGTAAGCAAGATTCAAAAAACTTTAATGTGAGTTTTTGTATGTTGACTGTATAGGAAAATGGCAGTTGTTTTAATCTGAAAATAAGTATACTTGTTTTTTCTGGCAATACATATTAGCTATAGCAATCCATCGCCGATAATTTAATCATCACGATATTCAACATATCAAGTTAAAACCTAGTGTGAGAGAAACTGAATTAAAGAGACGTACAAACTAGTGTACATACACATTTCCATACAGTTGCACGATGTAAAAAAAGGAGGAACTTAGAAAATAATGATTCAGCAAACATAGGTGGACGAAAGGAAATTCTGTCTATGATGATTAAACATCAGTCTAATTATTTTGTTTAGTTATCCACTGCTATAATTATTCAACAACCCTTTTCAAAATCGTATTAGAAGCAGTGTTAAGAAGAAGCCAAATCAACAACCGAGGAACGCTTACCAATGTCTGGCTTACGCGGATGATGTGGTGCTGCTATACAGGACAAAAGAAGAGCTAGGAAAAATACTCCAAGAAAAAGCAATAGAGGTGGGGCTAGGTAAACAAATCAGTCTACTTAATCTTGTGTAACAAAAGCAACACTGTAGATAATGAAATATTAAAAAATTAAAACAAGAGAGGAAGAAATACACCTACAAGCTCAGAATAAGACAACAAACCTGGGGGTGCAGATTACAAGTGAAGGGGATTACAAAAAGGAAATAAAAACAAGGATAGCAGTGGTGCAAGGTGCCTTCAATAAGCTTCTAAGTAATAAAACAGTGTCTAGAAAGGTGAAAGAGTGTGTATATAAGACTATCATAAGACCTACTGTAATTTTCGCTCCAGAAACTTGGGTTATCGATGTAGAAACAGAAAAAACCTTGGAAATATGTGAAAGAAAGGTTCTTAGGAAAATATATGGTGGAGTGAAAGAAGATATGATTTGAAGAAGAACCAACAAGGAGTTACAAGAATGCTATAAGGACAAGAGCATTTCGTTAGTAGTGAAGCAGTGTCGGCTTAAGTGGGCAGGGCACATAATGAGAACTTAAGAAGGGGACTTATTGAAAAAAGTGTATAAAAGCAATTTCAATTAGGGAGGGAAGAACAGAAAAGGTGGCGGGAGTGTGTCAATGAGGACTTAAAATTAATCAGTGCAGTGAACTGGGAAAATGCAACAAAAAACAGAAAACTGTGGAAAAAAGAAATTGAAAATGTTGGCCATAAACCTTCAGGCAATAGTGCTGGCTATATACAGGGTTACTGGTAATTCGATACATTCCTTTGGAGATGTGATGGTACAGAAGCTAAGAAACAAATTTAACCCTAACATACATCATGCAAAACTCAATCGTTTTTGAGATATTTCAATTTTTGTGTTTTTCTCAAAAAAATAGATCTTAATATCTTTAAAATTAATTTAAAAAAAATCTACTTTACATTTTTTTGAACTTTTTTACTGGATTACTTGTCCCACTCTATGTTCATCCGTTTGGAATGGAAAATATATGGAAACATTTCGATCATGTGAAAATTTTAAATAAAAACTTATAAAAATATTTTTTAAAAATCAGCTACGAAAATTACCTATTAGTTTTTCTCAAAAATTATCAACATAACATGCGTACAAATATTAAGGTTAAATTTGTTTCTTAGCTCCTGTCCCATCACATCTCCAAAGGAATGTATCGAATTACCAGTAATCCTGTATATATAATTTTTAATGCATCGAAACATACGACATCTTTAATGTGGGGCTACAATGTGAAAAGACTCTTGTAGGTTGGGATAGGAATATACCCACAGAATCCTCTGCTTGTCATAAGAGGCAACTAAAAGGGGTTGGGCAAGGGACTGACTACCCCCTTCTCCCATAAAGAAAACCCAGTCATGAAGCCTCGGAATGGACGGAACAGAGGAAGACGACTTAGGCCAAACAGGGATATGAGCATTAGTGTGGAACAAAAAAAAGAAAGTGGTTTTTTTAAACGTAATAGTGTGGAAAAGTTGCTTTGTGATACACGTATGTAACCCTTAAAATCTGGTTAACCTATGAGAATTCTTTCTGGTGCCCCAACAGGTTTGAAATTTAAAACTTTTTAACAAAATATAATTATGGCTGAAAAAATAAATTTATTTGTTTGAAACGCAATAGTGGAGGAAAGTTGCATTATGATACGTGTATGTAACCCTCAAAATCCGGTGGGCCTACAAGAATTTTTTCCGGTACCCCAACAGGTTTGGAATTTAAAATTTTTTGACAAAATATAATTATGTATTTCCAATACCCCGCCACTGCTTATCATTTGTAGAGTATGTACCGATATGTGTGCGCCAGTAAACTGCAAATGCCTTACGTAGAATCCTGCATCGACACGTTGTCATTGTGTATCGAGCAACAGTATCAGTAATTCGTGGTTGGGAGTTTTTTAGCTATAATGTGTTAAATACCATAGACTGAGTTTTGCCGTCTTAAAATGTGGCATCAACGTCATCAGCCCTAAAAACTAGACAAACCGTGAACTGTGTAATTTTCAGTGCTCCAAGCAAGTTAAGTGACAATGTTTTACCGACTTATGAAGATGTCATGAAGTTGTTTCTGTGGTTGAGACATGAGACTGAAATTAAAACAGTGGGTGAAATAGGCGAAATAATTGTTTCGAAGTTGACGAACGTATTGAATAAAGCTTCTATCCCTATAGTGTCGCATAACCGGGTTATGAAATTATTTAGAGACTATCAGGATAAGTACAGCAATCTTCTTAAACCCTATAATGGACGAAAGAATGATGAAATAGAAATAAAGTAAAAATAAGAAAGTTTCAAGAAGTTGTTTGATAGTGCAGCTTGCAAATGCAAATATTTTTCTGGATGCATCTGTGAAAAGGCCTGTAAAGTGCCCCAGGATGAGCAGTTATTCCTCATTGATCAACGGGCCGGGCCGAAAGAAGAATGATCATGGGTTCTGTTGATCTCGTAACAACCCGGAAAAATGAATAAAAAGAGAGAAGAAAAGAGAAAAAAATGTCAAGTCATAAAATACAATCAAAGTTGAATAGTGTTGACAAAAGTTCCATAACTGAAAAAGTTTCCATTAACAATGATAAAGTAAACCAAATGAGAATTCCATTGCCCTCTCCTGCGCTCGCTTGTGATCGAACAGGAGTTCCCAACAGGAATGCGGCAATAATAACAAGTGCTATACTCGAAGATGTTGGCTTAGTTTCAGAAATAGATAAAACAAGTGTTATAGATAGAATGAAAGTTCGAAGGCAAAGCCAAAAATCTCGAAAAAACATCATAAGAAAAGAAAAAGAAAATGTGTCATCTCTAAATGGGTTATATTTTGATGGGCACAAAGACAAAACTCTAGTTTTAAAAGTTACAGGAACCAAGTCGCATCGCAAAACTATTACAGAGGAACACTATGTTTTAGGTCAAGAACCTGGTTCAAAATACATAGGACATTTAACACCGTTATCCGGATCCGCAGAAAATATAAAACTGAGCATAATTAATTATTTAGAAGCTAATGAGATTGATATGACAAAAATTAAAACAATTGGATGTGATGGAATAGCAGTGAATACGAGGCCGAAAGGTGGAGTTATACGGTTATTAGAAGAATACGAACTTCCCCTGCGGCATCTTTTCCAATTTTTGGATGGTCCAACAACTGGACCACGTGGATTTTCGGGGCTTATTGGTAAACAAATGGCTGAATGCGAGAAACTTCAAGTAATAAAGTTTATGCCAATCAAATCAGATTTACCGAATGTTGATGTTGGAAGTTGATGAAAAAGAGTTAACCTTCCAGTAGTTGCGCGCGGTTTCAGAGACCGCACGTGCATTTATTCTTGGTTTTCCGAAAAAGTGGAAGGCGGGGCGAACCCCCTCTTTATCTATCTTCATAATCTGTACATCCCAAGTGGCAGTGAGAGTTTGAGTAGCGCTGTGTTTGTGTATCAATAATTATAAGGCTTTGCGGTCTGAGAGACCGCGGTGACTACTGACGCAACTTTTTTTTTATTATCAAAATATTCAATACAAGGTATCTTTTTGGCACTAGGAAGCATTTTCTGACAAAAAAGTACTGTTATTACCAGAGCGCGGAAAAGTATGCACTATAAAATCGAGAAATATGCATTTTATATGCGGTTAAAATTAAGCAAAATATGCTCCTTCATATGCAATTATAGACAAATATATGCTGTCACTACCTAAAAATTTACACTATACAGGGTGCCCGTTTTTCGACCTCAAGCATGGGGATCTCGGTTATTATAACAGATGCGAGATCAGTTAAATTAGGGCAAAGTTGCGCATTTTTATGGTGATCAATTATCTGAAAGAAAATTTGATCTGTCATTTTTAGTTTTTGAATTATTGGAGAAAAATGGAAAATTGTGATTTTTGTTTTAATTTTTTTAAACGAAAACCAATAAAACTAGACATTTTTAACTAAGACATTGTGAAGGCACTTTTTTACAAGGAATCTGAATCTGGCATCGTGTTTTCCAAGGCATCCTAGATGCAAGAGTTACAACACTTAATTTTTTTTTTCTTATGGGCGCCATATTTGATTTTTGCATTTTCGAATAGAGCTCTTTTTTCTGATTACGACTATGTATCACATGATATGGTCAAGCTTTACATTTTGATTAGAATTTAAGAAGAATGTTTTTGCGAAGAATGCTTTGGAAACAACAACATCTACTTTTGTCTAACAAACAAATTTTTGACAATTCAATTAAATTTCACTATTCGGTTGCATTATTTTTAATTTTGTTCCAATTTAAATACAAAAATTCTGCCTTATCCTGTTCTTAATTTAAAACTTAATTTTGTAGGTAAATTGGGAAGAAATGTGAACGTGCAACTCTAAATTTAATTGAATTGTCAAAAATTTGTTTGTTAGACAAAAGTAGATGTTGTTGTTTCCAAAGCATTCCTCGCAAAAACATTTTTCTTAAATTTTAATCAAAATGTAAAGCTTGACCATATCATGTGATACATAGTCGTAATCAGAAAAAAGAGCTCTATTCGAAAATGCAAAAATCAAATATGGCGCCCATAAGAAAAAATAAATTAAGTGTTGTAACTCTTGCATCTAGGATGCCTTGGAAATCACGATGCCAGATTCAGATTCCTTGTAAAAAAGTGCCTTCACAATGTCTTAGTTAAAAATGTCTAGTTTTATTGGTTTTCGTTTAAAAAAATTAAAACAAAAATCACAATTTTCCATTTTTCTCCAATAATTCAAAAACTAAAAATGACAGATCAAATTTTCTTTCAGATAATTGATCACCATAAAAATGCGCAACTTTGCCCTAATTTAACCGATCTCGCATCTGTTATAATAACCGAGATCCCCATGCTTGAGGTCGAAAAACGGGCACCCTGTATATGCACCGAAAAATCGCATACGAAATTGAAATATTTGTTTCAATTTCTATATTCATACAAAACCACAAAAATAGGTATTCAATATAAAAATACAAATTAGTGGTATACATAAATTTGCAGGTCGCAATAAAATTTTTTTATTGCGACCTGCGAACAAAATTCCCGAGACCGAAAATATGAATAAAATTTTTTAATTGTGACCTGGGAGACAGAATTATGCAGTTAAGATGCTCGAAATCAGTTAAATATGCATGGATATGCATTTATGCGCTATTCCCTCAACATATGCATAAATATGCAAAATAAAATTTGCATAAATGGAATCCTTACGATGTGATTCGGATAGATAACCAGAAAATGTTATTGTGCATATAAGCACAATTACATGCAAATGCATATTTTTCCGCGCTCTGGTTATTACTTATTTTAGTTATGGCTTCTTATGAAAATGAGCAAGAGCGTCTCAGGAACATGATGCAAGATGTGGACGAAAATGAAATTATTGAGTATGACGATGAATCGGAGGAAGGTGAGTCAGACCACGAAGAACAACAAGTTGAGGACAGTGAATCTGAACAAGACATTTCGGATGATGAAGAAACAGATGTTACCTATAGCAATTCTTTGTCATTCATCGGAAAGGATGGAACTAGGGCGTCCAATCCCGGAATCTCAAATCCCGGGATCCCGGGATCACGCATGCTTTTTGAATCCCGAAATCCCGGGACTCGGAGGCTAAAAATCCCGGGATTTGCGGGATTTCATTTACATTGCGCATTTAACTGCGTGAGATGCAGAATCGCGTCATAAAATACAGCTACGCATTCCGATGAAATTTAATAATTTAATTCGCTGTAAAAAGAAGAGATGTCACTTTTTAAAAAAGAAGGTATTCGTGGACACAACCTTCAATTAGCTTATGAATTTCTATTAACAATTATTGTTCCTACCAGTGTTGAATCGGAAGGTGCATTTTCGGCCGCTGCTGTTTTCTGTACCAAATTCCGATCGTCACTTGCAGATAAAACCTTAGATAGACTTGCATTTATGCGTGCTTTTTTCAGTGAACATAGAAAAAATGCTATTTAAGATTTAAAGTATTGATAAGTTATTCTTTTTAATTTTTTTATGTTAAATTTTAATATCTTTGTATCCGTTTATATCCGCATTAAAATAATAAAAATTATTACTCAAATTTTCTGTATAAATTTTGGGATATATTCATAATTTGAAAATCCCGGGATTAATCCCGGGATCCCGGGATTCTACTTTTCACAGTCCCGAATCCCGGGATTTCAATTTTGTTTCGGGATTGGATGCCCTAGATGGAACCCGCTGGAAGAAACACGCGCTAAAACCGAAAACAATGATTTAGATTCTTACTTCGCTGTTTGAGATTTGACGAAAAAGACACTCGTTTAGAGCGAAGATCCACGGATAAGTTGGCTGCTATACGTGATATTTTCAACATCTTTGACACCAATTGCCAGAATGGCTACCACCATTCCGAATACGTAACTATTGACGAGATGCTTGTAGGGTTTAGAGGGAAATGTAGCTTTCGTCAGTATATAACTTCTAAACCCAATAAGTACGGTTTGAAAATATTTGCACTTTGCGACGCTAAAATGCTCTACAGCAGCAAGATGGAAATGTACGTAGGATTACAGCCCGAAGGACCATACAAAGTATCAAACAGTCCGCATGATATTGTTCTAAGATTATGTCTGCGTATTTTTCAATCTGGGCGTAACATAACAATGGACAACTGGTTCACATCTTTGCCACGTATCAAAAAATTGCTTATTGACCACAAACTAACAGTAATAGGAACTATCAGGAAAAATAAGCGTGCGGTGCCACTAGACTTTTCAAAACCAGTTCCTCGACAACCGCATACCAGCATGTTCGGATTTACAAATTATTGTACTCTGGTGTCTTACATTCCAAAAAAGAAGAGAAATGTGCTACTCGTTTCTACATTACATCACCATGATGATATTGATGAAGAAACAGGTGATTTACATAAGCCTGTGATTATTACAGCTTACAACAGTACCAAAGGGGGAGCTGACGTTGTAGACAAGTTGAGTGCAAGTTACAACTGCGCTAGAAATACGCGAAGATGGCCTATGGTCATATTTTACGCCATTTTGAATATTGCTGGGATCAATTCGCAGGTTATTTATAGTGCCAACAACCCTAACATCACCATTTTGAGACGAAAATATTTAAGACAACTTGCGAATGAATTAATCCTCCCTCATCTGCGATTACGTGCGGTTATGACTACTCTTCCCAGAGCTCTAAAAGTGAGATTGGAGGAATTTTGTGGACCAAATGCAGCCCAAGTAGTAGAAATTCCTGCACAAAACGTAGAAAAGGGAAGATGTGCATATTGCGATAGGAAGAAAAACAGAAACAAGATTTTCCTGCTTCCATTGCAAGAAACATGTGCTTGGAGCATTTGGGGGCAATTTGCCAATCGTGCCAAAAAAATGCCGAATTTTGAATTTTTTCGTTCTAATACTTTTTCTTTGTTTTATTTATAGTTAAGGTTAACATGTTTTGTCTCATTAAATGTTTAAAAATGTTACATTTGCCATTTTGGACGTAATAAAAAAAATGATAAAAATAATATTCTTTTTTTAATCCAGAGGTAAAAAAGTGTTATTTGGTATTCAAAATTTTATGGTTAACGTATTATTGATACTACTTGATAAAACCGTCGCCAAATTTAAAAATCATACACTAATTTTTTTTTTTTTAATTGCGGTTCTCGAGGCGGCCGCGACTACTCATGTTTCAAAACACCACGCGACTACTGGAAGGTTAAGTACGGACCAAAAATATTTGTTAGAAATATGTCGTGCGGTTATTACTGGTAAGTGCAGTGAAAGTTTAGCTTGAAGAGATCCTGGGAACGTATCGCATTCAAGATGGTTGACAACAGCTAATAGGCTGCTTCGATTATATATTGGAACAACGTCTCCATCAGAAAATTTTAAAATAATGATGGAGTATATTGTAAAAGTATATACTGTACTTTTGTTTAGAATTAAGTGCAACACAGACTGCAAAAACGGTTCTCAGAACCTACTTGAACTAATAAAACGGTCACATTATCTTAGTCATAATCTAAAATGCATCGTAGATCCGGTAATTCAGAGAAATGTGTACTTTGCTCACCACGCAAATATTATTCTTACGATGTTGTGTGATAAAAGACAACATGTAAGGAAACTTGCCCTAAGAAGAATTCTGAAAGCTAGGTCAGAACCAAGATTACAAAATAAAATAAGATGTTTCCAAATCCCACCATTAAATTTTGAAGCTCAACATTACATAGACTTGATAGGGTGAATCGCCCAGAGAATGAACACTGACCAGTAAATGAACGAATGCTTGGTTTTTCGGTTAAAAGAAGGAATCGGTTGCGTTTAAATAACCCGCGAATGATTTTAGTGAAAGATGCGCATGAGCATTATTTTGTTCATTCATTGGATAAATTTTAACATTCAAACCACCATTATGGGAAATTGTCAAAAGTACTGTGAGCGTGTTGAAGGTAACATCGAAGCCATTTTGTTTAAGGTAAGTCACATGCACTCATCTTGAATACCATATTTGAACGCTAAATTAGAAGAAAATAATAAAACTTCAAGCAACTAAAGAACGGTTAATTGAGTACGGGAACAATATCTGCAGTAACAGTAAGATTTTTCATGTAAATTCACAATATTATGGCATGTTCCATAACTGGCTCCGAAAAATGTGCAATATCTAGTAAATGAACACCGTGTTCATTTACTGGGTTTTTGAGCTTTGTATGAAAACAAGCGAAATTCGGCCATAAGTTGTTCTGCTTATAGGGTCATCGTTTAATAAATTCAGTTTGAACACAAATTACAGTGAACCAGTAAATGAACACCGTTTAGATTTTGTTCAATCACTGGACAGGTTGTGTTCATTAACTAAAGTTTTTAAATTTTAGATGAGTGAACAGAAACTTGCCCGAAAATCAGCTCAAACACCAATCCGAAAATACTGTCGATTTCGGTACGAAGAAGCAGTACTTGCTAAAGCCCTCCAAGACATACAAGACGGCACTGAAACTTTGAATTCGGCTTCAAAAAAATATGACATTCCCAAGTCAACTCTTCACAATAAACTGACTAACAAGACACCTAACATTAGAAAAATGGGCCCTCAGCCAGTGTTAAACGAGCTTGAGGAACATCGATTGGAACACTGGATTCTGGCTAAAGCAAAATTGGGATTTCCGATGCATCCGTCGGAACTTAAAAATGCTGTACAGAAGATTTTGACGGAAACTAGTCGGCCAAATCCATTTAACAATAATAGGCCTGGAGAAAAGTGGCTCAAACTATTTTTGCAAAGGCATCCAATCATTGGCAAACGTAACACTGAAATAATTTCCAAGTCGCGTGCTGCCGTAACTGAAACTGCTATTACAGAATGGTTTCATGACTTGAAAGAGTATTTAATAGAACATGACCTTTTGGACATGATGGAAAATCCATCGCGAATTTATAATGCGGACGAAACTGGAGTGAGGACGTGTGTAAAATCAGGACTGGTGTTGGGACCTGTCTCAAAAAATTTCAAAAACTTGTATGAGATCTCATCTGGTAATGAAAAGGAATCCATTACTGTCTTATGTACCTACAGCGCATCTGGTATTGCAGCCCCGCCGATGGTAATTTTTCCTTATAAAAGGATTCCCAAGGAGTTGGCTATGTCAGTTCCAGGAAGTTGGGGAACTGGACGGTCGGACTCTGGCTGGATGACCGGAGCAACGTTTTTTGAATATGTTGCCAATGTGTTTTACAATTGGCTTGTCGCAAATCAAATCACATTTCCGGTCATATTATTCATTGACGGGCACAAGAGCCACTACAGCATCGAATTATACGAATTTTGTATTGACAAAAATATTATTTTATATTGTCTTTATCCGAATTCTACGCATATTCTGCAACCGTGCGATGTTACGATTTTTAAGCCTTTGAAAAGTGAATGGAAAAAAGCTTGCCAAGCCCATAAACAAAGAACTGGTACATCTATAACTAGATACAACTTCTGCCCTCTGTTTGCAGAAGCTTTTGAAAAGGCAGGGCAGCCCAGTACTATAATACATGGCTTTGAAAGGTGCGGTCTTTATCCATTAAATCCAGATAAAGTAGATTATTCGAAATGCATATCGACCAGACGGGATGAGTTATTTCCAAAATCCAAACTAGTAGACAATGAGTTGACTTCTCAAGACTACGAGTCGTGTTTAAAAGTAATGAATCACTTTTTTGGTTCAGCAAAACTTGCTGAATACGAGAAAGTAGAAGAACAATCTACAAGTGAAGATAGTACTTATGCACTATGGAAGTTTTGTACAGAGTTTAAAAATACAACTGAAATATTGCCTTCTACAGAAACTGAACCGAAACCTATTTTTGACAATACTTTGATTGCTGAGCAAAAACTCACTGAAACATTCTTAAATGATTTGCCGTTTGAAATCGATGGAGTTATATATGGAGCACTGGACAACAATGACAATTTCAATATTGAGAACGAGAGGTTGGATGACCTAGATACTCAGCTAGATGTAAACCAAATCATCTTTCCTGACTGTGATATGAACAAAAATATTGAAGATCTAGTCGAACCTGCCGACAGTGTCAACGAAACTAACGAATCAACCTCGAAATTAACAGAATTTGTTGATGCTTTAAGTGAAATCCCTACAACCACAGAGTTGGCGGATTTACAGTCTTCAGAAGAGTATGTATCAATGTATGAAGTTATCATTGACTCTATTCTAGACAGAGTATTTGACACTTTTGACAAGAAGCAAATATCCCACCCATCTGTAATTTATACGGAAAGTTCCCCACAGGGAGTAATCGAAAATATTAAACGTGATAAGACTGATAAGAAAATACAAATTCTTTCAAACGTTGTTATAAAAGAAAAGACTGATGACAGTGGAATCTGGACAAAACATTTACATTGGCCACATCAAGATGAAAAAGTCCGTAAAGGCAAGACTGCTACAAAAATGCCTTTTGCAATTACATCGTTAAAATGGTTAGAATATTATGAACAACAAGACAAGGTGAAAAAAGAAAAGGAAGAAGCAATAAGGATCAGAAAACTAAAAAAAGAACAGAAAGTGAGTACTTCTCAAGCTGAGAAAAAAAAGATACTCAAAAGAAAGCGAGAGAAAAAAGATGAAGATGAAAGAGTAAGAGCCAAACGAGATAGAGAAGAAGACGCGGATAGCTGTAAAAGTTCCAAAATTGATCAGACAGAAGTAGAAGTGATACAAAGAAACAGTGCTAACAACAAATCCAAGAAATTGACTAAAAAGATGATAGAGATGAAAGAAGAAGATAGCTTAAGTAGTTCTGAATATTATATAACAGCAGTAGAAGAGAAAATGGAAAAGAGTACTAGGAGCAAGTGTACAAAAGAAACTCCTATTAAGAATACAGCAAAAACTCCAAACCATATTTTGGGAGTAGGAGACTACGTGATTGTAAATTATGATGATAAGCTTTATCCAGGATTAATTAAAACAGTTGAGCGAGGGCAATATGAAGTAAGTGTTATGGAAAAAAGCTCCAATGGAAAATGGAAGTGGCCAAAAATTACCGACCAAATCTGGTACACAAGAAACCAAATAGTAAAAAAAATTGCTGAACCGGAACCTCTAAACTCTAGGGGTTTTTACAACGTTGAACTGTAGATATGTCTATTGCCATTTATATTTTTGTAATCGTTTTGATACATTTCTTTATAAATTACAAATTAAAATAAAAAAATAAAAAAATTGTTCATTTACTGGTTTTCTTTTGTTCATTTACCAGATTTTCTTGTTCATTCACTAGATTTTGGGACATTTTTGAAACTTTAATTTTTATTAGATAGTGAAAACAAAGTAATTGAGTATTTATTGTAAGTAATCATACTTTAAATATGTAAGAATGCAAAAAAAAATTATGATAAGTATAACATAGTATCACAGAGTAAGATAAATTTTGCTATTCAAAGTAAGAGTAGTCCTTAATTGTCCATTCACTGGGCGATTCACCCTATCATGACAAGATTGCAATTTAACGGAATCACCACTAACTTTTAAATTTTCAAACAAAGAGTTAAAGGACATGGTAATTTCTGGCGGTTTTTTTCTTTCTTTCTTTATTGCAGACCTAAATGCAAAGCTAGGGAAAGAACAGTACCGGCCAACAATAGGATATCACAGTCTACATCAAGAGTCCAACGATAAAGGGAAAAGACTGATCGAGTTTGCTATAAGCAAAAGTATGTCATTAACTCAACATATTTTCTACGCTTAACATCCATAAACAGAATGTGTGCCCTAGCGTAAAACTGGCAACTTTACCTATTGCAGAATCATTTGCTAAGAAAGCTCAACATGCCAAAACGAAAACCCCAACAAACAAAGTCAATAACAAAACTAATGTACGAACCGACGAACCCAAAGTAACCGAAGTAAAAAAAAGCAGAAAACAGAAGCAAAAGAGCAAACAACATAATACAAAAGTAGGTACATGGAATATGAAATTCCTGCTGCGGGCTGGGAAACTAAAACAAATTGCAAATGAACAAAAGAAAAAGTAAATAGCAGTCATGGCCTTGCAAGAAACGAGATGGGCAGGGGAAGGAATGGTAAAAAACCAAAACTTCATATTCTACTATGCAGGCCTAGAAAAACAAGGCAATAACGGTACAGGATTTATAATACTAAATACAATAAAGAAAGTGATAATGCCATTCCAAAAAATAACATAGAATAAGCAAAATTAGAGTTAAAGGAAAATTTTATAACACAACAATAATAAACGTATATGCACCAATGGAAAAGTTCGAAGAAGAAGAGAAAGATAAGTGCTATCTATGAACAAGTAAAAGAGACAATAGAAAAGACACCAAAATATGATACTAACGACAGATCAATAAAAATACCAATTAGGGTAGGCTGTGAAATTGAAGTATTTTGAATTGGTACTTTAGCCACATCCACAGAATGACATTTTATAATGTTTGTAATTGAATCGTTGCTTCTGTTCGTCTAAGCGGCGGTCCACTTCAACTTTTACGAGCGACACTACCACTCTCTCTAAATAACTGCACAGATTTAGTTACAACATCGCGAAAATAGTTGTAATTGAACACTAAATCGGGGTATTCTTCACGAAAATCAGTCATGCAGTCATGAAGTGAATATTGCCACTCTCCATTTATTCTTACGCCGGTTCGAAAGAAACATTCAATAGCTTTCGCTTTTTGTTGTGTAGTGAATACCATTTTTTCAAACTTTAAATTTTTTCACCAAATAAAAAACTTAAAAAATTTGACAAGAGCGTTCAGTTTTAAATTTTCATGTCAGAAATGTCATTCTGTGGATGTGGCTAAAGTACCAATTCAAAATAATTCAATTTCACAGCCTACCCTAATTGGTTTTTTTATTGATCTGTCGCTATAGTGGGTGACTTCAACGCCCAAATTGGGAAAGAAAAGTACACTAAAACGAGATCCGGGAGATACACAATACATAACAAAACCAACGATAATGGAACAAGGGTATGCCAACTTGCAAACACAAACGGTCTAATAATAGCAGGCACACAATTCGAGAGGAACGTGGACGAGCCCAGGAGGAAGAACTGTAACACAAATTGACCATATCCTGATCACAAAAAGTAGAGCAAATAATATAGCTCATGCAAGATCCTACGGAGGTTACAACTACAATACGGGCCATTTTTTATTGGTATGTAACACAAAAAATAAAATACAAACAAACACAAAAAATTCAAGGAGAGTAAAACGAAGAAAATGGAATACCTACAGAAAAGTTCACAGGAAAACAAGAAAGCCTAAAATAGGAAGAATCAATTACCGTAGAATTACATAAAATGCCCAAAACGGAAAACATAGAAAAAGAATTGGAAATAATAAAGAAAACAATAACAAGGAACATGGAGACAAACATCGGAACAAGCAAGAGAAGAAAGGTGGAATGGTTCGACGAAGAATCCAAAAAAGTTATAGAAGAAAAAACAAAGCATAGAAAAGGCAATTACATAACCCGAGTGAACACAACAAAAATACTTACAACAGCAGAAGAATAGAAGCAGCTAAATTAGTAAGAAAGAAAAAACGTGAATATGTAAACAACACAATTGAGGAAATAAACATGCAGCGCAACGGACAAAATAGTAGAAAATTCTATCGTAAAATTAAAAATTACAGGACAGACAATAATAAGCTAGCAGGCTCATGTAAAAATAAGCAAGGCAACATATTAGAAGAAGAAAAATACATTCTACAATGATGGAAACAACACTACTATGAAACGATGAACCCGAATATGCAAGAAGCACTATAAATACCAAAAACAGTTATTGATAACAACCTGCGGCACTAATGCCTACAATAAAAGAATCAAGAGACATAATTAGGAAGTTAAGAAAGGACAAAGCATCAGGAAAGGACGAATTAATAGCAGAAGCAATACAATATGAGGAGAAGAACTGACAAAAGGAATAAATAACTTGTTACAACTTATCTGGCAAAATAAAGAACTACTAGAAGAAGGGAAACTAGGAATCATAACCCCAATACTAAAAAGAGGAGACAGGAAAAGTTACCGCAACTACAGACCCATCATTCACAAAAACCTTTGCAAATTTCAACTCAATTCGGACAAACACGACTATAACACGAGAATTAAAATGGATATTGAAACGCTTAAATTTAGACTTACCCTCTCAACCACTGATTCTTTAAACGTTGCACTTTATAATAAATTACCTGGTTTTGTTAAATCTACAA
Organism: Melanotus villosus; assembly: GCA_963082815.1. Lineage (NCBI taxonomy): Eukaryota > Metazoa > Arthropoda > Insecta > Coleoptera > Elateridae > Melanotus > Melanotus villosus. The sequence continues at coordinate 30,667,703 of OY720424.1, forward strand.
CACTAAAAAATTTAAATCTCTTCTGAAAGCTTTCTTAATTGATTGAAATTGAAACCCACATTGGGTTAGCTGGCTAACAGAAGAAGAACATCCATAAACCCACATGGGTATCACCCGATGGGAAAACTTCCTATCAAATCGATCACCTAGCTATCGAGAGAAGATGTGTGTCAAGTATACTGAATGTCAGATCGTATCGTGGCCAATATGAACTCCAACCACTACTTAGTGAAGGCAATCTTTATAAACCGTATTAGCAGCAGAAAGGCAACACACAATCAGGACAGAGAAAAATATAATATAGAAAGTCTAAAACAAAATAAGATACTAACAGCATATCAAAGGGAAATAGGAGAAAACCTGAATCGAAGGTGAGTAACAGAAACAGGAAATAATGATGCGACAGTGGAAGAAGAGCAGGAATACATCAAGGGAATAATCGTAGAAGCAACAAAAATCTGGTTTATATTTGAATGACCCTCGTACAACACATATCTAACAAGACCCATAAGAGTTTCGAAGACTAAATATGAAGAAGGATGGAAGAATAACAAAACCCACAAAAAACGAAGAATTCTCTGAGCCACCCACACAAGAAGTTGTGGATGTAATAAACGCATTACGCAGTAATAGAGCACCTGTAATCAACAACATACCATCCGAGCTATTAAAATGTGGAGGGTTGTTGGATCTAATGATAAGCAAAATATGGACAACAGAAACCATGCCACGCATTATATGCCCCTTACACAAAAAAAGGGACAAACTTGATTGCGGAAACTTCAGAGGAATCTCATTGTTAAACACGGCCTACAAGACGTTTACCACCAAGAAACAAATTACAGCCGATATTGAAAAGCATAATAGGTCAAGACGTAAGACGATCAACCATAGACCAGCTGTTTGCAGTAAAACAAATGTTAGAAAAGTGCTGGGGGTTTAACATAGACATGTACCAACTGTATGTGGATTTTAAACAAGCATATAATAATATTGACAGAGAGAAACTATACAGCATGATCGATTTAAACATCCCAATTAAACTACTAACGCGCTTGATAATGGATAACTCTGAAAGCAGAGTGAAAATAAGCGAAAACCTAACAGCATTCGGGTTAAAACAAGGAGATGGACTGGCCCCCCCTTTTATTCAACCTAACACTGGAACATACAGTAAGGAAAGTTACAGTGGACGTCAACGCATCGCTATTTTATAAAACCAGTCAAACAGCAGGATATGCTGATGACATTAACATTCTCAGAAGAAACATACACATCATCAAAGAAATTATGTAGAACTCTAAAATGCTACGGCAGAGATTGTCCTAGAAGTCAATGAGGACAAATCAAGGTACTCATACAGACCAGAAGTAACCGAGCAAGAGGTCAGAACCTAACAATAGGGTACCAGAATTTCAAAATAATGAATGACTTCATATAACATCTCCAACAAACCAAATTAAATAAAGCAGATACAAAGGCGGATTAATAACGCAAACAAAACATATTACAGCTACAGCCGATCGTCCATATTTAAGTTAAGCAATGCACCTAGAAAAACAAAGCTGAGACTACAATACTTAGACCAGTACTGTGTTAGGAGGTGAGACATGGATACTGTCACAAAGAGTGGAAGCAGCCATAAATGCATTTGAACGGAAGATCTTGTGGAGGATATATGGACGAATCAAGGGGAACGACCAGTGGAGAAGTAGATATAACCACTGCAACCTCCATCAAACTACAGAGACTTAAATGGGCTGGGCATGTTCAACAAATGAATGAGTCAAGAATGTTAAAGAAGATATTCCAAAACAAAATCAGAAGGCACATAACTGGTAGGAAGACAAGGGGCCCACTGACAAGGTAAAATAAAAAGGGCTGCAGAGACCATGCTGGCAACCAAAAACTGGAAAAGAGTGGCTTTAGATACGGTAAATTGGAGGCGGAATATTGTGGAGGCCAAGGTCCGATTTGGACTGTAGCACCATTGGATGGATGGACAATATGAAAAGGAACTGTCTTGCCAAATTCAGACAGACAGTCAAGTTTAGTGTTGCCACTGCACAACAGTGTAATAAGAATTAAGTATGAATGAAAAAGTAAATTCAGTTAATATAAATCTTACCTAGTAGGACCCTTGGCAAGTCCAAGCTCAAATAAATAATCATCTGTTTGTATAAAAGTACTGTCGTAAACACCTGTTCTAACAGTACTTAGAAATTTTCCAGTTGCCGACAAAAACTTTTCAACTGGTCTAATCTTAACATCCTTAGGTAATTTAATATTAGAAGGTACTTCAAATTCCTTTTTAACCGTTGTAGGGAAATTCGATTTAACGATAATCTTCTTTAAAACTTGAGGCCCAGAAACGAGCCTAAGCGAACGACTTTCCGATTTCTTTAGGAATTCACCCAAGACGTCATGATCTTCTGAAGATGTATTGCCTTCCTCCAAGGTATTTAGAATATCCTCCACTGTTGTACTCTCTTCGGTTTTAGGATGTACCGAAACTTTTATTACTTCTACAGTTGGTGATTCTTCGGCAACGGGTTTAGACGCTTCGGCAATTTTCGTTTCTTTTCCATGAATTTCTTCCATACTTTTTTCTATTTCGTCAATATCTATCTGACCTTTTACCTTACGACCCTTTAAAGATTTTAGTTTTGAATTCTCTCCTTTATGAGCTAATCTACGACTTCTTCTTGTAGGTGACAACACAACTGTTTCTTCTGTTACTTCAAGTTTTTCGGTATTTGTTTGGTTAACTTTACTGTCGTCTTCTTCATCGTGTTTATCTTTATCTGGTGTATCTTCATAAACCACCTCAAAAGTATCAGAAAAATTAATGTCTAAAGCATCATCTGATCGATCTCCACTAAATTTGTCCAAATATGGTTCGTCAAACAGTTTACTCTTCTTTGGCGCACTTTCTAATTCTCCTTCGGTCGAGGCTTTACGTTTGTAAATTCCATATTCATAACGTCTTTTCAAAATATCATCGACAGCTATACATTTCTTTCTAAATTTATATGCAATCCTTAAAGTATCTAAGCATGCTTTGCAAATATGTTTTGGTAGAGGATCCGTTTTGAAAACCTATTCAGGAAAATGAATTTAATATTACAGTAGATAGGACACATTATTTACTTACGTCTATCGGAAATGCATGAAGCATGAATACCGAACTTATTGGTACATCGTCTTCAATGAACTCAAACATTGTTGTTTCTAAATTCTTGTCGGTCATACACGCTCGACAAATTTTTTCTGTCTCTGGAACTGTAATAACAATAATTATCTTTTTAAAATTAAGATCTAAAACAAGCCTAAGCAAATTATGTATGAACTTTCAACTTAAACTCTCTTGCCACTGTTGCAATCCATACAAACTTGTAACAAGAAATAACAGTCTTACCTTCCTGATTGTTCTCTCGCTTTTCATTAGGTTGGAGACAAGTATCTTCTTTTTCTTCCTCCTCTTTTTCGTTGGATCTCTCGGCATCTACTTCGTCGTCGTTTGTTACTGGATCCGGTATACATGGTACGGCTCCTTTTTTTAACCGATTCACAAGTCTTCTACCTACAGTTACGTAAAATTAAATTACGTCAATACATGTAATTCATAAATCTACCTGAGGTATTATCCTCTTTCAAATCAGACGGATCGAAATGTGCAAAACACACGAAACTTCCTAATTTTGGCGTTGCAGTTAACAACTGCAACCCCTCTAACCACTTCTGTTTACTTTCAGAATCTCGTGGGAAAGGTGCACCGACGGAATTTTTACACTTTGGTACAAAACACTCGCTGCTCATTCTGAATTTTTATTCAATGACTGTTAGTTACACTAAACATCAATTGGATAAATAATCGTTATAACTGATGACAATTTTGGTTATGTGACCGACCTCGCTTAATTACAAAAAAACCGCGGAGAACTGTTAAATTAGCAATTACTGGTTGCCTATGTTTTACAGTTTTACACGACTATTCTGCTTTTTCGGCTATTGAACGGTAGAAAATTTACGAATAGTTATACAACGACGCAACGGGAGACATTTTATTGAAAAGTAGTTAAAATGATAAGCGTAACTTAGTAGATCAAACGCACAAGATGGGGCGCGGAGTTGAAATCTTAAAATGTCATATTGAAATTTATATAAAAGCAGTATGTATGTGCTGAAAATTATTAAAATAAATACCCCTACAAAAGGTTAATTCTAATTTTATATACGTTTTCTTCTTCCGTGAAAACTGTACCCTCTAGCACTATCTTGAAGTTTGTCAAGGCGAACTGCATCCATAATTCGCTATTAAAAATTAGTTCTGTAGTTCAATCGTTAAGTGAAGGAGTAGATAAAATATGATCAGTGATCCTATGACCCATGTAAAACTGTTACGAAAGCAACTGTATAGAAAATAACAAGGCAAAACTTTGTAGTTAGGCACATACTAATTACACATAAAATATCTACTTACCGTCTTCGGTAAACTTTACAGGAACTGCATTTCTCCTTAACAACTTTCGTTGATTGTTTATAATAAAATCACTAGATAAAAAATGTTCCTCACAAATTAACTTATTCGTTAAACTGTTAATTTCCATAAGCGCAACACTCATATTCCCACAGTTTTTCTGCCATTCTTCTGCTCTTTTAGAGTCTTTCACAGGAAATTTAAAAAAACTGATATCTTTACTGTTTCTTTGATTTTTAAAGCAATTACTATATACACAAATATGATTGGCTGTGTGACTCATTTTTATTTAGCGCAAATACAATTATTACATCAGTAAAATACAAGAATTCCTCCGCTATTCCACGTCTGTACGCTTCCGGACGATGCAACCACCACAACAGTCGGCGAGAAACTAAACAATCTCAGACCCAAACAACTTCAGTGCCTCTAGATGTCGAACCCAGCAGTAGCTTCAGTTAGCCCAAGGCCCGCTGAATTAATATTGCATATAAGGTCTCTCGTCTTCATTTAGCCAAGATGAAATTAGAAACAGCGGTGGCGCCATTTGCGGTGAACTATACATTTTTTAATGGCGAAATGTGTAGTTCACCTCAAATGGCGCCACCGTTGTTTCTAAATTGCGTCTTTGCTAAATAAAGTGGTAAGGCCTTATATGCAATATTAATTCAACGGGCCTTGGTTAGCCTATAGTTAACTTGCGCCTCTTTATAATTCCTCAACCAAAGAATATTTATTCTTTGACTCAACGCTTTAAGTGTCAAGGCGAACCAGTGTTGCCAGGTCAACACAACATTATTTCCCCTAAACAACTCAAAAATTTCCGTTTTTAAAATAAAAATTCCCTTGGTTGAAAACTTAAAATGCATATTAATCGATATTATGGTAACATTAGTTTTATTATAAATTTTAGATTTTAAGAATTATACGAGGATAACATGTAGGGTTACTTCAAATTCCTCGAATATCGAATAATACAAATGCTGTTTCCTATTTTCTTTTTTTTACTTTGCGTCATTGACAACGGAAAATATGCGCTCAGTAGCTGCATTTGAATGCAGTAAAGACAGAATATTAAAAGTTAATTGATTAAAAAATAAAGAGCTTATAAGCATAATTGTTTTGATGATTTTAAAATATAAAATTCGGAATGCATACGTTTTTAAAACGAAGTATTACGAGTAGCGGAAAGTTCCCCGATTTTTAGATTTTTTATAGAAAATTTCCCTTTTTTCCTTTCATATAAAAATTTCGTCGCATCTGGCAACACTGAGGGGAATTAAAAATTAGTTCTGCAGTTCAACATATTGGCACTCTGCGATATTGGCTCAGTATGGCGCCATCTACAAACTTTTTATACACTACGATTAGCATTACCAAGGCCCGCTGGATTAATATTGCAATATTAATTCAGCGGGCCTTGAGCATTACAGTTACGGTTTCCAAGCATCAATTATTCTCTAGTTTTTCGAAATAATACTCAATATACTTTTCAAGTAAAATCAGACTTTAAATGTCTGGAGGTCCACTTTTAGAATTTAAGGTTTTATAACGTGTGATCGAAAAAGTTTCACCTCAAAGTTTGCCATGAAAAATATAAATGATGTCTTTGATAAAGTCATACAACATAAGCCATTAGAACTACTAAATCTAAAATAAACGCCTAACTGATAAAAATTAGAGCAGATTAAATTATTCTAAAAACTAAAATTAAATACAAATTGAACAGAAAAATGTTATTAACGGAAAATTATTTTAAAGTAGATGAGTTATGTAACCTCCACTTTCTTGGTGGCAGATTTGAATTCTGTGTTTAATAGAATTAGTGACTTTTTATATGCCTGACAGCAAAACAGACATAACCTCACACACCTCACATAACCTATAAAACAACAGCTGACATTTGTATGGCTTAAAAGTCGACATGCCTAATTTTGCGTTTTCATGTTTCATAGCCAACTTGAGGTGAAATTTTTTCGATCGCATGTTATATAAAACTAACTGAATTGCACTAATATTTTTATAAATGATTTGAAATTGTTTATAAAACCAAATTGTTTTTATTTTATATTAATATGAAGGGTATTTTTAATGAAAATCTGTATTTTATAAATTAATCCATATATTATGACACATGAAATTCAGAAATATATATTTAGAAATTATCTGTGTATATTTGTAATATACCTATTATAACTAAATATTTAGGCAACACACACAAACTTATCTATTTCTTAAATATTATACAGGTTCAACAGCATCCCTACATATTTTGAGATCACAAAATATATATTTAATAACAAATTTAACAATTTTTGGATATTTCTTGCAAGAAAAATGATTAAATTTAAATGTATTGCTTTTAAATCAATTGGCAGTTATAATTATTGGATATTATGATCTGAACATACAAACGATCCGATCTGGCAATGCATGTAGTACACCAACCGCCCTATAATGCCCCGTTCTTTGAGATCTTTACCAGATATAAATCTGCACCAAAATTAATCATACTCCTTGCAAAAAAGTAATAATAATTTCGTCTTATAGTTGTAAATTTTGAATTTCTTAAAAATTTCTAGGTATCATTAGCTGCCCAAAATTATAAAATAATAATAAAAGAGGGGATTTTAAGATATTTTATTATTAGCACTAAACTTAACATCCACTATAGTGTTACGTTTCTTTGTGATGATCACTGGTAAACAGAAATGAACGAAATCATAAAAAAATACTATACACAAAGTTATATATCGTAATAATAGATCTGAAATATTTCGTACAATTCATTCTTATATGGTAATTCTATTATGTAATCATTTGGAAATACTGTATTATTGTAACGTACAACAGAAATTTTATCACATTTTTCGCAACAAAAATTATTAAAATAACATACAAAATATTTTGTCTCTAGTAAAGCATCTTGAAAAAATTAACGAAAATAGTTCTTACATTTTCATAGAGTCTAAAGTGAGTCAAAAAATATTAATATCGAAGAAAGTAATTAAAATTATTATATAAATATTTAAAAACGAGAAAGTTACTTTAACAATAAAATTATGGCATATAGATAAATATATACTTTTAGTTTTTAAAGATTTCTTATAAGAAAATGTACAAATGTAATTTTTGGCAAGACAATAGAATATCTGTACAATACTTAACAAAATTTGACCGTTGGTAAATTTTTTTACATATTTACCATATAAATGCATTCTTAATTTTTACGTAGTCTCATTATACGGCCTGCGTATAACAAAAATCGCAAATAAAAACACCTAAATACAAATAAAAGTCGCAATATGATTGTTTCTAATATTCCTGAGTATAAATTCATACAAAATTCTAAGTACTTGGTCGATTTCGAGATAATTTTGATATAAACAAAAATTAAAAATGCATTTACAAGCCATTCAAAAAGCGTGATGAAAAAAACTTGAAAATTCTATTCATTCGTGTCAGGCATTCTCGCTCGTATCATTCGCTCAAATATTAAAAATTATATATCAAGGTTATATAACTATCATATAATATACCGATGTGCTAAGTGCAGAGCACCAGCTTTGTACTTTACAATTGATAAAAAATATTACTCTTATAACAATTTGAAAAATATAAATTAAAAACAAACACGGATATAACAAGAACAATTTTGACAAATAATCTAACAATCATTTGTAAAACATACAAATTTAAAATCCTACAGCTCAAATGTACAAAAGCACAAGTAAAAACAAAATAAAATTCTAAATACATAGTGCGTTTTTAAACTATGACTATTACATAGTATGAAGAACCTTTACAAGGTTTAAACTATAATATGTACAATTTGTAAAACAAATATACCACAAAAGAAGCGACTCATAGTCATGTGTTAAAAATGGCGGTCAATTCAATACGGCGACTGAAAATTAAATCACTCAGGCGCATTTGGTGTTATTGCTTTTGGTTCTAAATTTTCTGCATTCGTAATAACGCTCTTCATTTGTTTTTCTTCTAAATTCCCCGCATCGTTATTTATAATTGTAATGGAAGAACTATTTATTTCACAATCAACTTTTTCTTTCAATACCACAACCTCTGTAACCTCTTCTTGTTCGACGCTCGATGGAGAAGTTGATTTCGGGCAGTGAGAACTATCCTTACTAATAACACCGTTGTAAACTGGGCTTAGATTACTTACGTTATTGGATATCGTATTATTTTCTAACTTATTGTGTTCGAATAATTGTTTTTCTAACTCGGCAATTCTGAACTCTAGTTCTGATATTTTATTGTCTTTATTTCGACATTCCTGAACTGCAATTTCATGCTCTTTGGCGATACTTCTAACTAACTCTAAAATCTTAAGTTTCACTTCCCCATCTACTGTCTTCAATGCCTCCTCGATTTTGAGCAGATCGCTTTGCTTCTCGGAGGTTTCAGACGCACTATCGTCAGTATCAGTCGACAATTCAATTTCAGAATTATACCTAGATAAATTTCCCGTCGCTTGCACAACAGAAACAGTAGAATCTATCACACTTTGCTGTTCCGGTGACTTTTTCACCAGACATTTCACTGCACTCGATTCTTCCACTTCTGCTTGTTTCTCGTGTTTTATAACACCACATTCCTTCACTACTACTGGCGTGGCCGGACGCTCTTCTTTTACTTGCACATCTTTATTATTTAGATTTAGATGTTCACTGGTTTTACCGTACCGGTATTTTTTTGGTGTTGGCGGTGCTAGGGCAACATTGGGTTGGTAACTTTGTTCGAATCTCTTGGTTTCAGATAAAGGAACTACTCTTTCTGGGTGTTGCAAAACAGGTGGATCCGTGTATCGATTGATACCCATTCGTATCTTACTTTCTTTGAGACCATGTGGTGGGAATGGTTTAAAGGCTGATAAATGACGATTCGTTTGAATTTCGTGTAAGTATTGGAGATATACTGGATCTAATGCGGCTGCCGTATACAACTGCTGCATATTAAATGGAAGGTGGCCAAAGTCTTCTAATTTATTCTTCTTTAGAGGTATTTCTAACATTTCTGCTTTTATTATATCCACATCGTGGTGAATCTGAAACAAGGAAAAATATTTTACAAAGAGTTTTAACAAAATTTGGTAATATTAATTTTCCGTATCCATGGTATGTAATTGACAGATTATTTATCTCATTTGAGGTTAACAATGGCGGATGGCGGGTAAATATGAAAAAGCGGGATGATATGAACATTTGCGGGTTTTTACCGTGCATGCTATCGACGTGACATCTACCGATAGAATTTAGAATCAAAATTATTATTTGATTATACAAAAATCTTCATTTGAGTGATTGATAAGTGTAATTATTTTTTAAAATTCAAGCAAATACGATTATTTTTTACATAAATTCATTATAGAAATTATTTTTAATACGCAAATTTGACATGTGTAATTTGAGGTTATATGTCAAAAACATAGGTACGTATTATATTATAACTATTTTTATTTAATACGAACTTCTCATGGATGCGGAAAAATAACTTGTGCCCTACGGGAATCTAACGGCATATTTCATCCCTTAGCTTTTGCTGCCCTCGCTCACTACGTTCGCTCGTGCAGCAAAAATCTTCGGGATGAAATATGCCTATATCTTCCCTTATGACGCAATATACTATTACTTCGATAACTACAAATTTCAAACAATCAGATGTGTTTGCTACTGTTTTCTTAAACAGTGCGATTTTAAATGATTTAGGACAATTTTAATTTGACGCCACAGTATTTTAGTATATTTCATATTTTGAATTTGACTAAACTACATCAATTTGATAACTTTCACTGTCAAATAATCGGAGCAACCATGACCAACTGCATCTACAGTATTTTTCATCTAGCATTTGGGTTGTGACGTCAACTTGCTCCGCCCAAAAACTGTATGGGTAAATACGCGTTCGTGCGCAGTAGTTAATGAAAACCTAGTTTAGAAAGAGATGGAGTATAGTCTACTCCGCTTAGCCAAGACGCAATTTAGAACGGACGATGGCGCCATTTGAGGTGAACTATACTTAACTAAAGGAAAAAATGTATAGGTCATCTCAAATGGCGCCATCGTCCGTTCTAAATTGCGTCTTGCCTAAGCGGAGTGGACTGGCGGAGTATATAGATGCAGTTGGTCATGGGAGCAACTGGCTAACTGTGTTGCTTGGTTTTTGTAGTCGTATGTGTTAAAATTGTTCTATAAAATAACGAAGAGTTTAAGGAAAGATAAACAGCACAGCTTAAAACAAGTGAAAACGAAAGATAATAGAATATTAACAGAAGAAAACAAATTATGGAAAGGTGGAAGGAATATTTCCAAGAACTTGACAATGCAAAGTAAACGAGAGAATAGATGAAGAAAGAACGGAAAATACACAAAAAGAAGACGGAAATACTATACAAATAGAAGAAGTAATAGCAGCAGTAAGAGAGGTAAAAAGAGGAAAGTCGGCAGGTCACGATAAAATAACAGGGGAAATGGTGAAAAATCTTGGAAAACGAGGGACGGAATTACTAACACAAATTCTTAACAAGGCTTGCAACACAGGAAGAATACCTGAAGACTGGACGATAGGCATAAGTGTACCATTGTTCAAGAAAGGAGACAGTAGAGAATGTGCGAATTACCGCGTATAGTATTTAAAATATATGAACGAGTATTAAAGAAAAGATTAAGAAAGATTGTAGAAGGTCAGTTAGCAGAGGCACAAAGCGGTTTAGAAAAGGGCGAAGGGCACCAGACCACATTTTCAGTATAAAACAAATGATAGAGAAAGCCCGAAAAGCAGACACAGAGATATACTTACATTGTATTTTTAGATTTACAAAACGCATTTGATAAAGTCAGACAAAAAGAGATATGGGAAAGTTTGGAAAGAAGAAAAGTCAATATAAAATTAAGAACAGCAATAATAAGCTTATACAAAAATAACAAAAATTATGTAAGGAAGGACAAAGGCAAGGTGGAGGGATAAGTCCAACATTGTTCATACTGTTAATGGATGACGTAATTAAAGCGACGAGAAACAAAAAAAAGTACATGTTAGGTATAACAATTTAAGACCGGTATACGTATCAGAGTGCCCATTCGCGGACGATGTGATGATATGCGCTGCTAGTGAAAAAGACTTACAAGAAAACATGGAGAGAGATATGGGAAGCAGAGTTAGAAAAAAGGAAAATGAAAATAAACACGAGTAAAACGAAGGTGATGGTAGTAGGTAAAGAAAATAAAAAGATAAACATAGAAATAAACTAAGAAAAAATAGAACAAGTAGAGGTTTTCAAGTATTTAGGGGTGTCAATACAAAGAGATGGAAACATTGAAACTGAAGTGAAGGAGAGAATTAACAATGCGACAAAGTTGTATCACAGCTTAAGTAACTCTTTTATAGGAAGAAAAGAAGTAAGCAAAGGAATAAAAATGACGGTATTTAGACCCATTCTAACTTACGGGAGCGAGAGCTGGATGTTAACATATACAATGAAAAGTAGAATACAAGCTATTGACATGAACTATCTACGAAAAGTCAAGGGAATAACAAAAAAATATATAATAAGAAATGATACGGTACGAGAAGAGCTACAAATTGAACCAATTATTGAGATAATAGCGACAGTAAATGAGATGATTTGGGCATATGTGCAGGATGGATAAAAACAGAAAAGTAAAATGTATATGGGAAGCGGGAGTACATAAAAGCAAAAAAACGAGGAAGACCAAACAAAATATGGAATGACGAAATAGCAAGAATATTAAAAAGAAAAAATAAAAAAAGGACAGAAGCCAAAACGTTAGCAATGGACAAGAAGAAGTGGAAGAAATTTGTATACGAGTTAAATTAAAACAAATAAGAAACAAATACCTTAGGGTAGAAAGGTTTTCGATTATATACCGGGTGATTCACGTAAGATGCGCCCCTTAACAACTGGAATAGGCAACCCAACTTACAATTTCATAAATAACCTTGATCTATGTTAATCCTCGTATGGTGGGTTGCATTTGAAGCTTTTAAGGGGCGCATCTTACGTGAATCACCTGGTATATATTTGTGTTAATCGTGTTTTTCTTCAATTTTAATTTTACTATTTGCTTCAATTTTGCGTCAAATCAGTTCTTTTCAGGACTATTGTTAAAGATTCTTTGCTACTCAGGTAAGTTAAAAAAATTAAATGAGTTCAAGCCTTATTTCTTTTTTGTAGCACCATTTCGATATGCCTTTTAGGGTTGAACAAAATGTTTTTATATTATTATGCTAACATAAATCGGCAAGAACTTCAACGTGCGTTTGAAAATGTTAAAAAAAGGGCTGTTTAGGGTGTTTACATGCCGATTTCGAACATTTACTATAAGCACCATTTGACCCGTTTTCATATTTTGTTTATTTTGTGTTCTAATACAATATGAAAATAAATAAGGATTAAATTTTTTTTGTAATTCTTAATACAATATTAACCATTCCTAATCGAGACGCCACTGATAGAGCACGCCAAACGAATTGCATATTGCCAACATAACAGTAAATTAATCATTTGAAATCACACTGTATATTAAATTCGCACTTTTTTATTTTATACACAAAGCTATGAAAATTAGCTAGGTTCAACAATAATTTCGATTAACAAATACAAAGGATACCCAGTAACATAGCGATGTAAACACTTCGTTTCACAATTGATGCGAAGTTTAGTGTCGTGTCAGACGGGGATCGAATCAAGAATAAAACAAATAACTGTTAATAATGAACCTTAAAATGGCTATATTAATCTAAAAAGCAACGAATTCAGAACGAAAGCTAATCTTACGTCGGAATTCAAATTACTTTGAATAAATATAGCAATATAAACCCACAAGTAATAACTAATAAATAACATTGTTCCAATGTTCTGGTTATCTTTCATATAAGTATGAAACACAATTTGTTATCAAAATATTCAATTTAAAAGCTTCAATCAAGTACAACAAATGTCTAAAAAATGTTATTATCTACGAGAAACACGTCAGCAGTAAAATTCCTGGTAAAAAGAATGAATTGTTCAAAAAGCAGCCTACTAGTCGAGATGCGAAAGTTGCCCTAGTATTCCCTTCTTTTTAAACAAACGGCCAAGTTTACACAACTAGTATTATTAACGGACAAACGCACTTGAGATAATCACAAAGGCAATAGAAAAATGACGCCTATTTAATACCTTTAGGTAACTACCTAACCCCTTTTAAGCATTTACAACTGGTAAAAATACAGCAGCAAATAAAGCTCTTTTCTGCACTAAGATTGTGTCAGTATTTGTTAACTTGATTTCGATAATCCTTAATAAAAAATTCACCCTAACGTCGTGATGCTTTATTTACATCCACTTTATAATTCCTGCTCAAAAATAATCGCCCATACTGTGCGTAGGTAAAACGTTATTCAGTCGTGCTTATGAAAGGGTCGAGGGAGGGCAAAAATATGGGACATTCGGGCTTTGTTCCACTCCTTATTTTTTATCTTTGCTTTGTGTAAGAATACATACAAGGGTGCTTGTTGGTAGCTTTTTAAGGGTACTTGGGAAGCAAATCGAGTGGAAAACTTAAAAATTACCTCGATTATCGATCGTGGTCCACGAGCAAATCTTATGTCAATAACTTGCAATAAAAGCGAAACTATAAAATTTCACGACGGCGACATAAAAAATAAAATAAATTCCAATATCTTAAAGACTATAAACGACAACCTATTTCCGACTTCAAATTACACTTCGGTTACCCTTGACAAACCGTTTCAGAGACTTTAAAAGCCGCAGAACCGCGAATTCGTTCAGCCGTTTATTAATTAAATTACTATCGTTGTTAACTCGGAAGAAAGTTAAAATTTTGAAAATTTACGTGCTCAACGGACGAGGAATACAATGTTCAGACGAAACAGAAAGACTTCGATGGTAATAACAATAAAGACAACCGGGGTACTTCCATTTTCACTTCCTCGATTTAGAAATTCGAGGATATTCTTTATTTAGATCTAGGCGATGAATCCCACTCCTGTTCTGGTTGTAAATTCTATGGACCTTTCTCATTGCTGGCAAGATATGTCATAAAAACTCGGAGGAATAAAACTCTGCATAGCTGTGAATAGGACCCTTTCATTATTACTTCTCTCAGTGAAGCTGCTCTGAATACCTCGTCTTCCCCTGTCAGAAATCCCCAGGAACTCTTCTAGATTGAAGAAGGATCTTTGTGCGCCTTTTACGAGTTCCCCAACGAACAAATATACATGCAACATCCATCAGAAAGATCGACGTGCAAGCATTGCGCGTTATGAGACCATAGAATAATAATGAGTGCGTCGAAAGCCCTTGGTTTAAAAATTAATTAAGAAAAATGCGAACAAAGAAAGTGAAATGCGATTTCAGCACCGCTAACTGAAGTGTAAATTTAAAACTCCTGGATTAATTCACGTCTTTCAGAAAGCTCTGTTGATGCTTAGAAATCCTGAATTTGCACTTTTTGCTAACGATCGCTATCTCTACTGAGTTTTTTTTAAATATTTCAAATAGTTTAAACGATTAACTGTGAAACAGGATAACAATGAACTAGAAAATATACATACTGTTTGGGATTGATTTTTTTAATGAGTAAGTTGACTAACTTTCGGACTAATTTTTAGTCTTAGTAGTCAAATTTCAACAAAGACCTACGAAACTAGAAAAATAGAATCTCAGAGCATTAAAAATGTTTTGATGAACACCTGGTAGTTAATTAAGAATCGAGCTTAGTTAGGCATGTTTAAGGTTATTGCATCTTGGTAATCAGGGGTCCTTTATAATTTCAGTTGAGTGAATCAAAGTAGGCCTACCACAATGATAGAACTAGTGTTCTTCGGTTTCGGAGTTGGCAGCTTGATGAATTACACAAGGGTGTCACACCCCAGATAGGGGAAAACGAGGGTCCGTCTCTCTTTGCTCCCTACTTTCTAACCCGCTGATTGCTGCGGTACGAGATTGATTTAATGTTGTTGCTCGCTGACCTATTTTTACCGCAGATTTCCTCCTTGCCTTGCTTCTTGCCGTGTATTCATTTTCCTAATGGGGAGGAAATACGACTTCTCGGGGCTCATATTTTTATTTTGCGGCAAAAATAGAAACGCTCGTCATCTCGAAATGACACGGAAGACAAGAGAAGTGAGGAACGAATGAAAAAGTACCATAATTGAAGTTAGGAAAAAGTTAAAGAAACACAATTTAACAAAATAAAAACGAAAAAACAACAGTTGGCAGTCTTGCTTTTAGCCAAATAGAATTGGGAAATAAACTTAAATTCCACAAAGTCGTTCGCGATATGCATTACTCCCACGCTCTAGTCGCGCTGATCTGCAATCGAATGGGAAGAACCTTCGGTAAAGGAAGTAACGTTAAAACATTGATCAAACGCCAGAAGATGTCAAATGCATTAATAAAACGAGTCGTAAACATGTCTTCAGGAAAATGTGTTGACAGAAACATCTCTCTACGCGACGATGCAAATAACGGGGAAAATAAATTCTTTACAAATCAAATATGAAAAGAATAAATCGTTCTGAAAATAGAGCAATGGCCGTATTTAAAAAACCAACATTGCCCTCTGAAATGGAATTGACGATTGTTTCAACGAAATTTTTAAAATTGGAATAATTCATTCTTCGTTAACCATCTAAAATTCCTTAAATTCAAGATGCACCATTAAATAGTTACGAGACATGTTTTTTTCGTGTTTGATTTTGGTGGCAACCCTGTGTTCTTGCTCGACCGTGGGGAGTTGTTTGCGGAAGCCAAACTGACTTTTAGATATTACTTGTTTTTCTTCGACAATTAGTCATTAGAGACATAAAAAAGGTGTTTTGGTGCAAAAGGTTGAGGAGTTTTAAAACTTGGCAAGAGTGTAGGCTTGGGGGCCCTTTTTACCAATTATCTACCAATTAGCGTACCTAAAGTAGTCTTATCTAATATTTAACTGTCCATCTAGAGATATACATATATACACACTGTCCGTATATGTATTTGGTGGTACTTACCACTTTTACCTTGTACCACTTGCACCTACCACTTGTATATTGTTGCATGTCTAAAATTGCTCTTTACAAAGAGAGGTCACTTCACCATCCGATGGTCGGACAAATTTTGGTCCAGCATTTGGTCGGATATGACCATCGAACAAACCTTAATGCGCACCATGAAGAGCATTGGTGGTTTGACGCACGGACGTGGTATGACAGACAGCGTCTTAACCATGTGGACACTAGGAATCCGTTTCCGCAAGTCGACAGTTTGCTCTCAATGAACAGTTGCGTCGTTGTATCCACTGATGTAATTTTCGATGAAGCGATGATTCCACCTTTTTCGCAAGAACGATTCTTGACAAGCGATACCAACAAAAGCAATTTCATTTCCATGTTAATTACCAAATTTGAAGAACAAAATTACACAGTCAAACAGACAGTAGAAGATGCGGATGTTCTTATCACTCAGACAGTCTTCGACATATCGTCGTCGTTTACGTGTATTTTCGTTGTCGTAGAAGATGTAGATTTGTTGGTTCTTTTAACTACAAAGGCGAGAAATCATGTAAATATTTTTTTGCTGAAACCGGTGAGGAGGAGGTGGAGGAGCTCGAGCGTGTGGATGTCGGAAAACGGGCTTAAAGTGCTCGGTGCAGTGTCTCTATTGTAATGGGACAGCATGCAAAAACATTAACAATTTAATAGCGGATTCCGACCCTGTAACTCGGAAAGTATTAGTCTCGGTATTAGTCTAACGAAAAAAATGAATATAAGTAATTTTGTAGCAAATTTTATCATCTCCAAATTTTAGTAAAAAGCCTTTTCTCTAAAACCTACAAGAATGGAGTTATATGCTAAAAACTGCCTTTGGCCGCAATTTTTCAAGACGGCGGCGCGAGCGGCGGTCCCTCGAGGTCGCAAACTTAGCGTCATACTTAGGGCCCCCAAGTCTACACTCCTGCCAAATTTCAAAACTCCTCAACCTTTTGCACCAAAAAAGTACCTAATGACTGGACTAAATTGGTAACATTCTCCGTAGAAAGCGCCTTTCAAACGCTTTTGATAATATTGGTAATAATAACCTAGCCTTAGTACCGCGTTAAAGATCATTGCTATAAGTCTAATTCCTTCGTCGGGAAGTTCTTTTAGAATCTTTCCAGAGATTAGATCGAGCCAGGGAATTTCTTAATACATACATATTTAGATCGTTTTGGATGAACTTGGCTATTTCTTTTTTTTTGGAGTCTTTTAATTTGTAAGTCCATCTGGTAATGGGGATTCGAGGAATTTGTGGATAAAGTCTTCCTAATCCGCTGTAACTTCCGGGAGAAAAGATGTGAAGACCTTCATTGAGTGCTGTGAAAATGTATTCACGTTCTCGTTGTCATCTCTCGCCCGCCCAGTCTCCTTTTTCAGTCCTGATAGGAGGAACATGCATCTGCGGTCGATTTATCCTTTTTATTGCTGTCCATAAGGATTACTCAGTGGCATTTGTGTTGGTTAATTTGCTTAGGAATTGGTTTTTGTTTTCCTGTAGCAATTTTTTTAATTCTTTGCAGGTCTGTTGTATCTATTTTTGTCGTTGAGAGATCTCGAAACTTGCCACTGCTTTCTAAGATTTCTTTTTTCTCTGACTTTGTTCTTTATGAGAGTTGGGCAATATTCTTTAAATCTGAAACTTTCTATTTTAGGAGTAGCTTATCAAGCAGCTTCTTGGATAGACGTTGTTAAATACTGTACTGCTTCGTCTAGTTCATATTCACTCTTCAATGGGGGAGGGGGGGGGGATTGAGGACGAGGTTAGTCTTTACCAGTTCTCTAAATAGATCCCAGTTGGTTTGCTTGCTACATAAGTTAGCTGGTTTGGATTTATCTTTTACTTGTTATGATTTGTGCCTTTAAGTACGCAGAAGTCTAATAGATCAGGAGTTTTTTTGTATCTGAGGGCCATGATGTTGGCTCACCTGTGGGGCAATGTAGAAATCGTTTTTGGCGTCCTCTTGGGGTGATCAATCTCGAACCCCAGTGTACATGCTTGGCGTTAAAATCCCCTACAGATATGAAGCGATTGCCTAGTGATGTAAAATAGTTTAGGAACTGTTCCTTATTGACTGTGCAGCACGGTAGACAGTATATAGCAGACATACTGTTATCTTCAACTACTCATTTATAATACTGGTTGCTTGCTTAAGAATACTTTGCCAGTTCATAGTGTTTTATATTCCGCTGGGGTGCTTTGCATCATAAACATTGTAATCAGGAATTTTGAAGTGGTTTTTAAATGTAGCGTGGGTTTCAGAGATGAACATTACGTCGATATGTAGTTTAAAAGCATATATTGTACTTCTTGGAGCGTTTCACTCTGCCATCTTAAATGAGCTATCCATTATTGCATTTTACTGATCATAGCAGTGAGGAGATTTAATTGACATGGTAAGGAAATTTAGTAAGTCTAAAATATATAACAGAGATTCGTTCAATTAAGCGAATACAAAAGTTGAGTATAATTTTCTTCAATTACTTCTTTTGCTGCAGGTATGGTTATACATGTCGCTTAAATATTTCAATAGATGTGTTGTAAAACTGCCCAATAAAGAAAAAAAGATTTCAGTAAAAAAAACAAACATTCAAACCATGAAATAATTTTAAAAATTACAAAGCTGGTTTGGTTTTAAAGCATCCGTTCTTTACCGAAATATTAGAAAAATTTCCGTTCGACAACAAATAATGCAGAGGGCTCTGCGCCGTTAATAACCGAAGATTCTGTCCGAATACATATTTTAAGCAACTGGACTTAAACGTCGGGAATGGTTCTCAAGGGTTCTGGAAATTGTGTAAGAACGTAGATAAACGCTGCCCGACAGGACGAGACTGTCGACTAGTAACCACGATACCCGCGAAGTTGAAGGCATGAAATTACGATTAGTGAAATATAAATTAGACTGAGTTGGTTCAAACAGGCGTTACTGTAAATATTTCGTTAACGCGAACCCAAGTGCCAGTTTAGCAATCTTATTAAAATTAAAAACAATAACGTCAAATTGACTGCTGCTTCTGACCATTAACGATGGTAATAAGTTGTTGCGTCCAATATGTCATCTAATAACTCTGTAAATAGTAGATTTATAATCGGTTATGCCCGTTCTTTCTAGCAGTTTCTTTTTCCAAGGACATCAATATATGTACAAGGTTCGATAAAAGTACCTTGCCTGCTTGTCTAATTTAATATTTCATAAATAGAAGGGAATTGCTGTTGCTGTCAATTCTGGGGAATTTTAATGTTATTATCTTCGTGAATAATAAGTAATCGAAGAACAACGAAATAGTAACGAAGACTTTCACGGTTAGAATCAGAGTTAAAACAACGTTTTCCGAATTTGGATAATGCCATTGTTGATGTAAAAGAAGAACTTTTCTAAGGATACCTATCAAAAACTAGAAATGGATTAAAAGAGCATAATCCAGGCAAATTTTTTTCGAAGAAAAGCAAAATGGTTTTGGAATAAATTTGGAAAGGCACAAAAAATTGCTTTTGCTGAAGACAATACTGAGTAAGATCAAGGTCGAATTGTACAAAATTAATAAAAAAAATCGGATAGACATCGACTTCCTAAACTGACAAAGAAATTATCCAAACCGACAAGTGACTGCTGGACATGGATCTGCGAAAGATATTTGAAAACAATCATATTTACTTCTCGCACGCTATTACTCATTTGACGTGGTCACATGTTGTTTTCCAAGGTGCAAAAGTTCGTAAATGACTGGAGATACAGGGAGAATAATAATAGCTGACCGTGCCGCCTCATTAAAAAATGACCATAGTAACAATGTGCCGCTTCATATGTCTGTAAGCGTGGACTGCACCTACCTTCGCGTCTATTTTGACATTTTGTTTGTCGTTTTAGGTTAAGCCCGTTGTGTTGAGCTAAATGGTAAATTATCCCATAACAATAAACAATAATTGCATTTATTAAGCTTAGATGCTTTAACACGAGAAAAGGCGAAAAATTAAATTTGCAAGGCAAACGTCAAAATGCGAAACATGTGCGAAGCTAACATCACACTGAACCGCAAGACGCGTAGAATCAAAGTGGAAGTAAAGATTGGCAGTACCTGCCCTGGAAAGTAGTTTTTTTCGGTCAGCCTTTTCTGTTCTCCCTGTATAAACATACTCGAGTTTGGCATAAGAGTTTTTCACAAATACTTTTTCGAAGAAAGGTACTTGGTGGCTGCAAGATACTTTTTGGAAGAGGGGCATTTTCAATTCAGAATACCTTTTCACACTGCTGGTGCCAATTTTTGAAAGTGGAAAGGTGGAAATCATTACGTATAAGACCGAATTTATACATATGGTATCCTACGGATAGGTACAGTTCTATTAAATAAAATCTAGTACAACTCTTGGGAATGATTTTTGGCATTTTTTGCTATTCTAAAGTGGGTTTCTTGGCTACTGTGTTATTATCTCTGAATTTGATTTTTAATTAACAAAAACATAGTTTCTATAGATACCAAAGCCCGATCACTCTACTCAAAAACAACTGTACTAGATTGTATTGCATAGAACTGTACATAGGCATCTGTGACTTGTAAAGCAGCCGATATTTATATGCATAATTAAGTAAACAATCGCCATAGTTACTGGAATATTCAAAATAAAAATGTAGCCGCAAAAAAATTTAAGGTGAACAAACGACCTTGACATTTGCAGCCCTTTCCAAATTAACATCAAAACAACATGGTATTAACCGCATCGTTTCCCAAATTTTCTTGCCTGAATGTAAATATTTTCTTTCATAATATTACTTTTCGTAAATGGTATCTTTACGTGAAATCGAGTTCGGTTTGCACCTTCACCAACGAAACGATTCTCTTCAGCTCTTCAGCAACGCCCCAAGGCGTAGAACGAACAACGATAGCGGCGGCAGCAGTCCCGCCTCATTTTAAACTAAAATTATGTTTGTACTAACCGTCGCTCAAAGAAAAACATTGTCTCAAATAACAGAACGTCGAATTGTTCTGAATTATTCAGTGTTCTAACTTGAAACACATCACTCTGAACGCTACTCGATTTCAGATCAGTATGGACTTGGCCGTTTTATTGATGATTCTGCCACAAAAACGGGAGAGAAAGAAATAGTGATGCCAGAAGTTGCAATTTTCGTTATTTAGTGCCGTAACATTAAGTTGATTTTTACAAAAAGAAAAACCTGGACACGGAGGAAAACGGGTACTGTATTAGAGGCGCCATGAACGAACATGGTAGAAACGATAAAATAAATCATCAAAGCTTTTCGAACGACATAAAATATAATGAACGTAAATTTCATTCACGACTTCCCTCTATGAAACCAATCAATAATGAAGAATGAGTTCCCTTTACAACTACAAACATTTTTTGGGGTCAATAAATATAAATATTTTTTGCCGCAACACAGTTCAACCTTAGAACATTCAATAGGTCCAACATAACAAAAGGAAACGCCTGCTGGTTAAAATAGCACAACACCTGAAATACAACATCACACCATTGCCCTCAATGGAAATTTTACACATTTGGTTTTAGATTCCCCTACTATACAACTCCTTTATTTTAACTCCAAAAATATATTGCAATTTAAAAGAAATGATTTTGGAATATCATTTCAACTTTATTTGCTTCTTCAGATGGTATACATGGTGCGAGTAAAATTCAAAGTTTAAAGCAAATCTTAAAATTTATTGTTCAGCGTAATTGTGGACTATTTACAGAAGACAATGACCATACATACCCCTGTAGTGAGCGCTACGGGGTCATTTACAGTAGGTATCAAGCTCTCATTCTTTCTTGCTGTGTTAAATGGGATATAGCAGAGATGCTGCCACCGCAGATTATCAGTGTTTTCTTAAAAAAAGGTAAAGATTGGCCTTTAAATTAGTAGCTGCTGATGAGAGAAGATTCTAATTTCTAATAAAAAATGTCACCAATAAACTTTTTCGGTCATATGAACGCGACATTTTGCAGGTTAAAGTTGCTTAGATGGTTGGAACTACTCCATAATCTAATAAAATGGTTTGGCACTACGATGGATTTTATTATCAATGGTACCAACAGTTATACCTATTAATAAAGGATAATTTTTAATAGAATGAGAAATGAGAAAAACCACATCAAGGAATATACGAATATAGTATCTCGAGGAGTCGTATTCAAAATAGTTGCTTTTCCTGGGCCTTTTTTTTATAAGCAATAAAAATCTGGAGACATTTAACGAAACTTGGAAAACTTCAGATTTTTCAAACTAAAGGCTTCAAATAACAGCCATCGACTACGTCAAATGCCAGTTTCTCTCGACTTCTGGTAGATGTTTTTTCTGTGTTTGTCACCCGGCTGGAACGACCGCCTACAATTCGTCCCTTGCGCCAGCCCTGCCGGTTTTATCTGAAGACAAAGGGATGGCACCTATGCGCAGGCCTGCACCCCGTTATCGCAGTGCGGTGTCCGGCTAGCCGGAACCCAGACGGGGAATCCGACGTCTCTAACACCCCGACACTTACCCCTTCACAACCCCCACGCGGCGCTCGTCGCCCTACGCATTACTCTCCCTTTAGCACGCACTCCCCTTTCACTTTCTTCCCCGCGCCAACGACCGAATTCAGGGCAAACACGCGCTCTCAATGATTTTAACCCGAGATGCCCCATTGCGATTCATGTGGGGTAGGTGTTAAAATAAAATGTTCGGGCTTCGGCGGGACCCCTCATTTCATACGCAAAGCGGCTTTTAACTGCTGCGCCACAAGAATCGGCCACTCCGCCCACACCATTAAGGATATCGGGAAAACAAACTCGTAAAACAATCCGAAGTTCCTAAGTACCGGAGAAAAAATTAACGACCAATGATAATAATACCCTTTCGTACTATCGACCACGTATTCGACTAAACCTTCCAACGTTCAAATCCCTCAAAAACTTCCAAATAGAACCAATCCAATTCATTCCACGTATTTAACAAATTTTATCTTATTGAAACAAATTTGTTAACTGGAAACGATTAAAGCTCTCTTTTCCCCTTTCTTTCCCATTTATCCCTTTTTCCATCCAACGAAATGTTCAAACTCTAAAAATCCATTTTGCATATGGCCATGAACTCGAAGATGTCAGAAAAAATATGTTATTTACCCAGGGGTGTAGCTACCACTGTATCAGATGCATCAATGATACGGGACCCACTAGTAAGGGGAACCCACTAACAAACTCTGCCTTAAAAGAAATCGTAAAAACAGAACCTGTTACACATTGTTTTTAATTAAAAAAAAATAGAAAGGTGATATAATAATGACAAAGTTAAGTATCACTATTCTTCATTGAAAATAAAATTTTCCTTAGTACTCTTTGTACGTGTTACATTTATAATACACCTCGCTATAGGTGGTTTTCTCTCTTTTACTAATTTTTTACTACAGACGTACAGACTACGAGTTGTTACGTGGGGACTCGTATTACCCGTCCCCCTTTTCAAGTTATAAGGGCCGTTATTCCGCAAACCTATTTTGTATAAACTTCTACTTAAAAATACGAATATCTATAGTTACACTATCTTTATTACAATTTAAACTTCCTTACTATCAACATAACGTTTATTAGAACCCAATATCAAAGCGAGGCAAACATGAATAATCGATTAATTTATCTGCAAGTTGTTAAAAGCGGATTTATGTATATCTGTAATACAGAATCCATTTACAGTTATTTTATTACAGGTAGTTGTCGAAGAGTATTATCTTCAGATGTTTTTCCAAGATATTGCCAAGAGATAAACTATCTACATAAATAAATGTTTGTTCAATTCAGTTAATAATGCTATAAATTGTTAAAAGGTTGTGTTTAGATATTACGAATCGATAACAGTTGCTTTATTTACTTGCTTCTTGTAGAAAATACGTCATTCTTAATCCTCAGGCAGCTTAAGGCTATACATCGAGAGGCCATTTTTTACCATTACGTCATTACAAAGTAGTCTGAAAATAATTCAGGGCGATCTGAAGATACAATCTGTGGACTTGTCCGTGTTTCTTCGCGGAGTATTTGTGTTTATAAAATTCATGAATGAGGATTAAAATGGATGGAGGAGAAGGGGAATTTTTGGAAAATCTCGTTCGTTCCTTTAAGAGTTTCTCATTAGAAAATAATTCCGGTGAGCCCTTTTCTCTAACGTTTCCAAAACCAATAAAAAGTCGTTTTAACGATGGTCTAAAAGCCCGCACATACCTTTAAATGCGTCAGAGCCCAGGCACTAGGCCAGACCTCGCCAGAGACAGAGACTGGATCGATCCGGGAACAAGGGTTGGGGATGACGGATAAAGGGTATTTGGGGCACTAGGGGTGCGCGGCGCAGGGAGGAAGACGCCCCTGGGCACAATCCATTCATAGTACGGGATAACAACCAAAGTCAAGGAAGAACTAAAAGTTGGCGACGAACACGTTCTGCCATTTACCGAATTAGAAGCATCCTTTGTTCGAGTCGCCTTTTTCCGAAAATGCGAACCTAAGGAATTTCACGTTTCTAAACGCGGGCAAAGGGCGGAGATAACACGTAAATTTCAATATGTCAAGTGTACTTCACAACTTTTCTTTCCGAATTAATTTAAACGGAAATTGTAATTTGATTATCTTAGTTCTCAATTAAATTTCCTTCTACTTGCAGAGATACACAATAGACTTTCCCAACGAAAATACTAATTAATTACTAAGGTTCAAAGTTCATCGTTTTGGATACATTCCCCCTTTTCCTTACGTTGTAATAAGAACAAATATTTCAGGAATTTATCAGGGTTAAAACCTCAAGAGTTACATCGCAAATTACTTCGAATTGGTAATGTGAATTAAGTAATTTGAATTTCTATAATTTGTAGCTTCGACCGGCCTTACAAGATACATATACACTTTGAAAATGTTAAAAGTAGCACGTGGTGATTTTAAAATTTAAAAATTTTAAGTCCTGAAACTTTATTTACTAGGATTTGCAATGCCAGTATTATTAAAAGAATTTTTAGAACTACAGAGTCAACACAACAGCCCAGTTACAATCCAAATATGATCATGAAAAATATAAAAAGTATTTCTAGAATTACCTACGTAACTTCTTCATTATGTAAACTTTTAATGAAAGCAGGAATGCAGTAATAAAAAAAAATAATAAATTCAACAATCTCAAAACTTCGTTTTTACAAAGACTCCAAAAGTCCCAAAAATGATCTTTCAAATTTAAAAAAAATCCTAAACTTGTTTCAAACAAGTTAAAAGATTTTGTACTAAGTAGCTGGCCAAGAAGTACCCCATAATTTTCGAAGAAACTCTATAAATTATTGGGCGTCGAAATTTTAAACCTGGAAGTTTTAAAGAATGCAAAAATGCTGTAATAAAAACAAGTAACATTAATTAAAATTCAGGGCGCCACTACGAATTAAAGGAACAAAAGTTAGGTTAGCCCGTTCTTTTTAAGGTTAGGCTAGCTTTTAATTTTAATGTTTTGAAATTTTATAGAGAGCCCTAAAAATTAAAAACTAAATTAAAAAAAAACATTAATTAAAATTAATTAGCAGAGAGTTAGAAAAGTAAATGTCCTTTAGTCTGCATGTTTTTTTTATATGTATTAGAAAAATAGGACCTTTTTATAAAATATTAATAAACAAAAGATTTTCTAATTTTGGAGAACCTAAGATGCTAAGTTAATTAGAATAAATTAAGGGAGGATTTGAACTACCGAATTTAAAAAAAAATCTTAACTAAAGCTTAACGCTTGCCAGAGCTTTCAAACTTCAACAACGGTAAAAAGAGCAAAAACAGCACTTAAAAGCAATAAAAAGTACCTTTCAAAGTTTCTTACGTTTTTAAAATAGAAAATGTATCAAAGTTAGGGATAAAAATTTTCAAGAAAGTGGAGAATAAGTATTGTAGGATTCTAAAAAAGCTAAGCAGAGCCTTTGCACAAGCTCTTTATTTTAATTAAATTGCACTTCATACTTTGGTATTTTTCGCACGTCTACCGTAGTTGTCGTACTACTCGCGCACCCGACTTACTCCCTTGACTCACCCGATACACGCCGGACCTCCATGAACGTCGGGTCGTCTGCTAAAATTCCCACGATATTTTATATATACATATATTTATTTATGAACCTTGTGCTTACAGTACCTTGATAATTTCTGGCGAAAATACGATTTAATGAAATCCCTTAAATGAGTACATTTGGCCAAAATTCTAAAAACATCTCGCAAATTTACAGCTGAGTAATAGCCTAGCCTGATTCGTGAATTTTTAGGACATTTTGTTAGTATTTGTACATTAAAGACGAGCGAAACGGTTCAAAAACTTACACAAATTAATCAGAAAGCTAATACAATTTCCAAATAAATTTCTGGCTTAGCTTCATCATCATCATCATCATCAATTGACATGGAGCAGATCCTCGTGGATCAATCCTGGATTACGCCAGGCCCACCCCATGCCAACAGGGAACACTGTATGACGTTAACATGCCTGTGACGCTAGCCGCTAGACACCGCTTCTACAGTGCAAGGCAGTTAGTAGATCACATATTCAATGGGAGTCGAATATATGACCGAGATGGTTAATAAAGTGTCCCTGCCCTGTTACACGTTACTTTATTCTAGCTAATCTAGTTATTATTTTATCCACATACTCCTTGTTCCCTTGTTTCTATTTTCCATTATTATTGTAGTATTGGTTCTTTCACAGTTCTTCTATCTTATTCTTCCTCTTACTTCTACCATGCATAAATTATTATTTTATACCAGAGACGTAAATTTATGTTTTCTGTACTTTTTTAACAAATATTGAGGGAGGTATCCAGAATGAATAAATTTTAATCATCTTTTGGTTCTGTAATTAAACTAAACTTTTACCTATCTGCGATTATTTCAAGATCTAAGCCTATTGAGCATTTCAAGTAACGAAGTAAAATCTTCGAAGTGCTTGGATATCTTCCCAAAGAGAACGAAGATGATGGTGTTGTGCTCATGTTTTTGGCAAATCTTAGTGAGAGCAACATGAAATTAAATCACCTGCAGACTAGAATTTATTTTATTTTTATTGTTGCTTTTATAGCTTAATTCTTTTTTTTTTGGGTTTGAAAAATGCGTTTTCGGGACGCGTATAAGACTCGTCGGACTCCGCTGCGCGTCGTCCGGCGATCTGTCTTACTTGTCCCGAAATCATGCATTTTTTGTACTAATGAAACAATATACTATTGCAGCAGACATTGTTTTTATTTTCCATTGCCACCCTTCATATATATTTTTTTAATCAGCCGGTATAACATCCACTATTTAGAAAATTAATGGCTTTTCGGTTTTCTTTCGACTTATTTCATAAAAAAAGCCTTCAAAATACAAGAACTTAGGACAGTCTTCGAGGTTATTTACCAAAACCTGCAAGCAATTATTAGTTCTGTCATTGTTATACCTACCTATTCACTGTTTTAAGTAAAATAGAAGTTATGATTGTATTATCAACAATTATCAAAAAATGGACGAAACACCAATGATAGGAAAAATTCCAACCAGATCAAACGAATTCCATACTTTTGGAATAGGGGAAACCTGTCAAACCAAAGAATTCGCGGTTCATTTTGAGAGCACTATAAGTTTTAGAAATTGAATTGTTTTAATGATTCACTCCTTTAATGTAATTTAACGAATTATGAAAATCTAAATATGTACCTCCGCACGGATTTGAACCACTGACCAGCTCTAAAATGTTTTTCTGTATATGGATTTTTTTTAAAATACACCATAAAAGCACTTTAAGTGTTTATAAAACTGAAAATCAAACCGTGATTTCCAAAACTAAATTAATCCCTTGAACTCTCAAGTAATTTCAAAATCGATTGGAAAAAGATATACATAATTTTTAATAAAAAAAAAAGAAACTGCATTTTAACTCGTTAGTAAATTTCATATCCAACAAAAAATAATATCGGACATGCAAAGCCAACGTTTACAACAAAAAAAAAACTCTAGAAAGCTTAAGAAATTCTAGATTTAGAAACGATTTCGATCTTAATTGCAATCAGGAATTTCCAAATGGTCATTCTGGGCGGCATCAGCATTTTTGGTGGTCAATAACCCAATTTCTTTAAGTTTATTTTTTCCCAAAGTTAGAATATTTATTATTATAAAACTCAGTATTTTATAAACTGAAGTTTTTCGGAGGATCACAAAGAAGCCAACGATTGTATCATCCTTTCCGTCGTGTTTCACATGTACAGACGCCGCAACCGCAAGAACAACAAAACAAAGAAATAAAAACCACAACCATAATAATCATCGGGCAGCTGAGCCGGTGCACTGGAATGACCTTGCGGCCGCTGGTGCAGCTACCAGTGGTTTCTTCCACATTGCAATAATTATATCTAGCATGACGAAGCGTAGTCTGCTGTGCATGTGCTAACATCCTGTAGTCATCCTTCTTGAACGTAAATAAATCAAACGAGCTGGAAAAGGACGAAACACAGAAAATCACCACCTGGTTTAGTCTACAGATTGCAGAAAACGAAAAACACAGCCAACTCTCGGCTACTATATTAGATTTTGCAGATCTACTCTTCGTTTTGCTATCGGTACACTTAATCATCTTCGAAGCCGTTGAACATCTGTCGAAAAAGGATAGATAAATTCTTAGCATCGTTGCATCGTCCTCGTTAACATAACACCAACTACTTACTACTGCAGTATAAAAATGTATTTTTGGAGAAGATCGCAACAGAATATTTGGGTTGTTCTTGCGAGAAACCAATAATTTTTTTATTAAGAATTTATAAAAAGAAGTACTCAAATGTCGCAAACTTCGCAGCTTCTGGGCCGACACGCGTTGTAAACCAGCAACCGGGAATGTTTATTGCTTCATAAAAATGTTATAATGTTAAAATGGCGGCATTCAAAACGTGCAAAGCTAAAATCCAACATTAGTGCGTGTATTAAACTAACTTTGTTATTACACTAGCTCGTAAAATTGTGGTACAATGTACCGCTGTTGATAGTAACCGAGGAGAAAAGGTAACGATAGTCCTCCCTTTATCTAAAATACCACTCACCTCAACACCCCATAAAACGGCGACACTTAAATCGTGAATTATATAGGAAACTTTTAAAGTTAATGTCTGCAACACATCAAAGTAGGCGTTGGTAATTGTAGGGGGATATTAAAATTGCATCTAGTACAACCGCCAACGCTTTGTGCATCTGTCGAGGTCATATCACGTTTGTTTCATCATTACATTCAAGATTTTACTTGGAGCAC
This sequence comes from Melanotus villosus, assembly GCA_963082815.1. Classification (NCBI taxonomy): domain Eukaryota; kingdom Metazoa; phylum Arthropoda; class Insecta; order Coleoptera; family Elateridae; genus Melanotus; species Melanotus villosus. Next base: position 30,697,511 of record OY720424.1, read on the forward strand.
GAAGGTAGGAATTGAGTTTTTTTAAATTTTGCTTCAAGTGAGCATTGCTTTTATTTTATTTCCAAATTATTGTCCTTTGTTATATCCTTATATCACGCTGTTTTCCTCTACGGCAGGGGTTCCCAAAGTTTTGCTTAGGTGGGCCAAATTGTAAATTTCAAAATATTTGGCGGGCCAAAAAAAAGTGTTATGGAAAAATACGTTTAAATCGATAAAAAGTTAGACACAAAGGAAAGATTTATACTAATTTTATAACATAATCAGTCTTTACTTACGACAATAATTACTTTTTATTACAAACTGTTTATTAACACATTTCAAAAATAATTAAACAAAAATAACTAAATAATTTTAAATATAAAAAGAAAAAATAAATAAATTCATCAATCTGAAGTGTGTGACTTGTGCAGTTTTTGTTTTCTTTTAATAATAGGGCGGCCGTTAAGACAATAAAATATATTCAATCTATAATTATAATAACAAGATATATTACATATAAAATTTACTATTTTTTAACTGAACAATTTTTGATTATAATATGATAACATTTCCTTTATCTATTCGTGAAAATGTAAATTGCAAATTATCTCTATGAATTCAAGATCGCGGATGATCTGTCATCGCGGGCCGCATTTCTAGGGTTTGCGGGCCGCATTTGGCCCGCGGGCCGCACTTTGGGAACCCCTGCTCTACGGAATTCGGAATTAGAACCAAACTTCATTGGATACAACAATCCCTATTTATACTGAAAACTTACTTTTTGGATTAACAGGATTTTAGAATTATGTACTACGGAAAATGAACGTCAATAAATGTAAGCACTTTGAATTGGAAGTTTTTCTCGGATTGGTCACTGTGTGTTCTTCTAGATTCTTTATAGGTAAACAATTTTATATGTAAATTCTGGTATGCCTTTTTAATGCTTTTGAACAGGATTGGCATGTTTAAAACAAACTGTTTAAAATGTTTTAAAATTAGACATTAAATCTTAATAAACTAAAACATAATCATCTAAAAATGTTTTGATTAATAAATGAGACAGTTTAAACTAAAAACACTTCTAAACCGTAAGAGTATTCCCAGACAAAAAAATTATTTAATCAGATAGATCATTTACTGATAGAACAACAACACGCACAAACTGTGTATTATGTAAGGTCACACAAGTAGGTACCCAAGTTAAGAAGAAATCATAGAAATGTAAAAAAGAAATGGAACATAGAAATGTTAAAAGAGGACAGTAGGAAAACGAAGTATACTGAAGCCATAGAAGAAAAACTGAACAAGGCTACGAAATACGAATACATCAAGAAGGAATGGGACTCCTTGAAGAAAAATCATTAAAACCGAAGCATAACGATTAAGAATGAAAAGAATAAAATGCAAAAAAGACTGGTTTGATGCAGAACGTAAAGAAGTAATAGAAATAAGAAGACAAGCAAAACTAAAGAATATTACAAGGTTATTCAAAAGACAGAAAAGAACAGTACAAGAAATCATGCAGACGACATATGTAGAAAGAAGAAACGGGAAAATCAAGAAAAAAGAGAGGAAATAAAAAGAATTTAAAGAAATTTTCCAGATTTAAAGCAAGGCTATCAAATATATATAAGTATATACAATCAGTCGCAATAAGAAGCAAGAGAGTTCAACTATGCATTGATGAGGAAGAAAGACTGGAATCACGAGCGCAGCATTATGAGGAAATCTTACAGCAGAACAACCCCTAAACATAGCCCAGCCGAATAAACAATCATATGAAGTCGAAGACAGAACAAAAACCATACAGAAGAAGAAAAACAAGATATTATCAACGAAATGAAGAATGGCAAGAGCTGGACTCTCAGATGAAATCGAAGTAAAACTTTATTAAATATAAAGGAAAAGAATTAACAAGAATTTTGATTTTTTTAATATCTCGGTTTTTAATTTTATGATCTACAAACATTTACTAAGTTTCTTGATGAGAGCCACAAACTTGTGACGGAAACATTGGAAATAAACATGATTTTATAACACTACTAACTTTATTGAACAGTCTGCAATAAAGGTCGTTAATCATCACATCATCAGTTATAAAGAATTTTTAATCTTATTATAGAAATATGGAAAGGAAAGAAGATACCAAATGACTAGAATGAAACCATCAAAGACCCATACGTAAAAAAGGGGTATAGACCTATTGCTCTTGCAAATGTAACGTATAAAGTTTTGTCCCATGCTATAAAAAGATAGGGAAATACCAAGCAGGTTTTAGGAAAGGAAGATCAACAATTGATAACATATTTATTATAAGATTTATAAGACAAACACAAGAAAAGTGTAGAATGAAAACGATTGCGCTGTACTTGTTGCTGATGAATTATAAACAAGCATACGATAAAGTTAGAAGAAAGAAAGTTCTGGACTTCTGGAAGCACTTAAAGCTTAAAGAATTGAATTTTAAACGGGAAACCATAGATTTAGTAAACATGTCGCTGATAAATACAACAAACCGAGTATGTGACAAAGGAGGATTATCAAGAAGCTTCAACACTAATACTGCATTGAAACAGAGAGATCCCCTATCCCCATTGATATTTAACATAGTCTTAAAAAAGTCATATATGTAAACACCAGTTACAACATTTTAACTCCGTCATATCAATGTCTAGCTTATGCCGACGACGCAAAATTGGCAGCAAGAACACAAGAAGAATAAAAAATGCTACTCAGGAATCTGGAGAATGAAGCGAAAGAAGGATTGCAAAGAAGCGAAGAAAAGTCCAACTTCATGGTTTTAGGTAAAGAAACGCAAGAACCAAACCAAAATCTTGTAATAAAAAGTATAAAAGGTAACATTCAGTAGTACACAGAAAGTGCGGTGCATTTGGGGGTGCTGTTAAACATTCATTCATTCGTTATTATTTAGTTCTTCTCCGTCCATTGTCGGACATAGGCCTCCCTTAAATTTTTCCATGTTTCTCGATTTTCTGCAGTTCGGCGCCATCCAAGTGCAACCACTATTTTTAACTCATCTACCCGTCTAGTTTGTGGGCGTCCTCTGCTTCTTTTCGACGCTCCAGTTATTTCCTTGTTCCACCGGCCATCTCCATTTTAGCGACGCTGTATGTTCTATTACATCAATGACTTTAGTTTTTTGACGAATATTTTCGTTTCTCACTCTATCTGTTAATCTAATATTCAACATTTGTCGTTCCATTGCCCTTTGCGTATTCGCTAATCTATTGGTTATATTCTTCGTCAGTCTCCACGTCTGCGCTCCGTATGTTAGAAGAGGTAACACACATTGATTGAATACTTGTCTTCTCAAGTATAGCGGTATTTTTTGGTTCTTTAAAATCTGTTGTTGCCTACCGAATGCGGACCAGCCTAATCGTATTCTTCTTTCCATTTCTGCTGTTAAATTTTGTTTATCAGGTTTTATCAATTGACCTAAGTAGATATACTCTTGAGTTTTCTCAATTACTTCCTCGTCTAGTGTGATGTTGCGATTATCTTCTTGGTTCGACATGATCTTGGTCTTCTGTATCTTAACCCTACTTTTTCCGACTGTATTTTTAGCTCTTCTATCATAGTCTGAAGTTCGTCAAAATTGTCCGTTATGAGTATAACGTCGTCAGCATATCTCAAGTTATTAAGCCTGCTTCCGTTAATGTTGACTCCTTTTTGGTTCCAATCGAGTGTCTTAAAGATACCTTCCAGGGCCGTGATGAATAACCTTAGGCTTATCACCCTGCCTCGACCCTCTTCTAATTGGAATTAGCTCCGTATTTTCATGCATTCTCATTGTCATTTTTGCATTTTCATAGATTGAGTGGATTAATTATGTATATCTATGATCTACTCTACTGTTCTATCTATGAAGGCTAAGTATAAAGGGAGATTATATTCGGTTGATTTCTCTATCATAGTTCTCAAGGTAAGAAGATGGTCACAGGTACTACCTATATCCTTTACGGAACCCTGCTTGTTCCACAGGTTGATAAAACTCTAATTTGTTATTAATTCTGTTTACTACTGTGGAGATAAACATTAAAGGCAATTTAATACCTACCAGAAATAGAAAAGCATTTGGTAGCAGGATCTAAACTCTCTTCTTAAAATCTGTTCTCAAAAACATCACGGACGCTTAAAATAAAAGTATTTAAAACGATAATAAGACAGACCTATATGTAGTAGCGTATGCCAGTGAAACGTGGGTGTTAACAACATAGATTTGTGATAAATTGGAAATATGGGAAAGGAAGATCCTGAGAGGAATATATGGTGGAATGCAAGACCCTGAGGGATGGAAACGAAGAACAAATACAGAATTTGAAGAACTCTACAAAGAAACCAAAATAAGTACAGTGATACGACACAACCGCCTTCGTTGGGTAGGACCCCTGGTGCTCAGACGTATACTATCAGCGATCTACCGTAAAAGTATTAGGCGGCAAACGATCGACTAGGTAGGGAAAAAATACAAAGTTTAGATATTCGAATCGAAAGTTGTCGCGTATTCTAGGCACTTCGTAACGTAAGTGTGCATTAAATTATTTACGCGATCGACTGTTTGAGCACCCCTGGGTAGGACACATAATTAGAGCTGAAGATACACGATACATATCCAATAAACAAAATATTTAACACAACTCTAGGGGGAAGAAACCGAAGAGGTCGACCTAACATAACCTAGTGGGAAAATGTAAAAGAGGACTTTCAACAAACAGAAATTTCAAATTGGGAAATGCTAGCGCAGGAAGAAAACTGTGGAGGAAAAGACTCCAAGCCATGGGCCTACCAGGCCTGATTGTGCTGTTCCATAAAACTAAAAAGCATAAAAAAACACGTTTTACCAACTTTATTTTTGTATGGTTTCGTGAGGTGAGCCCTGAAATTTATTTTTATTTTATTATTAATGTTTAATAAACCTTCATGTAATTATGTACTACTAAAATCGTTTAAAACGATAAACTTCAAAAGGTCAAATAGCAAAAAAATCTCAGATAAGTATGCTATTCTTATTTATATAAAACGCATTTAACTCAATGCACTTTGTTCCCAAAGTATTCAATTAAAACCATTCATAGCAAACATGTTTTCTTTATTACAAGTTGCATTATCAAATTTTCTTATCGAACGTTTAGGTTCACCGGCATTTTATTACAAATTGTGCTATACATGAACAGTGGCGTAACTGCACAGAAAGGGATAAACTAATCAAACATTAAATCGTTGATAAGAACAGACTGGTTGCAGTCAATAAATCAATCAAGCCCAGACTAAACACCCCGGTAAATTGGCAGTAGGAGGCTACACGTTTTTCTAATTACGATTTAAATAAGCTTACCCGATTAATTTCCCGCGGTTCATTTTAGTATCGGAACGAAACGTATAGAACAAGCACTACAGCTGTTTAAATATGTAAATAAACATGTTCGGGTTTCAAAAATAAAATCTTTAATGTTGATGTAAAAGCGATTTCCTCATTATGTACTTATCTACAGTTTTCACATGATTTTGCAACCATGAGAATTGCGATTGTTGTGACTAATAATTTTATTATAAAATTTTGTAATTCGAACCTTATCACCGTGGGACGATTTTATTGTTATTTTTTCACACCATGAACATTAAGCTACATTATAATCGATTTGTCGATTATTTTTTTAAAGCTCATATTCAAAAATAAAAAAATTTGCAAACTACCGAGTGGGAAAATCTCATAACAAACCCACCACAATTTTGAGGGCTTCAAAATTCAAGTAATTCAAGTCCAAAATTCGTTACGGAATAAAATTATTACGTTTAGTTGCGGTGGTAAAGTCGTCTAAAAATACGGGTCACAATTAATCTTCCGTTTTTATTACATATTTGCTATGCAAACACGACTCGATTTGTCAACATCAAATGGACTCAAAAAATTAGTCACGGCTATTAAGTTCACCCTTTGGGCTTTAAATTTCTTCCCCGAACATTAATTTTGCTAATAACAACCGGATTTGTGTCATTTGTGTGACGGGTTTTGTGTCAGAAGGGTCCCGAATCGCTGATGACACCTTAAATTTGCATGACAGATAGTGTTGATGCGGCAAAAGACGCATCTATAGACCAGATTACACTGGGAAAAATCACTATGCCGACTTTTTTTGTTCGTGAATGTATAATAAAATCAGTAAAATATTGACCAAGATTTTAAGGTAGGGGAGGGCAGATTAAAATTTAAAAATTCACATGTCAGCTGAATATTAAATATCGAAAACCTAGCAATTTTTGAACTTTTGCTTTTAAATATTTTTTGGAAGTTTGATCAATTTATGTATTAGAAGTATTGCATACATATTTAACTCTGAAAAAGTCGAAGACTTTACTAATTGGAGTTTTTACATTTTTCGATCTACTTGGATTATAACAGAGTTTAAACTATTTTTCAGGTTTTCCCTGAAAACTTTTGCTTTGATAAACATAATCATACAATGTGATTTTTTAAAAACTCAATTGCAGCAGGCCGTATTCTCTCTTAATAACCTTAGAACTGTCTGTATTAAGTCAGAATACAGCCTGCTGCAATTGAGTTTTTAAAAAATCACATTGTATTTATTTTCGACTAAAATATGTACATAAATATAAATAAATTAAATCTATAATATTCCAGATGCAACGAAAAACTTTTATTTAACTTTGTATTTCAAAAATTTTCAGGTACATTTAGGTACACAAATAGAAGGTTAAAATCTTTGAGAGAGAAAACAATTGGACAAATGAGAACATTAGCCAGGAACCCAACCGGGTATAAGAAGTGCATACAGGGACAAGAAATGAACAACAAATCCGGCGCTCTAAAAGGGCATAAGGATAAGGGAAGAAGAAGAAAAGTATTTCAAAAATTTTCAGGTACGAAAATAGAAGGTTACAAATTCCCTAACAATTTTGCTTGCTAATGAACAGTGGACTGAGACGTACTTCGCGAAACATGCGGACGAAAAGTTAACAGCCTTTATCAATACATTTATTATGCACACACCAATTTATAAATCCAGAAAGCCATGGATTACATCAGAAATTATCCAAGATGGTAAGTTCCTTCGAAATGCAGAGTTACTAACAACAATCAATCATTATTATTATTACATAAAAATAAACTAAACCAACATAGAAAGGTAACTGATGAGGCAAACAAGTTATGTAATACTAAGACCTCTGCTAATTCTGTTTTCCTACTTATCGCAAAAAAGCAATAATAAGACCTGTATTTAAGAAAAATGAGAATTACCGAGCAATCTCTCTCCTATCGGCGTTTTCAGAAATATATGAAAAGGTATTCTACAGGAGACTCCATAAGCACGTGCGAGATTTTAACTGATCGTCCCCGTTTGTCCACACAACTTGCTCTTGTTCTATCAAATAATTGTATAATCAAAAATCTAGATTTAAATTAAAAAAACTATTGGTATTTACTCTGACTTTAGGCGAGCATTTGATACAGTACCACACAATACTCTTTTTAGTAAAACTAAGTTAGTACCGTATCAAAGGCTCGACACTTTAATGGATTACGTCATATTTGTCGGAATCCTCACAAAAGGTTATTTTAAAAATTGGTAAGAATGAAGAATATCATTCTAACACTCTTGAAGGGAAAGCAGGGGTAGTAGCCCAAGGCAGTATTCTTGGCCCTCTGCTTTTCATTATAGTCATAAACAATATCGTTAGGTTTTAAATACCTTGTTTGCCGATGATACATCGGTTATACTATCGGCAGATAACTTGTTGAATTTAAGCTCTATATGGCAACTGAATGTGTAATCAGAATGCAGGAGTATTGACTCAACAACGGCCTTATTTTAAATATTGATAAGACGAAAGTTTATCCTATTCAGCTATTGAATTGCCTTATAGTATATTAACTAAATTAAATGAAAAATGTTTAATAACTAGCCAAAATTAGATTCTAACTTGGCTTGGACAAAAATTCGAAATTCCTAATCATTGGTATACATGCATTGTAACACCACTATTTAAAAAGAGTGGCAATAGAGGCATTAGCTTATTAACAGCCGGCTACAAAATATAATCACGAATAGTAACACACAGACTAAATAACATTGCAGAAAATCAAAATGGTTTTAGGTAAGGCAGGTCCTGCACTGACAGTACATTTACGTTAAAAATGATAAAAGAAAAAAGAGGAGAATACAATTTAGAAACACATATAGCATTCTTGGACTACCAACAAGCTTTAAAAGGCAGGTACTGCACTCACAGTAGGTACATCTGCATTAAAAATGATAATAGAAAAAAGAAGAGAATACAATTATTAAGAAACACATATAGCATTCTTGGACTACCAAAACACTTTTGATCGCGTTAATAGGAAAAAAGAGAAAACTATGGAATATATTAGAAAAGAAAAGTACCCCGAAACATCTCGTGTAAACAATAAAAAAGCCTCTACAAAAAAACAACAGTAAGAATTGATACTGGAAATAAAATAGAAAAAATAAATTTAAAACAAATCAAGGTGTACGTCAAGGATGTAGTTTGTCGCCGACACTCTTTAACATATACTTGCATGATATATTAAATGAGTGGGAAGCACGAGTTAAGAAGGGAATTCAGATCAACAGAGACAAGTTTATCAAGACTACTCTGTTCGCCGACGATCAGGTCATTGCAAAGATGAATTACAACTCAGCGTACATAAACTAAATAAGATTTCTAAAACTTATAACCTCATAATATCCCCAACAAAATCAAAAATCATGGTGTTTAGAGGAAAAGAACCAATACGTTCAAAAATTGCAATCGATCTGGGATGCAACATATCTTACGACTATGACAAAGAAATACAAAACAAAACGTCAAAATGCCAGATGATGTGTGACACAATACAAAGACAAATAGAGGAAAAACAGGAAAGGACACTCAAATAAAATTGTATAAGGCCATGGCAGTACCGTCGCCATGGATGTGAAAACTGGCCCATAAGGAAAAAGGATGCAAGACAAATAGAAATGGCCGAGATGAAATTCCTAAGATCAGTGAAAGGATGCACACATATCAGGAATGAAGACATAAGAAACGAATTGCAAATTTGACCAATTAGTGAAAAGATATAACAATACAAAAGAAGATGAACTGAACACATACAAAGAATGAACGAAGACAGATTTCCTAAAATGTTATAGAAATTCAAACAACGGGGAAAAAGAGAACCAGGGAGACCCAGAAAGAGATGACGTATAGCGTGAAGCAAATCATGATATGATGACTAGACTTGAAAGGGCCTTATTGACGCAGTGTTATGTGTACTGGAGACTAAGGAGCTGTGTAAACAGGTCCGTCCTGTTATCGTACTACAATGCTTTTGCCCAAAGTACTCTATCGTACGGCACTGTTTGCTGGGGATATTCCATAGATATTAGACGTGTTGATCTTACAAAAAGGATTTTCTATCCTAATGAGAGGGCCTTTTGTAATTTAAGAATATTAACTGTTGTCTCTCCATTTATATTATTCTACAATCAGTGATTTACACAAAAAACAATTTATCAGAATTTTCCAAAATAAGTGATAATAGTCCTTATGCATTAAAGTCATGGAAATACCTTAGCTTTACCAAATATATATTCATAAATTATAATTAATAAAATTTCGTCTCAGGCAGCCTAGGTAGCTCAATCTCGTAAGTGCCTGCTAGCCGGCTGACACAGGTTCGATTTCAGCGGTGATCATAGTATTATGGAGCTGATTTGGGTCAAATTCGTTAGTTAAGGCTTAGGTTTAAGGTGTATGAATGTGTTGTGGATGAAAGCTGGTTGGAGCATGATGCAAGTCCAAAAATGGACCCATCACCTCCACTGCATACCTTCTTTTTATTACGCCATCTCCTATCGGAGGTTGGCGATACAAATGGCTAGCATACCATCTACGTAGGTCCTTCAGCCACGAATTCTGGCGCCTTGCAACAGACCTTGGATTTTTCCTTCTATGATTAGCCTTTGTATCTCGTACCTTTTACCTCTCATGATGTGTCCAATATAGAATTTTTCGCTTTTTAATGGTAAGCATTAATTCTTTAGCTTTACTCATTCGGTTGGTGACCTCAGTATTGGTTATTCTTTGCGCCCATGATATTCGTAACGTGCGTCGGTAAAGATACATTTCGAAAGCGTCGATTCTTTTTTCGGTTTGTGGGTCCAAGATCCAACACTCGCAACCATATAGAAGTACTGAAAACACCTAGCGTTGGATCATACGCATTCTGCACACCAGCAAGTGTGAATGAGCCTGAACACTGCATTGCGGTAAAAGAGGAAATGGATTATGCATGTTTGTACTCGTATGTAAATTTCGTCTCAAAAACGGTGACATTCTACAATTTTGACTTCGTTTGGAAATTAGAAAAATTTGAATCAGTTATTTTTCAGTTTTATTTGGAGATGCTATGGTTTTTATTAAATTGTTTGTATGTATATTTTAGTAGTATCTACTTTTATAAAAACGTAATATTAATAATCTGTTTTATTCAGTGGCGGGTCCAGCGGGGGGCACAGGGGGAAATTGCCCCCCCCCCGATAATTTAAGTTTTAAATATGAATTCTCTTGTTTTTTCAATTTAGTAGTAGTTTTTCTACGTTTTATTGTCTTACATCCCTACATAATCCTAATGCCCCCCCCCCCCCCGAGAAAATTGGCTGGATCCGCCACTGGTTTTATTGTCCAATATATCCGAAACTAAAAAAAAAACTTTTTACTTCTTAAACTATTAAACCAAACTTGAACAATTTTGCAATACGTATTGTAGTTTACACATTTTTCAACAAACCGTTTTTCTACTGACTCGTGTTATCAGGAATCTTCAAATCATAGCGAAGTTGTAAAATAAATTGAAACTTCGTCTTGAAACCCTACAGATTTTTCAGATTACATGCAATTCATTCAAGTTATAGCAGTACAGTTAGGCTAATCTCAAATATTCATTATTTATTGAATTATCCAAACATTTTAAACTAAAACATGTTTTTAATGAATTTGAATTAATTTCGATTGGGGTAGAACTTCCATTCTTTCAGAAATCATTAAAAACTTTCACAGAAATTTTTAAAAAAGACCAAGTTACTCTCTAATTCTGCAGCCGCAACTTTTATTTGATATTTCAAGAATTTTGCATCTAATTCTTATATATTACTTCTTAAATCAGGCAATTTTTTATTTTCACTAAATGTAAAATTACTCTGAAAAAATGATAATGGAAAATTTTATTCCACATAATTTATATCGGCAATAAAATTGTTAAAATAAGGGTTTCCCCGAGTTCGTAATCTCGCATCAACTACTAGATTTGCAAATCAGATTGTGCTTACCAAGCGAATTCAACGAGGCAAGTAAAGGCAAGATTACACAGGATAAAAAGGCGAATTTCGAGTGCCCTTAATATTTCTATTCGTACACGTGCAAATAAAAGTTATTCAGAGAACTTCCGGGGTTAAAAACGCCCAACTGCAATACTGTAGGAAATTTGAAAATTTCAAGGAGAAAATAAACAAATATAAATATTCAATTTTTGGGTGGATAATTCTCAAATGGAAATAAAAGTAGGTAATTACGAACTTCTTTTCGTTTGACTAATAAAAGCTAGAAATTTAAAACTTTTCGAGAATGTTTGCCACAAACTCCGAGAGCAGTTTTTCAAGTAACCACACGGTCCAAACACAAAAGAATCCGGCATAGAACAAGAGGAATATATTTTAAAAGGAAGAATTCAATCTCGGTTCTTTATATGCAATCGGACAAATGCTCGAGATGAATGACGCATAAAAAAGAAATAGAAGAGGTTTGATCGCTTTAAAAAGAAGTAGAACAAAAGGATCTTTTCAAAGGCATGTGGTTTTCTTGTACGCAAATGCATATAAAGCGCTTTTTTATGCTACATAGACCAGATTTCTCGATTATACAACGACAAATAAAACAGCGAGCTATGTAAGTAGTTTGAAATTTCATGCATTTTTAAGCGACTGAAAAAAATTAAACAACCCGAGACTGAAGAATCTAGGAATTTTATATCGTTCAAAAAAAGACCTTACATAAACATCCGAAAAACAACTTAAAAGTTATAGTTATTATAAAAAGTAATGGGACAAATTCTTTTTAGACAAAATACCAAGGGTTACATTCTAAAATTTACAAGGTGAGGCTGTATTTTGTAACGAAATTGGTTGCAGTTTTATCAGTTTTGTATGACAAGAAGAGGAAAATATCAACTGCTGTGTACATACAGGCTTACTGTAAAATTCATGCCATTATTTTTGATTCAATGACAATAAACGAACAATAGTAGGTGTTGATTTGTTACGGTTACAGAGTTTTAGGGGACATTGTGAAACTAAACGATCAGAAACGGCACCGTTCTAAACGATATTTGTACTTTATTTTTTGTTCTATGTAGTTATAATGTATCGTACATGATTTATGAAATATGTATGTATAAACTCGAAATTAAACTTAAGACAAAGAGTGAAAATTGCCTATTAGAAATTTAAGATTATTTCCCAAAATTTTGGTATTTCTTATTGTTTTACAAACAATCAAGCAAACTGAAAATGAGCATTCGCACCTCTAAATCTTGCAACCTAGGACTTTCACATCTAAAACAAAATGTTTCTATTTTACTTATTTACAGCAATTTGCTTACATTCAAAGGAAGTGTTTGATGTTTGCTAGATTACGGTTTAATTTTCAGTATTACAAAGACGAGCTTAAAATTAAGAATTGTGATAAATAATAACTGGATACGAATAATAACCGATAACTTTATTTTGCATTTTATCTTCATCAAACAGGATTTGTACGTCTAATAAAATTCGTAATCCGTTTTCTTCTAAATGCTTGATTATTTTATTGGTATTATTTAAAGAATAAATAAAAACTATTGCATGCAATAAAACATATTATACGCATTATGCTTACAAATAAAAATGATGTTTATTGAATATCAACTTGTGTGTATTTGGATATGCATTAAATTTTAACAAAAAAAGTTCCATTGTTGAACAATATAAATTAAAACTAATAAAACAAAATAACCTGCAATTAATTAACGGCTGTTTCTTTAGATTAAACTTTTATAATCAAAGGCACAGGCAGAATTTGATGAAGAACTTGATTAATCCTTCATTAAACAAGTGAAATTTAACTTTTATATATTTCTGGATTTCAAAAACAAACAAAACAACTGCCAACAATGTATACGCAGACAGTCTGTATCTATTAAAATTAAGGTAATAAATTTGGATGTTAAAAAATAGGGTTCCCAACTTCGTCACGTGTTGGTTAATTAGATTAGACAATTACGAATCACCAATTAATCACATTAACTGGAACGTTCATGCACGACTTGGAGGTGATGACTAACGCAATGTTTTCAGTATACAAAAGGAGGGGTCTCGCCAAGAGCGAGGCAATTCACTTTCAACGTTACGATAAATATGTGCGATGCATTCGTCGGTAAATGCGTTATTATATATTTAACTGAATATTTGATGATTATTCAACGATACGTAGTGCAAAATTGGTCAGTGATGACTGTATTATTATCATCGAAGTAACAAAATCCTTTACATAAAACGTTACACTACTTCACTTGAGACGACCTTATCTATCAGAAAAATTTCGGAAAATTATTGATCGGAGAGTGATGCATTAACAAATCAAATACTGTGATGGGTATTTCACCCAACTAAATAAATGATAACCAACATCCCAATTTGATAATACTCAGATAACAGCAAAATAACTTGGGTAAAATCTCTAAGGAATTATGAAAACCGATCGAATTGGATTAAAAAAAATGAAATCATGCTTAGATAACATAGAGTGCGTAAGACAGACAATAGAGAAGAACAGAGAAAAGTTACTAGATACACATATGACATTATAGATCTTGAAAAAGCATATAACATTATGGTTAGCTATAAGAAGACTAAATATAAATGAGAAATGGATAAATTTGGTAAAAAGATTCTACACGAACAACCAGACAAAATGACGAAAGAATAACAAAGGGACTAAAGCAAGGCTGTAATTTATCGCCTTTGCTATTATATCGAACAAGCCTTGGAACCGTGGTACCGCAAATGTCCAGGAGTGGGATTAAGAATAGGTAACAGAACAATGCACTCCTTACTATTTGCCGATGACCAATTCGTTTTCACACAAGATGAAAAGGACATGGAACATATTTCAAGAAAACTTAAGAAGAAATATGAAAAATGGGTTTTAAAAATGAACTTCAAAAAAACGGACCAAGATATTAAATCCTGCGACACTTTTAAATGTCTAGGAACGACGCCTATAACCTTGACGGGTAGTACATGCGAAAAGGATATATCCACAAGGATAGCTATGGGAAAAATGGCGACAAAAATTCTACGTGATTTACTACAGAGTGAAAATCTTGGTCAGAAAACATATCTTTCATAACCTGTGTGAAAACATTGTACTTTATGGCTGAAACGTGGCCAGTAACAAGAGCTGTCCGAGATAAAATTAGAACGGAAAATTCCTGAGAGTCACAAGAAGCGATAGACCAAGGACAGCAGAGATTTGGAAAATAATGGAAATAACCAACTCAATCACAAAAATTTTGGAAAACTGAGCTCTCCAATGGTATGGACATGTCAAACGTATGTCAGAAAACAGATGACCCAAGAAAATAACGGAGTGGAACTCGTGAGGCAAAAGGGAAAGAGGTCGGCCAGTCCTATACTGGGAAACTGATATAATAACAGAAAAAGACTTGAAGGAAGGAAACTGGGGGAATAGGGAATCACGGAAACATAAAACGGCAAACTCATGAGGGTAAGAACCGAAGAAGAAGTAGAAGAAAAAAAACTTGTTAGGATGAACTGTAAATATCAGAAACAAAATTCAAACTCTAAAACGGCGCTCCCTTAATTACATCTTTCTTTGTAAAAAATCATTCCAAGCCAAATAATAGCCATTTAATTTCAACCAGGACCAAATTACCAATAAAACACATATTCAATGTTTAGATAAGAAATTAACGCACACGTTAATGTTGTTGATATACCGCTCGGATTCCTATTTACAAATACATAATAATTAATAATTTATAACACAAATAAATACCATCCTGTATTAGAATTTACCTTATTTGTAATTTCGTAACCAAACATTGGTTCCAATCAGCCTGCAATATTTTTTCCAGTCGCGGGTTTGTTAATTTGATGGTCTTTTATTATGACAAGAAAATCTCTAAGCTTTAGAAAATAAGAGCGTAGTTAGGTTACATAGCTTTTATAGTGCGAAATACTTTAACGTACAATTTCTACTATGTATAATTGCATTCCCCCCCTTTTAGAAAAAGTAGACTCAAATTAGTCTTCGTTACAATCAATATAAAGCAAATGCTATAAAATAAACAACCGAAACTCTTTTGTATTAACACTGCTTGTCTTTGTTCATCATCATCATCATCAATTGACATGGAGCAGATCCCCGTGGATCAATCCTGGATTACGCCAGGCCCACCCCATGCCAATAAGGTGTGAAGGGATTTGTTGTTAAATACAAATTACTTTATTGGCAATTCTACATCAGTGTCCATAAACTTCGCGATAAACTTGCAGTTTCAAATTGTATTGTACTCGATACATATGTGCAGATTTTAAAAGTGGAAGGGGGGGAATTAGACGTTATAGGAATTTTATATTGTGGAAACCATACACTTTTAAAATTATACGAAGTAAATTTTGTACACATTCCTCAAATGTATTTTCAATTATTAAATTAGGTGGATATTGTTTTTCTATGGATATCAGAGGACATCTACCAAGCCCTTTAAGGGCAAATTTTGCTTTACTATTAATTAATTATGTTACGTTGCATAATTGGTGAGTCTCAAAAATTATTACAAAATTCTTCTTCATTAGTGCCGCATTTATCTCAAAATTTGCTAATTTTTGTTGATTTTCTGCTGGATATTTATTTGCCATTTTTTATCACATTAATAACCCTTTACTTTTCGACGTAACTCCCTTCAACACTTATTCCATCTTTTTTCCAATTGTTCCATACCCTTAGAAAAAAATTCCTTCGGCAACTCTGCAAAATATTGTTCAACAGCTTCTTTGAGTGCTTCATCAGATGCAAAACGCTTTCTCCTAAGATGCTTTTTTAGGCTTTTGATTAGAAAGAAATCTGACGGAGCTAGATCAAGGCTATAAGGTAGATGCTTTAACTCGATGAACCCACGGTCATTGATTATCTGCTGGATTTTGTTTATAACACTGCGATGTTCTACCATAACTTCACTCATTTTATCAAGAAGTAAACCCTTCCAAATCTCTATAAACCGCCCAAATTAAATACAACTTAGCACATGTACTTCATAATTGGTTTGACATCGTCGCCTTTTTGTTTCATGGCTGGGTAGATAACATAAAAATACGCCCTCGTAATTATCAAACGCTTTGGAAGAGAAGGCATTCAGAATTGTAACAGAAAAAATTCAACAGGGTTGCCAGTTTTCTTTATAAGTTTGTCGACTTCGTTGTTTCGATTCAACCCCTTATCAAGATTAAAAATCTAAAATCTATCCGACCTGCTTTTTAATTATTATTTTACGTTACTCAAAGAATGATCGAAGAAGAAACGAAAAGTAGCTAAGTGGAAGCTTCTGGAGAAATCAATTTCAAATAGGTGCTCTTCTGTAAAGAAGAGAAAACATCTACAAGCCGTTTGCGGGTATTTTTTGTTTTTCTATTTAGCAACTACATACATATATGTTTGAATTATGAAATTGTTTAATAACTGAGGAGTCCTTAAAAATTTCATATTTGTCCCCAAATTTGTTATTTCTTGCTGGATATTTATTTTGTCATTGTTTTTTTTATCGAACACCTATATCTGCTTCCTGGACGCTTTAGCAAAGAAGGCATTCAAAACTGCAGCAGAAAAAAATCAACAGGGTTGCCAGTTTTCTCCCGAATTTGCCGATTGCGTTGTTTGAAATTTGACCCCTTATTACGAATTAAAAAGGTTAAAGTTGACGCGAACTGAGTTTTAGTTACTTTTACTGTATTTTATTTATTTTACTACTCAAAAAAGGTTGAAGAAGCAATGAAAAGTAGCTGGGGGGAAGCTGTTCGCCATAAGAGATTTTTTAAAGGCGTTTTCCTAAACGTAGCAGGCTCCGAATTCTATCCATGCTGTACTGTAAGATAACAATGCCTAGTCTATTCTAGGTCATTTATATAATTAACAGGTGCTACAGAACGTTCCACAAAACATAATTAATCTTCTGATTAATTGTACAAAATTCTAAAGAGTATTTTAACGCAGCATTCTCATCCTATATTATTTCGAAACAAAACAATTCTCGTGGTTTCGATTTAATTTGTTCTGTATAAATATTTTTAATACGAACTAGAATAAAAAAAGTTTTTTAATCCCAGAGGGAAAAGGTTTTAAACCACAAAAAATAATTAAGGAACGCCCATGTAGGAGAAACAAATCACCTGAAATACGAACGAAGGTATCAACCTACATGGGCCTATTTATAAACTTTAATTATTTCTTGTCGTGTTTAAAAATTACCATGCCATACGAACTCGATAATTAGTAACGAGCTAATAGGATATATCAAAACGTTTATCAACGTCGTTGCCTAAAAATGTAACCTTCCATGGTTGCGGTTATGTATGAAGAGTACACACAAATTGCAAATATCCACGTAAATGAACACAATGCTCAGTTGTTGTTGACAGCGATAGAAAAAAATGACACGCACGCTACAGGAAATTCATTTCCTACGTTAACATTCAACTTCATTGTCAATGCAAAAGAACACGGCAAATACTGTTTTGTATTACAAACCAACCATAAATGAAAAATAACGCTTGCAGCGAATGCAGCCACGCTCGATTACTTAAAGATGCACCGAACAACTCCATTTATGTAAATTTCAGGGATCCCACAATTGTCAATCTCGAGAAATTAAAAAACAATCAAATTAAAAATCAATCTGTAGCACGAATTGGCAAAATCAAATTCTAGTCTTTTCCCCAACGTAAAATACCAATCCCTCTAATTGATTGGATCTCACGAAATGTGATTTAAAAAATTTCGAGTGCCTGTCTCCTGCGTGCGAATTGAATTCAAATTTTATTTTCCTCTTCTGAACGAGATACGTATACAGGGATGGATTATATCAACGTGTTGATGTGTCTGTTTATCACATTCAATTTTCCATTTCCTAACGTAATATAGCTACGATTAAGGAAAAGCTAATATTGAAGAAGAAACATCTCGACCGGAATTACTACTTTTGCAAATTTAAAATAACAAACCCTTTCTGGAAAACCAAAATGACCTCAGCGTTTATGATTCAACCTTTAAAATTAATTTTTTCTTTGGAATTTTGAGGTTTAAGAAAGATTTTGATGTTCGGCATTAAACATAATGTGTACTGTACATGATTAAATCAAAACCAATTTATTCGTTAAAAATCTAAAAACCTCAATTAACACGAATTAAAATTTGTAAGCATTTGGAAAACACCTAACATAAATGTATAAAAAGTGTTCTTATATAAAAAAGGAAAACTAGCGCATCAATCACGATTAAAATGCATTTAACGTGCCTTTCACACCATCTAAGACTGCATAAGTAACTGATCGGCAAGATGAAAGAAATATTTACCATTTTCATTATCGTTATTATTCCAAGTGCTACTGTTAAGAAACATTTGCAGACATGTTTATTTTACAAATAGGAATATTAATGCTGTTAAACTCTTGTAGTCTTGTAGTTTAGTCCTTTTTGAGAACAACGGAAGGTATTCGTTAGAAACACGAACTTCGGAGCTACTAACTGTATGCTTACCCAAATTTGGAGAAGTTAATGGTAGCGTAAGTCTTTGAACTAACCTGAAAAAGAACAGAAAATTAGTTTATCATCCTAGATCATGTTACAACTAATTGGTTGACATGTGTCTTCCGGAATAAGCAAATTATAAAGATTCGGTAAAAAATAAAATTGGCCCCAATTCAGATCCCTGAGACACCCCATAACGAAAAGTTATACGTGGGTTTTATCAAAAAATAATTTAAATCGTTGATACCCTACACGCAAAAATAAATAAGCGAATGATTAAACTCAATCTACATTCTTAAAAAAGATAATAATATGTTTGCCTGTATTCGTGGTTTGTGGTAGTTTCCCCATCCCATTTCGAATACGAAATTCTAGGGAAATCGCGAATCTAATTGCCGAACCCGTTATTGGTTTATAAATTCGTCCCAAAACGCGGCCTTAGATTCGAATTATGTGGTTTCTTGGATACCCAGAGTTATCTTCCCTGTACTCGTAAGTATCAGAAATCAATATCCACGTCGGGCTTGTATAAAGACGCGTACCCCTTCGCAATACGGAGTTTGCTGATTTCCGATTCCGCTGAAAGCGAAAGTTACGCTTCTAAATATAGATTTAAACTACTCTATTCGATACTCCATCCGGGCAACGTTATGAAAATCTAATATGTATAGACCGAAAATGGTATAATACAAAAGGGAAATATCTATTAAGCCCGAAGGTTATCTCTTGTTTCTATTCCAATTATAAGATGTTAATACTGAGTGAACTCTAATTGGTACGGTGTGCCTTCGAGAAAAGATGTGAACAAGTTCCACCCAATTTAAAACGTTTATTGTTTTCGTAACGGTATGGTAGTTAAAGGGGGATCATCTGAATAAATTAAAACAAAAAGGCGAAATTCTTATACTCGAAAAACCCTTAAGGGAGCAGTAAATTATATAAAACGCGTTCGAAATTCTTGAATATTAACACAAACTCTGAGATCGAACTGAAATAGTAAACAAGCGTAACGGTGTGAAGAAAAGGGGATGAATAAAGTTGCAGGTTACGGGAAATACATGAGGTTTTCTCAATTAAACATTCCTTCATTAATATATCAATTCGTGAGTTATTCCAGAACTTTTAATGAGTTGGTGGTTGAGGAGGTAATAATATGTTGCTGTTTTGAAGCATTTCTAAATTAGAATTCAAGAAGGGTTATTTTGACTTCGAAACTTCTAGACTGATAAAGACCACAGCAAACAAACAAGGAAGAGCACTCGATTTCTTACAACTAAAATAAGTCTAAATTTAATGTGGTTACGTAATCCGAATTCAATGCAATTAATTATCTGGTTCGAGCTTTGTTCAAGTATCAAAAATACATTATGTGCTATTTCAAAATATTTAATTAATCGCAAACTTCAAAGGAATTCGAGTACATATAAATAAATTGTTACTTTAATTTAAATCCAGACCTACTACCGCAGCTGTGCGTTCGATAACCTAAGGTTAAGAAGTTAAGTAAATAAACCTCACTATCAGTTGTCAATGTTATCATCCTTCAAAATTAAAATATATTTCTCAGAAATCAATCGCAGCTTTCTTAAGCAATCTTACCAATACCAAGACGAATCTGCATTCAAAACCGAGATATCACGAGTCTTTACGTTGCCAAGACGGCTATATCCATCTTTAACCTGCTACACTTTTGGTCGTCTTAAGTATACAAAATCATGCCACCGCATGATGTTTGCAGAAGGCCAACGTTCTCCTCTGTTTGCTAAGATACAGAAATTTGTTTATTTAGACGAAATGAAAACATGGGAGAAGCGCAGCAGGAAATCAGGAGCGATATCGCAATACCAAAAAATCCTTGAAGTGTTCCAAATCGACGTACAGCAACTTCTCACAAATACAATCAAAAATAATAACTGAAGAGATCGCGTTGTTTACCTTTTCTTGAAAAATTGCTGTCCGTACTTGAAGTTGGCTCCTGTAAACCACGACGTCCCGCAGGGGGGTTCATGATTGTACCCTTGTTATCTACATCATCAGCCCTGATTTTCTAAATCTCGTGAATCGACATAGTTAGGCATATGTTCATAAAGTTCTCGAGGGGCGGAAGGGGTTGAAGGTTGCCGCAGCGCCTGGCGCGCCAGGGGATGGCCCGGATTGATGAGACGGGGTAAGACGCGGCCTACGCGTCTGTACAGGGGTTCTCAACATTTTAATATGTAAATATACATCGGTAAACGTATATGTATAAAGGGAACATCACTACACAAATAATTCTAGATTATTAACTGCTGAAATGTCTCCAATTAATTGAGTTTACAATTCATGAACATAACTTTACCTTGATATTATAAACTTGTCGCCCTCCTGCAGGTATAAGTATGTGTCTCAATAAGCTATTACGTAACGCCGAAAAATAATTCGATCTGGTAATTAAAATAT
The DNA here is from genome assembly GCA_963082815.1 of Melanotus villosus. NCBI lineage: Eukaryota > Metazoa > Arthropoda > Insecta > Coleoptera > Elateridae > Melanotus > Melanotus villosus. Next base: position 30,718,832 of record OY720424.1, read on the forward strand.
ATCATAAAAACGTGTATTATTCTTGGGATAAAAGAAGTAAAAATAAATTAAATAAGTACAAGTAAAACAGGCACCGAAAATAATACAGGACCCCAATACGAACCTTGTGGCACTTCTGCAAAGTGTAAAATACATATACTGAATCGTTTAAACCAATGTCTTTACTCGAAGAAAGATTATTTATCTCAATTTCCGTCACAACTATACAGTGAAAGGAACATTTGCATAAATGATCAAACACCACAACTTTGGAATATCCTAACTATATTTAGTAAAAGGAATTGGATAAAAAATGGACCATGTGTTGATCCCTGTGGGACACCATAATCAACTTCTGCCTTACTAAAACTTTTGCTGCAGAAGAAATCGACGCGGAAGTTAAAACACGCCTACGAAAGTGAAATTGAAAAAAACAAAAATTAAATAAGCAAATGATTGATGAGTATCCTGAAAGTCCAAAATTAAGCCAAAGCTTAAACCAGCGTCATTTCATGAAAATTTGCATGTAAAATGGGGGGTTAAAAAATGGAGGTCACGCATTAGAAAGTGAAACTGGGAAATGTTTCAAGTACTGCTGGACGACGCGACCACGACTATTGATTTGACGCAGACGACGCCGTGTGCCGACGGCCGACGCGTCGCTACCGCGCCACCCCCCCTCATGGCACACCACGATGTTCTACCACTTCACACTTCACTTGTTATGCAGCCCAGTTCGCTCCCCATCCGGGACGCACGGCGATTCGAAATACAGGGTCATTACGCCCACGCAAGTGTAACTTTGCGTAAACAAAAAATTACTAAAGGATAAATTAGATAAAAAGTGAGCTTACTTGGGCGTAAACTTGACCTTTCTTTTGTATTTCCATCTATCGTTAGCCCATTACGTCTCGCTACACACGGGCGAGGATCAAATTGTGGGAGAAGCGGTTTTTTTCGCCGTTTTTTTGTTGGAACCTTAAATGAGTTGTCTTCCTATACATGAAGCGGCAATAATGTAAAAACACACATTTAAACGAAATTATGTAACATTTAAAAATTTCCGGTTCAGATTTTATGGTTTGCAATTGCAAGACTTTAATGGAAATTTCAAGGAATTGTTATCCATTAAACAGTGCTAACAACACACTTGGTAATTTCCGCTCTTTTTTTAGGATAAAAGTTTTGATTACACCTTCATTCTAAAAGTGTGTTCCTGTTTTGAAAAAACGTACCAAAAGTGGTTAAGCTACGCATGCCAAGTACACCATCGAATATACAAATCTGAGCGGTCCTTGGAGGAAAATCAGATTACTCCAACAAATCTGTTTTAAGAAAGGCCTAGCGGACAGTAACCGAATGAAAAAATACATCGCAGTAGTCGCGAAGTAAATCACAGAAGTCTAAAAACTTTACTAAGAGCCACACTCTCCCTCTTTTGAATTATAACAAAGAAGCCTTCCCGTTCGAACACCCCAACTATATTTTTCAGAGTCCTACTGCTATTTCAACAACAAATAAATCAATCCATTTTCCAATCCTCGCACTTTCACACTCGAATAGTTAAAAGTACAAATCTTAATAGAGAAGTTAAAATGGAGTTGTCAGAAAGTAAACGCGGTTTATGATATATATTTTAAGGATAATGACTCTGCTGTTTACTCCAGAAAATGAACTTTATTAAACGTCCACCTACGCACATTTTTACATTAGGGAAGATGCGTTGTTATTTTCCTTCTAGCTATTTTTAGACACTTCCAATTACGGAATTTTAGTCCTCCGAAGCACTTTCAGAATTTAATAAAACTTTCTTGAATTCTAACAGGAGAAAATAAACAATTACGTCATTATAAAAACTGAATAAGAAATAATTGCGAAGAGTTTCCGGTCAGAAAGGCACCTGTCGCAAAAAAACAAGACCACACCAGACTCGAACGCATCCATCTAAGTTGCGAGAAGAGAAGATTGATTGGAAGAATAGCGAAACATAAAAGGAATAATATTATAAATCTCTGGCACAAGCACGGCGCATTTGTCATCCAGGTAAGTGTACCCGTATACATAAGAAGCGGGTTCAACAGCCTGTTAAGACCGCGAATAACACAGGTTGAAACGTCTACAAGAAGTCTACTTGAAAATCTACCTGTTCGGTGTAGGAGGTGCACTCACAAGACAAAACACCGGCTTAAGATGCTCACTTTGGGGAAAAGAACTTCAAATTTTTCTGATGGTTATTCAACTTCCACTTTTATTTTCTTTTTGATAATAAACACGACAAATTCCGTACTTTTGTAATTACACAGTTCAGAACAATTTTACATATTATTGAATCATACCTAGAAAAGCACAAAAAAGATATAGGTGTGAAATTAATTGTTTTGTAATTAGGCTTAGGCATTAGACTGTAATTTTATTTTATCTCATCAACTAACATACAGACAACTCAGAAGTTTAAAATGAATCCTGATCAGAATTACATACAAAACGTTCTCTTTAACATATAATGCATCCAAAATCTTTTAAACCGCAGTAAGCCATGTTATGAAAACAGTTTCGTTGGTGTAAACAAGGTAAAAATCGGCCTTGCCAGTTAAAATCGCATTGGACTAATGTTTAGGTTAAGCTCAAAGCACAAGCAAAGCATTATGTGAACTTGACTTTTTAAAAATTAAAATAACATTAGTATATCAAAGCTGTCAATAAAACACCGTCTATACTCTATAGTCTATAGCAGCGGTTCTCAAACTGTGGTACGCGTACCACTGGTGGTACGCAGAGTTTCTTACGGTGGTACGCGAGCCGCAGTTTAGTAGAGTTTAGACTCAGTCACGTATCTACAACTAACACTCACTCTATCTAAAGTTCTAGAGTGAGTGTTAGTTGTAGGTACGTGACTGAGTAGTTGCACACATGTGTGGTACGCGAAAAAAAAAGTTTGAGAACCGCTGGTCTATAGCACCAAATTGGGAAAATAACACAGTTTCACGGTGCTTGCTCTTCATGCTTTCATTACCAACCAGATAAACTTAAAACTAGGTATCGGCTAACTAAGAAATTAGCAGGGTATATGAAGGTAAACTCAGACTGATAAAAATAATTTATTAAGCGGTTTTTACTTGTAGATTTGTAGAGTTTATTATTAAACAAAATAAAAAGTTCTAGGCTCATACTTTTTATCAAAAAATTTCCAAATTACATATTTTGAAAACTTCCAGCGATAAGTAATAATTGAAACCGTAAACGTTATAAAATCGTTTATTTCTAAAAATGCAATCGACCTTCTTATAATCCGGAAGCAACCAACAACGTACGCTTATCAAGTTTTACGGCTTCGCCAACAATTATCGTTTTGAAATCCAGTTGGTGGTAATGACTAAAAATTGGAATTATACAGGTTTCCAGCTTTTATAGCCCTGTTTATCCATTCGATGTTTTATAAATATACTTGCTCATAAAACGGGTGTACAGTTTCCTTTTATTGAGCTTTAATTGTTTTGAAATACGCTCACGTACTTTACCAGATCAGTTTATAACTTCGATGTATTTTTTTCGATATTCCTTAATTTACGAGGAACGAAGATTTAACTATAATAATTCTACTTGGAAGTCAAAAAAAGGAGAACTCTTCTATATGGAACAATTAAAAGGCTTTTATGCGAGCCTTTTCGTTTACTAAAAATGTTATTTTAGAAATTTTCCAAATTTTTATAAAATCAAATTAAATTCCTTTTAACACGAAAACAACAGAATTAATTTCCGTTTAAACCATGGTATCATTTAATATTTCGATAGTATCGATGTCGGACCGAAATTCGTAGGCGACGTATTCATCTCGAAGATTTCCTTTCGGGCGACAATTTAGGGAGACGAGCCTATTCATTCCTCTCTTGTAGCAATTTCAATTTGGCGCAGTCCCCGAAATTAAGACGTTCGCAAAAAGTTCCGGCCTTTGTTATATCTACTTCATTTACCCCTACCTATTCAGCGAATAGCGCCGGAGACGACGTAAAATGAATGAAAAGATACTGACGCTGAAGGTACGTCCTGAAAGAAAGTGCCTAAAGACCCGTAAAAAGAAAGAGCGTAGCTAAAATCCACGCACTGACGGACAAGTAAAATTGGAAAACTTCCATTTTTTATTCAGTAATTCCTTATTCGAGGATTATTTGAAGCTTTTTGCTTAAAGAATGTCCGTGTTTAAATTGGGAATGTAACATTATATCGTCTTTATTTTAGTAATCCCCTGTTTTGATAGAAAATATAAGGTAGAACAAAATTTGTACCTAAGAAATGTTTCTTAAGTACGATATTTCATTACGCGTTTAAACAAATATTCATTGTCGAAGAAATATAAAATGATTTCTTGCAGTTAACTTGGAAACTTCCAAGGAAATACAAAATAAATTGGATTAGCACGTAACACAAAAGCAAGCAATAATCAAAAGGCTATAGTCAAAAAAAGCTTTCGACCTTAGGAAATTACAACAAATTAAAAAAATAGACAAAAAGCTACGGTAATTTTAAAAAGTAAAGAAGTTCCAAATCAGCAAAAAAATAAATCAAGAAAAACAAAACAAGCGTTATTCAACACACAAAAGAATTAGCTAAATTTGGAAAATTAAGACGAAATAAGCCTGGTAAAAAAGAAATAATAAATATAATAGTAAGATATGAAATAAGTGAGCAAAAATACTAACAGAAGACCTAGAAATTATGGAAAGATGGAGGGAATATTTTGAAGAGTTACTCAATCCAATACAAGGAGAAATAAAAGAAGAAGAAAAAATAAGTAAACAAAGAGAAGAAGGAAATGAGGAAAGTAATAAGAAAGAGATTATTGAGGACGTGGAGGAAGAAAATTTAAAGGAAACAGAGCTACAAGAGATATAAGAAGCGATTACAAGTATAAAGAATGACAAATCATCTGGTTATGACAAAATAAAAACAGAAGTGATAAAACATTTGGGAGAACGAAGCGAAAAGCTACTGTATAGATATCTACCTATCTAGAATAAAGCGCGGAATGAAAAGACCATACCAAGAGAGCCTTTAACAACCCCTTTGTATCCACTACTGGATGTACGTCTCCCCTTGAGTTTTCCATTGCGGCCTGTTTTGGTCTAGCTGGTGTCAATTGCGTCCTACTATTGCTTTAATATCTTCCAACCAGTGTTTTGGTGGTCTTCCCATACTTCGTTTGTGCTCTCTTGGTCTTCATTGGATGATATTCTATTCTTAGTCCCACCCAACTCCACTTCAGCTTCGCGATGCTACCGGTTACACCTTGCACCTTCGTTCTTTTTCTTATATCTTCATTCCGAATGTGTTCTCTCAAAGAGACTCCCAACATAGCTCTTTCAATAGCTCGTTGTGTCGTTCTTAATCGGTTGGCTGATTGTATTGTTAAGTGTCATTTTCTCCATGCCATAAGTCACAACAGGAAAACTACAACTATTGAACACATTTGTCTTTACGCTAATAGGTGTTTCTGTATTTCTTAGAACCATGTTGAGTTTTCACACCGCAGCCCAGGTAATGCGTATTCTTCTAGTAATTTCTGCAGTTTGGTTTTGCTTGCCGAGGGTAATTGTATGTGCCCTAGATATGTGTATTTATTTACTTTCTCGATTTCATTTCCATCCACTTCCACCCTAGTATCTTCCTCTGTTATTACTTTGGTTTTATTCAGATTAATCTTCCAGCAGTTCTTCTATATTGTTGCTTACAATAACGTTGTCATCGGCAAATCTAAGGTGACTAAAGTGTCGACCATCAATCTTCACTCCGCGTTCTTTCCAATTTAATTTCTTGAATATGTCTTCACACCGGCAGGGCGGCAGAGTAGGATTGCACGTAACACTGAAATATTGAGAGTTAAGCAAAAGTCTGCTTAGCCAGAACTTGGATGGGTGGCTGCTCTGCAGCTCGGTGTGTCCGGCCCTCTCGAGACTGTAAAGATGTATGAGGGTAAAAGAGAAAAGAAAAAGAAGAAGAAGAATATGTCTTCTAACGCAAGGGCGAAAATTATTCACCAAGTGGGAAATAGAAATAATTCTACCAATTCACAAAAAGGGAGATAGTACAGATTGTTAAGTGTACCCATAAAGATATATGAACGAATACTAAAGAAGAAACTACGAGGAAAAATAGAGAAGGCACTATCAGAATCACAAAGTGGATTGAGAAAAGGACATAGCGTAAATGATCGTATATTCACAATAAAAGAAGTAATAAATAAAATGGTATAACACAACAAAAAGGTGTTCTTTGCATTTATCGACTTAAATAGAGCTTCTGATCGAGTCTTGAGAGAAAGCTTGATCTGAAGAGGGATCAATGGGAGATTGGTAGCAGCTTTCAAAAGTCTGTATAAGAACAATGTCAATTATGTGATTAGTGAGGGAAGCCTTTGCCCTATCTGTATACGGATATGTATAGGCTAAGGGCAAAAATCGATATCAGAGGGTTTTACAACAAGAGGACTAAGACAAGAGGGAGTCGTGAGCCCTGCATTGTTCACAATATTCATGGACGATATTTGAAAAGTGAAGAAGCCAAACATGGCGTATAGAAATCTACATGTCGAAATAGCTGAATGTGCGTTTGCGGATGACTTGGTGATGATGGCAGCAAATGAAGGTGATCTACAATCAAATTTAATCGTATGGAATGAAGTGTTAAAAAAATATGAAATGAAATTAAATACAGACAAGACAAAGGTAATCGTAATGGTAAGGAACCGTGTACAATATCCAAATAGTAGGGAAAGACAGCAAGTCGGCCAAGTCATAATAGAAGAGGCAGGGCCTTAGTAAGTATATTATTTTAGTATTACAAAATCCAAAAACCAAAATTAAGAATTAAAAATTAGAGATAAAAAGCAATTTCAACAAAAGGAAAAAATGCATGAATTAATGGAATTCATAGAAACGTATATGTACATGAAACAATAATTTTGTCAGTTTTCAAAACATACCTAAATGATTAAAATTAAAAATAAATTAAAGAACCGATTAACACACCATTCCAGCATATACATTTTGAAGTGCAACATACTAACCTACACACCAAATCCGATTCTTATCTATTTTTATATTTCGCCAACGTTTTATCAAAAATATTGTGGTAACGTCTGAAAATAGGGTCCAATTATCAAGTATCGTTCAGTCAAAACTACTTCGTGTTTGATAACAATGATAACAGTCGCTGTTATATAAATTCAAATTATTTTATTAAAATCAATTTGCGAAGGTCAGTTCCCAAACGAACTAATTCAAAGATTAGATAGGTTTTATCATTTTTTTTTTACAATTAATTACTAGTATTAATGAGATGCGCAGTTGAAAAGCTTATCTATCTAAACAAATGTATGAAGTTACTATCACTAAATCCCTCATTATGTTATGGATAACTACAGTAGTACATCATTATGAAGCAAATATTTTGGATAAAAAGTGGAATTCGAACCGATAACGAAATAATTTTGTTTATCGACTTTTGAGTTAAAATGCAAAACTGATTTGGAGGAACTGAAATGACATCGAAACTATGTTTTGTAAACACTGCACTTATTAATAAATTACGTAATTTTAAAAGGATTGATTTTCATTTACAATTTAAAAATTCTGTTAATTGTAGCAAATTTAGGATATATGGTATTATGCTTCCTATAAAAACACTTTCGGTATTGAATTTATTTAAATATTTCTGCAATAAAAGTAAAATTTATAAACACGAAATGCCACTTTCATATATTTTAAATATTCGCAATCCATATCAAAACCGACAAAAATGAGTTTGGTTTACCTATCAATATATCGATTGCATTATGCGTTAAACAGCAAACAAATTAAAATAACGGTTCTGAGAGTTTCTGGGAGTATTTTTTTGCAAATTTCAAAATGGCCTTCTTACCAAACAACAAACGAAAAAATGGAAAGTTAAATAAGGACTTGCAACAGTTGACTTAACCTACTTTTTTCGCTAGTTTACATATTTTGCAACGCAATGAACGGCGAAGGTTATTTGCAAATTTTTAATGTCTGGGTCGTTTGGCGTATATATCGTTACCACGAAATTATTTAAAAGGAACTTTTGAGTCCCCTGTAAAAAATTATTTGAATAATACTTGACACGTTCTTATTTACTTTGTCCTTAAGAAATGGAGGTTTAAAATAATAGGAAAAGGTTGCTTCTTTTCTCAATATGATCGTTAAAATGGGCGTAGAAATTTACAGATGAAAGAAAAATTGGCTATTCTAACTTATTAAAACAGATGGCAACAACCTGGGCTAAGTCTACTCCAACGCCCTAAAGGCGAGAAGGATGAAAAATGTTTGGACCTAACCAAAGTAAGCAAAAGCTTACAAAACAAAGAAGAAGGATTAAGCGTAACGAAATTAATAATTATCGTACAAAACAGTTGATTTTCGACTTAATGGAAAATTCCAAAGAGCTATGTTGGCTCAAGATAACACCAAGATATCCAACGTACGTCAAAAGGAAAAAAAGAACTTCATATTAAATATTAATAGAGTCTGAAATCTCCTAAAAATAGAAGGAATAGAATCATTAAATAGTGTGTGTTATTCCCAGAAATAGAAGATATTTAAATATTAAATACGATGAAACAGCAAACTTCATCGTTCGTTGAGTTTCCTTTTTGAAAAGCTCGTGCTGTTATCGATATTTGGAAAAAATACGCAATAAATTGTGGAACATAATTAAAGTTCTATTAATAAATCTTATCTGTCCACTAGAAATTTAGTTTGATAACAAGATAATTATTAACAAATCCGCATTTTTCTGTGGGATTTTTTCGAGTACATACACTGCGCGAATATGAGCAACATTATTACTTAGTAGGAATGTTTTTCCACGGGAATAACCTAAAATTACAAGTATTTGGCCCATGTGGTGAGACAGAATCATGATTTCATTGTAATAATTTAGATTCCATCCAAGATTGGCTAATAAGCGGTTTGTTAGACCACTATGTATCATTGTTCTAGGTAACGTGTCATTATTGCACGCAATTTCCATACGCGTGTGCGTTCCGAACCGGTATAAATTACTACTTTTGCCGCTTTTAATTTAATTTTAAAGGGCATCTGTTACCTATTTTGCGCGGCGTTAATAAAATCAAAATCCCCTAAAGCTAGAAAGTGTGCGTTCGGTATAAAACCTCAATCGTTGGTAACTTCCACCCTCATCCGTAACCCCAAGCTTTCAACAAAAACGGCAATAATTGTCAGTGCACCTACGTTTTACACCTAAATATTGCAGTTAATTTAGCCAATATTAACAGTTTGGTTAATAATGGGCTTGTCGGTTGGCGCTTCACCCTCGTGATGCGAATTTAATTTTGGATTACAGGGCGTTGGCTTTTACTACGACTCTAATAGTTACTACGAAAAATAGGACTCTTAATTAAAATTTATGATGGGTGGATATAAAGAAAACTTATACACACTAAATCTATGAAACCTTAATTTAGATTTATTCGGACCGAAAAGAACTACGGCATTTAACACGGGTTAAAAATAAAATTCTTAGTTCACGCACAGAATGTCCAAACAAGAACATTAAACCATTAATTTAGTAAAATCTGGAACGGATTAATAAATTATTTTTTCTTTTAACAAATTACTAAAAAAGACATTCCACGTATAAACGTTAACAACGAGGCATTTAAGTGTAACGAAAAATGTAATGATTAAATTAGCCCATGGTAAAATTAAAATTACACATTTCTAAAATTACAAGAAAAACACTAAATTAAATATACAGATAAAGGAAACAACAACAAGCAAACGAAGGGCGCTATTTCTTTGTAAAGTTCATTAATTATTTGAAAACTATACTTACAACTTGAAGTAACAAAGAAAATGGACAAATTTCTTTGATCAACTTGAACTCCAATTAAATTTTCAAAAACAATTTCAAAAGGTAGACTTGTACATTATGATTATTTTACATTGCCACTTAAATCCACAAGAACCAACAAAAAAATTAATTAACAGAATTTTCAGCTACAACCAACTGTTAAAAATAAAAACTAAATTCCTGGAAAAGTTTATAAAAACTATTTACGTTTGTCGAGTTGATATTGATTTCTACTAAAAATAAAATCTGTATACATATAATTATAATTTCCTAAACTAATTTGGTATTCCTTCAAGGTCACAATTACAAAAAATACTTTTTACGTGAGAAAATTGGTTAAAAATTAAAGAATTATAAGTAAGAAACATAACTGAAAAATAAAACTAGGACGTCGATTTATTAAAAAATTATTTTTAGGAAACTCGATAACATAAACACTTAATCAAAGGAAAAGATAATCAGATTGAAAAATTCGGAAAACTCGATTTCCCAAATTAATTTTAATGATAATATACGTACCAGGACCAATTTATTAATTAGTAAGTAAAATCAATAAAAGGAGCCTTCCATAGGGGTCGTTGATTGTTCCGAAGAAAATCGCTCAAAATAGATGTATTCATGACAATTAATCCAGAATTAAACAATTTTTTTTTTCAGAACAACTGATTGAAAGCAGCTGGACTTCCTACAATAATTAGTCCGTTTTAAAACACATTCGCAGTCATTATTTCTTTTTACACATACTGTAATATTGTAGAGATGTAGATGTTCAAAAATTGAACTAATTGCAACAAAATAAAGTTTATTAATAATTGTAACACGAACCAATGTTTTTATCAATTTTACATAATACCGATGCGCCTCGTTTACCAACACACCGTGATATCTTCAACTTGAACTGACTCGTTGTCAACGAGACCCTCAATTTTTAAGCATTTATCTGTACATCTCGAAATTTATTCTGGCTCCGAGAGTGTTACTTGTGCTTCTCGAACGTTCCAGTTGACTTATAACAATACAAACTGTCCATTTTAGTAAGGAATCTGAGCATAACGCTATAGTGCTCAATTAATTTAATTTTGAAAACAGCATCACACTTAAACTTGCAGGAATAGTTAAGCAACTAACTAAATAATAAATAAAATTGTCTAGATTACCCAATAATCAATCAAACCTAATTTTTTGTTTAAACGTACTACAAATAGCAATTCTAAATTGGTAGAATTTGAAATTTAAGGAACTATAAAGTTCTAAAATTGAAACGTCCGAATGTTGAAAATATTGGAAGTTTCACAAAAAAAACTAACTTTTAATAAAGGCAATTAAAAACGTGTCGTCATAAAATTTTATGTCTAAGCTCATATGTTTTCAATTTATACAAAATTAAAAACAAAACGGGAAGCGACTAATCCAACTAAAATTTCCCCATAAAACACGAAAGCCATAAAACACAAACTATTAAAAAAATAATTAAAAAGACTATAAATAAAGATGACTTATTTTCGAGCCATCTAAACAATACGTGTATAAGATAAAACAAGACCACAACTTCTTTAGCAAATTTCCTTAATTTGAAACGTTCGAAGCAAGTTGATTATTACGGTACTAAAGCCGTACTTAAACTAAGCGTAAAAAGCGCACTATTTCTCATTACGTCCATGACTGATTGCCAACTTAACAACCAATAAACCTTCGCTAATAAAATTCAACATTAAACGGGGAGAATTATTTTTGTGCAAGATGCATTCGAAAAACAAAATTCGGTGCCTGCCTGCGTGAATCTCCTGGCTTTTTCTAATAAAAGGATTTTATTACACCGCGATAAATCATCAAGACCAGTTCTCAAATTTGAGAAGAGAAATTTAATACCCCCACAATGAAACCACAAATCTAAACCAGAAATTCGATAACAGGTCGGTGGAGAACCGAGTGGAACGAAATAAAAATAAAAACCTCTTAAATTTCCTACAAAAACAACCAAAATATTTCAATTTGGATATTTTATTTGTCTTTTTTGCTGATTTTGGTTCTAAAATGAATTTATTTCTCGGAGATAACGACATAACTTACTTACGAAACGAGATATTTGGAATAATTTTTCCAACTCTGATAAAACTTTAACAGAAATCTAAAGAATTTATTTATGTATCCTTATATTTCCTTTGTTTGCGCATTTTTTCATAACCACTATGAATGAATGAATGAAATTTAAATTTACAATTTTAACAATTTTGTGAATTTTCAGAAGTTAAAATTACAGGAATAATTCAAATCGTTTAATTTTAAATAACATACTGAGCATTTTGACCTACATAACGGTTATTTACTATAGCCCGGTGAACTTTTGTTTTTAAATAAATAATGCTTTAACATCCTTAAACTGTGGTTAATATTAAATAGGCCAATTTAGAATCTAAAGAAATTTCCTGGATAAATTTGGATTTTCACCCATTAAGTGAAATTTTCCTATATTTAACGAGCCACTTAATGAAAATCTTGGCCGACATATTTCGTTAATAAAACCGTACAAAAGCCACAACCATGCTATCTAACTTATTACTATTCAATGAATTAAAATGCCCAGAAAATTGTACGTTCTACCACGGATTATGTCCAATGTCCAATATACTTTAGTTTAAGGATGCTAATAGAAAACAGATTCTTGTAACACCCATTATTACAAAAGTGATTTGGTCAAATCAGATTTTCTGAAAACTGCATTTTTATTTCTAGCTTCAACAAGGAAAAAACTTTGGCAATAAGAGAAAAAACACTTTCTCCTAGCAAAATTCATTGGCTGTTAATTTTATGTATTTTTAATGTTTCAACTTTGGTAGACCTCAAGAGAAACTTTTAAGTGATCGAAGTTTTTCATTTCCTGTAGCATTTAATAATTCGGTTAATCAACATAATTTTCCGTAAGACAACCTTTCCTTATAAATAAAGGTCCCAACCATTTTTAAGATTTAGAAAAACTATAATTTCGTATCATGAGTTAATTAAACTATAAGATTAATTAATTACAAAGATACAAAATTAATTTTTAACACTTGAACAGGCATGTAATTAAACTTGATGGCTTTTATTCTTTAATTAAACGTTATTTAATGATTGCATGTGGCTTAAATTAAATATAAGGGATTCAATTTGTCTTTTTTGAGTTTTAGGTTAGAAGAGCTACTTGGATTTTTACTAAAGTTTGCACACCTAAAGCATCAAAGATATCTGATTAATATTTCATATTTCAGAAACTTCTGGTATAAATTTGACGAATTTACAGAGTTATTTCGCAGCAACTTCATGAAGTTCCACGAATATAAAGGGTTTCTAAATTAACTTAACTATGTCAGTAACAACTTTTCTAGCAGAACTAAGAAAAGTTCAAATTTCAAACTGGAAATGTTTAAAACCTCTGTGCCTTGTAAAAATTACCTGTGGGCATTCTGTCGAAATAAAATAAAGTAATTTGTGTATTTCCAAACATACACTAATCCATTTGAATTTAAATTAAACAAAGGTTTGATCAGAGCAAAATAGTTGCAGTATATTTATATACACTAACTGTACGTCATTAACCTTATGTAACGCAACATTAAATTTACACGATCCCATAAAATCCGTAATATAACGTCGGTGTACAACGATTCACCCCACTTTACGACTCTAAACTACAAAAACGATTAAACCTACTGCAACAACGATGCCATTAACTCAAACAAAAAACGAAGCAATACGAAAACATTTATAATAAACTAACTGTACTCGGCTCGCGTACTAACAGCAAAGCATAGAGGAAGCCATTACACAATTCATTGTAACCCATCAGGGTCCCTTCTACCATAATAGGAGATTTCCAGTACAAAAAAAAAACAACGAAACCTCCTTGCAAATCACTGGAAATAAATTCAGCAGCAAAACGTATTATCAGACTGGAAGGTCTCCGCATTATATGCAAGTTGCAGGTGCTCGAAATTCTTCGTACTCCACGTCAGGCATCGAGAAAGACGTCGAATACCTAGTGATTAAAGAGGTAGATCGAGACAGGTGAGCAAACCAAAAAATATTCGCGGTGAAGAGGATTGTTAGTGGTCAGGCTGGTCTTCATGCCTACGTAACTAGCTTGACTTCCTGGATCTGCTTTATTTTCTTTTTGGTGAGCTCAGGCAGCAGCAGCCTCGCTTATTTGTAGACGGCATCTCCGCCAAGCTCGGCACGACACACCAAGAATTATAGACCAATTCTTTCACGGGAAAAACCCACGAAGGTCCCTTAAGAAAACCACAAAAGCTTATAGGGAATTCGAAATATTTATGGATCTTCTACGGTCTTACAAAGGCGCCATAAATTTCGAGTCAAAGGCAAACGAGTGTAGGAAATTAGCAAAGTGATGAACTTTCTCTACAACTACAAAAAAAAACAATTCTTCCTTCTAGCTAACTTTTAAATTAATAGCAAAATAATTATTCTAAATTAAGGATTCAGAGCGTATTTAAAAAGTACCTAATGTTTAATAAATTTCCATACAAACCGATGATTTATGTCTAGAAATGTTTCCAGTCAATATCATCAAGGTTTTTGTGTTTTTTATCCTTCTACGCAGTTATTATAAATGATACAAGTAACTACAACACTTTTTTATGAGTTAATAAAGCATTAACTTGGAGCTCTTTTCATGATTATGTAAGACTGCGTAGGATTATGAGTGCTTAGTTTTATGAACAAAATTTTTACGACCGGCAACTGCAATTCTGCAACGAAAATTAACAACGTTTAAAATTAAACCCCACATAAAACAATTTAGTTTTTTAAGTTAAATACGGCACATAATTTTATTTAATAAAACTGCTTTCTAAAGAAAAACACAATATTATTGCGAAACCGGAAGCCTTCAGATTTTATAGCATCGTTAAGAAAATGTATAATTACCTACGTTTATTCAATAATTATCTTAGATTTTATACAATTAGAAGAAGACGATGAAGATATTGTCAAAGTTATTTTCAGTTAAAGAACAAAACAAAAGTTCTGGAAAATCAGAAATTAAAAATAATTAATATACAAGAAAATGCAAATCTGAAAAATTACAAAAAAACAAATTCCTACAATTAAAACGATCTCATTATTTTCATTATTTAAGTTTAAAGAAATCTTACTAAAGGAAATATCCAACTTTTTACATAAATCTGGAATCTTACATAACCGTTTTCAGGACTTCATGAAAAAGAAAACTCCACAACTAACACAGAAATACAGGTATTTGAAAGTGAACTTTACGAGAGTCTGCACGGGACCACGAAAATCAATACGGCACAATTTCTACGAAATATAGAATTCCTGGAAATTTGCAAACGCCCTAGAAAACCTTAGTCGCCCTGAAAATTTCAGTTTTTCACTCGGTGCGAAGCGAAGTTAATGTATCTTTCCAGGAAAATCTGTGAATTCACAGATTCAAGCACAAATTACTTAAAAAAGTTCAATTAACATGTAAAATACAAAATGGACAGGAAAATTTATTTACAACATTTAAACATAAAGAATTACAAAACTGGAAATTGCACAGTTCATACAGTCATGTATCACTGACTTTAAAGGCAATACATTAATTTTTCAAGAGCAGATTTAGAGCTTACAAAAATCAATACACTTCCGAGAGGTAAAGCTTCTGAAGTGAAAACCTAACTTTTATTCTGAAATATTTCAAAAAGGTCATTTACATAACACACGATAATGTTAAAAAGGGCCATATACTTAATATACTAGCTTTCCTTCAAAAAACCGACAAATTGGAAGGTTATGAAGAAGCAAACGCGAAATAATTTTAATTAACAAAGAATTTTAATATTCCTATAATAACGACCTAACAATTACACAACATTACTACAGGTGTTTTAGAGCTACTTCAGAAGCTTGCACAGCATCATGGTAATCAATACAACACAATTTCTGAGAAGCCTGAAATTCCACGAAATTAACAAACATTTTGCAGTTTCCTGTAAAATGCAAACATATTAAAATTCCAGGGAAAATTAGACGTGCATTCCAGCAAAATCGCAGGAGTGCATTTCCAAAAAGTACTCAACTTTTATATGAATCGATAATAATTATTATGTACTTCATATTAATACCGAACAAGATGAGCCGATGTTAAAATATGACTTTTTAATAATACGTAAATTATTATAACATGTGTTCCAAAAGTCTTAGAATCAACCCTCGCCATGCTAATTTCATGCAAGTTGTTTTATTTACAATTAACAGATTTTTAAACATTTTTAAGGCACTCATTCTAATTTAGACTGACCGTCGACTTACGTAAAGCATTACTTAGTAAGGATGTAACCCAAACAGCCACGAAGATTCCAAGACTTTTGCGACGCTCGTTATAAAGTTAGACAAAGATTTTTGCAATTTTTAAAAATTATTTCACAGCTGATTATTTCCAGAATTTCGCTGAAATTGTGCACATTTTCAGAAGTTTCTATTATCCAAAGATTCATTATAAGTTTTGTTGTTTCAGCACTGTGCAGTGTGCAAGGCTAGACTGCAAGCCTAAACAGTAGATGAAGCACGAATAGCATATTATATTAAACACATTAAAATTGGGGTGTGATGATATCATCCCTAAAAATTCTTTTCCGTAACAAGTGTTTTCCTAAAGAATTGCACCTTCGTTTTGCAAACTTTAAGGCTTGTGGTGTTCGGTAAAAGTTATTTTTTATAATTTTAATATGTAAAAAATATAGGCATTATATTGTTGCTCTCGTAATTAAGCTCAAGTTTACATTTAAACATGAAGTGAAAATACGGGCCAATATCGTTAAGCTAAGGTCATTAGTATTATAACAATTGATAATATAAAAAGTCGTCTAAAACAGGAAAAATAAAAAACTACAAGCAAATTTTCATATTCCGAAACAAACAATCCTTGAATCGCCCAACTGTATTGTTAATCGTCACTTCCTTGTGACGTCGAGTATGTAGATAAAATCAATTAAGTAATTTTTTGGAATCCTGTAGAACATAAATTCCATCGACAAGTGTATATTAAGTGGACTTATCTACTAAGTATAAATAATTACAGTCGTTGGAAGGTGTTGTATGTCGTTCATCAGGCGTATAACTGTAATAAGAACTGCAATCTGCAAGATCTTCCGAAACAAGGTACGGTTGTCGAATCCATAGTGGGTATTTCTGAGATATGCTGAAGAAACCAAAAAATACATATACAGTTGCTAAGCACGTAAGTCTCTCTTGAGGTAACTTAAAAGAGCCATGGACCGGTGGGAGTGACCTTGAACCTTGCCAAACGAGTCTCGCGGACGACTTCGTAGACGAACATCTCTAGACGACTTGATCCAAAACCACGCCGTAAATGAGTAGGAAGCACTTCTATAACGGATTCCATGAAGAAACTACGCCTTGGGTTACACACACATACCATAGATAACTTTGATGTCACGAACTTTTGACAACAAAAATGCCCATCGCGTTCAAACCAGCGGCCTTCATGGAGGACTCGGCGTCATCTCTAGCGAACTCGATGGCGCATCGGTTACAGGCTTTTGGGGAACCTCCGACGATAACTGGATTGTTTTTTGTGGGAGCCAGATAGTAACGACCCGGTGAATACAACTAGAAAGTACAGAAAGAAGAAGACACGACACCTGATGATTACTTTTGGCGTTTCTGACAGTGACGCAGCCTCAATCTAAAACTAAACACGTTCTCCACCACGGACCGAACTCGTTTTACTTTTGCCGAAGTAAAATACCGGCCATGATTTTACATTAATATACAACTCACCGCAAACCAAACAGAAGGCAACGAAAATAATGGCTCCACAATAATTAAGTGTTAAGAGTCGAAATATTCCGAATGGTTCGAGAAGGGTTAATGATCCAAATACAAAGCTAAACATGCAAGTATTCATGTGGGTGTTTTAGGAGTATATGCAAACGAATTTTGGCAGCTATAGTTGGATTTCTGTTCCAAAAATAACTCACTTTTATGGCTTTACGTAGCCATTCAACAATTCGGCCAATTTCTTCTGGAATTCCTCAAGGTGGTTGTGATAAATTATTTCTTCCTGTATTTCTCCGAACGTGCAAAACTAGATATAGCATAAATCGGGAGGGAAAATTTTCGACATTATCCAGATAGTAACTGTAAAAACAAAAATGCTAGAAAAAGTCGTAGGTGTGAATAACAACAGACGTGCGTGGGGAACGAAATCAATGGCTCGAAATATATTCAATTTTTTATTAGGAAAACTTCTAGTATTTTCAACCATACGGTTTTCATTCGTAGTCACCAAATTATTCAAAACTCGCTACGTAAACGACTGTAGGTCAAGAAAAGAGGGTGAATTACGTCGTTTTACTATTATCTATTATTAGAAAGTAAGTGTGCACTCGGTGGCAATGTATGATTTTTCGATACATGTTTTAGATTCTCAAGGTTTCTCGTGCTTACATTTTAAAGGCACCGGCAAAACTAGGTTTAACGATTTAGGTTATTATATATTCAACAATCACCTGCCATTAACATAAAAGCGAACCAGTTGAATTTATAAATCATAATAAAAAAACTCATCGATAGGCATAACAAAATCTGTGAATACATAATTTCAAAAAAAAAGCAAATAAAAACTACCCTTTATTACGTGATTTACCATGTTTATAACTCCGATTCAAACGCATTCTATAATGTATCTCAGCAATAATTATTTATAGCGTATCCAATATCTTCGGGCAAGAACCTTCAAGGTAACGTCTCTTATTAGAATAACTCCGAAAGAGGAAATGGCCAGCCAGTGTTGAAATCGAAGTCTAGAATGGAATTCCAGGTCTTTTACTTTGTTATTTTGTATATGCTGAGTCTTAAATTTGTTAAAAATTAAAAACTGTATCCAGGTAAAACCTTAATTGCACATATTTATAAAAACAAATTCAAAACACCCGAAATCCAAATATTTTACTAACAAAACCAACAATTTTTTCGTCAACAGAAAACGTTCCATTGAACCAACCTCCGCAATGAAAATTTTGTATACGTAAATAAACAAAATCGTTGGAAATCATCAAAATTTGATGTGCTAATATTTTCATTACTCAATACTTCTAACAAAAAACATTAATCCATTTAGCTTTCCATCCAATGACCTCGATTTGCTTTGAATCAATACAAAATATGGATTTGCTCGTCCAAAATTTAATTCACTTTAGGCGTATTACCCTACAGAAAAAACGTAATAAAATACATATTAGCAAGCTAAAAGTTCCGAGTCCTAGATAATAAGTTCAAATGTTTATGCTTAATTACATCACTTAATATACACCGAACATCTCATTAATTAAAAATTGATGATCATTAATACAAGATATAACCAGATCGATTTAAAAATCAAGTTTCTTTGCTACTGGTTTACGCGGATGTTAACACGAGTTTTTAGGCAAAAAGTTTTGAAATTTTTGGATTTTTCCAATTAGATTTGCTATACTTTTACAACAAAAATAAATTAACAAGTGCAGGTTTTGGATCCAGATCGAAAGGAACAGATAAGAAATATTAGAAATAATTTTTGTAGAACCTACATTCGTTCTTCCGAATGTCTTTCTATTCGTCCTTTTTTTCTTTATACCCATTAAAAACTCCTCGCTTATATTTATAACAAGCTCAAAATAATAAAAAAAGTAATATCGTTCGCCACGTGGCTACAACAAAATAGCAAATTTAACACTATAACAGTTTTTGAAAATTATCTGTAAAAGCAGTGAAAATTATCACTTAAAAAACAAAAACAAGCCATTATTTTGATAACATTACTTTAACCTCCTGCGAAGTTATCAAGGTTAAAGGATATTTTGACTTCAAACCAAAGAGGTACCTAATAACATTACAATAGCCCAGTGTAATTGCAGGATGACGTAATGTCTTTAGTTTTTTTTTTTAAATTCACGTTGTAACAGTTCATATAATAATTCTACGGGCCGTTACCCACTATTTATAAATATGAAGTTCAATAGTTAGTCGCGCCTTTTAATCGCCTAATTTTATTCTTTCAATTTCGCATACAAGTCCGGGGCCATGAGTTTACTGTTTCTGCAAAGCATCTGCCTTTTAACGAAAAGGTTTAATTAATTGGTTTAAATGATGCTGGAAACATGAAAAATAATTAAATTAAATTCATCGTTCTGCTTTTTTAGCTGACGAAAGATTAATACATTCTTTGATGTGGACTGTTGTAACTATTCTTACGTTCCAAATTTTTTAGGATTATAAATATCTTAAGACAAGGAAATGCGTTTCGCGTGAAGGAAATTAAAAAAGAAACCCAGAAAAACTAGGAAACTCTACAATATAATATGGCAGTTACGTAATTTAAACCAACAACTGCTTCTGTTCTTTGTTAGGCGGCTTTGAAGTGCTTTTTATTGGCATTTCTTTTGCAAAACAGAAGCTGTCTCTCGTTAATTGCCACATTTTGTTTCTCGGCATTATTTTATATGAGAAAAGGCTCTAAATGCCCTGTCAGATTTCCTGCAATTATGATTTCAAAGGCGAAGAAAAAATGAATGTAGTTTTTGGTAGAAATTATAATGAAAGGCAAATTATTTTAATTAAAGTAAAAAACCTGGACGACACTGACCCGGAATTCGCTTTAAATCTAAATATTGTAGTGAATAGGTACGCATTTTAGTAGCACAAATATTCAAAATATTATTATTAAAGTAATTTAGTGTGCGTAGGCACGTGAGCAATGACCAGGCAGCGGTAGTTATTTCAAAAATAATGTTTTTATTTTGGTGACCTACAAACAATCCACGTACTCTTACGCATGAAGGTTATTTCAATATCTATAAACAGTTTATTCGAATCATCCAAATAAAGCAATAAATTTAGTTACTTGTTGTTTAGTCTCCAATGATAAAACGTTGTATAAGCAAAATATACAATTGCAGCAATAGTTTAACTTAAATAAATAAAGTGCGTTAATGTTGTGCGTTATGGCAGGGCAAATAAAGGAGGATGATCGATGATTATTGTTTACGTTACGGTCATCAAGATTTTATCTAAACAAACAAACGAAAATGAGAGAGTCAACAGCGTGATAGAGGCCTTTGAAATGTTAAATTTTAACAATACATATACAAAATTTAACCTTTCAACTAAAAGCGAAACTGGGAAATTATTTAAAAACACATTTCGAATTTTCACCAGGCCTGAGTTTTCGGGCGAATAAATTTTTATATTTTAATATTTAAATAATATTTAGATAATAAATGCACGAACTGAACGTTAAAAACAGAAAACAAAAATACATAAAATTTGAGTAAATTTAAAATATTTTTCCACAATTTTTTACGCCAAAAAATCAACAACGAACAAATTTACTTTCTTAAATCGACCATGTTCCCAAAATGTAAACAAGAAAAATTGCCCTTTTTTTAAATAAATATTTATTAGTTTATCTCCAAAGATTCGAGAATTTCGTTTGTTTTTAATCGTAATAAATCAATAAAGCTGCCATTAAATGCTGATCATTAAATTGATCTAAATATGATTTTATTCAAAATACAAAATGTACTAGAAAATATTTTAATTAAATAAATATTCGGACAAAAACAAAAATTACATAAAAATTTAATGTCCCAAAATTTCTGATGTTAATTAAGTAAATAATTTATCCTTACCAGCGTTTGCCTTTATTTTTAATTTATATTTATTGCTCTAAATAACATAAAGTGTGAAATTAACCAAGTAAACATAAAAATTACCTACCAACAGCTTTTTTAATAAGTGTTAATTATTTCAGTAATTAATAGCACGCAGATGGTACTAATTGCCAAATACTTGCTCATCATTGGTGCTGTTCTAAGTTTAATTTTGTTAGTGTATTGTCAATAATATTAATTAATATAAAATTAAAGTTAATTAACTATTGGATGGTTAGATATACCATATACGAATAAGGCACGCTTTTATTTTCATTAATTTAGAATTTTTAAACGTGCACAAACTTCGTGTCAATCAAATTGAAAATGTTTCAAAAGGTCCTTTTTAAACAAAAACCTTATTTATACCACCGATTGTTGAAACATGACATTTTAAACCACAGGGATTTTCAACCAAAAAAATATTTAAGAGTTTCGATTTTCTTTCAGAAAAACTAATAAAATTTTTAAAATCGACCTCAATTAAACTTCAATTTTCCTATTTTTTATGCTATTAATCATGAGTTTTTAAATACCTTATAAAACACCAAAAATGCTTTTTCTGAAATGGAAACTTGGCTGGCGTTTTCTTATCACTTTATCATAGTGGAAATTTTATTAATACATATAGAAACATTTACAATTACAGTATATAAACAGCAAAATCTCAATCGAAAATGCATTATAAAAAACGTGATGGAAATTATTAATAAATTTTGTTTATGTAGATTGTGAAGGCTTTATCGTCAAAAATTTAAATTATGGGAATTTCATTATTTATCAGTTGTTTAAATGGGAATTATATGCGCTGCTGATCCGTTTTTTTATGTATTCACTTCATTTACACTTTATTTCATTTGAGTTTTCTTTCCATTTCCTATGCCACATAATTGCGAATCAATTGTTGGAAATTTTAGGCTGGAAAATGGCTTTAAGAAAATCATTGTAAAAGGTTATAATTTGCTAAAAAAAACTTTACTACTCACAAAATATGTTTTGTTTATGTTTGGTATTGATCGCCACCAAGATAACTTTGTATTTTTACAATAATCCGTGAATGGAATTTGCGCCTTGATTATGGCGAAAAACATGCATATAAAATATGAGTTTTGCATGATTAAATGTCGTAAATCGTTTTGAATTTTCAATTAAGATCAAGGAATGTCGAACTTTGCATTTCGCCCGAATCTTAAAAAACATTGTCCAGTTGTAAAGAATAAGGAGGATAAAATTAAAAATTCTCAGGATATTTTAAGTTCATACTTGCTGCAATTCTAATATTAGAAAATGTGTAGTAGAAAAACAAATTCCTAAGCTTTTCATTGACCCCGGGTGTATTTAAAAATTATTTACTTACACACATAATGACCCACATGCGACATTTGAACCTTAGACTTGATAAAATAAAGATCCTTATTTGGATATATCCAGCGAAAAGACGTTTATCTTGGCGCAGTTAAATCGGATTAAAAACTATTTACGAACCGTCCCGCCATCTTAATGAAAATATTAATTAAAGGACGGAACCTTATTAAGCAGTAAAAAATTCCGGCAACGTATTTCAAATATTTAAAAAGCGGGATTTTACATGCCCTTAACTACCTCATAAGTATTCAAAATGTGCGCTCTTTTAATTTAAACGATCGTTTTACGGCCGTTTTCTACTTTATTAATATGGCCCATAAACTTAATTAACAATATTTTTACGTGAATTTGTCCTAATTGTTGTTGATGATTATTTTATAAAAATAAATTAGATTTTCGGTGTCTGGAGCGGAGAATTTCAAACTCGAAAAAAACGGTTTTCTTTCTGATCGCCCATTAAAAATAAACAAATGTGAATAAACTAAAAATATGCAGGCGCCATGTTTGCCTCCAGCTACAGACATCTTGAGTATCATCTATCTAGGCACAGCCTTCTTTCTATGCACGCATTTGCATCGAAGAATCGAGTTCATCTAGCGTGCCATGAAATAATCCAGCCGACCAGATTAACAATCATTTTCAACCTTGCTACTTTCTAATTTTTTTGCTAACCGGTTTCTGTACGGAATTTCCTTTGGGAAACCTTTTAAGTCTCGACGGAAAAATCTAACAATCCTTAATAATATAAATGTTATAATTTTCTATCGGTAACGTGACCTGTCAAGTAGGGATTTTGATTAATAATTTAATTACGGTCCTATGGGCCGCACGAAAAATACTTTCGTGGTGTTTCAGACACTGCTGGCAATAACAGTAAAGCCAGGAATTCCGTGGTTAGGAAATAACTTTCAAAATTCGGATTCACTCGAAGATATTTGAAGGTCTTCCATGAACTTACAGGAAGCTCTAACTTTTGTATATGTGTATCGTTCGATGATTACGCTGCATCCTGTTGTTTCGGAGAAAACAAAATTTCTTAATGTTGCCAACGCGTGAATGAATTTTAGAAATTTTTATTATTGAAACTATGCGTAAACAACACACACATCTATCATCACTTCTAAGGAAATTAATAAACGCCTGCAAAATTGGAATTTCGTTCTATTATTAAAACTTGTTAAGATTTCCTGTTTATCCTGTCACATTAAGCAGAGTCAAATAGCAATCAGAAAATTTAAAACCAAAGCAACTTCAACAAGCGATGAAAATCATATAAAATTTTTGGGAATCGTCGATTTATTTTTTTAAAAAGAAATATAAACACGACTTCTACAAATTAAAACGGTTCCATCATACAAGCACAAACAAACACGAGGTTTTGAAAGTTAAATGTTTAATATTTCCAATTATTATTAGGAAAATAAATATTAAGAAATAAAAATAGAAAAATGAAAAGCGAGAGCCACCACATTAATAGGTAATTCCTATCACATTTTAAAAAGCTGATGAAAACGATTTCTAATTTTTAAATTATAATCAAGAATTTGATATTTACACTTACCAAACATTCACTTTTAAGTAATCTTAAATGCTGATTTGGTCTTACCTGAAACAGAAGAAAACATTATTAGCAGTAATTTGTACTGTTAAGGCCTATTGATGGCTTAGTGATTAAAGCTTCGTTTACAAACTTAGAAGACAGAGCCGACTTAAAAATATAATAAGTTTTTTCAAAATTTTATATCAAAATAATAAACCTTAGCAATAATAAATTTTGTATTGCTAAGTTTTTAAAAAATACCATAATTTTTTTACATTTTTAATAAATCAAGCTTATTAACAATTGTGCAAACCTTTTCGAATAATTCTAAATTTTATTCAAAAAAACAATGAAATAACAGTTTCCCATTGAAAAACAGCTTTGAATAAATTTTGCCATTGTAATTACCAATATTTTTACATTTTATACTTTTAATCAACCTTAGTATTTACGGAATTCAATACGAATTTGAACATCGCCAAAATTAATGGTTCTTAACAACTTCACCGGATCTTTACAGATGTAAAAATTGATTTTCTTTAAATATAAATTTTAATAATAATACCGATACCCTTCTTTCCCGGCAGCTTGAACGCGGTGATCCTTCGATCATTGGGGTTACATTTAATTTTAAAATTAAAATTAAACACTAACTAACTTACGAAACACTAAAGCATTCATTGGGCTTATTTAAAGGGCACTAAAATTATTAAATTATGAAGGGCAATTTAAATGATTTATCCTTAAAACTTTAAAGTAACAATTTTGTTGGATACTATTGTGTTCGTATGGCATTTAAACCATGCTTAAAACTTACAAAGTTCAGTGCACATTACCGAAAGGCAAAAGAACAATGAATAAATCTACTTAAATTACGAAGCAAATTCAAGTTTACGTTGTTTTATTTATGCTCCTGTTTCACAATACCTTAGCTGTAATTGCTTATATTACTGTAATTAGTCCAAAACTAGTTTTGGCAAAATAATAAAATGTAGCCTTTCTGATTGTACTGGGATATTTTTCTATACACAACTTTTAATAAAACCATATCTTACTTTCGCTAAAATTATTTTTTTTAAGTTCGAATTTTGTTACACAAAAAAACAAAGATATTTTGAAATCTTTTAAAACACGCATGTACCTACTTACGTTAATATAGACTTGCGTAATTAGTTTGGCTAATACTCCTAATATTCGAACAGATAGGTTATAAAGGAATCTGATGATGCTATTTGAGGTATGACTATGGCGATTTGCCAAAAATACCTTGGCATTAGAAATCCTTTTCTAAGAGGGCTTCACCATTCTGTTTTGAAAGGGGATTACCCTACATATTTACATTATTTCATAAATCATTGAATTTATCCGATTTTTTAAAAAGTAATTTAGGTTAAGAAGTAATTTTAACCTTAAGGAAAACGTATGTGTTTAAGATTAACAGAAGAGCGGTATTTTAAATCCCAACTGAAGCCTCTAACATCGAGGTGAAGTTTATAATTTGCATGAGTGTTGATTTAAATTCTGAACTGCAACTCGTTGACACAAAGTTGTAAATTTATAACAATACCTTCACCCAGAGTGTGCTAAAGACAAAGTTAACTCGGCGTCCATGACATAACCCGGCCATGTTACAACGTCAATAATATAACACAAGAGGTACCGAGACCAACTCGTTACAAAACAATAAATGTTTACCCAACGAAATTATACTAACCTCCACGCATTTTGACATTGAAGGGTCTGCCAAAAGATAATGACTATTTTCCGAGACCGTTTGGTGCCTTTCGTCAGCATCTGTGACACCTTTTTTCTTTGAAAAATACATACTATTATTTTAACTTACTAAGAACAATTAGAAGAGTTATTTAGAAACTAGCGGAAATGTTCTTAGAAAAAGATAAAACAGCCTTTCAAAAAATGTCATAAATGCTCGAAAGGAAATACTTTTTCATATATTAAACTTTTTTTATTAAATAATAATAATATGTGAAAGAATGATTCTACTATTAACCAGCAATAAACGAAAGCAAAACATAAAATACATAACTTCTACAAAACACTTGGTTTCATGGGCGCCAAGTTTACTTACAAGTTGAAAATAGTTCTCTGCTGATTCCCCAGGAAAACTTTATAAAATTAAAGCACGATTATTTGAGAAAAAATTTAAACTAGTTTTCGTTTCTCGGAAAATAATAGACTCACCTTTGGAAACGGTACATAAATAAACTATTGCGCCTCATTTTTAAAAGTTTAAATGAATGCAAACAGTCTAAACTCTAATGTGTACTCAATGAATAAACAACAAAGGGGGATCTTGATTGAGAACTATAGATCCTCACTGATATTGGAGGAATATCCGGAGCTTCAATACTTTTATGGGGTAGAACAAGTATAATCAATTTCTATAATTTCGTTCGAAATGCTTCAGATATCTTAGAAAGCCCAAAACAGCATTATTTGTACCAATTTCTCCAACATATTTGACAAAACGAATTTGAAGACTCCACGGTAAGTGTCAGTGTTAAAAGAACGTCGTCAGGGTTGGGACCGAGTCATTGTTGAGACAGAAGAACTCAACATTTCGCCTATTTTCTTAAGGGGCTTTTTCATCAGAATGAAAAAAGGGGCACTAAAACAGCACAACGTGTGAACCACGATGGAGGCGAAACTCTTTTAGCAAGTAGAAGAAGGGCATGGTAACTCAACTTGTAAACCAAACCAGAGGCGAAACGTTTCACCAGAAGGTCCCAACCCGGAAGACGTCCTTTTAACATTTGACAAAGTTAGTTAAGCATTTTGTTTAATAGAATACATAGTTTCTTTCTAACTAGGTTACAATTTTTACATTTTTTCTGGCCGAAATAAGTGAATATATTAAAAGCTATTCTTTTAAATCTCATTCCACTACCTCAGGAGTTCCCCAAAGATCTAATTTAGGACCACTACTTTTCTGGTTCATTAGCGATGTCCAATACAACAGTTAAACGTTTTGATTATTTTATTAAGTTTTTTAAGTACAGAAATGTGCAGCCACTAAACTATGAGAGCAAGATGTAAGAGTCAAGAAGTAACAGTAGACACTTAAAATTGATTATAGTTTTCTATTAACCTATAGATAGGTACATATTCAAAGTCTTAGCATAAAAACGTTTTGGGCTGTAAAGATTCTTACGAGAATTGTAACAAAAATTCCAAAATATCCTTTTGGCCGAAACTTAGTTTACCATTTTGAAGTCTTCAATAAAGATATTGTCTACATAAATACTACTAAAAGAAAATTTAAAAACAAACAACATTTTGCCATCATGTCTGGTGTCTTACTACTGAACTTCTGTTATGTGCACTTGTAATATTATTTTTAAGCATAGAATCTTTTTGAATAATTTCTATAATATAATCTCTCCCTTCAACGATCAAAATTAACATTATGTAAGTAACCTAATATGGTAGGATTGTTTTTTCGAAAGTAATGATTAGGTAAAGCAAATACATTGGGACGCCCCTCAGTTCTGTAATTTGCTCGTAAATTAGTGATGAACTGATGAGCTCACATTGTTATAATAATTTTATAGAAGTTGTACCTTGAATGTATCTTCAAATTCATATGAAATTAGTCCTAGTACTTTGACAAAAATTGACTTGAAAATCTACAAAGAACAAACAGCCAATTGATACAACAGCTGATAGTATACAACCAAATAAACATTACAAAACAATAAAGCGTAGGCTTTATTATCAAGGAAATAGTTAACAATCGACAATTAGTTATGGGCGTTTTAAAATATGTCTGGGTCCAAAATCTACATTAACAATTTGACTCCGTATTAAATTGTGCATCGAATGAAGTAAAAGTAAAAAAAATAAAGCCTACTTGGATTCTATTTTCTGTTCTGTCTACTTCTCGTGCGTGAGGTGCAACTGCTGTTTTTTTCCCCTGTCAAGATTAAGTATCACAACCGACTATACAGAAAGATTATTTATATCAATACAAGCAACACATGTTCTCGTTGTACAAAGATACACAGATAACGTTGCGAAACAAAAAGGCACTTACTTCTATTTTAACCGTAAAATACCTATGATGCACGCGTTATATTTAACATATCATAAGTCTGACGCTAAACGACGGAACTAGTATGGCACAAAGGGGATAGAACTAATTAGAAGACGGGTCCTTTGTCAAAGGACTCAAAAGAAGAAAAACCCTCTGCTTATTGTACCTCGTAACAGGAAAACGCGAATTTGATGAGCACTAAATCTCTGCACAATCCCTTTTTTATGGATTTTTTTTAAGACAATACGAATAGGCGTGTCAATTCATGTGTATTCGTGCATAAGGGCTTTACAAATATACAGAACACAAAGATGCGTTGCTATGAAATACGAAATAAATATTCTAAATTGAAAGAGAGCGAAGGGAAATTTGACTAAAAATTTTCGTGTATTCTACAAGAAACATACACAACGTAAATGTTTAAACTGTCATCACTCATCAGCAAACACCAGAATAAAAACAATTAAAAGGTATTTCCACTTTTGCAAGGTTTTCTCTGACGTTCAACTTTCGTTCTTTTTTTCTCTCCTATCTTATCTACTAACTTTAATTATAAATTACTAAAAATCCTAAAGCCACATCTCAAACATTTTAAATTAAAGTTTTTGGAAAAATTGATCAAAAAGTTTTAATAATACAAAAAATTATCTAAATTTGGACAAAAAGGGACGGTTAATACAAAAGTTGGTGATCGTTGGGAGCTTTAAACGCTAAAATGTTTAAATTAAACTGGAGCAACAAGGTTAGCTGTAAAATAATAACAGTTAAATTAACGTGAGTGCAGTTGATCTACACAAGTAAGACTAGACTTGTGTTATTTAACTTTTCTACTATCTCAACATTTAACAGAATTTGTATCTCACAAAGAAAATATTGTCTATTTGCAAACTCGTTTTTTGCTATTAGTTATTAAGTTATTATAAATAAAAATAACGATTCTTTGAGAACCTTTTCTTTGGTTGCAACTTTAAGATAAAGGTAAATAACCAACGAAAAACCACTCCAAAAGCTAAAATCAAATAATAACTAGTAATATTAAAATAAAGAATTGTTAGAGTTATTTTAATATACGTTTATTTACATTTATATCGTATTAGCATTTAATAAAACTGAGATTTAAAAGTTGCCCGAGTTTACTATTTTCCAGACGAAAGTCATAAATTATCCCAAGAGTTGACTTAAGTATGCACATGCAGACTTAAGTATATAAGAAGGGAGGGGTGTGTGTGTGTGCCCCGATACCCGAGAGGGGTTGACCATGGAAAGGGTATGAGTGATAGCGGCACAGCCGACGGCAGAATTACGTTTTGCAGTGACATGACAATAATTAAAGTGTAGGGGTGTGTGGGCTGATAACAATAATGATAATAAAGTGGTACTCTGACTTAGTGCTTGTGTTGCATGTTGCGCATGTCTAATCAAAGGATTACCTTACAGGAAAAATCATTTACACAGAGGTACTGGCTGATAGCAAGCTCCCGTGAAGCTACTTCTGGTTGTACCAGAGCACCTGTTTGGTCTCAGTCTGTTTTTGCGATAGGGGCATGGGAGAAGTCTGGACAGACTTTAGCAGGCAATTAAGATATTACTGAGTGTGTGAATGAGGCCCCTATCGACTCTTTGGCATTAACTACACCCGATGCTGGGTAACCTCCGGGGGTAGGAAGAAGTGGAGAAGCTCTATGATAGAGCTCCGCAAGATGCGAAACGAGGGCTAGTCCGTGAAGGAGTTGATGGAAACCCAAAGAAACCTGTATCCAGTGGGGGGCGCACTGAAACGAGGGGGCCAGGAACCCCCGGTGAGTACACCTTAAACTGTAATGTTTGTTTTATGGCAATGGCGAATGCGCCGCCACTGGAACTGCAAAAGGGTCGCACGAATTGCACTGTTTGTGTCCCCCGCTTTCTGTCCAGCCCTTACGTTGACGAGAGGTTAGCGGTGAGTTTAAACAACCGATTAACATAACTAACTAAGTAATAAACTTATGACTGACAAATGACCCAAAAATGACAAACAATTTCCCCTTTACTTTTGCCTACCTAACATAATAATTAAATTAAAATAATAATAATACCAAGTATTTTAAAATAACAGAATAATTAAATTAAAATAATAATACCAAGTATTTTAAAAATTCCTAAGGAAATAACGATTGGCGTAAAAAAATACTCCTAGTAAAAACTAAAATTCAAAGGGTCCATTTAACACAATGTTCAATATTACAAAAATGCACACAGAAAACAAATAAACAGACTGATTTGGAAAACAGACAAAAAACAAGCAAAACAAACATATATTAATTATGCAACATTATAAAACGCCAACCTTTTAAAAATAAATCAATAAGTTACGCTAAAACAATAAAGTAAATAATAAAAAGTTAAAAAACCAAAACTACACTGCAAAAAAAATGCGGTTTATAAAAACAACGTGGAAGTACTGTCCACATTTACCAAAAAACAATGGTAATTCGGACATAAACCGACGATATACTGAACTTTAAATTAATTAAATTCAATAAAACGACATTTTTATAATTTTATTAAAATTGATATACACCTGTTTTTCTAACACAAAAAAACACCGTTTTCCTGGTATTTGTATTTTTAGCGTTATATCCTGGTTTAAAAAAGTCGGTAAATTATTCATAATTTAAATTAATTACTTAATTATCTAGAAGAGAAAAATTTTGTTCTATTTCAATTTCTTATGTGTATTATATAATTTTCTAGAATGCAAACATACCACGAATATTTCTTGCTATATTTAGAATGAATAATTTTATTCAAACAAGATTAATAAAGTAAAAAATCTTTTTATTTAATAACAAGTATGTGATTTATAATAAATACATAATAACTAATTTTAAATCAGGAAAATCAGGAAACACTCGCCTAATACGATATTCTAATAAGAATATTCAAAAGTAGACAAGTTTGGTGGTGTCGAAGTAACCTTGATGCATTTTCATTGCATAATATTCAAAAAGAATTGCGTCACTAGAAAACAATAACAAGCCAATGGTGATTTAAAAATGAGATGTAAAACACACCGAAGGTATTTAAATTTAAAGATGGACGTTCAGTACACATAGCAAAAATTATGGGAGGTTACGCTATTTTTAAATGTCACTTTCAAAGATTTTATTATTGCCGAGAAAAAAGTCTTTACGTGACAAGCGGCACAGACGTAGGGTAATGTCTTTGAATAGATCGTTATTGACATAGCATAAACATTAGATAATTGAATTATATAAATGCAGTAGATGCATCACGTAACTGCACTTAGCATGTAGTTACGTGAACGTTAAGTTTTTAGCGTTGGGCATTTACGGCGTATCCGCTTCGGTCATTTATTGCTCTTTTTTAGGCACGGCTTACTTTGATTTTTTAATGATTTCCATTTCAAAAATTTGCAGCAGTATATACCAAGATGCCTCGATGGAAAATGTATACCTTCAAAAGTATGCATTTTTCGAATTCAATATTTTAATGGAAATTATTTAAAAATAAGATTCTTCTTCTTCTTTTAGGTTTTTATGTCGTCCATCTTTGGACATACGGCTTTCCCCATTTTACCATAATTCTCGATTTTGAGCTTTTCTCATTCAACAGAACCTCGCTTCACCAGGTAAGATTAGTAGATTTAAAAATCACAAGGCCCTCCGTATGCCTACAACTATCTAAAATATCTGAATATTCCAAACAATCACTCCAGTCTCATTCCAACTTGAAGAAAGTTCATAGTCACCAAAGCTTTCCACGGAAAGTATATTTTATTGTAAAAATTTCCCAATTGTACGGCAAGGTAGCAAATCGTATTTAACAAACCCGATCCAACCTGTTGAAATATTTAATAAGCGGTAGCGATTTCCGCAATTTACGTGATGTTTAAAAAATTGCGATCCTTTCAATATTTTATAAAGTTCAAGGTGATGAAGATTGGCAAGCGTGAACCATTGATCTGGTATTTTTTGTGCCAGCAATAGTTTTCTGTTAATTTTGAAAAAATGGACGAGTTTATTCTATTTATCATTTACCTAAGCGTTTCCGCCTGTTGGATGCGTTCCACCACAAACCTGCTGTCTAAAACCCACAACAATCTATATTTATACAAATCAATAAGCGCGACGTAGACGTGTAGCAGACCCAGACGTATTAATATGAAAATGCAAATATCGCCAGTGTTATTGACTATTCATATTTGCGGTAAATTGCATAAAAGTATGTAATGTCGGAGCCGTCGACAGTCTAGAGCCTGGAACTAAGAATTGTGACGTCACATTAGTGGCCGATCGCCTGCAACCTCCGTATGTGCGCTGCAGACCGGCAACGTTACATTTCAACGGTGATTCATGTAATAAACAATTTGAATATGAATTACTTACCTTCGTACTCTTCTTCGTGTAACAATGTTGCATACTACAATTTATTGTGTCTAGTTTACAGGCGTTTTAAGGCCAAAAAACATAATTTCGTATGAAATTACATATAAAATAAAATAATATTGTTCTTTTGCAACTTTATTAGCCAAGAAATAAACAAATTATCATTATTACAACATGAAATTTTAAAATACATAAGTGAAACATGAAATTAAAAGATATTCTCAAACAACAAACTGAAAACAATAACCTACTAATGTAGCACCTATATAACCATAATAATAATCCTCTGCAAATCAGAATAATCTCTTGTGCATTATGCGACTTGATGGCTAAATTTTTGTAGCTTCCTCTTTTTAGACGTGGATGCACCATCAAAAGATTTCTCTTTAATATTATTATTCTCAACCTTACTGTAATTATTGAGTAATATGTTTGAAAATGTAGCAATAGTCTTTTTCACTAACGATAGCACAGAAGTCCCACAAGAACATTTTTCTTCATCACCCAACTCATATTGAAGGTATTCCAGTTTTTTTAAAGACAGTGAACTTAAAAGTTGTTTATGAGAAGAACATTGAAGAAATATGTTTTCAAATCTTTCCGATATTAATGCTTGAAATAAGCAGTATGTACTAAGAATTACTTGATTAAAATATTCTGTTGCGTGATTAAGTCCACCTCTATCAAGGAGTTTAATATAATTATTAATCGCCGCAGAACATTCTAAAACTATTGTTTTCTCTACCGACATAATTGCGTAACAAGATTTGCATTTTTTTTTAACTTTATGGGCTATAAATCCTCCAATATAAATTAGAACCATAAGGTCATTTTCAGTCAGTTCGATGGTATAGGAAAAAATACAATCTAAATTCAATTTATCGAGAGTGGCACTAATATCTGCGTTTTTAGAAGCCTCAACTTCTGCAGTATTTAAGAATTCCTGTAAAGAAAATGTACCAGTGACACTTGAGGTTAATTTAATCAAATTCAAAAGTTTTATTTTCTGCTCTGATTCAAGGATTTGCGTTAAGGTAACATGGTAAGAACAGCCGCTCATTTGACGGTATTGACCAAACCGTGCTTCCAGTGGGTCTGATTGAAATTTTCCCAACAAAACATATTCAAATTTTAATACCTTCAGAATGTATTCTGAAAGCAACACCAAAGATTTTGTTGTGTGGGATAAAGAAAACTGCGTTTCTTCCGTAAGTTTACCGTGTCGTTGATTTCTTCCCTTTCCATCACAACCCTGAATGCTTAAGTCATTCCATTTGCTTAACCAATCGGAAACAGATTGCAAAAAGTTTATATTGTCATCGTCAAGGCTAAATATGGGATTTTGAAACGGATCTCGTAAATTTGCTCCCTTGAATTTTGATTGCACGTTGACTATTTTCCACCACTTAGAAAGTATTTCCAAAAACTGTATTGTGCCATTTGCTTTTATAGGTTCTAGAATTTTTAGAGCTGCGATATTCTTCTCATCAAATAGCTTAGTGCATAAACTAACATTTTGTCTTTCAATACCCACGGGATGTAATACTTTTTTACTTAAGGCAGGAGCCAATTTGATAGTATTTGCCTCCTCTGAAGCATGCAAGTTTCTTAAATCGGATATTTTGCCAAATAATTTTGAGTGATCATTTGATGACGAGCAGGAAGCTACTTGATCTGGTTCAAATGGTGGAAAAACGAATGTCTGACAACTGTCCTTCTGATTCATCCAGTTGTTTCGTATCGACTTGAATATATGTACTGTATCAAACAGGAGGAATATTTTACAATTTGCATCATAGGGGTTTATTATGGAAGAAGTCATGGTACCGCCACTAAGTAAATTAAACATTTTTCTATTTGTTTTATGGTTATCAGATACTAATGCCACAATTACATATCCTGCCTTCGATAACGCTTCAATAACTATTAAAGTTAATTCATGTAATTGCCCCCCATTCAAATTTTTTGCCGGGTACAACCCCACTACGTCTTTATTTTTTGACAATATGGATTGTAACATAAAAGTCTGTACAGTAGTTGCAATTTCCCCCTTAGGGTTCCCCTCGGGATCTACATTATATCCTTTCAATTTGCCACCTTTGTAAGTTATTTTGGGTTTGTTATGTATTTCATCAAGCATAACTGTAACAAATTTATCATTTTCAGGTAAATGTTTTAACTTTTCAGCAAGATAGCATTTATGGCTATCGTTAATTCCCGGACTGTCGGTACCTAATTTCATTTTTAAGCTATTTAAATATCGGGGAGTTGGTAAGGTCAACATATTGCTGTCTCGAATTTTTTTGTAACCGCCAGCAAACGCAAAATAGATAGAAGACGACCACAGCAATGTATCTACTGAATATCTTATTCGTTTAGTAAAAACTAACAGGAGTTGATCTTTAGCAAACTTTAGTTTCCCAATCATAACTCCAGATTCATCTGATTGTGATTCATGCAACAGATTACAAGATGTGTCAATAAAATTACAAGCTCTTTTAACGTTTTCTTCGGCTGCTACTACATTATTTTCTAAATCTAATGCAGCGTAACTAACATCAAGAAAAGAAAGTAATTTTTGTAAACATGTCCAAGTATTACATGTATTATTCGCATTTAAAATAGACCTAACAGTTGAACATTCGTTAACAATAAAATTACTTTTTAATGCAGTAACAGAAAGGTTTTCTTTAATAACTAATGAACTAGCTATTCGCGGTATTTCCCCATCGAAATCAAGTTTAACAAAACAAATTTTGTCAATTTCAACCCATACCTTAAAATTAACAAAGTCCTTTGTTTTTGTTGCATGGCAGGTTCTCAAATCTTCAAAGTTCTGTATTGTGTCTTTTTCAATTGATTTTTGCCGTTTTTCTGCTTTCTTTCTGTCTATTTCTAATTTTCTAACTTGGGGGTCTTTTCGGGCTGGTGCTACCTCAGTGTTCAAATATTTAGGTTGTTTTTCAAATATAGTCGGGTATGCATCTTCTGTTAATTTTATTCTCGATCTTGGAAAAACTAATACGGCCCCATCGGGTTTGACTATTTTATCTTCGCGAATTATGTATTTTTCATCGAAATGTCTGACGCAAATTACTGTAGACTTATTTGGCACAAAGTTTTTCCGGTGAATTGCTCTTAACCACTTAATTTTTCTTTCGTCGTTTTTAGGAAAGTGAAAAATTGTAATCCGTTCATTGTTTTCATAGTTGCTGGTACACAAAGGGACACAGCAGCTAGACGGCATACCTAATAAAAATTTAAAACCAAATGAAATTGATTGAGTTTTAAGTCAGTGTTGTACTTAATACGAACCTGCATCAAACTAATGCTGAAAAGCAAGTTATTGTGTATGGAAAAAATACAATTAATTAATAATACGTCGACATGTTTTTTCATACTTGTAAAGCTGAGACTGAACGCATGCAACTGCATGAACTACAATGCAGCGGCCTGATCGGCTACAATGTTCACGTGATCGCTATGGAGGGGATATACATCCAGGCTCTAGACTGTCGACGGCTCCGGTAATGTCGTAAGAGGCCGCATGCATAGCCAATGTCATTATAAATATAATTACGCTGTTTTGCATACCCGTTTTATTAATTACAACAAGCTCAGGTGTTCAGATTTTTTTGTCATGCGTTCGTTCCAACACAAGTTGTGATTTTGCATGCAAACCGGTGACATTTTCAACGACTTGTTATGAATTTATTTTTGTATTTCGAAATCTGACGCAGAGATTCGCTTTTAGAAGGGGAAAATATACGGAAATATCAATATAGAATCGATTTCAAGGACTTGAAAATTAACTTTTTAAAAATTTCTATAAATAACAATGGAGTATCTTTGGCATAGGAATAACATACAGTATGTTAGTTAAACTTTGCTTTCTGGCACCTTAACCAATATATAGTGCGATCAAAAAGTCAATTCAGAAGGGTTGGCTGAAGCTATGTGTATTCTAACACCCCAAAATGTTCATAACATTGATAATAATTAATTGTTACTGTTTTGTGGTGTTACAAAAGAGATAACTTAAAAATTCCATACAAACCCCTTTAAATTTATTTTTTGGTCCTCTAAAGGCTATAAGGCAAATATGTACTACTAAAAAATGGACAACGAAAAACTTGACAACAAAGCTAACTTGACGAAACGAGGGAAAGGTTAACGAAATCTAGTAATGCTTGGAACCTGGTGAATTTGCTTTAGAAAAGAAATAATTTCAGAAACTAGTTAGTTACCCAATAACTTCAATTATATGTTTCAGTACCTGCTTATAATTTACACAAAAATTGCTGAACTCAAAGAAGCAAGATCTGGCAACAACATGTCTACAAATATAACCATGCCACTGTCCAAAATAAGAAGCAAAAATCATAAAATCTTTCAGTTGACGAGTAGTTATGTCCATTAAATATTTATTTCATTTAATAACTTCACTAAAACCAGCATGGACATTAAACAAATTAAATTAATTAAAGTTTTTTACTCTCTCCTAAAAAGTAGATTAATGATAAGGCAAAAAAGTTCAACTATTTTTAAATAAATTAACGCTGTTGAATAAAAAAGAAGCAGTAATCTATAGAATTTAAATTCTTGCTCCCTAAATCCAGGGTTGTTAAATTTTGGACAGGCCATTGGGCAAAGTTGGTTTTAACCGTCTAAAAATGGTAAAAACTAGTAAAACAACAAATAAAGCGGTTGACTATTAAATTTAAAGTTTTGTTTTTCTCTATCTCTATCTGAGAGAATTAACGGACGACAGTAACACCGATTATTCTCCTTGGAAACCCACAAAGACTGAAAGGCCAATACCCCGAATACCTCCAATAAGGCAGGAAAATGGAAAGCAAAATAGTTTTGCAATTGATCTCGAAAAAACATTTCAATCAAATGAAGAACACGAAGATGTGTCAGATTGGGATGAACCAACACAAGAAGAAGATGAAATTAGACTTGACATCTAAAGAAGTATTGGCTGAAATCAAAAACACTATCAATCCGAAAAAGCTCCAGGGTTTGACCTAATAACTGGAGAAGTGTTAAAACAACTCCCAAGGCCATAATTAAGCTGACCTACCTAATAAACGCTACTTTTAGATTAAAACACGTGCCAACGTGCCTAGACTATTGAAAGTTGCAGAGGTCATTGTGATTCCTAAATCCGGTAAACCACCTCATGAACTTTCTCTACATCTCTACTACCTGTAATATCAAAACTATTCGAAAAACTATTGTTGAAAAGATTAAAACCCATTATTCAAGAAAAGAATTTAATTCTATTGGCCAAGTATACAGAATTACAAATATCGTAGAAAAATCTCCAGATTCTTGGATGTAGCTCAGGCATTTGACAAGGTGTGACAAGAAGGATTAAATTACAAAATGATACCATTCTCGCCAAAGCAATACTCTCAAATCCTAGAGTCTTATATTTCCGGCAGATACTTCAGGATCAAGCAAGAATTAAAGGATATCAAAGCAGGAGTACCACAAGGAAGTGTACTAGGTCCAATCCTGTAACTCCTGTACACTTGTGACAATCCAATGTTAGAAAATACTACGATTGCTAGATTGCTACTTTTGTTGATGACAGTGTCATACTAGCAGTAGAAAAAAGCAACGAAGAAGCTACAGAACTGCCATAAATCAAGTGGTTGGATAGAAAGATGGATAATCAAACTTAATGAAACTAAATCAATACTTGTAAATTTTATAAACAAGGCTAGTCAACACATACCAGTCAGCATATATAATACTCGGATACCATATTCGAACACAGCGAAATACTTAGGTATTACGCTTGATGTAAAGCTACGCTGGAAACCTATGTTAAAAAGAAAAGGGAATAACTTGGCATTAAATACAGAAAAATTTACTGGCTAATTGGAAGGAACTCCACTCTGTCGTTACATAATAAGCTTTAATTATACATATAAGCAGATATTCAAGCCTGTATGGACCTATGGTATTCAGCTATGGGGTTACACCACACAAAGTAAAATCGAGATAATTAAAATATTCCAGAATTAATACTCCTTATTATATCAGGAATAGAGATCTCCATCGGGCCCTAGAAATAGAAACTATGGACCAAACAATAAAACGGTTTGCCAAGAATCACGAAGAACCACTTTATCAACACTGAGGTCATCCAACTCCTTGATAACACAGGGCTAGTAAGAAGACTTTAAAAAAACAAACCTTTGAGTCAGTGCAGTGATAGTGAAAAACAAAGTATAATGCAGTATACACGTGAAAGTTTGTGTAAAAACTAGTAGATTCTAAGGAACACTGATGAGTAAGGC
This sequence comes from Melanotus villosus, assembly GCA_963082815.1. NCBI lineage: Eukaryota > Metazoa > Arthropoda > Insecta > Coleoptera > Elateridae > Melanotus > Melanotus villosus. Next base: position 30,758,071 of record OY720424.1, read on the forward strand.
CTTAGTTTTAAGTTGAATATTAGTACTTAATATATTAAGTTAATACAAAATTGCTCATTCGTCTATAAGACTCAATTGTAATATATAACGGCTAAATTTAAAAAAACACTCTAATTTCTATAAAAATAATAAATTATACTATTTTGCTGTGTTAATGTAACAATCTTTAATTCTTACTTGCCTACCCTGAGTTGTTTCGTTTATCTGATAAGATTAAATGCAAAAAAAAATGGAAAATTCCTATAGAATGTTAAATAGCAATATAAAAGATGGTTCAGAAGAAAATGAATATTAAGTTCTCAGAATAATTATTAAAATGCAACTTATCACTGTATTTTTTGTTTTTGTTATGAAGAAAATTTCATTTTCTTATATATTCGCTGGCTGTTATTAGTTTAATAAATATAATTTAAAAAAATGTATTGGCATCGTTTATGTTGAATATTTTTCTCTTAAAATTTATCTAATTATTTGGGAGGAGTATGTATTTTGAGGAGGACGGTTAAAACCACTGATTAAAACATCCCTGTCTAAATTCGTTTCTTATAATCCAAGTTAATTAAATCGCAGGAATAGTTCGAAAAACAATTATATTTTTTTTGGCCTTCAAAGACCACCATGCCATTTTCATTGGGTGTAAAAAAAACACCAGGGTTTGTTCAAATAAGATTTCTGTAAATTTCAGATGACTCGAGGTGCTACGAACTACTCTTTATTACTGAAGATGAAGTGCATTAAACAAGAAAATCTTTCTTTTTATATGAAAATTGAAACAACTCTTGCGGCGAAAGACTAAATCATAGCGCTATTATTAAATTGTTTGAAATAATCAAATCTAATTACAATTCCCTGGACCATCAACATTTTTTCAAAATTCTCATTGAAAGTTGGATTCAAATTTCGTTATAAAAGTGTCATCAATACTAACAATTTTATTCATAAATCCAATAAATTTGTTATATTACCTACATACACATACTCAATTTCATCTTATTTCAATGACCTTAGTCGTAATATACTCTATTTAATTGCTCGACGATAGTGTGGGGGGACCTTGAGTTACTATTTTTATAACAATGTAGGTTTGGTTACAAAATAAAAGTTACTAACGTGAAAAATTGTCGAAACACCCACTTTATTATTCAAGCATTTCAAAAATGTTCACCCAATTTTACGAAGATCTTTTCAAATATTTACAGTTTCAACCCTTTCCGTTTCTAGATTTACATTTAATTTTCAAATTTCCAGTTTTTTGTTTTCAAAACAAACGCTTATTTTCGTAGCTTGCAGAAATTTCAGGTTTTACAAAATATTAAAAAGTTGGTTCAATAATCATCCTAAGTTATAAACGTAAATCTTTTTTATAGAAAAGTTCAAGTAAAAGGATTTGAAAGATTTATAACCGGCAGGTTTATAATCTTTAATTAAAGGAGGCTGTAATAAAATTAAAATTACTATGGTAAAACAAATTCAACAGCTTTTACATACTTTCTATGTATTATTTATGCAACATAAATGGAACAAAAAAAATTTCCATCGATCATCCGATTTTAATATAACAAAGATAATCTTGTACAACCTAGAAATTCCTAACTTTTTGGAACCACCCTGCACCTATACATAAAATTTATACAACATAACCTAAATACCAGCTGTCACCTTCGAATGTGTTTTATTTTATCGGGTTTTGTCATCGTTGGGCATTTGGAAAATAAATTTTCAGGAATAGCATGGGCATTTGTTTATTTTATCGTTGGCACCCCTGCATAATAACGTTTTAACAGCTCTACATGTGTTACAAGATATGGCATTAATGTTTGAAAACATAAATTTAATATCGTTAAGGCCAGAAACTTGAAACGAAACTAATTCTAATTCCTTTGTTTGGGCGATGAAAATTTTATGAGCAGTTTTACTATTATTAACTTTATACCCTAGTCTATAGTTTTACGAGCCTAAGCAGGTTTAAAAAAATTGTAATGGCTTTCGCAAATGCAACTTTAAACCTTAATGGTTTAATGGCTATTGTTCCAAGAGGTTAACTCAACCTACGTTTGATTTTACAACGTTCTCATCCATTTCCCTCTAAATTTTTAAAACACAATAGCTACAAAAAGGCAGTATTTACGAAACTGATAAGTACAGAAAAATGAGTAATCGAAGTGAAGTAACACTATGTAAAATTTTTGTAAAAGATAAGCCACGTTCTACCTTGTAAGCAAATTGATGTTGAAGAAGGGTCTCGAGAAAAACGAGGACACGCCGCATTTCAGTCTCAATTTCAACATGTATTTAAAAGTTTTAATTGGAAATCTCCCAAGGGCCTGCATACGTAATTAGAGATATAATGAAAAATTACTAACAAGGCTGCAGGCTTTAATTTAAATATTTCAACAACTGCAGAAATTTTCTACGATTTAAGATTTGGTTTTGACGTTATCATTGAAAATGGCATCCAAACTTTTTCTTGTAATTAAGGTAATTTTTATTTTTATTGGTTAACAAAGAATGGGAAAGAACGTTAAATCACGTTTTGGGCCACAACAAAAGGGGGAAAAATGGTCGATGAAGGAATATCTGTAATTTCAAATCAAATTTTTGCAAATTTAATTCGTTACCACGAGCACACAGGTTTGAGTTCTTGGATCTCGAGTCCTCGGCGATTATTTAAAATTGGAAGTAACTGGGGATCGTAAGTCGTGCCTTCAGTAATCATAACAACTTAATTATCGAAATATTTATTTAAAATTTGAAAGCAGACTAATAGATCGACATTCGAGGGATGATAATGATAACGGAAAAAAAATTTAACTGCAACTTTACAACTCTTATAAACATTCTAAAATATGTAGATTTTAAAAGAGTCCATAATTATACAAATCTAATGTCTCCCAAAACACTAGGCCTACTGACATTTGCAACAACTTCAATATTACAATTTTAATGGATCAAACAAGAGTAATCTTAAATAATTCAAAGAAAAGGGGTGGGTTGGTCGTTCGGTCAAGTCGATGTTGTAAGTGTGTGGGAAGTAAGTACATGGGAAAAATTTATATTTTCGATGATGGAAATGTCAGTGAAACAAGAAATAATAAAAAAGTATTCCGAGAAATAAATGAAAGATTTAAAAAGGATAGTTCTGAAAGTCATTTTGCAAAGAGAACTTTAATGCTACCCACATATTAATTATTTGTTTAAAAAAAAATTTTAGGTAAGGACGAATCTGGAACTAAAAACACGAATATGAAATTAGACTGTTAGACTTTCCTTGAAATAAATGGGTGCGATTAATGGGTTGAATAAGCGTAAACAAAAAGAAATATTTCTGATAAAAATTACAACGTGTCCAACAAAATTCAACAACGTATGCAGGAAAGTGGTACGTCAATTCTTCGTTCTCGATTACTTCACTGGGAAGGAACCACTCTCGATGTTTTCCCTTTTCTTTTACTTAAATTAATCGCCTTATAAGCAACATTATTTACTAGAAAATTTTATTAAATTAACCTCAATTGATTTGAATATCAAATGAAAACTTTTCTTACTAAGCAAAATTAGAAAGAAAGCATCTCCATTTTATATTCAGGGGAATTGAACTGAATTGCATATGAAGAAGATGAAACACAAAAATCTTAGAAATAAAAAAATATAAAAAAGGACGAATCTAAAAAAAAATTCAAAATGAAGTTGCTCAGTTTAATGTCGGAAAAAAACAAGGAATGTAAGCTGCCTAGGAGTAATTTCACGCAATGCGTACGAAATTATTTTTATACAACGTGTGTATATAACCATTTATTTAATTTGCTTCACGGTTTCAAAACTGTTAACCAACTGGAATTAAAAATATACAATAAATTTAAGCATTATGTTGGCCTACTTAAACCAGGTTTGTTATAGTGACACTACTTCTATCTTCTTGTGGAAAAGTACCGACTTCACTTCCTTGGTACACAACATTTCTATTCTAACATTCGAAAGGAGAACGAAAAGAGTCCCTGATTATCCTTAATCAAGCTTGAATAACCTTAACTACCGAGGCGCCTATAAACCCGTTTATCGTACTTCAGCACGAATAAGTACAGAACCTTTTCCAATTTGCAGTTAATCAGCATTTGGGTGTTACAGTAATTCAAGTAAAACATACTGCATTTTATTTTATCAAAATTTCACTTGTTTCTAGGTTGGATTTTGATCTGTGTGCTCGAATATGTTTGGCATAGTTTTATAATAATTGCAGCTGGTAAATTCAGGAATTGTGTTTGGAATAAAAAAGCTAACATAATCGCAGCGAGAATTTTTGAATCAAAGGTCAAACACCTTTCATACTTTTTTGTCTCTTTTACTCGAGCCTCAGTAACAAACACGTCTACACTGAAATTCTGTAACAATGAACAACGTAGGCAGATAATACACATGATCCGATTACCCCCAAGCCATTCGGTAAACATGTTGGAATCAGAACTTTTATACAAGTAATAACGAAACAACCTTTACATACAAATTCCTTAAAACCCGGAGAAACTAGGGCCAAGTTGTATTCGAATCTTGTAAATTATTACAATTCTGCTGCTGCAAACAATCGCTCATTATTCAAACGGGCCTATTCAACTCTTAAAGTTGCTCATGCTGATATTTTCACAATCTCTAATACGGAAAAAAGTTAAAAATACCGTCGAGTAACAGCAGGGACACGACAAAAACCGCCTGAAACGAGCACGTAGAAATCTCTTAACTTTACATAACAAAAAACAGACACAAAATTGTGCAGTTAAATTATTTTAAAACACGCAAACGTAAATTTAGATCAACAGTCGTTGGTTATAAACGTTACATGCAGACATGGAAGAAATCGCAAAAACATGGTAAGCAATAAATATGAGAAAAATAACGAGGACGTCATTTTACCGAAACGCTAAAAAAACTAGCGAGGTCACCCGGCTCAAGTTTTTATTGTATTTATATTTCAGGGCCTATAATCGTTCTCTAAAAGAGATACGAGGCGCCTATTGTCGCCGTTTATCACAATTTTTGTAGAGCAAAGGAGATAAAGAAAGTGAGTACTCCGCATTTAGAGCGGCGAGCAATCACATCCTTTCAAGCTTGCATAAAAACATTATTTTCTCTGAGAGAGATTTATAATATTTTACATTTACAGTCATCCCTGACATCCAAAATACTTGCAAGAACGTTTGTTTTTTTAGCACAAACTCGACAACTAAAAGAAAACCCTTACATCAACGTAACAAACACGCCTTCCATTTCAATATTTCCGGGTTCACTTTAAAATATTTCTATCAACCTTGGAATTTCCAGAAATCAACACACAACGAAACTACTGTCAAGAAAAATCCGAACTCAAAATATAAATAAAAAGGAACATCAAACGCATGAAATTGAAACCCTGAGCTAAAGGAATTTTCTTTATTTTCCAAACCTTCGCACTAAAATTAACCCATTCCGTTGCTAAATCAACTGACTGATTATTTCAATATGTCAATCTATTTTTTGTCAAATGAATTTAGAAGGTTGTTATTTGGGTCAGGCCGTTTTATTTTTGCGGCTTACAAATAGCCGCTTGTCAAATTTAATAAATGCCCCACGAATTCGGCATCTGATGACTGCGGAAGTTGAGAACTTAATAGCACTTGAAATGATTTTAAATCTAAAACTTTGATTGTGATATTTACACAAAAAAGAACTACGAAAAATACCAGGAAGGAACAAAACTAAACGAATGGCACAACCAACACCAAAGATATGCACAAGAAAATTAAGTTCCAGCATTCAAATTTCATCTAATCGATTGGATATTAATAGAAACCGCAATCTCGCTTATGAATTATTTAACACAAGTCTCGTTTAATATGTTCGCCAATCAAACAATTAATTGATTAGTAATATAAAAGAGAAATGGCTATAGCTTTTTAAAATAAACTATGAACTTATAGCACAGGACAAAATTCGCCCATTCTTGAACTACCCTTGAACTTTCACCAGTTCTAACTATTGATCGAGGTAGGTGCGTTCATAAAGTACATATAACTTCATAAAAAATCGGTTGAAAAACATAAAACCAAGTATTTACGAAATATGAACGCCCATTTCGTATTGATTTACCTTAAGGAACCGTAATTAAATTAAAAATAACAAGATTTATGGCTTCTAATTGCCTTTTTAAGAGTTCGTTGGCCAAATACTTAAACCGTAGTTTACAACAAAATGTATCTACTGATTACAAGAATGTGTCGAAATTTTAACATTATAGAATTTCTTTAAAGAACAAAGGATCATATATTGCTGAAACTACTCTTGCAATAACATCTTGCTTGTCTAACTGTTGAGAATACAAATCATAGTTGGTTGTTCATCATAAACTAGATATAGGTACTTACATAACTCTTAACGGCACAAAGGTGACTTAACATTAAGCTTAAAAGTAAAGGAACATGAAATGACTTCACATTAAAACCGACGCTATATAGCTTTAATCTAAATTAAACACGTGGTTGAATCTAACACGATGTCTGTGGTTTAATACAACGAAACGTTGAATAATCCTGTAAAACCACAAAAGTATATTAACACCGAATACGTATTTCAACGATTTCCCCATATAATTTGATGATGATCAAAAGTCAACCGCAGTCAGGTTTGCCAACTTGGTTGGCGCAATACGTATTTGATTTTATGCACCGCCGTTGTAGTGCTACAGAGTTAGTCAGAGTTTCATTAATCTAAATTGATTACAGATTTGAATTTGCTGAATTTGATTTATTTGCACTGAAATTTGTAGGACCTTCATTCATCCTCCAAACCTTTTTTAATTCCTAAGATTTAATTCTAAAATTAATTTGACTATCCGTTGAATTAGCTTAATCAAAGTTTCATGGCAGTTATTACAAGTGTTCTAAATATTAGAACTTTCAATCAGTTTTTAATCTTCAGTTAGCACTGTGAAATACGACCCACGCATTTAATCTCTTCATCAACCCAATATTTTACTTTTAAGGCCTATTGATCGTCACTGGCAATAAAAATAATACCGATTACATTAAAAAAGGGTAATATTTCAAATAACCCATAAAATTTGCCAGTCAGTGATTTCCTTTTTTTACCAGAACACTATTTTATTGATTAACCAACCATTTCAGTATGATATTCTGAAATATAAATATTGCTCGCTGACAAGCTGCAGATAACTTCAAAAGCGCTTCTTGGCAACAGCACGGCATTTTTTAAAAATTTATCATTAATTAGCATAGCGAGCTAAGCAGCTCAAGATAATTAATTAACTTGCAACTACGTTTGTTAATATTTAATTTAAATAACGTGTTATGGAAGGACTTTAAAATGTATCAATTTGAATTCACGAGCGAAGGTAAATATGAAAATAAAGTCCGGATATAAAAAGATAACTCGCATGATATGTAGTAAGTATGTACGAGCAAATCTAATATTAATATGGATACTGAACAAACCTTCTATTCTTTATTAAGGTTTCAGTTCAGGTTACGTAAGAGCATTACACGAAATCGATTACGTTCCCACTGGTTCTACGTTTTCCCCAATAAATTGGAACTAATAAAATTAATAGTTTGATGGCCTAGTTAAATACATGCCCGTAAGAGGTATGCGTGTTTTGTACAATTTTTTCTTAATTTTCTTAACGCACCGCAAATACGAAGGTGAATCATCGTTTGTGGTTGAATTAGTTATCAAAATTAATCATTATAAAACCGTTACTTTCAACACTTGGGACTGAACGTGCAATTAGGTTGAGTAATTCAGAAGTAATCAGTTCTTGATTAACGATTATCCAGAGAAAAATGTCATGATAAGAGTGATAGTTGAAAAATGTTGTTATTTTAGTTAAAGTACGGCGCAAAGAACTTGAATAAAAACTATTTTCAGTTGGTTTATCTTTAATCAGATTGCACAAGCCTAAATAAAACGGGTTTTTACAAGCGAAAGACATCAAAATTGTTATTTCTTCTTGTTGCGTTGGGTAGAGCTACCATTCAACACAAGTTAAGTGCATTCTTTGGAAACAATGTACGCAATAAATTCCCTTGTCCGCGTTATTTCACAAGCGAAACTGACAGAAGCTGTTATGGCCACTCTACGTAAGCTTCTTTACAAGGATTGCCGTTTGTATACTTGTTTTTATTTTATCCGTGTTCTTAAAACAAAGGGCCTCTCTTTAATAATTCAAGGTTTATCTAAAGCCAACTCTCGATCAAAATGGATTTAGTTTCGTGTTTGTAATTAAATTATTAAAAACTTTCCGAAAGTCCAAGGGGTGCCAGCCAGTCAGGAGTTCTAGTCAACACCCTCGTCATTTTGGCTATTCAAATTTTATAGAGATGGAGAAGTTTACCTACACATTTATTTATAACTAAGTAGATTTGGTGGAACAACATTCCTCGAGTAACTAATCGAAAAAACAATATTTTAATCTTTGACTACAATAAATTCAACAGTGGAATTTCAAATGTTGAAGTCCCTAAAATATTACACTTTTAGCCGATTATATTGTTACAAGGCTGACGTTTGGAAATATTTAGAAGATACGGGATATTTATGTGTTGACAGTTTTTGCAATAAACCAGAGAACCATGTTTAAATCTAAAATGAAAGATAATGCTGAAAATGGTTCGCTTCTAAGCTTTAAGGGTTATTCACCCTTGGGCACTGTTTAAAATTAAGTAACTAAAAATAATTAAAAAGTGCTTAGAATTCAAAATACCCCATAAATTTTATTCCACGCTCAAAAGTTTACCAACAACCTGTTTTTGCGAAAGATATCCTGAAGCGAATAGGTAGTTTTCACAAAACTTAAAATCTACAGCCGATATTTTCCTAGTTAATCGAAGTGTTTATCAAAATCGCTTTCACCACAAAAAATAGGCTCTAACAATCCTTTTACAATTCCATCAGCTAACCTTGAATTAATAAAAAGAAGAGTTGCCCGAAATTGTAATAATTTCTTTTCTATGAATTATTTAGTAACAAACTCTACGATGACTGTGATTTTTTAGTTTATCATTAATCATATTTTTCCTGATTAGACGGCTTTTAATTCAACTAAAAGTCTACTAATCATTCGACTTGAACTTCAAAACTTATGCGTAAACTTCCGCATTTAAATTTTTATTGAATATAAGAGGAAAGAGGCTGATGTAACAAATTAATAATTTTCGGAAAATTTCAGCTGAAAGTTGGTACGTAACAATTAGGTAATGACTGGAATTTTTTATTTAAAACTAAAATGTTAAGATAGGAAAACATTAATTAAAATCTGAAGAGAAGAATCCAAGGTAGAAAGAAAAAGTAATTTATAAAAGGCGTTCAAGAAATTCCTGGGAGAAAACGGTAGATTTTATTTTAAAAAAATAAAGGAAAACAGAAAGACACTTGAACGTTAAACTTTAATTATATAGCTGACGTTATTTACGATAGCAAAGAAGACATCTTTACATTCTATTTTCAAAGACAAACATGATAAAGTCCCTATCAAGCCAAGGAAACAAGTGTTGTTTTCAAGCTACGATAAGAACCATAAAACATGGTCTTTTTTAAAGTTTTATCGTAAATTACGCATTAAAAAAATCACTCACATTTTAATAAAAGGCCCTTTTTATAAGGGCATACATTTTATATAAGATACAAAAATGGAACCTAAGTACATACAACTCGACGAAAACAAACAATATACGACAAAAGACGTCAAAAACAAGCACTCGTAAACAAAACAACAAAGTGTCCATCAAACAAAAGGGATGGACTTTGCTTTTATTCTATTTGCTGCAAACTTACATAAAAAGTTGTATAAATACACGCACGCAATTCACAAAAACTGCTATGAAACTTGGATTCGGCTCTTATTTGTTTTACAACAAATCTAGGATTTTGTTTGTGCAATTTCTAGCTTTTTAAGTTTCGAAATTAATGTATTGTCTTTAAGAAAACATAAACAAAAATAAAGATATTTCAATGACAAAATTTGGCATGAACTATACACGTAGAAAATTAAGTCGCCTTCAAAATTCGTCAAGGCTTTGATTGGTTTGAAAACCATCAACAACCTATCAACAACGTGACATTCCTGGGGAACACAATTTTCGAAATAAAATACAACATTTGTAAGTCTTTAATACACAACGACTTACAAATTTTTCTCATGAAAGAATTCTGAAAATATTAGCTAAATTTTCTTCAACGAACCTAACCTTCAAAAACCATGTAAAGTGCACTAGTAACATTATTAAACAAGTATTTTAATTACTATGTCCTCTAAAATAGTGTCCAAAGCCTTGAAATAAATAAATTACTTCAAAAACATTCTCACACAAAATGTCCTTCAATACCAAGAGGCCTTCAAAATTGGTTAGAAACCGTCTTGAAAATCAATTCAATTTTCTTTCATTATGACCTTCAAAACCAGAAGGAATGTTTTATTCATTATAGTTATCTATGTAACTACTTCCTACGCACTACTTTCCCTAAGAATCAACAGCAAAAGTGTCCTTCAAAACTAGCGGTATTTTTTACGGCTTATCCTATCGTTTTAAACAGTCTTACTAACTTTTCGCAAACACCAAACCGGTACCAAACGATTTTAAGGGCTACAAGGCATTCTGTTTTTTCAAAATAAATCATTAGCCCTTAGAGTTCTGTTGAATTTAGATACTAAGAATTAGACTTCAGTTCTCATTTTAATTTTTATGAAATGAGCTACAAAAGGTTTTTTACCAAATTAAAATGGCCTTTTTTAAATTTTATTTATGTAAAACTTATTTACACGATTTTACGGAAAACATTTTTGAAATCAATAAATAAAGCAAAATAGAATTTTTCCTAAACAGTACTTTTTTACCCCCCTTTTTGCAGTCAATTATTACAAAATATACAACCTTATAAACCCTTAAAATGAAACCCTTTCCTTTTAAGTAAGTACTTACTTGCCTTTTCAAAAAGTGTTAAAACTCAACACCTAACGGTAGAAAGGATTAAAAGAAACAGAAGAAAGTGTTAAGACCCTTAGAACAGTGATGTGACCTTGAAAATCAACTAATAATAAAATTGGATGCACAAGTAAACAATTACATAAACGAGATATTTTAAGATTTTGGGAAACCGACCAAAAAATACGAATAAAATCCAATCATGACAAAAATAAAGCCTCTAAAATATTTGGAAGGCCTGGATAACCCTTACGATCGTTAAAACTTAATTTTTAGCACTAAAACGTCAATTTCAGGTAACAAAAACTTGTTGAAAAATTGGCTCAGTTCAACTTCCTACTTTTCAAGGGAAAATCTTTAATAAACAACTATTTTTCAAAGGAAATGCCGAAAATTTAAACGATTTAAATTGCAAAAATATGGTTTCTAATAATTTAACAGTCGTAAAACTTTAGCGCTCTGGTATTTTTAAGTGGGTGTTACACACAAAACAATCTTATAATGTTATACCTTTAAAACAAGAAAATCCTTACAATTAATTTCTTTTTTTTTTCCAAAATAAAGGCGTTAATAAAGCAATTCATAATACATAAATCGTGGAGCATTCAAAGTTATATAATTAAAAAACGAACTTCTCTTCTCTAATAATGACTTTCGTACGATAATTTATTGATTAGTGATTAGTGATTAGCCAATTAAATATATGTATGTACAAAAGATATCACGTAGACTTATATTTAAATTAGATTCCATTGTTATTCGATAAACGGTTGATAAATAAATCTCAATCAGTCTAAACATCGATGCCTACACAGTCTCAATTACTGGTCTTTATTTCGCCTATGTGGATTTCTTACAGATAAAAAAAATTGCTGATAATTTTGTTATCACTTAAATATTGCACTTGGTTCACACGTCATGGAATCGATACGTCAAAACAATGACAACCTACGCTTCATTGTCATTACTTATTAATAAACAACAAGAAATCAAGTTGAACCACTAAAGAATGAGAAACAAATTAATGGTGTTGTTGAATGCTTCAGGAATTATTATTTATACCGTGGCAGCAGTAAAATAGCAGTAACTGCAAGTTAAATTGCAAACAGGCGGAGTTACATAGGAGTATATTGCTTATACTATGGACATAAATACATACTGTTAAAACTCGTCCCTTGGCTTTTTAAGAAGTTGGCTGGGAAATTTCGCAAATAAAAATTCGAACGCCTTATTCACTGAAAAATCTTGGAAAAATGAACCAAAAGAAAATTTATGTCGGCTTACTCAACTTCGAGTCAAATCTTTTAAATTCAATATTAGTAAGTAATCACTCAAAATAAATATGAAAGGTGATTTAAATTCCTTCCTAAATCTGCCTTTGTTATTTGCAAGTGCAAAATAAGCACCACCTACTACAAAATTTGTTCTTTAAAATTTAAAGTAATAGATGTATTGCTTTAATTCTCTAGTAAGTTGGCAGTCCTTTTATTCCGATTTGGATCATGGATGGTCATGGAATCCACCACATTAGGTTAAGCTGTCAAATTTATAACGCAAAGTTTTCCCAAAGATAACAATTAATTCAGTGGCATTAAATTAAAAAAACCTGGCATCACTGTATTATTTTGCCAGCAATCTATAACCCAAATTACCGTAAACGTTAAATTACTCATATACTTAATGACAATCCATAGCCAACTTGGTCTAAATGGAAATTAAACTAAAAAGTTCCTGTAGATAGGAAGACGCTAAGATCAATATTTAACTAAGATTAAAAGTACTTCGACAAAGTATTTAAAAATAATCTTATATTAATACATATCGGTTGTTTTTATGAAGAAAAAATTCTCATGTTTGCTGTTATCAACATCAATCAACAGATATGTTAATAACAAAAAACAAACGCACTAGTTTTTGAACTTTACTCCTTACTCTTAATAAACCACGAATATTAAATTATAGATAACTTATAATACCGCTCATTTTCATTTGTTTTAAAAGCAACTCTCGCCCTAAGTACAGAGAATTTCGCAGGGTTAGTGCGAAACAATGTAAAACAAAAACGCTAAACAAAATCTGCAAAATGCTGCAACCTTAAAACTTCAAAACTAGTACAAAAATGGAAGAAAACCATTGAACCTGTCTAACTTCTTGCTGCAATGACACGAGCTAGATTAAGCAAATCCAGTTTATAGCTTAGCGATAATTATCATTATTACTTCTGTTTATCCACACGTTTATTTGCTACATTTAAATGCCTTACAGTTTAATTATGAGATCTAGCCATCTTGCATGGCTCATTTCAAATTTCCGAGGCCACATTAAATAAATATACTCATTGAAAAGTGATCTTTTGGGTAGGTACCTCTACCAACCAATATAATCAATATTTTAAACAAGATTACCACATGCCTACCTACTTTCGATAAAGTATAATTTAATGAATTCATAGCGAAACACATGCAACGAAAATATAATCTAGTTGGCCATGAAATAGCTAGAGAAACAAAAGTGAACTTTAAGTGAACAAACGAAGCTCTATAAGTTTATATAAGACAATAGAATCCAATGATGTAAAAAATGATTTCCTTCGTAAATCTTGGTTTTTCTTTTTTCTGAATTAATTTAAATCGAACAAAGATACTTTACAACATAAGTATTTATGTTGTAAAGTATCTTTGTTCGTGATTCATGATATATGGTAATAAGAGGAGAGAAGACTAAGGACCTTTTTCCGTAATTTCGATATTCCTGGTTGAATTGGTGGAAAAACGCTTGTTGCTTGACCGATTTACCACTGTTGCCATGGAAATAAGGTTAAACCAGTTGGATTAAATTATAGGTGGCCTACCCGTTTATAACGAGTCGTGAATATCGCAATGCTCTTTTTAAGAATGGGGAGACATGACCTTGCAACCCACAACATTTGTGAGCGAAGAAGAGCATTTATCAAAAGGAATGTATCGACTGCAACGTTTATAAGTTAAATCGTTTAAACAATGCTATTATAAGATCGGCGTTCATAGTATCGAATTATGCCAACAAACGGAGATCAATAAAAATAATTGTAAATTCTAACCTGTTTTCTTTTCATGTTGCTAACGTTGTTGTCCACGATCGGCGGGGCAAATGGCACTTTTCCATCGTACTGGTCTTTCATAACCTCCAAATATTTGGTAAGGCGTTCATGGTCGATCTGATCTTTGCTGATGTGGAGGTACGAGCGCCAATTATTAGAGTCGAACCCCCAGTGCACGGTCCTGTTTTCCAAGTCTCTATGCACATGACACACAAACTGTTGCGGGGTGAACGCACCATTGCAATCGAGACATTCTATGCACCTTGCGTCTTTACTGGTATACAAATCGGGAACACAAATCCCGGTACACTTTCCGAAACACTCGTGGTAAACGGTGAAGGAAAGAGTTCCCTTCGGCGGCCTTATACACGGATACACTTGGCAATGCAAAAGGGCACTACAGAGTCTTTCGGCGTCGGTTTTGGTGATAAGCCCGCAACTAGGGGCGCTGCTGGGGAGGATCCCCTGGCTCTTGAGGACGTTCAGCTGCTCCGGGGTGCACCTCGAACAGTAGATCTGCAGCTGGTCACATTCCTGGTTGATTTGCATAAGCGAGAAGTCTCTTAAAACCGAATTTAACACCTGGGGCAAACATAAGCGTTTTTCACCACCGACCACGAAGCAAGAAATTGTTTCTCCTTCTAAAGTTGTCTCCGTGCGCTCACTACAACTTGTATCGGCAGTCGTTAAAATTGGAAGCTGTTGGATTGGCAACGGAGCGGGCTGGATGAACTCTTCCTCCTTCAAATCCGGTGATTCCGCCTTTGTCGCCACCAAAGACAATCCCGGCCCCTGCAGGCTCTTTATAGCACTGTGCTGGTAATTTTTTAAGACACTTTTTAGATGAGGTGTTACTTCCATCATTTTTTCTCTTTTTTCCACCGCCCACTATCGAGCGTCAATTATTTTCGCGCTAACTTACGTAACCCGATGGGCCGCACATTTTGGCTGGTCGCTTTTCGCGGCCCGAAAGTAGCTGTCACACACTTGGAATCCCTGAACCGCTCGGATCTCTAACGCAACCTGACCATACGTCTATCGAAACATGTCTGCCTCCGCGACCGGCAGTCGTCTGGTTCGGTTGCTCGGAACAGACTACTGGTTTGCGCAAACTCCCTCTCTGCACGATGAGATATACATTTTGCACCAATTTTTCAATTTACACGCTTCACAAACAAAAGACACTACCCGGAATGGGCCCAATTATTCCAATCATACACACGCCGTGCACCTCCGCTTCTTGCAAAAGCCACAACACCAAGTAACACTTAAAATTTACATTCGCGAATGTGCAGTCATGGCCACAGACGTTCGCTGAGGAAAGTCTAGCCTCTCTCCCGCCGCGTCTGTGCCCCCGCGACCGTCAACGGGTCATGTGACCGACCTTCCCGTCAAAATAGCCGTCATGCCATGAGTCGCGGGGCAAGAGAGCGCTGATGCGTTCTCTCTGTCGCCGACGCCGACTTGGTGATTGCACGTGCATTGCTCTGAAACAAATCAAACTCCAACGCCTAAACCCTTCTTGTATGCACCGCAATGCATAAAACGCCAACGCTAACGCCACGTTAGGATGAGATATGACGCGATGTTCGCTTGTTTCGTTACGAAACCCGCTCTCTGTTGGACCTACACGATTCTTCACCTTACTTGCTCCGCTATTATAACATTCCGTAACTCCAACAACAAAACACTACGTTTGTTGTTGTAGTCATTTTTTACTTCTACAGCGCATTCCGTTACCCTTTTGATAATCCGATACAAGAAACTTAACACCGTAACGTCCGCAACGCATTTATAACAAAAAAAGCAAGTTTTCCGTTTGTTGCGGCAATTGTTTAGGCTTTGTACCCATTTTAAAATTAAAAATTTTAAAGAAGAATCATCTACTTTTTAAAATTGACTGCGTTATGTAATGTTTCCCTAAAAGTATACGAGAAATGGGAATTTTTTTCTCAAAAATTTCGCGGTTAAAGCTTGTACATTTTTTAAAATTTGAAAATTTTAAATAGACGTCAAGAATTTTCAAAATTTTAAAAAACTTCTAATAAAATTTTTAATTATATTTTAAAAGACAAGGCTAAATATGAAGTTTCGCAACATTATGGCGATTTTAATATTTTAGAAAACACTGTAATTTTCACATTCCTATTGTACAAAAACGATTAATAATTATTAGGATAACTTGATGACAAATTAATGAAGTTCAACTGAAAACTATATAAATATTCTTGTTCGAACAAAGGGAAAACAAACAAAGAATCATAAATTTATCCCCACCTTTCCTTTATGAATAAAAAACAAATAACAATCGCAATTTCAAAATGACTATTTTACTATTTAAGCTGAAGATTATGAGGACCTCTAATGCCTGTTAGATTCGTTCTTTTTGTAAGTGTAAATTGCGAAAATAAATGGACATAAAATACTAACCGACACGGTTTTACAAATCATTGGTAGAGCAATTTTTAAAAAAGAAAATAAACTAGAAGAACATTCCAAATAGATATCTGAGGAAATTTTAAGGTTATCTGCAGCTTTACTTATATAAAAAATAATAATTAAGTAGATGAGGCACTATTTTACGAATACAACTACTTCAACTTCATTCAATTTATTATTATTATTATTGGAACAGTGCAGTGTAGTGATACAGTTTATAAATTTATTTGTTTTCACATGCGCTAAAAAAAATTGTAGGAGCATAATATGTGATAGTTATGATATACGAATATGAATCAGAATGTTTATCCATACAATAAAAATTACACGATTTCTCTTTTGGAACCATATTTCCGCCTTTCAAAGACAGACGTGTCTGACTAAGTCTGCTGTCTGCTGTCTCGTCTGTTAACGTTTAAAATGAGGAAGAAATTAATTAAGGGTGGCTAAGTGAAAACCAAATGATAAACAAAACAAATGAGTTCCCTACGCGGCGCCCGCCAAAATGGCGCGTTATACTTAACCCATATAATCATGGCCATCTGCCAAAAATTGCCAAGTATTTTTATATAAATTAAAAATGTGGTGAAAAATTTATGTTCGGATTACTGTAGTGACACAGACATAAAATAAACGATACATTAATTAAAAATTCAACTGTTGCCAAAATAGTACGTTTATTTACGTCACCGAGTCTGGCGCCATCTTGCTGACAATCTTATGTATTCATAAAAGTAAATTCTGAATTACAAATTGAGACATTTGTTATTCCGATTGAAGGAAATTAAATTGTTTTCTAATGGTTTTGACAGTCGGAAATGACATGACCGTATATAATAACAAAAAGTAACGTTCTAATCCGTTCGAAACGTTTCTATTTAAAAATGGTAACCCCCGTACGGCCGTTCTAAAACGAATACTAGCAATCGTTAGGAATCGTAAATATAAACAAAATGTGCAAAATACAAAGAACGTAGCCTACGCTCACTAGATTCTTGTTACATAAATGTAGTTTATACCTATTACTTGTTTGTTACCTTTGTAACGAAGATAAATGCGGAAACTCCACGTTAATATTAATTTGGAGCCATTAAATAAAAGCTATTGGTACCTTAATTTAAAATATGGATATAATTTCACAGTATAATTCTAAATTAATAATATAAATATATAAAATAAACATTTATATTTCTTATCTTTGTAAGTAATTGCGCTATTGCGCAACTATTTAACCAAGAAATGAGAATATAGAGAATTCTAAACTGTGTCTAGACCATATTCTGTTTATTTATCTTTCTTTAAAATTATTTATAATAATTGTAAGAGAGCTGTTGCAATGTCATAAGGACTTACCTTGAATTTATCTCGCTTAATTATACAATAACCTGTTTATTTATAACTGTTTTATGGCCTATTAATTTTTTTTTATGTCTGACAGATACACGGTACTAAAATTTAAAGTGTTTTTCGATTTGTTAACGCATTTGATTTTTAAATGTTCTGTGCACTCACTGTTCTTGGTTCTATTTATTTTTAATTTATACGATTTTCTTTTGTTACTTCATATGAGTCAAATTGTCTTACATATTCATATTTAATATAAGTTTAATTGATTAATACAGTATTGTAAAATTACATAAATTATAGAAATAATTTTTAATTTTAAATTGTTGTTTAATATTAAGGCAGCTGGTGACATCTGTGATTAAAACGTTACAACTTAACTTCAATCGGTATTATAGGCCACAATGTTCAGTTTAAATTAAAATATTCTATAAAAATTCTTTACATTCTCACATATAGGTAGGTATACAAGATAAAAGTATGAAATTTAAAGGTAAACAGCAACTAAAATTTATTAAAAAAGGTGCCGTTTTTCACTGAGCAACTAAAAAAAAACATGTTAATTTTAAAATTGACTTTTTATCAATGATTAGATTCATATTAAAGATGTAATAATATACATAATAATTTGCAAATGAAATGAAAATATTTTAAGTTTCAATATGACCTTCTTCTCCTATTAAGTAAAGAAGTCCTATAACAGCCGAAATAGCTCAGTTGGGAGAGCGTTAGACTGAAGATCTAAAGGTCCCCGGTTCAATCCCGGGTTTCGGCAATAATACTTTTTTTCACTTTTTACACCTTAAATCGGCAATACAATTATTACAAATAAATTATGAAGTTACATTACTATAAAAATTAATTTTCAAAAACGGTAGGTATAATCTCTTTCAAACTTTTGTCACTGAAAATTATATGATGGGCTAATATTAATAATGAATGAACTATACAAACTACAAGCAGAACTGCACACTCTTGAATTAAAGCAATGATTTTAGTTTACATATTCATATTTTATTGTGTTGGATGGGTGCAGGCCTGCTAATTTTTAGGTGGACCCTGCAGACTTAAGCGATATTGCATCAAATTAATATTAAAAAATATCAATCATAATAATATAATAATAATAAAAATCATTCGATATACAGGGTTTGTCAAAAAGTACGGATCATATGGGACTTTTTTTTATTAAAGTACCTATTTATTAAAACAATCAATACGGCGTTGGTTTGTACTTGTCTAAGGACTAAAAAAAGTGCACACAGATTTGATCAAATGACATTCTGTACCTGTCAAATTTGAAGTGGCCCTATTTCAGTGGCGGTCCCAGCTAAAAATTTTGGAGGGAGTCAAAAATGAAAAAGTGTAGAGGCGAAATTGTTTTTCCAAAAAAGAGGGGAAAATGATTTTAAGCACATGGCCCCTTAAATTAACGCTAATTGTCTAGGCTACTTGCTATTAAATTCATCAGCGGTTTAATCTTTATACATACTAAATCCATACCTTAATTAAATTATTGTTACTAAAATGTTAATTATAATAAAAGGCGAAAACGCGAAAGAAGAATGTATAAAACACAAAACTAAACTTGTATTTATTATTTAAAACTTAATAATAGTGGAGTTGGATGTTGATGTTGATAAGTTGATATAAAGTTATAAACAAATTATGTTTAAAACAATAAAACAGGGCAAAAACTGAAGACCTGCGTTGATTCAAAACGGGGTTTATAAAGCCTGCCGAATAGGACCGTTTGACAGTTAATCGACTAGTTCAAATTTTCTCCGTGGCGCTAGTTATCCTTTCACTGACAGCTGTATTTCTAATTTAAATTTGTTAATTTTTGGTTATTCGTTTAGTTCTACAACAAAAAGTACATTCTAAAAATGTCTTTTTGCATCCCTCCTTGCCATAATTCTACAGATTTAGTTTTATATTTAGGCTAAATAACCAGTCCAATCCCTCGAAAGTCTTCCTGGTTTGTGCCAAGGAAAAGTAGTAAGTATCTGCACCCTTCTTACACTCTTATTTAGTTAATTTTTTACACAGTCCCATAAGGTTCTGAAAACCTGCATACAACTGAAATTTATATTGTAATACCCTTTCTGGATTAAATATTAAACATCCAATAACCCGTATTTGTTGTAAATCGTAAAAATTCAAAGCCAGTTGACAGCTGTCAACGATGGATAACTAGCGCCAAAAGCAAGCAGTGGCAAAAATTCGCATAATGGCCATTTTTGCTATTCGGCAGGCTTTATAAACTCCGTTTTTAATCAACGCAGGCGACGAATGTCATGTAAGCAGTGACCATACAAAATAGTAGATGATAGCACAAAAAGTTGTTTTGTATGCCTATTGTAATGTAGAAAGAAACTTTTTATAGTAGAAAGAAACTTTTTATAAAATTTAAAAAAAATAAAGATATTTTTTAATAAAATATTTTTTTTAAAGATAGTTTGGGGGGGGGGGTCATGATCCCCGTGACCCCCCCCTCTGGGACCGCCCCTGCGGCCTATTTATGATTTTTTCGAAAGATTTCATTTGGAAAAGTTGTTCAGAATGGCATTTTACGTCGGTTTGCAAATTTTCAGCTAAAAATTCGGACCTATTATTTTTTACTCATTTATTTGATTTTTCCAAGTATATGTATACTACAAAACTTTCGCGGAATTTTTTTCATTGAAATCTGATGAAACTCGTTTGTTATTATACTTCTAATGTTTTTAGTAAAAATATCGAAAATGATGACTCAATTTCGAATAAAAACAACATTGGATCAACGACGCCGCGAATTTTCATAAGGAAAATAGTTTTTCGCAAACAGTATTTTTTCAAGAGAGTCCAGGTGGGCAATTATTTATTGAAATAAGTTGATTCCACACGTTTCATCAGATTTCAATGAAAAAAATGAGAATTTTGTAGTATTACTTGGAAAATCAAAAAAAGTCCGAATTTTTAGCTGAAAATTTGTAAACCGGCGTAAAATGGCATTCTGAACAACTTTTCCAAATAAAATCTTTCGAAAAAATCATAAATAGGGCCACTTCTGAAGATTGTTTTCAAAAGTGTCAAATTTGACAGGTACAGAATGTCATGTGATCAAATCTGTGTGTACTTTTTTTAGTCCTTAGACAAGCACAAACCAACGCCGTATTGATGTTTTAAATCAATACTTTAATAAAAAAAAGTCCCATATGATCCGGACTTTTTGACAAACCCTGTATGTACCTATCAAATAAATTAACAAATCAAATTTATTGAAAATTTTATCCCTTTAATAATTCAATACATGAAATAAATGAATATGTTGATTCATGATTCATGAAATAATTTTGGAAATATAATTTAATCTGACAGCTTGCTTACGATTACCTACTTGATTCTAATTATTTCAAAAATTAAGACATACTATATCACAGTGGTGGCGAACCTTTGTATGTTCGCGTGCCACAAATTTGCAAATAATATTTATCCAGTTGCCGACGTGCCAAATAGTTTTTATAGAAGAAAAAAAATACCTACTAAAAAATTAATTAAAAATTAACAAAAAACCGTAAACTTATTAACAAGTATTAAACTAAATACTAAACTTTGAGAGCTTTTTCATGGCTTAACATCAGACGTTGTTGCACACAAGTAAACCATTGTACACCAAGTTTACCTCAGTTAATGATTCTAGCAATTTTCATAGTTACTGGTACAATTTTAGAAAGAACTATTTCGCTTTTAGCAAGTACATTTATAACAGCATTGCAAGTATTTATTCCTTTTGATGGTCAATTGTTCTTTGATATTATTCTCAATGCAATAACGAATAAAAATTCCTAAACGAGCTGATCCAGTTATATCACTACTCTCATCAAGACAGAGAGAAATCAAGCCAGAAGATTTTATAATTATCTCGTTTTTGCGGGTGATGAATCTCTTGCCATGTTTCTATCCGAAGGCATATTCTTTATTCTCCTAATATTTTTTTTTTATTTTCAAAATCTTCATTTTAACCATGCTTCTTTAATATATTCCCCATTACTAAATGGTTTTCCGTCTTCAGCAATTATGTTTGCGGCTGAAAAGCCAGCTGCAGTTATGTTTAAATGACTCCCGATAAATTTCACTAGAGATGTATATTTCTATTTTTAATTACTCAAGCAATAAAATTATAATACTGTCAACCCTTCGCGTGCCAGTGAAATTTTCGTACGTGCCACCTTTGGCACGTGTGCCATAGGTTCGCCATGCCTGCTATATCATAAACTCTCAATTAAATTGATACCTCCCTAATAATTAAATCGATATTTTTAGAATTTCATGCTGAGATTGATGAGCTCCGTTCTATCCTGGAGTGCCTATACTATAGTTACTTGTCTGTGAAAGTGTGAATACAGTGAAAGTTCACATACGCAGACACCAATGGTTCTACAATTTTTATCTGCGATTAAATGTAGTAAAATAAAAACCCTCTTGTAAGACATATTGATCAGTACTCCCACCTCATGTATAAAGCCGTCTTTAACTAGTTATATTTTGTATACGTGACCGGCAAAGAGTTCGCAACATACATATATGGGAAAAATTTGTATTATTAGAGTATCGAAAAAACTTTTATGGGGGATAGGTTCTGCATGTGCGATAACCTATATCGAATTTGCCATCAAATTCCCTAGCCTTAAATATGACGCAATTTCTGATTCTTGTTCTGCAGTGAAGACAGGCTGAAATTTCCCTCGTTTATTCTTTACATATATCTCCAAAGTAGGAGATGGCACGGAAAAAGTATCGGATTTTCTTCTATATCCTATTTCTCTGGCGATGACAGCTTCCACAGCATGTTGCATGTTGTCTGACGACCAGCTTTGCCTGTTGGTTGTCTTAATATAGTGGCGCACCATCTATAATAATTAATAACAATAAATAAACAAAATGATTGATAGATCAACATAAAATATGATAAAAACATGTGGGGCAGAACGGGGTACCATTCCATTCCGCCCCACTATATTACTACTATCAAGAGTGAATATTAATTCATTTTAGTCGGTACTTTCATCATATGCCGTAAAAACAGTAAAAGACTACATGACGGATGTACTGGATAACCACCATTATAATAAAAGTTAAAAATAACACGACTTACCTCGATTCAAACTTTTACAACTATTGCAGAAATTACACGAAGCACGTTTGTATTGACAGGAGGCGCAGAGCAACAC
Organism: Melanotus villosus; assembly: GCA_963082815.1. Taxonomy (NCBI): domain Eukaryota; kingdom Metazoa; phylum Arthropoda; class Insecta; order Coleoptera; family Elateridae; genus Melanotus; species Melanotus villosus. The sequence goes on from OY720424.1 coordinate 30,781,110, forward strand.
AAACAAATGACACTCGTAGCCGCTGGCTGAAAGTCGAAATATGATTTGCTTGACCCCCCCTTCCTCTACAAACCCGGTAACAGCTCTGTCCCGACCCCGCCTCGCTCCTCCCTAACATCCCCTATTAAAATTTTATTTAATAGGTAAATAATATTAATAACAACTATAAATACTCTAAAATCTTTTTATTTAATGTATAATACATTTTGAGCTTCAACGTTACAGTATGCCTTATATCCTACTACTAAATTAAACAAAAAGAAAAACATGATATGGTTTGAGATTATAAAATAAATTTTACATTCACTAGATCTAGTCATATACTATATAAACGTAAAAAATTTAATAAAAACTCTTAAATCAATAGTTATTCCATCTTTACTATAAATCACAAATTTATATTGCAATCTTGAAAAATGAGCAGATCATGCGAATAAAAGTTAAAAATAAAAATTCTTATTTCTGTAGAGGATTAATACAACAATAACATAAATACAAAATTAGTTATGGTCCTTCATGTTGTCTTATTTTATGTACAAAAAAAATATTATTAAACTAATGTAACTTAAAAACGTAATCAAAAACTCAGTCCATACTTCAAAAATTTATTTTGAAATTTTGCTAAACTAATAACTAATTTAAATGGATGGAGATTCTGTTTGATAGTTTTATATTAAAAGTGGTCGACTTTAACTGATACTGTATTAGCTGTATGGTTACTTGGTAACAATATATTGTCCCAATCTGTGTGGATATCCCTTTCTGAATCGGTTGCCTTTAAACTTATTCCTAAGCTCGGTAAAGTATTAGCATAATGGGGAATAATTAGAATCACAGGTTTCAAAAATTCCGTACCTGCAAAAAAATCGTTAGACAATCGCTTTACATAAGTGCATTTTAGGTTCTAAATTTTAAATCATTTTAACAGTTAAAAGACGTACCTTGTGGTCCACACATTACTAATGGCGAAAGCATTGTTTCACCTAAAAATAAAAATGATATTTTATAATAACTTGAGTAAGTAATTAATTAATTAATTATTTATGATGTATGTACACTGGTATATGACGAAAACAGTGAAAGTTTATACCGTTTTCCAAATCCAAAGGAGGTGCACTTTCACACAGTCTGGGATCGGTAATAACAAAATAAACCTCTTGTTGCTTGCCTTCTGGCACAGCATTTTTTGGAATATCCAGAGAAACACCCCAATACTCATTCACCAATATTGCACCCTGGCTATCCACAATGGCAGACGTGACATCCCTACTATTCTGCACTCGCCCACAACCATTCACGTTACCATTAAAACTATTCGCGCAATTTTCATCAATCTTATTTTGATTCTCAGTTAACCTCCTATTTGCCTTTGGTGTGTTCTCTTTATTCTTATTTCTAAAGAGTAACTTTCGGAAAAGCTGTGGTGTACTTAAACCCTCTTTCTTGCGATGATTAAATGATTGTGTTTTTGTCAGCTTAGGTGTTATTTTTGGCATGTTAGTAGAGGCATTATTCATGAAATTATGAGCTATGTTAGGTTGTGATCCATAAAAAGCAAACTGCTCCTGATCCCTTAAAATAAAGAATTATGTTATTTTCTTTTTTGAATAATGCAGAAAAATCAATTACGAATTTTATTAAATTTGCGAATTGTCAAGCAAAAGTTAATGAACAACAAAACTTGTGTAAATGTTAAACAACTGAACGTCTGTTAAGTTAAAAATTAAAACCTGTATAAACTAAATGCAAAGCACACTTATGCAGTAATAAAAATCGCAAGCAACACATATTTCAAATAGCTATACTTTAAAAATACTTTAATGCGTTAGATGTTAGATTTAAAAATAAATTAATAAATAAAGCATGCACTTTGGATCATAGATTTGAGTTTTCTTTGTTACAAGTATGTGTTTAAATTAGTCGATTATAACCATAAAACGGCAATAATACCATGTTCACCAAATGCCTGTTCTAAGCTACGAATAAGCAAAAGTTTCACAGCAAAAACCATCAGAAACAATACAACACAGAAAAACAAAACATTAAACGTACCGCACTACCTCAAACTTCAAAAGAATACAGAATCCTACATAAAAACAGATAAAATAAAAATAAACCAGTGTACATACAACAAACATGTATGAATTTATATTTACCTTAAATTATGATGTAGAGGTTTACGGTACAACTCGAATGCTGATCCGCGTTGTTCTCGTGAACCTTGTAAATCAACAATATTAGGTCGTTCAGGTAATCTTCCTTCTATAACATCTGCGCTTTCCATGTTATACGCGTTATCTCGTTGAGATATCGGTGTAATTTCACTACGTGAAGCGTATGATATATTTGTATGCCTGTGCGATTCGTAAGGTGGGGCCATGTCGTAAGGTCCATGCATAGTTGTATTGTAACGTATTGCTGTTTCTGTATGCCAACTATTTGGAACATTATTGGGTGACATATTATAATAATAATCGTGCTTTTGGTTCATGGTCGGGGACCGTTGATCCTGCTGTAAAATAAATTTGATAATTTACAACTTCAAATAGATAGTTACATACCACTGGGTTACTGTGACTTTTTCCATGTTGATATGGTAATGGTGGTTGAATCATACCATCACCAGGACCGTAATTTCCTTGGCCTTTATAAGGTGGTTTGTAATTTTTTGGTTTTGGCGGAGGAACAGGTTTGTAAGTATTTGCAGATCCATTTTGCGGCATAGCAGGATTGTCAAAGCCATTTGAATGGTGGTAGTTACTCTTCATGGGGGAATGATGGTGTGGGGGCATATTATGTATAGCTAACTGGGACTGACTTAAATCTTGGTGCGAACTCCTTGCATAATCTTGCACAGAACTATTATTACGGCTAAAATAAACATAAATTTATATTTTCGAACATTGAAACAATATGTGTAAAGAAAAAGCAATAATCATTGGAGATTTAAATGCCAGGGTAGGGAACAGCGCAGAGAAATGGGAAGGCACTATCGCACTATTGGTAATTGTATTGACAATAATCCGATCATTACAAATATTTTCTTTAAACACAATCTAACAAGGGAAGTAGCCAGTAGAAGAGAAAAATCAATTATAGACCACACTATCAATCAATCAATGAAAAAAGATATCCAAGACACAAGAGTGAAGAGAGGTGCTGAAATAGGAAGCAATCACTCCCTCTTGGAGACATCAATAAAAGACAATGAAAAGAGAATAGAAAGAAATGAAAGCAGAAAAGGACAACATTTTAAAGAAAGAATTAAAATCTACAAACTAAGGGAAAACGAAACCAGATTAAAGTATATTAAAAAACTGGAAGAGGAATTTACAAAAGAACACCTAACTCCAGGAAATAACAATATATCGAAAACTGTTGGAAAAACTTCAAAGACGCTATTATAAACATAGCCAAGGAGGTATGCGGAATGCGGAATTAGTAGACAAAATGAAAATAAAAACATACTGCATGGTGGAGCGAACAAGTCAAAATAGAGGTTAAAAAGAAGAAGAAACTTTGGAGAGTACAGGGTGGCCCATTTTCGATGTTTTTAAATGGGAAGTACCCTTAATATCGGAGATAGGCAAAAACTGATGTCGAAGTCCAGGGATCTTTTTTGATGCAGGTTCAAGTTCCGAAAACAAAATTCCGCTATCTTTTGTTATTTTTTAGTTATAGCCCAAAATTCAAAATTTGACCATATCGAAAACTTCAAATAACTCTCTTGGTTTTGAAGATATCCAAAAACGGTAAAAACATTCTACAGGCACCTTTTCAAGTAGAATACGATAGTTAATTTAGATATCTTCTAATTTTCATGTTTTAAGAATTATGACATAAAGTTGGTATTTTTTAAATATAAGTCGTAGTTGGCCATGATACCATTAAATTGCATATTTTTTCTGCTTTCCGAAAATATATAGTTTATAGGGGTTAAATGCAGTAACAATACCTTTTTTGAACAAAATCAGATTATATGATGTTGTTAGCAATTAGTAGGCCATGGTTCATGATAGCAATAAACAAAAGCTAATAGAGCGGTCGCATGTGACGTCACTAGGCCATCAGCTGAACACTTGTAGGGTAAACAAAGGGTAGATTTGTATGCACCAGTATACTAATTTTACCAAAAAGGAAATATTACATATTACAATATCAAACCGAATAAAGATGCGTTTAACCAGATGAGGGATGGTTTAGCCAACATAATTACGAAATTTTCAGTTACTTAAAATTTTCCCCGCGGCCAGTTGATACGAACGTAATTGCAAATTTTATCGTGAATTAAAAAGAGTATTAGGGAACGTGATATTTCCCAGAGAAAGCAATTAGAGAAAAGCTCTGGAAAACAAGAAACTAAAAATTTTGCCATGTTATACGTAGAAACTTGTAAAATCTCCATATGTCAAGATAATTAAAAGCTGCTAAAGATAACGCGAGATTTTCTACAAAATATTAAATTAATTATTTAGTTTTGTTAACTTTCTAAACTGTCGTTCATTTTCAGTCGGGCGCGTTGTTGTGTGCCTGGTGACGTCACATGCACCCACACTATTAGCTTTTGTTTATTGCTACCATGAACCATGGCCTACTAATTGCTAACAACATTATATAATCTGATTTTGTTCAAAAAAGGTATTGTTACTGCATTTAACCCCTATAAACTATATATTTTCGGAAAACAGAAAAAATATGCAATTTAATGGTATCATGGCCAACTACGACTTATATTTAAAAAATACAAGCTTTATGTCATAATTCTTAAAACATGAATATTAGAAGATATCTGAATTAACTATCGTATTCTACTTGAAAAAGTGCCTGTAGAATGTGTTTACCGTTTTTAGATATCTTCAAAACCAAGAGAGTTATTTGAAGTTGTCGATATGGTCAAATTTTGAATTTTGGGCTATAACTAAAAAATAACAAAAGATAGCGGAATTTTGTTTTCGGAACTTGAACCTGCATCAAAAAAGAGCCCTGGACTCCGACATCAGTTTTTGCCTATCTCCGATATTAAGGGTACTTCCCATTTAAAAACATCGAAAATGGGCCACCCTGTACAGTGAGAGGAGAAAAGGTTGACCGAAAAAAACTACTTTCCAAGGCAGGTATTGCCAATCTTTACTTCCACTTTGCTTATGTGCGTCTTGCGGTTCAGTGTGATATTCGCTTCGCATTTTGACGTTTGCCTTGCAAGTTTAATTTTTCGCCTTTTCTCGTGTTAAAGCATCTAAGCTTAATAAATGCAATTATTGTTTATTGTTACGGGATAATTTACCATTTAGCTCAACACAACGGGCTTAACCTAAAACGATAAACAAACTGTCAAAATAGACATGAATGTAGGTGCAATCCATGCTTACATACATACGAAGCGGCACATTTTTACTAAGTTCATTTTTCAAGGAGGTGGTAGGGTCAGCTATTATTGTTCTCCCTGTATACAGTGTCACCGTTAAAGTCCACATCATATGGGATATTTCTTTATTATTTAGTTTACGCAAATTTAGATTGCATGGACAGTTTTTGCTTTGAAAATAGTGCAAAATGACGCTGACGATTTTTTTTTATCGATATAACCTGTGAAATTCGACATATTTTCAAAAAAATTACAAAAAGTTGGGTTATTTTTCAAAATTTCGAAAAATGTTAAATGCAAAAGTTGTTTCTTTTTCAGTTTTCTACCCACATACCTACCAAATTTGAACAAATTTGGACAACCTTGATATTTTTCACGTTTTCTTAACCCAACAATTTTTTGGCTCATTCGAATCTATTAAAATCCGAAAAGACCCGTAAAGATGTAATACACTCCTCTTCCAAAGGGTTTTTTTTTTCTGTTTAAAAATGTTTCTAATTGGATTTTTTTAAAAAAAATCCAAATATGCTATTAGAATTATGTCATACTTGATGCAAAGTTGCTCTAGTTTCAACATTTCACAGCAAAATTCGCTTTATTCATTTTTATAATAGTACAAAAGGGCATTTCAGTTCAAAAATGCCATAAACCAAAATTCTCAAATCCATTTGCCAATTAATAGAGCTCCAGTTCTTGTTAAGTTAATTTAATTAAATGTTGTTCTGGACTAATACTTAAAAAATTAATCATCAATCAAGTTGCTCTTGAGCTAAGAAGTATGCTATGGAAAGAAAATAATTAAATGTCATGGAAATTAAGAAAACAAAATGTTTGACGGTTTCTCTAAAATTATGAAACAGAAATTTAAAAAAAAATATCAAGGTTGTCCAAATTTGTTCAAATTTGGTAGATAGGTAGAAAACTGAAAAAGAAACAACTTTTGCAATTAACATTTTTCGAAATTTTGAAAAATAACCTAACTTATTGTAATTTTTTTGAAAATATGCCGAATTTGACAGTTGTAACCGATCGATAAAAAAAAATCGTCAACGTCATTTTGCACTATTTTCAAAGCAAAAACTGTCCATGCAATTTAAATTTGCATAAACTAAATAATAAAAAAATGTGCCATATGATGCGGACTTTAACGGTGACGCTGTATATAAATATACATTCAGCACTTTGTATTGCTTGTATTTATTATATTTCTCCATCTTTTCCCCTTTTTTGCACATGTTTCCAGGTTTTTGATGTTGAGCTTTCTTAAGTCATTTTGTACGTTTTGCACCATGTTCTCTGGGGCCTCCCATTCCTGTTGTTTCCTCCTAGCTGCTGATGGAACCTACACCTTGTCAGTTTGTGCTGAACTAGTCTTGTGATGTGACCCAGCCAGCTTAATCTATTGCGCTTGACTAGGCTTACAATCCCAGGTTTCCTATAAATTTCTGCTAGGGCTGCATTGTTTGTTTCTTCGTCTCCATGTGCTTCCCTCCTTTACACCTTCTTAATATTCTCCGTTCCCAGACTTCTATTTTTCTTTAATTTTCTTGTGTTAACACCCACAACTCATTGCCAACTTCAACTTGACTATATGCGACACATTTTTTGACTTCAGCAATTTTTTATAGTTTCCCACACATTTAGACCCAGCCCCTATACACTTTCCTATCACCTCAGTATAGCTGCCATCTCTTGTTATATCCACTACTCCTAGGTAGTAGGTACACTACACTTTTTTCTTCTTTAAAGGATCACCCTGCTTTAGACCTGTCATACTTGTAAATCCTTTGGACAGTTGTCCATTACACTTCACCTTATTTATCGTCTTCTTTAGTGTCATTCTAATTAGGGATATTAAGTCATTTGGGAAATCTAAGTAAGCCAATGCTTTATATAGGTACCTCCGATATTAGGACTGTGTTGTAAGCTTTTTTGAAATCTATGAACAAGGCATAAATGCATTTGCCTTTCTTATCCGCATTTTCTTGTATCTGGCTCATTATGCATACTCGGTCAATAATAATCGATTTTCTTTTCTAAAATCGGCTTGGTATACTGGAATTGGGGTTATAATTGCCGCTGGCCATTCCTCTGGCATCTGTTTTTCCCGCCATATTGGCACTATTAAGTCATGCGCTGCCTCCACCATACACAGTTCTATTCGTAGTACGTCTACTGTTGCACTTCTGTTGTTTTCCATTTTAAACATTATGCCGGTAAGTTCTACCAGGATTGGTACTCTTAGCTCGGTGTTGTTTCTGATTCTGTATAATGTCGCTTTTTCTATCTTCTTGCCTCATACTTCTGTTCTAGGATTGTTTTGAAGTATTTACCCCACATGTCTTGCATCACCCCCTCCTTCTGACATTAATTTTGCTTTCTCATTTCTGTAGAACATGGTTCTCTTGTTGCATCCTTCTTTTAGGCCTCTATAAAATTCCCTTATCTGATTTCTTTGGTGCTTTTCTTCCAGCTTATTTATTTTCTGTTGTATGGCCTCTCTCTTTTTTGCCGACACATTGCCTTCACTTTTCTGGTAGCTTCGTGTTTTTCTCGTACCTCGGCCGTGTTTTCTTTTAGCCTTTTTCCTCTTATTTACTACTCTCATACAACTCTTCTTTGATCTATCTAAGACGCTGAGTCACCTGTCTAACTGTACATTTGATTGCTTCTCATTTTCCATTTATTAGTTTCTGTTGGTTATTGATTTGGCTTTGTATTTCCTCCGATTGCAGTGCCTCTATATTCCACTTGTTTCTCTTCCTTCCTATTTTACATGATAAATTAGGCATTTCCTGTCTTAATCTGGCTCTGACTAAAAAGCAGTCTGAGCTAGTGTCAGCTCCTCTATATAACCTGGCATGTTCTGTACTGTTTGAGTGTTTTCTCTAGATCAGTACGTGCTCAATTTGATTGGTTGTCCACCCATCTGGGCTTGTTCATTTATGCTTCAGCTGCATTGTTTTAATTACCATATCGTTTCTTGCTGCGAAGTCAATTCATTTCTGCCTGTTATTTGTTTTTTTATGCAGTGACACTCTCTGCCGGCTATGTATTCGTTCCTTTTTTCTCCCCCTACTTAGGCGTTCATATCACTCAACAATATTTTGATATCAAAATCTGGAATAATGTTATACATTTCTTCTACTTGATCATAAAACTCATCTTTCTTTGTTTCTTCCGCATCCTCAGTTGGAGCATAGATATTCAGTAAGCTAATTTTCCTGAACGTCCCCTTTAGTCGCAGATAACTGAGTCTCTCGTAACCTATTTTATAATCTGCAATTGCATGTCACAGATGTTCTCTTATTAAAAACCCCGTTCCAAACCCATTGTGCTCTTCTCCCCCCTCGTCCCTCCGTTTATTCGCATATAATTGTTCACGGCATGTCCTTTGATGTTAGATTCTTGGATTGCCAGAACATCTAACTCATACTCTTTGGAAAGATTATCTAAATAATAAAACATCTCTGAACCATGAACTATATAAGGAACAAATTTGAAAGAACCTTAGAAACAAACAGTAATAAAACATTAAAATTTTTTATAAAACAACAAAGACTCTGAGAAATAAAAACAAGCATACCCCGACACATATTAAGAATAAAAGTGGGGAAACTATGACAGATAAAGAAGCAATTATGGAACGCTGGAAAGAAATACTTTGAAGAGCTATTAGAAACAAAGAGACAAAGACAAAGGTAAATTCAATTGACAAAGTAAATACTCTAGAACCGTGGTATTCAACCTCTACGCTACGTAACACCCCAAAATGTTAAAAATGATAACATGGTACACAACAGCAGAGGCACCATTACCTACATACCTCTACTTCATACCCTCTCCTTCTACGACTGCAGTGCGTGGTGCATTAGTTATTAGTGATTAGTCAGAAAAATCTCATCGGAGTACGAGCTTTAAATTCCAGACTATTCAATGTGTGAAGAAAGCGGCTCACAAAGGATTGCTTTTACTGAACTGAACTGAAATTAGATGATTGTCCTGCGGAAAAATATTCAACTTGATACTGGAATTAAAAGATGAAGTAAAAAGATTTTTGGGAAATTCTTGTTCCGAATTAGCTGGGTTTTTCGAAACTTCAGATATTTGTGAACTTGCATACTTAGCAGATATCTTTGGAAAGCTGAATGAACTGAATTTACGGTTGCAGGGATTTGATAACAATATATTTCAATCTACAAGCAAAATAAAAGCCTTCAAAGGAACTCTACTTCTGTGGAAAGAAAGAGTTAATTCAAGAAATACAGCAGTATTTTTCACATTGGAAGAAGTTAATACAGAAAGGAATATTCTTTTAATAAAAAAATTATCCAAAATAATAATAAAATCGATGGCAATTGCGACACAAGGAGAAATAATAGAGATCAATATAATTGGAAAAGAAGTGGAACACGTCGAAAACTATAATTATCTTGGAACTATAATAAATTGCCAAGGATCCACAGATGGGGAAATCAATAATATAAAGAAACTAACAGCCAGACTATTCCAAACACTAAAGAGAAGTTTTCTCAACCATAGAGAAATTACTAAAGACAAAAATTGCAATATTTAACACCAAAAACAATTAGGAATACAACCACTATTAGAGAAAATTGGAGAAAACAAACTAAGGTGGTTTGGACACATATGCAGGATGAAGAATGACCTACACGGGAAGAGATTATGGGAAGTTAAATCAATCGGAAAAAGTAGAAGAGATAAACCGTGAGAAACATGGAACAAAAGTATAACAAAATTGTTGCAAGAAAAAGGAAAAAAATTAGAGAAGGAAAAGAAACATTGAAAAACAGAAAAGATTGGCGCAAACTGATTAAAAGTGATAAACAACACCTACAGGTATGAAGAGGCCAGAATTAAATAAGTAAGTAAATAAGTGAAACGTTAAGGTAAAGGCACCAGTAGTTGACAGTGAACCAGTAGTTAATCCGAAAGGCGATAAAGTATTGGCAAGAAAAGGCAATACGACGGTCTATCAGCAGGTGAATAGTGATGAGAAAGAATGTCTCACTGTGCTCATAACTGGCAATGCGGATGGTAAGATGGCGCCGCCTATGATAGTATTTAGATATTCAAGAATCCCAAGAGAAATAACTGACAGCGTTCCTGGATTCTGGGGAGTTGGAAAAAGCAAAAGCGGATGGATGACGGGGGAAACATTTTATGAATACATCACCAATGTATTTCACCCATGGTTATTAGAATCCAAAATTACATTGTCAATAATTTTTTTCATAGATGGACATGCTTCACACCTAACATTAGACCTGAGCAAGTTTTGTGATGAAAAGGGCATAGCCCTATTTCCAAATGCTACCCATCTTACCCAGCTTATGGACGTCGCAGTGTTCCGGACATTGAAGAATGGTTGGAAAAATAAGGTATATGAATGGAGATTACCAAATTATGAATCTCCTGTATTAAAAAAAATCCATTTTGCACCATTGCTTGAGGCACTCTTGGAGGAACGGGTAACACAATCTGTCCTTCAAAATGAATTTCATAAAAGTGGCCTTTTTCCTTGGGACCCAAATGCTGTAGATGTAAACCCCAATGCAAATAAACCTAATATGCCAATGAGGAAAAATGAAGAAAATATATCAAGAATAAAGTTTTTGGAGACCGGTCTAAAATTTCTAGAAGAAAGCATTGAAAAGGACAAAATTTTGACATTTAAAAGCTGTGAAGCATGGAAAGGAGATATACGTGATCGTTCACTATTCGATTTATTCAAACAAAAAACATCTGAACTAGAAAGATTCAAGACCTGAGGAACAATAATAGGCTACTGAAGCCAAAGAAAATCTAGATTATCAAGAAAACCACAACGATAACCCAAGTAAAGAGGCTGAACACCAAATCAACTTCGCTCTAGATCAAGTCACTGACAACACCATTCTTTTGAAAAACCGTCAACTCCCAAAAAGCCACAAATTAAGACAACTGATATTACAATCCTCATAAAAAACAAACGCCTCGAAATGTCAGTCACTCAATATGTTTTTAGGTACACGAAACGTGAGGACATGCTTACAAGTAGGAAAAATAGATGAAATAGGGGAGGAGTTACAAAAATACAAATTAGATTTTACTACAGCGGAAGCAAAATATCTCAAGGTAGTAATGGAACAGGTTTTTTTATTAGCAAAAAAATTAGAAACAAGATATTAGGATTCGAGCCAACTGATGATTGACTGTGTAATATAAGAATAAAAGGAAAATTTGCAAATTTGACTTGTATATTTGCCTACGCACCAACTGAGGATGCCTAGGCCGAAGATTTTACACAAAACTAAAAGAGTGTTGCGAAAAAATACCAAAACACGATATAAAGGTCCTACTCGGCGATTTCAACGCTAAGCTACGATTAGAAGAAGCGTATAAAAATATAGTAGGTAAATACTCACTACACAAAGAAACAAATGAAAACGGGATACGTTTATGTCAAATAGCACAAGAATTGGATTTAGTAGCAAGTAGTACACATTACAAACACAAGAGCATACATAAGGGAACATGGCGGATACCTGGAACAAACAGATGTAACCAAATCGACCATATCCTAATTTCTAAGAGATGGGCAACGACAATAAATGATATAAGATCATATAGAGGTGCCAACTGCGACAGTGATCATTTCTTAGTAAGAGCGAAGATACACTTTAGAATAGCCACAGTAGTAGGTCAGAAGACAAATCAGACAAAAAAAATGGAATACTCAGCAACTTCAAGACCATAAAATAAAAAAGGAATATCGAAACAGTATTACACAAAAGGTATGTAACACTCAGGAAGTCTTGGAAGTCTTACAAACACAAGAAATAAGAAGTGAGGCATAGATACATAAACGTAGAGGAAAGAATAAACCCAATTTCCCTAGACGAAGTGGTAAAAATAATTAGACAGTTAAAAAACAACAGAGCACCTGCATACGACAGTATTACTGTGGAGTTAATAAAAAATGGAGGACTGAAACTCTGGGAAAGAATCCATAAATTAATAAGTAACTGCTGGGAGATGGAAAAAATGCCAGAAGAATGGGAACTAGGAATCCTGCAACCCATACATAAAAAAGGTGATAAAATGGTATGCGACAATTATAGAGGTATAACCCTACTTGACATAGAGTACGTATACACGAGCGCTTAAGTCGGTAGTAACAACCACCGTTGTACGTACTACCGGTGTAAAATGCCGTGTATACTGGCTTTTAAATCCGTAGTTCTTACACCGGTTTAGTTACGCTACTACCGTCAGCCAACAGGTTTAGAGTTACTACAACCATTCGTAAACTACGTGTATACACTTTCGTGAACGGTGGTAGAAAGAAACGGTTGTTAAAATCCCTAGAATTATAATATTTGGTGTTCGTCGGAGGGAAAAATTGTTTTGTTCAGTTCCCAACACTGATCGTAACCTAAAAATATTGCTGTGATGTAAATGTGATCACGTTGAGTTAATAAGATCACGTTTTTCGTTGAAGTTTGCTATAAAAGTACAACAGTTATTTATATTGGTAGAACTGCAAATCAACGACAACTTCATGCAGTTGTTGTTACACCCGCTAGCAGAAGTTACTACAACCGTTCTTACACTTCGTGTTATATGTGTATACACCACGGTAGTACGTACAACGGTGGTTAATACTATCGACTTAAGCGCTCGTGTATACGTACTCATAGTTTATAAAATTTTTTCAAGTACCATAAATAGAAAACTTTCAGAGTATGCGGAAAATATATTACAAGAAAACCAAAATGGATTCCGGCCAAATAGAGGAACCTTAGATAACATACACATAATAAGACAAACCTTCGAAAAATGTACTGAATTTCAGATACCATTAAGTATATTGTATATTCATAGACTTTCAACGTGCCTTCGACCAACTAATAAGAGAAGGAATAGAAGTAGACTTTATGAAATTAGGAATACCAAGTAAATTAATAAGATTAATTAAAACAACACTCAATAACTCTAAAGCAAAAGTCTCTTTTCAAGGCGAATACACAAACGATGTTAATATTAATAATGGTGTAAGCCAAGGGGACGTATTATCGGCAACGATCTTTAACCTTCAACTAGAAGCCGCGATAAGAACATTAAACATAAAAGGTTGGATAAACACGAAGTCAGTACAATTGTGTGCATATGCCGATGATATCGTGATAATGACGAGAGACATCAAGACTTTAGAAGAAACAATGAATAAATTGAAAGGAGAAGCTGCAAAGAGAGGACTAATGCTAAACAATGAAAAAACAAAAGTTATGCTGGGTGGATACTTGGATAAAAAAATCAATAAAAAGCAAAACATTAATATAGATGGAGACGAATATGAAATTGTGAAAAGCTTCAAATACTTGGGTGTTCAAATAAACAGTGAAAATAAAATTACGGAAGAAATCAAACAACGTCTACAAGTAGGAAAACGAGCATTATGAGCGTGATAGTAAACTCCGTAACTCAAAAATCCTAAATAGAAGTGCGAAAATGTTAATTTACCGAACATTAATTAAACCAGTGGTAGTTTTTGGCTGTGAAGTGTGGACTCTTAATGAGCAGGACATCAGACGCTTACAAGTATTTGAATGAGACGTATTATGGAAAATATATGGCCCAATCAAGGAAGAACCATGAGTTAGAAAAAATAATAAAAAACCAAAATATAATAAGGTACATCAAAGCTAGAAGAACAGAATGGTTTGGCCACATAAACAGAATGAGCAACACGAGTGCACCGAAAGTCTTGACGAAATGGAATCCAGATATAACAAGAAAAGTTGGAAGACCGGCAAAAAGATGGGAAGAAGATATTATCAAAGACTTAAAGAATCTAGGATATCAAAACTGGAAAAAAATAGTTAATAATAGAAAAAAGTGGAACGAAGTGACTGACAAGGCCAAATCCCACGTTGGGATATAGCGCCATGGGAAGTAAGTAAGTAAGATATTACAATAGAACATTCAGAAAGCTCGAACTCGCAGCCGTCAACATCATCCTCCTATTTGATTCCATCTCCCTTTAAAAGGGCTCTGTTTTGGCCAGAACCGAAAGAAACAAAGCCGTCAAAACGAGCTAACAAAGAGAAAGTACCGTCGGTAATAACATCACAGAAGTGGCAGGAATATCACGAATAAAAACAGAGGGAAAAATTAATACAAGAAGAAAATAAAAGAAAAAGGATCGAAGAAAAAAAAATTAAAAAAGATAGATTGAAAAGAGAGAAAACAAGGAAGCGCAAAAAAGCAGAAAAGGCTAAAGTAGTTCGAAGAAAAGGAAATAGTTCTTCAGATTCAGACAGTTATGAAGAATGGCAAGAGTCTGGCGACAGTCTTGATGACATCAGTTTCCCCATAAGTTCTGAAACGCCCATTGATGGACAACCTAGTTTTTGAAGAAAACATTAGTGAAAATGACCAAATTTTAGACCAAATATGTGAAGCAAAAGAAATTTCACACCAAATACCCTAGCAGAAGACTCAGAGAAGAAAAATCAAAACAAAATTTTAAATCAAGCATCAACGCATTTATACAAAGAGGGCGATTACATCGTGGTGTCTTTTCCAGGCAAAAAAAGAGAACATAAGTTCGTATGTGTAATTCAAGAATTATGCAATAAAGATGAAATTGAAGTAGGGGCGTTGGTAGAGTGTACTTAATGGAACAAAAACCTCATTTAAATTAAATAAAAATGAGTTATAAAGTGAATCAAAATTAAAGAAAAACTAGACTTTCCTAACATAAGTTGTGCTGGAGATCGCCTAAAATATGAATTCAATAAAAAACTAGATGTTGATGGATAGTTTGCAACACCTGTCAACTACTGATACCTCTAGATGTCAACACCTGGAGAAGAAAAATGTTTTGATGTCAACTACTGGTGAATTTTGAATCTAAAAAATATATGCCAATACTTAAATAAGTTTTCATTTTTAAGCTAAAATAGAGTAAGGTATTATTAATATAGACTCTAGAGATTACATTGTGATCTAGCAAATCAAAGTATTTGTGATGTTTGTTCCTTAAGGTGTCATCTACTGGTTCCGTTACCTTACGATATACAATTTCAATACAGCAAGGACAGCTTGGATGGATGGGACATATCCAAATAATGAGGGAGGACAGACTAACAAAGAGAATATATGAAGCAAGAGGGCTAGAAAAAAAGAAGAGAGGAAGACCAAGGATGGCATGGAAGGATGAAGTAAGGAGAGCAGCTGAATGCAGGGGTGTTAAATGGGAAGAAATTCGGAGAATCGCAGTAGATAGATAGCATAATATGTAAGAATCATGCATATTATGCAAGAAGACAACTCCATACAACTTTACACCAAAAAGTAGAAAGGTTTAACGAAGTATGATATACAAACCTATATTTTCCATAGTCAGTCTTAGTTTCTATATATGGCTTCGTAGGAGTATTTTGCTTACCAGGAGATCTAGAGTACCTACAAGTATCAGCAAGATGGTCTAATCATAAATCAAAATAATCATCACACAAACCTATACATATCCTGTCTATCTCTGTCAGCAGATAATCTAGGGCTTAAGTGTTCCATTGGTGATGGTTCTTTATCAATCTCTCGAGAATTGCGCGGGCTTTGATCCACATGATCGTTGTTTGCGTTGTTAAGTCCGAGTGTATACTTTAAATCTAACTTTGATCCCAACCGTTCATGCCTGTGATTATTTTGATCCCACCGTTGGCCATATTTTGACGGAGTATTAGGATTATCTGAATCAATTTTAGATAGAGTCGTTTTTAAATCATCATGTGCATTTGGACCCAGACCTGAGTTTGGTAGAGCAGCGTGCTGTTTAAATGAATCATAACTTGACAATGAATCCTACAAATAATATTTGATATTCAAATACCTTCAGAGTCTACTTTAGAATACTTACAGATTTAGAATTAACGCTTCTTTCTAGAGAACCTAACTTGTTATTGAAATTTGGATTTTCAGGATTATTATTTTGTTCGTTGGTATCATTCTGCTGTGAAGGTTTAGTTCCGAATAATCTTTCGTGTGCAGATCGTCTGTGAAAATGTTAAAATATTTAACTAGAAATGAAATAGAATTCAATATCAACTATTACCCGTTAGGTGTTTTCGTGGGTGTAGCGAGAAGCCCCATGGGTTTTGCAGCTCGATCAACTCGCGGAGGTAAATCAGGTGCCATGGCATACATTCGATCGTCTTTAGGACTTCTTCTAACGGTCTGTTCGCTTAAACTGTGACCCTTGGAATGGTTAAACTGCCCATGTAACGTGCTACTTTGCCTTTTATGGGCATCAGGTTTTAAATAATCATTTCTCGGGTCTTTTGAATAGTCGTTTCGAGATTCTTTTGAATAATCCCCTTTGGAATAGTCGTTTTTCGAATAATCTGGGGAAGCATGAGCGTATAATCCACTCTGTTTGTAGGGATTTTGAGTATCCAAATTTCCAGGTATGTCCTGTGATGAATTCTGCCCTAAATATTTTGGATCCTTATTCGGTGAATTAGGAGAACCGGGAATTTGTGGATCGACAGACGTTTGATTTCCAAAACCATATCGTGTATCGTAGCTTGGCTGTAGTAACAAAATCAGTACTTGTTTGAAAAATATAAAAACTTTCTATTATTACCTGATAAGGTGGCAAAACATCTGTAGTGCTATTATCAGGCATAACAACACTGGGATCTGAGCTAGCTTTAGTTAATCTGCCAGCATTTGTATTACCCGAGCCCAAAAGCCCTGGTGATAGAGGTGGACCTGGGCTGTGTTCAAGATCACTTTCAGGTGAACTTGCATATGATAGACGAAGAGATGACATGGGGAATAGGAAATCATCGGATAATGATTCTTCAGGCTAAAATATATTACACAAGGTGAAATGAGCACACAAATTCAAATGATATGTGCATGTTAATTTTTTTAATGTACACACTTAACACATGGTAAAGAAGTTTACTTGAAATGGTAACAATAGCACATAAATATGGAAAGAAGTTGCAGCTATTATTAGAAATTTATTTGCATTAATATTCAAGTAAAGTTAGTTTTCAGATTGTTATTACTACCTACATGCAGTGGCGGCTCGTGACTATATCAGCAGGTGGTGCCAAAAAAATAAGATTGTACTAACCATTAATTCAAAAAGTCAAAGGCACACGAAAAAAAATCGACTAAATATGATACTTTTATGAGTTTTATGGTTTATTCGAGACCGGAAAAATTCCCTTCGAGAGGTCAGAAGTCAGGTATATGGAAAAAGCTGAATGCTAAAAAAATGAAACTTACTATAGAAACCTCGATAGAAACTAACTGCAATATTGCTGCTAAACTAAAGTATTTAAATTCACTACAGTTTAATCTGAACGATAAATAAAATCCATTCTGCGTTCTTTCTTGCTTGCAAACATGTCAATTACTCGCTTATTAAAATTTTCAATATTATTAAGGAACGATTTTTCGGTTGATAGCATTCCCAGGGCACTTAATCTCTCTTCTTTCATAGAGTTTCTTAGGAAAGTCTTAATTCGTTTTAACATTGAAAAACATCGTTCGGCTTCTGATGTAGTCATAGGAGTAGTAACTAAAATTTCCAGCAGTTTTAATGTTTCTTGAAAATATATACTTCGTTTTTTATAAGAATTTTGTAACTAGAAAACTGATTTACTGTAACGAACTGTCAAAAATTTAGTTACAAAATTTGACGCCAAATTCAGATATAGTGATTTCAAATAATAATGGTAATGTCAATGTTTGTGATACGTTTATCGTTCCTTTTTATGTTTCAAATAATTAAGAAGACTGATTTGCAGTGTAAAACGGCCAATTTAGTAGTTTAATTTATAAAATCGATTTATTTATAAATAAACACATTTTTATAATAATAAATGTTCATTTCTATGTGCTAAAAAAATAAATTTCTTCCAAAGAATACGTGGAAAACGGTTTTTTCAATAAATTTCTAATTTCATTCATGATGCACTCCTGTTAACAGAAACTGAAAGAAACGCGTCCAAACAAACTGATCTGGTTCGACTAAACTCAACGAAAGCGCCAGATCCCGGCTGGCACCGTTTCTTACCTAAATGTGCGGGCGTTTCGGTAACCCACCGACCCTCTCGCTCCCCGCAACGGCCGACAAGTTGCGGAAAACCGTGCACACTGAAATCTGGCACGGATGGAGTTGAAATAAATTCTGATGATGAGCGGGCATATATTTTTACGTTTATTACAGTCTGTATTTATGAAATTCGAGTTATTTATCGACTGGTTGAGGGCTATAGTGGGAAAAAGCCAATATAGTCGTTTCAATTAAAAGATTTCTGATTGTGAAAAATTGAAAAATATAGTTTTTAATTTTTTACGATTGATTTTTCGATTTTTATGGTAGTGCCATGGCACCTTGGCACTTCATAGCGAGCCGCCACTGCCTACATGCAAAAGAATTTTCAAAAGTTAGCGATTTACAATCATTTTTATAACATTA
Organism: Melanotus villosus; assembly: GCA_963082815.1. Lineage (NCBI taxonomy): Eukaryota > Metazoa > Arthropoda > Insecta > Coleoptera > Elateridae > Melanotus > Melanotus villosus. Next base: position 30,799,982 of record OY720424.1, read on the forward strand.
AATGTAAGTTGAGAAGTGGAAATATGTATAACGATATAAAATATAGGTATTTAATATGGTAAAATATTTTACTTACTTTTATGAGTTACAGTAAGTTATTAAAGCAGAAGTCTTGGAAGTAAAATAATATAAAACAGAATAAAAAGGTGGCACAGACATTAAAAAGTTGGTACTGTCCTTTTAGAAATGGGTTAGTTTATTTGTAATTAAGTACAAAAAGGCAACCTGTAATATACACTTTTTTGTTAACATAATTTTTGTTAAAATTTTTGGTTACTTACGAAATTATCATTTCACGAAAGTAAACTTCCGTAGTATATTCCCTTACTGATGTATATTTTTGCAATAAAATCATAAATATTTAATATGAAGAATTGTAAAATTAAGTTTGTTTATTAATTTCGGAGGAAATCGTTAGGCAAATGTCGTCATTCTCAAGGTCATTAAAGTAGTCCAGTACAGTTGAGATGGATTTTACTTTTGGATCTAGTCGCTTAGCGACAATTTCGAAGCATCATTACTTTTCTAATGAGTATTCAATTGGTCAATTGGTTTATTCAAAGACGTATCAGTAATATAGAGTGTAATAGAGACCTGCACGAGTACCTAAGTAAAAATATATGCGATTACTAATCGCCAAGTATATTACACAGCGATGTGAGTACGTAATTGTAACGACAGCATCGTAGCCATCATCACATCAAAGCCATGATAATGATTTGATTCATTATTCGTTCTTCTTTGTTGGACTTCTTCCATCTTGCGTGTAATAAAACACGTAGATGGAAGGAAGTTCAAGAAAGAAGAACGAATAACATTCACCCATCTATTGATTCATTTCTATCACTGTCAGTCATGTCAACCATCAGTTAATGCTTTGCGTGCCACATAGTGCATACAATTGAGAATTATGCAATTTGTATGACTTAACAATGAACATTTTAGAAAAAATTAAGAGTGGTGAGTACAAGAAAGTGAAAAGAACTGGTTCGAGTCATGTATGGTTGTACTTTGAAAAAATTGTAAAGACGGATACTGAAGAAGTTCAACCATTTGTGTTGTAGTTTTATAAGTACACAAAACATTTATGGTAGTTAGTAACTTTTCATGTTACTATTTTGGTATGTGTGAGAGTGTGAGTGATATATATGCAGTACTTCCGGTCGTATGTTACACATTCTACTTTCATGTATTTCTGGCCCTGCTGACTAATTAAAATAAATAAAGTCAGTGCTCCGATTTATTATTTACAACAGGTTATTGGCCCAGACCGTTTAAAACTGCTGTGATTAGGTCAACGAGGGGTGTAGTGTTTTATGAAATGTCGACAATGGATTTCAAGGCACAAACAGAAAACCTAGAAGGTACAACTAACTGGAGCAAATGGCGCCGGCAAATAGAACTTTTGCTACGCCATCACGAAGGGCTAGAAGTGGTCAATGGAAGTCGGACACTGCCCATCGAACCAGATGTGGAAGCGTCGGTAGCTGACAAAGAAACTTTCGAAGCTGACCTGAGAGGTTTTAACAAGGCAGATGCATTAGCCCAGCTAATACTGGTAAGCAGCATGAACGATGCAAACATCGATCTTACTGCGACTTGCGAGTCTGCCAAAAACTACTTGGGAAAAAGTCATAGGCTTCAGAAATTGCATGCTACTGAAATTGAAGCATTTGTGGCTAGCCTATGGCCAAGTATGGAAAAGGGCTTGTGTGCGGGAGATGATGGACATGTGGACAGAAATTAAAAAACACAGAAATTTTATAACTTTAAACGTGCATTATCTCTATACTAATTGGTGCTTACATAATCGTACTCTATGCCCAATGTAATTACAAAACTGCAGAGGGCGGAAATGTAGTTAAGAAATAGGCAGAAAATATTATTGGTGCATTAAAGGAACTACTACAGAATTTACATAAAAAAAATGTGTTTCACTACCGATCAGGGATCAAATATTATTCATGAATTGATTACAGGACGCATGTGATCAATAATATTTTGAAACACACTTTCGACAAAGACATATTACAAGAGTATGCACCTCATATTTTGGATTTAATTATGAAGTGTGTCTCTGGTTGAGTATCTGAAATGATCTGATGATGATCGACTGTAAAGTAAGAATGTTCCTCTAGGTGGAATACTAAATGTAAATGTGACATGTTGTCCTCCGTGCATCAAAATTTGAATTAGAAAAATCTGGTGAATCACATCGTCTACTCGGAATTGAAAAATATTAATTAGATAGAATACTCGCATTCTTAAAACTATTTAAGAATGCAACATTATTTGAAGGTGAAAAGAAGCCGACTATTCATTTAGTATTAGGTACTACCTATGTATACATACATACATACAAAAATTGGAGAAATTACAAAATGAGGAAAGTAATAATGAACTGTTTTCAATGGGAAATTCTATCCCCACAGAATCAAAAAAATCGCTGCATTCTTATGGCCGGAATATCAGCCGCAGCGATACCTGAACGAGCTCGAGCATGAGGAAGTCTACAGTGAAGGAGGAATTGTCTAACATCACAATGATGCAATATTCAAACGTTCCCTCAAGTTCTTCATCAGACTCCTTAGAGATATCAACCGAGAATGGTAACGAAGACGACATAATCAATGATGATGATAATTTGTTAAGCAAATATAAAGATATCCACATGACAAATGACGATAATTTGCATCCGAATTTCAAACATTCCACATTTATCGTAATTTTCACAGCTCTGTGAAACCATGTGGTTACATCGGTATCTCGAATCTAGGTACACTTATGGGATAACAAAAAATTCATCTCGACGGAGATCATCATATGTATATGACGATCTCCATCAAGGTGCTGGTTGATTAATACCTAAACGGATTACCACCGTACAACGATGGTAACTCGTCGTTCAGTGAACACTTCATTTGACAACAGTAGTTCTTGTTCTTCCTTTGGCTCTATCATCCCTAGGTGGGATACGGCCTGCGATTAGCCTTCTCGATTCGCGTTGGTTTTCAACAGGTTATCAGTCTCTTGCCGATAACAGTAGTTACTTTACTAACTAGGGTTAACTACCTTCAACTAGTTTTGACGAAACATTGATGCAAGTGTAGTTGTGATTACTCTTCATGATTGTGTATTCGAATACAGTTTACCCAGCTCCTGATGATGTCGATGATTAATCTTAACAATGCTACGATGCCGCTTACTACTCGTCACATACGTACACGAAGGTCACATCGGTGTACTCATTGAATGAGTATTCGGTACTTAATCATGCAGGTCTCTAGATTGTAATAAAAAAGCAATGACCACAGACATAATAATTTAGGATTGTGCCGGAACATTTAAATTAGTCAGTAAATGAAATTCTAATCATGAAATTAGGTGAGTAGTAAACTTTTAACTCAAGATAAATGTAATCAACTTATAATTAAACACTAAATCACTACGTGAAATACAAAACGAATTAATTTGGCAGTCGATCAGTACCGATTATTGGGAGTACGGAATGACACCTCCAATAGAAAAATGAGCCCAAGAGAGGCATACAAAGCAGTAATGAATATAGCAATTTCTTATTATATTCTTAATGAGAACTTACGGTACCTACTGAATTTTGCATTTTAGAAAAGTTTTAATTTTTAAAAGATAAAGTAATATTATATCGACAATTATTATAATAAAAGTTTATGCATCTTACATAATAAATTAATTCTGTGGGTCTGTGTGTTTTTACAATAATGTTGGGGCATTAATTCACGGGAGTTTTCAATAAGCCCACTGAACTTATTTTTAAATATAGGTATGTACCTTGAATATCCATATAAATCTAATAGATAAACAATACCGAATCTACACAAGATAAACGCATAACTTTTATATTTATCTATTAACACTGTTTTTGTATAAACAAAGCATCAAAAATCTTTATATAGTTAGTATTTTTATGAAAGTTGAAGGATCATTTTATGACTAAAAAAGGACATATGGTAAACAGGTTTAAAAATATCACAGTTGTTGTTAAGTCGCATATCTTAAAGATCAACGAATAATGTAAAAAATTTAAATGTCACCATAAAACTCTTCCTTTATAGTAAGAGATCTCACATCAAAATTAATTGGGACTACGCTAGGTTCCAAATTTTGTTTGTTAAATTTTAAATCCTTTTCATTTAAAAAATTTGCTGTATTATCACTGTCGTAGTAAAGAACATCATTTTCAGCACTATCGTTGAATGCCGTAGAAGTTTGAACATGTTTTAAATGACCATCGTTTGAAGTATTAACTTTGTTATAAATGTTGTTATTTTTATAGAAAACATTAGTTTTTGGAAAGTTGCTTACATGCAAACGATTTCGAGCACAAGGAAACGTGTTAGAACTATACACACCGTTATCATCAATCAAAATTCTGCGAGCAAGATGTGACTGCATGTTACAAGTATTAGCCACACTTTTATCAGCATCAAAACCAAATTTATAAGGAGAACTACTTGCATAAGGTTGATTCTGATAAATACTTTGATTCAAAAACTGCTGATATTGAAAACTGCACAGACTGCATTCACTTGGAGAATGATACAAGGAATTCGTATTATAACTATTACGAGGTACAAATTGGGGACTACTGTACATAGACAAAGGCGCACGTTTAGTACGTTGCCTTGATGAAGGACGGTATCTACTTGGAAGGGAACGAGTACTTTTTGGTTTGAGCCGTACCACAGGAAAATATATGTCTGAAAATAAATCTATGCCCAGCTGAAAAAGAAACAGAGAGAATAGTTATACCACCACCCATAGCTAATAGTAAGAGCTACACAGAATCATAGATATAACCTTAACTGTTCATGTGTTTGTTTTTGAAACTTACTTTACTCTCGCTCATCCACACTGCTCCACTTTGTTGCTTATCGATTATTTCTCGTACTTTTCGGTACCAATTATCGGTGTTATCATTTAATGTTACAGTAGAGCAAAATATATGATTCCATACTTTATCTAATTTTTGACATTGCTCTAAAAGCTTTTTAGAACTTTTATGTGCAGATCTACAAGCAAAAACGATTATCATTATTGTTGATTTCAATAATCCTATGACTAATGAGCTTGAAGTCCAGCACCATTATGCTATTAACCATACAACTTAGGTAAATTTGATCAAAATGCTTACTTTGGTAAACCTTGTCTCATTTGTTTAATAATAATTTTAGTTTCAGCCTTAAAAAATACAACAATGGGATATAACTGGGCATAATTGAGACGCTCAACTGCATTAGGTGTAATATCTAGAAGAGCGTGCTTTCCTGTAGATATAACTTCTCTGATCGCAGATAATCGTATGATATTAGAAGACATCTTTTGAGGCTTGGCATCTTCCAGATTATTATCAAGTTCTGTAAAAACATAACATGTAAATAATAAACAAATCATGATTTACGAGAAAACATACGAGGAGAAATAAACTTATCGGGAAAATCCTTGAGAAGTTTTTCTCTAGCAACATCAGCGATAGGCCCAAATAAAATAACAGGCCTTGTAAAACCAGGATGTTTTAAGACTACTCTTTCATAAGCAGGGAACTTGGAGACCGTGTCGGAAAATAGAATATCATCCCAATGCTCCTACAATATGATTGTTACAAACTATCACTTACAATGATAGTCAAGCCCTTACTTTTCCTAAACTCTTCGAACGTCTATTTGAATTTCTCCGTCTTCTAAAGAAACTGCCCCGTGATTCATTAGCAGACATCTCTTTCTTTGTTGCATTAAATTGTGCAGTTGCCAGTTCTTCTGCTCTGGCTTTATTTGGAATAATTCCTTTTTGACCTTGTTGATTATTACGCCCTAAAAACAAACAGATGAGTTCCTTCGTTTTTTTAAATGTTAAACATATCTCACCAATTCTATAAACTTGCCAACAACCAACAACTCCATTGTATAATGTATCAATAACATGAAAAATATCACCAGATCTAAAGCTCATTTCACCTTTAGCCGAATTTTCATAATGAAAATGGGTTTTTATATAGAAACTGTCACCTTTTTGTGAGGCAACGATGTTATCGTATTCTTCCTTACAATACTGTACAATAAGTTCAATACGGTCTTGTAGACTTAATAGAAACAAAACAGCTTCTTCTCGAGTTACACCAGTCATATCCATATCGTTCACCTATTTTCAAAAATACGTTTCTATAGTTTTTAAATATGATAATGCAAAATAACCTACTTTGAGTATTTTATCACCGGGTTGTAAACCTTGTAAAGAAGCAGGACTGCCTGGTTGAACAGCTGTAACGAAAATACCAACAAAATTGCCTCCTGTTAAACGTATGCCTACAGATCCTTCTTTATGGAATGTTATGTATCTTGCATCAGGGCTACAAAGAAATTATTTTGTATTTTCAGTAGATTATATTATAACCGCAAGTTTAAAGTTAATTAAATGTCTGGTAAAGTATTAGGTAAAGGTGTCGGTACCTACACTCCACGAGGGAGTAGGGCTGCCAACATGGAGTACCCAGTTGTCTCGCACGCTATACGTACAGGGTTATGTGGCAAGTACCACACCTTTGACAATCTCCTACCATCCCTACTAAACATTGTGTTTAGTTTAAAATTCTAATGGAAGCGGTCAATGATAATAATTTTGTTAAATATACGTGTTTAGCTCACACTTCTGTAGTAATTTTCAAACCTTTCCTCTTCTTTTGCCACTTTATAAGTTAAGGCATCATCATAAATAAAATATTCTCCCTGGTGTTTTTGTTTTAAGAAAGTTTCACGAACCCATGTACTACGAGTTAATTTTACTCTCTTGTATAACAACATAATATGTATATTACTAGAACCACTTCCTAACTAATAATATTCCTAATATTGAAAAATAGAATAGAGCTGGAGTTTAGGGAGATACAAGAGCAAAATGGCGTTCGGAACGTTTATGTATGTATATTCATCCATATTCTGCATGAAACAAATAATGGAAAAGAAAATCGAATGCGGAAGAGAACTTCACCTTATATTTATAAACCTGCACAAAGTATATGAGTTTGTGCTGCTAAAAAGGATGTGGAAGGCAATGGAGGCAGCAAATATAAATAAAGTATACATTAATGCGGTTAAAAAAATGCACAGGAACAAAAAAGTAGAGTTAAAGTAGGAGGACAATTATCTCAACCATTTAACACAAACAAAGGGCTGAAACAAACAGGGACGCTGCTTGTCTTCTACACTGTTTAAGATTTATATACAAGGTGCTATGCATGAATGGCAGAGAAAGTGTAGAATAATGAGAGTAAGTATATATTGGGAAGCAATATTTACACACACTGATATTTGCTGATGACCAGATCGTACTCGCAGAAGATGAGAACAATGCCACGTATATTATTAGAAAACTATGGAAAATATAATAAATGAGGGCTAAAATTAAATATGGAAAAAACTCAATATATGGTCATAGGATGTCAAGGAAGAAACATACATACAGACTTCGGTACTATACAATCCACAAACGAGTATAAATACCTAGGAATAAATCTAACTAACGATGGAAGAGATGATAACGACATATTAAGCAAAATAGCATGAGGTAGCAAGATAATTAAACTACATCCAACCTTGCAAAATGTAACGATAACTAATAAAATAAAAAAGTTAATATGTGAGATGATTTTTGAAAGTTGCGTAACATATGGTTCAGAAGTATGGGTAACTAATTAGTACTTAAGACAAAGAATACACTCAGTATAAATGGATTACTGGAGAAGAAGTTAATGTGTCACCAGGCTACAACATATACGAAATGAAGATAATTAGGGGAAGAATGGGAGTGCGAGAAACATTGTTAGATACAATACAAACAAAGCAACTGTTAAGGTACAGTCATATGAGGCGAATGACAGAAGAAAAATTGGCCTTGGAAGCACGGAAATGAAGAATGAGAGAAAGGAGAAAAAGAGAAAGACCAATAACTCAATGGAATACAATACTACAAAGGGTAATGGAGAGATGGGCACAAATAAAAAGCTGTAGAACTGAAGCAGCAACGTGGCATGTCCTTAGTCTATTTAGAATACGTGCAGTGAAAAGATTAATCATGTTTTTCTATAGTGGGAATACAACTAATACATTTGGAACCGGTTTTATGACCAATAATCAGGCTGATAACCTCCATGTCAATATCTGATGTAAAAAGCGGAAGCAGACTATGTCTCATACAGGACAACTTCTCACCCGAAGAAAAATCAGTTAAAGAAACAAGTTCTGGGGTTTACACCAATTAAAATTAAAATGAAATTCATTAATGTAACAGTAAGCTGTGCTCATGCACCCACAGAAGAAGCCAAAGACGAAGTTAAAGATGAATTTTACGTACATCTCAAACATGCATACGATATAGCACCGAAAAACGATGTTAAAATATTAATGGGGGATGGGAACGCTAAAATTAGACAGGAAGAAGCTTTCACGCCTACAATAGGAAAAGATAGCGGGCACGAAATAAGCAATAACAACAGGATACGAGTGGTAGATTTGCAGTCAGTAAAGGTATGGTAGTTAGCAGTACATAACTAAATCCTCACAAAACGATGTGGTGTTCTCCAGACCATATAACTGAGAATCAAATTGATCGTGTACTGATAGACTGGCGGCATGTGACTGATATAATGGATTATGAAGAGTAAGAGGGGTGCTGACTGTGATACCGATCACTATTTAATATGTGCACAAGTAACGAATATCCACGGCCAAAAACGAAAAAGGACAAAAGCAAAAAAAATATGACAAAGAAAAGTTCCAGTAGAATAATGTAAAGGAAATGTATCAAAGAAAAATGAAAGAAGAACTGAAGCAAATACAAGTAGATGGTGAACAAACAATAGAGGACGGTTGGAAAAAAATTAAACAAGTTGTGACAACAGTGGAAGAAATATTAGACTTTGAGAAAAAAACTAGGAGGAGTGATTGGTATGATGACAGCTAGTGGAGGACAGAAATGCAGCCAGACAGAAGATGCTAAACAGAGTAACGCCTGCTAGAATAGATGAATACAAAGAAAAATAAAGAATAGCCAAACGGGAATGTAGAAGAAAGAAAAGAGAAGAGGAAAGAAAGAAATTCGAAGAAATTGAACAGTTAAAACAGGAACAGGTAAAATGAAGAATGGTTTTCAACCGAGAGCAACTTATTGGAAGAACAGTAATCCGTCAGAAGAAAAGCAGAATATTCAAAATAATATCAAAATGGGACCAGAAGTACACGTATGACGAGGTAGTACGAGCCATTAGAGAGCTAAAAAATAACAAAGCCCAGGAGAAGATCTAATCACGGCAGAGCTAATTAAAAACGGAAGACCGAAGCTATGGACGAAAATACATGGTCTAGTAAAAAGGATATGGAGTAAAGAAGAAATGCCAGAAGATTGGAAAATGGCCATCCTTTAACTATACCCACAAGAAAGGAAACAGGACACAAGGTCAAAGTTACTGCGGCATATCCCTATTAAATATAACATATAAGATACTATCAAAGGTAATTGCATATAGGCTTATGCCATTTACAGAAGGTATAGTCAACGATTACCAGTGTGGTGTTCGACCAGGAAGGTCGACCACGGACCATATCTGTACAAATAGAAATATTCTGCAGAAAAGCTGAGTATAACTTGACTATCCACCAGCTTTTCTTAGATTATAAACAGGCGTATGACAGGGGTACATTAATAAACTGGCAGATCAGATGGCAACAAACTTATACACCTAATAAAGATGACTCTTAGGAAGATCAGAGCAAAAGTCAGGTTAATAATCGAATTGACAGAAAGTTTTAGTATAAACACCGGTTTACGGCAGGGCAATGTTATAAAGTATGTTCATTAAAAAAAAACTCTAGAGTGCTTTGAAAATTTGTTTTAAGTATGTCTTAGGCTGTATGTTACATATGAAAATCATTTCCAGGGATTGCTGCGAGTTTTTTTTTTAATGAACATACGTTATCAACTCAATTATTTAATCTGTGTTTAGAAAAGGTTATCAGAAATATCCAAATAAACCGAGGTGGAACCATATTTAATAGAACATTACAAACTTTTGCATACACAGATGATATAAATCTAATTGCTCGGAATAAAGAAAGACTGGCGGAGGGTTTCATTGAACCGGAAGAAGGAAGTATAACAGCAGCATTAACTATAAATGAAACCAAAACTCGATACATGATTAATACAACGGAAGAAAACAGATTTGCTAACACCAACAGTCTCATGATACAAGATCACCAATTTGATAGTCTGTGAATTCAAGTTCTTCGGAGTGACATTAATTGAAAAGAATGAAAATAGATTGGAAATAAAAACCAGATTAACGGCAGCCAACAGGCGTTACTATGCTTTTCAAACTTTACTGCGATCATCATTAATCTCTCGCAAAACAAAAGTACGGTTCATTCCTCCAGTAGTATGGGTTCGAAACTAAGGCCGATGTAGAAACCCTCAACATCGGGGAGAGAAAGATTTATGGACCGATGTAGGAAGCAGGGAAATGAAGAACCAGAAGAAACCAAGAACTGTATGATCTATATCAAATGCCAGATTTAGTGACAGACATTAAACGAGCCATGTTGAAATGGCTAGGATATTTGGAATGAACACCTGATACCAGAACAACGAAGAATGAAGATGGGGAGGTGGCTGGACGATGTGAAAGAAGACTTCAGAAAGCTAGGGATAAGGAGGTGGAGAAATAAAGTAGCCGATAGAAAAGAATGGCGAGTTGTCGTGGAGGAGGCGAAGGCCCTACAATGGCTGTAGTGCTAAGAGCTACGGTAAGGTAAGAACCTCTTCCCCTGATTCACTACCATCACTCACTTTGTTGAACAATTTCTTAATACAAAGTAAAACAAACAATAACTTACGTTTCCTACTCTTTTAATAAATTGAGGTTATTTCTAAGCTTAAAAAAAGTATGCGGTGCTTGATAATGTTTTGATCACAACAACTCGATCGGCTCTATGTGAGGTTAATATTTCAAAAACGGTCGATAAAGAATATGGTCCCTCACGGTTGAACATACACGATCATGGACGATATGTTCTGTGTGAGTTCTCCCTAATAGTTAAAAGAAGAAAATTTTGGCATAGACCGAAGTTATATTCATAGTCACAGCAATCCGCTTAGCAATTAAACCTTCGTAGATACCTGTTGCTTTGTCTTTGTAACAGAAAATAATAACACATCAAAGGTGGTGTAAAAACAACCTGCACTGCTAACCGTATATTGTTATGAAAAGGAATTACATCCACTACTGTGTGACTTCCTTTTATTAAGTGAGGTAATCTATACAGGCTGATAATTTTAAAACAGTGGAAAAGTGTGTATTGTAAAGGGTATCTAGTTCGATTTATCAAATAATTTTTTATGTTATACCTCTATTTAACAATTACTTTCTGACAATAAACGTTTTTTTTATTATTTCTCAGATTATGGCTCATAAAAGTTGGAAGATGTTTGGCCTCTTAAATGACTTTATAGAGGTCAAGGGACTTAGAACCCAATGTATTCGTTATTCAAGGGCTTGCCATAGGGAATATAATATATTGCTAAGGTTGAATCAAATTCTGTAAAAAATGGTAAGGCCTTCTGGTCATTCATTAACAATCTTAAATCTTCTAATAGCTTTCCCTGTCGCAGCGTTCTTCTATTTCTAAAACTATTAATTTGTTCGCTGATCACTTCGGTTCATTTCATATTAAATCTACGAAATTTAGTTTGGATAATATTGTTGAAGATGACACTTGTTTACTTTCAGATTTAACAGTAACACATAATGACATTGCATTAGTAGTTAGGAGCTTGAAAGACAGTTTCAGCTTTGGTCCTGATTTGCTTCCATCAATCTTTGTTAAAAATTGTCTGTGTCCGCTGGGTATTCTTTTTAATCAATCTTTACGTCTCAAACTGGTTCAGGCCTTTTCTTCTAAAATTATTTCCTTACAACATGGTTTTATTAGGGGTAGATCCACTGCTACAAATCTACTACTTTACTGTAACTTTATCTTACAAGCTTTTGAAAAATTTAATCAGGTTGATGTGAATTACTTAGACTTTGCTAAGGTGTTTGGCACTATCGATCATGGTATTATAATCAGAAAACTTTATGCAATGAGTATCGGTGGGAACTGCCTTAAGTGGATCTCCTCATATCTATCGGATAGAACCCAAATCGTTCTAATTAGAAACAATCGCTCTTCTCCTTATTTAGTCACATCCAGCCCCAAGCCTCTCATCTTGGTCCTATCCTCTTTATAGGTACTCTTCATAAACGATATATCTGATAATCTTAAATTTTGTAAAACTCTCCTCTTTGCTGATGATGTAAAGTTATATTGCGAGATAAAATCTCCCCTGGACTCTTCTAGACTTCAAAGATCTCGTAATTCCGTAACTGAGTGGGCTGCTGTAAATCGACTTTTGTTGAATATTAATAAATGCGCTGAGGTAATTCTCCATTTTCATTCAACTATGTTATATCTAATCATACAGCGTGTCCCAGGATAGATGTTACAATAGGTGTGATGGACAAAAAATTTTTGAATTTTATTTTAAGATTGTGGAATTAAACCCTGCTTGGTTTGAGGAGAATTTTAAGAATATTTTCAGTTTTTGAAAAACAAGTCGGCCTTGACATTGAAGCGAAAACTATTTTCTTTTCAGGTAAAGTACCCTTTTTGTTCATGATACGGCAAAATTTTACTAAGAAAAGTTGTTCATAATAAGAAATTATGGCCCTATGCAAAATTTCAGGAAGATCTACCTACTTTGATTAAACCGTCACATTTTACATTAAACAAAATAAATTGTATTAGGTTGTAAAGAAAGTTATTGCGGTTTTTGACTCTTTGCATTCAAGTGAACATTATTTTGGCTAACAAAACTTTATTAATCAAAATAGTAACCATTAGATTCAATACATTTTTGCCAACGTGATACAAGTTTTTTTAGTCCAATTGAATAAAACTCTGGAGTTCTGGAAGCGACAAATTCGTTAAATGCATTTTTTGCATCGTCTTGGTTTCTGAAGCATTTTTCCCTTAAGAAGTTATCAAGATGTTTAAAAAAATGGTAGTCAGTAGGTGAAAGGTCCGGCGAGTATGGAGGGTGTCCTAAAGTTTCATAGCCCAATTCGTTTAATTTTTGAAGCGTTAGTTGTGCGACGTGAGGGCGAGCGTTATCATGAAGAAGGATAGGACCCTTTCTGTTCACCAATGCCGGGTACTTGTTCTGAAGTTTCCGATGCATTTCGTCTATTTGCTGACAGTACTTTTCCGCCGTGATGGTTTCGCCCAAATTGAGGAAGCTATGATGAATTAGACCGGCTGCACACCACCAGACAGTCACCATAATCTTTTTTTGGTGCAGCTTGGGCTTTGCAAAGTGTTTTGGGGCTTCACCGCGGTTTAACCATTGAGCCGATCGTTTACGATTGTCGTACAGGATCCACTTTTCGTCGCACGTTACAATGCGATCAAGAAACGACTCGTTTTGGTTGCGAAGGAGATGTGCAGACGACAACTCTAGTCGTCGATTTGCTTGATTTTGGTTCAAATCGTGTGGTACCCATTTGTCGAGTTTTTTTGACTTACCAATGTTTCGCAAGTGGTTGGAAATTGTCACGCATGATACTCTTAGTTCAGAAGCAAGCTCTCGAACAGTTGTGCGTGGGTCGGTTTCAACTAACGCCTTTAATTGGTCGTTATCAACTTCATGTGGTCGGCCACTGCGCTCTTCATCTTCAAGGCAATAATTTCCACTACGAAATTTTTTGAACCACCATTGCACTGTACGTTCGTTGGTCGTTCCTGGACCAAATGCAAAATTAATGTCGCGTGCTGTCGCCGCTGCGTTCCGACCTAGTTTGTGCTGGAACAAGAAAATCGGCCGAATTTGCTTTTTTTCCATATTTTTATTAAACACCCAAAAAGTTATCAAAAATTAAGTTTGAATTAAACTATCATTGTTGACATTGTAGAGCGAGAGTTGCCCTTTAAAATGACATATAATTTCATAGACACCTAGCAAAATTTATTAAAAAAATTAGCATTTGAAATCAAAGAATCAAAAACCGCAATAACTTTCTTTACAACCTAATATTTATTCAAAATTTTCTTTGTAGAACATTGAACGAAACAAATAGCATTTACAAGAAATTTAACTTACGAAACATAATAATAACACTGATCTACAATAAATTATTTATTCCACATAACTGCCAGGAGGCCATGAAAAAACTATCGTTGACTAATCTTCCTGAAATTTTGCATAGGGCCATAATTTCTTATTATGAACAACTTTTCTTAGTAAAATTTTGCCGTATCATGAACAAAAAGGGTACTTTACCTGAAAAGAAAATAGTTTTCGCTTCAATGTCAAGGCCGACTTGTTTTTCAAAAACTGAAAATATTCTTAAAATTCTCTTCAAACCAAGCAGAGCTTAATTCCACAATCTTAAAATAAAATTCAAAAATTTTTTGTCCATCACACCTATTGTAACATCTATCCTGGGACACACTGTATATTACAATCAGTGTCATTATTATTTTTGATAGCTCTCTCTTCTTTCTGAAACACCTTGATGTGGCCTTTAGTAAAGCATACAATATGTTGGGATTCCTGAGAAGATCTATGGGCGATTTTGTTAATACTAATTCCTTGATCCATTTATATGAATCCAACGTCTTTCCCTTCCTTCTTTTTGCTCTGATCTCACTATTGCACACGACACATTGCATCTCTTGAATCGGTTCAGCATAAGTTTGTTAGATACTTAATACTTAGCATATAAAATCGGATCTCCTATGAGTTTCTTTGATCATAATTATTCCGACCTGTTAGCCCGTTTTAATTTTACCGCCATTAAGTCTATTCATGGGAGCTCCGACAAGATCTTGGTCCATAAATGTTTAAATGTGTTCTGTGACGAACTTGTGGATATGTTTATACATAGACATCTCCCTTATCCACTCCGTTTTAATCGAGATTTTGTGGAAGATCGAAATAGATCAAATTACCTGTTTCGAGGTTCAGAAGGTCTGCCAAGCTCTATTACTGCGTCCGAGTCCCTAGAGATCTTTAAGTCTTTCATATTCCAAATCTTTCATCTAGTCTTGCGATTGGATAGTTATATAGTTTATTGTCTGTTTCACATATAATTAATTATATTTTTGATTTTTAAATTACGGTTTATTTATGTTGTTTCATATTTTCTTATATTTTTGTTACCTATATTGTATTGCGTGCAAGCTAGTCATGCGGGGTCTTTCGACGCTTAGCGTTTTTTGTTAGTTATAGGCTACTGATCCAGAAATAAATAAATAAATAAAATTACTTGTAACTTATTAACTTACACAGGTTGTTTGGTTTTTTGAATTATAGGATCGTCATCATACAGTTGCCTCCTACTACTGTAATAATCTGAAAAATAAAACGTTAAATTTGGCCTTGACGGAACATAAAGTAATTACCTTCAGGTCTCGGAGGAGGTGGTCGTGGTGGTTCATCTCGATTTTTAGGTCTACCATAACCTTCTAAACTATTTCTATTTAATTGGTTAATATTAGCCTCTGAAAGTGGTTGCCTTAGTCTCCCTCTAGGAGCTAAGTTACTTTTATCATCTGGTAACGAATTTGGACCACTGTTAGGTTCAATTTTATCATCGAAGCCTCCATTTGTATTCATATTAGGGTTTCTAGTTGGTGGTTGCACATATAAGTTTTGATTTGAATAACTTTGTGGCGATGTTAAAAAATCATCTGCAACTACGATTTTTATAGAAAATCGTGTAAAACAATTGAAAATCAATACCTTTATAAAAATTATTAACGGCACCGGTTGTGCTAACAGAACTTTGTGTCTGATGGGAAATATTAGAACCAGCGTTTACATCCCATGCAATTGTGAGATGTAATTTATCCTTGGAACTATCGATAATTTTTTTGGCTTCTTTCAGTGACATCAAGTCATTACAATTAGTATTGTTTAATTTCGTTATAAGATCACCTTCGTTTAAAACTTGATTTGTATTTAAAAGCTGCTCTTTGGCTTTTGAAGAAATTTCCTTCACAAATAATTTGCATCCCAGAACAATTCCAAAGTCTAAAATCATAAGATTTACATAACTAAATATAGGATTAAGTCTGGACATAGATAGATGGGCACAGATCGAAAGAGTTATTTTTAGATGTCCTATTAATTCCACGAAGTGAGATAACAAATGGCCCAACGTTACATTTTTTTGTGGATTGCTAAGTGGGTAAGGCATTGTAAGATGGTTACCATTAATAATGGCTTAACAAAAAATTGCAAAGGTAGTCGGTCAGAATTTTCTGTACCTATTAATGACAAAGGAATGTAAATTGCAAATATATGCAAGAATTCAAAGATGTTTCTTTAATGACTCATATTAACATGTTACAAACAAATAAATTAATTTCCTCAGGAGACTAAATTTCTAGAAGACGCATCCCCAGGTTGGAGAAGAGGGAAGTCCTGGAAATATGGTTGCTGTGAGTATTCACAATAGCAATGGATCGAAGCCCAGTTGTCCCAAGGTTTAATCAATCACCCACACGAAGTTAGATGATAAAGAGGAAACAATTGAGCTTCGGGCATGGACGATTAAATTGAAGCCAACTGGTGAGAATTAGGATAAGATTTTTGACAAGGAATATTATACTTTTCATACCTAATAAAATAAAAATTAATTTCGGTGATATGGCCACCTGTTTTGCATAAGCAATGGAATATATTCAGAGCAGATTCTGGAAAAGAGATGATGAGATATACTGGGTGAAGAACATGTAAGTTCCTACAAGACTGCGATGAATTGAAATCTGAAAAATAAGTATGGAAATACAAACCTTCTTTTTTAGAATTTTTAGTAAGGGTAACTTTAGGGGGTACTATAGGATTAACGCCGAGAGCTGCCAAGGGAGGCCCAGTCCCCAAACTGTGGCAATGCTGATGATTTGCAGTTCGTCTTTTAATAACCAATACTACTGTATCTCCAGAATCTCTCAACACTTGTACTGCCGTTGCATAATCGACATTTTGGAGGGATATTCCATTTACAGTTAATATTCGATCGTTAACACTAAAAAGTTCAGATTAAGATTTCTTAATTTTACAATTGTTTAACACTTACTGTAAAAGCCTTTCTGCCGGGCCCGAAGCTAGAACATCGCTGACGGCTATGCTGGGATCACCAGATGCAAAATGCGGATTATCTCGACCTCCTGAGACTGCTATGCCAAAACCATAACCTGGCACCCTCGTTACGGTTACTTGTTTGTATTCCCATCCTCGTTCCTAAAATAGAATATTTTATTTAGAGGTTTCAAATATTCGTTTTCCTGATTTATAGAATGTACAGGAAGTCCATATACAATTATATTACTAAACTGTCTCAATTGCACTATGAGAAAATATTTTGGTCTATTTTAATTACGAAAGGTATTTTGTACATAAAGGCAGAGGGTAATCATTCAACAATGCCTTTGTTTCAAAATAAAGTTCTTTGTACTATCTTACAGCCCTGGGAAAACAAACAGGCATGAATTATACTGAATTTATATTAAGTGTTAATGATCTCATTAAATTGTTGAAACGTTTTTTCTCTAGACTGAAGATTATTTTGATAAAAAGTAAAACTGATTTGCATAAAATTTACTTAAAAAAGTTAAGAATTAAAATAATTCTCTTATGAATCAGCAAAGTTCCAGTTATAAAAGTGTAAAAAAAATCGTTTCCTGTCTGGCACCTTCCTACGATATTTTCTAGAAATTTCCAAGGCAATTTTAAAATCATAATTGAGCACACATTTTTAGTAAATTATTTAATGAACATTGAACAAAATTGTGAATATGGGAAGTTCAAAATAAAACAGTTCGCGTTTATTTCAACTGCACAAAAAACATTTCTGCATAAACAAATTTGTCTCTTGGTATAATAAGGTGGGTAAGTGTTATGTTTCGCAATCGGGAATACATATATTCGAGTCCCAATGGTTGGACATTTTTTTGATTACGAAATGTCGGAGATTTTAAGCGCTTTGGGTTGGATCAGCCAAATGACTTAACACCCGATAACAATAAATCACGATAAATCTTTTTTCATCCACTGTTGGATGTAGGCCTTTTCCAACTCATTTCACCTTTTTCTGTCCATAGCCGACGTCATTCACTGTATTCCTGCAATGTCTTGTATGTCATTCCGCCATCTGATATTTGGTCTTCCCGTCCCTCTTTTATAACTTTTTGATTTCCATTCCAATATGGTCTTAGTCCATCTACCATCCTGTCTACACGCCAAATAACCAGCCCATTGCAATTTTAACTGTACACCTTTGTTTGTTGTTGTATCATTTGTCTTTCATGCGCCCTTTGTGTTATTGCCAGTCTCTGTGCGTTCTTTTATGAGAGACTCCAGGTCTCATAACCGTAGATGATTGTTGGGATGACGCATTGGTGTTGTAAACCATTGATTTTAAGCAATTTGGGACTTATTTATCTTTAAGAATGTAACTGAGCTTCCCAAACGTAGACCAACGCATTCGGATTCTTTTTGTAATTTCTTCAGACAGATATTGGCTTTCTTTGTTGAGAAATGCTGACCTAAGAATATTTAATTATTGATAGTTTCAAGCGGTGTTTCTTCTAATGAGATGTTTATATTTTCACTTGTGTTTGCCACACGTTTTGGTTTTATTCATTTCGAGTCCGACTTCTCTTGGGCAATTGTTAAGTTCAGTAATCATTTCCTGAAGTTCTCGGTGGTCATTACCAAAAATTACGATGTCTTCAGCAAGTCTCAAGTGAGTTAAATTTAAATGCGCTCCGTTGCTCCGTCTACGTTTATACCATTATCCGATCAATCTACATATTTTGCGAACGACATCTTCTAGTGCGCTGATAAATAACTTTGGGGAGATCACATCCATCTGTCGTACTCCTATGCATATCGGAATGTTTACTGTAGCTGTATGCGTTTTTATATACATATTCGCATTGCTATAGATGTTCTTTATTAATTCGGTATATCCGGATGTTGTACTCTTTGCTCTTTTCTAATATGTTTTTCATTGTTTGGAGGTGTTCGCATGTATTAAATGGTGATGTGAATCCCGCTTGTTCTATTGGTTGGTTGGTTGGTTGGTTGGCGTTAAATTTTCTGGTTAGTCGGTTAGTAATTGATAGATGAAGAGTTTGCAAAGTTATGACATGAGGCTGTAGTTATTCAAATCAGCGATATCTCCTTCCTTATGGATGATTATAACTACCGCTGTTTGATGTCACGATTTTGGGATTTCTTGGGATCTCTAGGCATTTATTATATATTTTTGCCAATTATTGGTATAACTCATCTCCCGCTTTTTTCAACCTTTCAACAGTAACACTGTCTGGCCCTGCAGATCTGTTGTTTTTCATTTTTCTCAGAGCGTTTTCAATTTCGTCTACTGCGATATCTTGTATTTCCTCAGAACCAACATTTAATATTTTCCTTTTTGGAGAATGCAAGTTGTTTGTTAATATAGTTAAAGAATTATTAGAAGATGGAGGACCAAGTGTAATAGAAGTTCTAAAAATAATGATGAATAAATGCTTGGGCGAAGGGGACATATCTACAAGTTGGAAAGACAAGATAACGCTTTTAATACACGAGACAAACGTAATCTATCAAACTATCGCCCTATTACCTTGCTCTCACAAATAAAGGCATTAGTTTGCACTTCCACGGACATACTTGATGAACAGAAATTTTGATCATACTTTATATAAATCATTTACAAAAATAATCACTAGAAGAATCAATAATAAATTAGAAATATACCAATCCCATGAAGAGGCCAGGCCGGGTTTAGAAAAGGCTTTAGCACTTGGAACCATCTACTATCAATTAAGATACTTCTGGAAAAGGCCAAGCACCTCACGGAGGGCGACCAATCCGCTGGCTTCCCGCCTCTTGAAAGGTTTATAAGCAGAGCCTTTCGACCGGAGAGTTCAGTTCCACATCACCTCGCGTCCGAGTTTCAAATCAGCTCTAGTCCGAGTTCCACATCAGCTCCCGTCCAAGGCTTACTTCAAGTTGCAACCCAGTTCCAGTTCCAACTCCCAGATCTTCGAGGCCCGCCGGTTGACGTCCGTCATCCCCGCCGCCTTCACGCCTGACGTCCATCAGCGCATCCTCTGCCACGTACACAGGAACACAATGTCACCAAAACTTTTTATGACAGCGTTGTAAGACGTCTTAAAGAAATTGCACAAATCCAGCGGATCTAAATCAGGACTATTAGGAGGCCAAAAGTCCTTGCTCCAGAACATGCTCATGTTATCGGAGAGTCAATTTTGCGCTAAATGACTGGAGTGCGTCTTGCTGAAAGACAGATGGCCTTCCAGACGCCACACACGGCTTCACGACAGTTTGAAGAACACTTACATAAACTTTATAAAAAATGTAAATAAATAAATAAGTTAGATAGGTAGAAATATTTAAAATTGTAATTAACTTCAAACCTAAAAGAAGAAATCCATCAAAGCATTTATTAGCACCATAACGGGGTTCGTCATCATAGCAATATATATCTGGGTCAAATCATGAAACTCAATAAAGAAAACCAGGAAGCAGAAAGCATTAGAAGACTGAAACTAGGGTGGATAGCTTTTGGGAACAGAGCGATTCCACAGCACTTGAAAACCAAATCCTTTGATCAGTTCGTACTCCCAGTTATTACATACGGAGCATAAACCTGGACATTAACTAAAACAAACGCGCAATGGAAAGGCAAATGCTCGAATCACTCTACAGAAAAACAAATGAGTGGATAAGGACAAAGTCACAAAGACCAACGTAAAAGATGTACGGGAAAGAGTAGCAGATCTAAAGTGGCAATTTGCGGGACATAATGCAAGGCAATCTGACTGCAGGTGGAACGTAATATTATAGCAACGGCGTTCATGGCTTGGCAGATGAAGTAGAGGATGACCTCAGTTGCGTTGGATTGACGACATAAAGAAGCACGCGGGATTGGCATGAAGAAGAACAGCTGAAAATAGGGTGAAATGGAAGGAGCTAGATTAGGCCTACATCCAAAAATCGATTGAAACATGCTAAAAGAGAAGAGAAGAGAGAATTTATTTTCATCGGGTTTTACTTTAGATTATTAAGGTTCAGTGTAATATCTTTCGATTTCGTTTTTTATGACATTTCTACTTGTCAATGGTTTTTGTCTTTGTTCCTAATCATCACAATTTTTTTTGCCTCTGCTAAGTCGTTCTTCACAGTTCTTGGTCCTTTATTTTCTTCCAATGTCTCTAGTAGTTTCCATTTTAAATTTCCTTACATCTTTTCGCATTTACTTTTTAATCAATTTATTTAATTCTACTAGTTCTACCTTGTTCGTATCGTTTTCTATGTTGAGGCTTCTTCGTTTCTTTATGAGTTTTTGTGTTGCTTCAGTAATTTTACTATTTTTATTTTGTGTTCCAGGGCTAGCTTTTTGTGCTGCTGCTATTATCGCCGACGAGATATGCTTGATTAGTTTATTTCTTGTATATTATTTAGCTTATCTAGTTTCAGTCGTTTTGTCAGTTCTTCTTGAAAAGCGGCCTTATATTCAAACATTTCAGTAGTGTTCGAGAATATCTTAGCTTGAACTGGTTTGAAATTGACATATATAATTTTGCACGGACCATTCCTATTTGGTCGCTACCAATCCTGCACTTGCTTAGGACTGATACGTCTTGTATTGTGTGTTTCTAGGCGAAAATTATAAAGTTTACTTCATTTTTTATCTTATAGTCAGGTTGTTTAATTCAGCAAAGTTTACTAGCACATCTCCTCTTTTATTTCTGTGACCTAGTCCAGGTGTACCCATACTATTTTCGGTTTCTTCTTGCTGTTTACCTACCTTCGCATGGAAGTCCCAATTATTAATGTGAAGGTGGTTTGGTTCTGCTCGAGTAAATCCATTAGTTCTTCTTTCAATTTGCTGGTAGGTGCTATACCTGCATGAAGTTTTTCTTTTTTATATAGGTTGATTATTATGTACTCTATTCTGTCAGATATACCTTCATAAGTTTCAATGTTATTTGATAGGTCTTTATGTACTAGAATCCCAACCCCGTTGGTTCTTATTTCCACCTGTCCCTTAGTTTTGTTAGATTTTGTCCGGTGTGTCTGACTTAGCCCAATGGCCCAAGCCTATTCGCGATTTCGGCTACCGATGGTGGCTCTGGCAGCACTAAGGTCACGTGATCTACAAGTCATACCGTTCTGTCGTTTCATCGTATTAGATACCGGTTACTGTGGTGTTTTTTCTTGTTTATTAATTTATTTCTAGTTATTACTGTTATTAGTAGTGTTTAATTAATTTTAGTGCGGTTATAATAAGTCAGACTATTTTAGCAACTAGTTAGTGAATTTAAGTGACACCTTTCTTGGCCGGGCAATGTTAGGTACAGATTTTTGCGTTGTGTTGTGGTTGGACATTTACACGTGGTTTTTATATTTGTTTTTAATTGTTATTAATGTTAAGTTAGTGAATTTAAGTGACACCTTTCTTGGCCGGGCAATGTTAGGTACAGATTTTTGCGTTGTGTTGTGGTTGGACATTTACACGTGGTTTTTATATTTGTTTTTAATTGTTATTAATGTTAAGTTGTATATAAACATTGGACTTTATTATTTTTAAGTGTTTCATCAACATTAAGTGTATACAACTATGCAAGTAAAAAAAGGTTTTTTAACCTTCAAGTTCATAATGCTGTTCTGATAATTGTAAGATGAAATTCAGAATCAAAGTCAAACTTTCGAATTAACTTTCAAATTTGAATTTTTTATTCCCAAAACGAGAGGCAGGTTTTTTGAAATCAAAGCAAAGCTCTGAATTTTGAAACATTTTTCGTAAGAGAGATTTTAATTTAGTTATCAAAATCAAAACATCAACTTTCAAATCTGCAATTTAGGTTTAAAATTTGAAAATCAAATGTTCGAACCAAAATAAAGTTTCGAGCTCCTAAATAACGAAAAATCACACTGAAGATTGAATCATTTACTCGTAGTTGTAGAATGAAATTAGTTCATAAAATTCAAAATAAAAACTCATACGTTTATATTTCAATGCGAAAATCAAATGTTCAAATGCAAGATGAAAGCCTCAAATGACGAAATTTAAAATTAAGATTGAAACTTTCGATTGTGCTAAATTTGAATTTACTAATTGAAAGTCAAACCTCAAAATCATAGTTTAAATTTAAATTTTAATTTAAAATTCATATATTACAAATCAAAGCTCCAGATTCTGAACTTAAATAAAGATCGGATATTAGTTTTTAGATTGAAATTGATTTTTCTTATGAAAAATCCGAATCTGTAATTCAAAAGTCAAACTTGTGGGTTCGAATTTCGGCTGAAGGCACCACACTCAGTTTAAGAAGGAATTTTTCAATTCGAAGATTAAATTTGTTTTTCCTAAA
The DNA here is from genome assembly GCA_963082815.1 of Melanotus villosus. Lineage (NCBI taxonomy): Eukaryota > Metazoa > Arthropoda > Insecta > Coleoptera > Elateridae > Melanotus > Melanotus villosus. The sequence continues at coordinate 30,823,516 of OY720424.1, forward strand.
TTAAATTTGAATCTACAATTTAAAGTTAAAAAATCAGACTTTCAAAATTGTGATCCATAATATAAAACTAAGATTTTTAGTAAGTATCAAGTGAAAAATCATATTCAAAATTACCCTCGAATCTTTCTCAAAGTTTGAGACTGAAATTGTTTATTTACAAGGAAGAATTAAATCTAGGATTTCAAAGCCAAGTCTTTGTTTGAATTCATATTTCAAATTGAAGTTTAGTTTCCATATTTAAAATTCAGAAGCCAAAATAAGTCTCCGAATGTTGGGACTTAAATAAATCACACTTAAAATAAAGATCGAATCTCTGTGTTCTGTAACGATTTTAATTTTTCACAAACAAGATTATTTTTCATCAAAGCAGATCTGCATTTCAAAGTTCAAAAGTAAACGGTAAGTTTTCGAATTCATAATTTAGAAAATTTTTATTCTGGATTCGAGATTCAGGTACTCGAAATAAAATGAATCTTCAAGTAATCAAATCAAAAACTGAATTTTCCTCCATTCTTAAAGTATGACACCCGAATACACAACAATTTGTTTTATCCCGTTTTTTTAGAGGACATTATAATCCCTCAACACTAAATAATTTAGGCAAACAATAAATAAACGCCTTTAAAACATAACTGACAACTGGCACGAGTATGACTTGTAAAGGTTCACAAAACCGCCACCAGGTGGCGTATTCTTATCTGGAATCGCGAATATTTCGTTGTTCAGCTCTTGTAGTTCTTCTGTTGATAATGTCCTTGCATTATAGTCAATTTTTTATCACTGTTCATTTTTCCATGCGGACGATAACAATAAATAAATAAAGTAGATTTACAGAATTTATAATTTTTCTTATGCCATTGCTATAAAAGAAATTTACTTAAACACCATATAAAGTAGAAAGTTGATTTGAAATTAAAAACTAGACCTTAACATTTTAATTAAATAAAATTTTTAAGCGGGACATCTTCACAATAAATACAGGCATTTCGAAATAAGTACGTAGAAGAAATGAAGGAACGACTTCAAACATGCTGCAAATATTATCTAACAGCAGTAGACGTCAGTTATAATAACTCTTGTGAATCAGTAATAGTACTTGAGATAACTTCACACTTACTGAATTAATTTTCTTATCATTGAACTTTGCATAAATAAATGAGCAAAGCTGCAAAGCAGATAACAAATAATATATAATTTTCTTACACAATACTCTTAACCATAAACTACTTCTACACCTATGTGGATTAAAATACAAGCGCATTTAATTTAAAAGGCAATTTGTCATTGTTTCTGTTGAACAGGATGTATAAATATACAGCTTTACGATATATTTTACTATTAAAACACAATACCAACATAAAACATTTTTATTTTTAAACCTATTGTGTGCTAGTTATGGTTAAAATCGAAAACCACTCGATTTACTTCACTTTTGTATAAAATAACCAGCCGCTGTAATTTACCTCTGTTTATAATTTAAAAACCAAGGTTAAATAGCAGAGAGGTTTGTAATCTTTAATCTCATTAATTCACCTATCACCTGTGGCTGTAAATTTGTTTTTTAAAACTTTTTATATGCAATCGATCTATCTCGAGGCGTTTAAGATTGTTTCTAAATAACAAACCGAACTGCTCCAGTAAGTATTTTAAAATACGAAATTTATTTATTTAAAAACGCCGAAAGATTTAAAAAGGTGCGACCTTGAAGTAAACAAAATGGAATCCTAATGTGTGAGAAAACTCGCATTCCTTGCCCACCTTTTGCGCAATCGTTTGAATTTTATTAAAGTAAAATCGCTACAGAAATTTTAAGATTTTATTTACGGTTTAACAGTATAATTAAATAAATCAAACTGTCAATTTAAATCAGTAATTCTTGGCTATCTCTAATTTATTTATCATAAAGCCCAAAAATAGTAAATGAATAAAACGTTGACTTTCCTAGTAAGGATAATTTTAATTGGTAGGAAACTCGAACGATTATTAATTAGAAAGCAAAAAGTCCATTTAATAACCTTGCATTAACAAGTAAAATATATATCAAGTTCACATGGCACTGACTTCTTGCATGGTTAATTCTACACCGACCCATGGAAGAACAATTACCTAATTCATTCGTTTTCTCACAAACCAGACAGCAATCGCATTATAATACAAAGCTCTACGACGATTACATCTACTATTAAAGGCCATTATGCTTTAACTAATTATATATGCAGCGTTTACATCAACGAATACGATCCCATAATAAGTATTATAAATTTGTGTGGCAATATATCTTAAGTTAAATACGCCCCAATCACGCTAAAATGTTCATTTGTGATTATAATTTACGAAAAATAACAATTAGTAACTGTCAAAGTGATAAAAATCGCGTTATCGACGCAACAGACACTTTATAGTAAAACTGAGGTGATTTTTTGAATTGAAAAAATACACGACACGCAACTGTAATTACAGCCATACGGCTTTACGTTATAAATATGTGGTGAGTTAACTATGAAATATGAAATAAAGTAGGTAATTATAGGTATGATAAAAATTACAATTATTCTGAATTAAATTGCTATTAGTTAAATATTTGTAGCATTCCTGGATGACTGATATTTTGCTTCATATAATAACATTTTTTAGTTTTAAGTTACTATAATTATTTATTTCCGAGGTATTTAAAATACGTTAGTTCTTCTATTTTAATAAAAAGCGAAGGTCTTCAAAATTACCATTATTTACAATGTGTTAATCCTAGGAGATACTTATTCTATTTTGAAAATTTTTAATTCTAAGTTGGCCTTGCTAATCCTAATAGGAATAGAACCATCGTGCGACCAGCTACCTGGAACGCCCAGGGAATTAAAAATAAACAAAAAGAAGTTTTCGAAGAACTGAAAGCCTTCAAAATCGACGTACATATGTATGCTCACAGAAACCAAGAAGAAAGAAAAAAGGAGTGAAAGAGCGGACGACTTCATTCATATCTATAGTGGCGTAAGTAAAGATTCAAGAGCTAAAAGAAGGGTTTCAATAGGTTAAGAAAGAACATAAGAAGTTGGGAAGAAGTAGATGAACAAATGATAATGTTAGAGGTACAACAGAATGGTCAAGATATCGTAATCATTGGAGTATGTGCTGCTAGGGAAGACGCTGACAAACAAATCAAAGATAAATTTTATGAAAAACTATACCTTTTAAACTTCAAATTGAGACTAATCATTTTCAAATTGAGAATAAACACGTTCAAATTGAGACAAAACAATCTGAAATCGATTAAACAGATTCAATTTGAGAATTAACACAATCAAATTGATAATAAACATATTCAAATTGAGAATAATCAATTTAATCACCATTTGTCGATGGCGAAGGTAATACCGGGTGTTTGAAAAAGAATTACATCTAGTTACCTTTGAAATTTGTTTGCATGTAAACTTTTATATGCCACTACATTGTTTCAAAGCATACTAGATGTATTTCATTTTAAGACACTTTGTAGTAACCTACATAAAATAAAATTCAACAAAACACTAAAGAAACGAGGAAAATAAAAAACTTGGATTTGTACACATAAAATTTGGATAATTTTAGACAGGAATCGGTAATTTTTATATAAATTAAGATCGGCAAACAAGTTATAAAGGGATGTATTATTAATAAAAAATTAATGAAATATATAACAAATTGGAAAGCATGGTCTGAAAGATTATTAACAGTAGAACTAACAATAGATAGAGAATCGAGAATGACTATAATAGGAGTTTATGGACCAGATGAAGATGCAAGGAAGGAATTTAAAGATAAATTCTGGGAGGACTTAGAATTGGCAACAGAAACAAGTAAAGGGATAATTTTTGTAGCTGGAGATTTTAATGCTAAAGTAGGAATCAAGGATAATGAAACAGCAGATGTTTTAGGAACATATGGAAGAGATAAAAGAGATACGAATGGAAAGAGGTTAATAGATTATTGTATGATACAAAACCTTATAGTGGCAAATTCATTTTATAAACACAAAATGATTCATACATACACTAGACAGGCACCAAATAACTCAGGAAGATCTATAATAGACTACATATTGATAGAGAAAGATAGCAGAAAACTGATTGAAGATGTAAGAGTGTACAGAGGGGCAGAGATTTACAGCGATCACTTCCAATTAGTAGCAAAAATTAAAAATATCCAAAGGGAATATAAGTCAGTATATAAAGAAAACATAACAAAGCAGCAAGTAACAATAAGAACATATAAATTACAAGATAAGGAGATAGCAAGAAAATACGAAGAGAAAATTGAGAAAATAATACAGATAGAGAAAGAAGACATACACAAAATGGATTTAGAACAAACATGGAACAGATGGAAAGAAATACTCATAGAATCAGCAAGGAGCACATGTGGAATATGTAAAACAAGCAACCAAAGAAAAAATACGTCATGGTGGAACGAAGAAATAGAAAAACAAGTTAAACTAAAGAAAAAGAAATGGAAGGAATACCTAGGACAAAAAACGGAAGAAGCTTACGAGAAATATAAATATCAGCGAGAAAGAGTCAAAAATATGATTAAAGAAGCAAAAGAAAAGTCGTGGAGGGAATTTGGCGAAAAAATGGAAACAAATAGTAAAGAAAATCAAAAACTATTCTACAAAATACTGAAAAGCCTAAGGAAAGGAGTAACAATAAAAACCAATACAATAAAAAATAAAGAAGGAATAATAATCACGGAAACAGAGGGGGTGATGGAAAGATGGAAAGAATATTTTCAAGAGCTACTGGGTACTCAAGAAAGACAGGCAGAGGAAGAAAAATGTAATGAACAGGAAGAAGAGGTAAGCCTAGGTGAAACAGAAGATCAGATAACAGATGAGGAACTAAAAGATGCATTGAAGAAAACAAAAAACGGGAAATCGCCCGGGCATGACAAGATTACATCGGAAATGGTAAAAAAATTAGGCAAAGAAGGTATGGCAATGATGTTAAAACTTTATAATAAAGTGTGGACAGAAGGTAAAATCCCTAAAGATTGGGAAAAAGGGAAGATAGTGCCAGTGTACAAAAAGGGAGATAGAGGAGATTGTGCGAATTATAGGGGCATTACGTTATTAAGCATACCGCTGAAAATATATGAACACATATTGGAAGAGAGACTCCGTAAAGTAATTGAACCAACACTACTGGAAGTACAAAGCGGATTCCGGAGAGGACATAGTGTGCAGGATCATATATTCACAGTAAAGGAAATAATACAAAAAGTGCACCAGTACAATAAGAAAGCGTATTTTGCCTTTGTAGATCTGGAAAAGGCTTTCGATAGAGTACAGCGAAAACGGTTGTGGCAGATTTTAAGAGGTAGGGGAGTTAAAGCAAAGTTAATTAAAGCAATTAAAAGTATATACTGCAAGACTACAAACTATATCATTAGAAATAACAGCACATCAGAAATGTTTAGAACTGAAGATGGATTGCGACAGGGAGGGGTGATGAGCCCAGTATTGTTTATATTATTTATGGATGATATAATAAGGGAGTGCCAAACTAAAGTGAAAAAGTTAAACATAGGCGTAAGAAATCTGCAAAATGTACAGATATCTGAATGTGCATTTGCAGATGATATAATAATAATGGCAAATAATGAACGAGATTTACAACATAATATAAAGATATGGAATGAGGTGTTAAATAAGAATGGTATGAAAATGAATATTAACAAAACGAAAGTGATGGCAATAAAAAAAGAACCACAACACATAAATATAGAGATAGAAGGAAAACTTATAGAACAAGTGAGACAGTTTAATTATTTGGGAGTTATAATTGAAGATACTGGAAATCAAGAGGTAGATTTAAACGAAAGAATAAAAAAAGCCAATAAATTATACTACACAATGAGTAACACCTTTATAAACAAAAAAGAAGTAAGCCGGAAAACAAAATTAAATGTTTACAAAAGTATCTTCAGACCCATATTAACCTATGGATGTGAGACGTGGATAGTATCGCAACGAATGAAGAAAAAATTAGAGGCGGTTGAAATGAGATACTTAAGAAGAGTCAAGGGCATCACAAGAAGGGATAGAATACGTAATACCCAAATCAGAGAAGAACTAGAGATGAAACCTGTAACGGAATTTATTGAGACGAGACAGCTGAGTTGGTGGGGACATTTGCAAAGAATGGAGAAAAACAGACCAGTCAGACAAATATGGGGAACAAGAATACCGGCAAAAAGAAGCAGAGGAAGACCTAATGACACATGGAATGGCATAGTAGCAAAAATATTAACAAAAAAGGAAGTGAAGTGGAATGAAGCAAAGGTGATGACGCAGGATAAAAAACAGTGGAACAGATTTGTGCATGGAAACAATTAGAATTTAATTAAGTTGATATAATTTAACAAACTATGTATTTAACATTATAAGAATGAAATATTAAGTTTTAGATTTAAGTTGTTATGATTATGTAAATTTAACCCTACACCTAACGGTAAATGGGCAATTGATTATATATATATATATATACCTTTGAAATTTGTTTGCATGTAAACTTTTATATGCCACTACATTGTTTCAAAGCATACTAGATGTATTTCATTTTAAGACACTTTGTAGTAACCTACATAAAATAAAATTCAACAAAACACTAAAGAAACGAGGAAAATAAAAAACTTGGATTTGTACACATAAAATTTGGATAATTTTAGACAGGAATCGGTAATTTTTATATAAATTAAGATCGGCAAACAAGTTATAAAGGGTTCAGACAGAAAATGTTAGTGCGGAAGAATTATACCAATATATTAAAGGACAGTGGCGTAGCCAGGATGTTTTCGTGGGGGGGTTAACTAAAGTGAAGATATAATATCAATATATTTTGAAGTAATATAATAACTTTATTAGAATTTGTAATAAAATAAAGGCCCTTCCAGGTTCTCATTGGGGGGGGGGGGGGTTAAAACCCCCCTAACCCTTACCTGGCTATGCCATTGTTAAAGGATGCAAAGAAAAATTAGATAAAGGAAATCCAGAATGGCGGACAGAAGAAATATAAACACTAGCAGAAAATAAAAAGAAGGCTTACCAGATCTGGCTAAACACACAGAAAGATAGAGATCGACAAGAATATGCGAATTTGGTATAGGTAAGTGAAAATAGAAGAAACAAAGAGTAAAAATGACATGTGGGAGAAGAAATGTGAAAAACTGGATAGATGTATGGGTGGAACACTAGTTTCCGAAGCATGGAAAAAATATCAGGAAAGGTGGAAGACTGTCAAAAAAACATATGTAGTACACCCAATAAGTAGCACTTAATTGAAGGACTATTACACAAAATTGCTAAACAAAGACAGAAAGGAGCATGAAATATATGATATAAACATAGATACGTGCATAACGTTGGAGGAAATTAGGAAGCTCATGAGAGAAACAAAAAATGAAAAGGCAGTAGGCCTGGAAACATCCCCTTTCAATTGTTGGAAGGTGATGGGAAATTAGAGTAACAAGCGCACTGGGGAGATAGTACGACGAAATTCTTTAGAAGAGGATTGAAAATGACATTAAAGACATAGAACAATACGGATTTCGCGCTGGAAGATCGTGGATTGATAATATATTCGTTCTGCTGCAAGCAATGGAGAAACTTAAAGCTAGGAATTTATCTGCCCACTTAATATTTGTTGTTTTGGAGAAGGTGTACGACACGGTCCTGTTAAAAAGGCTTTTCGAAACTTTGACGAAGATTGGCCTTAGTGAAGGGTATGTTCGCTCAATTTGGAATATTTATAGTAGGTCCGATAGTGCAGTAAGAATAGGAAACTATGATTATAGGGTTGCTGTCCCGACTTTGTTCAAGATATATGTATATCCAAGAAGCACTGGAGGCATGCAGAAGACGTGTCTCAAAAATGGTAATAGAAATTAGTGATAATTGTCTGACAACCCTCTTATTCGCTGATGACCAGGCGGTCGTGGCGAACGATGAATACGATGCAGATTTTATACTTGAGTATATAAAAATGGAAATGAGACATGAGTGATCCCGAACTATAAATAAACAAGGAAATTTAAAAATGCAAAGAATATAAGTAGGTACTTAGATAGTATAATATCACAGGAGAGTACGTCAAAAAGGGATATATATATATGCAACAAGGGCGGAAAAGTATTCAGATTCTAAATGTTTTACAATGGTCAAATCAAATTAAATTAAAAACCAAAATGACAATCTACAAAGTCGTTGTAGGGCCGATTTGGACATACGGGTCGGAATACTGGCAGTTTACGACTAAGGACAAAAAGATGATAACGGTGGAAATGGATTTCAAGAGAAGAACGTGCCGAGTCTCAAGGTTGGAACTTGGAACATATTCCGAACGAAGAAATTAAGCGTTGGACAAATAGTGTTTATGCCAGAGTAGATAGAATAGAAACTATACAATGTAGTACGGGCACGTAATGTGAATGGCAGAAGACCGGTGTTCAAAAAGAGCTCTAAATTGTACTCCACAAAATAGAAGAAAAAGGGGAAGACCGACAACATGGATATAAGGAATTAGACAGACCATGACCGATCGACCTATAAACTAAGACGATTGGAGAAATAGAGAGAAATGGCGGTCGAAATATATATATACATATTGTGATTTCCTTTTATTTCAAGCATAACGTTAGGGTTGCAATTATGTGCCAAGAAAGTATTAATTTCATTTGGAAATGAAAAACAGCAATATCTAAATTTTCGAACATAAGCTCCAAAAACACCCTCCCTTTCTAAATTAGCCACGCCGGCCTGTATCGACATGGACCTGCACACACATTTGGGTCCCGCCTTCTATACTCCGTCTCATGGTGAAAATTCAGTATAGGGTCTTATGCGAAACCCCGATGCTAAATTTGCAGGCGAACTTGTATTGAAACAGATCTGTAACTGACGATCATAGCTAATCCCTCTTTTGTTTTGCGGGCGGCTTAACTACAATAATACAGATACCCATAAATGGGTTCCTTCAGTGGTTCTCAAACACGAATAATATTTGCTACAACACAACTGAGTTACATTAAATTTAAATTGAGAAACGCATTTTATTTATATAATATTATTTGTTTTTAATTCCGCAGTAGTGCCACAAAACATTTAAGTTTATACTTAAGTAAAAAATAAAATAAGAGAAATATTTTATTTATATACAAATTGCATTAAATTTTACGTGAAAACTTATTGGGAACTTCTGGTTTCTGTTTATTTCAGACAACTTTAGTCATATCTTGCTACATAGAACTAGCAGCATCGAAGCGAAATTCCCATAAGGATAGCATTGACTATCTTTACCACACTAACTTTTCACCGTGAGACAGAGTATAGTAAAGTTTCAAATTTCAAAAGAAATTTAAATCAAACAATAATATTGGAAATTTGAAATAGACAATTAACAATGAAATTTATTAGTTTAGTTTATTTATTATTAGTTTTGAACAAAAGCCGCTGCACACTCGTGGAAGGTTTGATATCAACCCCCTCAGTACCACACATTTGTACTATAAATATGTAACCAAATCTTACCATAGGATCGAGTCTTGACTATTCAGTCTACACTATTATAGTAGTACTATAGTGGTCTGGAATATATTAGTACATTAATTCGTGAATCTAATTGCTTTACGATATAGTGATCTACAGTTAGCTGTATTGCACTTTGCTGCTCTGCACTAACTTCTTCACTGTACACCGCTGGAAAGCATTGCTTTTCCGGCCGCGTGTATCGACCAAAGCTTACGTTAGAGTAATTCCTATTGAGGGGTCTTCCAGCGAAGTTTAAATTTAACAAATACTGCAAAAGTTGGTATTTGTAATACGTCTATTACATTCAAAATTAATCTTGGTCAAAATAGGGTTGCCCTGTTGTAGGTGCTTACAATTGATTGTAATCATAGGACAATTCTGACTATTGAGAAATGTCTTGAACATATTCTCAATCAACAAAAGATATAAACATCGCTTACAAATACGAGGTACATACTGTTGTCGTACATTTTGAGTTGTGCATAGTGCATATACTTGTTTTTATTTGAGGGGCATAGCGCTCATTCACTTACATTTAGATTCGTGCATAGCGCACATACTCTTTAGAGAGGGAAATTGCACCCTCGTCCGCACTTTAAAGGTTGGCTATGATATCACCTTTGGTTCCGGCCGCCCACGATTGATTTTAATATCAATCTCGCTCAAGATCGATTTTGTATCGATCGTCTAACTGATGCTCTGACTTACAATATAATTTCTTGTGATCAAACCAACGCACTCAGGCCACCCCGATTACAAGGTCATAAAACGAAAGGGTAATAATTATTCAAAGGCACTGTCCATATTTGACTTGCCTAGTTTAATGTTCATTCACCATGTGTATTTACTGTATTTAAATTTGTAAATATCTAGAAATATGAAATAGATACTTAAGAACACTGGTATAATTTTAAAATAATGCGAAACTTAAAAAAATCAATGATATAAAGCTATTCCATTTTTTCAATCTCTTATTAGTAAAAATGCCCAAACTTTTAGTAGAAGTCTTAAACAGTGCTGCAATGGTTTGATACCTAATTTTACTATTGAAATTATCAGAAACTTACTTTATATAATTTAAATAATTTATCTATTTCTCTGTGTACGAGTAAATAAATACAACAATTTTCTAACAAAAAGAATACTTTAAAATCTGTATAAAGAACACGTTAATTTTCGTTAGAAATTATTGGTAGCAACCTTAATGATTTACGATAAAAAAGAATCGGCCCAGAATTAAAAATAACGAATTAAATAGAAAGTCTTATAAAAACATATAATTTCCTTTTGAGTACTGCAGAGGAGAAATAAATTAGTCCATTAAAAATTAAAAAGTTTAATCTAGGTACTACACATATCAAGGTCATAGTAATGGAATTAATTTAATGATTTTTAATGATGATTAATTTATATTAAAGCGCAAATAAGTTTAGAAAAAGGTATGACATATAACCACAAAAAATGCGACCACTTCCAAGAATCGATCACACTCGATCACAGGTTAATTTATGATTTTCCGAGCGGCTTTCCAGTAAATCCTATTAAAAAGTTAAGCTGTACATGGTGAAATAGAAAACTGGAAAAAAATAATTGAAAAAATACATAAAGCGAAACAAAATAACGAACTCAATAACAGTGAGAGTTTTAATGTTCATGAACTTGACCTGTAATTTCTATAAGTATATGAAAAATGCATAATTCAACAGGTAAAGGAATTTTATTATTACTTCACAACAATTTTCAAATACGCATACGAAATTTGCTCTCATGAATAAAAAAAAATATATATGGTACTTAACCTTTAGTGAAAACAAATGTTTACACGGCTGAGATTTAAAATGTATGTGAAAATTTAAACAATTCTCGAACTTGGTCATGTATAAAGCCATAAAGAAATTGTTTAAGTGAACGTGCAAACTCTGATTTAGCAGTAATTTTCAGTGGATTACGAGAGGAGTTTTTTATGTTATCTACCTAGCTATGAAAACAACGAGTTAGAGAACAAACAAAATTTTATTTTTCAACGTAAGAACCATTAACACTAACACACTTATTCCAACGTTTTTCTAATAATGCTATGCCTTCGAAAAAAAATTCTTTTGGTAATTCTGCAAAATACTCCACAACGTTTTCCAAATCGTCATTGGATTGAAAGCGACGCCCTCTCAAGTGTTTTTTGAGTTTTGGAAAGAGATAATAGTCACAGGGGGCGAGGTCGGGGCTATTTTCTCCATACACTGCCACCATTCTCTCATGAATATTCTTCGAGCCACTGCCTTCTTTCGATAGAAATTTTATGACGCTTCTATGTTCAAGTTTCAAATCACTCATTTTCACTTCTTTAAATTGACATAAAAATGGCAAATGGTAAGCGATTGGAACCAAACTTTAAGATGACACTATAAAATGTCACAGAAACTTGACATAAGAAAATTGTCCCGATAGCATATTGTTTTCATAGCTAGGTAGATAACATAAAAAACTCCCCTCGTATTTTAAACAAAAACAAAAAATTTAAATTACCAGTCAAACTGTTCGTTGGAGCTATTTAATATAATTTATTGTTTATATATTAAAACATTTTTTTCTTATAATAAGTTTATTTTCGACGTTTTGCAATATTTCTTGCTATCTTCTGGATTTTTTCGTTATCTATTCTGCAACTTAAGGGCTCATAGGTGTCAACATTGTTAAAATGTCCTTTCGGTTTTTCACTTTTAAAAATTATCTTCTTAAAACAGCGTTCACTTTAAACATCTACAATAAATTCGGATATCAACTAAAAAGTCATAAAAAAAATGCTGTATGTTTTAATGTTTACTGGGACGAGATTCAATACTGCAGACTTTACTTCTAATTATTATTCGCGAAGTTCTGCAAACTATAGGCATCTTTGAGATTGTAGTTAACAAACTAAGAAAGAATGAAGTGTCAAAAAAATCATGAAGTAATTAAACCACTTGCAAACAAACAGAAATTTTATATAGTTTGTTTAATAGTCGTATGCATCTATATTAATTTTGGAATTAACGTAATTTGAGGTTATAAAACGTAAAACAAAGATTACATTCAATAAAGATTCTTTCCAGAGGTGGAAATCTCTTGGGTTCGGTAAAATTCTAGTCGGGTAGTGCTAACAATAGTAATTGATGCGAGTTGAGATCACTGGCATCCGCAAGTTTAGATCTCGCCCAATAAATAAACAAACAAATAAATAAATAAATAAATAAAGAACAACTAAATTTAATTAATACATCTCCGGAAGTGTCTGTAGATACATTGGTTCGCTAACCATTTTTAATTTATCAAATATTTCTAGAAATCGAGTTTACAAAATGCAGTAAGTCGAGGCCATCGAGTAAGTCCACAAACGCTTTGTTTTCGAAATACATTTACTCATTTAGTGTTAAATATTCGGGAAATTTTGTTTTATTTCATGTTTTTAATTATTTTTAGAAGAATATTTGAACTAGTAAATCATCTTATCCCATTTCAAAGAATAATCTGCAATTTTTCTAATAAAACGAATATTTAACTCAGAAGAATTACCAGAAGTTGTGGTTAAGTCAAGGTGGTCTATAACTTAACCACGTCGCACACCTGATTTAAACCTTCTTAAACGTTATTAAGGGGGCCATGGGAAACATTTAGTGGTGCCATATCAACAGAAAATGTATATCAATTACGAGAAGCGATAAAAAGGGGTTTCAATCTGGTATACCAGGGTATTTTTGAATGTCTGTTTTTGCATTCTTTTTTTGTTTTAGGTATTACCATGCTGGATATTCAATGGTATTACTGATTAATTATTTGTTAAAACTTTGGCATTCTGTATTTCGGAAGCAGAATTTGGCAGCCGAAATTTATACGAGAATATTTGTTTATTTTGGATATTTTATGATCTGGTACAATTGAGGACGTTTATTTTTGTATACCCCGAATAATAATGTTGGGGAAAAATGTTAAAAATAAGTGCATGTGAAGATTTCAGGCAATATTGTAATTTTCATAAAAGCAAAACTTAAGTTAAATGTCGTCTTTTTAGATGAAAATGTAATCTCTTTATTTTATTGTAAAGTAAATAGTTTATGTAGATAAATGTTTAAACATTCTAAACAAAAAAGGGGATTTAAGAAGTGAACACTTTTACGATATCGCAGTAGCCAGCGGATTGACAGCTGACGACTAACGTGCATAAATAATAGTTGTTTAAACTTGCGACTTCGTGTTTTCCAATTTTCTAAGTTATCAGCCAAAAAGTGCCAAAAAGCAAGGTTATTCTAGAAGAACCATCCAAGCTCAATTAAAATTCGATGGAATTGGAATTGATATCAGTTTAGTTGCAATACAAAATGTGATCCACTGTGAAAGTGTACGGCACCAATTACAGGCCCAAAACATTCCTCTTTGAAACGGAAACCTACAAAGGTAACTCGAAAAAGAAGATTTCAAGGACGTACAGCTAAGAAAACCCGCCGAGTCAATGTCAACTGGCCAAAACAGTCGGATTCGATCCAAAGACCATCTGGAAGGTCATCTACGGATATTTGGGGAAAAAGAAGGTCACGAAAGTTAAAATTCATCGCACATCGGAAACCGCAAGACAAATGCGCCTGTAGGAGAACCATCTTGGGTTAAAGATCAAAGTATGTGGTGTCACTGGATAAAGCTTGGTTTAGAGTGGACTATTACAATGGGAAACGCAAGAGGTGTTACATCAAAGATGGTGAAACCGTGCTCAAACTTAGATTCTTGAAACAAAGGAGAGATTCGGTCCCCAACTTATGGTGATGGGAATCATTTCGGGAAGAGGGCCCTTAGGACTTCCCAGAGTGCCTTCAAAAGTGAAAATTAATGTGAAGCACTATGCCGAAGAAGTGTTGAAGCCTTTGGTGGAAGAAAGAATTCCAGAATTGTATCCTGGGGAGTGGGGAGGAGGAAAAGGTGTTCATTCATCATGATGCAGCTAAGGCCAATGCTGCAAGATGACCCAGGAGTACGAGGCAGTGGTCAAAGAAAATGCGATCCAAAGTTTATAAGTAATAGTGTTCCTGTCAAGTCTGCTGATACTAACCAGTCCTATGGATTTATTTGGCTTCGGCTAGTTGAAACAGCGTATGTTCAAGCATCGCGCTATCGCCTTGGAAAATTTTACAGGAAGAGTCTTTCTCCTAATATGATCGTGAAAGTTTTTCAGAGCTGGAAGCACCGATGCAGGGAAGTAGTCAAGAATCAGGGTCGTCAAAAAAGAATAATTTACCATCGAACAAAATTCGTTTGCAAATTTTTTCCATTAATTAAGGATCATTTTTTAAGTCGTTACTCGCCGTATTACCTCCACAAGAATATACCTAGTCAAAAATTAAAAAAAAAAAAACATTAAAAATATTCCATAAGGGTGTGAATGCTTAAAATATCTTGAAAATAATACGAAGTAAGGAATTCGTAGTTGCAACTTACAAAAAAAAAAAACTACAAAAGTATATAGGTCACCCGGGGTGATTGTGACATGTTTTTACAAAGTTAAACTTTATAATGATATGTTTCTTAAAGTAATTTACATTTTTAGTTCAAATTCGGGCGACGCATTCACTGAAGGTATATTTAGTTAGTTATGGAATAGTTTTAGTATAGCAATTGAACTAGATACGAAAATAACGTTTTATAAAATTTATTTCAGATGTCACATTTACCCCATGATTTGGGGTGAATGTGACACACAGCGGGGCGATTGTGACACACAGCTAATAACGACAGATCAATAAAAATACCAATTAGGGTAGGCTGTGAAATTGAATTATTTTGAATTGGTACTTTAGCCACATCCATAGAATGACATTTTATAACGTTTGTAATTCAATCGTTCCTTCTGTTCGTCTAAGCGGCGGTCCACTTCCACTTTTACGAGCGACACTACCTCTTTCTCTAAGAAACTGCACAGATTTAGTTACAACGTCGCGAAGATAATTGTAATTGAACACTAAATCGGGATATTCTTCACGAAAATCAGTCATGCAGTTATGAAGTGAATATTGCCACTCCCCATTTATTCTTACGCCGGTTCGAAAGAAACATTCAATAGCTTTCGCTTTTTGTGGTTTTACAGGGCTTTTCACTTGGCTGTTATGTTGAAAAGTGTGACATCTGCAAGCCTAGAATTCGTTAAATAGGTAAATAAACATTAGCTTTAATTTTTAAATTCTTTTAGGTTGTTGTGTTAAAAAAAAAATGATGGAAATGGGCCCTTCATCATATTTAACCTAGGACCTAGGACCTATGATAATGCCAATCCGCCCCTATTTACATGAATCAAACTGTCTTTCTAATACGCGACTTACTTACTTTAAATGGTATAGTCGGGGGGCATACTTTATGAAATATACACTCCGTGGGAAATTTCATGATGAAATTGTGGGGCCAATTTTAATACATTCCTTATGCCCTCCACAATCATACCTTACCAGGTGCTTTGCTTAAATTTGTGGCAGACGACCTATATGACGTCGTATATCCAAGACGGCCGCCACCCCAGACATCATCGGAAGTTCTCAATTATAACTCTCGATAGGGCCATCCTATCAATATTTTGTACTGAACGTTTTTTATTTACAAGGAAATTCTCTATAAAAAAGATCCTTAGGAATTTATCGATATATTTTACCGTTTAGGTGTTTTGTATAAAAACAATTTTAATTTTGTAATCACTCGTATCATTTCAATTTTTTTTTTGTTTCGGATAGAAACGGATTGATAATCGTAAGCCGAGCAGTTTAATACTTTCAATAGTTTAAAATTAACTTTGAACACAATGTCTACTCCACCTCAAATTCGTCTCTAAGTATCCCTGCCTCCATCTGCAAAAAAGGCAAGGCTGCAGACTAATTACGAGCTGTGTATTTTATGCCAAAATAAGAAGAAGTCACCATTGGTCAAACCTATTAACTATGATAAAGTGTTAGAGTGTGTTAGAAAGAGAGCAGAATGGAATGATAGTGAATACGTGTTAATCGATAATCGATTAAGAAATGTGACTGTTGAAGAATTGATAAACGAAAACGCCTCATGGCATACAGATTGCTACAAGAAGTGTACTCATAAAATCAAAATGGAGAGAGATTATTTGAACAGGAAAAGAATAAGCCTTCTTGTTCTAGTTCCGCTGCTGAAGATAGTAATGAAGGTTACACAACAAGATCAAAAATCCCTGCGGGTGATAAAAATAAATGTTTTTTCTGTCTGGAAGAAGGAAAGAGAAGAAATCTATTAATTACCGTGAAAACAAACTCGTCGGTCTGAAATTAAAAGAAGCAATTGAAATGTCACAAAATGAAGAAGCTGACATTAAAATAATACTGCACTGCTTTTTTGCCTCCCGAAAAGGAGCTATTGCTATTCATATATGTATATTCGTCTGATACAGACGTATTTCTACTAGCGTTGTGGTGATCAACATCTTTTACATGTCCAAGCATGTTTGTCACTGGTGTAGGAAATAATCGAAGAATGCTTGACGTTGGCAGAATTTGCACCGCATTAGGACCAGAAAAGATAAAAGGATTACTAGGTCTGCATGCTCTGTCAGGATGTGATGTGACAGGTTCACTTGCAAAGAAGGGAAAACTATCGTTTTGGAAGGTTTATAAGACCGCAGATAATGACATTTTGATGCTCTTGGGAAACTTGGATCCATTGAAGAATTCAGGGATAAAGCTGAAACTATCATTGAAAAATTTATTTCTAAGGCATATATACCAGGGACGAAGATTTCAGACATTGGGGAGCTTCGTTGGTGGATGTTCTCCAAGCACGAGACGCAAAGTGAAAATCTGCCTCCTACAAAAGGGTCACTGTCTCCTTTTATTCGTAGAGCACATTACCAGGTTATGGAATGGGGTCTTGCTGACCAGCAGCACCCTAATCTACCAACACCTTCTGATTACGGATGGGAAATGCAAGATAATTACTATGTTCCTGTTTTGTGTACGCTTCCTTGTACACCTGAAACCATTTTAAAATTAGTTCGGTGTTCATGTGTAAAAGGGAAATGTGCTGTATCCTGTAAATGTAAATCCCAAAACATTATATGCACTGAGCTTTGTATGTGTGGAGGCGGTGAAGACTTATGCGAAAATCATGGCCAACGTTTTGATATCGATGACCTTTCAGATGAAGAATATTAAGCTGAAAATTAATTCAATAAAAATATTGAAATAAATATTAATTTCTGAACTAGTTGTTATTTTTCAACCTAAAAATCTAAAAATCTTTTAAAACCAAAAATTAAAAATTAAAAATTGGCTAATACCCTTTTAAACTGGCTATAACTAATAACCGGTAGGTTATGCCACAAAAACTTTTATAACCTTTTTTGTTTAAAATTTTATTTAGAATAAAAAAGATTTGGTACAAAATATTGATAGGATGGCCCTATCAAGAGTTATAATCGAGAACTTCTGATGATGTCTGGGGTGGCCGCCATCTTGGATATAAGACGTCATATAGGTCGTCTGCCACAAATTCAAGCATAGCACCTGGTAAGGTATGATTGTGGAGGGCATAAGGAATGTATTAAAATTGGTCCCACAATTTCATCATCAAATTTCCCACGGGATGTGTTATGCCCCACGGCTAGTAGTAAATGCATTATAAACATAATTAGGCGACTAAAGGTTTTATTAATTTATTTTAAAAATATAGAGAAGTCATTTGATACTTCTAAAATGGGTATTTCGCCACCAGTTTCTAAAATTGAAATTAAATTAATGAATTAATTAAATTTTGTATGTCACATTAAATTACAAAACTTGTTCATATTTAAACCGTTTCATTTGTTTAAAAACGGAGAAAGAATTCTTACCTGTTCTGTTTAAGTTATTAATTCATTAATGTAATTTCAGTTTTAGCAACTGGTGTCGAAATACACATTTAAGAAGTATAAAATGTCAAATTCGCTACAACAAACCTTTAGAAAACATTTTTAAAAAGTCATAATTACTACACCGTGGTCTTTTATTCCAGATTTTACAGAAGAAAGAAATTCGCTACGGATTGAAAATGTAAACACCAAAAAAACTCAATAATTTACGAAATACTAGAAACGTTCTAAGATCACCAAAATCGCAACGGAAAACCAAATAAATCTGATAAAGTATAAAGTGCACTTCCCTCAACAAATTACAAAAGATAAAGTTGTGTAAGACAGATGATGCTGCTTCGATACTTACGGAATTTTTTGAGTTCTGTCAATTTTGTTTTTTCAACATCTGTCTCGAGACGTATCCCACACAGGGCTTTAACTTGGCTAATGAAAAACGAATTTTCTCCAAATCCTGCTTTGGTTTTGGAGGTTTCAACTTTTTCTTACATTCGCGCCACATACTGCAATTAACGTTGAATAAAAAAAATTAGCAGATAACAGATAAGACTTTTCTCATCTTTCACCCCTTCTTATTCTTTGTTTGAGTGTATTTGAATGAATTACATTCCAAAGTTGTGAAGATGTTTTGTACATTACATTTTTTCTGCTCCATAAAAAATATTATCTTTAGAATTTTGTTACCTTGTAAAAAAATTCACTACCTTGCATGGGTCAGGTTCTTCAACATGCAACACGAAATGCAAAGGTTAATGTTTATAAAACAATCAGGTTACAATAAACAAAATTTCATTAATCAACTAATAAAACGATCTCGACAAGATAACTGTAACAAAACACATGTGTTATTTTATTATAATTAATCACCGAATTTAATATCCTTGTCTAGCACATTGCATTTTTAAATAAGACTTGGATCAAATGACTTTTCAATAGTTCATTATGAGTTACGAAGTATCGGTGCCATATGTTATACGGTGCTGTTAGTTGTTATAAAAAAATATATAATTAAGTACGAGCGTGATTTATGCAGTGTCAAAAATTTGTATTATTTAATTTTAATCTATTCTTTTTTGAGTGTCATGTTTTTATATTAAAAAGTAAAAAAGAAACCGTTTCCTATCGGACATCGTCCAGGTTGTTGAAGTCATGTTTTAAATTCGTGCATTTTAATTTTAACAGCATAATAAGCATAATGAATATATTAAATTAAAATGAAAGATAGACGTATAACTTTCTTGCCAAAAGTAATAGACGGCTTTTTAAACTCGTTCGTGTTACTAAATCATACACGACAGGTGTTCTAACGTAGGTGGAAAATTACACATACATATTTACATTCCAGATTTGTATGTATAGGTGCAATTTAAAGAAACGCCAAGTTAATCCTTACTAAGGAAATTCTTTAACAAGAACGATATTTTTCGACTTTCTGGGATCATTTTTTTTAGAACGGGTAGGGATAATGAACTTGAATCCAAGACGGAAAAAAAAACAACACCAGACACCAAGCCAAATATTAAAATAGATGTTTTCCAGTATACGACAGTAGACAGGTGGATGACGTAATCACCGTATGCACCCACAAACTGTTTTTATTTTCATGTGTGGGCTTTTATCGTTTTACTTACTATTTACAAAAACGACAACTGGCGAATATGTACAGGAAAACTTAGATTCGTCTTATCTCAAGTCGTTGACCATAAATACAATCACAATAGATGAAAGAGTTCCTTGCAGGAAGTGTACTTACTGGTTTAAGATAAGATTAGCATCACAGGCACAGTGTTTAAAATGTGTTTTTCGTGAGAAGTTTCAAAAAATTCATCCACACATGAAAGTGATATTGTTTTCAATAAACAATCGAGACTGAAGGAAACTGGAAAGATTTCGAAAAGCCCGGATTACAACAACTGGGGGATTATCACGACTTTTAAATTTCATAACAACCTTTTTGGAAGTTTTAATACTTTTAAATAAATTATAGTTTTAAAGAGTCACTTTAAAGCCTCATTTGTCATATTTCATACTTACTTACGCCTGTATAAAAAATGGGGAATGAGCATTCCAATACAATGAAAAACATTTGTAAGTTGAGGATTTTTAATATCTATACACATATAAATTATATCTAAAGCAAATCGGAGTTTGAATTACCGTACCTCAAAGAGTACTACTTAGCAATAGTTTAATTATTATAATCTATTATCTGATTGATTTTAATTTACTATTTTTAACTCAAGCACTCACTTAGGCTTACTTAAAGAATGAAATAATTTTGAGTTATACAATCACACAACTGCAACAGATCGAATAGATTACTCGCTATGGAAAGCGGCACATAAAATAAAAAGACCAATCCTGCACATACTTCCTATTAAAAAGGAAGATGGTAACTGGGCCCGAAGTAACATAGACAAAGCGACTGCCTTTGCCGAACACCTAACCGAAGTCTTCAGACTTTTCCTTGGCAATGTCCAGAAGAAGAAAAAGAAATCGTAAACTTCTTAGAATCACATTTCCAAATGGGTTTTTACCACTCAAATTGCTAACTAAGAAGGAAGTAGTCGAAGTAACAAAGAAAATCAATACAACAAACCCTAGGTTACGATCTAATTACTGGGATGATTGTCAAGCAATTGCCACGTAAAGCAATTCGAGCTCCTGCACAAATATACAGTGAGAGCAGAAAAGGTTGACCGAAAAAAATTCCAAGTCAGGTATTGCCAATCTTTACTTCCACTTTGCTTATACGCGTCTTGCAGTTCAGTGTTCAGTGTGATACTAGCTTCGAACGTGCCTCGCATTTTGACATTTGTCTTGCAAGTTTAATTTTTCGCCTTTTCGCGTGTAAAAGGCTTCATAATCATCTACATCAGTCTTTTTCAAGACTATCATCGATATTTTCGTGTTTAGTACAGGTAAGTACGCCTATGTTTCCCAATATGAATAGGTTTAAAAATGTCAAAATAGACACGAATGTAGGTGCAGTCCATGCTTACATACATATGAAGCGGCACATTTTTACTACGTTCATTTTTCAAGGAGGCGGCAAGGTCAGCTGTTATTATTCTCCCTGTACAACGCAATCCTAACGACTCGGCACTTCCCAAGCCAATGGAAAACAGTGCAAATTATCATGGTACCGAAGCCAGGTAAACCACTAGGTGAAATAATATCGCACAGTCCGATAAACCTACTTGCTATAAAAAAAAATTTGAAAAACTGATTTTGTATAGAATAATACCAATCTTAGATGGCCAAAAATTAATTCCTAAACAGCAATTTGGTTTCCGAAGCCAACATGGAATAGTCGAACAATTACACAGAGCGGTAGACAAAATACATAGAGATGCGAAAGCGAAAAGATACTGCTCTGCAGTATATCTAGACGTAACACAATCATTTGATAAGGTGTAGCACTAGAGTTTATGCTACAAACTAAAAAAATACTTATCCTATCAGATATATGAACTCATGAGGGCTTACATATCAGGACGGCACTTCTTGATAAAATACAAAGAAGATTTTACGAACCTCCGACCTATATCCTCAGAGGAGTCCCCCAGGATAGTGCCTTAGGACCTACATTATATTTATTATACACAGTAGACCTACCTACTTCTCGATTGACCACAACAACAATTTAACAAGTGGTATCCAAAATATTCGGGACTGGTGCTGCCATCTGTACAGCAATTGCAGTAGTGTTCTGCAACGGTAGATCGTAGCACTAGCATATGTAATGCATGACCAACTGCGTCTATATACCTACTCCGTATATACGGCCAGTCCACTCCGTCTTAGCCAAGACGCAATTTAGAACGGACGATCGACGATGGCGCCATTTCAGGTGTACTATACATTTTTCCTTTTAGTTAAGTATAGTTCAACTTAAATGGCGCCATCGTCCGTTCTAAATTGCCGGGCAGCTTCAATCGTTGCTTCTGTTCGTCTAAGCGGCGGTCCACTTCCACTTTTACGAGCGACACTACCACTTTCTCTAAATAACTGCACAGATTTAGTTACAACGTCGCGAAAATAATTGTAATTGAACACTAAATCGGGGTATTCTTCACGAAAATCAGTCATGCAGTCATGAAGTGAATATTGCCACTCTCCATTTATTCTTACGCCGGTTCGAAAGAAACATTCAATAGCTTTCGCTTTTTGTTGTGTAGTGAATACCATTTTTTCAAACTTTAAATTTTTTCACCAAATAAAAAACTTAAAAAATTTGACAAGAGCGTTCAGTTTTAAATTTTCATGTCAGAAATGTCATTCTGTGGATGTGGCTAAAGTACCAATTCAAAATAATTCAATTTCACAGCCTACCCTAATTGGTTTTTTTATTGATCTGTCGTTATATATTTTAAAAGGTTCAGTATCCCTCTCTAAACTAATTTGTGCTTGAGATTCTTCATTATGTTTTGTATGATTTATATGTACAGGTGAGGAACGCCTTGTCTTTTCAATACTTCTAACATTGGTTTAGGCTCCATATTGTCAAAGGCTTTTGTAAAGTTTACTAATGCTAAATGTTTTCGCTGCATTTCTCAATCAACTGATTTATAATTTGTAGATGATCCATTCATCATTTTCATCATCAATTGACATGGAGCAGATCCCCGTGGATCAACCCTGGATTACGTCAGGCCCACACCATGCCAATAAGGTGTAAAAGGATTTTTATGATAGGTGGGGATTGGAAGCATTGCATGTGGCGCCAGCCGCAGAACACCGCTTCTACAGTGCAAGGTAGTTAGTAAGTCACATATTCAATGGGAATTGGATATATGACTGAGAAGGTTAAACATTATCGTTTGTAGATGATCCATTGTTGCAAAAATTCCATCTACACCAAGCTTCTTCTACTGGTTACTTTTAATCTAAAAATTTACTTACTCTTTCTTTTATTTGTGCACAAACTTTATATACTTTGGATGAGGCTTATTGGTCTGTACTTTTGCATCTCTTCTGCTTTGCCTTTCTTTAGCAATAGTATTATTTTCGAATTTTTCCATTGTTGTGAGATATTTGCACTAATCACAATTCTATTAAATATCTCTCTTATTAATGTTAATATTTCACCAGGGAGGTTTTTAATCATTTCATTGGTTATATTATCTTCACTGGGTGTTTTGTGATACTTCATTTTATCACTTGCTCTTATAATTTCTTGTATTGTTGCATCATCTATCGTCTTGTCCTCAGATTCTTCCACTTGTAGTTATACATTTGGTTCGAGTATCATTCTTTATAAGATTTTCTTATCATTTTAAACTTTTAAAAACATTATGTCTGTTTCCAATCTACCTTCTTTGTTCTTCAATTTGGTGATCCATTTTGTTTCACATATTTCTTTTCTTCTATTCTCCCGCAAAAAATGTACATACAAAAGTGAATCTTATAACTCCAGGTAAAAATTTTCTTTTAAGGTCGTAAAAGGAGCAAAAATTGTTAAGTAACCAGTTTACTATAAAAAAGCATAGAAATAGCAGGAAATGCATTTTGAAACGAAAAAGCACAGGAATCTATTAATGCCAAAAATTTTCTTGAAATTTAATAGCAAAAATCCCTTAATTTTATTTCTATGATTTTAAACTCATTATTTACCACCGCTTTTATTGTTTTAATATTCTAAATCAAGGAACTTTGAATTTAAAATCAAAAAACCTAGTCGATTAATTTGCTGATTTTCTAAGAAATTTGACCAAGACATTTAAAGATTATAATAATTAAGATATTTCAAAGAAGGGTTTTATAAAATTTGAGGACATAATTAATATTTCATTACTTTTCAGTGCTTTTAGTACAGTCATTTACATACGTTTAAACTTTTAACAATTATCTCTGCATTTCTGAGATCTTTTTAGTTTAAATGTTCTCAAGTGATATTTAATAAGCTATTTCGTTTAACCACAGCACTTGCAAAATATGTAATAAATAAATTAAATCTAGAGGATACTCTTTTATTTATAAAACATGTTTTTATTATCAGTAATAAAGTTAATAAAGTACGTAGGTTTTCTAATGCAACCAAGTTTTGATTCTTTGGATTCCTATATATGACAGCCCACGCAGTATTCAGTTTAAAATATAGTTACCAATTATAACAGTAAGTCTTCCTGTTCTATATTAAAATCGTGAATCAGATTTTCTGGTCAAGTAAAATTGCACCAGGATATCATAATACGTTCACCTTTCTAAGTGCACGAATGAGAATTTTATTGCGACAAGATTCTCATAAGTATAAAAATAGTAACATCTTGATATTCTTGATTGCAAAATTACACTTAACCATCGCGATGTTAAACAAAGGGTCTGAAATTGGTGCTAATGTATACAAACAACGTATAACCTTACATGAAAACTGCATCAACGAGCATCGAACCTATTTCCATTATTACATGTCTAAAAATAAAGGATTAACACCACAAAGCCAACGTACGTAAACAACTGAAACTAATTGCGCTCATTAAAGGTTTAAACTTTACACAAAGTAATTTCAACCTATCTACAATATTAATCGTCGTGTATCTTCAATAATAAATTTTTCGTTCTGATTTAAACCCGAACGTGCATCTCATTGGAAACTAACATAAACACATTTAAAAGGCCGCCATGGAAAGTTATTTAAATTCATTCGAAAGGTAGAAATGTGAGTAACGCATTATTCAACTGCCTATTTTTAAATTCATCGGAATAGGGAAGCTAAATACTTGGAATGACAAAATTAAAACGGCGGAATCAGTGCATGGTAAACACATTCTTTCACTTTCAACACATCGAACACTTTTCGTTTCTTTTATCTGGTACATTAAAGCGATTATTCTCACGGTTGAGCTCGTTTTTTTTGCATACATTTGTCTGCGGTAATTTAATATCTAAACATGAGCCGCAGTTTTGAAATTTTTTCGTAATCGAATTTGTTTGAAGTTCAGGAATGAGGAGTGGCAAGAAGTGACAAGGATATGTTTCTATAAAAATTCTTACTATTAATTTATACAATTTGTAAGAAAAAATATACTGAAGTTGCAAATGTAATGGACATGACACAAAAGAAAATTAAAATAACAACAAAGTATAGCAGCTTCTTTTTATACAAAAAAAAAATAGCGGCTTCTGACGATTACTTGCAACAGTTTTCTGTTGATATGTTGATAACAATAATGTAATTTGGGATTCTAAATCTAGTTTGAGCCTTCCGAATTAACAAACCGGAAACCGCAGATAAATTTAAAGACCTAAAACTTTCAGTAATTTCCAAAAACCGAATCAATTCTTCTTAGAAGAAGTAGGATAAAACCTGGAGCAGGATAAATTTATGGTTACAGGAAAATCTTCGTTAGGTAGTATCAAAGTAGATTTTTTAATACTTTTTGTAGGTATTTCGCCACCAAAAAATATAAAACGTTAAATTCTCTACAATAAATATTCAGCAAATATCTACTTACATCGGGAGATAAAAATCAGAAACTAATAGGAAATTAAGGTTGAACTACAAAAAATATAAAAAGAAATTGTCGACAGCAAATGGGAGAACTTAAACAGAATGGAAACAGTTAAAGCATTAAAATGAAAGAATCAGATTACAGAAAACAGTTGATGCAACAACGTATTCCTGAAGAAAGCACGATAAATGATGTTTGTAGTTATGGGGAAACTGAAAAATAATTAGAAGTACAGGAAACGAACAGACAAATTGAGAAAAGAAAACCACCAGCATTTAAAAAAAATTATTTTGAAGAAGATTTTATAAAGAATGGAAATCTAATAAAGCATGAAGAAGGAAAATTAGTAATATGAAGAATATTCTAAAGAAATGTTGAATGGGTAGATAGAAGTAGTAAATATAAAACAAAAGAAATATAAAAGGCAAGAATTATCAAAAACTAAAAGAACCATCAGGAGAAAACAATAGCATTGGTTAGACCTAAATACAAATGGAAAGTGCCAAATAAAATATTTGAACTAATCAAGAAAATATTACAGAAGGAACAGATGCAGTACTAAGTCTACTAACCATTTAGATAAAAATGAAAAAAGACGACAAAACTCTTGAAACTGGCTATAGAGAAATTACAATTCATAAAATAATGAAAACCGTTATCAGAAACCGCATAAAAGAACAATGCAGAGATCGGTGCTAGTGCGGCTTTAGAGTAATTGGTCAATCATCGATCAGATATTTGTATTAAAGGTATACGAACATAACAATCTTCCTATCTTCCACCATAATTGTTCCCTTATTTGGTAACGGTGTTCTCATTGATTTTACAGATTGTTTCCATAAATATGTGTAAATATTTAAACAAACTAAATTAAAATACTCTCGCAAGATCTAGTAAGCTTACCACGTCGTTGATAAACGTGACGAATAACAAACACCAGGAGGAATAAAATCAACGAGGTGATGTTAGGCCATTTTACAGTTATTAATGGAATGAGACATGGGGACTCCAGGGTTTAAAGTATTTATTCTGTTAGTTGAGAAAGCAACCATAGGTAATAAGTAAATACAACATAAATTTGATTACAATCAGTCATCAGAGCTTGATGTTTCCTGACGAAACTGTCCTTCTGGAAAGATAAGCAATGAACTCCCCAATTTTTTATAGATGAACTATCTGGATATTATGGTTGACAGGAAACTAAGTTTGGTTTTAAACTATGATAGTATTATTCACCTTAGTTTAGTGGCCCAAGGCGAAACAGGTTACAAAGTGGCAAACGAAGTCTCACACATTCAGAAATTGACATGTTTGAATATTATACAAACCTCTTGCAGCCTACACTGAGCCTCCTGCCCCTGGGTATCTACGTAGAGATAGCTTTAGAATACTTGGAATGATAAGGGCTTCGGAGGGAAATATTAATATATTAAGCGGTCCATAGGATGCCCTGTTAGAACTAATAGACTTGCTTCTGCTTAAATTAACCTTTAACACTTTCCTTGCTGCTATAGACTGGCTTAGTACGCCTGGGAGCTGAGTTATTTTTCGGTGGGAAATTTAATTGTTTTCGTAAAATTAGTTTCAGGCACATAACCTCCTTAGACGTCATGAGCATTGGCGTCCAAATATTATTATTATTGTTGTTTATTTTTCACATCTTAATGATGAGATTTTTTCTTTTAAACGGGTTGGAACCAAGTTAGAAAGAAAATGATATAGTTTATCGTTAAGGAAGGATCGAGTTATGTTACAGGTCTTCAAAATAACTGATTAGTTGGTGTATGTATGTATTAAGCCTAAGTTGTTTCAGATGTTGCAGGAAACTATTAGGTATAATTCCAGTTGCTGATATTATGGATGGCATAATGTATAGTTTTTCCTGTTTCCATATTCTTTCTATTTCCATTGCTAGTAATTTATATTTCTCCATATTTTCGTTATATTTTGTTATTATGTTATTATCTAATGCTACTGCCATGTCTATAAGGTATATTATCTTTTGTTGTTTATCTTAAAAGGTGATAAATCTGGCCTGTGGTACCGTTTTATCTGTGTATATTGTTATGTCCCAGTATAGTTTATAATTATCGTTCTCTATTAAGCTGGTTAGTATGTATCTGTATCATCGTACTTTAACCCATAGTTGTTATTATTATGTCGTTCATCACGTCTTTTATATGACGGTGTTTGCAAGTCATCGGCTTAAAAGCAATATGAACTACGTCTATTAAGATGTCGGGATATTTAAAAATCTACGGACTGTCGAGCATGTGCTGATAATAACAGATTTTTGAATTAGTTTAATAATGATGCAAACCCAGTTTTTTAAGACTCTATGCCAGGTTTTTTGGGATCACACCCGTTGTCGATAATGCTATAGGCACTACAAACACTTGATCTTGTTATCACATTTTCTTTATTTCCTCTGCTAACTCGTTGTACTTGTTTATCTTTTCGTTGTACGCTTGTATAAGATTGTGGGTGTTTGGTATCGATACATCAACCAGGTAAGTACATTTCTTTACTTTACCTGTTATAACAATATCTGGTGTATTGGTTTGGATAGTTCGATCAGTTATAACCGTGCGATCCTAGTATAACTTATGGGTTTCATTTTCCAGTACTGTCTGAGGTGTGTATGTACTTATAAGTTTATGTGTTTGGGTTAGTTGTGAATGTATGATTTTTGCCACCTGATTGTGCCTGTGGGTATATCATGTTGATAGTTTCAGAAGCTTGATTATTATTATTGCCCGCCGAAACAACTTTTCCGCGCAATGAGATTCATGGACATCAATGGCATTGAATGGGTTACAAAACCTGATCCATGTATGTTGATTGTTGATGAATCAAAAGTGTCGATGGTACAAAGGTATTATCTCCGAATGTCTGAACCTTCAAATAAGTATGCTACTAGGCAGGTTTACCACGTTTTTTTTTACTGATATCTTCGAACTAGATATCTAGAACAAAACGATCAAAATATACATCCTTTTGACGACGAATAACATAGTTACCTATTTCATTTCAGGGAATTCATTGAAGTTAAAAGGTTTGCTGGCTTTTATGAACCGAGTAGATAGGTGGATTAATATGGTTAAATTTCATCATGCAAGGATGGTAATTGCCATCCCCTTGTGCCAGCCTGTCACGAAAGAAACTACACTTTATCGTATCTTTTGGCCACTGAAAATTAAATAAGCTCATATAAAGGATTGGATTAGCTAATAATTCGATCTGTTGGGGATGACATGGTAAAGAACAATCTTGCCTTCATTTCACTTGAAGAGGATATGTTGAGTGTTCTGGTTGTAGACTGACATATCCCTGGAAAGGTATTTCAACTTCATTGAAAGGGTGGAATGGATTCAGTAAATTGGCCTGAGGTCCTGCTGGTTACGAAAGTAGCTCAATGCACTTACATACATGGAGGCATTCGTGGACACGAATCCTAAGTAGAATGCACATCCTTCGTTTTGGAAAGAAAAGTGCTAAAAATCGAGTTAATTGTCCGAACTGAAAGTACGATAATGAAAAGAAAAATAATATTTCATTTTGCTGAAAAAGATTGGAAATTAACAGAATTAATAGCATAGCTTAGGATTAATAACGGAGAAAGGAAACTATCAATAACAGCGAAGGCAATTGATAATGAAGAGTAATCGTTTTATGGAACGGGGTAAGTAAAGAGACAATGTTTTCTTAGTTAAAATTTCAAGCAGTTCAGCACGTTATGAGGCTGAGAAGTTATTCTAATGCAGAATGAGGCATTCCAGTGCAGTTTTGAACAATTTAAAGGAATTTGAAAAATCTATAGCAAGTTTCAATTTACTATAACTCTATTTCAACAAGGAATTTTTAGGTACACCTAGGCAATGTTGAGGACATTCCTGAACAGCATAAAAGAAAGCTAACATTTATTTCTAAAATTCGGCCGTGACAACCTCTCGATTTTAAGTAGATAGATAACAATAAATCAAAAACCAGAGTGTTAAGGAGAGATTCGGAAGAGAAAGATGTTCATGCGAATTTTCTTGAGCAAAGAAGATAAGAGGGCATGTTTGAGAAAAAAAAACAAAGAGGAGAGAGGAAGACTTTACGTACAGGGAACCCAATATTGCTAGATTGCTGAAAGTGAAGATCATAGTACATAGTTAGAACCAGAACAATCAAAATTAAATGTTTTTCTTCTCGAAGTGGCGTGTTCTTTACAGGGCTTGTCAAGTAGTGTACAGACATAAGGGAGTAGGTACAGAGAACACTAATTAAGCAGAACTACCTCGGTGGTTTCCATGTTCTGGAAGAAAATCATCATGCTATGGGCCTAACTATTTTGGTAATACATACAATTTTAAGCAATAATACAATTACTGTGTTCTCAATTGAGATACTAATAGTTCATACAAATATCGAACATAACTAACTAACTGTATCTAAATGCATTTTCGGCGCATATTCAGATCAACGAAAACCAAAGGAATTACACAGATTAATTTGAATTAATTATATTAATATTGATTGCTTTAACCACCACGACATGTTTTCTAAAATTCAAAGAAACGTAATTTCTTTCTTTATAATTACCTACTGCCTAAAACCGGTGCATTTAATTAAACCATTGGGTTTTATATTGTAAAATATAAGGTACTTTACTAATTCTGTAGACTAATTAGATTTCCTTTTGGGTATTATTATTAAGATACATAATCGTTAAATAACTTGTATCAAATTTAGATCGATTGTTTACGTGTAGAAAAAATAAAAACAAAACCAGAATAGTGTAAATTCCTTATAATTATAGTGTTTAAAACTGAAAATAAATTGCAAATTGATTCGAACTTGTTTCCTTTCAATCACTCCACATACCTTTGTGTTGCACTTTTTATATAATGTTTAGAAACTGCGAAACTGATAATTAAATCCTTGTATTTCTTGTTAATATCCTGACATGCTATCTACTTAAATATATCAACTAGCGAACAATCCTTTTTTTTACTACGTTCATATGAAAAACTTGCACAGCAAATGCAAAACCAGACGCCATAAGCATAAACTAATTATAAAATGCAGTAAAACTTCGATTCGATCTAATATCCACGAGTAGACAAGGGACAGGTTATTTGTTGATACCCAGTTCGACCATTATTTTAAACGATTATGTCTGCTACTTTATAGAACCTTGAGAAGTTCATTATACTTTAAGGAAAAAATATACATGTGTGTGTATATATACAAGGTACGTGACGAAAATAACGAGTCATTTGTGTCATGTTGTGTTGCGAATCTTAAAATTAGACTATTTATAAATTATGACATTATATTTGTGTTAGGTGTTATTTAAAAATATCCTGCGATATTTTATTGAGTTGTAGACGATATACCTATGAGTGATCCATAATAATTAGGACCTTGAAAATCGTAAGCGAATTGCTTAAATTAGCCCAGCTGAAAATTTAAAAGACTTAAGTTTTTGAGATTCGTTCGCATCTTTAATTGGGGCTGTTACTTTGTGTAACTTTCTCGCATGGAAATTTCAGATACTAGTAATACCTGATTTAAAATTATCTGTACAATCTGTGCAATTTTTTTTACTAACTTATAGTAAACGTAAATCATAGGTGGCGGTGTATTTTTTATTTATCTTAATCTATCCGTTACATCTTCTACCCATTTCTTATACTGTTTTATGTCCCTAGCTAATCTTCTGATTTCCGTCAAGTTCTTCCCCCTTCTTCCTGCTATATATTCTAGTTGTTTTTCCCATGTTATTCTTGGCTTACCTCGTTTCCTTCTTCCTTCTACTTTCATCTCGATCATTATATTTTTGAAATTCTGTTTTCTCTGCTCTTACCATTTCAATTGTTTGTTTTCTATCTTTAATTACTGGTTCAACGTTTAACATATTTCTTATCGTATCATTGTTGATTTTATCACTTCTAGTGTGCCCTGTTGTTTCATTAAATACTTCATTTCTGTTGTAGTGAGTAGTACCCAGTTCTTTGCTGCATAAGTGAGCGTCGGTAAATGTAGTGTATTGTATACCTGCATTTTTGTTTTAGTACTAATTGCTCTTCTTCCAATTATAGTATTGCTTATCTTGTAATATATTTGGTTTGCTTTATTTATTCTATTGGGTATTGCTTGTTCCATTTTCTCATTTTTTGTAATAACCTAATAACTGTTCCTAAGTATGCGTAACCTTCTACTTCTTCAATCCTGTTATTTTCTATTTTTATTTCTTCCATTTGTTTGGTTCATGCTTATCTTCATTGTTTTACTTTTGTGCACTTTGATTTTTAAATTTGCTCTTTTTAGTTTTTCCTTCCACACATCTGTAGCAGTTTGCAAACCTCTATCATTTTTGGTAATCAGTATTTAAATTATCCGCATAGATTAGATATTGCAGGTATACTGGTTCCATTTGTCTAACTCCAATTCTTGTTCCTTTTAGTTTGTCTTTTCATCGCTGTGCTATCTCATTCGTGACAACTACGAATAACAATGAGCTAAGACTGTCGCCTTGTTTTATCCCTCTACACATTTTAAATCCTTTGGACATCGCTGGGTTTGTTCTCAGTCCTCACTCCTCACATAACCTTTTACATTAATATTCAGAGATTTAATGGTGAGAGTTAATTGTGGTTCTAACTATTCTATAGTTTTCTAGAATTTCCCACATTGCATTCCTATACATTCTATGAAAAGCTGCTTTTATGTCGATGTACGAGAGTCTTAATTTGTTGCCATTTTCCACTCTCTTCTCTATTATCATTCTTAGTGTACGAATATTATCGTTTGCATGGTTTCCAGGTCTGAAACCTGCTTGCTATTCACTTATCCTTTCTTCAATTTCCTCTCTTAATCTACTTTCCAGAATCTTGGTATATACATAGTTTAAATGCTACCGATGATAGCCAGGGCCTATTTTACCATTAGGCGCATTAGGCGCGTGCCTAGGGCCCAATGGCAAGAGGGGCCCGAATTAGAAAACATAAAATCAATAAAATCATAAAAATGCACAAAAGAATCACGCGTGCTACTCAGGGCACGTGACAGAAGTAAAACTTCTAGTAAGCATCCTTAGTTGTTGCGATATTCATATGTAAATTAAACTTATCATGAAAAAGTTTTTTTGCTCCGCATGAGCATGAGCATGAGTCTTAGTGCCGATGGCTACAGTGATTGGAAAATGTCACTCAGAGCTTAAAAAGCCACGAACGCTCTTCTGAACACATAGCGTCCATCAGCACATTAGCTAGTAGAAGCCGCATAGAAGGAAGAATAGATACTGAAATGGAAAAAGGTTACCAAAAAATAAAAGACTACCGGAGAAATGTTCTATTAAGGGTGATCGCTGCCATTAAATTTTTAACAAAAAATGGAGTACCATTTTATGGGTCTACGGCGGAACTTTTTACCAAGGGAAATGAAAATTTTTTGAGCTCGTTGGAATTCCTTAGTGAGTTTGACCCGTTTGTAGCTAGACACCTTCAAAAATATGGTAATCCGGGAAGAGGACATGTTAACTATCTTTCATCAGCCATTTGCAATGAATTTATCAATCTCCTTGCAAAGGAGGTAAAAAATTTGATGACGGCGGAATTGCAAACGGCCAAATACTTTTCCATTATTGTCGACTCAACACCAGATATTTCTCACATAGATCAATTAACTGTTATTATAAGATATGTTTTACCTAATGGCCTGCCAGTAGAAAGATTATTAGGTTTTCTGCAAATTTTTTCTCATACTGCAGAAAACCTATCAACTGTTTTACAGACTAAATTGGAAGATCTCGAGATCAATATCAATTACTGTAGGGGCCAAAATTATGACAACGCCACAAATATGTCTGGGAAATATAACGGATTGCAGGCAAAAATAAAAGAAAAGTCGAAAAGGGCTAATTTTGTACCATGTTCCAGTCATTCTTTGAATTTAGTTGGTAATAGTGCTGCCGAAAGTTGTTCAGAAGCAGCTAGGTATTTAGAAAAGGTATAATGTCAATACAATTTTTTTTCGGCATCTACTCATAGATGGAGTATACTTCAAAAATGCCCAGAAATGCTAAAACCTAAGCCACCAATGGTTAAAAAAATATGTGATACAAGATGGTCGGCTAGAGCTGATGCTATAAAATCCATGACTCTTGGTTTTAACGAGATACAATTAGCTTTAAGACAGTTAAATGAAGATTCCAATAAAAAAAAAATCAACCAGAACAGAAGTTGGAGATTTACTTCGCAAAACAGAGACATTCGAATTTAGCCTCATGACAATAATTTGGAAGAGAATTTTGCACAGGATAAATGCCACCAGTAAATCTTTGCAAAACATTGAAACAAATTTAAGTGCAACTCGCACACTGTATAATGGTTTAATTGAATTTGTAAAGCACTTTAGAGAGTAATTTGAAGAAATAGAGGAAGAAGCCAAAAAATTGCAGCCAAATACCTTGTATAAGGATGAGATATCAAGAGTTCGCAAGAGAAAACAATTTTTTGAAACAAAACACCACTGAAAAAATTTAATGTACATACTTATTTCTGATATACCCTGTATATATATATTTTATTTTATTTCGTTTTTTTACACCTGTTTGGTACTCCTTTCACTCGAATACGGTGCCCGAAAATTTGCTAGTTGAGCCTAGGGCCCAACTCAGTTAAAAATATGCACTGATGATAGCGCTCAATAGTTCTTGCAATTATTGATATTGCCTTTTTTATGTATTGGTAACATTAAGTTTACTTACTCTCATATACATATGTGGTATTTTACCTTGTTTCCAGGCCATTATAAACAAATCTGTTTGCCATTCAGCTACTTTCTTTCCACCCTATTTTATCATTTCCGGCGCTATCTCATCTTTTTCCGCAGTTTTCCCCACAATGGATTGTTTTTATTATTCGTTCTATTTCTTCTATTGTTATATTATTTTTTATATTTTTCCTTCTCTTTGTACCAACTCGCGTTCTTGTTTTGCATCGTCTATTTTCTCGAACTTTTTTCATAGTATTTCCTGAATATGTCTACAATCATTTCCTTGTTCGTAAAGGTATTATTTTTGTTGTCTTTTATGCTTCTCATCTTTTGCGTCTTTTTAGCTTTTAATCTCTTCAGCGTATGCCCAAATTTCTTTCGGTTTTATATTTAATTTCTAAACTTTTCTCATTTTTTACTGCTTCTTTTCTGCTACTTATATATAACTACTTATCTTCTACTGTTTTAGTTCTTATGTATTTCTTCCAAGCCTTCCTTTTTCTGCTGACTTTATCCATAACTTCTTCATTCCACCATTGTATTCTTCTTAAATCCATAATTTATTATTTTACTTCCGCATATTTGCTTTGCCATTTCCTACATATTTTTCTTGAGTATTTCCCATTTTTCATCAATATTTCTATTTCTTCTTCCTCTAGTTTGCTCTGTAGTGTTTCCATATATCTTATATCTTTCTTTATTCTCTTCAGTTTTCAATTTTTCTATTCTAATTCTGCTACACTTTTTATCTTCAATTTTACTTACTTAGTGAATTTTAATTTTTGCCACAACTAGTCTGTGATTAGTACTTAATTCAGCTCCTCTATATGTTCTAATATCTTTTATGTTAGGTTTAAATGTTTTGCTGAATGTTACATAATCTATTGCACTTCTTACATTCCTTTCTATTGCTTCAAATGTGATTTTGTGTATTTGCTTATGTTTGTTTAAAAGATAATTATTAGTCTTGTTACAAATTGATGAGATTTTGAAAGGTTTATATGAAATAGTCTACTTGATTTGTAAGAAGCAATAGACTTTTTTAAGAACGCTAAGTATTTAAGTTAACTTATAAATGATTCCGGAGAAATGAAATGGATATGCTACGAACGAAAGCTTTAAAGAGTACTTGGTTTAAGCAAGGTATTACCACACGATAGGCTTAGTACATTATACCTACTTAAACACTGGAACCCTTACTGAATCTTTTAGGAAGTTGCACTTTTTCCAAATGTCTTTACTTTGACAAAGATTCAATAAGTATTTGTAAAGAATATTCAGTACTGGTTTAAATAGGACTGCCCTGAAAATGGAAGTGGGGAAAAATAAGTTGTAAACTATGGAAATACATCGGCAGATTCCAGTTTTGGGTGCGACTCTTTACGTATGAGATTCTCCAAAAGTAATTGCATAAAACGCATCTAATTTATACATTAAAGCAGGGGTTCCCAAAGTGCGGCCCGCGGGCCAAATGCGGCCCGCAAACCCTAGAAATGCGGCCCGCGATGTCATATCATCCGCGATCTTGAATTCATAGAGATAATTTGCAATTTACATTTTTACAAAAAAATAAATAAATGTTATCATACTATAATTAAAAACTGTTCAGTTAAAAAAATACTAAATTTTATATGTAATATACAATGTGATTTTTTAAAAACTCAATTGCAGCAGGCCGTATTCTGACTTAATACAGACAGTTCTAAGGTTATTAAGACAGAATTCGGCCTGCTGCAATTGAGTTTTTAAAAAATCACATTGTATCTTGTTATTATAATTATAGATTGAATATATTTTTCCGACGACCACTATGAAAAATGACTCATTTCACACGGTTTACTAGTATTGAAAATAACAAATTTCGCATAGCAACGAAACTGTGTGAAATGCCCGTGTGCAAAACTTTGCACACGCTAAACCACACAAAGCAGTCGGCGGGCGACGTCAAAAGTCGTCATTTGTTAAAAAATAAATATTTAAAACGTCAAAGTGTTGCAAGTGTGGTGCTGGTTCAAATTTTTTTAAATGAAAAATTGGAAAAATCGTCGTCGGAAAAGTATAGTGTAAAACACGTGCTGAAAGGATATTTCACACTCGTGTGATTAAGCCACTCGCCAGAGGCTCGTGGCTCAACTTTCACACTTGTGTGAAATATTCAACTTTCAGCACTAGTTATACAATATACTATTTTCCATAACACTTTTTTTTGGCCCGCCAAATATTTTGGAATTTACAATTTGGCCCACTTAGGCAAAACTTTGGGAACCCCTGCATTAAAGTATGCCACGACATTCAAAAGTTTCAAGACATATGTTTAAAAAATAATAAAGCCATTTGTCATTCGGTTTTTGGAACGCTCAAATTACAAACAGTATGTGAACATCGGGATTAAATTACAGTATGACTGCATAGCCTTACAGGTTGTTGCACATTGCGTACAATTTCTTCGTATATGTAATAAATAAATATAATCAAGATTAATTTTTAAGTCAGGTGAATTGTTATTGTACGTACGAACATTACGTAATTTAAATTTATAATTTTTTAGAGTTGCCAAGAAATAAAGTCAAGGCAACATGCATTCTGCAAAGAAAATAAATAAAAATAAGATTTGAGATTGTTGTTAAACTCATTTTTAAAATAATTAGAACTAGTTTTTGCGGAATTGTTGCATGTGAAAGTACATGTAAAAAAAACTGAAACATGCGTGTGGTACAAGTGTTTCTGCCTCATTAACAAAGTACAAAAACGTGCTCGACTTCAGTAATGTAATTTTTAAGCGTGTACAACTTGGATTTGTTAATTTGGCGTTGTAAAAATTGTATGCCTAAAGTTGTTTTGACTGTTTCTGTTAATACATATTTTTGAAATCTAATATTTATGGGTTTTAAAATTTTATTTTCGGTTACGTATATGTTTGTATGTTCAAAGAAAAAATTTTACAGCACGTAAAATGAATATCTTTTGGTATTTTTTAGAAGCAAGTTACACATAAAAGTTAAACTAATATTTGCTGGGAACAAATTAATTTTTTGATGCAGTGTTCATGGAAAATACAGGCTATAATTTTAATTCAAAACAGAGTTTTTATTGCTTTTTATTTTATGTTAAATTTTAAAGTTTTGAACCTCCTTAAAGCGATGTGTGACTTTTAGCTGAATGTCCATACTTCCAACTCTTCTCTTACTCCTTCATTGCACATTCTATCCCTTCTCGTTATCCCGTTTACTTTTCTCAAAAACTTCACTTCCATTCCCTGTATTTATTTTACTTTTTAATACCCAGCTTTCACAACCAAAGATTATAATTGGTCTAGTTATAATTGATTTAGACACAGTCATTTTCGTTTTTCTTGATATTACTTTTTGGTTCAGAAAAGTTCATTTTTTTTTAAATTTAATAAAGTTGGATCTGCAAAACAATTTGCAATACACGGCTTTGTTATGTGGTACTTATAACTAACTACTACTCTAACGTCTCTAACTTATAATAAGTGAGGTCAGTGAGGATTAAGTAAGTGACTATCACGCCACAGTCTTTAAACTAGATCTTGTGGCATCTTGCGTTTAAGGCTTGTGTGGATGTCTTTTTGTCCTAAATCTAGTTTAGTAGTACTTGCACATAACACCAAGTTTTAAAAGAACTTCTGAGTAGTTTTTTTGGTAAACTCAGTTATTAGTGGGACACTTAGTTCATTGTGTATTTGTATATTACGCACAAACCACGGGAACTTGATTGAAATTCGGAGCACTTTATTCTGCATTGTTTGGAGTTTCTTCCTTATTGTTTTTGATGTGTTGCACCAGATTGGGCATGCATAGGTGAGTATAGGTCGGAGGATTGCTTTGTAAATAAGAACAGAGCATTCGGTTCTAAGATGAGATTTGCGCTTTAGCAGAGAATCTAATACACCCAATCTAGTGTAACATTCGTTGAGTTTTTTGTTAATATTGTACCACCAGTTAAGCCTAGCATCTAAGTAAACATATAAATACTTCACTGCCCAGTCCTTTGAGTTCCATCCTATTTCATTATTATTTATTTTGATCGTTGAAAGTTGAGCGTACCTTTGAGAGTGAACATTTTCAATTATTCATTTGTCTGGATTTATTTTAATTTTCCACTTCCGGAGCCATTGGCACGTTATATGTATTTATAGAGTTTTGAAGGTGTTTGGTGTTCAATTGCTGATTCTGCATTATAACTCTGGGTTATAAACGCCGTGTCATCAGCATACATGGCTATAGTTGAGTTGATCGCAACAGGCAAATCGTGTACAAACAGATTAAATAATGTTGGTCCCAATAAGTTCCCCTGGGGTACCCCGGCTTTTATAAATTTGGTACTGGATATTGTTGCGTTAATCCTGACTCTAAGTGTTCTATTAGACAAAAATGAGTGGGTGATCTTTATTAAGTAGGTCGATATGTTTAGGAGAATCATTTTGTAAAGGAGCCCGTCGCGTCGTGCCAAACCTTGTCAAACGCTCTTTCCAGATCCATGAACACAACGGCAGTGTATTTTTTCTTCGAACCCTTTTTCGATTACTTCACTTATTCTGAGCAATTGGTAGGAAGTTGAGTAAAATGATCGAAAACCAAATTGATAAGGAGGGATTAGATCATTTTCCAGTAGCTCATCTTGTAATGTGGTAAGTATAACTTTTTCAAGGAGTTTGGCCAAAGATGATAAGAGAGACCTGTAACTGTCTGGGTTATCCTTAGGTTTTGCTGTTTTATGGACGGGGAGTATAATTGCAGTTCGCCAGAGAGTCGGGAAATATCCCAATCGGAGACTAGCATTACATATTCTAGTTAAGTAGGCCGTCGCTTTCTTGGTTAGGTATGTTAATATTTCATTTGGTATTAGATCGGTCCCCGGAATCTTATCTTCTATGTAGGATTTGAGTTTTTGCGCCGTTGCAGGGGTTATTGTCGCGTTCTCTTGCAATTGTATTTGTTACCTGATGCTCAAGGTGTTCGTCGTATTCACCTACGTTAGGTACAAACACCTGTTCAAGATGTGTTGTTTTTCCGTAGGCTAGTTTGGGGACAGTAGGTGTTGTTTGGGGGGTACTGTTAAAGGAGACAATCACGGGTAGGTGGTCCGACTCTAATTCAGATGTAACTGTTTGGTATATTGGATCGCAGAGGTTTTTCTGTAAAATTACGTCTAGAATGTCGGGTTGGCGAACAGTTCTATACGGATGGTAGGTAAAATCCTCAGGGGCTGAAATCAGTATACCATGGTAGGTCATGATATTGTATAACTTGATTCCGTCAGGGTTGCTAGCCCGACATCCCCATATAGTGTTCTTTGCATTTAGGTCTCCCAATAGTAGCGTGGGTTCATCACTATTGAAACGTTTGCCCATTTTATCTTCAAGGAGCCGTTTATTCGGTGGCTTGTATCCTGACGTGAGAACTAAAGAGGTATTATTTTTCGTAAAGACTTTTATAGTACGTAATAATTTCTATATTTTGAAGAGGACTCATATAGAGAAGATGGTGGTTGAGTTTCTGTTTGATTACGATAATAACACCGCCTGATGCAATTATCGCTTCTTTGTCCTTCCGATACATGTCGTCATATCCAGGGATTCGAAACTTTTCGGTGCTGTGATACAAGTGATATCTACATTGTGTCGTGTCGGGAATTCTATAAAAATTGAACGTTGTCTTTTTAGACCATTGGCATTCCAATTAGTCACTGTCAAGTCAAGTTATTAATTAATAGGACATTATTTTGATCCACTGTTTAGCAATGTTGGAAGTAAGGTTGTTAGAAGTGGCGTTGATTTATCTAAATGGGGTATGAGCAGTTCAACTATTTTCTTTAAAAAGATGGAGATGAAGTTAGTTGATTCTTGTTGTCCTTCAGATGTGGTGATGTTGACTTTGGGTACATAGCCATGACGTCCAGAAGACGATGACTCTTTTGTCATACTTTCTTGCATATTTTTTGTTACTTGGGAGTATAATCTATCTCGTGTTCGGAATCTACTGTTTATTGTTGGTTTCTTAGTTAGCTTGAGATGGTAACTACAACCTTTGTAATTTGCCGGGTGCTTTTCCAGGGAATTTACGCACTGAGTATCTTCTCCAGGTCGTTTAGGACAGTCGCTGTATAAATGAGAACCTGTACTCTAGTGGTCTAGTTATACTTGATTTGCACACAGTCATTTTCGTTTTTCTTGATATTACATTTTGGTTCAGAAAAGTTCTATTCAGAGCATTACATACTTTAACTGCAGCTTCAATTATCGCTTTAACCCCTGTTTCATTGCCACCTTGGTTATCAATTTGTACCCTTAAATATTTAAACGTATTGACCTCTTCTAACTGCACCCCTTTTATCTATGTGTGTATTTTCCTGCTCTCTTTATAATATCATTACCTTCGTCTCTTCCTTGCTTATTGTCATCTTCATCAAGTGTTTTATTCTACTCACTGATACTCTTTTGTAGTGCTACTTGGTTGTTTGTCAGATGTACTAGGTCATTCGGGAAGGCACACTCGCTAAGATTAATCTGCTGCACTCAGAACTCTACCCTGTCTTCTGTCTTAAGCCTTCTCTGATTTCAAATTGTTGTGACACCATGTTTCCTGTTCTTACGTAGTTCCTATTTTTTTCTTTACAAACTTTCTATTGTTTTTCTTTTAAGTTTCTTATTTACGCCTCTTTTCTTTAAGCTTTTCCATATTAGTTCCCTCGGCACTTTATCAAAAGCCTTCTGCAAATCTAGAAAGGCTATGAATGCTTGCTTGCTTTGTTTTAATAATGTTTCGGTGATTTGCTTTAGTATGAAAATGTTATCTTATATACTCCTTCCTTTCCTGAGCCATGATTGTGTCTCCTCTATTTGTGGCTCAATATGTATTACTTATAGTCAATATGTATTACTTAGTAAGTAATCTATTATTTAATATTCCTTCATATACCTTTACAACATTACTCAGTAAAGCGATTTCTCTATAATCATCACATTTCAGTCGATCACCTTTTTTATATAGTGGCATTACTATACCAATTTCCCAATCCTTGGGTACTTCTTTAAAAATATAATTCCTTCTTGGCCCAAATTTCTCAACATCTCTGCCGTGTCCGGCTGCCTTTCCATTTTTTAGTTTTTTTATTGATTCTTCAATTTCTTCCTGTGTTATAACTTCGTGCTGTTCTTCTCTTTCTTTTAGTTCTATACATTTTCTGTTGGTATTTCGTTGCACACCAGTTCTTGGAAATATTCACTCCATCGTTCCATTATCTTATGTTCCTCTTTTAACAGCTTTCCTTCTTTGTCTTTAATAAAATTTATCCTATAAGGTTTTACTTTCCTTAGACGTTTCACTGTTCAAAAGAATGACTTCTGATTAGCTTTCGCGTCTTCTTCTATTTTTCTACAGAACCGTCTTTTTCTTCTTTTCTATCACCAAAGCCTTGACTGTATTCTTCTGCATTTTATACTTTTCACAACTTTCATATGTTTTATTACTGAGATATTCTTTCCACAGGTTCCACATTGTTATTATACCAAGCGGTTTGTTTCTTATTATTGGATTTCTTGTATACCCCACATGTGTCTGCAGCCGTCTTAATTATTATTTCTTTAAATACATCCCACAATGTTTCTATTTACAAAATAAAAATGTTAAGAAGTCATGGCCTATCACGGATTAAATAAAATGTGAATGAGTTATAAAATAATTGTTGTTATCATTACACCAACTGCATTTGTGTCCTCGATACGTTTTAATTAATATTTACTGCTAATATTACATGCTTTCTGTGGACGTTAATGACCTTAGATGTTGATGTGCCGTGAAAATCTAATTAAGTCGGAATTAATTAACGTTTTCCGTTTTTAAATTCCTTTGTACTCGGATATTTTTCAGTTTTCATAATCGTTGTTATTAAATTAAATTACTGTATTTAATTTTTGCACTTTAAAGTAGTTCTTTGGTTCAGTACAGTGGTAAGATTTTTATTTTTTTTTAAATAATAAATAAATCTTTTGTTTACGGTCACGTTTGTTACTTTCACTAATTCCGAAGAACTTTATGTTTCTTTTGTTAACCAAAATGTTCTGTTTGTGGTTTCGACTTTTTCTGTAACATTAAAAAAACAGCTTTTGCTTAAAAATACAATCCGACGTTACAGCACATTAAAATAACCATAAAACAATTCAAGAAAGGCATAAAACTGATACTTCTTGAGTTCTTGAAACCAATGAATAACACCGTAAAACTTTAGATTGCAATTTCAATTTCCGTTTCCCTCTTCAGTCACGCTAGCATCGGAGAGGTTCAAGGTTAACTTAATAGAGTGTAAACTCGAATTAAGTGTCGCCAACTAGATTTAGATATGCGGGCAAGTTTTAAAATTAAAACTGACATTTCTAAACAAGCCACCAATTATTCGTTCTTGTACGAGTCGAAATCATAACAGCCTCTGGGTTTATTTTAGAAATTCGGGATGACAAATGTCTTCACTAAAGAAATCGCGGTTATATAATCCAACATGACATTTTACAAGCAAAGATTGTGTTTGAAAAATGGCTTCTTCTTTTATGAAGATTACCTTGTTCTTTTATAGATGAAAACTTGGTATTAAAAAGGGGAATTTTGAAGGATTGTTGCTATTAAAACGAGTTTAAAAGTCAAGTTCAGCAAATTGATTAATAAGCCGAAAATTGACTTGTTAAAGTGGTAACAATTAAAAATATTTTAGATATCCAAAACTCAACGTTTTGTCTACTTTTGTAAGGAACTACTTCAAGAAATGATACAACCTAAAACAGGACTGTACTTTAGCTGTCGCCAATGTTACGAAAACAAACTTTTGTTAATTATTTTGTTTACGAAATTTCATCTTCATCTTCAACTGCTTCTTTCTGATGAATATTATTGCAAAGGTGGGCAAAGCATTCTTCCGCTGAGGATGCCTTTTCAGCACTGGTTTCGGTTATGGAGATCTTTACAATCAATCATTCAAACTGACCATGATTTTGAAAAGCGATAACACGCTGATTATAAACGGATAAACGCAAAGAAAATTGTGATAGCAATACTTTTGAGCAATCAACGAAGTTGGTTTTTAATCGTATATTGGTTTAGTTTGGACCCCTTTAGTCGATTCCAAAAACTTAAGCTACTTCTAAACTCTATAAACCAAACATAAAAAAGGAAAATGAGAAAAACGGAAACTTTTCTTAGAAAGATCTGTTACCGTTTTCTCTTTTTTGTAGGAATCTGCCAGTTGATTTGCATATTTTTACGGCTAAATTCATTACAAAAGCCATGATATAAATCAATTGTCTAGAAAACCGACAATTAAAATCCCATTATTTCACAAAGAAACGAATATAACTTGCCTTGAATAATGGGTTCGATTAGTTATGGTAAAAATTTAGCTATCTTGCAG
The DNA here is from genome assembly GCA_963082815.1 of Melanotus villosus. Lineage (NCBI taxonomy): Eukaryota > Metazoa > Arthropoda > Insecta > Coleoptera > Elateridae > Melanotus > Melanotus villosus. Next base: position 30,867,587 of record OY720424.1, read on the forward strand.
ATGCAGATGTCATACCATATAAATGTTTTTGATTTTACATTTGATTAACTTGGTATTTAATCCAAAAAGGAATTGTGAAATGACATTTGAATTTATATTTACTTAACGAAAAACCGCCACCTTCAGATCTCTTTAAAACTTTGAATTATAAAGCACAACACAAACATTTTTTTAAGTTATTTAAAATATGTTACCGGAGAAATTTAGGACACGCCATGCATTAAAACCATAATTATTTCAGTACATTCTGGATAGTCGTTTCAAAAAGAATTCAATGTAATAGAAACACGTAACTTGTTACCTACCAACAAAAAAATTATAAAATACCAAAGCTGAACTGCATACCTGCATCTGTTACAGTTAATTTCAATAAGAATCGCCGTGTTATGGCTGGAAGGACGGGTACAGCTACCCTCGTTAAAAAACGACCTTCAAACCACTTGCACCTGCCTTTGGAATGCCACCACTTTATACCAATCTGCACAAACAGTTGGAAACCGAGTGTGTAAGATTTAGATAGATCTGAATTAGTTTAAAATTTGAGTAACAATCTTAAAAAATCAGAAAATCAAACAATTAAAACAGTAGAGATTTCAACGCTGGAACAATCGCGAAATCTCAAGGTTTTTCTTGGTTTATAGTCAGCCTGAGTCAGATTTTAATTAATAAATGCCCCAAAGAATTTACTGCGCCTTTATTAATCATATACATACAACTGTAAAAGCTTTATTTGAACAAAAATAATGGAGAAATTTCATATTGACCGTGAGATTTCAAGCGCGTGAATAAATGTCGAAATTACAAGGTTTTGCCATTATTACTTCTTTTATTTTTTATTCAACTGAAGCATTGGACCATCACTTACACATATGTTTTAGAAATGAATAGTATGTTCCTCCTGTACAAATTAAAAAACAAAATATATTCGAATTCGACAATGTGTTTATGGAGCTTTTGCGTTTTTACTAGTATAAACATTATCACACAGATTTTTAAAATGTTTTACTTTTAAATGTGGAAACAATTCATAATTAACACAAAGTTAAGTTAAAGCTAAGATAAGGCGATTTTATCCAGAGACTTCAACGACCGGTTATACTGCAAAATTGCCTTTTCGTTAATAATTGTTTATTTATCCTGTTTTCTGTTATGATATATGATTTTAATCATTCACAAACAGGTTCAAACGACCTTAGAATCGACAATTAATACAAAATTAATCGCAAATGTAGTTTGGAGACTTCGACGGGCGATTAGCACAGAAACCCGCGTTTTATTTGTGATAATTCAATTCCTTTTTACTTTACACTGAATTAGAAAAATTGGGTTATTTTTTCATTTAAAGTAGCTAATAGAACTTAAAATCCCTGACGGAAACTCGAGCCCGGACTTGAAGAAAAATCTGAACTAATGTAACAAACATTTTATACCTACAGAAGTTAAGTACCTTAAGTACCCACACTTAAAGCTATTTAGAGCAAAGAACAATAGCAACTCCAACTCAACAACTATGAAAGCACAATGGGCATTTTTATGAGCTTGATTATCGTTGAAAAATGTCAGGTCTCTTTTAATGAGTCTGCGAGTACAGTGATTAGATTATATACCGGCAGTACGTACATGAACGCCTTTCAGTGTAATTTGTTTACAACAAAATGGTCTAGAAAGTACGTTATTATGAGATTATGACATGAATGTGATATTCTGCACTAGTCTTGGCCGTTTAAAATAGGTTAAAGTTGTAAATATAGCGTTGATTTTAAAAGTATGCGGAACTAATGTTAATGTTAATCTAATGAACTTTTTATTTACAGGTTAAATTTAAGAATTTAGAGGAAGAATTTTGCAAATGGTATTATTGAAATTTGACCGCTTTTTTTTGTAAAGTAAGAAATGTGAATGTAAACATAAATATGTATTTAAGAGAAGGTTAAACGCAGAAATAACATACAGATACTAATAAATTCGAATAATCCATTAAAATTTTCGGAATTCTAGATTAACTAAAAGTGCCACAATAAATATTAAAAAACGATTGCTGTAGAACTCCTCTCTATAGAAAATTGTACACCTGTTTGTGATTACATTTTCAAAACAACTATACCGAAAAATCTAATTTCAAGGTGTACATTGAATGCAGATTTTACTTTGAATTTCCTAATTCAAAAATCTATTCTTTCACATCACAGACCTGTACCTATGTCCTTTCAGTTTTAAATTTCTAAATTGAAATTCTGCAAGCTGCAATTTTCAAACAATATTTGAGCTCTGAAAATGAAATTTATTTACAAAAACTTCAATTTTTCAAATAAAACTTGAATATTCAGCCTTAGACAGGGTTTTAAGGATTGATTTTTTAAGAATTAACTTCTTTGGGGAAATACTATACACAAAATTTTTATAATTCGTTAAAAAAACACTTAAAAAATTAGATAGCGCGTCAACTGTTCAATTACGGGTGTACTTACAATTAATATCTAAAAAAAAGAAGAAAATTTAGAGTAGACAAGGAGTTAATCAACGAGAATAGAAATTTGAATAAATCCAAACTTTTCTTTCTGAAATTTCTTTACTAAATTCAGTAGCAGTGATATTTATGTAATTTCAGTAGAAATAAAAGCACAGTAAAATAACAAAATAAAGGAATTAATTTAAAATACTTTTTTGTTTATTCAAGCACTGTTTAGTTATTCAGCAAACAGTTTGCATTTAACCTCTGTCCTAGCTAATTATCTACATTAATGTAGAATGTTATTATTCTAAATTTACAAGATAGATGCGTTTAGAGAAAGGTTTTTATAGAAATCTAATATAAAAATTTGTCATGGACTATCGATTTTCAACAGTTTCAAGGCAAAGGTAGAAAAATATTTTAAAAACTTTTGTAAATATTTGGGCCTTCAAATGTTGTTAAAGAATTATGCCTTCAAATACGATTATGCCATTTGATCATTAGAAAATCTTAAAAGTAGAAACTAACATCTCCCTGGCTATTACTTCATTCAAAAACAAAGGTAATCAACTGCATTGGAGTCGACTGTGAATTTCACGTATATTGAAAGCGAAAGCGATGCTAAATTATAAGAATGGGTAAATCACGACAAAGACAAATTATCACAGAAATAAAACTGGAGATTTCAAAACTAAGATAAACAAGTCAAAAGAGTGCGAAAATTTTGTACAAATAAAGATCAAGGTTATAAATGCAAGATTAAAGTCCAGAGAACTTAAATTAACAAGTCGAAGAAGCTCTGAATCAAAAATATAAAAATGATAAGGTGGGCTTAGAAACGTTCCCAAATAAATTACGAACCAAGAATTTTACTTGAACAACTTGGGTGAGGATAATGATATCTCTCAGGAATGGAGCTTAGCTTACATCAGCTGGTCACACAAACATGAAATTTTAAGAAGAACTAAATATTGAATATGTAGAAGAACTGACTAATTTTCCAGTAGGTATATATTACTTAGTCGACTTTGTTCGTTACAGCAACCAACTGCAAAGAGATTAGAAATAAATTTTATCATTAAAGTCATATTTGTGGATTTGGAAAAGGTGTACAACAGTTTCCCACCGATTAAACTGTTTTAAGTCTTGAAAAAACAAAGAAAATCAAAAATAGTAAAATGTACAAAAATTCAGAAAGCATCATTAAAATAGGTAAGCTTACATCGGAATTTTAAAATAAATAAAGGATTAAAACGAAGAAACGAAGACACTCGTGGTCACCTAGCTTATTTAAAATTTACTTATATCAAAGAAGTTCTACATAATTGGAATAGAAAGTGGTTAGGAATGGCAATAAAAACAAGAAATGCATACATACACTTCTGTTTGTAAACGAGCAGGTGTTAATAGCGAATGAAAGTGAAGAGTTGCATTTAAGCTGAGAAAAGTGGCTATTAAATTTAGTAAAATAGAATGCCTGGCCATTGAAGGTCAACCATAAGAAATAAAAATGGAGATTTTCATAATAAAATTTTGTTTATCATTAGAAGATCTCGGTAGTTTAACAACAAAAAAACCAAAAAGAGTATAAAAAAAGGGTAATGCGAAGTAGCATAGCACTACAAAAACTGCACACGCGCTGTGCACCTCGTTTTGGTATAAAAAACCACAGACGAGAACAAAATTAAGAAACTACAATACCAATTAGTACAAGGGTAATCACGACCGAATCTTACGAAAAAGGATTGCCTTTTTAGTACTGCCTCAGTAAAATGTCATGCCTATCAAACCGAACTAAAATACATATTTGGAATTAAGAGTAACCCAGAAAATACGGAGGCCATACCGAACTTTTAAGTTCCTAGAAAATCTAAACCAGTTTGTAAATTTTTGGGGATGGCTTTCTGATATGGGAAGTTCATTTAGCCATATGCCAAATTGCAACTCATCTAAATGATCTGGATTCTAAAAGCTGAAAGAAGCTTTAACTTCAGCCCTTCTTATTTTTAGTAACAACTTCATCGTTCAGAGCGACGCTAGCAATGTAAGACTCTATCCCAAGAACAAAAGGAAGAATGAGTTTTCTTCAGAAGTTTGCAGAACCCTGGATTAAGTAGCGGCATGCATATTATCAGTCCCTAACGATTGTTATATGTACTTATATTTAGATATTAAGATTGCTGTAACTCCTCGACTGCCCAAAAAAGGTGGAAAATTGCTAAATTTCTCAAACTGTCCCTAAGAATGCTTTTAAACTTCGTCACTAAGGAATAAAATACTAAGTTAGTAGCCAACCTTTCGATAGAGGGTGATTGAAACTCACCTTGCTTTTTGTACCGAGCTTTGATACGACTAGTTCAATGGTTAAGGGCCGGAGGCCGAAATACATTAAATGTTTAAAAGTACACGCAGAATTTCAACGTTATAACATGTTGAATATTGAATAAACAGAAAAGCGGATGTACAACATGGGATATGGGACAATTACAGGAGGGCAGAAATATGTCAATTAATATGATATTGTCGCTTATGGTTACGAATGAAGAAAGACGGCAATACAAAATTTTCATGTGCTATTCGCAAACCAAAAGAAAAAGAGGAAGGTCAAAGAGAAAGTGGAAGGAGGGGAATAAAAACGTTTATGTGAACAAAGAGGACTGGCGAAATACAACAAAAAATTGAAAACTAAAGTAATAAAGGTGACCCATTACGTGTCTGGTGTAGTACTTAAATCATGCGACTAAATTATCTTTAATAAAACAGAATGCCTGGCCATCGGAAGTGAGCCATGAGATATAACAAAGGAGGTTTTCACAATAAAATTCTGTTCATTATAAAAATACCTGCGTAGTCTAACAACACCCAAAAAACATCACCGAAAAAGATAGAAGAAAAAGGGCAATCTCAAGAAGAATACCAATACAAAACCTGCACGCCCGCTGTACGTCTTGTTTTGCTCAATAAAATTACAAACGAGATCAAAATAAAGAATCTACAGGACGGACCGAATCTTATGACTAAAAGATTTTTAGTACTGCCTCAGTAAAATGTCGTGCCTACGAGGACGTTTTTTTAATGTTATCTTTTATCTATCTAGCCATGAAACAAAAAAGCGACGATGTTAAATCAATTATTAAAAAATAGCTGGGATATTTAGAAGCACATGTGCTAAGTTGTGTTTAATTTATGCGGTTTATAGAGATTTGGGAAGGTTTACTTCTTGATAAAATGAGTGAAATTAAGGTAGAACATGGAGAGGGATAGAAATCTTTTTTCTTGAATTATCACCGAGGATGACACTTACGTACATCACCCACTAAACAAGAATCCATGCAGGGCGTTCACAAGGGCCCTCCACCATCAAAAAAGCCAAAACACAATATTTTGGAAAGAAACTGATGGCAACAGTTTTCTGGGATGCTGAATGAGTCTTGCTTATTGAATAGGTATATGCCGAGCAGGTCTGCTATACATGCAGAGGCCTATGTAAACACAATTCAAAATTTAAAAACTGCTCTGAAGGAAAAAGAGAAAACTTGTTGCTGCACGCCAATTGAGGGGTTCATAAGGCAAACAAAGTCCAGTACATAAACAATGACTGTGGGTTCATAGAGTTAAGACATCCACCTTACAGCCTCGTCAGACTTCTTTTTATTCAAAAACTTAAAAAAGCATCTCAGGGGAAAGCGTTTTGCATCTGATAAAGCACTCAAAGAAGCTATTGAACAGTATTTTGCAGAGCTGCCGAAGAAAATTTTTCTGAGGGTATGGGACAATTGGAAAATACATGGAATAAGTGTATAAGTGTTGAAGGGAATTACGTAGAAAAGAAAAGGGTTGTTAATGTGATACGTGTTTTTTTTCATGGCTAGGGAGATAACTTAAAAAAACGCCCTAGTATCAAACAGAACTAAGGTACATATTTGGATCATGTGGTTAACAGATATTATATGGTATCCAGACTAACCCACAAAATATGGAGGCCATAACGAATTTTTAAGTTCGTAGGAATCCTAAATTATAAGACTTCCTGATCTAAGAAGTTCAATTCACCATTTCCCAAATTGCAATTCATCTAAATAATCTGTTAAAGAAGAAGATCGAAGCTCAGCTAGAGGCGTTCGAAAAGCTGAAAGAAGCTTTTACTTCAGCCACCATTCTTGTTTTTAGTGCCAACTTCATCGTTCAGACCGGAGCTGTGCTAACCCAAGAACAAGAGGAAGCAGAACGAATTTTCTTCAGAAGTTTGAAGAACCCTAGTTTAAGTGGCATGCATATTAACAGTCCCCAAGGATTGTTATATATTTAAGATTGTTGCAATTCTTCAACTGCCCAAAAAGGTGAAAAATTGCCAAATTTCTCAAACTATCCCTCAGAATGCTTTTAGACTTCGTCACTAAGGAATAAAAGACTGAGTTAGTGGCCAACCTTTCAAATAACTATGTAAAAGGTGATTGAAACTTGATTACTTTAAACATTAGAGAAAAAAGTCAAATAAGTCACACACTGTGCTTGCTGTAAGACAGAACCTTCCTTTTTGTACCGAGCTTTGATATGTTTAGTTCAATGGTTAACTTTGGATTTTCAACGAAACTATTCTGTTAGCACACTAACAGCAATAGACTGGAAGCCGAAATACATGAAATGTTTAAAGACACCTGCAAAATTTCAACGTTATAACACTGAACAATCACCAAAGCGGATATGCATGTGACAATTATAGGATGACAGAAAAAGGCAATTAATATCATATGATCGCCTACGGTTATGATTGAAGAAAGGCTGCAATATAAAGGTTTCATGTGCAATTCCCAAACCAAAAGGAAAAGAGGCAAGCCAAGGAGAAAGTGGAAAGACGGAATAGAAACGTTTATAAGAGCAAAAGGACTTGCAGAATGCAACAAAAATTGAAAGCTGACCCATAACTTGTCTGGTACATTAGTTGTAAATTACATTTGTAATGTCACTTAAAAGTAGTTAAATTAAAAGTCGCTTTCAACATGCGCATAAAATAGATGAAGAAGAATTTGTTTTGGAACATGTGTGGGATAAAGTGCAGTACTGTACAAGACATGTCACGTGTGTCATCCTATAAATCCTAAAAAGCTGTATTATTTCCAGTGCCAAATATGAATTACAAATAATATAGTGCAATCAAAAAGTTTTGAGCGGTTGCTGTGTAAATTGCTTAAACATGAGTATTATCATAGGTATTATGCAGAAAAGAACCCAACTCGGTTTTTATCCCAAGGGTGGCCTTGTAAAAAAACATTTTCCATATAAAATCGATAAACATGGCCAATTAACTGTAATCTGTTTTGCCATTAAAAGTTTATCAATCCACAAATTTGTACAAGAAAAACTAATATTCTAAGAGTAAGCCAATTTTTAGATTTTTTTATCATTCTGATTCTAAGTTGTAAAAAATCAGTTTTAATTAGATATTATAATGATTTTTTTAGCACTCACATATGATAAATGACTCTTTTCACACTGTTTTCTGTGTGAAAAGTAACACTTTAATGCACTAGTGCTAAAAGTAAAATCACTTATCTATTACTATGGATACGGAAAAATATTCCTACTGAGATAGTTTGATTGTCTTTATTCCTTGATTTTATTTATTTATTTATTTTTCTACTTAGAGCTCTTTGAACGTTCATAGCTAAAAAATCGTAAAAAATATTGTATGATAACACGTTCGAAAAGTGTCTACAGGGAATTTTTCTTTTTAGTATACATATCCCCTATGTATACTTTTATAATAAACGCAAATAGGCAACCCACTATACACTATAAACGTCACGTCATGTGGTGCGTAAAGGTTATGTTTTATGTTTGTAAATAAAAAATAAATCAAAATTAGTGGAATATCAACAAAATTTTAATTCAACGATTATTCTAAAACAAAATATCAACAATACAAAACAGAAAGGAAAATAAAAACAGCAACAGTTAAAGACTAATTTTTTGACATTAACTTAATTTGATGATTTTTTCCACAGCATGCTAATTTTTTAACGTTTATAGTGTATAGTGGGTTGCCTATTTGCGTTTATTATAAAAGAATACATAGGGTATATGTATACTAAAAGGAAAATTTCCCTGTATAAAGCACTTATGTGAATTGCAGAACACGCTACGCTCGTGCCGCAAACTTTCATGTGTGACTTAAAGACTCACTTTTCGAACTTGTATCATAGATAAATAGCTATTTCAAAACGATCAAACATTCAGAGTTGTTTAAATAGTAATGATCTAACTTGAATTTAATATGGAAATTTTCGGCACTTTCAAAGTGTTATGTTCTCTAGAGGCAAAGCAGGGCCGTCTTAACCCGGGGGTGCAAGGGGTGCGGGGCACCCGGGCGCAGGGTCCTAGGGGGCGCAAGCCGACCGCCTAAATCTAGGTACCATTTTGAAAACTATGATTTTTGAAAAAAAAATAGTATAGTATAGTATCCCGCTATCCTGAAAAATGTTAATATTTTTGCGCATTTATTTTACAAATACCCCGACGCCGCAGTCGGCACGTCATATCACTCAGTTGTGATGTGCAAGCCAAATCAGCTCTTAGACCTAAGAATTAAATTACGTATTATTTTATTATGTTCCGATCCCGCCGACAAACACGCGCAGTTCAAAGAGCAAAGAGCTAGGTATGCTATGTCAAAGGGCACCGCACTAGAAGCCCATAGTTAATGCATATAACTTTAAAGTTTAATTTTATTTGAAGTACTTTTTGCAAGATTTCAGTACTTTCTTTGATGATCTGTTTTCAAGGAGTATACCGTCTTTTTCTTCTTCTTCTTCTTCTTCCTCTTATGGCCGAAGCCTAGGCCGATGGCCTGTTAGAAACTCATAAGAACGAGTTCTGTGAGCCCTCTTTGCACGTATGCTGGGCAGGAGGCTAACCTAACCCATCGAGAGAGGTGAAGAAGATCGACCCGCAGTGTTGCGAGGTTAACGGTTATCAAAGGTGTTAGTATGATAACCGGGACCGCCGGCTTAACGTGCCCTCCGAAGCACGGAGAAGCGTACGACCTTATAAGTTCTGTCGAGGATATCGCCGGTCTCAGGAATCGAAACTAAGATGCCTACTACATGAGAGACCGAGGCCTTTTACACGCGACTATCCACTCCTTGTATACTGAGTATACCGCGTGTCAACGAAACCTGGGGCACTCCCATATATTTTTTATTTTTCAAGATATCAAAATTAAATTTAGTATATGTAATATACTCTTTAAATGGCAATTGTTGACATAGGAAACAAGTTTCTGTCACTTCCGGTTTCGCCGAAATTGACATCAACTTTGTTATTTTAAATGGAGCACCCTGTATATTTATACATTTTTGGAATCTCCTTTCGATTCTACGTATGGTAGGTAGTTCGAAACATTTTGATGATAAAGTAAATTTTTGCAGAAATTAATCTAGAGTGACTTGACTTACGCAAAATGAAAGTCAAGGTGCCCCAACACTCGAGCCAAATTGTTTTAGAACTTTAACTATTTTAGTTGCTGTATTTTTCAGATGGAACTAGGGTGGGACCACGGTGGCTATGGGACACTAGGATATTAAAAAATTCAATAATTTTATTGATACCAATAACGCGGGATTAATATGAAAATTTAATTCGGACTAACACTCTCTGTTCAAAAAAACGTATTTTGGGCATTTAAATCTAGACACTGGGTTTCAAAACAAGTGAAACAAATGAAATGCACAAAAAAAGTGACAGACTTGCTACAGTTGAAGTGCTAAAATAAGTTATTTTGAGTGTCGTAGTGTCGTAGCACCCTGACTGCGATTTTACGCAGATCATGGCATCCTAGATTAATAAATAAACTCTTCTGCAAGTATTTACTTTGCCATCAAAACGTTTCAAACTTGATATAACATACGTAGAATGAAATGGAAATTCCAAAGATGTAGAAATATGCAGGGTGTTCCATTTAAAATAACAAAATTGGGGGTAATTCCGGCGAAATCGAAAGTGACACTAACGTGTGTTCTATGTCAAAAATTGCCATTTAAAGAGTATATTACATATACCAAATTTTATTTTAATATCTTAAAATATAATTTAAAAATAGGGGTGCCCCAGGTTTAATTGACACCCGGTATAAATTTGCCGCAACAAACAATTACTTCATTGCATTTGCGACACCCGCCGCGAGTTATTGTTTGCTTTTTGATTGCTTCATCTCATCGTTCCAGTGAAAAAGTTAGGTTGTGGTGTGGGGCTCTAGACTCTATAAAAAAATTGTTAATTAAATTTTTGACGGGAGGGGGGGGGGCAGGGTTGATTTTTGCACCCCGGCGCAGAATATGCTTAAGACGGCCCTGAGGCAAACAGAAAGGCCTTAAAAGATCTTTTCCACTTATTTATAATAAAAATAGAAGTAAATAATTTCAGAGATGACTTAAATTCCACAGCAACTATGATCCAAAGACTTTTTTACTCGCTTTTTTATCATTCTATATTTTTGAAGATTCTGATTACGGTTTAATTTTACAGCATGATTGTTCCTTCAATTTTTCTAAATCGAAAGATTAAGTGAATTTCTATTGATTTTTAAAAATTTTCATTTTGCTTATCGGCAATTAATTCTTTTAAATTAAATTATAATCATTTACCTAAATGGAGCAATTCACACATAATAAACTTCTAAGAACTGTTTCTGTTCTTTTGCGACAGTAATTAAAAAACTTCTTACTGCGTCTCTCAATAATATTCTCATACACAAATGAGCAAAATAAATAGAAAAACTAGTTTTCGGTCAATTTTAATGAATTCTGAAAATTCTATATGCAGAAAAACATCACCCCTCTTTGAATTTTTCTATGTACAGAAGTTTCATCATTCATTAATTAAGTCTTTCTTCTCAAAGGAATGCATCATTATAATTTCTTATGTAAGAAGAGTTAAAAATCAAATGTTAGAAAACCAAATAAGGTCTTCAATCTTCAACTGAATTAAATCACAAACAAAAACACCTGCAACTGGGATTACGTGGTTACCAGAAGGTCGTATCTGCATAAAATCAAGAAAAATAATGGCTTTACTCAAGATATAAAACCTGACTTGGAAGTGTTAAGTATTATAAGATTAGCCTGAAATAATTCATATATAAACATTTATCTGCTTATGTAAATGAGAAAGCTTTAAGAAAACGGAGAATGGAGGTTAGTGGAAACGATTTCCATCCATACGATTTCTGTTTACTATGTGGTACTAAAAGCAGGTTGAGTTTATTTGTTCGAAGTTATAATTCGCGTACGTTCACATTCTTGTATGTTGCATTCTGACACACCCATGATTAGATATTGCATTTTTAGAAAAACCGATTTAGGCACGTTTTGTAATTTTTCACGTTAGAGTTACTCGAGTTATGCAAGGCCATCTTTATAAATATCGAGTTTAAATTATAACGTAAAAACTCGGTTATTATTTTTCTGTGTTTAATTATCGATTAATTAAAGTGTTTTGCTTGTTCGCGCGGTATTTTATGGTTAATTAACTCAAAAATAACAGACTGAACGACGGAGAACAAAAAGGAAAGGAATAATAACGTTCGTATTTAATCTAATGTAAACGTATTAGATTTGATGAAGCAATTTGTCCTCTGATTTCCTCTCTCCAAGTAGTGTCGGCTTATTTGTTCGTTTACAGCTTATAATGAAAGAACTTAAGCAATCCGGTAAACGTCAGATTAAAATGATATAACCTAAGGCAGATTTATACTTCTGTTTTTGAGAAAGTTTAACCTTACCGAAATTTAAACGAAATAAAGAAGAAAAAAATCGCTCTTAAGAATATCGATACGGTTATAAATTTTAATTAGGAAATAAAAATGTTCAATGTCGTTTCTCGAATTGGATATTTCAAGTTTTTGCACGTACGGTAGCCCTCGATTGGGGTTATTAGGTTTTTAAAAGTTGTCAGTGCTGAATCGAATTAAAAATTTCAGTGTCACCACCTGCTTTCGAGTTTATTAAACTGAGATATAGGTACGAGGTTTTTGCTCTTGTTTAAAAAAAAATAAATAAATAAAAAGAAATTTTTATTGCCTCGACTAATTAATTTTATTTCTGGCATTTAAAACGGCTTTCGATTTCCACTGGATGCTGATAACGAGAGTGGAAAATAAAATTATACACAAGATGTGCTTCACTGCATTTGACGAGCTTCATTGAATTTTATAGCGAGGTTAAATTGAATACCTTGCTTTCATTTAGATTTTTAAGTATCTGGTGCTTCTTTTTATCAGTTAATTGTAAATTTATAGGAGATATGTCACTTATTAAAAATCTCTTTTATAAATGTATCGAGGCGAGCCATGAAGATACTCAGAAGAATCTGTGAGAAGCAGTAATTATGGGCTTCTCAGAATTTTAAAGGGGATTCTCCACTAAAATTAAATAGCAAATCACAGACTTATTGAGGGAACAACCACGATTAATTAAGAATGAATTGCTGCTTGGACATTACTGAGAGATTTTAAGATACTGAAGAATTCATAAAAATTTCAAATAATTGTCAGAACAGTAAATTTGCAACCAAAGTTTGCTTTATAAAATTATCCCAGTCGGGAAAAATATTCCCTTGCTGTATTTCAATCGATTCCTTTGGAAGCCACTTTAAGTCATTAAAGAAACAAAGTGGGTTATTCACTTCTGAACACAAAAAGCCTTAGAAAAACGCTAAGTGGTAAGAAACTTTTTAAATATTTTAAGTAGTGTGTTTTCTTAATCTCTTAATTTGAACGTCTTCAAAGGCATAACTCGGGTCAAAGCCTTCTTTTGTTGCGTATTTTGTATACATATCAGTTCTTAATTATTATTAAAATCAGACGTTTTTTACAAGTGTGGTGGGATTTAATAAATCTGCATAACACACAAGAATGAAAGTTTAAAATTTTCAATCACAATTTCAAGAAAATAAAAAGGGAAGAAATAAGTCACAGGATTTTAAATGAAATATTAATTGAATACATAAAAGATAAAATATGTTCTGTAAACAAAAAGTTGTACTTTAAAGCATGTTTCCTCTCGATCACTTTAATAAATATTCATGATTCTGTCAAGTAATTCAGTTTCATTCAAGCGTGAAAATTATTGGTGGCAGTATTTTCTTGGACGTTCAGTTTTAAAGAAGTAAAAGTTTGAAATCTAAACAAAAAAATAATTTAATTTTGAGGAATATTAAAAATTCAAGATTTCATGAAACTTGTGGTCGATTCTGAAAAATCTGAAAATTTGCTTTTAAATTAATTTAACTGCCACTTTGTAATATGATTCTGATCAATTTTTAAGTCTTTTCTTGATGTAAATATAATGTACGTTTCATAGAAAATCCTTTCGTAAATTTTAATTAGACAACATCTAGAAACTAGCATTTTGTAAACGAATTAATGGATTTTTGAGATTATTCTAATGTTTTAAGAACAAACTGGACAGATGACAGAATACGAAGCCCTAAAAGCAATCTTACTATTTTTCTTGAAATAAAAAGTGAGAATATTTACTAAAGAGGAGCAGTTTAATGACATCCAAAAAGGTCAATTTCTAAGAAACGAATGCAACTAAGTAATTAATTAATATTTTTAATTTTATTTATGTATTTCTCTGTACTACTTTTTCAAACATTTACTTTTATCCTGAAGAAACTCATTCCTTTAAAAGTTCAGAAGCCCCGAACGACTATTTTTTTACGAATCTCATATGACATGTACTGATGTACTGTTCCAATAGAGTAAACAGTCTGAATATAAACAATGTGTTCCAGTTTTGGGGAATTTGCCAGTTTAGATGCTATTTAAAACATCTATAAGTGAATATGATGTTGCACACATTTATTTTTATTTAATTTTGGAAACTGCTTAGATAGCTCTCTAAGTAGGTATAATATCTAAAAATTTCGGGCTTTTATAATGAATGTAAGGATTATTTACTATGACGTTTTGTTTTGGCATGGTTTCAAAAGTGTCTACTGAAAAACGAGGCTTAATGGAACGTAAACATTTTGTGGTTTTTTGGGGCAATTAAATTATTAGAATTTATCTGTGTGTAAATCTAATCACACCCATATCTAAAAATAATTTGTTCTCGTTGACTTTAAAAAACTCGAAAAACAACATAAATAACATGAAACTTTCACAGGATCTTAACTTCCGAGTAAATTTTAAAATCGAATTAAGATATTCCATGTTTAAAAACTGTCAATAAAAATTCTCTATTTAAAAAAATTAGAAAGTATTCGTTCGCCAGTCTTTTTGAAACATTTACATGTTAAACACAGGTAATTTCCATGTTATTTTTAAATTACAGGTTTGAAATGCATCCGACATATAAGTAACGTACATACTCACACATGCACGCACCAAAAAACATACAATAAACTATTTTTGACTTCCTGTACACAAAAAACAACACTTGTTTTAATCCTCGTTTACAACAACGGCCAACAGGTGGTGAATATTAAACAGAAATTCTTCAACTTGTGCCTCACCTCCGGTAAACTGGAAATCATCAAATTGTTATTCGCCATCGATTCCATCCTGGTTGTAAAACGAAAAAAAAAGTCAAAAATTCCAAACTTTCACCGCCGCTCTGTCACATTAAACTCAAATACAAAAATTATCCTTAAACACCACATCAGGGCCATTTAAAGGCACCATCAGCAACAAGAAAACGAACACAACCACGTTGCTTGCCTCAGGCACGCAGCAATCACATCGTTCGATTTAAATCTACACACTAATGTTCGATATTTAATAACAAACACCGAGAAACCAACCGGGTTCAAGTAAAAACACGCACATATATGCGTCGACTGGCAAGTTTGAAGCACATTTTAATTCAAGAATTTCAAAGCGAGCGTAACAACGGACGCCGACTCGTTCTCACTTAACCTAACTTCGAATCGCTGCAGCATTCGGCATTAACTCGAGCTTACAAGCTAATCTTACTTAAGAAAGTTACTACGTCTCCCTCTCCTATTGATATTTAGCTGTGGATCAACTCTCCTCGTTTACGCGGCCTTGAATTCTCCAAAGGTAAAAACAAACTCGCACCTGATTTAATCAAACTCAAATCGTTTTGGAAATTGAACTTAAGCCGACAGAGTATATTATATAATTTGGTGCAATCTTAAGCGGAGTTTTCAATTTTTATTTTAAACACAAGGTCGTTGCTTCTAATATGGAGGGGGGAGGGGTTGTGTGGATTTTTCAAAAATCAAGCGACGTCGTGGTTCGCATGCATGTCTATTCGATTGCTGAGCGAGACACCTATTCTTCTAAATTACCAAAAGGTTTTAGATTTAAGAAAATATGACAATATCGAATTTCGCCACGGAATACCTAATAATTAATTGTTTATTAGATGATCTAACTTCGATCTGCTGAATTCCACTTTCTTCTTCTTACTCTTTTATTTAGGCTTAATTCCTGTTTTTCTTCACACGATTTTAAGGAGATTCTTCAAGTCGTCCAACTATTGGCCTATCTTTTCACCGGCTTTCGAGGTTGTCTTCTGTCCAGCAAGAGCGGATCCAGGATTTTTATGAGGGGGGGGGCGACCGGGGGGTCTGGGGGTAAAGGGTGGTTCGAGAAATTCCCCCGAAAAATTTTAACAGCGATATCTTCATTTTTATACCACTTCTGGCCTAAAATATGAAAAGTTGTGATACGTTTTTAAAAGAAACAATAATATAGAAATATAGTTCATGTTTTTTATTTCAGAATTAACTACAAAAGGTAATAGGCCTACAGATTTCTTCATTTAAATGATGAAGCCGCCACCTGCCCACTGCACTCCGCTACGAATTTCTGGTCTGACTGTAGTGTTCTAGTGTTTGCCATTAGTTTATTTTATTTACATTAATTTCAGCTGGAATTAAGTTTCACCGTAAAAAATTTTCAAATTTTTTTCTTCCGAGGGAAGGGGGGGCGCCCGGTGCGCCCCTTCGCTGGATCCGCCCTTGCTGTCCAGTGGCTTTAGATGTCTTGTTATTTTTATCAAACGAGTATCATTTTCTCTTTCAACATGCTCGTTCCGCCCTTTTCCATTCCATCAATATTTATAATTTTTAGCAAATTTTTACAACTTTTGTATGTAACTGTATAGCAAAACAAGAAAGAACTTATAAATTATTTTCATAAAAGACAATTTCAGTTATAGCTAGTTTTACACAGACATTGACATTCTTAAATTTTTCTTAATGCTTATAACTTATAACATTACAGTAATCAGGAAATCCTTTTAAATGGGGCTGAAAAGCACATGATAAATGAAGTTCTAGCAATAAAGCCGTAATTCTTGAAAAAATAATTAAAAGATTATTGACTCTGTGACTATAAAAAAATTAATCATAAATTGTTATTATTTAAAATTAAAGTCCAAGAATTGAAAAAATGAGCTAAAACTGTGGGGGCCCATAAATGACTATTTGAAAGAAATAAAAACAACGACTTAAGTCACTGCCGATAACATTCTGAAATAACATAACCGTACGAGATAAGAAGACAACGAGCAAATTAGCAACAAATACCAGCTTCAAACATAGTCTACTCTGTGATTAATTATGGGGGTGCTGACGAAACTGAGGGAACAAAAACTTTTTACTTATAGAAGGGAAAAAATAAGACGCATAACAAAGGTCCTCTTGACACTGTTGCATGAATAAGCACCTGTACAGTATTGGATACTCAGAACGCCACTATGCAGGTTCTGCGAAGACGAGGACGAAATTACAATGTGAGGAACTAACAACTTTCAGGCAGAAACACTTCGGGGAAGAAGGGATACAACCCGAAATGCTTAAAAATATTAATATAGACAATATTTTGGAATTCTTTGAAGAAACAAGAGCGGCACTTCACTTTAAGGAATCTAGAAAGGGTAGGACAAAAGGCTAAAAGGCCGCGTTTCAAGCGCATTAGAATCAACTGATAACAAGCGAAATAAGAAATCAGCTGCCAGGAACACCTAAAATTACAGGTAAGAAAAGAAAAATTATAGCACATTGGTGGAAGGGTTGAAAAAATGCAAATTTTGTATTTAAAACTCGCCAAATTAAATTGGAGGAAGAAGAATTAAGAATAGTAAGAAAGAAGGGTAACTCCGTCTGTGACAGCCCGGAGGGGTGAACTTAGTAGCTCACCGACTGTCACTGCCGGTCCTAAGCCCGGATGAAAGAGGAAGGTTGGGCTGGGAGCTAACCACCTCTACCCGTAAAAAAGACCAGATTAAAGAACCTAAACAATTTTTTCGGAACCCAGGACGAACCCACCGGAAACGATTCAAGCTACGAAATCCAAAAACAGTACTGAACACCAGAATACAAGGCAAGAGGCCAGTGGGAAGATCAAGAAAACGATGGGAGAACGCAGTAGTCGAAGACGCTTGCAAGCTACTCGGTGTTAGAAGCTGGAGGAGAACATCGGAAAACAGTCTAGAATGGGGACAAAAGCTGAAGGAGGCCAAGGCTCAAAAAATAGCGCCGTCAAGAAATAGAAGGAAAGGCTATACACTAAGCCAAAGAATACCAAAGAATATTGATTCAGATATATTCTGAACTAAATAACGCTTAATTCAATCAATTGTGCAAAACAAGTAACTCATGGAAAGAATTTGGTAATAAGTTGGAATGAACCTCTCACAGGTTCAAAAACAATTCAATGTATATACACGTATAGACATGCAGGCTGTACATTTCTAGCGGAATTGGAGTTGACCTTATGACTGCTTTTAGTGGGGTGGTAGGTCACTCCTCTTAATTTTTTCCTTTCTATCTCTCTACCGGCTGTTGTGTCTTTTCGCTTTATCTGTTATTTTTTTCCATTCCTTTCTGTTTGTTATCTTCTTTTTCTATTCATTAATTCCCATGGTTTTAATATCTTTTTTCTACACCTATTTAATTATATTGCAATTATTAGCATTTTTTTTGTGAAAAATATTACCTATAATTCACTGCAGTGAATTATGGATTCATAATTCACTGCAGTGAATTATGATTTCGGCCAATCACAAATACAAATCCAAAAATCAATATTTCGCTAATCCAATCATATTTTAAATCGCCCGCGATCAACTCCTTCTGCGGCTGACAATCGACTCGCGTGACACGCCCAAGTGTGTTGTCATATTGCTTGTTTACAAAGTTATCAAATTTGACTAATTTGAGTCTAATATATTTGTTTAATAGGTGTAGAAAAAGTATCGTATTACATTCGCGATTATGGCCATTATTCGCTCAGATGATTTGTGCCACTCGCCTGACGGCTCGTGGGCTCAAACGTCATCTTCCTGAATAATGGCTGTCATAATCGCTCATATAATAATATACTATTATGTACTACCGGTATATTAATTGACAATAATGACTCTATTTTGAGGTATGTTATATACAAAATAACGCCCTAGAGCTATTATTTTTTTACAATGCCCTAGGGCGTATTATGACCAATAAAAACCAGTAAAAAACATTTGTTTCCATGGATACAACTTTATTATGCGCCTCTGTCACAGTGAAAATTAATGACAGCTCAGTTAATGTCACAAATCTAAATTATAAAATAAATTTGAATTAGATAAGATAATTACAATAGTAATTTGTAATACAAGTGTTGAAAGCTTGCGTTTGCCACACGAATGTGAAGTTTGCAGCACGAACGATAGTGAGTGCTGCAGTCACATGAGAGTGGCAAATACAAGCTTTTAACACATGTATTACACACTATTTTTTCTACAACCACATTTCCGTAAAAAAATTTAAATATTTCTGCAAAATCAAATCTGACATTCATCAAATGTCATTTATGACATTTTGATTTCGGTGCGGCAAAATTATACTTTGCCGCACCGAAAATCATGCATGTGCGTGCGGAATAGTTATTTTCGTATCAAGTGTCGAAAGTAGCAAATATCAAGCGAGTGTTTATAAATAGATATACGAGTGCGGAGCGTAGCGGAGCACGAGTAGAAATATTTATAAACACGAGCGGAGATATTTGCCTTTCGCACGAGTTACGAACACTATTTTTCCCATGACCAAAAATGTACATGTCAAAAAGTAACACTGACAGTTCAGGTAAAAGACCGTCATTTTTTGTTTTGAAGCGGCCGCAGCTTCCTATTATTGCGCAAACTGTGCGATATATCCCTATACGTGTTCATATCGCACGGGTTGTTCATTTGTTTTGCGAAAGTCAATCGCACGGGTGATATTGTCAACTTTCGCGCCTAGTTTGTTGTGCGTTAGGAGCGACTTTCTTATATGGTCGTGGGAAAAGTAAATTTTCCGCACGCTAATTTCACTTGTTCGGCAAACATTCATTTTCAATACTCGTATCTATGGAGACGAAGTCTGAAAATCCCACTTTCCATGGTGGGAGTAGAAAAATAACTATTGTGCAACCCCCCACTCTTGTTTTAACAAAATTGGCTGGAGTCGGTTTCTGAAGAAACTTTATTCGCCAAACGGCAACAATAAAATTGGTTGAGACAGCACTTCACACTAAATTTTATGAATTAGCAAATCATCTACGTCTAAAGGTTTAATATTGAGAATCCGTTTAGTTCGTTCTTAACATTACCAGGTTTTGATAAGCGATATCTTTTACATTCTCGCAAGCCCCAACCCAAGTATTTCAAGAGCTCAAAAATTCTACAGTATTTACGTTTTCTTTAAATTTAATTGGGTACTTTAGACGTTTATTTGTTACTTTAAAATTACCCTAAATTTGTATGTACGTGTGGCGTGAGAGGGTAGGATTTTCCCTTACGCTTCCGTTTTTATTGCCGTTTCTATTTACAATACACGGTTAACCAAAGTAGTGTGCTAAAGTATTTAATTAGTTATTATTAATAACTGGTATTTCTCGAAGTTTAACTTATTAATAATGATAATCCCTTCGCCTTACTTTCCCTTCAATCTCTTCCCTGTTTGGCGACGATCTGATTTGTCTAATAAACCCTTTATTTTACTTTAAATTATACCGAAAAACTTCTACAGGGAAATTTTCAGACCAAATTAGAGCATTTTGACATGATTAACCTGTCCTCTTAGTTGGTCTCTCCTTTTTTAGATATGACTCCACATCAGTTTCTTTTCTGTCTGAGCTCTACTTAGCACCTCTTGGTTTGTTACTCTATCTGTCCAGTTTCATATTGTATTGGTTAGTTAGGAGTCTCCCCAGATCGTTCTGTGATTGTCCTAGATGTTCTTTATTTTATGCAATGAGTGCTATATCGTCCGTAAACCTAAGCATATCAATTTTATGTCTTTGTATGTTGTTTCCCGTTTCTCCTACTTCTCTTAATTCTTCAATAAATTGCTTTTTGCATGTATATATTAAACAGAAACGGTGAGATGGAACATCCTTGTCTAACTCCTTTTTGATCTTAGCTTCTCTTTATTCTTCCTTGTATATCTTATTATTAACGTTTGATTTTTGTATAGGTTATAGGGTAGGTTACATACAATTCTATTATCGTTGTAGCATATTCTTATTTCTCTGACAATTTTAAACATTTTACATGGTTGAATGCCTTTTCCATGTCTATGGGTGCTAACAAATTATAAACAAAATTTTAAACAAAATCAGAGCCAATCTGCCTCAATATTTCCTTGAAGACCAAATAAACTAATAGGTAATTTTCTTTAATCGCCAAGTAAACACCGTAAGTGACGAATTAGATACTTTCAGATATAAATAAACATCTGAAAGTTTTAGGCCACCATCTGCAATTGTGAAGTATCCGCTCAAAGTGGTCTCCTTGTTCTTGAAATTTTAGAGCAAATTTTGGTTGGCTGTATCTCTGTAGAGGTGCATTTTACGATATAGGCAAATTAGGCCAAATTTTGTCTGAAAATGCCTCACAGAAGTTTGTTGGTATAAATTAGAGACACCGCATAAATCTGATAAAAACTAAATTTAGTTTTTTACAAAAATTAACGAATGATCAAACTTGACAAAAGGGCATTATTTTATGTTACTAATGTATTATTTTCCATATGAATTTGTATTCTGATTTGATTTTGTTCATTTTGACGAATGATTAATTTGACGAAGCGGTTAAATCGTGTTTGTGCAACCCACCCATATTCGGTTTCCGTTCAACCTAAATGCGAACTTAATCCTAAAGGTATTAATTAATCCTGACATTTAATTAATTATTAAATTTTTATTTTGACAAAAATCTTCCTTGTTTTTAAAAGCACTCTGCCGGAAAAAGTAGTTACATTAATGTTTTTTATTTTGCTCGTGCTAATAGTAAATATCTGCAATATTTTTTAGACTCTCTCTAAGGATTTTAATAATATCCATCCATATGTTCAAAAAATAAAAATTACACAACCTGAAGTTAAATTTGCTGAAAGTGCTCTTATTGGATTGTCGAACTAGCTGTGTTTCAGAGTGTTGCTAAGTTAAGCGAAACTCCCTCATCTTATAGGGATACCTTATATCAAAAAGAATTGAGAGATTGAAATTGAAAAATATAGGGATTTTTGCAATAGTACTAAAATGCAATAATGAAGGAACACTACAAACCATTTTTCTGTGTTTTTTTGATATACACGAGGTATGACAGAAAAATAATGAGACTGGCAACACTGCTGATTCTCCCTTCACACGGCAGTTAGAATAACCCCTGCCGTAGACTCGGTACAAGTTTGAACTTGTTAGAGTTGCTATGCGATTGTTGAGAGCGTCTCAAGTGAAGTTGTGTTTGTGAGGTGCGTTACGAAAATGGACCGGTAAAAGTTTCAGCACGAATCCGCTACTGTGACTTGTCAAAAGTTACAAGGGGCTTATGAAGAACATTCCCTATTCAGGGCACAAATATTCAAACTTTTTAAAGGACCGAGAAGAATTGGTGTGTAGCTGCCCAAGGGAACTACTTTGAAGGGGATAACCTTGATTGCAAAAAGAATAAAAATCATGGTTAAAAGAAAACCAGTCTCATTATTTTTCTGCCAAACTTCGTATTTGTTAAGATAAGCATAATGTTAGGGGAGACAGAGATACGTTCTAGGGTGGCAACTCTCAAAATCGGTTAGAAAAGTATATGCTTTAAACTTAAAAGGCAGATATATGTAAATGATTTACTACATATTTACATGCCTTTTGCCATCAAAGTAGGCCGCTTAATCTTGCAGATTTCCCTATACAATAAAGAATTTGATCAATCATTAATTGAACGTACGTTTCCTTTTTATTTATAGGTTGCTCTTTAGAATAGCGAATAGGGGCATAGCTACTACTCAATGAGACTGACGATGATATAACAAACATTTACCTACAGAACTATAGTTTTTTTTTAAGTTGGTTTGAAGAAGATGGTGTCTTTTCTCCCAAACGTTATGTTGGTTTTATAGTTGGATACTTTTTTAACTTTCAATTTCATAATCGGGGGCGAAATACCCGAAAAAATTCAATATAGCCACAATTAGCGCTCAGAGAATGTAACAATAAAAAACCATGGCCTGCTTGGCAACGAAAACGATATGAATGCTTTTGAATTATAACAGATAAAGTTCAGTAAATAAGAATGTTTGTGAGATCCAAGCTTAAAAATTATTTAAAAAATCAGATCTGAAAAGCAAACTTTTTCAAGAAAATTAAATGGGTTAAACTACGTTGTCGGTGTTAAAAGAATTTAATAATATACCAGTGAATATTAACTAACCACACTACAAATTTTGAACCCTTTAAATCTAAAATGTCTTATTAAGTTGTGCAAATCACGCTGTATAGGTATCTAAAACGTATCCCACTTTCGAGAGAATGCAGTAATTTCGTTATTGTTATGTAATTTCATTATTCTAACCAGTTATTTACCTAAACATTTAGAGCACTTACTTACATTAAAATTCATAATAAGACAGTTTTAAAAATAAAAACAGTTGCAGACCGAGTTGTTGGAGAAAGTTTGATATTGTTTTGCTTAATAATCTGATATAATAGTTAAAAGGCAATGCTTATATAAACGGTTTCGCATTGTGACTGATTTTAAATTTATCTGTAAAAGTCTTTGACAAGTGAATGTATTTTCAGATTTTCAGTAGCCTAAGGTGATAAACACGGAAATTTCGTAGTTAGAAAATATGAATTGCAACATAAAAATATTGGATTAAAAAATTAAATAACGAGTTGATAAAAATTTGCAAAAACGTAAATGTTAGTTAAAACCTAAACTGTGGCAGAAAACCGAATGTGGAATTTTCTATTTATACAGTAGCATGACTAAACAATTTTCACCAAGTCTTTTTCTGCTTGGTAGAGAGGAAAATAAACCAAGTGCGGTTTTCAGCACTTACTTGGAATTCACACAAATTTACTTTTTGCACAACTATTACAATTTAATTTTTGTTTTTCATGCTAGTTTTGTAGAAAAAAATGTAGGCTTATTTTTCAGTTTGGTTTCTTAAATTTAATTAATTAGAGGTATCACAGCAAAGACAAAAATTTCATGGCATTTAAACCTAGCCGAACGAATTTAAATGCCAAATTAGCATAATTAAGTAAATTCTGTATTGTATAACAAATTACACGGTTAGTTATTTTAAGCAACACTAACGAGCTTGGTTTGTTTATGCTTTTTATGTTTTTATTTTTGCTAAAACACGTTAAAATGGCTACAAGAAAGTTTAACTTGTATGAGGCGTTATTTCGATAACTTTTCCTAAAATTTAGTAGATATTTTATTATACACTGCGATCAAAAACTTTGTTAAATAAGAATGATTATGACTTATGATTTCACTGCACGTACCCGCATGCTAGTAACAGTAAGTACGCGAATTAATTCGAAATATTGATTTTCTTTTTGTTGACTCACTTTATCTAACTATTTATCCACTGTATTAACTTGATGTTATATATGTACTTCTGTTTCAGGCGTACCTTCTGTTGTTTTAAATTACATTATAAACAACACTAATAAATTCCAATTTGATGCTCACATAAAATCAAATGATGTAAACTAAAAAAAATGTGAACTACGTTTTAGTATACTTAATTTTAGTAAGTGAGTACTAAGAATCTGAGATTTAGTACACAGCCAAATGCCATTGTAGGTGTTTTACCGCAGGCATTTCATCCGATAGGAATGTTGTGTTCGTTTAGAAACATTCAAATTGAACGTTTTTAGAAAGCCTTTATTCGTGCCATTCGTTTAACCGAACGTTTACGAAAGATCTATAGATCTTTTACTAGATCGAGACCGTACGCCTGAATGTAGACAGCACGCAAAGCGTCTTATCAGGATTTTAGCCCTGCATGAGATTTATTACAAATGGGGCTGAGGAATATATTAAAAATATTGTCTGCATGCAATCCGTATACCTATAGTTTACTTCTGAATATTTATATGCTAGTTGATTTGCATTTTTTATATGAGTACAGAGAATTTTGACAAATGACCTTCGTGCAAGGACGAACATTGCGCGATTTTTACACACTCCTTTTTTATTATTTTATGAATGGATTAGTAACTATGGAGTAGTGATTTGATTTTTAACTGTCGCTGACTAGTACCGCGTGCTTATTGCTGAATTATTGATTAAATAAATAGTTTTAGTATTGACTAAAACAAATAATAAACTTAAGCGAACTCGTACGAAAGACATTGGAATTTCTAACATTCTCGATCAAAATTGATTCGATTCCTTCGAATAAAAGTAAAAAATAGAAGAAAATCGTTAACCTCGATGTGCGTTTTGTTGCTTCGCAGTTTCATTTGCAGAGAAAGGAAGAAGCTAAAGTTTAATAATAAAGATATTTAATTAAATGCAGGAAATAATAAAATTAATTAATAAATTTTGTTGTTAATTTATTTTATTGCGACACCTCGGCGTTAATTATGTACAAACATGGTTTATAACATCTATCATTATCAATTTTTTCTTTTTGTGCACCTGTTATTTTCAAATATGTTTGAGTAAATTTTAGCAGCGCTTGTTCGACAAAATCTTTTAGAAAGTAGGTATTAAACAAATTATAAATATGTTAAGTTCAAAAATGATTTGCCGAAACAATTTTGCAAAAGGTAACTGATGAGTTGTTTTGATATTAGTAATTTATTGTTTAACTGACCAAGAATTGAGATACAAAGGAGTCTTTCTGCATGCCGTATTGCACAACACGTATACGGTAACGTATCCGATACGTTTCCTCTTCTTCCTCGGCCTTCATTTGCTGGACATAGGCCTCCCCTAGTCTTTTCTAGGATTCCCTGTCCCATGGCTCGTTGGTACCAGTTTCTTCCTGCTATTTTCTTAATATTATCAATCCAACTATTAGAGCAAGCCAGATTTAGAAAGTGTTTCAGCACAAACAGTGAAAAAGAAAGAATATAATCAACCGCTTCACCTATTTTTTGTGAACTTCCAAAAAGCTTTTGACACGGTGAAGCTATACCATATAGCTCAATGCCACGATTAATGTTAAGTTAGGCGAAGAAAGGAAAATCAACAAGATCTCGATAAAACGAAGGGTAGAACAAGCAGACACTATTTCCCCTAAGTTAAATTAAAATGGAGTTGGGCAAGACACCTCGGAAGGAAAAATCCCGAAGAATGGACAGTGCGCATAATACAGTGGCGACCAAGAACAACCAAAAGAAACGTTGAAAGACCTCAAAACCAGTGGGTAGATGATCAATTACTTACTATTAATGAATTATAATAATAATTGCAGTTGTCATATTTATAATATGCAGTGCACAAAAACCCCAAGTTAACAAACCAATCAATTTCAATGATTTTTTCTTCTTGAAAAGCGCTTCTTCTTCTTTGCAAACGTAGTAAGAACATATACAGTGGGCCAAAGAAAACGGTACATATTTTGAAGAATATTTTTAAATAGTTAATGTGCTTGTGATGGCCACCTGTGCGTTTATAATTTTATTTATCTTTATCGTATCATTGATTATTAAGTCAACTTTATATTACACTTTTATTAGTAATTATACATAACATAATAGCATAGCAACTCCAACTTCATAATTCGTTAGTTACATACTATTTGTGTACTGTTGCCAATGATACGATAAAGCTTGAAATATAACTCGAATATTATACGATTTAAACCGACTCGGACGTTGCGTGGTTGACTCGGCTAGCGCCTCGTCACCTAGCAACGTCCTCGTCTATTATAAATCGCATAATATTCTTGTTATATTAATAGCTATTATTTTCAGGGATTATAATTTAATGTATGTCCTTTTATTCAAAGTATAACGTTAGAGGTGTTTTTGGGCAACTATGTGGCAAGAAAGTATTAATTTCATTTGGAAACAAAAAACAGCAATATCATAAATTCTCAAAGTCAAGCACTGAAACCACCGTCCCTTTCTAAATTAGTTACGCCGCCCTGTATGGAGACGAATCGACACACAAGCCTTCTAGTAAAGTGTCAAATTGCAAAGGAATTTAAAACAGACCACAATATTAGAATTTTGACTCTTAACTATAAAATTTATTAGTTTTGGGGCAAGTGTCACTCATTGGAACGTTTTGATAACAACCCACTTATGAAGTTTATTAGTTTTCTCGACAAGTAGCAGATTCAAACCCGTGAAAACGTTTAATTATCACCCCCTTCATCACGGATTTTTAGTATAAATACGTAACAAAATCTTACCCTGGATTCAGTGTTGACTATTCAACTTACCCTGTATAGTGGTCTGGAATTTCGATTAGTACGCTGATCCGTGTATCTAATTACTGTAAAATATACAGTTAGCTGTACTGCACTTTGTTACTCTGCACTAACTGGTAAAAATTCTTCATAATACGTACACCGCTGTAAAACATCGCTTTTCCGGTGCCGTGTATTTGTGAAAAGTGTTACAATAGTGTAATTCCAATTGAGGGATCTCCCAGTGAAATCAAAATTAAACGCACAACGTTAACCATTTTAATATAGTACTTATCATTTATCATATTCAAAAGTAGACTTTGTCAAAATTACATTGCCCTGTTGTAGGTGCTGATCACAATTAATTACAACCATACGACAATTCTGACAAATGAGATATGTCTTGAGCATATTCTCAATCAACGATAGGGATAAACATCCCTTACAATTATGAGGCACCCAGTACCTCTATTCTGAGTTGTACATAGCGTACATTCTCGTTACATGAGGGGCAACGCTCACTCACTTACGTTAGAGTTGTGCATAACGCATATACTGGTTAATTTATAAGAGTTGTGCATAGCGCACGGACTTTTGGAGGGAAATTGCACTCTCGTCAAACTTTAAAGGTTGAATATGATCCCACCTTTGGCTCCGGCCGCTTACGATTGATTTTAATATCAATCTCACACAAGATCGATCTTGTATCGATCATCTTACTGACGCACTGACTTACAATATAATTGCTTGTGATCGAACCACTGCACACAGGCCACCCTGATTACATCAAAAACTCATCAAACAAAAGAATAACAATTATCCAAACCACTGTCCATAGTTGACTTGCCTAGGTTGATGTTCATTCACTATGTTTATTCATCTACTGTATTTAAAGTAACTAGATACAGAGACGGTTTAAAATTTTAAGTGGTTGTTAAGTAACACACCCTTGTGATTAATGTATTATTTTATTTCCATTTTATTTGTTTGTATCTAGTTGCAGACAATCTATATAACAGAGTAATGATAAACGGTATACAGGGTGTGTAAAAAGCTCTGCGTAACTATATTTCTTGGACAATAATCAAGCGAAATTCTTATAGCGAAAAAGCCACCAGATGCTTCCTCAACTCGTGCGAAGCCTTCAAAGTTAAAATTGGCAACACGAAAAGGAAACCGGTTTTGCAAAATTCTGTTACTTTATGCATAGATTAAGTAATAACGTCAACAATTTAGTATCGTTTATCATTTAAAAGTACCAAAAAAATACTAGTTTTCATAATTTCAATTCACAGAATTCTTCAAAATGTGTTTGCTTATATCAAGAATGTCATGACATGTGGAACAAACACACTAATCGCATGGCGGATGATAGACTGGCAAAAATAGTAAGGAATGGAAAACCAAACACAAAAGAACGTCCCGGCAGACCACCAAAACGTTGGTGAGATAGCTGGCAGTCGATATCCCAAGAAAACGGATGACAATAATACCAAACAACAAACAAGAACAACAGCATTAAAATGTTCAACTTTGCGCTAAGTTAACCGACCACCTATCTCCGAGATAGCAATGGTGAGCATAGATTTGAATAATCCTGTATATCGATCTTAAACAGCGCGTCGTTTGATATAATCGGCCCCACAAATTCGAACGTGTTTACTTTTTTTTTTTTGTTTAATGACTCCACAGTAATATACAAACAGTCCAGGAAGGACTATAAGTACATCGTATGTAGGCCTTAATCTAAGGAACTTAAAACTAATACATGTCATGGATAGTAGCATCCCAGTGAACACACTCTTATTTATACTGCACTGATGTATCCATTGTTTAAGTAAATCTGGTAGGAAGGTCCGAAGGTTTAAATCTCTTCAGTCGTCTGGCGTCTTCGTCTTCGTCGACGAGTGAGGTTGCAAGATCGTTGGGATGGGCAGTTATTCTATTTCTGTATTTGATGCTGTAATTTGTGATTTCTTCCTTAATGGTCGGTATGTTCAGGTCAGAGTGTAGAAGTTTGTTAGGGATGTAGATGTACCATGCTGCAGGATTTCTAAGTTTGAATTACTAGCTGAGCCCCAAAGAGGTATGCCATATGCTCATATTGGTTTTAGTATGGTCTTGTAAAGTAGGAGTTTGTTTTCTGTTGATAATTCAGATTTTCTGCCTACGATCCAGTACATTTGCTGGAATTTAAGCCCGAGCTGTTTTCTGTTTGAAAACATATGAGTACGCCAAGTTAGTCGTCTGTTGATATCGATGCCTAAGTATTTGGATTTAGCGTGACTGGGGAGACCGACGCGTAGCGGAGGTCTCCATTTTTTACCCGTGACCGGTAGCACCTACGCCCGTGATGCTTAGCTATTACAATTTTTGCATGATCCATGCAATAACCAAATTAAATGAATATAAATTTGTTCATGTCAAAGTGACAATACTTGTGTGATAACTGTAAAATTATCTAAAAATCCCACTATCTAAAATGACAAAAAACACTCAAATTTTCATATTTTAATACTTACCGCCTCCCGATCGGTAAGTGAATGCTTACCGATCAGTAATTTGTAAGCATAACTTACTATTGTCATAATTAAATCAGTAAACATGCCAAATTGACGGATCGTGCAAAAATTTCGTTTTTATGCATGGGAACTTGCTAGTATAACGTGTTACTTGTTTTTAACTTTTGATGCAAGTACTGAAGTCCCAAAACTCACAGTTTTCAGAAATTGAAGTGTGAATGTCTCATACATTTTCGTCTCAATTTCAAATACTTCTTCAAATGGTAGAAATATTAAATTTTAGAAATTAAATTTTAAGGGTTCCCTGTGTGCTTTTTTCCTCATTTGAAATCATTTTTACGAGATACAAGTAACACCGGGAAAAATACGAAATACACTGATAATTTATGCAGTTCACGATACATTTGCAGTTTAAATTGTGGTTGATAGATGTGTTGCCTATATGCCAGTTAAAAGGTTGGAAGAATGATATGACCATTCTGTATAGAATTTTCATAATTCGTCAAACTACAATAAAAGGAGGTGAAGTTGTAATTTTGAGTGCAGCAAGAATAAATCTTCGATATTATTACTTTATTTTTAGTAACAAGTATTTTTGGTGTAATATTTGCTAACAAGAAATGAGAGATTAATGAAAATGAATACTATTTAGCTGTAAATTATCAAACTTTACAAACATATCATATTAAACAAATATTATTAATATTAAAAAATGTTTGAAATCATTGTCTTAATGTCAAAAATTGGTTTATACAGATCTATTGTTTTTGCAACCGCCAGTTCAGCTTCCAGTTGAGTGCAGAGGCGTCACCAGGCTTTTTTTCAGTGGGTTGCATCGGATACGGAGGTAGGCTTAAGCGCACATAGTTTATTGAAAATGTAATACACAAATTTTGACAAAAAACTGAAATGGCTTTATTGTTTAAAAATTAAAATTGCTTTGTGAATTTATGAATAAAATAAAAGTTCCGTTACCTATACAGGTAGAGCCAGAACTATTCCAAGCCACATGGGCACTAATTTTATTTTTTCAAAAAATATAGTATTTAATATTGGCAGCTCTGAGCTGATGTCACATTATTAGGTTAAAATTATATCATTTTACTGTTTTATTGTGTTTTGTTTTTGCATTTTTCATACGATTATTTAAAAAATAGTTCGTTTCAGAACATTTTATACAACATAGCAAATAGCAAAGGTAAGTTTATAATAATTAATTGAGATAACATGATAAGAAGCAAATCATTTTTGCACCAAAATGAAATTGGTTTTTTGTGTACTTAATGCTACGAATAAAAAGAAAAAGGAAGGAGACTAAAGGTATTATGCTGCATAACTACAAGTGCAACGGAAATACGTCACACACGCCATATTGAAACACCAACCGGCACGAGTTTTTATTGGTAGATCAACTGTTTGTTTATGTTTTTGTCTTTGACAGTTGACGTATTTAGTGTTCGCAGCCAATCAATCACCTTCTAAAATCCGCCATATTGATACACCATCTAAATTGCATACTGTTGGTGTTATGGTCCTTCCTTTTTTTTTTTATTTCTAGACTTAATGGAAAACAGCCATTTGACTATGTAGAGAATAGTAGATTAAAGTGGCATTTTACTCGTTAGCAGCACTTTACTCGTTAGCAACCAACACTTTACTCGTTAGCAACACTTTACTCCTTAGCAACACAGTAAGACACACCCATTTTTTCTTAGTAATTATTTTGTTTGTTTACTTGTTACTATGCACGCGTTGCAATTGTTTTAAAGCGTTGCGGATTTGTTTGGAAAATTAGTTTCATTCGAATTTTTCCATTAAGTACACAAAAAAGTAGCGTATTCAACGCGTAAGAAAAGTGGCTTTCTAGCTCGTGGAAATTTTTATTCACTCGCTAACGCTCATGAATCAAACATTTTTGACTCGCTAGAAAACTACCACTTTTCTTTACTTGTAGAATAATCTACTATTATTTTTATTGGCCAATTTGGTAATGGTATATAAAATACTTTCTGGACCTACCGTTACAACCATGCATTCAACAGCTAAATTAGCTTTTTAGTTGTAAAAACACATTATGAAGCGTTTATTGACCGCAAGCAACGGTTTAACACGAAACGACGAAACAATTACTTTTGCAAATGAAAACCTCCTGATTGACCAAGCGTATTGACTGAAACCTTTCAATATGAATGGTCCAAAGAAATCGGGAAATTAACATTATTTGTAAGTTCTCACTAATACGATTATTAAAACGTAGGTATTCATTTTTCTAGTTGAAATAATGGAATCGTATATTATGCCAATCTTAATGATACTTTTGAGTCTTTGTCATTTTATAGTACTGCCAACTGTGTAAGAGGTATAGCCTATACGGTTGTATGTAATAAGGTCACGCCGTTTGAATTTCTATTTTTGCTCTTCATATTTTATTGTTTGCCTCTCTTTTTGAAAGTTTTTTGCACTCCTTTCGCGGCGACCATGTTTTGATAGAAACTAAATTGTTTTAAATGCGAAGCTAATAGTAAATTGTAACTTGGGTTATCTATTCTGAGAGGCTAAGGGGGCAGGCCCGTCGCCAGGTCTAAATTTTAGAGTGGGCAACTCAAATTTTAGAGGAGGAATTTTTTTAAGTAAAATTACTTCAATCGCAAATATCTTGAAAACGATGAACTTTAGAGACATTGTAATAGTATACCTTTTTTATAATAGAAAAGATGAGGAAATTATTTTCTTAGATCAGCCCTAACTTTAAGTACAAAAAAATTTGAAGTATTTTTAAGGTATTAGGTGTAGCAAAAATAGGTTATTTTAAAAGCTACATTAAAATTGAGAACGGATTATTGTTTTTCGTCCCAAAAAGGTAGTTTCACCAATTTTCATAGAAATATTGCGAAAACTTTAGAAATTACAGAAGAAAATTAAATTTAAAATTTCGACTTTGTCACCCTCTATCTCACTAAATATTAACTTTTGGACTAAGGTAATTTTAGGTAAATCGTAATATTTTGGCTTCGCGAGTCTACTGTTGGTCTGTGTCCTATTACTTATGGACCACCCTATACAGGGTGTCTACGAAACCTGGAACACCCCTATAATTTTCTTAGTTTTTAAGATATCAAAATGAAATTTGGTATGTGTAATATACTCTTTAAATGGCATTTTTTGACACATAGAATATACGTTCCTCTCACTTGCGGTTTCGGCGGAATTAACAGTAACTTTGTTATTTTAAATGGAACACCCTGTATATTTATACATTGTTGGAATCTCCATTCAATTTTACGTATGGTAGTATCAAGTTCGAAACATTTTGATGACAAAGTAAATTTTTGCAGAAATTAATCTATAGAGTGCCACGACTTACGCAAAATTAAAGTCAAGGTGTCCCAACACTCGAGACAAATTGTTTTAGAACTTCAGCTATTTTCGTTGCTCTATTATCTATTAGAATGATCTAAAGTTGGCAAAAATGATATTAAAAACGAGTGTTTTTCAAGGATTTCATTGATACCAATAACGCGATGATATTACTATGGAAATTTAATTCGGAACACTCTCCATTCAGAAAAAACATATTTTGGACATTTAAATCTAGGCACTGGGTTTCAAAACAATTGAAACAAAAGAAATGCACAAAACAAGTGACAGACTTGCTACAACTGAAGTTCTAAAACACTCCTACCCTGACCGGTGATGTTATTAATAACATCGCCCCCTGACCCTACACGCTACCCTAACTTTTATTTTAAGCAGGTCATGGCATCCTAGATTAATAAATAAACTCTTCTGCAGTATTTACTTGGCCATCAAAATGTTTCAAACTTGATACTAACATAGGTACGTAGAATGAAATGGAGATTCCAAAAATGTGTAAATATACAGGGTGTTCCATTTAAAATAACAAAATTTAGGGCATTTTCGGAGAAACCGGAAGTGACAAAAACGTGTGCTCTATGTCAAAAAATGCAATTTAAAGAGTATATTACATATACCAAATTCCATTTTGATATCTTAAAATATAATTTAAAAAATGGGGGTGCCCCAGGTTTCATTGACACCGGTACCTATAACACAATTTTTAAATTAATTGTTGTGTTGTGTGTCGTTAAAAAAACACTAGGATTTTCTCTAGAGTGGGCAACTTTTTCTTCCAGAGTGGGCATTATGCCCACTCTGGCCCCCCGCTGGCTACGGGCCTGTAAGGGGGTACCCGGTACACTGAAGAGTGTCATGAATTTTTATATTTTTCAATTAATTCAGCTGTAGTCTGTGTCTACCCAGTGTTTACTCAGAATGCAATTTTATTTGATGCTTTTCAATTGTAAAAGGCAAGTTTGTTGGCTATTAACCCCTACGTTTTAATATCACGGTACATAAAATGGCGCAAACTAAGAAGGTATGGATAATAGCATAACAAAGGGTCTGATTATTGATTTGACTACCAAGGCTGAAACTTAATGCCGTTTCAATATTGCAAGGTTACTTACTTTTTAATGATAACGTTGTTTTAATGAGTCCTGAGTGTCCTGAGTTTTGAGAATTTACTGATTGCCATCGTTAAACATGTTTTTTGTTAGCAATTTCTCGTTACCCACTTAATATACAGGATGAATTAGTTTTTCTAGAAGACCTCTGTTCAGAAGAACATGGACCGTAGAACGTTTCGTTTGTGTATTTCATAATTTATTAGTATTAAATAAATTTCTGACTTGTTAAAAATACTAATTATTCTAATTAATATTTCCGTTTATTTGAAAACTCAGCAGCGTCTTATCAATTTGTGACAAAACGGCCTTTCTTAAACAGAACTGAATCTTCTTCTATAAATTAACAGGAAAATTTAGAAATTCCAGGGCCCTGTTGCACAATGAATTTACAAGTTACAAGTTATAGTTTACTAGTACTTAAATATTAGCAAATGTAAATTGATATTTTTATATTTGTAAAATATCAACATTTGTAGTAATAATTTAGCTAAAAGTACTAAAATAACAAAAAAAAAATACAATTGCTAATATTTAAGTACGAATAAACTATAACTTGTAAATTCATTGTGCAATAGGGCCCAGTTGGTTAGTATTTTTATGTTCAGCTGGCGTATAATGACTTATTTTACTGGTTAGAGGCCATAAAATATCATTTTACGGACTAGTCCATAATGATAAAGTAAAACGGCCGTTGCTAAGTAGTTACGGCCGTTGCTTCTGTTAAACAACCTGGTAACTAGGTGATTTTTTGCTCTGCCATAAACTTTTTGGCTCGTCCGCTCGTCCATAAAGACCTACATTATGTACTTATTACATAAATAGCTATTTTCGATAAATTTGCTCAAACTTTTGCTGGTACATTTTCGTAACGCACCTCAACAATCATATAGCAACTGTAACAAGTTCAACTTATACTGAGTCTATGGCAGGAGTTATTCTAACTGCCGTGTGAAAGGGAAGGCAGCAGCTTTGTA
The DNA here is from genome assembly GCA_963082815.1 of Melanotus villosus. Lineage (NCBI taxonomy): Eukaryota > Metazoa > Arthropoda > Insecta > Coleoptera > Elateridae > Melanotus > Melanotus villosus. Next base: position 30,902,676 of record OY720424.1, read on the forward strand.
GATTCGCGTACGGTGTTGTCAGTCTCATTATTTTTCTGCCAAAACCTCGTATATAGCTTTCGTTTTTTTCGGAAGAAATTATACCCAGCTATGCATACAATACTGGATGATCCATATAAGCCCAACCCAACTTACAAATACATAAATAACGTTCTAATAGATCGAATTTCATTTTTTAATTTCCAGATATTTTTAGTAGGCCGGTAGTACGACAGAGTGGAAGCGCACGTAGTACTGCAATGTAGAAAGTTAAGCAAGAGCCTACTTGGCCAGAACTTGAATGGGCGACTACTTTGTGGCTCGGTGTGTCCGGCCCCCTCGACACTGTAAAAAGGTAAAAGGGCAAAAGAAAAAGAAACAAAGAAAGATATTTTTAGTAAATTCTGAAACACGTATGTATGTCGGGTTGCATGTGAAGACTTTAAGGGGCGTGTTTTACGTGAATCGCCCAGTATAGCTCAACTTTGCAACAATGACCACTGCCAAAATTTTCAAAAATTACGGTTTCCTAAATATTACAAAAAATCATATTGCTGTACTTTACTCTTTTGTGTGCTATTGCCCCCTACGCTTCTGATAAACTGTAAGAGTGATTTTGTTATTTAAGTTATTCCATTAATTCTAGTTTGTTTTGTTTGTGAATAGTAACTTGAATATACACGAATTAGACAAAAATACACCGGTATGCTAAATGTGTTGCTTATTTTAACACTTTCAGGTTCAATATTTTAAATTGGCACCCTCTACAATCGCAAAGTTTAATATGTACTTAAAGAAGGCAGTTTTGATTATTCGGAAGACAACAAAAATACTTTCCCACGCAATCAGATCGTTAAGAACCAGTTCCAGAGTTTTTTTTTTTTTTTTTTTTTTTATTAAATTTAGGACTTGTAATTGTAAACAAATAGTGTTTCGCGAAATTTCATAATTTAAAAACTATTAGGTGGCACATTTTCTTTCACAATTAAAAGTATTTGAAATTTTGTGATAATTTGGAAATTAAAATTGATACTTATTATTGCATTTATTTTTCTATTGGTGCAGATTTATTTAAAGAAAAATACCGTGGACTTACTAATTTTTATTTGTTCTTTCAATTTTTATTTATTTTTGTTCGGGTGAAGGTTTAAGTTTTTACTTTAAATTTAACATAAACATTGATCGTTCTACGTTAAATCTAAAATTAGATTAACCTTTCTAAATTTATTTTTTGGCTGCCTATTTATAAAAAGTGTTGTACGGGCATTAACAGCAACACAACAGATTTTTATCGTCTCAAACAGTAGTTAATTAGATTTTAATACTTGATCTAATTGTATCTGTTATTGTTGATTATTTAAGATTTTTTCTATAACTGGCAACTTTAAAATTGATTACAGGGTTGAACTTGGAATTCTGATATTTAGTTTTAAAAACACCGTTTAAAAGAAAAAGCGAGTCCTTTTTAAAATATATTCGTAGAACTGAAAAGCTGTAAATCATAATTTAAACAATTTATGAATTAAAAAACAAATGGAAGGTAATTCGTACTTTATTCGTAGAATATTACAATTGCAAATTAATGGAAATTAAAACGTTTTATAGGCAGTTTCCTCGAGCAAAATGTTCGGCTGATTGCTTCCTTCGTTAGACAGTTAGACTCATTAGTTTTAGGTGTAACATGAAAGGCAATAGTCAATTACGAGTAGTTTTAATGTCCTTTATTTAGTAAGTACATAAATAAATTTGTTTATATTTATAAACAAGTAAGTGCGTACGTCACCTTTATAAATAAACGCAACGTAACAATGTCTAGGTTTAGTTGAACGTTTAATATGCACTTCGCCATTTTATTGTTAAATAAACACGTGAATCATCATGTTGTCTAATTAATAACAAATATTTCATTTAATTTAAATTCTAGATTTCTCTTCCTTCAACTATACCTTCGCCAAAAAAATAAAGTGACATAAGCGTGTATTTTAAAAACTATAAATCTAAATTTAGCATAGAAGAACTAAGCATACTTGGAATGATATAGGTGACCTTGTTACCCTCAAATTAATCCATTTCTTCGATTATTGGATCATCTTGGCCGTTTTGTTCGCCCTTTCCAGGCCCACCTCGATGAAGTTTCGTCATGATGGGACTACAATTTTTTGAGAGCTCCCTGTATCGATATTCGAATTCGTCCTTTTCTGCATATTGATTACCGTCCAACCATTTGATACAGTTGTCGCATTCTCTTCTTACAGTATTTTTATCGTTCGAATTCAGTTTATCACCAGCATCTTCGACCGCTTGTTTCATGCTGAACACGTAGCTTTCCAGACGATTTTTACTGGCAACGCGGTCCCTTTGACGGTCATCCTCCTCTTTGTACTTTTCAGCATCCGCTACCATCCTTTCGATATCGCGCTGCGACAATCGTCCTTTATCGTTCTTTATGGTTATCATCTTCGATTTTCCTGTGCTAACTTCCAAGGCTGACACATTTAGAATACCATTCGCATCAATATCGAATGTAACGTCGATTTTCGGCACACCACGAGGTGCCGGAGGAATCCCACTAAGATCAAACGTGCCCAATAAGTTATTATCCTTGGTCATAGCCCTTTCACCTTCAAAGACCTGAATAGTTACAGCGGGTTGATTATCGGTATAAGTAGTAAAGGTTTGAGTTTGTTTTCCTGGAATTCTTGAATTTCTTTCGATGATCTTCGACATGACACCACCAGCTGTTTCTATACCCAACGATAATGGTGTTACATCGACCAAAAGCACATCCTGTATCTTCGAACTTTGATCGCCGCTTAAAATGGCAGCCTGAACTGCGGCTCCATATGCGACAGCTTCATCGGGGTTGATAGAAAGATTCAAGGTCTTACCGTCGAAGAACTTCTGTAGTAACGACTGGATTTTAGGGATTCTTGTCGAACCACCTACTAATACAACATCGTGAATGGTTGCTTTATCCATTCGCGCGTCCGTCAAAGCTTTTTCGACAGGTTGTAAGGTTCCTCTGAAGAGATCTGAGTTAAGTTCTTCGAAACGTGCTCGAGATATTTTTGTGTAGAAGTCAACTCCATCATAAAGAGCATCGATTTCTAAAGATGCTTCCGTACTTGATGAAAGTGTACGTTTGGCTCTTTCTGCTGCCGTTCGTAATCGTCGAATTGCTCGAGGATTTGATGTTATATCCTTTTTGTATTTTCTTTTGAATTCTTCCACAAAATGGGTAACCAAACGGTTGTCAAAATCTTCACCTCCCAAATGGGTATCACCTGCCGTTGATTTCACTTCAAACAATGAACCTTCATTAATTGTCAAAATGGAAACGTCAAAGGTTCCACCGCCCAAATCAAAAATAAGGACGTTACGTTCGCCTTTTAAGTTCTTATCTAAACCATAAGCAAGGGCTGCTGCTGTCGGTTCATTGATAATACGAAGAACATTAATTCCAGAAATCGAACCGGCATCTTTCGTTGCCTGTCTTTGGGAATCGTTAAAATAAGCAGGAACCGTAATGACAGCATCCTTAACAGTTGTGCCTAAATAAGCCTCTGCTGTTTCCTTCATTTTGAGAAGAACCATCGAGCTTATTTCTTCAGGGGTAAATCTTTTCTTTTGACCTTTGAATTCGACCTGTATCGTAGGCTTTCCTGTCTCGTTTACTACCTTGAAAGGCCAATGTTTTATATCATTTTGAATTTTGGGGTCATCGTATTTGCGTCCGATAAGTCGTTTAGCATCAAAAACGGTATTACTAGGGTTCATTGCAACCTGATTCTTAGCAGCATCGCCGATAAGGCGTTCCGAGTCGGTGAAAGCCACATAGCTAGGTGTTGTACGATTACCTTGATCGTTCGCAATAATTTCGACTTTTCCCTGCTGAAAAACTCCAACACAAGAATAGGTCGTACCCAGGTCAATACCAATTGCAGGTGCTTTCACCATTTTTTTAATTTTAAATTATTTTTTTTACACAAAGCACTTGGAATTTGACACCGCAATAATTCCAAAACTCGATTGTTTTGACTTTTGTAACTGAATGTTAGCGCGCCTAGATTTCGTTTAAATATGAGCGGTCGTGGAAAATTCTCGAAAAGCCCTGCACGAACTACATCGGATAAATTCGCTGAAAATTTTCTAAAGTTCGAAGAAAATCGTAGTCAATTTTCTGCATGTTTCAAGGTTATTTCTGAAAAATCGAAAAATTGGCTACCGCCGCAGTAGGGTAATTACAGGATGCATAGATTGGTAAGCTCAGGGTATTTGCAAATAAACTCTTGCACGAACGTATTATTTTAGCATGGCACGTGAATCACTAAACGGAAATAGACAACTATTAATTCAATACTTTTGTTGTTGCATTTAAATAGGGTCGTGGGATCTGGTCACATTTGATTTTAATAAAAATACTGAGTGGCACATTACTAATTTCTTCCTACCGCTTTTTGCTTAAAAATCACACACGTGAAGAGTTATGACTTATGACTAAATCGATAAGAAATTTTAAATTTTTGGTATTTATTGTCAAATGTTAAAATTAACAATGTTTATCGATTTGGAACAGTAGTAGTATAAGTCTTGCATATGCACCAATTTATGAAATCTTATTAAGGTCCGGTTCTTTTTCATCTACTAATAAATTTAACTTTGCCCAATTTACTGTGGAAACAATTGTTTTTACAAAGGTTACTGACCAAGGAAAATGTTTGGAATTTACCAAGAGAAGAAAAGATCCGCCCTAAATAATATTTTAATATTAAACGTTAAGTTTGTTCAAATGTTTTTGTTTTGCAGTTATGAGTAATTAAATGGCAAATTTTCTGAACTTCTGTCACACTTTAAATTACTGTTATTGTTGGCGTTCTTTGTTTACATATTTCCTACCGGTGATTTGATTGTAAAAATATAAATAATGACTCAGCATTTTGTAACGGAGAAACTAAACAAAATATAAAATAGTATTTATACATTTATACTTGAATCTTGTATTTTGATGATCATTTTCTAAATTTAATTTTTTATTTTTGGGGGCGATCTCACCATCATTTATTCATTTTGCTTTTGAAATCGTGAGGTGGTAACTTTTCAACTTGAGAAGAACAACCCTATTTCCTATTTGCCCATTTTTTATTATATCACCTCAGATTTTTAACTGAAGTTTAATCCAATTTAATTTAATTATAAGTAAAAATTTTAAAGAATCCTCTAGGAGAAATAAAAAACGCAAAGCTTACCTTTTTAAGTGGAATATTATTTAAGGAATACGATCTCGATTTCTTCTTAGGTTTGGATTTTCTATTGGACGGTGTGGAGGATTTTTTCATGGGATGTTTCGAATCCTTCTTCTTTTTGCACATTTCCATAAACTGGAACAAATCAACTCGTAGTATAAAGCACGGTTGGACGATTACTATGAATGCACGACGAGTATTTAATTGTTATTGAGCTCTATGTGTAATTCAATAGCAGGAGCCATGTACGCCCCTGGTTGAAGATAAACACGTAAGTGTTATCATTTACTCTGCTGTATGCTGTATGAAAATTACGAATGTAAATTTACGAAAAACATTTCCAAAAGGAAAAAATCGCTAATAAAGGTACGAATTTTTAAAAATAGTTGAAGTTGTTAATTAATGTTATTATGTAAGAAAACCTGAACGAAATACAATTAAAGTAAAGCAAGTTTTTGTGGATATAATTTAAGCTTATCATGTGATATGTTTGTTTAATTATTTAATACGCTCTAAAAAGAGGGCTGCAACAAGCACTACACTTCTGTAAGATTAGTTGCCTACCCAACAAGGCGTGAGAGGTCACGAGACATACAATTATTTATTATTATTATTATTATTATTATTATTATGTTTTTTGTTTTCTTTTACTCAGCCTTTTTTTTGCTGGCACTTTCCTGTCTAGACGGGCATATTGCCAAGTCTACACATTCTCTATTTTTGGTTCAAGAAGTTTCTGGTGATGTTGCATGTATGGAGAATAACGGCTTTTTGTATTTGGGTATGTAGACGGTTTGGTAGATCTAGTTGATCTAAATGTTTAACAAATGAATGTGGGGTGATACCTGTGACTGATATTATAAATGGTGTGATATGTACTTCTTTTTGCTTCCATATGCGTTCTATTTCTATGGCCAAGGGTTGGTACTTATCTTTTTTCTGGTGGTATTTGGTTGTTATATTTAAGTCGGAAGGTACAGCTATGTCGATTATGTAAGTTATGTTTCTTGTTTTGTGCTGTAGTGTTAGATCTGGTCTGTTGTGTGTTATTGTTTTATCTGTGTGAATGGTTAAATCCCAGTACAATTTATATTCCATATTTTCTAGAACTGTCTGTGGTGTGTATGTATAATAGGGTTGTGTGTCTGTGTGTAATTTGTGTTTAAGTGAGAGCGCCTGATGTATGATTTTTGCTACCGTGTTATGTCTGTTAGTGTATTCTGTGCCTGCCAACAGTTTACAGCCTGCTATGATATGGTCAATTGTCTCTGGAAATTGACGACACTTTCTGCACTTATCATCTCTAACGGTGTTATCTTTCAATATGAATTTCTTATAGTTGTTTGTCGCCACTACTTGGTCTTGTATGGCTAATATGAATCCTTCAGTTTCCGGATATAACTGGCCAATTTGTAAGAATTTACATGAGAGTTGTTTATTTACGGATTCATTGTTAATGCGGTTGTAGTATCTTCCATGAAGAGCCTTAGATGACCATGTCTCTTCCTTTTTCTCCATCGTATTGTCCTGAAGGTTGATTTCTATTTGTGATGATAAGTTAAGTGGTGTGTAGTTGTTATCTATTTGTACTATAGCCTGGTGCAAGGGATGTTCTCTATTTAGAAAATATTGCCTTAGTGTATTTATTTGTTTTGTATGTAGCTGATGTAGGTCTATCATTCCTCTTCCTCCCACTTTTCTACTAATTGTGAGTCTCTCTTTGCAATAATTTGGGTGCAATTTTCTGCTTTTTGTTAATTTCGTTCTTGTTAGTATGTTAACATTTTCGAGATCTGTGTTGGTCCATTTAATTACTCCAAATGAGTAAGTTAGTATGGGGACAGCAAAAGTATTTATTGCTTTGAATAGATTTTTTGAATTTAATTTGGACTTTAGTACAAGTTCTAATCGGTTTTTGTATTCTTGTTGTAGTTTGGTTTTGATGTCTGTGTGATTTAATCTTATGTTCTGATTAAAACCAAGATATTTGTAGATTTCGTTTTTGTCTATTTGTTGTAATATTTCTTTGTTTAGTGTTTGTGGTGTTTGTTCGTTTTTCCATTTGCCTCGTTCTATATGTAGGATTTTACATTTGCTGACTCCAAATTCCATGTTAATGTCTTTTGATATAGTTTATTATTATTATTATTATTATTATTATTATTATTATTATTATTATTATTATTATTTACGATTAATGAGTAAAGTCCAATAATTAAACTACGAAAAAACGAATACAAAACCATAGGTCCTGAAGCCTGGAGTGTCCCTAAAGTGCCAAACTTTCCAAGAATTTTTCATTTTTCAAAACGGGCAACCAATTAAAAATAATAATCTTTTAAAGCGGAAATGAGGTTTGCTGGGGTCGCTGGGGCTAAATAAGTTTAGGCGAAGTGAGCAACAAATACTCTGAAAATAAACATTTTTGCGTACCTACTTAAATACATATAATGTTTTACGCGAATTTGATATATTACCTTCGTTCAAGGACCTTCAGTCAAATGAATATTTATTCACAGAACCACATGAAAAGGAAGTTCTGAATATTGGTTTATTTACATTAAGTACGTCCTCCAAAGTGGATTTACATATCACGTAAAGAAACGAGGAATTAACACGTAAATTCTAATAATTATTATACAAAGCGATAGGATTTAATAATAAAAAAAAAATGGCTACTCCTTTCTTTTTTAATAATAAGCGATAAAAATAGATACAAAATAGTGTAGTGCAGCGGCATAGTATAAAAATTCATAACAATTGTGCATTTAGTGATAAAAGCATAAAATTTTTATCATTATTGGTACATTATATGAACTTGATTTTAAGATATTGGGGCACTTCATATTCCATCTCTAAAGGTTTATATGAAAGTGAACATTTTTTAGCTTTCGTTTTCATGTTCCCAAAACATTTTGCTGTTAAATTTAAAAAAAAATATTGGTTGTTGTATTGTTTTTTTAGTTTTTGTAGAACGTGTTTTATTATTTTCTCGAAAAACCAAGTGATATATTGGTTATACAGTTTTTTTTAATGTTAAAATTAAAAATGTCACGACCGTAATGTGTCCCTAGGTATGAATTTTAAAATTTGAGGTGACGTTTCTACTAAACAAATATTTCTCGAACTTCTAAAAACTAACTATATATTTTCCTAAACTCTTTATTTCTATAAATAAAACACTAAAACACTTTTTTATGGTCACGACTATAACAGAGATGGAAAACTCAATATTGCTACAAAAAGTAATCTATTGACATGCTTTGAAACACTTTCTGTTGCACAGACTGAGAAACCCATAACTACAAGCATGGTCGTTGATGGAGCTGCAATCATTCATATGTTGTCTTCTGGTATTGCCAAAACATTTGATGAGTATGCTAACCTAGTTTTCATTCCGTATGTGAAAAAGCAGTTTGACAATATTATCTCACGTTTAGATATTGTGTGGGATATCTACAAATCAAATTCTCTTAAAGGTATTGCAAGAGCCGAGAGAGGAAAGGGAGTGAGACTGCGTGTGGTTGGAAATGCGCCCATGCCAAGAAACTGGAAGGACTTCTTGCGTGTAGATATTAACAAGACAGAGATATTTCGCTTCCTTTCAAAAGCTGTTATAGAAGCATTTAACGAGATTAACAAGACACTTATTGTCACAGATGAAGGTCAGATCCTCAGTAAATCACCACAAGTTTTATTACATTTGATTTCTCCATGTAATCACGAAGAAGCTGCCACCCGAATTTTATTGCACGTTTCACATGCAGTTCAATGTGGGCACCGCAAGATACTAATACGTACCGTTGATACAGATGTTGTGGTTCTTTCAGTGATGGTAATGCAAACATTTCCAGCTGATGTTCAGCTTTGGTTAGCTTTTGGGAATGGAAAAATGTTCCGTTGCTTAGCTGCACATGAGATTGCCGATGCCCTTGGACATGAAAAATGCAGTGCACTGCCAATGTTCCATGCGATAACAGGATGTGACACAGTTTCTTTTTTTGTTGAACATAGTAAAGTGACCGCAAGGAGTACTTGAAATTCGATGCCAGAGTTTACACAAGCACTACTGAATTTGACTTGTACCCCGTCCAGTATTCCTGTGGAATCAATGTCCGCACTAGAGAGATTCGTCATACTATTGTACGATCACACAAGCATAAGTACTGATATCAACAAAACCAGAAAGAAGCTATTTACAAGGAAAAGGTCAATGCAAAGAATTCCACCTACTTTAGATGCACTCAAGCAACATGTTAAGAGAGCCATATATCAGGGTTGCTATATCTGGGGCCAGACACTGATTCCAAATCCTGTACTACCTCCTGTGACAAGTTGGGGTTGGAGTAAAGTGAATGATAACCTATAAGTTCCAGAATGGATAACAATCCCTGAAGCAGCTAAAGCATGTGATGAGCTAATTCGTTGTGGTTGCAAGAGGGGATGCAAGAAAGGCTGCAAATGTAAAAAAGGCAAATTACCATGCACGGATCTATGCATATGCGAAGGAGAGTGTTCCACGGTTCCCTAAAAATTAAATTTTGCGCTCATTTTGAGACACCCTTTATTATTGTGTTTCAATAAATTAATATGTTAGTATCAATTTATTATCAAATTTACTGTATTTTTATAATTAAATGCCAACTTCAATGTTCTAACGCGCAAAAATATGTTGAATCTAAAATAGCTTCAATACAAAAGACACACAGAATTTAAAATAGCTCCCAAATCTCACACATGCGCAATACAAAGTGTCCCAATATATTAAAATCATGTTCATATAATGTACTAACAACGATAACAATTTTATGCTTTTATCACAAAATGCACAATTTTTATACTATGCCGCTGGACTAGTGTAGGTGGTTTATTAACAAAGTATTAAATTTGAAAACGTTCTGCTCAGTGGGTTGTCCCTCATTCAGGAGAAAATACGATCTATGTATTTTACAACTTGGACACCACACAGCAGGACCCTCATATTAGATATTTATTTTACGACAGTGAAGTCGTAAAAGTGAAACATAGGGTATATATGCACCCTATGATTTACTTTTTCACTACAGATTAATTTTATTACTTGGCTATTCATAGCTAAATTAAATGTTTGTAATGCCGTACATTTGACGACAACATTTTTACCTATAAATTCAAGATTTTATGTGTAAAAACTGAGTTCTTACGTAGTTTTACAAGGATTTTTACTTCTATAAATAATAGTATTGTATTTTTCTCCTATCAGTTCTAAATCTTTTAAAGCGCTTATTCACAACTCTGGACATTCCGAGATTGTTTTAAAGATAACAAACTTTAGTTTTATTGGGTTTGTATAACTAGCTAATTATAAATTATTACATAATTAAATTAATTATAAATTATATGACGACTCTTCGTATTTATATTACTATTATTACTGATATTTGCTAATTTTAAGTAAAATTTATATTATAAAAGATGCCCAAAAGATGATGTCAAGAAGAAAAGATTTTTGAGAATTCAATACTAAAAAAAAGTGGCATACTTTTTGGGAAACAAAACACTGAATCAGTTTTTTGTAATATCTTTTGTAAAAGGGTGATGGTATGCCGGTTTGTGACGCTTCATATCTCAGAAAGTAGTGAGCTCATTTTGAAACTTGGCATGTCGAGCATGAAGGTTCATCGAACAATCAATTAACCTTTAAAAACATTCGAAAAGTTGAGCGTTTTTGGAAGGATTTTTTCCCGGAAATTTTTTCTCGTAATTTTTACCTCAGAAATCGATAGATAGCCTAAAACAAATCTAATGTGTTTAAAGTATTTGGTTTCAAGATTATGTTTTTTGAAAATTGTAAGAAATTTCAAAAAAGTTCACCCAAACTTCGAATTTTCAAATGTTTTCCCCCAAAGCTACTTTTCAAATTTTCGTAATCGATAGAGGATTAAAGTACTTTTCTCATGGCCCCATCTTCAAAACTCTTTCATTTTTTAATAAATTTTACAGTCAATCCAAAAGAAATCAATCTTTTGAATTTTGATTCTTCGAAAACGGCTTCATGTTATTGTATTTAATTTTCACCATCATTGACGTGTTAAAATATCTTTTGAATGTTATCAGGCCCATCGCCAAAATTTTTCTCTACCGCCTTTTATGAATATTCAAAGGTTTCTTCTTCTTTTTTCGGCAGCACTCAGGTCCTAGGCCCATTGTGCATCCGCCGTAAATTAAGGGATGCCTTCATATAGACCGGAACGTAGCCCAAAGGTCCATAGAGGCGCTCCGTGCGTTATTTTCATCGCGCTCGAGAAGACCAGCACCCAATAGGCGATGCCTCAGAAGAAGTAGTCTGGAACGTCGCAAAAGGAGATGAAGAGAAGTTTCATCTGCTTCATTGGAGAATCTGCAACTTGAGTCCTCAGAGAGGCTTATCTGATGGAGATGTCTTTTAAAGAGGCCATGGCCTGTAAGGAGACCCGTGCCTATACTGAGGTGCTTCCTACTGAACATAAGAAGCTGTTTGGACCTAGCTTTAGAAGGTCTCTGGATGAGTTGCTTCGCTTGTCAGTCTAACAGAACTGAAAGTGAGTGCAGCCTCTAATTGCTTGCTGAACGCCGAGGGCCGGTTCACGCCCTAAAAGGGTTACGCGTTGCCTGGAAACTGTGACCGGGCACCCAGATTAGTCGAACCCAGTTGGTTAAGCCGAACCTTTCCAGGCCCCCCCGACAATCCGTGGCCAGTTTTGATTTGGGTTTTACAGAACTCAAGGCTTTGAGTGCAGCTTGACCGTCGGAGGATATATGTATATGTAGATACCTATTCCTGTTCTGGTTTTCCTTGGCACAGAGCACAGACCAAGATTGCAAAGACCTCAGTCTGGAAAACGGTAGGAAACTTGCTAAGTGCTAAAGACAATCGCATTTTAGGTTGGTTGCCATAAATGCCAGCACCGGAACCACAGTAGATCAGAAGATTTGAGGCGGTCCCTGAGTAGTAAGGAGCATTCATACTTTGCAGGAATAGTTATCTCGAAATTTCTGGTTTAATTAACATTAACAACATAGAAGCGTTTGAGATGTGGTGCTACAGGCGGATCTTAAGGATATCCTGGGTGGACTGGTTGTTCAAAAAAATGGGAACTTATAAAAACAATCAAAATAAGAAAAATACAATATTTAGGACATATCATGAGAGGACATCGATATACAATGCTTTGATTAATCATGCAAGGGAAGATAAAAGGTAAGAGACGTGTAGGAAGAAGAAAAATTCTGACTGCGTAACTTTCGGGAATGGTTCGGCTGTAGCTACACAGATCTATTTCGACTGGCAGTCAACAAATTAGAATAGCCTTGGTAATTTAAAACCTCCGTTAGGAGAGGAACAATAAGAAGAAGAATTTCTGTTAAAGGAGTAGTAGGGAGACCTTATATCGCTGCGATATAAGGTCTATCGCAGTCTATCAAACGAGACAGAATCTGAACTTGTGCCTTCAGCCTCCTATCACCCTTCCAAAGGCCGCTGGTGATCCACATCAGCACTTGAGGGGACAGGCCCCATGTGATGCCGAAAGTCTGACGCCATCACGCCATGCCTAGAAGGTGGTCGTAGCTCTCTTTATCTGTCTGGCTATATGACTGTTCCAGACAAGCTTAGTATCTAGGGTTAGAAGGTTTAGGGAAATTTTCCTGGGACCAAAATTGCAAGGTCATCTGCATAACCCTGCGCATAATGCCACAGCAGAAAGGTGATAAAACACCACCCAGGGGACAGCCTTGCCTCACCGAGGTCCTCACGGTGACACCACCAAGCGATGGTAGTATTTCCCGTTTAGTCAGCAGGGCTCTAATCCACCTGACGACGGTAATTTAGTGGTCAAAGGATTTGTCTTTTACGTTTATTTTATAATGAGCAACAAAAAATAGTGTATTTTACAATTCATTTTTGCAAACTTTTAAACGTCAGAAATTCCGAACTTTATTTTTCGTTTTAGCACAGAATAATAAACAATAGGTATTCTTTGATTTTAGTTTATTTAGCTAGGTATATTATCCAGTTTATTAAGACAAAGAACTCGGTTCAAACTTTGACGAATTACCTATCATTCTATCTTAATTCAATGCTCAGTCAGGGGATTAACAACAGAGAGGTAGGTAACTGCTGTAAAGGTTTATATTTAACAACGTCTAGGAAATACGTTTTAGTACTTCTTAAATTCCTTAAGTAGTTGTATGTCTGAGGGATTAAATGCGGTTGAAAATAATTTTGAATTACAAAAACTATATTACCACAAACCAGTGGTGGATCGTGAGTTTTAATTTATGTTAATTTAATTTCGTTTATGTAAATAAAAAGTAATTTCGGAAATTACTTTTTATTTTTGATTACTGCTAATAACTTTTGTAAAATTTAGGTCAGAGCCCGGCAGCCCTTATATACTAGCCACCACTGCCACAAACGTAAACAATTTAATAAGAAGTACAGGTTGACCACACATGATTAATGGCAATATAACAATATAACTAAATTAATGGAGTATTTTTATATTAACTCCAATTACAATCCTTAGGAATTTACGGATATGACGTCTTGCTGGCGTCTGCAACAAGCTAGGTATATTCTCTATCTTATCATATAATAACTTCTGATAAAGATAACCGTTTGCCATAAAGGTATCTCTATGTTAAATGAAATTGCAAACCAGAAAGATTACATTCGATTGTAAAGTAATAATCACATTTTTGACCCCTTAAAACCGATGAAATGATGGCATTTGTATAAAATCTGTATAATTTAGTTATTAAAATATTAATAATTTTATAATATTAGAAAGAATAAACCAATTAAATATAAAAAAATGTTTTTCGCTACAGCAAATATGTTTTTATGCAAGTAATTGAAGAACTCTCAAAAATTTATTGGGGTTATGCACAGAAACAATAATTTTATGAACAAAGCTTAAAATCTACGTCTTAGCTAGTTTATTAACTGAAAAACCACAATTAGCAAGCATGGGAGGTCCATCGCATGTTCTTCGGCATTTATTAGTATTTTTATTATTTACAAATCAAAGAAGCTATCAAATTAAGAATAAATCAGTTAACTATGTATTATCTTTGCATGTCAATTAATTAAATAACAACTTATCATACTTATCACATTATACGTAATAAAGTCTAATCTTGGATGGCTTCAAGTATCCTAGCCTTCTTTTAGTCATTTTAATTACATTATAGATTCAAGTGCGTATTTCATCAAACTATGTGGTATGGAACAAAACACAAAGTTTCCAGTTCAATTATCTTTCTTACGAACAACAATACAAAGCAAAACAAGGCAAATTATAACATAGGCAAACAAGGTGTAACGGAAGGCATATCAATGTGCCCCTTCATATATGTTCTACATTCAGCCTGACATTCTTTTCCTGAAGTTGGTGGCTTGCAGAAAGCTAGAAACCCTCTAATGCACTGACATACTGATAAAATGTCCTGGGTATCTTGATCGTTAAATTCGTGCACTTGTGGGTTGTAAAAATATGCATCGGATTCAAGAAGCGATTTGTATAATTTTCCTTTTACTTTATTGATGTGTCTGAAGGAAGTTCCCATTGTTATTAAAACTATTAAAATTGGAATTTGATTGAAAATGTGCATTTTGCAAATACCGACTTATCAAAAACCTTTATAAGCGAGTACATTTCACTTAAAAAAACGTATGAGCTTCAAACTGTTCAGAAAAATTAATTTAATTTTTATGGTAATTCAAACACGCAGTTTGTAATTATTATATATTTTATTAGGTAACCTTATTGTCGATGAACAATGAGTTTGAAAGCATTGTTAAAGATTGCAACACAATTATTGGAAGTTTTAGATTACGTAGCGTAATTATTTCAAAAATAAAGTGCTTCATGGAAGTTTCCAGTTGCAGATGTTTATTGCGGTGAAGGTACACAGTGTTTTTTTTCTAGTTTAAAATGGTCCCTGTTTTGTAATTTGATTGCAAGTCAATGTGACAAATATCATAAGTATTGTTATGGTCTTGCTCTTTTAAAAGATTTTATTTAAATTTAATTTATTTATTATTAAGCCCACATTCAATATTTACTATTAACCCTTGCTTTGCTCTTTAATTTTACTTAATTGTTTGCATTGCTCTTATCTCAGGTCGTTAATTAGGTTCCTTGTTTTGTTATCTTTCTAAGTATATTTTTACCCAAATACAAATAAAATTACTCAAATACTTATACTGCAGATTTTTTTTTTATTTGATTTTTCACCCTATCAACCCTGCTTTAAACCTATCTTATAATTACGGTATTTACACTCACTATTTACACCGGTTCCTGGGTTTTGTTTGAAATTTCTTCTTTTCCAAAATAATTTCTATTTCACCACCAAAATCCAATTTGCCTCTGTTTCAAATTTAACGTTCAATTTCCTCCGCTTCAATTTCAATTTTCAATTACCTCTGCTTGAAATTCAATTTTTAATTGAATTTGCTTAAATTGGCTCTGCTTGAAATTCAATTTTTAATTGAATTTGCTTAAATTGGCTCTGCTTGAAATTCAGTTTTCACTTGCTTCTGCTTTTATTTCACTTTCGATTCAATAAATGATTCTTTTGATCGTTAACTCAATTTAAAGTTAAATAATCGGTTGATATTTAGTATTTTGGGACGAGCAAACCTATTTGGTTGTTGCCCCTTTTAACGCAAAAATATCACTTATTTTTTAAATTGTTTTTTTTTTCTGTATCCAAGATATTTTTATCTAAATTGTTTTTCACTATAACAACTATTTACAAGGTTTCTAATAGTAACTTATTTTACATTTCTATAACTACCAATTTAGCTAATTATTACTAACAAACATTATAACAATAACTTATTTACATTTTCACATAACTTAAATCTAATCTAGCTATCTTAAAATTATATTACAATTTTTAATAATTTAAAATCTGCATTACTTATATTTGGCAAATAACATTTTTCTTTTATAAATTAAACAAACAACTTAACCTTAATTATATACATCCAATTAAGTATCATCTCAGTATAAAGCCAAAATCAAGTAACTAAATTTTATAGAATAAAGTTTACTTGATTTTTCGAGTTGTCCTATTTTTTTCTGTCCACAACTGTACGTATAATTAACTTCGAAATGTTTACGCATTTTACTTATTTTAAAGTTAAGATATATTTTATTATTACAGAATGAAGGCACTAATAAACCACGTTAAAATAAAAAAGAAGGCAAATTTTAATGATCTTTTTTTAAAGTTTGATAGACAAAAATCGAATATTAAAATTGTTGCCTTATATTTTCAATCATGGTGTAGTAAAAATTAAATCGAAAGATATCAAAGAAGAGTTACAAAAAGGAAAAATAAACAAAATTGCTTCCGTTTCCTTTATGAGCGCATTTGATTTTATAGGCAATGAGACCTTAAAAGCGCAATTTAACTTTAGTGCTTATCTATACTGAAACAGAGACGTATTAAAAACGAAACTATTTCCCAAATTACGAATATTTTGTTTCTGTTTTCTTCGTTCTTTTATCACTTTAATTACTGTTTCCGTTCTTTTTAAATTTTAATTTGTTTTCATTTAAAAAAAGAAACATTTATAAGTTTTCTCATCGAATAAAAATGTTGCAACAAATAAAAGGACAAAATGATAAAAGTTAAAGCCCTGTTGGACTTTTAGTGATATAAATATAGCAAATTTGGAATTTTTAACTTAAAACTTGAATTTGAGATGTATAATGATATGATATTGATTTTAAAATAATAAATTATCAAAATAATTATCCATAAATAAATAATAAAAAAATCAAGATTACTCGAATTAAAAGGATGTAGTTTTAAATATAAAAATTGTTACAATAGATAGATTAGATTTTAAGTGTTGGTTGTAGAAATTGATTATTGTTGAATATTGTTGTATTATATTTAGCTAGAGATATTATTGTTATGGAGATGAATGAAAGCATGAATGTATTTAAAAAAATTGAATGTTTATTTTGGATAAATGGATTGGGAAACACCATGGAAACTGGAAAAATAAGAAAAAACAAAATGATAAATAAGGAGATGGTTTTTGAATTGAGAGTGGAAGGCTGTAAAAATAGTCAGTGTTAAATCATCAAAATCATCCTTTGATATTATTATTTAATGGAATATTGAATTAGAAGAGGAGTAAATAAAAAATAATATTAAACTGCAAGTGTATTACAATTGGAATTGGATTGAGATTGAATAGTCAAGGTGAACTGAAGTTGGATAGAAAGTGGATAATCGAGGTGAACTGAAATTGGAGTTGGATTGAGACTGGATAATAATTGAGGTAAACTGAAATTGGAGTTGAGGTTCGATAATCGATAATTGAACTGAGATTGGAATTGGAATTGGAGTACACGCAGAGTGAACGAAAGGTCGGATTGACGAGTACCTACTGAAAATAATTTGAAATTTGGGACTAGGTGTGACTGGTTAAAGTTAATATAATTTTAAAACAGTATAAGATAGGGCAAGATAGAGAATAATTTTGTAATAAAACTGTATTTTTGAAATTTTATGAGTAATTCAGTGGCGGCTCGTGATAATTTACTTTGGGGGGCTCTATAATAAACACTCACCTTCAGTAGCTGAGCAATTTCATACAAATGAAAAATCTATTAACTCCAGAAAAATCCCAATGCTAGTTCCAATTTTCCACAAAATTTAATACAGTTTATAATTTTCTTTAAAATGTAGGTACCAATTTTTGGTGGCGTGTTCGTTGTGTTTTATAATATTTTGTCTATAAACTGAGTCCAACTAAGCTGCTACATTTACAGAACCTAACAGCCAAATCCGTACAACACTTTATATGATGTGCACTAATTCATGTTTTTTTATTTTCTGATTTAACTGCTTTAGTTTAGATCTTTAAAGCCTGTTACCGACGATGTTTTGCCCATTCCATCGAAATAAAATAAGACACACGGAAAACAAAACAGAGCATTTACCTCATCACATCCCGAAATTGATACTTTTAGTGATTAGTTACTAATCATTTCTAGGTAGGTACTTTTACTCGCCTTTTCACGAGTTCTAAGAGTTGCTATCAAAATAAATAGTATGTATCAGGAAGTTCATTCGCAGTCATAGTAAATACGCCTACGCCGTAACTTGAACCCAATAAACAGGGTTCGAATAGCTCTACAAATACAAATATTTCCCGTGCTCTCGTACTTGGGGCTCTAAAATCGCGAGCCTTCGGGAAACTTAAGAAAGCAATAGAGAATTTGCAATTGGCAATTCCGTTCTCAGTTCGCTCTTACGTATATTTCTTATGCGGACGAAGGCTGAGCCGTAACGATTTAAAATATAGGTAACCGTCGCGTCGCAGGCGGATAATAATATGTGTTATACATTAGTAATGCTTTTTATATAGATAATTATGCAAAATTTGTATTGTGATAATTAACAATCAATTGTATGTTATATGTAATTAAATAAGTAAATTACTTTTACTCTTTCCTAAGAATGGTTTTGGGAGGCTCGAGCCCTTGAGCCCCTATGGAGCAGCCGCCACTGGAGTAGTTTTTATTTGTCTTTTGAAATTCAATTTAAATTGGCGAACCCTGAGAACGACCTTAAGATAAGAGCATCTCAATTAAATTAAAATATAACAATAATTGTCGACATAACGTGGGAAATTTATAAGCTGCTTCTGTAAATTATAAAGGCAGTCTAATGAGCCGATCACGATTTTCTTGTTAGTTCCTTAAAATATGATTTGCGGATTTGTTTTTAATGTGATGTAATTCAAATGGCCTGGGAAATTGAAGGTCTGGTGGATTTCCAAGCTCTCATTTACCTCATAGCAGTAATTAGTGACTTTGTGGTGACTTTGGTATAACCAAGCAAGCCCGTTTACTGGTTTACAACAAATTTGTATTCAACGAGTCGCTCAGCATTGGCAGTGGATTATTTTGCAGCGAACTGTTTGCGTTCTGTCGTAAGCAGGCGTTCAATTAGAAATTAGACAATCGTATCTTCACAGCTTTCTACCATTTGCAAGGATATTTATTTCCGAAAAACTCTACTAAATATAACGTGTAATCCTGCTGGGAGGAAAGCCTACTCTGCAAACCTGAAAGAATAACCCCTCCCCAGAAAATTGGTCAGTAAAAACGTTTAAAACCCATTAAAAAAGGTTTCAAATTACTAAGAAATTCAATAGCCCAAAATGGATTTTCATTGATGAAGCAAGGCGATTGAGTACTTAAGAAATCCTATAAACGGTTTGAAACAGCCTAGAATCCTACAAAAAAACGTTTTTAAACACTCCAAAAAATATAGATAGACCACTGATTAAATCATTAAATTAGATTTCGCAATGGGATAAGATCATTCTCTAAAGAAATTATTATTCATCCAGCTTTTCAACAGCAATGATATTTATTGCATAGTAAAAAAATAAATAAAAATTAAAAACATTGTGGCTCAAATAATGGGTTTAGAATGGACCAAGATAAGCAAAATCAATAGATTTGGCAAATTTGTCGCAATATCCGTATTTTTATTTTGGCAGAAAAGTAGTTCTCCTGGTAGATGAATACCATGCAGTCATGGGCAGGACAGTGTTTTGGGTGAAAGATGATTAACAGTTCAATTTTGGTTACAGATATACTTGCTCCATTAGTGAAAAGGACGTCTTTTGCTTATGTGAAATATATTTTGCTAAATGGAATTTCAGTTAGATATATCAGGCTTAGCTACTTCCCCCCATTGACTGGAATATAGAAATAAAGGTTTTTAGTCGTGAAGTTTTATTGTGTAGAAGAAGATAGGTAGTTGTTCGGAAATTGAAATATAGCGATTTTGTTCCATATTGTTTGAAAACAAGGAAAAAGTGCACATTCTGGTTGCAATCAAAAGAAGAGTAGGATCGGTACTGCAAATAAGATGGTAAATTCATTATTTCTTTTTGGTCTGTTCTGTTCTGTACTATCTCCAGAACGAAAAAACAAAAGTTCAGTGGACACAAGGTCTCAAGTGATGGTCTAATATCCATATATTGCAGCAAGGAAGGAAGCTGGGAAGTAAAGCATCGATCTTGATAGTCCTGATAACGTTATAGCCTATCATAAATATTATATCGTAAATCATTTGTACTAGGCTGGACTCGAAAACTTCTACAGCTACAGAAGCTACAGAAGAATTCATTTATAAAATTTTAAAATATTATGGGGGACCATTTTAAAGCCGGATTTGATTTCTGTATATAATTCAGCTGGCTACAAATCAGTTTTCTCGTATTACACCTGCTGATAACCAATTTAACGAACATTTAAATAACTAAGGATTGTAACAATTTAATTTCAACGACTTATCAATGACCTGATTTCGCCCTTCCTAACCTAAGTTGCATTTTTAAACCCGAACAGGCCTGATTACTATTTACGCTGTATAAGTACAAATATTGCACAACCTTTTCCGGGCGAATAAGTATTTACCAAACGAAGACTACAACACCGCTTTTACAAAACAAATACCAAGGTAGGTAAACTTTCCCCTCGGCAGAATTTCGCTTTTGCATTTAGTAGATCTTGCTCGGAAAAAATGCATATTCTTGCTAATGTGGTTGATGTATAGTCATAATCTAAAAGCTGTGAACAGACGATTGTCCTGGTGAACGCCTGCTTACGGCACCGTTAATGCTGGGCGACTCTACGAACACAAATGAATGGTAAACGGGCCTGCTTGGCTATCCCAAAATCACTAATTGCAAGGTATCAGGACAATGAGAGTTTTGAAACTATACCAGAATTTCAATTTCCTAGACAGATAGCTGACTAAGGAATCTCGCCAACGTATCAAAACCAAACCCACTAATCATGTGGCACGAACCATAGCGCTTCGCAAAAAAGAAGGAAAGAATGAACAGCATCAATTAATGCTAAGTACTACTACAAAAGCTACTTTATAAAACTATGTATAGTTTGAAGCGTTCCCGACCCTTAGGACGGGTTGAACAAATATGATTTAACAGCATCGTCAAATTAATCATTCGTCAAAATGAACAAAATCGAATAAAAATTTGGAAACTAAAACATTAATAAACAAAAAATGATGCTATTTTGTCAACCTTGATCATTCGTTAATTTAACAAAAAATTTGTGCAACCTACCCTTAGCATGAATAATCGATCTACAAATCAATACTACACAAAGTTCATTATAACTTACCACCCTAGCAGGTATCTCCTTACATAACCACCCACATGCCGATCTAAATGCTAAATGAAAATTAACGATCATCGGAGCTGGGTGGTTATCTGTGCCCTAAACTATCCCGTAACATTTTAAAATCCTACCTTAAACATATTTCAGGCATAGTGTTTTGGGTAAATAACAGTAAGTAGAATTTTTTCATGTACACACTTTTTGGTTAGTTTTTCAAAAGATCGCCAAGAACATTAAAAAACAGCACACACGTTCGAAGATTTCAAAAATTCACCTTTTGTTGATTGAAACCCTAAATAACAATCCGCATATCAGAAACAAACATTTTAAAATTGCTCCATTTTTAGCAAATAATGTTATTTTAAAATTTAATTAAAACATCAAACAAGTAGTAATTTTAGCTGTGGAAAATGAAAAAGTTATAAAAATACGCCCTCCTCTTTAAATAAATTAAATGCCTTCAAAACGTCAGCTAAACTGAAAAGGTATGAAAACAACACGTTAACGGGTACATTTTCGAAAATTAAAAATACCAGTTGATTATTTATTGAAAGCATGTTGAAGGGAAATTTTAAAGCCTGCGAAGGTTCATTTACCTTTGTTTACTTTTTTATTATGGTTATTTGTCCCTTTAGTCATATTTTATCAACTTTGTAACTTCGTAGATTCTGAAAACTAATTTATTTTGCCTAAAATTAAAATTCATTGTTATTATTTGCGTGTTGTTAGAAAATTCCTGTTTTAACGGAATGATAAGGAAATCGAGATCGAATCATAATTCTTCAATTCAAGCAAATCCTTAAGACTCCTTCAGACAAGGGGCAAACAATAAAGCAACTACAGGCTCAAAAATTAATTAAAAACAATTCTTGATGTGAAACTACATAAGTAATTACAATAGAATTTGTTCTGTGAGGCCGATTTTTCTAATTTACTGTATCGCAGAACGAATTTTAGTTTTTACAGTTCATGTATTGGTTGTTGTTCACAATTTATTGCACTAGGGCGGTAAGTGAATAGAACATTGGATTAGTTACAAATCGGCGTACATGTATATTAAACAAAGAGAAATAAATATTTATATTTCAAAAATTGTCCTTTTTGTATAACTGTTTATGCAAGATTGGGAAAAATCCAGATCTTACAAAATCCTAAAAATTAAAAATAAAAATGTTTGGAATCTAGGTGACCCAAATGTATGTTTTTGTTTACCTAATCAATTATTTAAAAATTTTCAAAACCAGAAATAAATCTTTCTGGGTGATTTTGTTTCAGAAAAAGGCTTGCAGCATGCAGCGTTGTAATGCGGAAATCGATAATAGAGGCGTTTTTCAGCTCTGAAATGGTGGCTTGCGCAATTATTTTAAAACCGTGCAGCGTTCTTTGCTTTAAAAATGGGCAGACTTAGGTATAAACGCTAATTATTAATGACCCATATGTTACGAATTAGTCGAGTATATCCAAAAACGTTTAAAGGAAAAATAAAGAAAGCAACAGCTGAAATATGTGGAATTAGTAGAGTAAATTCATGGAAAAAGCAAACCACGTGGTAGACTACTGAAGTCAAAGAACAGATTAAAAATTAAAAGAAATTATGGAAAGAACACCTAGCAAATAAAACACAAGCAAAATACGAAACCTACGAATAGTAGAAGCAAAGTAGGTAACAAAGCTGAGATAAGTTTGGACAGACTCTAGCTACAGCTAGAGGACAACAGTAAAGGAAATATTAAGCTATTCACCTATTCTACAAAGCAGTTAAAAATCCTAGACGTAAAAGAAAATATGCACGAAGCAAATAAAAGACAAAATCTGGTAGACTTTTAAACACAGAATATGAATGGAGAGAACATTTTTCAGAACTCTTAAATCCGAGCACAACTCAAGAATAATAAGAAACGAAGATGACGTGAATACATCGTTTAAGAAGCTACAGACAAACATAATTCAAGCTGCGGAAGAAGCTTTGGGGAAGAGGGAAATTAATAAAAATGGAAGAGGAAGCACAAAACCTTAGTTTACACCGGAGGTAAAATCTTTAGCAGCAGAGAAGCGAGCATCCTACATCCAATATAGAAACAAGACAATCACTTATGATCAATACAAAGCTGTGAGGAACAGGGTAAACAAACACAACCAAGCAATAAAAAGGAACTATTGGGAGAAATTTTCTTCAGACATGGAGCACGATCTCTATGGGGGTCAAAAAAAGATATGGAAGATGTTGAGGAACCGTAAAAGACCAATAAATGAATATATACAAACAACTAAAACCGTAGAAGATTGGGAAAACTACTTTCGTCAGCTATATCACAAAACAGAACTGACAGCACCTAAGCAAGAGATAGACGAAGAAATCAAAGAAGAAAACGCTCCTAAATGGACTATCACAAAAGAAAAAATAAGAACAACAGCTCCCAAACTTAAAAACCGTAAAGCTCCAGGGTTGGACAAAATAACAAATGAAATGATTAAATATGGGGGAGACATACTGTTTGAAGAATTATCTGCTTTGTACAATAAAATGTAGTTTGTCATTCATATACGGATTTTGTTGGTTTTTTATGGAAAGTGAAATTAGTTATGTTAATTCTAACGAGCCCTCTAAAACCTGTTCACCAATTGTTCGTGATTTTACCTTGAATAATTAATAATTCAATTTCAATTAGTAAATCAGAAGAAAGGCGCCTTTGTTGTTTTCAATGAAGTAGAGAATTGTATGTCACTGTTTTTTTCATCTAAACTAAATTTGCTTACACTACTACGAATAATGTATGAAATGTATGTATGTATTTGCAGTTTCAAAAATATAGAACCAAAGCAAAACCTGGACTAAAGCAGTCTGTAAATATGGTCAAAAGAATTTTAAAAGATTTGTTAATCTCATAAGTACGTCTTACAAATAAATAAAACCTAAGCTGGTTTAAGGAATTTCTTGGAAGGCCTTCACAGGTAGGCGCAACACGGATTTTTGCTAGGAGACCGGAAGAGCTAAGTTAGAAAGATTTCGAAAACAAATTTTTTAAAAATATTTTCGCAAGAATTGTGTAAATTTAATTCTCCAAATATCTATAGTTTTTTAAAAATAATTTTAGAGCATAATGCAGTACCTTTCACTTGGGAATCCTTAAAAAATAACTTTTTTACGTACAATTTTCGCAATAAAATTCATCTTTGACTATAACCACAGAGCAAATTGCTATAACTAATTCGTCAATCTGGGTAATAAAATACATTACAGTTAAAATAGTGATTGGCTAAAGCTAAATAATGGTTCGTCCAATTCCAAATAATAAATTGTTGCAGTTTTCAGTTCCACTTAATTGCCCGCCCTCTGTGTCTAAATAATTATAGTTCAAAGGGAATTAATTTCATTTTTTATGGTAAAGGTAAATTGCTGTAATAATAAAGCAGCTGTTGGTTTCAATGATTGAATTCTTTTGTCTGATGCAGTCAGGTAACTGTGACCTTTTCTATAAGACATAAAATGAATCATCATTATATCATTCCGGGAACAAATGGTAAAAATTGAAGTAAATTATTGGTTTCCGGTCAGTGGCGTAACAATTGTGGTAGATATCCACTTTCTCATTTTATGCCACGTGATATTTAAAAAAAAAATGTAAGAGAGAACATACATTTGTGGTTTATTATTCTTATTATTATTTTACTTTGTTGTCGAATGTCGAGCTCTATTTAAGTTTCCGCTTTTAATTTAGGGCGAGGAAACAAAGGTGTCAATTACTCCAGCAAAGTGAAAATTACCGGATCTTGTGTTCATAAAATAATAATTATAAATGCATTAATCTCTAAAACTGTGTTCGGTTTGTCCAACAGACCTACAGTTTCTATTGGGACATCCAGTTTTATGAACTCGGGGAACTTTAATAATAAAGACTGCCGCCTACAGTATCTTTCGATATTTCATCGATGCTTTTTCAAATACAATAAAAAGTATAACAAAGTAAACCTTTTGTTTTGTTTATTTTTAGATCAACGAAATATATACTAAATATGTCTGTGTCTGTATTTGTATTCGTAACCTCTTTCACCTTTCGGTGTCGAGGCTGGTGCGTTAGCGTATGTGGTCTTTACGGGTGCAATGCACAATCCGACCCGACTCTGCGGGTTACGTGACTGGTGCGCCGTTTAATACCTACATACTGCACCAGCTGTATAGTGTGTGTGTACGTGTAGGATTTTGTTACTCTACCTCTTAGACCTGTATTCGGAGGAGAGTGTCGTTAATATGGTGCCTAACGAAGAATGGTCACTAGGACTCTATACCGACCTCCAGGCTGGAGGAAAATTCCTGCCCATCAGGAGATTCGAACGAAGGACTAACGTTACGCTAGCCTGACCCTCTACCACTGCGCCACACTGGCATTATATGATTATATACTAAATATTAGTTTTGAAAAATTAAATTATTTTAAGTAGTCAAAATGTAATATTTGAGAAAATTAAAAATGGGGCTGCGAAAGCAATTTATCTCTGATAATATCAAATAATAAATAATTTCTAAACATTTGTGGGGATTTAATTAGGAGTAATGGACAAGGATAGTTGTAAACTTGTTGTAGAAGAGATGATTATTGTCCAGTTAAATAAATTTTCTTTTTTAGATCAAATTTATTTATTTAAAATTGCAGACGTTTCGGGAGATATTCCTCCCTTCTTCAGTGCGTTGTTAATACATTTTAAAATTGGTGTAGAGATAAAATACAGGTATCTACAAAAACAATAAATATTTTTTTTATAATTTGAAATGAAAATAGATATCAAATTTATTTATTTAAAATTGCAGACGTTTCGGGAGATATTCCTCCCTTCTTCTATTTGTCAAGAACACTTTCATGATGTGACACTACTATTCCTGCTTTCTATGTAATTAGAAGGAAGATACAATTTGCCTAATTATAAATTACATATTGCTAAATTGTTTTTTGTAAGTATGATTATAATAATTTGTAAAAAAAGTCTTTCACATATCTATTTTCATTTCAAATTATAAAAAAAATATTTATTGTTTTTGTAGATACCTGTATTTTATCTCTACACCAATTTTAAAATGTATTAACAACGCACTGAAGAAGGGAGGAATATCTCCCGAAACGTCTGCAATTTTATAGCTATTAAGACAACAAGTGTTTTATAGAAGGTTTAAAAATCAAGGTCGTAGTTCAAATCCGAGCGAACGAAGTGAGCCGAGGATTTGATAGACCGAGATTTTTAAACGATAAAACACGAGTTGTCTTCAAGATTTTTTCTAACACTAATATCAGACATTTTTTTTCACTAATATATTATTAGAAATTTTAATAAATTATTATTTGAGACGCGTCGTAATACACAAAATGCGCAGATTGCTAGGCAACGACGTATTTAAAGGCCTATAAAATACGTTGTTATTGACGACGTATTTTATAGAGAAAGCGTATTTTAAAGGAAACAACAAGTGAGCTCTTATGCACCATAGAAACAGTATAAGATATTAGTGTTAGAAAAAATAAATAAATTTGATGTAAAAAAGAAAATTTATTTAACTGGACAATAATCATCTCTTCTACAACAAATTTGTGGGGATATCTTAATTTTTAGAAAATGATGGCGAAATACTACAAAAAAAAATAAAAACAGGTCTTCTTCCTCTCTTCTACTTGCGACTAGGATTAAATCCGGTTTGTCTGGCCTATCTGGTCGATGATGATATCCAGCTGTCTTTCTAATCCTTATTTCATCAGAAATCACAGTTACACTTTCCATCGTTTGGGTTTGGGCAAAGACCACGAGCCAACCACAAGAAGACCCATAGGACGGTTTTCTTGTGGTTGGCTTATGGTCTTTGCATATTT
The DNA here is from genome assembly GCA_963082815.1 of Melanotus villosus. Classification (NCBI taxonomy): domain Eukaryota; kingdom Metazoa; phylum Arthropoda; class Insecta; order Coleoptera; family Elateridae; genus Melanotus; species Melanotus villosus. The sequence continues at coordinate 30,929,970 of OY720424.1, forward strand.
TTACTAGTCTGTTTTCCGTCATTCTGTCTATGTGCTCGTTCCATGCTTCCATCTTCTTCTTATCGTTTCATTGGTATTTCTGATTTGCTGATTTCTGTATCTTAGCGTAATTCCTTGTATTTTTCGCAATATTTTCATTTCAGTTGTTCTCATTTTTTGCTTTGAATCGATCGTACTACTGTTTTGTACACTTTTACCTTGCTTTCTTGTCTCATATATTTATTCCTCCATATTGTGCCATTCAGACATCCCGCTTCCGCGTTGTATTTGTTATTCGGCTGTGTATTTCCGTCTTCAGGTTCCTATCGCTAGTTATTTGTAGGTACTCCTAGGTAGTATTCCATTACCTGCTCTCCAGATTTTCCACCCATCTCTAGTTTACATCTTCTTGGTTCTTTGCTTATAACCATCGATTTCGTTTTACTTGTTGATATAGTCATGAGGTCATGTTATACTTTTTCCCAGTCACATTTAAGATTGGCTTTGTAATCCATCCTCGTTTTTCTTTCAGAAATAGGCTTTTGGGAACGAGATTTAAATGCTACACTTTTAGCTGGTTATAATGATGATCTTACACGCGTCATATCCGAACTTGTGCAGTAAAGATAAATTACGCCAAGTGTGTTAAGATATGCAGAGTCCGCCTAATTATATTTATATCTTTTATGAATGTTTATCTGTATGTACGTCCACACGGAATGGCATTATAACACAATATATTTCTAGAAATATAGAAGTTGTTTCACATTGATGTAAATTGGATGTTGTCGTAATAGATTAGTCTTTGTAAAATTTCGTTTATCGGTTGTAGTCCTGTTTGTTTTTTATACGTGAACTAATTTAAAGTTAGCTTTAGAATAATACTCGTATACGTGCTCGTCTTTGTAATTTTACTTCCTGTAAGTTTGTCCATTATTAAATTAAAAAGAAAATGACTCAGAGTATCTCCTTGTCGTATACCTGTGTTTATTCTTATTGGAGAAGAGATTCTCCAATTAGTAACTATTTTTGTGTTGTTGTTTGTATTTAAGTCGTTTATGACATTAATTATATCGCGTATAATATGTTTTTCAGTTAGTATATCCAGCATGTCTTTCTTCCGCACCCTATTAAATGCTTTTGTTTGGTCTACAAAGCATAATTATATTATATACAAAGGGTCGCTGTATTTTATCGATTTTTCAATGAGCTGCCTCAGTATGAAGAGAGCATCTATACAGAGTGGCTGATTTTTAATTGGCCAGCTTATATCTCATTTATTATTAGAAATACAAGAAAAAGTCAGAGAAAATAGTTTTATAGTATTAATTCTTCTATAAAATGGCATAATTAATTATTTTTCATGGCCTACTGTTTTTCAGGGAAAATGTATAACTTTGGTTTTTTAAATGGAACATCCTGTATATTTATTCGCTAATGGATCGAGGGTTAAATTCTCTTTTCAAAAATGTATCACATATGATATTTTAGGTTTCATTTGGAGGAAAAAACTCAAATAATAGAATCGTACTAGTTGGCTATGCCTGCTGTTTATTTTACATACAATTGATAATTCATAGTACCAAGTAACAATGGTATAAAAAATTAATAAGCAACAAAATAAAACAAATAATTACTTATTTTAATAAAGTACAAAAGACTTCTAAAAACAAAAACCGGGCATAGGTAACTAGAATGATTTTATTATTTGAGTTTTTTTTTGTTTAATCGAGACTTAAAATATCACATGTGATACATTTTTGAAAGGAGAATTTAACCCTCGATCTACTAGCGAATAAATATATAGGGTGTTCCATTTAAAAAACCAAAGTTATACATTTTTCCTGAAAAACAGGCCATGAAAAATAATTAATTATGCCATTTTATAGAAGAATTTATACTAAAAAACTTTTTACTCTGACTTTTTCTTGTATTTTTAATAATAAACGAGATATAAGCTGGCCAATGAAAAATCAGCCACCCTGTATAGTGTGATTCTAATTTGCCTAAATCCTTGCTGTTCTTCCTCTATAGTTATGGTATTCTGTAGTTTCTTATTGATTATGGATATAATGATATAAATATAAACAGTTTCGTGGTGGAATTTAGTAATGTAATTCCTCTATAATTGTCCGGGTTGTTCTTATCTCCTTTTTTATATATTGGTCCTGTTACCTGTTATAGACTTTCTTTCCAATTTGTAGGTATTCTTCCTTCCCTTACTATTTTGTTGAACAGCTCGCACATTTGTTGTATTACGTTGCCTTCTCCGTACTTAAACATTTCGTTAAATATACCATCAGGGAATGGCAACTTCTGATTTTTGAGTTTTCTAATTGCTTCCAGTATTTTCTCTTTTGTAATAGTGGCATTTTCAAAATTATATAATTATATTTGCTTCTTCCGTCGTGTTGTCGTTGTACATCTGTTGGAAGTCTAATTGTGATTGTCAATATTATTGATCCTTATTATTTCGTTTATTTTATTTTTTTTTATTTTGTATAAAAGTGTCTGTAAATGAAAGTAACCTTCAAGAGCCATTTAATGAAAAAATTAGATTAATGTTATTTTACTTCAAATATTTTCCAAATGCAATTTTTTAGCTCTGTTAAATATTCATCCAAACTTCGATGATTAGAATTTTTACAAATAACAATAAAGTCCAATGTTTAGATTTCTTAAAATCAAATAAAAGTAATCTTATCTCAAGAAAAAAAAATTTATATTTTGGACTCATTTGCGTTTAAATATTTAAAACGTAAAATTTTAGATGAATGAATACAACAAATTGTTACTACACATCTTGCCTTTGCGCTTTTAATAACTAAATAATTAAAACTTTTGCAATCAAAGCAAATTAAATAAAGCACACTGCTAGGACAAGTACAGAGTACAGACGCAATTGTAATAATAATTAGGAAGTTAGTTTACGTAACAAAACCAGATTGTATGAGTCACATTCACATTGTTCGTTATTTTATGATTAAAGTATAATAGAAAAGGTTTACACGCGTTCACGCGTACAAACACGTGATGCTGTCTGTCATTATCAACTAGTACCTTGACTTTTACCCAGAAGTGATAAAAAATGTGCGTTTTCTGCATTTACATCAGAACAAAAGTCCGACTTTGTTTTTATCAATTTTAACTTTTTCCTTTTATTTGTTTATAATAAAATGTTGCCTCATCACAACGTTGCAACATTTTTATGTGAAGATAACATTTATCTTTTCTTTTCATTTGAAAAAATAAAACGAAGTAAATTTAAAAAAGAACTAAAAGGGTGACTGCTTCGTAAAAAAAAGAAGAAACATAATAATTGAAACTTGAGAAATAAATTTTAATACGCCTCTATTTCAATATAAATAATAAACGAAGACTTAAATTGCGTTTTTAAGGTCTTATTGCCTATAAAATTAAGTGCACTCATAAAGGAAACGTAAGGTTATTTGAAGATCAGTTGAAGATTGAGCGCTCCTTTTTATAACTCTTCTTTAATAGTTTTCGATTTAATTTCTGCTGTACCTAACATGATATCAAAGTAGTATTACGAGTATTGAAAAAAATTATCATAATACCCATTAATTGTTGAAAACGTAACGCCAGAATTTTATTGATCGGTTTTTATCATACTTTAAGAATACACAGAGATAACTAAAATTCGCCCTCTTTTGATCCTGATTAACTTGATTTATTAGTGGGGGTTCGTTCGGTAATACTAATGTATGTTAACTCTAAAATACTTACGAAATGATGTTTTTCTGCGATATTTTAACAATTTTTACAGTGCCCAATTTTAACGGTTTTAAAAGTGCCCAATCCCCTTTGATCCAGAAATGAAATGCTATTTTGGCTGTCTAAGAATGATGGACCTTTTATAGGATTTCAAGGCTTGTGCAGGCATTTTTCATTTGCCCAATTTTTAGAGCTTATTTCAGGGTATCCCCAATCCCTTATATTAAGGATTTTAAATCCTTTTCAGCGATTTTTCACCATTTCATAACTTCTGCCCAAACACCCAACCATATAAATTCTTGGGATTTCATCCCACAGAAATATTTAAAAAATTCTAAAAACTTAAACGCTCAATACGTTGTGTGGGCTTTGTAAACAATACATTTAAGAGATTAAGCTTTTGAAACCCTAATTAAAAGTAATTACCAAAACGAGCAATAAAATTGTAAGAATTTATAGATTTCTTTGTTTTTTCACTTTCGATGAACTGAGCGAACTTTTATCTACCAATGAGCAATTAAACAACTCAATAAAAACCTACAAGAAAGTTCTGTGCATGTTTTAGTTGAAAAATATCAGCACGCCTTCATAAAATAATCGTAAAATTTTCAAAGATAAATTTTATTACATTACGAACTACGAAGTTTGTACTTAATTTCGCGATGATTGGCTTCCGTATTAACTCTACAATTTTTCCGGGATATTTGCATTTTTGCAATTTTAATTTTAATTACATCAAACCGATTTATTAATCTTTAGATTTCTCTTTCATTAGATACTTTGCTGTTTAGTAACGATTTTGTAGGAAGTGAAATAAAGGAGATTGTCAAACATATGAAATTTACGGAATCAATTTTCAGATGAAAGAGGGCATTCGCCTAATCTTTCTTTAAACAAAACACATTCTGAGAAGTTATCCTGAAAGCTTTGTAGTATAATAAAGCAACGTTAAAAATAAATTTGCTCATTCACGATTTTCAGAAACCTTACTGTGATAGTAGCTACATACTACATACTTTCTTGTAAGCATGAGTGATTCCATATTTTCACTTAGATAATTTTAAAAATGGTTGACGTATAAATTCAGTTTACGTTTATTTATTTACATTATTTTTGTTTACTAGGATAATTTTTAGATAGTTGTTTACAATTTTGCTAGTTGGATAATATTTTTGTTTACATCATTTTTACTGAGAAGGGATGTAGAAATTTTTAAGCTTTCGTGTTACGTCGTCTGAACAAAAGAAAAACAAAGAGTGGCAAGCCAATAAATATCGCTGCCAGACGGAATATTTCTAAAACTGATCAAGGTTTGAGCTAGCTCCAACTTGATCAGAGGCGTAACCAAACACAAAGGGGTTTTCGTTAAAATAACTAAAAAAATTCTGATTTAGCAAATTTCCTATCTAAAATTGCGTTTTATGATTTATCTGAATATTGATTTCGTTAATAATTATAAACAAAGAGATATAAAAGGTTTACAAACAACGTGTCGTTACGCCACTGTTCTTTATTTATTTTAAGCGCAAAAACAATATTTGCGAAATTAAGCATTTGTTTAATATCAGCTGTTACTTCAAACAAAAATCACGAGGTCATAAATGCACAAAGAATTAACAAGATAGGTTGAGTATGTGTCGCAATATAAACATTAATGAGGAAGTATTATCAAAACAAATGAATTTTTTCCTTGTTACTTAAAAAATTAATGTTTATTTAATATTAAAATTGGACTCTTAAAAGGTCAGCTTGCATTACAGAGTTAGATAGGAATTTCATGAAGGCAACTACGAATTATATTTGTATATTTAATGAACAGGGTGCTTTAAAACATACATTTTTCATAACATCATTTTCTTATTATTGATTCGACAAAAGTTGGTTACGAGAAGATTAATAATTGAAACTTTTAAAAAGTTCAGACTTAGGAAGTGATTTTCCAATAAGAAAATAAGCGAACCTCCGAGTTATATTTTATAACAACTACGACAAAAACTTGGAGAAAGAATTATGATTACAAATTCCACTTGAATTACCTTCAAGCTTTTATTGCGGGGCTTAATAACAGGCTTATAAACAAATTTTTCTTAAAAGAGATATTGTCTTTCATATTATTCCATAATTTGTACATAAAATTTATGATAAAATTTACTGGATATTACAGGTTAAGACTTGATACGTTTTTTGGCTTAAAATAAATAAACAAATAAATAAACAATCAAAAACAAGAGCTTAGACATGGAACAAAAGAAAAAACGCAGTAAAAACAACTGACAAGTATTTAAATGTGTTTCATTAATCCTATGCAAATACGTAAAAATAAATAAATAACTCTTGTGACTAAAGACATCTTTGACAGTGTTTATTATTTTTCTATCTTAGTATCTTATCTTGCATTTTGTGCAAAAGCAAGACAAGAACAAGAAATTCAAGGCGTTCGTGAAACACCATGCTTAACAATGTATTTGTAAAAAGCATTAGACGTTATGAAAGTAAATTTGTTATTTGCTATCAATAGCAATTTATGTAATTTTCAGTATCTACAGGAACCACCTTTTGATTTCGATATTGTTGTAATACGCTGAGGTAAACTAACCGTTAAGTTTTTGAAGGTTCCTACAACTCATACTTGGTTTATTTTTGGAATAACAATGATTCTTATTTGTTTGTTAGTTGGGCGAAATACATGTAAGCTTGCGGGTGAACGCGCGTCGACTGCTATCATCATTGGCACTGCCCGTCTAGAATTTCGTTGAACTCAAGAGATTTCCACCCTTGGAAGGAATTTTTATTATGCCAAACATCGCACTGGCACGGGACCTACGGCTTTACCTCGAAAGAGGGCATACTTTCAGATGTACTTGCGATGCAATACATCGACACTTATAAACATAACAATCACTTTTGTAGAAGTCCATATACCAGCTCTGAATACTAATATTATTAAAACTCTTCCAAGATACAAATAACCAGGGCCCGATCAAAATTTCCAATTTGATGCTAAAATACTTGCCTCCAAAGTATCTGGCTTATCTCGCAAGTCTATGCATGTAGGAGGCAAGGGTACTTTCCCCTTAATTCGAAACATACGCATGTGCAAAAGCTTCACAAAAGTGGAAAATGTAAAAATTACTTTTCTAGTTAGAGACCGATTAGCCTTCTTTCAAACTTCTAGAAAAAGTGTTGTGGTCAAGACTTAATTAATAAATTACTGATCAAAACATCATACCAGCATTTCAGTTCAGCTTCAGGCGTGGCCGTTCCATTTCTCATCAATTTCAGAGACTGGCTAATCTTATTGAGTCGGGATTCGCGTAAAAGCAATACACAGCAATGACATCTCGCAAGCGTTTGACCGTGCCTGGCTCATCGACCCCAAATACAACTGAACTTCCATCGTTAAAGTTCATGAGCCCCTTTCTGAATGCAAACAACTCTACGTTGGTGTACCACAGGCAGCGTTCTAGGTCCCATCCTATTCAACATCTATATGTATATTCTACCTATTCATGGCAATATCCTGGCTCAAAGCGAAGAACAGAATCAAGCAACAACAGTTGACAACTAACAGAATCTGCAATTAAGGTAGTTCTCACAGTGGAATCTCAAACCAAATGCGTAGCAAAATTATTTACCTTAAGGAAAATAAACAACCCTTCTGATAGCTGTTAACGAAACTGCCATGCAAAAATACAACAGATGAACCGGTAAAATATTTTGGCATCTATCATCACGCAAAATTAGCTTGGAAAAATTACATTCTGAAGAAACACAACGAAGGATATCTCAGATTAAAGTAGCTGTTTCCTATTATAAACAGAAAATTCAACCTTAAAATGGATTGTACACTACTTCTGTACAAATCGCTTGTCCGATCCATGATAATGTATTCATGTATGGTGTGAGGAAACTCTACGAAAACGAATTTGAACAAAATACAAGTTCTTCAGACTAAAGTACTAAGGATAGAAGTAGGGGCGTCTAAGTAATAATCGCGACACAATTTAACAATATATCAAGAAAGCTACAATTAAATTCCAGGACAACTTCTAAAACTGTTCAGGTACTATTTGTTACCGTCTAAGTCAAAAACAACATCCGCACGAGACCAACGCAGTAGCTACCACAGGATATATACCTGCTTGACAGATAGAGGTGACGATGTATCCTCAATATTATGTTAATTTGTGATCTTATATGTAGCTCTGTATAACATTGTATTTGTTGAGCTGGCTTATTAAATAAAAAAAAAGATATTTTTCCGAATTAAAAATCTTACCAGCCTGGACTACGAATCGAACCCGATATCTCTGGTTTCTAAGGCAGGTACTTTAATGCTATCGATGCCGTAAACAATGTGAGATAACCTAAGCCCTGTTTGTGTACGGGCGCTGTGCTCAATTTGGCTAGCTCAGTAATCAAAGACAAGAGGCTGAAAATAATTGTTTATTACAAAAGAATAAAAGCAAAAAAAGTATGTACATAAATGAAAAAGGGTAAATAGATAAATGGAAAGTCAGGCGTCGCGGCGTCGTGGGCGGAAATGGCGTAGGCCACGGCAACGGCGGCGGCAGCGGCGACGGCGATAGCGACGGCAGCGGCGACGGCGTTGGGAGACGGTGCGATGAGGGCGCACGGCGTCAGAGGGTGGCGACGGTGGTGGACATATACCAGCGTGCCAGCGGCGACAACGGCGTGGGCGGCGGAGACGACGTAGGCGGTGGTAGCGGCAACGGCGAAGGCGGCAGGGCGTCGACGTTGGAAGACGGTGCGATGAGGGCGCACGGCGTCAGAGGGTGGCGACGGTGGTGGACATATACCAGCGTGCCAGCGGCGACAACGGCGTGGGCAGCGGCGACGACGAAGGCGGTGGTAGCGGCAACGGCGAAGGCGGCAGGGCGTTGTTGGAGGTGGCGGCGTCAGGCTGGGAACAGGCAGCGACCGAGAACGTGGGCGACGGCGGCGGTTCCAGCAGGGTGACGTGGTAGCTGGTGCAAGGATGTCGATCCAAGACGTTGATTTCGATCAAGCGTGCAAGACGTTGATTTGCTCAAGCATACAAAGACGCCGATCCTGATTAAGCGTACGGAGACGTTAATCTGACCAAGCGTACCAAGACGTTGATGCTGAGATGGATTTTGGGAGCGTTTTTATAGCCCGAAAATCGTATTCTGCTTTCCTATTGGCTGACGGGGAATGGTAGAAGTGGTGAAATTTGCCAAAATCCCCGTGTTTTTATTTTTCAGAAATAATTGTTCCAAATGTAATTTCTGATGTGTGTAGTGGTTATTATCGTTCTGCTGGTGCGACGGCGCATCGAATGATACCCAACAGCAGATACTTTGATTGAACGAAAACGGGTTTATCCCGCGATCCGCGGATTAAAGGGCGCGAGGTTTCCGATAGAGGCGTTTCATAACGGAAGCAATCGACTTGAAGCGGGGTTTACTATTAAAACGTAACATGTTTTTGCTAGTTTTAGATAACGGTAATTGCTTATTGCAATTAGAAAGCTTTTTAGCAGTAATTGTCGTTATTCATTATTTGGGAACTAAATTAGTTTGGTTGGACGAAGGGTCCGAAGGGATGAAATTTGATACGCCTCCATGTGTTGGCTGTACGGAGATTAGCTTGAAATAGTTATGGTAGCGCGGGCCGTTTGTGTAACGGACTTGGGGTTTTAAGATTTGCAAGTAATACGTGAGAATTTTTGTCTTAGGTTGTTTTGATTTTCGGAAAGTTCGTTTATAAAGCAAAAAAACCGTTGAGTTTGTTTGTGATACTTAAGCCGACAGTCGGGGCAGAATTATCGTAGAACATGTTAATTCGATTTGCATGACCGTTCTAACGGTCTTTTTTCTTTTTCGGCAGATCGATGGCATATGTTATATCGAGATCGTGTTAAATGATTCTTACATATGTTTTTCCTTAAAATATACAGCGAATTCCAGGGCTGTAGAGTCGGAGTTGGAGTAGTGGAGTCGGAGTTCAGGATGAATTTCTGTATAAAGAGTCGAAGTCGGAGTTGGAAAAAATGTATCGATTCCGACTCCGAGTCCATGTTTTATAGAAATAAAAAATTGCGAGATGGTCCGTTGTCTGTAATTTGAGTCTCCTCATCTCGTCTTAAAAGGACTACTGTGCTCCCCGTAAAATCTGACACTATAGTGGCAGCCTTGTTTCTTCAAAGATCGCCAAGATGTTGTTTATACAAATGTGTTTCAGCATTTCAGGTGTAATTTCAGTTGCCCCAAAATATTTTTGTTTGGGGCCTGTTAGGTCCTCGCAATAGCATAAATAGTGGATGGGAGTTTCGTCCTCATCTTCACGGAACAGTGGTGTTTCTGAGTGCCCCAGTCTGTGTTCATACAACAGCGTCCAGCCAGGATTTTCGTCATATGCATAATTTTTTCCCTATTAAGTCTTAAAAGTTTTTGGATGTGAGTCTCTGATGGCTCTGCTAAGAAGACCTTAGAGTGTCCTGCTTTGGACTACTTTGGAGTATTCTTCCCACACGTCGATGGCTTTTTCTCAACCATCTATTATTTTCAGTTTTAGCAGTGATGTATGCTAAACCGTATGTAGGGTCTGGTCCTATCATTTGTTTGGCGCTAGCGTTTCGTGTTGTTATCGGCTTCTTCATTTCCATTTATACCTTGGTGTCCTGGTGTCCACACAAGGGAAAATTTGTTGTGTTTGCCCAGTTACTGAGTTACACTAGTTTCCTGTGGCATTCCAATACAACCCTCGAGTTGATCCGATTTCACATCAATGCTATTAATGCTGCTAGGCTGTCTGATACTATACAGATTCGCTTACCTTTGTAAGCCATCTGGATCATCTCTTGAGTACAGGTAAGAATTGCAATGATTTTGGTCTGATCTACTGTTGTATATCGCATTCCATGGTTCTGTTCCATATACTCCTAGACCTGTACCATTATATGTTTGTGATCAATCTGTGTACCAAATTTCCCCATTAATTTTATTAAGGAATTCTTCTTCCTTTTGCCACTCTTCCCGTTCTGATAGGCGTATTATGAAAGGCTTTTTTAAACTCAAAAAACACTTTTGTTTTGTCTGAATTCATATATGTATACTATAGTACAGAATTTTGTCTGATTATGTTAAAGATTTCTGTATGAAATTTTTGGTACGCAGAAAAGTTTTCATTTCCTTATGTTTCCAGCCGATATGCCCCCATTCTCGCCACCGCTTCTAGTAGGATTTCTAACGCAGCTGTCGGGGTTGTATTCATTGACTCCGTTATTCCTAGACAAGCTGTCCTTTGTATTTTATCCATTTTGGTTTTTATTCATAGTGCTTTTGGCTTTGTGCCACCACACTAAGGCCGAGTATTTGATTGTATGTACAATTACTTTGGTGTATAACCAGTGAACTAGAGGGGGCTGTTTGAAGGTTTATTTAAAGCAAATTATTTGAACGACAACGTTGATTAATTAAACAAAAAAAAATGTAGTAGCTGTTGTTAGTATAAATCAAGAAATGTTGGAGTTTGTTTATAAAGAATTTAGAAGACGAATTGGAATTTAATTAAATTTTATTGAAAAATATTTTTTCGATTTTTTTAATTTAGAATTTTCTATTTATTTGTGACATTCTTATTTAATAAGATTTTTTGTAAAAATTAAAAATTAAGGGGGTTCGTTAGAGATCAAAACCTATTTTTGAACCCAAGACAAGCAAAATTTTGAACAAAGAATAACTTAAAAAAAAATTCAAGCAGCAAGAAAGTTTCCAGGAGTGAAGTAGGTACTCCACCTGGAGACACTGTATTTGCCATAAATATTCAAGCGGGGAAAGGGCCGGTGATTGTAGTGGCCATGATAAAATTTGCACATCATTATTAACTCTACAACCAGTGTTTACTTTGGACACAAGTATGACATGATCGATTGTCCTGTTTTAAAAAGACTTTCGTTATTAAATATTTGTGGTGGTTCTAGTATTTGAGTCAACATGGCAGTATATGTTGTTCATTTTTTTCTTTTAGGTACATATTTAGTCGATTTTCTAAATGAAAAAAAACATGCAGCTCCATTATATTACCAGCACCTTACTTAATTCTTGGCACAACAACGTATTTTGCAGTAAGTATAGGTTTTTCCCTTTCTTTGTTACGTAATCTGTGGCTTAGCTTGACCAGAATAATTTGTTATTGGTGTAATAAGAAAAGGTGTATGTTTTAAATATTTTTTTTGGTATTACGCGACTGTATTTGCACCTCAAAATAAATGATGCTTGCTCTTAGTTCTGTTTTGGATCTATGAGATTTGAGATTACATCACTTTAGCTCAATGTTTGGCAGTCCGGTTTTAACAGTTTTTAGCCCAAATAAGTTACTAAGTTTAGTACTCAGTCAGCGTTTTTTAAAATTCTTTTAGGCGTCTTCTTACGGCTCTTGCAGAATAATTTACTTCATGAAGGTTACACAGTTCTGTTGAAGCATTGTTAAAGATTGTCAGTGACATTTTAATTACCTACTTTGGTTATGCGTTTAATTTAACTTTGTTTATTTTTAAGATTAAAATTCTTTGTGTATTTTAGGAGTCGTTTATACTGCGCTTCGTAAATGCCCTCTCGTGTTTATCATTAATTAACCAATCGAATTTAAACAAATTAATTTATCAAATCCGATAATAGAGAGAATAGTTGTAATGTAAATCTTCACATGTAAATTTTGGTTTACAGGCGAAAGTTATTTTTTGATGGGCTTAATACATTATGACGAAGATTGTAATCCCTAAGCCGTGTTTCTTTTGTTATCTTCTTATCTTTATCCTTTATCTGATTTGATAATTATTGTTATTAGTCGACATTGTGCAATGGCCACCCTATTCATGCTCTGATATTACTTTTATTAATACAGTTCATTGTGCAATCCTCAATCACTACCCTTAACGATCAATAATATTATACAATAACAACTGAGTGTTCAGGAGCCCCTTAACAATTCTTATTGTACCCGTCCCGCTCTCAGTGACGAAAATAAACAATAGACCAAGCCGTTTTATGATGCATGTGTTTCAGAAAATAAATTTAATAAATTTTACAGTCAATGTAATGCCTATACAAAATTTTTGAGATGTAAATATTAATTTTAATATTCTTAATGCAGGTTGAAACATTAGATTAAATCAAAGTTAACTTTAACAGCTGCCATTTCCAGATCTTTGACGTTTCCCATTATTTTGGAAATATTAAATCCAAATCGACTTTCAAAAAAAAAAAAAAAACGTAATTCGAAAATTTATTGACATTGCTCTCAACAATATTATTTTGTGTTACTTGTTAGAGAGTAAATTTAAGGCTGAAAAATGTTTTCTGTGTAATAAAAATAAATAAGTCGGGATAGTCGTTTTTGATTTTTTTTTTAATATTTTGAGATTCCTGCAACTGATTTTAAAACAGAAATAATTCATGCAATTTTTCTTTAATAATTAAGGCCCTTTGTCCCTTTTCGAAGAAAGTTAAAAAATGTGCATGTAATGTAAAACTGAAAATGTTACAATTATCACAGAAGATGTTAAAGAACATTTTGGAGATGGGGATGGGGCAGATGGCATTTGACACTTATTAGAAAACTGGATTTTTTCAAATGCAAAACTGAAATGGTTGAAGTTGCAGGTGTCTTAGCGTCGGGAGCTATGTAATTCGTAATTTAGATCAATGATTTGAAGCGTTTTACGAAGATCGGTTCTAAAGTTTTTTTTTAGAAACACTGAAAAATCTCCATTGATCTGTTTTGAACCTCTCCCTTCCGGTTTCGAATTAACAAAATAGGGTTTTTCAGTTATGAAATGTTCTAGAAAGCTTATTTCACTGCTAGATTATCATCTTTAATCATCAAAAACCGGTTTCCTTCACAAACCTATCCATACAGTATTTGTAGATAGACGTTTTTCAAACCATTCATATTTCGTTCTTTCGGTATACGCTTTGTATATCCATTAGAATGTGAGGGATTTACATGCGAATTATGTGTAGTGTTGTGTAAGATCTTGTTCCTTTGTCTCATATAATAGACTACTACGTTCTAAATTACAAAGACACGCATTAAATATTCTTAAACTTCTAAACGAGTTATTGTATTATCTCAGTATGTATTTTACTTGCAGGGGCAAATACAAACATGGAAACTAAAAGTATTAAGCATATGAACTTAGATTGTTTAAGTTATCCTCAGTTTGTCCAAAAAAACAGCCCCTAAAAAGCTTCTTCTTCAATCACTCGATAAAACAAATCTAACACTATAAAAACTTCAGGATTTTCAGATAGATGCAATAAATTTTAACCATAAAATTCATGTATTCAATCGATTTTCAATATGTCTTCGTATAGAAGACTTGTCCAATTTATAAATTTAAAAAGGCGTCCCTTGTACAGTTTTAAAAATTTTAAGAGCGGTGAATTAAAATTTGACATTTCAGACTTACAAAAAAGGGCGGGTATCATCTAAATTAAGAAATTTTTTACTACCCACTAAGTTAATAAACCCCCACGGGATAGTGCATTAACCCCCGCAATTTCAATATGAGGAAAAATGGCGTGGATGCAAAGAACCAACGCATTGCACTCGTTTTACACCCTTAGAAATTTAATGCGGCGACGTCACACAACTCGAGACCGCTCCTTTGTGCAAATTTTTTTTACGAATTTGACCTTAACCTTGTGCCCATTATGATTCGATAATGATTTTTTAATTTCGCCCTTTTTCTTTTGTTCGTGGCGAATTATTCGAAGTAATTTTCCTTGATAAAAATTGCAAGGGCATAAAAATTCCTGGTAATATCTTTTGCAGGAATGTTCTAAGAAATCTGCACAGACACGACATTTAGTATCGATTTTGACGTCGACGCCTGGAATGGCGTGACGCCGACGTCGAGCAGTTGGCACCATCGTTTAGAATAGGGCAGACGCTTTATAAAGGGCTCAGAAATGATAGTGCACATACACACCCTAACTTAAGCTGGTAGGTAAGACACTTACATTTACATGCATGTATACCTTGGTTTAGTTAAGAATCCTGCCAAGTTTTTTAAATCTTAATTATGCTTAATAAAAGTCAGGAACTGCGCCACATTTTCTAATTTGCATGCGCTTAATTCGGCCTTAAAGTAGATGTACTCGCTATCATGCACGTTAAATAAATTAAATAAACTGAGTATCATCAAAATCCTAAATGATTACTGTGTTTTGCATTATTTAATTTAATCACAGCATGAAACGCACAAGCGAAAATGTAACCTTACACGAAATTCTAAGACCTACGTCACTGTATTACACCGTAGTCTTGGTAATGAAAGGCGCGTGTATATCTATGGTTTATTGTATCTTAAAATAGATTATTGAATTTTTGGCTTTTATGTTTAGTGGTCACGCCGATATTACTAAAATCACGATAGGCAATTTGATTACATTCGGAATAAAAGCTTTATTCCTGGATTTTAAGCTAATTTTTAAGGTATTTCAAAAATCTAAATTTGCCGAATATTCTTAGAATATAAAGATAAACTAAACAAAAGCAAACAGATATAATTTTGGCTACTTTTTTATGTTCGTGGAATACGCACTAAAAATATAATTACACAGCATCAGAAGAATATAATATTAGGTATTTTTAAATTTCTACGTTCGTAGAAGACTACTCAAAAAATCTATTAATAAAAAGTGATAACAAAAACAAAAATCGAAATGCTGCAGTTACTGTGTTTTTACTGGATATTAAAATCGATGGACAACCTTGCCGTTTCGCATTGCGGGTTGTTGGAATTGGAAATCTTATGCAAGCCAAAAATTCTATTCAGTCATTCCCTTCAGAGCATTTATAAACGCACATTTCGTTTGTAGGATTAACATTTATACTCAAATTACAAATTTTAAAGTTGTAATTTACTTCAAAATTTTTAAATTTCGACTTCTATACAGCCTAGGTAGAATAATTCAATTCCAGTTTTAAAAATTGCGTTTTTAAGTTTTTAATGTCACATTCAAAATTTCAGAATCATAAACATTTACGTTTAATACTTCTTAATTATTCTGGTTGGTTTAAATTTTTATGGGTGAATACCTAAGCAACAAATTTAAATCATAGAAATTGTACTACAGCAACGTAGCTTAAACGTTAAATCAAATGTGACAAAAATCTATAATTTTGAAAGTTGAATTAGATTTACATACATTTCCGGTTTATTTTTCTGCAATTAAATTGCAATTAATGTAGTACAGTTACAGAAAAGGTTCGGTGTTCATGTGAAAGTTTAAAAGACCTTTATAGCTTTTCTTTGTAAAGCGGCTTCGCTTTCGAAAACTTTGATCCCACAACAAAGGATTAATCAATTAACAAGGAATTACAAATAAGTATTTACCGGAATTACCACAGAATGGCAATAGGTAGAGATTATTTTTAGATTTTCAGGCGTAGTCATTCTAACTCCATTACAGTAGCTTGTAATCTTTATAAAATTTCTCTTAGGGATTTAAGTTTTTCCGAACGAATGAACTTTCTATGAATTGCTAAATTATTCACAGTTTGGTGAGATTAGTGAAGTTTTCAAAAAGAACTCTGGGTTTTTGTACCTATTTAAGCAGTACAATTTCTTAACTAATAACAATATAGTTACGATAGAACCCACAAGTAATGCTGTTTAATTCTGTGTGTTTATGTATAACAATACGTCAGTGGTAAACAAATAAGAAACACAACAGAATACTTAATTACAAACTTTCAAAAATCCTGCAATTATATACACATTTTGACCGAATGTCCAAAGTATTGAAATATAGATTGTTAAAAAAACATGAAAACAAACAGGTTTGAGCAAATATATTTATAGAAGTAGGTAATTAGAAAGCAATACTTATGAAACCAAACAAATTTTAAATTAACATTCGACTCTCTTGGGATTTTTGGTTTAAATTTGAAACATAAAAAGGTTTTGATTGTAACATTTCCAAGGGTAATTAATTAATTGCATTCGACGATTTGGAAATGAAAAATGTCAGTTTAGACAGAAAAATACACAGCATAATTATATTTATGTTAATTTTTCTTTTTATGATTTTTGTAAATAAGAGAGACAGATTGATCCGACGCCTAAGTGCATAAAAGGACGGACAAAGAAAGAAATAGGATTTCAAAACAGCGAATTCATAAATTTGTTCGTAAGCAGGTAAGCACGTTTTCCCAGAATTAAAAATCATTTTGAAGTGCAAACATATTTTCAACCTGATATTGTATCTATTTGACTTACTTTTCCCTTGTACTTGAAATTTTAAATAAACTAAAACGTGTCAAAATTCAATATCAGTGCCCTACACATTTAAGCAATTTTAAGCAGAATTCTAAATTTGCATATCTTCTAAGCAGGCTTAAAATGTTTCAATACTCATAGCATAATTAACTCATTACTGGTTCTTAAAAAGGCGTAAGAATTATTAGTGTTAATAGATATAGAGCTGTTCATTTGGAATGCTTTAGTTAAGATAAATTCCAGACATAATAAACAAATTAGTAACAATTTCACCCAAATACGCACATTATACACAAAACCGTTACCAGTTTTTGGAAGTTATGGGCAGTGTTTGTTGCGCAATAAGTAGAAATTGGCACGTGCTAATCGGGGTATTTTCCCTTGTAATGCTTTTGTATGATATGTGATATGCATACACAGGAAAAGCAAATATTTGGATTATGTTCGCTACGTAACACGAAAAGCTGTGTTTTTTCTAATTTCATTAAAAGCTTTTTGTTTGTTTAAGGCATATTATTAAGCCATTTCAATAAAACATAAAGCTTTGGCTAATCAAAAGTTTAAACCCTTGAAGTTCGAAATTTCTTTTAACAATTTGTCGAATTTTTTATACTAATATGTACTATCAAGATTCTATAAAGTTTGTATTTGCAAGCAAATCTGGAAGAAAACAATTGTCGTATCAATTTGCAATTTAAATATGTGCAATAAAGCAGGAAAATATTACACTTTCACTACAAAATTATGTTATAAAACGAATGAAACGAATATGCCTTGCAGATAAGTTGATTGGTTTAAATGCAGTGTTCACACTGTTATGAATTTTAATTTCAAGTTTTATTTACATATACGTACTATATACAGATGTGGCCATATTATTAGAAACTGAAATTAAAACTTGAACAAACGAAATGTAAAGATGGTCTGGGCTGCCATTTCCGCAAAAGGGCTTAGTGATTGTTATAGAAAATTCTAATAGTTGTAAAAGTACCTACTTTACACAGTTTGCTTATACCGAAAATGAAATAATGGTGCAGCATGTCACAAATCGAAAATGATTACTGTATATTTAAGACAGAAACAAATTGATATACTTGAATTGCCCGAAAATAGCCCGGATATTAATCCAACTGGAAATATTTGAACAATTCTTTAAAAAAAAGTACGGGAGATGGGACCAAAAAGTCCATGTCCAAGTCAATGTCATTAACAGCATGTCAAGAAGAATTCCAGCTCTAAAGTCTACCAAGGGATACTTCACAAAATATTAATGTTATTTTTAATGTTTAAAACTAAATGAAGGTCTTACGAAACGTGCTCGTTGAGATTTCTTCTAATTTTAATACAGTTTCTAATAATGTAAATGAATGATAAAAAAACGATCAAAAGTGAAATTTGGGAATATTTTAATTAATTGTACAATAAATACAATAAATCCTGCTAGACGATTGCTCAATTTTTTCTTAATGTTAAGATATATTAAATTAGAAAAATAAAAACGTGCAAGTATAAACAAATAATTATCTTTAAAGAATAATAAAAAACTACTTTGATCCTTGATAAAACTAATTAACTTTTAAATTCATTATTTTGACTTTTATAAATTACAAATTTATCAGTACGGCAGTTAACAACAGTTTTTTAATTGTTATTTATTATAACACTGGTGATAACTAACCAGGGTTGGATTTTCTATTAAGTGGCAGAGAGATTTTAATGACAATTCGACCCTGCGTACATTGCCCGTTTTAATAAAGTAACAAAATCGAGGATAAGAAATATTTTGCAAATCTACTGTTTAATGCTTCTAAAAATCGTTTCTTCTTTGCTAATTACTAACGTGAATATTTGTAATCTAGACATAATACTTTTCCTGTTATTGCTATTTACATTTAATTGAATGAAACCAAAAATAACATCATAATTAGTTGTAAACAAAAACAATGTAGGTGTGTTTTAATTTAAAGTAATTTATGGGTGCATTCATATTTATATCATGTTCTGTTTGAATGTTTGAACACCAAAAATCCCGTGGTGATCTTTTTGAAAACAATCATGACATTAAATGTATTATGAGAAAATATGAAAATGCTGAAAGAACAGTTTTAATACATTTTGAAAATTTAATATCAGCACTAAATTTAAATTTCTCAGCTATTTTAATTCAGTGGCGTAGCTTTTATTTCCACTCGTGTTTGTTTAATTTATTTTTTAAACTGAATTTTTGGGTCCAAACACAAGCTTTATTGTTACTGGGAGTACATTTTTCTAGGTTATTGGTTGGTGTTGTTATGTAAAATTTTTAGTAACTACTGTAAAGTTCAATTTTTTCCTGCAGAAAATAAATATTTTGCAATCCTTCCCGAATAAAAAGCATACGTTTTCCCCGATGTTATCATATCAAGTAATAAGAAACCCGATTGTGTTGCTTACATCATGTGTTATCAGTTATCAGGTAATAAACAACAAACTACGCAAAGTGGTTTGATTACAAATAGGTACCATCCGTTACCATGAAAAAAATCCATAAATATTTTTAGGAAAAAATTAGTATTGATATTCGCAAGAACACTCTTAAAATAGCCCAAATTAGTTTCGTGGAACTAAAAATAAGTAATGTTAGTTTCACAATGTCGTGATGGCGTAGATTCAATTTTTAAATTCAGAAACCTGAAATCAATGGAGGAAGCAATACATTTTTGTACATTTGTAGAACAAACTGTAGGTGTTTAAATTGCAAAAAAGTAATGAATTATTTTCCTTTCAGGCGATTCAAGGCTGGAATAAATTGTTGCAAGATGATGGATTTTTTATTGTTCGAAGTGTTTAAGTTGTGTAAAGTAAAACATTTTAGTAGTGCTAATCAGTGGACTGGTTCTAAAAAGTGCTTGTTGAATTAGACATTTATTACTGTACTCATTAGTGTGGCCTACGTCACTGGGGACACGCGTCAAGTGGGGCTGAAGCCTTATATATACAGACTAATAAAGGCTGCTCACCATTCGAGTTTAGTTCGAAAAGCGTAGCTGAGCAACAGTACTAAGAGAGGAAGTGCGCAGTTTTAATTTTTATTTGGACTTTTTCGTTGTATGGGTGAGTACATTGTGTTTTTAGTCGATTACGCTTGTTTTGTTATCTTTTTTGAGCTTTGGTTGAGATAAACGACGCTTCTACGTAAATTAAATGGTTTTAAAGTAAATTTGCATATCAATTTAAGTACAGGGTAATTTTCGTAATGGCAAAATGGAATAGGCTTTTTTCGTGAAACAATGTTGTTAATTTTTCCGGAAGTTCGTGTTCAATCAATGTGACCTTCGTTTCAAAATAATTAGCGGGCAAAAGTCTATTGCGTGGCAACCGAATAGTCCTTTGACATGTACATGGTACATGGTAATACCGTAATACAAAATATGCTAAAGAATCTTTATTTTGTCGAAAGAGTCATAGCTTTTTCCCTGTTATATTTGACCCTAATACAAGTACGCCCATGACCCGACTTCCTGTTGCTGAAAACTGAATCATCTACATACCTTCATTCCTTTAAACTATTTTTAACGAAGTTTATACCAGCTTTATTAATTAATACGAACAACTTTGGTTGATTTAAACTTGTGCAAATTATGAATTTGAGAAACATGTTGAAAAGTAAAAATAATTCCAAATACTATGAGAACTTCTGAATTGTTTCAAAACTTGGAGGAGGGAATTACCGAATCACCTAAGAAATTAGCGGAAATGCCATTATCATTTAATGCTCAACTAAAAACGCTGACGAATGGGAATTCTAAGTGACGTCACAGATTAAATACAATTGTATTTACACAAAGTTGGTAAATGATGATTCGAAGTTCAAGGAACCGCATACTTGTAAAACTTGACGAATAAAGTGACGCAAATTAATTTGTTGGAAAATGTTAAAGCTGCACAATTAGAAGTTTCGGAATTTACTTGAAAAATGGAAATAACTTTGCATTCCCTATTAGCCATGTTATTCTGTAATAAAAGCTGAATATTATAAAATTATTCTCTTTGTTTGATATCGAATTTTCTACCGAAGTTTATTGTTATTTGTATGTACAAATAAACACGTAATATTTTTATACGAACCGTCCTTTATTTATTAAATTTGTTATGATTAGATTTAATAATAACGAATAATATAAAAACATTCTTTCGGTTTTATATGAAAAACAAAGTCGGCCTTTATTTCAAATAAAACAAACAAGGGAAAGGCTACTTTGATCCACTTTTACACGAATTACTAACCGAAATTTTATCTAATCTGAACGTGTATGCTTTCATTATTTAAACTGGGTTTGGAAATTCCAAGAATCCTCTATACCGAAAACAAAGGTAAAAACGGGTCTGCCCTTGAAAATTCAAATTAACCCGTGACTTTTGATACAATTGACTTGCTAAATGCGGGGATGAGAGTATATTTAATTAAATATAAGCCCACGTCATTCGTTGAAAATGTCTACTGAAGAAATATCATCTCTCCTTGATTGAAAACGCACGATATTCTGTTTTTCGATGGATGCCTTGCAATTATTGAAGTTTAATGAATATTCTATGATACGACTAACAGATCAATAAAACGCTGGAAACGATTGATTGGATTACTATTTATTATTTAAAACTCAAAAGTATTTTACGTTTTTCCAAGTAAATATGTATCTGAAAATTTTAACATTCTGCAAACCTTTTTCATGAGTGAGGCAAAAAATGTATGTTTTATATTTCGTTAAAATATGCCAATTAATTAACAGTAAATAACATCAAAGCTCTTGTTATTAAGTTGACTCATTTTGAACAGATCGACATGTGCTTAATTAGCAAAAGCTTAATTGGTGTTTCATGGTATTGGAAAATTATAGAATTATCAGTTGTTTATTTAAAAAAATGTTAATGATGAACTTGTTTTCCTTACAGATCGTGAAAAAACACAAATACAACCGTTACTGTGTACAGCTGATCGAAATGCAGCTGTACATGGGCTTACAGCGGCTGTCCTCAATGCCTCAAGAGGAACATTGCCCTGGAGTGATATGGATAACACCGACCAGGCCTACTTACCAACAGTGGGCCGTTGGGGCTGCGAATGGCCAAGTTGACTCGAAAATGCACAACCGTGGGTCCCAGAAAGCTCCTTCCTAGGGGGCAGCAAGTCCGGATTCTCCGGCAAATGCAACCATCATGATAAGTGCTGCTGCGACAACGAAGTACTCTTGATAAATAACTTCAGTCTTGGTGAAAGCGGCGTCGTATTCAACAACAATAACACCATTCATACTGGAATTCCATTTGTAAGATATGACTTGCTCGATGAACTTGTGGAAGCTACGCAGGTTGGAGGCCCCTGGCTCGATAAACAACCACTGCCCTTACCAACATGGGCACCTGAACCTAAACAGGCTTTGAAAATACCGACCGTTTGGCAGTACGAAGAGTTGGCTACGCAGATTGAATTGCATGTCCAACAGTTGCTTGAAAAGCATAACTACAACACCGTTGGTAATTTCTTGGCCCTTCATCAGAGTTTTAAGGACAGTGGATGTTATAGCTTTCAACAATTCTTTCACAGGTAATAACCATCAGTTCTAAGTCTTCTTATTCCAAAATTTACATTTGACTTTTTACAGTTATGCTCCTCCCATTACACCATTACATCATACGTGTGTAGGACTCGCTCTGGAATTATGGACAAAGCTCTTTCAACTAAATGAAAAATTCCCTGGGTTAACAGATTATCTTTACTTAGTATCTTGCGAAGAGAACATAGAAACTGTTGATAATTATGCCTTGTTAGGTGATAGATTAGATACTGTCGCTAATTCTTTGGAGAAAGAACACGTTCTTCTCGCTTTACGTGTTGAAATAGCTGGACGAGTTGGAGTTTTATTGTGTGATCCAGGATACCATGTTGGGAGAGTTATTACTGTTATGTCGGATCAGTTATATCCTCATACTGGTAAATATAATTTTTAATTCCTCTAATATTTCATATCCTAACCAAACTCTTTGGGTTTTCGATTATTCAAAATTTAATGAGGTATGTGAACTAAAAATCTGCACTACACTAAAAACCAAGTAGTAAATACAAACTAAGAATATTTTTAAGCATTGTATTAATTTTTCTGTATTTTCCTGTAAGTTTAAATATTAATACTTCAACCAACAGGGAAGCTGACCTTGTCTATCACCTTCACGTTCTTTATTAAATCTTTTCCATGGGTCAAACGCTGCACTTTTACCTATTCCATATATTGAAAGCTTTAGCTGCAGCATTTGCGGTAATTTTTGGTTTCCTATTGCATTAATTTCGCTTTTCTAACTGACACACTGACAGGCATTATGATTTTTGACAGTTTTAGCTCGTTTTTGTTCAAAGTAAATAAAAACAACTGACAAACGTGAAATATGACATTCACAAAACACATGCTACTTGATTAATTTAGGTGGATAACAATAATAATTAAAATTAGTACAGATTTTTAGTTCGCATATCTTATTTGATTTGTGATTTGTTGGTGTTTAACACAATATTCAAACCGATTTTTTTTAATAGGATGGTTTGTCCAATCGAGTGAATCACGTGCACAAAAAGAGTACAATTATGCTTTCTCATCGTCAAACGATAAATTTGTGGAATGGACGGAGATAAATACAAATGCTAATGGAATTCAAACAAAAAATACAGCTTTAATTTATATTTCAAGACCATACCTTACGGCCGTGGATGTCACGGAAAGAAGAAATCTGGTGTATAATTTCAGAAGTTTATTGTCGAGAAATCAGAAAGGTCACCTGGTAGCTGGAATATATTTTAAAGTTAAAGAAAACTACGACGAATTTACCGTTTTCTACCAAGACAGAGGCATTAAAAAGAGATTGAAATACAATTTGGCAACATTTTTACATCCAGAAAGGGTAGGATTTTTTTGGTTTTCTTTTCATGAAATAATAAATACTAATAAATAAAGCTTTGTTGTTTGTGACTAATTTTTGTTTGCCTTTTTTTTTAATAGATTGATGATACAACCAAGCAAATAATACAAGAATGCAGCCTTCAATTGAATCTATCAGAAGATGCGCTTCAAGGCATATTAACATCATTAGCCGAGTTGTTTGCTGATCAAAGTTACATTAAACAACTTTTGGAAATTAATCAAGAAATCAACAATATGGCTGAAGATAACTAGCACATAGCAAATACAGATTTACATTTTGCCAATAACACTTTTGGTTGCGCTTTTACCTTAGTTCTTGTATATGCCGGAGTTTTATTTTTTTTCTATTTGATTACTTACTTTTCACAGTTGTAGATTTAGTACTTTTGTTTTAGATTAGGCTTTAGAATACTATTAGAATTCTACATAATATATAAATATATTTTTAAATGCAAATTCAAGATTATCCTAAGCACATTTAAAATTCAATTCATTTAGTTTTACGCTAAAAATCTTATCGTTTTTAAATTAGTAAGAGTTTAAAAAGATTATTGGGAATATTTGATTTTTGCGAGTGAATTCAGAGTGATCCGTATAAATTTAAGGTGATGTGTGCGATTTTTGTTTTTGAAATTTAGATTTATACATTTGAGTGAAGTGATTCTAAATTATAAAATATCAACATTACGCATTAGAATACTTGAGCCATCATTAAAAGCTATAATAAATAACCTTGCACCTGCATATATGCATATGCTCACTACAGAAATTTCATTGCCAGTCTGTTAATTTTATTTTTAAGTACCAATATTTATACTTCAATATAAAACTGTACTCTGCTATAAGCTAGAAACAATAAAGAAGAATGCTTAAACATTGTGTCATTTTTTTTTATTCCTTGTCTATTACGAATTTACAAGCACCGATATACATATATTCTGTATTTTTTTCATTTCAATAGATTCAATTCTGTTTTGTGTCATTGATTATAACCTTGCATGCGAAAACAAGCACACATATGCTCTAATTTAAACAATGCTGCATAATTTTCAGTACCTACATCATGGCTTTACACTAAGCATGTATAACTTATGAAAACTCTTAGCACAATATGTTACTTTATTGTATTGATAGTGGGCTGTACATAATACAATCGTGTAATAATTTATTCCTCTTTTACCTGAAGCTGTCAATGCCCCTTTGTTGGTGTGTAATGAAAGTGATAAGCCACCAATTCCTATTTATACCCTTAATTTAATCATATACCGGGTGATTCATGTAAGACGCGCCCCTTAAAAGCTTTAAATGCAACCCACCATACGAGGATTAACATACAGGGAATTTTTCGTTTTAGGGCCCGATTCTCAACTTATCACTTCATATCATATCACAATGGTGATAAATTTATATCATATCACTTGTTAATATTAAATGCTATTCTCAATTACAAGGTGATATGATATAACTGAATGAGAAAATGTGATATTATATATTCAGTAAGTTGGCAACATTAGCTGTCAATATTACAAAATTTGAAGTTTGGCGCAAAAAAATTTCAAACATTTGTATATTTTTGACGAAGTGACTTCGAAATGTCATCGAAACGGAAGACTTACGTTACAAATGAACAAAAACGCAAACTGCTTGAAATTATGCAGGAAAATACCAATTTAAATAGTGGTACGTTTACCGATTTAAAATCTAACGGAATTTCGTGGGAAGAAGTTTCAAACATTTTAAATTCATGTGGGGGTTCAATAAAACGAGTAAAGAGTGGAGGAAAGTAAGTACCTATGAGCTTATAATACAAGGATATCAGTTGAAAATTATATAATAATTTATATAATTTACATTATTTATTTACACATTTTATTAAAGTGCTGGCAGGATATGAAAAGAAATGTAAAAGAGAAATTATCAAAAAATGCTAGTACAGCAAGGATGACCGGAGGTGGGCCCCATATAGAAACCCCATTGACTGATGTGGAAGAACACATCACTCCATTTGTAGGTAACTCTGAAATTTATGGGCATTCCGATATTTTGGAGTCACCATTAGGTATGGTACCAGCAAATACTTTGCTAGTTGAAACGGAAGAGCGCGAAAGTGTGTTTTTAAACTATGGACTAATATTTTAATTAGTTTCAAATGTTAAATATTTTACAGCATTTGAAACTATAGAGGACACAACAACTTTTGAGCCTTGCGAAACTTCAACACCGGCCAAAAAGAGAGCGAATGCAACAAACTGCAAAGGAAATAACAAACGAACCACTAAACGAATTATAGAGCATAGTAAAAACAAATTAAGTATTGAAAAGGAATATTATGAAAAAAAAATTAGCTCTTTTGGAACGCGATGTAATCGCAAAAGAAAAAATAGCTGATGCTCTAACTAAAATCAGCGAATCTTTTTCTTAGATAGTTGTTCTTTTTTAAAATTAGGATCAGTTATAACAATTTACTTAAGTGTATAAATGTATTTATTTCGTTTGGTGTTTTTTATAAAAAAATTTAATTAAAATATGTTCCAATAATACGTCTTTGAATTATTCTACCACGATTAAAAATTCGATTTGGTGCATCATCATCTATTATCGCATTTTGATTATTGTACATTCCATAATCCAAAATTTCATCCACATTATCATTTGCTTCATCTGTTCCTTCAATATTGTAAGCCAAACACATATTATGGAGGACAACACAAGTATTAATAATTTTGGATGCTACATTGGGAGCATAATGTAATACGCGGTGTTTGAGTAAACATCTGAACCTATTTTTTAAGACTCCACTACATCTCTCTATAGTTATTCTTGTTCTGATGTGAGCATCATTAAATATTGATTCCGGTGATTCATTTATAGGATTTGTTAATGGAGTCATTAACCATGGCTGTAAGGGATACCCAGCATCCCCTAAAAGCCAAAAATGTCTGTCGTCATTCTCATGTCTTCTTCGCAAGAAAATATTTACGTTTGAATTCCTCCAAATGAAAGAATCATGGGCACTCCCAGGATATCTAGCATTAATATTTAATATTTTCATGTTATGGTCACATATTAACTGGACATTTATTGAATGGTAGCCCTTCCTGTTAATATATACATGAGGTAATATATCAGGGTTCCTACTGTTAGGTGAAACTATTGCAACGTGTGTACAGTCAATACATCCTATAACCCCTGGGAAATTATATTTCGTATAAAATGCATTCCTGGCTCTTATTAATTGTTCTTCAGAAGTAGGAAATTTCACCCACTCCGGAAATAAAATCCTATTAACAAAGTCTGCCACTTCTGTGACACACCTGCTAACAGAACTTTGACTAACTGCTAAATTTATGTCGTTTCCGGCGTCCGTTTGGTATCCACCAGTTGCAAAAAATCTAAGAGCAATCAGCATCTAAATATAAAGGATATTATATTTCGACAAACTAAAAATAGACATTACGAGTAGGAGTAGTACCTTTGTTTCAACGTCTAATGCCCATTTCTTACCAGGAGGACGTATATGTTCCCTCATTCTTTCAATTAATAATGTTGTCAATTCGTTATTCACTCTAAATAATTTTATAAAACGTTTTTCATTCAAGTTAAACGCATTGAACCTTGGCCGAATATGTCTATGCACTTCATTTTCAACGTGTTCAACAAGTAATAAATCAAGGTATTCGTCCATTTTTCAAATTTGAAAGCAATGAAAGTTTACTGTCAAAATGAGATATCATCAAATATCACAGATTTCACCATCGAAATACCAGGGGAAATAAGTGAGTGATATATATCACCATATATCATAAATTTGTTTTTGAGAATAGCTCCAAGTGATGAAGTGATATTTGGTGATAGTTTTCACTGGATATCACTTCGGTGATAAGTTGAGAATTGGGCCCTTAGTATACATATCCCCTGTGTATACTTTTATAATAAACGCAATATATAGGCAACCCACTATACACTATAAACGTCACGTCACGTGGTGCGTAAAGATTATGTTTCATGTTTGTAAATAAAAAATAAATCAAAATTAGTGGAATATCAACATAATTTTAATTCAACGATTATTCTAAAACATAAAATATCAACAAAACAAAACAGAAAGGAAAATAAAAACAGCAACAGTTAAAGACTAATTTTTTGACATTAACTTAATTTGATGATTTTTGCCACAGCATGCTAATTTTTTAAATCATCAAATTAAGTTAATTTCAAAAAATTAGTCTTTAACTGTTGCTGTTTTTATTTTCCTTTCTGTTTTGCATTGTTGATATTTTATGTTTTAGAATAATCGTTGAATTAAAATTATTTTGATATTCCACTAATTTTGATTTATTTTTTATTTACAAACATGAACAATAACCTTTACGCACCACGTGACGTGACGTTTATAGTGTATAGTGGGTTGCCTATATAGTGGGTTGCCTATATATTGCGTTTATTATAAAAGTATACATAGGGGATATGTATACTAAAAAGAAAATTTCCCTGTATATCAAGGTTATTTATGAAATTGTAAGTTGGGTTGCCTATTCCAGTTGTTAATGGGCGCGTCTTACGTGAATCACCTGGTATATTCAAGGTTATACATTCCAGGTGTAATAGTAGCTGCTCCATTGCGCTCTTTTAACTTATTCGTTTTGGGGTGAGTCACTCCACGTTCTTCCTTACCTTCTTCTAAAGTTGATTATTCGTCTTCACCTTTTCTACTATTTTTCTCCATTTACCTACTTCTTTTGGATTTGCTCTCTTCATCCTTTTATTTCTATACTTTTTATATCCTTTACTACTTGGTTCTCCCATTTACTTTTAGGTCTCCCTCTTGGTCTCTTGTCGTATGGTTTCCACTGTGTAATCCTCTTCAGTTCTTTACTGTCCTTCATTTTTTATATGTGCCCATACCATCGTATTTGGACTTTTATTATTTTTATGATGTCTTCTCCTATTAAAATTTCCCTTATTTCAAAATTCATGTATTCTGTTTTCTTCGGTCAATATATTCTTCTCACGATCTTCCGTTAATATATTCTCAGTCTCCCTTCGTATATACTGCTTAGCTCATTGTTTCCGCAGCATATGTAACTATGTATTGGTCTAATGGCTGCCTTATATGGGGTGTCTCAGGTAAGACGCACCATATGGAAACACCAATGTATTTTTTCAGAAAGGATCCACGATACCTTTTGAATATGTATGGATTCAGTGTTCAACGTATGTTATTGGATTTAGGTAACGCTAGAAAGAGATAGAAATACCGAAGGCGTCTGCCATTGCGACAGGCGATTATTTCATTGTTTATTTTTATATCTGTCAATTTTGACAGCACCTAAAACTTTCATTTACAATAAAAATACGCAAAATACGTAATTTTTTTAATCGCAGTTTCCGCATTCTGCATATTTTAAATTGAATTCGCCTTATTACAACAGCACACGTAAAGAAAACGTAAGTAAATTCTATAAACATAGAATAGTATTGAATCTTGAATCCTATTAAAAGAAAGCAAATGATCATCAGTCAGGTACCGAATGAACTTAAAAATGTAATGAAAATAAGAATTTGTCTAGTCAGAAGTTATTAATGCAACTTACAAATTTTAATGGTTTATGTAGATAGGTGTGAAATTGGTTACATAGAAAAAAATGTATAATTGGGTGGAGTACAAGTGCAAGAACAATGTAACAATTATACCTTTACGTAAATAGTGATTTTAGTAAATATGTAAAGTATTATGGCATTATAAATAAATTTTTTAAATTATACTTATATACTTATTGTTTTAGTATAATAATACTAATAATGGATCTATAATTGTGCTTCATTGCATTGTAGATGTAGATTCTTTAGTAACTGACAAGTTTAACAATTTGAAGTTTTGTCGCTGCCAAAATTGACAAATATAAAAAATAAACAATGAAATAATCGCCTGTCGCAATGACAGATGCTTTCAGTATTTCTATCTCTTTCTAGCGTTAACTAAATCCAATAACATACGTTGAACACTGAATCCATACATATTCCAAAGGCACCGCGGATCCTTTCTGAAAAAATACATTGGTGTTTTCCTATGGTGCGTCTTACCTGAGACACCCGGTATATTCTCATTGTTGTCTTTTTGCTCTGCATGATAGTTTTGTATTTATAAATACAAATGCCATGCGACCCACTTGTAATCTTTGTTTAATCTTGAGCTTCCTTTCGTTTCTGCTGTTAATTATCATCTCTAAATATTTGAAACTTACAACTAATTCAAACTTAAAAATTTCTATTCTTATTTGTTTTACCTTGGTTTATCACCAATCCTATTCTGTTTGCTTCATTTATAATTTTTATTGCGGTATCTTTTAAACTCCTTCTGTCTCTTGCTATTATAATCGGCATACGCGATCACCTGTGATTATTTATTAATTATTATTGTAACATTAAACTGAGGTATGAAAGCGACTTAGGAGGCCTTAACACTCCATGTTGCCGGCCATACTCCACTGCGAAGTGTAACTGCCGTTACCTTTATATATACAGGGTGTATCGTAAATGGCGCATAATATTCGCACCACGCGATTCTGCGTTAAAAACTGGACAAAAAATTGTATAATTGTTTTAGGCCAAAACGTGTGTAGTTACTTTTAAGCTTTGGTTTCCTAGGAAGCGGTGCCGTCATTTAGCGGCCGTAAAAGTACGGTGGGTGACGTCACGAAAAACGGTGTCGTGTTTTCCAAAAGAGCGGTAGCGCACACCCAACGTAATAGAGCGGTGCCGTCTCATCTGAATCGGTGGGCCAGTACGGTACGAATCAGTTCAGCAACGTTTTTTGGCGGTGTGTCTTGTGTATATAGTCCAGTCAAAATAGACATAACAGTTCGGAATAATTCGCGACGGCCGTATTTTTTCACCGTTTTTCTGACGTCACCCACCGTATTTTTACGGCCGTTAAATGACGGCACCGCTTCCTAGGAAACCAAAGCTTTAGTGAATAGATCAAGGTCAAATGTGTAGGGTACATTCACTGACATGTCTTTAAGCCTTTTTTGTATCGCTGAAGTTAAAATCTTCTTAATTTAGTGTGTAATTAGTGAAATAAGTGTGAATCTGTATAAACTCCCACCCACCGCTTTAGTTATACCGTAGGTAATTCGTTGCGGAGTTTTCGTTGCTAACTTGACGCGGATAGTAATTATTTCATCCTTTTTTGGTTATATCAACTGAATTAAAAAAAATGAAAAAAATTAAAATGATTTCGGATTTTGAATAAAAGAAAAACATTTAACTGAAAAATATAGGTGAAGCAGCGCTTCACCTGCGTCATTAGACGAGCCGCCACTGGTGGTCAGTAGGTCAGTTCCTAACTCTGCTCCTATTTTCTTTCATTTTCCTCCAAAAATTTTAATAAAGTGCATAACTCCGTCCATAGCATTCATGTCATCGCGCTTATGTAGGGTATTTAATTCGGTTCTCAACTTTCTACTTTCAAAAAAAGGATAACATTGTGTTGTTGTTTGAAAATCATCTTCAGGGAAGCTAACAAGTTAGATGCCGTTAAGAGGTTTGTAAACCGAATCCTTTCTTTTATTTGTGCTATTATCACGTCACATGCTTCTTTTGCAGCCGTCATCCGATTTTCAGCTATTGCATCTGTAAGTCGTTGTTTTTTTGCACTTTCAGTATTTATTATCAATACTATTTCTAATCTTCAAAATTTCATTTTCAGAACGTTCTTAAATAAAATATCTTATAACGCGCAAGTCTTTATTTTCGTAAACTTTGTTAACAAGTCTACTTTTAAAATTCCATCTTGTCGGTGCAGCTCTCGGAAGTCTCTTTTTGACAATTTCATCTAAAAATTCAGTTCTTTTTGGAGACATAGAAAAAAAGAGATTCAAAACCTTCTAAATTTGAAAAAAATATTTTGATTTTTTTATTTGCCGATATAGCTCTGTTTAGTATAAGGTTAAGCTGATGTGAGTAACAATGAATAAAATGTGCATTTGGATATAGCTCTCTGATTTTGCTTTGAACGCCGCGCCGCCCTATTTGCCACTCATTACTGAAGCACCATCAAAACATTGTGCTATCATATTGTTTGTTTGACTCAACTTTTTTTTTAAGTTCTGTTATCAAAGCATTTGATAAATGCTGAGCTGTATATCCATGAGGTCGTACAAAACTCCAAAATCGTTCAACTACTTTTCCTTCTTGAACATACCTAAAAACGATTACCATTTGTTGCAAATTTGCAACCTCTGAAAAACCTGAAAAGTAGCATTGAGTAACTCGTTTTGGATAGTTTTGATGTCCCGCGGAAAACAGTTGCATTTTTTAAATGCTCTTTCATTGACACATCAAGCTCAGCAACAAAGTCAACAAGACCACGAAATATTCCGGGATAATCAGAATCCTCCGTTTCATCATGTCCGTCAAGTGCAAGTTCAAAGGCATCTGTGTTTTTCCATGGCAATCTATTGAAATTTACTATTTTTGTAAATAACAGCAGTTTTCGGCAGTGAAATGCCATCATGTCATACATCGTTGAAATCACCATCAAAAACTGTATGAGATGCTATAAAAATCCAACATGGCGCCCATAAGAAAAAACGAACCTGATGATGATTCCGGGAAACCGAAACGTCGTAGAAAATTTTTGGTACCACTACAGTGTTACGGCTAAAAAGTTGCTTAAAGAAAGTTTTAGCAGATTTGAAAAATTTGTCATAACAACCAAATTGACATTTTTCTGTTTTTTGCTCTTAATAAAAAAACTAAGAAAGGTACGTCAATTTTTTTTTTTTAATATTAATCAGCATTGTATAGCGCAACTTTGCCCCAATTTAACCGTCTTTGTAACTCGTCCGGTTTCCAAGATCCCAATGGTGAGCCTCGAATTTGAATAACCCTGTATGTGCTCCGATCATTTTATGGTCGCTATTGGTAGAGAATTGGTTTTACAATCTTGAAAATGTGTTCAGTACTTTTTGTCTGTGTTAGCACTGTTAAAACGAAGGTGAGGTTTAGGTAAAGTTAGGTATTTAACGGTTCAAAATTACATTAAATGTTCAAAAATACCACCATTTCCTTGAATGCACATTAAAGCTCTCCTATGAACAAATTGATGTATTAGAAAGTCACGGCTACCTTGATTAAATAATACAATTGTCAATATCTACTTTATCTTAAGTATTTTGATGTAACAGTGTATAAGAATTTTTGTCGAGAATTCATTTTTCTTTCGTTTACAATAAAAATATACAGGGTGTTCTATTAACAAAAATATTAAATTTGTAATTTCCTCGAAAATGTGTTATTCAATTGTTTTTTTATTAATTGCATATTAATCAGCGCTAAAAACACTACTAGTTTGCTAATTTAACCTACTTTGTAAAATCAGTAATAACAAAGATAGTAATAGTGCCGAGTTAATTTGAAACACGGTGTATATGTCAATTACCCTGTACATCAGTTACATGTGCTAATTTATACAGGGTAAATAAAAAGTATGGAACCTCGATGCTAGCGCCTTTATTATTAGTTTTAGAAAAAAAAGTTTTAGACAAAAGGTTTATAACAAATTATTTTACACAAACTGATGGTTTTAAATGTTATTTTTAAGGTCATACCTTTGCGCTATGACGTCATCGATACTGTTTTTAAATGGCAACCTATATTTTTTAGGTCGAAATTTTATAGCATTTTTTTTTCTCTTTATGACCATCTAAAAATATCATACGGTTGAATAAGCGAAATTTCTAGAAAAATCAAGTTGAATGTTATTCGGACCAGTAATTAATGTACGTACTTTTATCACAAAAATTAAACACATGACTATTAAAAACAAATACAAACAATGAGTAATATTACTTTATTACAGAAGATGTTCAAATTGTTCGCTATCTGACAATGTCCAATTCAATGTGAAAATCCCTGTAATACATTCCGAATTACTTCGACTGGTATTTCTTCCCGAATACGAATTTTTAACTCTTCTAAATTTCTGGGCCTGTTTGTGTAAACTTTACTTTTAAGATGGCCCCACAAGATCCAACTGCTTCAAATCGGGCGATCGGGCTGGCCATTCAATACTACACCTTCTACCGATCCACCTATTCTCAAAAATTGTATCCAAATAATAAAATAATAATAATAATAATGTTAAACATTGTTTATATTTGTTTTTAATAGTCATGTGTTTAATTTTTGTGATAAAAGTACGTACATTAAATACGGGTACGAATAACATTCAACTTGATTTTTCTAGAAATTTCGCTTATTCAACCGTATGATATTTTTAGATGGTCACAAAGAGAAAAAAAAATGCTATAAAATCTCGACCTAAAAAATATAGATGACGTCATAGCGCAAAGGTATGACCTTGAAAAAAATATTTAAAACCATCAGTTTGTGGAAAATAATTTGTTATAAACCTTTTATCTAAAACTTTTTTTTCTAAAACTAATAATAAAGGCTCCAGCATCGAGGTTCCTTACTTTTTATTCACCCTGTATACATAACGACAGTATGTCTGCACAGGTAAAAAATAAAAATGTAAACAAGGCGGATTAGAAAATGTGGACGATTCTTAATTTAAATTGCATTCAAAATGCCTCCCAAGTTAATCAAAGTTGTAATATTAATGGGCTAACTGTAGACAACTTCAGAATCGCGAAGTTATGAAAGCTCTGGTAAGTCACATTTTATAAATATTGTTTAATAAAAACTAATGTATGTACTTTTTTATTTGCAAGTCATTTTAGATTTATTTGGAGGAGAAACCTACCACTAGGGCACATACATATATTTAAATACTTAACAAAATTAAAAAACGGCAAATAAAAATAATACATTCACTTTTTTGCAATTTATTACCAACAAATTGTTAAGAAGAAATCACTGTCAGCTCTCTTAACTAAAAATTAACACAAATTATTAGTAAAATTAAAATCATAAAATAGGTACCCGCAAAATTCAAATACCTATTCATATTTTTAAAATAGCAAGTACGAGTAATAATAGGTCCGAAGTTTGATCAGTGCGGAGCTCAGCGCAAATACACCGGCTGACCGGTGCAAGGGCGGTACTGGTCGTCATAAATCATTTTCTATTTACTTTAAACAAACAAAATCACCTGTAGCTACTTTTAATTTTAAATTTAACTTACTACTTTATCTACAATGTAATTTAGAGTTTGGCAACTACAAAGAACTTTAATTTTTGTGGAATTTATAAAATTTGATGTGGAAAAATGCCGCCCCCGAATTTCTTATAATAATAGTTTATGATTGTTAATATTATTAAACATTTACAATACCATTTATAATCGTT
Source organism: Melanotus villosus (assembly GCA_963082815.1). Taxonomy (NCBI): domain Eukaryota; kingdom Metazoa; phylum Arthropoda; class Insecta; order Coleoptera; family Elateridae; genus Melanotus; species Melanotus villosus. The sequence goes on from OY720424.1 coordinate 30,965,223, forward strand.
CTAAGAACTAGTTTAGGTAATATGTTTTGGTTCATTGCCATCGGCAGCGCATAAGGGGCGTGGGTTTATTTTCTAAGGGGGTGGTCTGGCAAAAAAACCGAAAACGGCACAAAAGATCACAAACGAAGCACAAACGAATCGTTTGTGCTTTCAAAAATGGCGTGAAGTTAGCAGGGCATGGGGGGGTACGTTTATCTCGTAAGAGGGTGGTCTGGCAAAAAAACTGAAAACGGCACAAAAGAGCACAAACCATTAGCACAAACGACTTCATTTGTGCTTTCAAAAATGGCGTGAAGTTAGCAGCGCATGGGGGGGTGCATTTATCTTGTAAGGGGGTGGTCTGGCAAAAAAATTGAAAATGGCACAAACAATAGCATACAATAAAATTATTTGTGCTTTTAATGTCCTGCTAACTTCACGGACCCATTACAAAGTATTATTGCCGACAAATATACTTTGGTAGCCGCCATCACAACCATGGCAAAACTGTCTGATGATTTAATTGATGTCAAAAATAACCAAAAACACGCAAACATCATAGTTTACCACAATTTAAAATTGCATTTTTAGTGCATGTATGTAATTTAGTTAAAAGTTAAAAGTAGGTGTAATGTCGCCTCGCCCCAAAATTCGCTACTAGTTTTCATGCACATACATTGAACGTGGATAATTTGAAATAAAAACAACAAATCACCTTGGAATATTCCTTATAATGGAAAGATCATTTACAAGTTATCAGAAGACTTAACATAATTTAACATCAAATTATTATTATTATTATCATCTACCATATACTTAAAGAGTACAATATCCACTACAATATTTAATAGAAACATCCTATTCAGGTATGCAGGTATGTATGTACATATTATAATGTTCCAGTTCACCTCACACACAATAAACTTGCTATAAAACAGCATATATTATAAATCAGCTACGAACACGACGGTTTACACAGACATTGCTTGAACTTTGGAACTGTAATGTGGCAGGGTTTCAAAATTGACAGCAATAAATTGACGAACGAAGGCAAAAGTGTATATCGCATACCGAGTCATATAACACAACAAAACTCATTCAAACTTATAATACATGAATACTAAACATGATATGTATGTAAAACTTAAACTTGTCAAGAGAGCCTTATATTTCCCATATTTAAAGTTTAGGTAAAACGAATTTAATTACCGTTGTTTTATGTGCATGGGGCCTTGTAAACCCCTCCCATACGCATTATTAAACATATGTCGAAAGCAATGTAGTATTTTGAAGTCACAAGAATATCTTCATCAATCAAATGAAGGTGCTACAACTACCTAAAAAAAAATACATGCAAAAGCTCAATGTAATCAAATTTCCTAACGTCAGAACTTAAAGATCAGCCTACGAAAGTTACATATCAGGCGGAGGTGAGCCAGACACGGTCTTTATATTCTTATTTTTCTTCGGTTGGGAATGTCCTGGAGGGTTGTAGGGATGTCTTGCAATTGAATGTGAACTAAAAACAAAATTCAGTTAAAAAATCAGGCGACAACAGTAAAATTACAATTGACAAAGCGCATAATGTAGTGAGAAAACAAGAGAAATGTAACGAAGCAAATTCTAACATATGATATAATGTAACCCCACTTACTACTGTTTACATCAGCGACTGACATAACAGAAGTGTGATATCATTTCCTATAAAAGAGGATGGCTATGAAGATGGACGATTCCACAACAGAAAAGGCAAAAAGCATAAAATGAAACTGCCACCAAAATTTTAAACAAGCCAAAACACAAAAAGAGAAAGCACATTAAGCATTACACAATTGGAAGTATAAAATTATCATCTATGATAAGCGCTAATACCCAAGTGGATTTTGGATCACCTTCGTAAAATTCTAACAACTTTAAGATACACTTTAACCTGTGCGATTTGCAATAGATGTCTTTATAAAACAAAAGAACACTCAGCAATCCATAGAAAATTAATGCACATCGGTTTCCTACACTGTTAGGTATAATTCAAATAGAACATGTGCATCACATGACCAAACTACAGCCGGCGGGCTGCTTATAGGGTTTACACAGAATTTTATCAGTAGCTTTTGTATTGACGTACGATATTCTTATTAGGTAGATTTCAATATTTTACGATATTTGGTGATAATTACAGCATATTAAACGTAAAAATATCAAACAGTTTAAGGAAAGGAGTGTTTATAAACTATGCTTAGAATTCTGCAATTTTCAGAATAATTTTATACAAGTTTCGCATTTGTTATCCTATACATAGTTTCTGAATTTGTTTACCATTATTAAAATAGGTAAATAGTAACAACATTCGTGAAATTAAGGTAAAAGGGTAAAGGTAATGGCACTTACACTCCGTGAGGGAGTATGGTGGGCGGCAACATGGAAGGTTAAGGCCTCCTAAGTCACTTTAATACTCGATTGTCTCACACACTTATGCGTATGGAGTGATATGCTTACGTTCCACTACTGTGTTTCGGTTCCCAATTATATTCAGTGACTGGGTAGACCACCCGCCGAGAATGTGAGTTGGGTTTGACCCCGAGACTTTCCGTGCTGTAGTCGAATGCCTTAACCGCTCGGGAACTCCGGCGATCATTCGTAAAATTACTATCAACCTTATTGTTTACATGTTTAAATTGCTTACAAAACAAAATGTATTTTATTATTAACGTTTTAATGCATTAATCTGTTAAAGACGTTATATCGACGGGCTATTATTATTTGATGTAAATACGAAATATATAAATAATTTAAAGATTAAATTATTAAGGATATACTTCTTTTGGAATCGAAATATATTTCTGAATTAACTAAAAAAATTTAGAAACCTTGTATTAAAATGAATAAATGGAATCTTATTGTTAATAACAATAATGCACCCAACTTAAAACGAACGATAACTTTGAAGGTTAACAAAAGCAAATATATAAATGGCACTACAACTCAGGGTGAGTTTTGGCCTGTGCGATCAGAGTTCTCCATTTAGTTCTATCTTTCACTAGCTTCTTCCAATTTTTGATTTTCATTATTTTTATGTCTTCCACAACTTGGTCTACCCATCGGATTCTTTGTCTTTTGTTTGGTAGTATCCATTCCGACATTATTTTAAGATATCTTCTCTTGTCCATTCTTTGAAGTTTGAAGATGTCCAAACCATCTTAGTCTTTGAAATTTTATGAATTTTCTGATGTTCTGGTCATTTCATTTATATCATCATTGTCTTTTATACCTCCATATATTTTTCGTATTGTTTTCCTTTCAAGTCTAAGTAGTAACTGCTTTTAATATTCATTCAAAGTCCAGGATTCACAACCGCAAGTTACTGTCGGTTTTATTATTGTTTGATAGATCTTTAATTTGGCTCTTTTTGTTATTATCTGTGATGCCATTTCTTTTTGTATTTATAGAGGCATCGGTTACCAAGTTGTATTCGATGCATTATTTCTTCATTCATATTGTTGTTGCTTGTAATTCGCGTGCCTAGATACGTAAAACTTCTCTTTTTCATACTGGTTGTTTCCTACTTGAAGCTGATTCAAGTCACCGTCTTTATGTTTTTTGTACAGATACCTTTATTGTTAATCCCAGCTTATTTGATTCTTGTTCTATTTTAATCAGCTCTTGTTTTAAATCTGTTTTGTTTCTTCGAGTGAGTATTATATGTATCATCAGCATAAGCATTTATTGGATAGTTTTTATTGTTATAGTGTTGGTGTCTTAAAAACCTGAGTTTCTTTTCCATTTACTAATACTTTGACTTCGGAATTATGTAAGGTCATCTGTAGATGATTTTTTAAGTTCGCTATTACACCTTCACATGTTGGGTAATCTTCATACTTTTCTGTAGTTTTTCAGTGTTGTTTGTTTCTTCCTTTATAAAATAGTTTTGAGAAGTATTCTTGCCATCTTTTTACTATGTCATCAGAGTTTGTTAAGAGTCTTCCCTGCAGATCTTTACAATACTTTAAATTCAATATAGAATTTCCTTATATTTTTACTGTTGAAGTTATGTTCTAGTGCTTCCATTTTTTTATTCTGTGCTAATTTAATTCTGTGCTTACATAAATTATTTGAAGTTTTTCGCTTTGTATTCTTCTAGTTTGTCAAGGTTCTCTGGTGCTTGTAGAAATTTGCTTCTTGCTTCGTTCTTTTCTTTTATTGCTGTGGTACACTGTTCATCAAATCAATTTTCATTCTTAGTTTCTGTTTTATTCCTAGTACTTCGAGTGCGGTGTTTATGGCATTCTTAATTACGTTCCATTCATTATTTATATTTTCCAAAGTTTTAGTTTCTTCTTACTGTTTCCATATATTGCTTTTTAGTGTCTGGATCTTCCATTTTTTCCTGTTCATTTTCTTAATTATTGTGTTGGATATTCTTTCTTATTTTGGCAAGTAGTAAGTAGTGATCACTGGCACAGTGAGGTGCTCTGTATACCCTAACATCTCTTATGTTGGATGCCCACCTTTTACATCAAGTATATGGTCCATATGATTACAACCTTCTTTTCCTTGGATCATCCATGTGCCTAGATGAGTTTTCTTGTATTGAAAAACTGTTGAACTTATTAGTAAATCATTACTTGCGGCTAACTCACACATTCTTAGTCCATTATCATTGGTGTGATCATGTAATGTAAATTTTCCAACAACATTTTCCATTTCTTTTTCTTTTCCTATCTTTCTGCTAAAATCACCAATAAGAATTTTCATATTGCATACAAGTATTTCATCTAATATTTCTTGTAATTTGTCATAGAATTCATTTTTTACTTCGTCTTCACCGTCTTTGATTCGGGCATATACGTTCACAATGCTTATGTTGCAGAATCTTGCTCAATCTATTGGTGTAAAGTCTAGAATGGCATTTTTAATTTTGTTCTTTAATATAAATCCCGTACCATTATTTCCTTGTTGAGTAGAGCTCCACTGTTGTAAAAGGTCATCTTTTAATTGCTCATTTTCCATTTATCTACTTCATCCATAACATCATTCATTTTTCCCGATCGAAGCAGTGTTTTTACGTTCTTGGTTCCAGGTAAGGTTTTTTATTTTGCTAATTTTTTGTTTATTGCCTGATTGCACTTTCTTAGCTTTCTTTAAATAACAGGTCGCTGGCATGCCATCTATTTTAAGTTTGGTTATACCGATGCTTTTTGACTCCGAATTTGGTTCGATATCGTAATATTCCTTTTTTATATCGATTAACTATTGCCTAAGCCGTATACAGACACACAAACATTAATAATGATTTAAATTTTGTGAAATTAGTTTATCAGTGCATACAAATCTGCCCGTGGTGTACCCAACAAACGATCAGCTGATGGCCTGGTGATGTCACACGCACACGCTCTATGCCTTTACAATGTTCATAGTCTCAAACAAGATTCGGTCTGACATTTTGTTGTTTGCATTTAAAATTGTGAGATTTGTTGAGATTTTTTTTAGATGGATAATATCACAACCTTCTTGATATTACGAGTTGACGTTTCTTTATGGTTTGGGTATTTTTTTTATTTCCCACGCAATTCTTGATTTAAAAAAAACAACGCCAATTTTCGTTGCATTAGTGCTAGTTGCCCACAATGATATTTACATGTGACAATTAAATATTTTAGGTTAAGAGCCAACAAATTTACTTTAAAATAAGGGGCCGTCTTTCCATCTCCTAATAAACTTCCCAATAACCTATCTGACAAATAAATATCACTGAGCGTCTTTCCATCTCCTAATAGTATTTATCTGGCTAATAAGTAAGGTTATTATTTGGTAGATAACTTATTTGGCAGTTGAACCACTAAATAGGAGTACCTAAATAATATCTTAAGGACATGAAAATGCGTGCGCAACGCAATCTCAGCTGTTCTAACTTCGTAAGGCGCAGGCACAAAATCTGCCAAAGTAATGTTTTTTGTTGTTTGTGTAAGCGTTGAAATTAAAATAAGATGAGTCTTTTTGAAGATTTTGAATTTTTCTTCGTAGTCTGCGAGAGGATCTGGATTTGGGCAACTTCCCCTGTCAAAGCATTAAAATCATGGAGTATTTTTTCCCAAACTTCCACTAAAAATCTAATTTCTAATTCTGTAAAATTTGCAGGTATCTGCGTTTTTTTTTTAAAGAATGCATGGAAGTCTGCACTTCTCAAAATAATTTTATGACCACATCTGGCAAACAGATTTTGTAATTTTGTGGGACAACGTAGGTGCACCGCTACATTTTAAGATTACCACTCTAACTTCAAACATTTCAGTTACCTTTGCCATCTTCTTTTTACCCATGCATCTACAACAATAGTTATCTTTATCTAAAACAAACTACTGAAGTTGCGTCGCAAGACCTTTGGTTACATTTCAGTGCCAACATAACAAAATTATTTACTCAAACTCTTATTCACCAAATAACTATTCGTCAGATAAGTAGGGGTTGGAAAAACGCCCACAAGTAATCTGGCTAATAAAAGTAACTAATAAGTTTATTCAACAAATAGTTATTGGGAAGTTTATTAGGAGATGGAAGGACGGTCCTAAGTTTAATTAATTTAAAAAAACATGGTTCCAAATACAGTATAACTCGCTTATAACGTACTCGTCGGGACCATGACAATCAGTACGTTTTAAAAAATTTACTAAATTAAAAGAAAATTTTATTTTTTGAACAATTCACACAAACATGTATTCAGAAACATAATACATACGTAGGCTATATTTAGGTATTCAGTTATTTAAAAAAATCTGTTATGAGAGTCCGTTTATTTCGTGTTATCAGTAAATAGTTTTGTAAATAATTTTCAATCGTTAAGGATACGTTCAAAATTTCGTCGTCGGTGTTTTCACTGCTCTCTAGGAACCTTGTCACCATTTTTATACCCTTTATAGCATCTTCATAGATGGGTGTTACATATTTAGAGCCTTCCTCATCGGTACCTTCTACTTCTTCTTCACTTTCAGCCTGGTCGCCCATAACTTGAGTTAGAATATCCATATCCGTGGGTATTTCTGCAGTAATAAGATCATCATCAACTATCACAAAATTGTCTATATCCGAAGTATCAATATTGGCGTCAAAATGTTTAGAAAACCATGTTCCTAATGATTCTTCTGCATCTTTCACGTCTTTGTCATTATTTTGAAGCCACTGAACCAATGGCAAATTGTCGCTTTCGTTAAAACCGTTTTCATCTTAGTAAACGTCATGCCATGCGTGATGCAAACAATTTTTAATTGTTTCTGGAGTCACTTGCTGCCAAGCGTTTAACAAAAGTTCTATTCCATCCAGCAAATTTATTTCGCCAGAGCGGTTATTTTCCAAACTACTCATCAAATTCATTTAAAACAGTCGCCGATACTGTGATTTTAGACTATGAATTATTCCTTGATCCATAGGCTGTATAACCGAAGTTACATTCGGTGGAAGAAAGTAGAAATTCAAGTTGAATATTGTTTAAATTTACAACTTTAGGATGAGCAGCACAGTTATCCACCAATAAAAGTATTTTTCCGTATCCATGGTATGTAATTGACAGATTATTTATCTCATTTGAGGTTAACAATAGCGGATCGCGGGTAAATATGAAAAAGCGGGACGATATGAACATTTGCGGGTTTTTACCGTGCATGCTATCGACGTGACATCTACCGATAGAATTTAGAATCAAAATTATTATTTGATTATACAAAAATCTTCATTTAAGTGATTGATAAGTGTAATTATTTTTTAAAATTCAAGCAAATACGATTATTTTTTACATAAATTCATTATAGTTTTAATACGAAAATTTGACATGTGTAATTTGAGGTTATATGTCAAAAACGTAGGTACGTATTATATTATAACTATTTTTATTTAATACGAACTTCTCATGGATGCGGAAAAATAGCTTGTGCCCCACGGGAATCTAACGGCATATTTCATCCCTCGGCTTTTGCTGCCCTCGCTCACTACGTTCGCTCGTGCAGCAGAAATCTTCGGGATGAAATATGCCTATATCTTCCCTTATGACGCAATATACTATTTCGTCCTTGTGCTGTTAGTGTTTTGTCCCAAGATTTTAACTCGTTTTGAAAAATTTCAGACGTCATCCACGCGTGCGAATTAGCAGTGTAATTTACGGAAAGCTTTTTAACATTTTTAAAACACCTTGGGTTTTTATATTGGCCAATAACAAGAAGCTTACGTTTCTCATTTCCACTCATATTAGCACATACCAGCACTGTTACTCGCACTTTCGACTGCTTTCCGCCAACACACTTTTCACCCTTAAACTTTAATGTTCGATCGGGAGTAAGTTTATAAAAAAGTCCGGTTTCATCCGCGTTAAACACGTTACCTTTGCTATAGTTTTGAATTAATTCACGTAGTGTGTTTTACCCAAAAAGAAGCTACTTCTATGTTTACACTTGCAGCTTCTCCGTGCATTTTGCCGGCATTTATGTTATGGCAGCCACCCTGATGTACATTTGAAAGAATCATCATTGGACAGTTTGGCAAATTCTTCGGCCTTTGCTAAAAGAATAGGTCCACTGATTGGGTTGTTTACACGTCTTTGGTGCTTGAACCATTCCAATAAAGCTTTATCTACATTTTCTTGAATTGGCTTACGAATTCGTTTAACAGCTTGCGACTTACTAGCTGCTTCTTTAATCTTTTCCGTGTTTTTAATTATAGTACAAACGGTGGTTTTCCTCAATGATTTCGCTTTGCAAATAACAATTTGCTTTACTCCGCGTTCAAATTCTGTTATAATCTCAAGTTTCTCTTGGAGCGATATCCCCTTGCGCTTTAGTTTCAAATTCGTAGTTTCTTGCATTTTGATGTAGATTCAGAGACGACAATAAATAAGTGTACGTGACAAAAAGGCTAACAATCGACTGAGTACGTACATGGATAGGATTTCGTCTTGTAAAGTATTTCTTAAACGCCGGGGAATACCCGCATTGTGTACTCTACGACTAAAACTATTATGCGACTTTTGCTGATTTCACATTTTAATAGTAAAGTACGTTATAAAAGAAATTATGCAGCCTATGGGATGTATTTTTGGTACGTTGTATAAGAAGTCCGTAGTAAAAGAAGTACGTTTTAAAAGAACTAATACACGACGTATCGGGCGGGGACCGAGCTCTCAAGTACGTAATAACCGAATGTACGTTAAAAGCGAGTCCGTTATAAGCGAGTTGTACTGTATGCGAATTTTGTGACAGTTCTAGGTGTAAATACACCGTCAAAAAATTATAATTTACAGCACGGTAGAGAAGATTAGGTCCCGAGTTGTGGTAGCTAAGTACATCCAGTCCAGCACAATCTAGAGAGTTAAGCATCGCTGTCTCCGGTCAGTGCTGGAATGGGTGGCCCAATTGCTCCATTAACGTGGCACCTCTCTCCCACGAGAACCGGTCACTATGGGAGAGTAGACCAAAAACCCTTCACTAAAAAGTAAATGAGACCTTTGTCCTATATAGGGATATGATGGCCTGATAAAGAAAGAAAGAAGTGAAGATTACTCATCGGTTTTAAAGTTGTAAAACTTTAAATGCTTTTCTAGACAGTGGTTTAGAAGAAGCTGTTGTAAGAAAAGTATCGATTATTCTGTTAACAATATTTGTTAATACAGATCTTAATAACAACAATAAATTCAAACAGAAACCAGACAACCATAAAATACAAATGAAACCAAATTATAACAATTATTCAAGTACACAAATGAAACTCTATGTATAAGTTAAGTTGCCGCTCAATTTATTTCAAAAATACGGTGCATCAAAATTAATTTTAAATTTCACACCTTAATAACCTGTCAAAAGGTGTTTACTAGCTCCATATTGAGAAGACTTACACTGAGCATATGGTCAGGCCGTAGAGAGACATCAGCTTGTAAAATCAAGAAGGTCGTGGAATATACTTTACCAGTAAGCATTACTGCACTCTGCACCAAACTAAAAGTTATTTTGAACTCCTGAGTTTAATGTTTAAATATTTTCTAAAGTTTGTTGTGGTGAGTTTGACAATTTATACTTCTTAAATGGGTATTTGGCCACCAGTTTAATGTTAGGTTGGTATTGTCTTCGTTCTACACAGTGCTATTGTGCCATACTAAGCCCAACAGTGGTAACTGATTTGGTGCGAAAGTCGATTAGTAAACATTTTCCCATATTTTGCGATCCTTTTGCTGGTCACTATTGATCGATATTTGTAGTGATAACTAAAAATGTTTTGGCCAAATGCAGCCGTAAAGTTCTATGTGGCAGTTTCACCTAACAAATGCAAATGTAGTTACCACTTTTGGGCTTAGCAGGGCAGTATCGTTTGAAGTGAATATGTCAAGGTGCATCTTAAAGTTGTTAGAACTGAACAAAGGAGACACAGTACTTAATCTAAAACCAGTCAGTTTATTATGAAATGCGCTTTATCATTTCAATTATAAAAGAACTAAGATTTAGTTAAATAAGACTCTTTGTAACTTTCGAAGAATGTATAATTACTGGAAGTGGTAGGTATATTGCACACTCATTTCTTACAGGTATGAAATAAGACATTCCATACACCGTATTTTTTCTGCGACTATAATTTGACTCTATTTACATTAATTAATCTGTCACTGTCCCTGCCAAGCTAGCACAATCACAAACACAAAAAACGCACCTGTGACATACATATAAAACCCATATTCCATTGTTACCACAGAAAGATGTGCAAAACAGACAGGTACTAGGAACTGTATTTATTAAAAAGTGACAGGCATATGATATGTTGATAGTCGTAGAAAAAAACTTTTTCAATGTAGATTTTGAGAATTCAAGATGTTATCCAGTGTCTAATTTAATTAAGTCTTAGTACTTTTAAAGAGAAATATAAACAGTAATACAGCAGTGAAGAGCATCTTAAACAGTTGCATACAAAACTGTTTTACTTTTTATTATCAGCAGTAAAATATGAAAAGAATATTTCGATTTCTAGAAAAGAAACCCTTTTGCTAATTATTACTTTATGACACCAGATGGCAGCTTCAACTTGTATGCACCAAGGCCAACTGTATCAATAGAGACTTCGTCCCTATAATGGTAGCCATACACGTACCGGCCGGCCTGTCAGTTACGCCTGAACAGTCCGCCGGGAGACCGGCGGCCTGTTGAACTGAAAACCCCATACACCTTCAGTTGAAACCAGGCCGGCGAGCACTTGACATCCTGTGATCATGTTCCCCAGTGATGAAGATGCGCGAGCGATTCTCGCTTTAATAGTTGTATTAGAGGCTAATAATAAAAAACGGAGAAAAAAAGTATGGTGTAAAGAGCGGTTGCTGAGGAGACATGCGTCAATTTGCTTAATGAATTGAAACTGGCTCCAAAAGATTGGCACAATTACCTAAGAATGGACGAAAATACGTATTTACAACTTTGTCATTGGTTGCCCAATTAATTGCGAGAAAAAATACGGTGATGAGAAATGCGATCTCCTCACATGAACGACTGATGGCAACGCTGAGGTTCCTAGCTAAGTAGCTACTGGGAGAAGTTTGGAGAACCTGAAGTTTTCTACGATCATATCACCCCGTGCACTTGGCAGATTTATACCTGAAACCTGTGAAGCAATTTATAAGGTTCTACATATTGATCGTGGTAATCAGGTGATTTCACTTTTCAAAGACACGTTTCACTCCGGTATAGACTGATGAATTCCTCCAAACACTAGTTTTCTTTTTCACGTGACATTTTTTTTTTTTTTTTTTTTTTTTATTAATTTATTATTTCGCAGATACATCTGATTAATCTTATATTTATTTAACACATAGTAGTGTAATATTTCATTGTCATGTTATTACTAACTTTATAACTAACACATATCTTACAATATTATAATGAACAAGACATAATGTTGTTTAACTATTGCCAAGTCATCCTCCACTGGTATGTAGTCGGTTTAGTGCGTTCTTGAAGGCCGCAATTGTATTCGCTGCAACACACTCTATCGTGAGACCATTCCAAGCTTCGACGACTCTATTGGTGATGAAATTTTGTCGCTGCATGCAATGAAACTGTTCCTTTTTTAATTTTAAGGAATGTCCTCGAAGATATGGTGTACCAGCCAATGTGTACATATTAGCAAATTCGGGGATTGAATGGTATCCATACATGATCTTAAAGGTTTGTACAAGGTCTAACTGTGTTCTTCTTGTATCGAGCTTGACAAGCTGAATTTTGTCCAGTCTTGTTTCGTAACTGTCGTAACGTAAAACATGTGGTATTTTCGTAGCCCTTCTCTGAACTCGCTCAACAGCTTCTATGTCCTTTTTAAGATATGGGTTCCATGCTGGGGATGCATACTCCAAAATAGGTATTATATACAACTTGAGGATAATCTTCAATAGTTCTGGGCTGATATTCGCAAAAGTCTTCCGCAATCTGTACAGCATGGTGTTTGCTTTTTTAATTACAGATTCAACCTGAAGGTCCCATTTTAATTTGTTGGTGATGATCAAACCGAGGTCATTTTGTGATTCTCTTTCTTCAATAGTATGTCCGTCAATATAATACTGCAATCTCGGGTTTTTTTTGCCGATATGCAGTACAGTGCATTTCTCGGGATTTAGTGGTATGAGCCAAATTTCGGACCATATTTGTATCATCGACAAGTCAGTTTGTATTTGCATTGACTGAGTGAGGGGATTCCCATATATTTTATTATCATCTGCATATATCTGGTGTAAAGATTTTGTCTCACTATGGAGATCCGCTGTGTATAGTATGAATAGTAACGGTCCGAGAACGGAACCTTGCGGAACCCCACTTGTTACTGCTTTGGATTTAGAAAGGGAAGAACCGATTCTGACCTGTAAACTTCGATTTCTTATGTATGCACCAATCCAAGATAAGAGTTTACCCCTTATACCGTAATGATGAAGTTTGTATAACAATCTATATATTGGGACCCTATCAAAAGCTTTGGAAAAGTCCAAATATACCACATCAGTAGGTTGTCCATTGTCCATTGCTTTTGTCCAGTCTTCTAGGGAGAATAATAAGTTAGTTGTTGTTGATCGCCCTGGGATGAAACCGTGCTGTTGCCTTGGGATGATGTTATGTCGCTGTGAAAATTTTTGAATTTCTTTTACTATCAGTCTCTCCATAACCTTGCAAATCACACTTGTCAAGCTAATTGGACGATAGTTTTTTGTTGAGTTTTTATTCCCTTTCTTAAAAATTGGAGTAATAATCGCATGTTTCCAGTCGGCAGGTAAGTAGGTGGCATCCAATGATTGCCTAAAAAGTTCAGTGAGTACAGGAGCAATCTGTTGCGCGCACTCCTTCAGAAAAATTGGTGGTATCATGTCAGGACCAGCGGCAGCAGATCTGTCCAGGGATTGAAGGATACTCTTAATATCATGTTCTGTAAAAAGAATGTCTTCCAAGGTTTCCTCATGCATGACAGGAGGACAGTGTGGAAGGGGTCCTTCTGGTTCAATGGTATATACATTACTAAATTCTTCTGCAAAAGCTTCAGCAATTTCTGTCGCGCCTGAAATATCTATTCCATTCTTCATAATTATATTTGGTATTGTGTCGCGGGAAGTTGCCGAGTTATTTATGTACGCATAAAAGGGTTTTCCTCCTCTTCTTATTACTTTATCTTCGTATTTTTTCCTTGATTCTCGAATTTCTGATGTTAATGCATTACAAATATTTCGATAGTCTCTATAATGGGTGATAAGGTTGGTTCTCTTATATCTGTTCCACAAACGGTGTTTTTTCTTGATATCATAGCATATTTTTGAATTAATCCAAGGTTTATTTCTGTTGTTGTATTTTTTAACGAGGTTAAACAGGACTCGCAATATATTCTGAGTATATAGGTACTATCTGACAGTCTGACTGACTGGCGGCCTGTCGCCTCACCCCACTCACGAACCGGCGTGCCTGCGCTCTCGTCAGTTCAGCCGGATGGACGAACGTGTTTTCGTTCGTTCTCCGGCCTCCGGTTCAGTCGGATTTGACAGGCCAGCCGGAACCCACTCACATTCCGGCCGCCGGTCTCCCGGCGGACTGTTCAGGCGTAACTGACAGGCCGGCCGGTACGTGTATGGCTACCATAAGGCCGCTCCACTTCGCGTTTTACAAATTTTTTGACAGGACCAGAAACTAATGCCCCCTTTAGGAAGTTGTTGTTACTATTATAACTGTCAACAGTGTATTACAAATGTCAACTAGTTGTCAACCAATTTATTAAAAAACATTGTGAAAGTAGATCTTTGTTCAAAAAGTTTTAATGTGTTGAAGCACACAATTAATACTTTTATAGAGTGCAACAATTCAAAAGAATATTAAATTTATTAGGTAGTTGAATTTTTATTTATTTATTTATTTAATATTTGATAATATTTGTAGTTAATCCCGCTCGCAGGCAAATGCCTCTTCATGGCGTTTCCACTGCATGTTGTGCTATATTTTCACAATTGCAGCCCAGGAATCTTATGAAATCTTCCTTCCATCTTGTTCTTGGGCGGTCCCTTATTCTCCCGTATACAGATGGATACCATATCATTTTGTAGTTCTACTTGCCCATAATGCCCGTTATTCCTTATTATGTGCTCTCAGTTTGCTAATAGCGGTACCTAGGTAGTTATTAAATGTACCTACTACCAATTTTTATGGAAGATCTTCATTTCTTGCTCTGTCCTCTCTTCTGATCTTGAGAATTTTTTTTTGCATAATTATGATGTGTCACAAGTTTTTTGCTGTTGCTTTTTATTAGACACCACGTTTGTGCTGCATATTTATGTCATTGCCGGTAATATATTACTTTTTCTTAAGTTTTAAGTTAGTTGTTTCATTTCAGATCTTTTGGAGCTGCCAAAACTTATTCCATCCACTAGCTATGTATTCTTTCTTGTACTATATTGTTTCGGTTTTCTGAGAATAAAATAATTTGGCCTAAGCATTTAGCTTTACCTTTGTATTGAATTTCTTCTCCATGAGCATAGATGTTGCGTTCACAACTGTTAATAAGTAAACAGGATTTTTTATTGTTCATTTTTAGTCCTATTTTTAACTAGTTCGTTAATCAGTGACTCTTGGGATAGCTGAAGGATGTAATAATAGCGGTTAACAGTATTATAATAATTGTTGTGCTTTGTAAATCTTTCTTACCGTAATAATATTTGAAATTTAGTTTTACATGGACTTCGAAAAATGGAGGATTTTTATTTTTATAGGTACAAACTACAAAACCCCAGATTCGAACAATTGCTTTAATTAATTACTTTGTTCTTTGTAAGAAATAAATATCGACCAAATAATTTAAATCAATTTGACAAATGTTTGACATTCGACAATTTACAGGTATCTTCCGAATTGGTTACCGTTTATGTAAGAGATGACACCACTTTCTGGTCTTTATGGCCTACTGTCTCAAAACCTATTATTAGGCAGAGTGGACTGGCCGTATATACGGAGTATATAGATGCAGTTGGTCGTGGTATGCACTAGAGATCCTGTATACAGGGTGATTCAAAAGGTATGGTCCAAACTTGAGGGTGTGATTGGTGATGTTAAAATAAGTAAAAAATGCCAATAAACTCATGTCCGATTCACAATTGTTTTCTAGTTATAACAACATTTAGGATAATTTATTATTAATAAAAGAGCATATACAATTATAAGAAAAATTAAAAAGTATCACAACAAAAAATGTTCAAAATGTCCACCTAGTACTTGTATACAAAGTTGGCAACGCCGACGCACAGAATCTCGAACATTCCTCAACTGCTGAGGATGTTTTCGAATATCTTCAACAGCTTCATTTGTCCTATTAACTAAATGGCCCCTGTCCTGAATTTCCGTTGCATAAACTTTTTCTTTTAATGCACCCCACAAGTAAAAATCTAGTGGATGTGAATTGTGCAACGGTGCCCCGTCATGCTGATACCACATGGATCTTCGCACATCAAAATGCGGATCTTCTAATAATTCCGACAAGGCATTATCTGAAAGGTCTAAATACATGTTCGGTGGTCAGACTGTCTTCGGTGAGGATACCTTCTCCCATATTCTACCACAGGTGCACGGGCATTTCCGCTGCAATAACCATACACAAAATGCATTTCTGCACGTACAGAAAATGGCCCCATCATTACCACATTTATTGAAAACTACGCCAATTCAAGCTTGAAACGTCTTCTGCCATAAGGAATTAACATTTGTTTTACTTAGTTCCTTGATATAACCTGATTTGGCAAAACACAGATAAAAACAAAGAAAACCTCTGTAACTAGATAGCGGTTGGAAATAAGACATGTGTTTATCGGCATTTTTTGCTTATTTTAACAACACCAATCACATCCTTAAGTTTGGACCATACCTTTTGAATCACCCTGTATATAAAGATAAGAGTTGGGAAAACGCCGTGATACAGTTTGATTGGTTTGGATCAATTTTTGCATGGACTACTTAATTAAAATGCATTTACTTGAAATCTGTTAATATTGACAATTTTGATGTTTATTAATAAAGGGTCAAATACGACAAAATGATTGGCTTCAGCGCCAGAAATTGTAATAATAGAGCTGAAATAAAGGAAAATAATGTTAATCTGTTCAAATAAATCTTGTGTTAAAATATTTGCGGTTTTTATATTTGACTGGTTAAGTGACACTGTGACAATTAAAATGACGTTTGTGTTGATCACATGTTTGGATCAAAAATTGCTGTCAAAATAGTCTCATTTTCCCAACTCTTATCCTAATATATACAGGATCTCTAGTATGCACTACAATCATTCCTAATCTTCCAATGAACTCTCTTGCACGCCCAAGCTATTCATGTTAAACTACACGGTCAATATTCGATCGAAAATGTTAAAATGATTTTGAATACTGCTGGTAGATGGTAGTGATGGGCACAATCGAATGATTATTAGGTATAGAAAAGACGCATCACTATCGATGTTGAGCAAAGTGAATGAAAATCATTCGGATTTGGTTTGGCATTGAACGATTTTAGTGGTCAAACTACGTTCAAATTATAAAGGTAAGGTGCCACAGACATCTGGACTTGACTTTACTTGAGTCAAGAAGAAATACGGTTTGGTTATATTGCATGAATGCAGCGCCACTGGATCTTAACTGGACCAACAAACCAGACCTGACTCCGTTACCCCTACTACCTCAATGCACTGATACTTTCCCGTGGTTTTGTGTGTTAAGATTCGAAAATAATTCTTAAATTATTCTGTTGTTAAATGTTTCAGCAATGCATGAAATTCACCGTACTTTTTCTGTTGCTTAATATACGGACTCGGCCACTGTTTTCTTTTTTTCTAACAGAAGTTAGTAAAACTTCAAATCCTAAGTGCGAAGACTCTGAACTTAAACCTAAAGCTGCAAGAACAGCGGCGGACATGTTTATTCGATGAAGCACCTTATCAAACCGAGGCGGAAAAGAAAATTCAAGTCTGGTCAGGATGGTCTGGTTTGCTTCAGTCAAGTTAAGTCCGGATGTGTGCGGCGCCTTAGTTTAATGCTTGTTTATTTGATTACTAATCAAAACAAGAAAGAAGAAATACTGTTTATCTGCATATGAGAAGTAATATGATAAGCAGTTGTGAATAACTTTATGTTTGTCTGACACTTGCTTTGTTATAATGACGACCAACAAGTGCAGGTGAGGCTGATGCAGGATCAAAATAACTCGATTAGGATAGAAATTCATTAGTCATTCACTATTCATTTTATTTTGTTGCTCACGCCTAGTTTCCGAAATAGAAATCATTCCAAAGATTTGATGACAACAACCGAAACATTTCGAATACCGACAACAATCGAATAATTCGATTTTTTTCATTCGCATTTGCCCATTAATAGGCTTTAGACTAATAAAAAAACATTCCTGAAGTATTATGTGCAAGTCAGTAAGTCGTCACTTTCATCACTCCAATGCTTTGAGGATTTGAGTATACCATCAAAGCCTTACTGTTGCAGAAAAAGCAAAACAGTTTGTATAAAAAAATAACAATACAAAAGGCTAATGATAGCAAATAAGCAAGTACAATGATATTAATACTTACTTAGTAAATTGGAAAGATATCGCCCCCCCTAATTCGTATTAATTTAAATTTTTCTAATATTTTCGCGAATACCTGCAAGATATACGAATAGAATGTAGATGAAATTTAATAAAAAGAGATGAGCTGCTATTAATTTATGATCGGAAAAAAATGTCAACGATGCAAGTTACATTAATATTAGAAAAAGTTAACTCTGTTTTTATGTAACTGAAAATAATTTGCTGGTGTATTGTGCAAACTAAATGGCAGAGTGCCACCTAAAGCAGTTGTTAAATAAAAGAAATACAGTAAAATGATGAGTTTATGTGTAGCATGAGTAGTTGTTCATATTTTTTAAATTTGTGATTACTTTATATGTTAGCTACTTTATGAAAATTGCGATGATGAATGTAACTAATAAATTACAGAGCATAAGGCTCATTTTAAATGAACTAACTACCTTGCGTTAAATGATAAACTATTTTTTGAAAATAAATTAATTAATAAACAAAACGTCTTCATACCTTGAAGGTGAAGGAAGAGCAAGAGCATTAGACCTAATACTGCGTCGGGACGTTGCCATAGGGCTTGAAACATGTCTATCCCTAGATCGACGGCTACTACATGCAAGAAACAATAACTATAAGCTATACATCGATGCATTTGGCATACATAGGTGCAACATATAACCCACACAATCAAAATTTAATCAGCATTGAAAAAGTAAAAAAAAATTAATAAATATACAATAATAAAATAAGTTACGAGATTCTACATTTAAGCTTACCTAGGCCCAGCTGTGATAGCAGGTACACCACTGTGATCTCGTACAGCATATCCATGTCTTTCAGCGTAACTAGGTCGATTACGTAAACTAGCGCTACCAGTAATCCGTGGAATTTCTGAACGTGAACGTGTACGATTTTCCCATTCCTTATTAAAATCATCAGCTTCGTCTTCATCCAAATTTATAAAATCTTGACGTTCTTCGTTATCACCAGAGCGGACATTTTGTTCTCGTTCAATAATATGTCCCCTCTCTCCAATATGGTGACCGATTGACATTTTCTTTGTACCAGATACCGAGTCACATTCGGTCTTTTGAATTTCACGTACACCACCTGGTGCCGTGCGGGTGCTCGATGTTGCTTTGTAAACATGTGGCCGACCGTCAGGTCCAGAAGACATGCTAACAACTGTGCTAGAACTGTAGCAATGCGCGTCACCCAAAGAATCTAACGAATTGCTAAGCAATCTGTTTAAATTGGGCATCACAGGGAAACCACCTCCGTAAGGTAACAAGGAATTTTGAGAAGTAGCACGACCACCATATGTAAGAGCAGGTGCTCCAAAGTCACGCATTCCCATATAGTCAAATGGATCACCAAAAAGCGAATTCATCATATTATTCATATGACGCATTGTTCGCATGTGAGAACTAAAAACATAATATGGGGGAATTCTAGAAAACAAAGCATGGCGGTCTAACGATCGCCACATTTTCCTTTAAATTTTAATTAAACTTACCCGAAAAATGGATCGTTTTCCATATCGCCCATTAACGATCCAAAAAGTGACATATTCTAGGGCGTACGTTGTTTAATTGTTTTTTCTCAATTCACACTATTAGCACACTAAAATTTCCTTTTGAGCTGGTTTCAACTTCTCTTGGTCCTTTGACGTCACAACAACAGTATCTCGATAGTTCAAAGAGGTACCGTAAGATAGCGTACGTTTGCTTTTTGCTTGTTGACATTGTCAACGTTGCCAGACTTAAAAATAATTCTTGGTTTACTGGTATTACCGAAACTAGTAATAATTATCGTATTTATATTAACTTACGTAAATTAAAAAGAATGAAGAATCAAACTAAAGTCACAAAATACCTTTTAATAAATAGGTTTGTAAAATATTATTTTATTTACATTTGCTGTAATGTGTTATTTAAATCTTTTTGAAATATGAAATTCAGTTGTTAAATTACTTTAAAAAATAAATACCTACGTGGTTCATAGTTTAAATTACTGTTCTTCAATTGTTATAAATAACATTTAAAACAAACAATTCGTTTAAATGTCTAACTAAAAATTAATAACAAAGTTGGGAAGTTTGATCTTTTTTAAATGTTTAATTATATTCTGAGGCGTACTTAATTTCCAAATAAAATCAAAAATATTATTCGGTAAAAAAGGAAATTAATAATCATTAATAAGTTAAATGGCAACGTGGCAATTAAATCACGCAAACGTCATACCAAATGTCAGCAAGGAACTTCAGTTTAAAGTTGCGGTGGATATAGAATTAAACGTGCAAAGTCGGTCTTGACCTTACAACGGTATTGTGCTAAAGCGTGAACGTAACTGAACTTGAATTAAATCATAACACAAAGTGAAATATAAATTAATTAAACTAACAATGAAATCTAGTGAGGAATCTGTACAAACTCAAGAGAAGTTAATATCGAATGGAAATGCAAATTCAAATTCAAAACCTGGACCTTCAGCAAGTAAGCCTGTAAAAACTACCTCTGGTCTTATGAAACTTTCAAGTTATGTTCTTGCTCTTCGTCCGTGGTCTTTAAGTGCAAGTCTCATGCCGACCCTATTAGGGTCTACTTTAGCCTACAAATATCCCGGAGCTACAGATTTCAACTACATTACGTTACTTTTGACTGCCTTTACTGTAGTCTCGGTCCATGGAGCAGGAAATCTTGTGAATACCTACTTCGATTTTGTTAAAGGCATAGATAATCGCAAGTCTGATGACAGAACCTTAGTGGATCACATTTTAACGAAGGATGAAGTTGTGACACTGGGTGCTTTACTATATTTTGCCGGTTGTGTAGGCTTTATATTATTGACGGCATTGTCACCAGCAAAAATGGAACATTTAGCATTAGTTTATTTCGGTGGACTTTCATCGAGTTTCCTTTATACTGGAGGAATAGGCTTTAAATACATAGCGTTAGGTGATGTATTGATTTTAATTTTATTCGGACCTATATCTGTAATATTCGCTTTCATGTCTCAAACTGGCCGATTAGAATGGGCCACTATTTATTATGCCATCCCATTAGCTTTAAATACTGAGGCTATTCTGCACAGTAATAATACCAGAGATATGGAGGTTGATAAAAAAGCTGGAATCGTAACCCTCGCTATACTTGTGGGCCATACGTGTTCCCATGTTTTGTACGCATTTTTACTATTTACACCGTATGTGATGTACATTGTAATGTCCTTAAAATACTCTAAATGGTTCGTGTTGCCTTTGATAACTCTTCCTAATGCTTTTAAAGTTGAAAAACAATTTCGGTCAAAAAACATAGAACACATACCTAGAAAAACTGCTAAGCTTAATTTGTTCTTTGGTATTCTTTCTGTTATGGCTTGTAGTATTGTACCAACACTTCCATATATTACTAAGAGATAGATTTAATTATGTTTATTAGTTTTATATTAGAGACTTATTCTGTGTTATTTAAAGACTTCTTTTTCAGCCAGTAATTAATTTCAATTTACCAGTTTTATGGAGAATTATGTTTGTGCCTTTATAATTTAAGAAAATACATTATATTTTAGACCTGTTAAAGCTTAAAACAAATTCAAAGTTTTTGGTAAGGTTTCAAATTAGCAAATTTGCTTCAAATATTTTTACTGAAGTAGTTACTATCATATGAAAATGTATCATCTACAGCAGATACTGAATAAATAGAAGTATAACAGTTTAATTAGTGAACATTATTTTTTTGGTACTTAATTTGTTCTACTAGATTTTTATTTGTCCAAACAAAAAAGTAAGAGTAGGAAGAATTATGTAATGATAAATATACAGTTTTCAATTGGACAATAATGTGTGGTAGTATTTGAAATACATAGGTGTGGAATTTTATCTTAGAAATACTGAAATACATAATAAATTGGATATACCATTTGTTTTTGTAAATTAATATTTACAGTATGTTTATCCGCTAGAACTACTTAACAAGAATTTTTTTTAGTAGTCTTCTGTTTTTGTTGCTACTTTAGAAATCCATTTTTCAAAAATGAAGGATTAAAGTGCGTTCCGCAATAATTAAATTGATGTTTTTTTAAGTTAAGCGAAATTCTGTTGAGTAGTAATATCATTAAAAACTTGTAATTATCATAAATTTGTTATTATAATGTGCGTCGATATTAATTTATAAAATTACATAATTATTTTTTGTTAATTCTACCTTTGAACCAAATGAAAAGCTAAAATTTGAATAAAACGCAGGATCGGTTTTAACCTTATTCTTAGGGCGCTTGCACAATTGGCTGAAAAACTGGCCTTTAACCTTTTGATTAAAATAGTCTGCTATTAATATTTTAATCAAATTGACTTCTATTATATTCTGATAATAATCGTATCATTTACCTGATCAATAATGAAGAACTTGATATATTTATATGGTCCGGGGCATTAATGGAAATATTGACCTAACGCAAAAGAATTTAAGTACAAAAAGAACAAAAAATTTGCTTACGTCATACGGTTCAATCTTTTTTGCTTTTACCTTGGGTTAGTAATAAAAAAATTTGTTAAAACAAGTTTAAGAAATTTAATTAAAAAAAGAGGTTCAAGGAAGTTAAATGTTTAAATATTTGTTTAAGTACGTGCGAAATATAAATTGCCCGAGTTCTTCATTAGCTTAGCGTTGTAGCTAGTATAAATATTTATTATTTATCGGGTGTTGTTTAATTCGTTTAATTATATTGTAATGTTAATGTAAAAAACGGATGTAGGGTGGTTTTTGTATCGGCAACTGATTTTTGTTCTAATTTATTGCCCCCATAATCTGTCTTATTTTTACATTGTTATTCATTGTTAAAAGAATCATCAACATTAAAGTGTTCATGATATTTTCACTTCGTTTACCTGTATAATGGAGATTCGTTTTTAGATGTAAAATTAAAAATCTATTCTAGACCCAAAGATTTGAATCGCCTTGGGCCTGAACCTCACAGGTTATAATGTTTTATAATAATAATAAAAACGTTGACGTAATGAGTTCAGTAGGCGAAGGTTTTGATAACCATCATAGTGTAAGTTCATAAAGCCCGAGGTATAATTATTGTATTTTTAACTGAATAGTGCTGTAAACCAAACGAAACTAATCAAAATAACAAAAAAAAAAATGGAGGTGAAAGTATTATTACCAATTGACGATTTAGAAGTTTTGTATTAGTTTTTTATATAATTTAAAGAAAAGGTAAATTTACTTAATGACAATAACTGTTAAGTCTGTGTAGTCTATTATATGACAAAGTATTTTATTATTAAAATTTTTATATATTCATTAACGTTAATAATTTAGATGTAGTTTTTTGCGAAACGATTTCATACTCATTATGTTTACGTCGGTTTAAATATATATTGTATTTGTCTGTTTTTCATCCAAATTTAACAACAACAGCTTTTTTCCTACTATCCAAACAGTAAATAACCAAAAATAGATCTGAAAATGCTCAATACGTAGAATCCAAACAATCTTACGTAGGTACTTTAGTAAATAAGCGAAGAGGTACTATTTTCGCATTAGCACGACATGTAGGAAAAATATTATAGCCAGTTTTATGCTGTCAGCACATGGATCGTGATGTATTAGAGATTGACTAAATTTTTTTGCTAGTAGAAATTAAAAAAAATAACAAACAACGGAAATTATACATATCTAACTACAGAATCAGAATGTGTTAATTATTGCTTAACGCTGTGCAATGTAAGTAAATCCTGTTAATAAACTTTTAAAAAATGAATTGTGTCTCATTTAACGATTGCCTTTGCCCGACGAACGAAACCTCTTGTTAAAATATGAATAATTGGAAGAAAGAAATTATTTTTAAGATTTTTATACCTACCTATAACAATTCCAGGAAGCGTCAAAATCTACTAAATGTATTTTTATGGTATTTTTCGTCAGCCATGACTTACAATGTATTTACTTTTCACTTTGATAAAAATACGAAGAATTATTAAGTATGAAAAGTTAGCTTATTATTATTATTATGATAGTACAAACATTCTCTGAATGTTAGTAGTGCTTGGGAAAAAACTAACAAGAAGAACTTGAAGCCAAAAACAGGTAGGTATAACTTCCAAAATTTTGCGCCATAACTTTACAAACGGCTAGAATATGTCAGTTAATTCTTCTGTATGATGCAGTTAAATAACTGTAACTAACCATATTTTATATTTTGCAAACCGGGACGTTTTCATGCAAACAGCACAAAAATCAGTAGTTGAAGTTTCCTTGAAAAGGAAATTTTGTTCTGCAATCAACAAAAAGGAACATAAATAATAATGAGTTTTGAAACAAAAAAGAATAAAATACATATTTCTGATACTTTTCAATCACAGAATTCAAGACAATCAATTCATGTATAACGTTTGCAGAATGGCTTCCTTCTTCTTCTTCTTCTTCTTTTTTTCTTCTTTAATATGTAGGCCTTTGGCCTCTTTTCTGACAAAGGCTATAAGCTATCTCTCCATCTCTTTGTTGGCCTCCCTACGCTTCTTCTGCCTCGCGGGATGTTGTCTTTGCATATTTTTACTATTCTACCCTGGTTCATTCTATCTATGTCCGCTCCATTCTTTCCTTCTGTTGTCTACCCAATCTCCTATTGCTTCTACTTTGTGTGCTAGTCTTATGTTGATGCTTGTCTCTCTGTCTCTTAATATTTTCCCACATCCTTCTCAGTATACTCATTTCCGAGGTCTCCATCGTCCTTTTCGTCTTCGTTGTTTCGTTTCGTGTTTCTCCTGCGTACGCTATTATTGGCCTTACTACCAATTTGTAAATTCTAATTTTTGTTTCCGATCTTAAAATTTTGTTGTTCCATATACTATTTATGTTAGGCATCCAGCGACTTTAGCTTTGTCTATTTGTGCTTGTGTTTTTTTTCCGTTATGCCATTACTCGTTAATACTGTTCCTAGATATTCCTTTACTTGTTCCAGAATTTTATTGTTGATTTCAAGTTTACATCGTAACGGATAAGGTGATATGGTCATGCATTTGGATTTTTCGGTTGACACTTCTAGTCCTTGTTCTTCACATGTCTTCCCAAATCGGTTCTCTGCAGGTTATCTTCGTCGGCGTAGCATACGATGTTGATGTTGTGTTTTCCCATTCTATATCCTTTCCTGTTTTCTAACCTTTTGATTATTTTGTCCATTATTAAATTAAACATTAGTGGGCTCATCGAATCCCCTTGCCTGATCCCTTTGTTTATGGCTATTTCACCTGTTAAGGTATTGTCTTGTTTTATTTTAATCGTGTTTTCTGAACATAATCATATTTATTATTAGTTTAATTATTTTGTTTGCGATACCAAGTTCTTGTAGTATTTTTATAACATCAATTAATCGTATGCTATCGAATGCTTTATGTAGGCCTACAAAGCATAAATAAGCAGGTACATTATATTCTAAAGCTTTTTCTGTGATCTGACGCATTATGAAGATTGCATCATTGCATGAGCGTCCACTTGTAAACGCTTGTTGTTTGTCTCTCCCGGTTACTTCTTTGTTTATTAGATGTGTCAGTATTCGTGTTAAGCATTTCAGGGTAGTGTTCAAGAGGTTAATACCTCGGTAATTCTCTGGATTTTGTCTTCCCCTTTCTTGAACATCGGGATTAATATACCTGCTTTCCATTCGTTAGGTATCTTTTGTTGTTTTACGATTTTGTTCATCAGTTTCACCAGTCGCTCTGTTAGCGCTTCCCCTCCGTATTTTAGGAATTCATTGTATTTTTAGTGACTTGAGTGCGTACTCCATCAGCGTCTTTGATATAATCAGATCGTCATTGTCTAATCTGTTGTCAGCAATTTCCACCGTTTCATTGTTTTCTTCATATAGCAAATTCCGAAAGTACTTAGTCCATTCTTCCTTTGTAATTTTATTTGTGTTTATATATTCCTTCATTTCTGTTCTTTGATTTCGCATGGATCTCCACATTCGTTTTTGGGTTCCGTAGAAATCGTGTTCCATGCCAGCAGCAAATGTTTCTCAGTATTTCTTCTTTATCTCTCGTATTTGCGAATTTACTCTGTTTCTCGTCCCTTTATATTTATTATATTGTTCTGGAGTACATACTTAATTTTCTGTATTTGAGATATGCATCTTTTTTCTGTTTCGATAGTTCTTTAATTTCGCTTGTGAACCAAGGTGTTTTGCAGTTTCCCTTAACAGTGCTTATCTTCCTTTCTCCTAATGCTTCTTTGGCAGATTCTAATATGTTATTCTTTGTTCTTTCCCATGATGTTTCGACAGTATCAGAATTATTTATTAAGTTCATTTCTATTTTCGTTTTTATGGCTTCCAACAATGGTATTTCCATCCTGTTCCTCTGTTCTGTTCATTGAACATTCACCAGAGAAAATATTCTTTCGACAGAGCCACTATGCGACAGAACTTTGAGTAATTCTGAATCTGTTTAGAATACTATCACCTTTGAAAATAAATACCCAGTTTTCGTAGCATTCTCATGGCTACTTAATTGGGAAGTTCTTATTGTAATGTAATTGTAAAATCGGGACATGTAAATGTCCCGAGGAACATTTTCAGGATACCATAATTGTCTATTAAAAATCGGGACAATCCCAGAACACCGGTACGTCTGGTCACTCTACTGTAGCTCCCAACTTCGCATCCATTATCAGGATTTGATGAAAAAATAATATAGAAAAGGCCACTGATATTATTTCTTATAAGTTACGAGATTAGCAGTTCAATATACAGCCAAATTTCAAGAAGAAATAAAATAGTGTTTTCACCATTTCTGCATTTTCTTTTCCTCACGATGGTTACCCATAGCTTTGTTACTTAAATCCATAATTTTAATGGTTTACTCTGCATAATGTGGTAAATCCTTCACTAAGCCTATTTATTTATTTATTTAGCGTATGGCATTTGTAGCCAGGAGATCACGTAGTGACGGTTTGGCTAACAGTTGAGGGGATCAAAGCCACATTTTTAAACGACTTGGCGTCGTGAACTTTGTTATATCCCCTTTATGCTAGGGAAATGACATGTGTTCTCTGGAGTGGTTTCCCGTTGTCTTCTGCAGAGTTTGTGAGCGTATTAAGGGTATAGTGTATGTGCCTTGTTACTGTTACTATCTGCAGTCGACCACTGCGCAGACAGAATTGTTAATTGTGACCAGACGATTAAATGGCTTCACTGCCTCAAGTACCGACCTCGAACAGTGGGGAATTCTTTATAAAAATCTTTACCACTGCGTGATATTCGAATTCAAGACTCCTAGCTAGGATACCAGCGCTCTTACCACTGCGCCAACGAGTTTCCACTAAGCGACTAAGCCTATAAATATGCATATACAGGGTGTAACAAAAAAGTTCCCATCAACACAGGTCCGCAAATAACTCCTCATGGAGTTATGAACCTTATAACTTTTGAGTCTATTTCGCATCGTACATGGTTTATGTATGATGGAGTTCCGGCTT
Organism: Melanotus villosus; assembly: GCA_963082815.1. NCBI lineage: Eukaryota > Metazoa > Arthropoda > Insecta > Coleoptera > Elateridae > Melanotus > Melanotus villosus. The sequence goes on from OY720424.1 coordinate 30,992,764, forward strand.
ATTTTAATATTTTAGGTCGAGGTCGAGGACAAAGAATTGTTACAAAAATATTGGAGACCCTAGAAACGCGTAAATACTGTATATCGGCCTTCTTATCTATCCATGTTCCATGTAGTCCTGAAATAGCATCGGAAAACCTTCAACATCATCTTAACCTTCTCCAAGAATGGTTTGACAAGTGGACAATTAGTATAAATAACGCCAAGTCTGCATAAGTCACATTCACAAACAAGCACAGTGTATGTCCACCTGTTACGATGAACAATGCTGTTATCCTAGTAAAGTCAGAGGTTAAATACCTGGGACTGCACCTGGACCAAAAACTGACTTGGACACCCCACATAAAAGCAAAGCGTAAACATCTTGGCCTGAAACTAAAATAAATGTACCGGTTGATAGGTCGGCGATCCCAGCTTTCATTAAATAACAAGGTGCTTCTCTATAAAACCATCCTCAGACCAATTTGGACATATGGAGTTCAACTGTGGGGCTGCAGCAAACCATCCAATACCAAAATTCTGCAACGATTCCAATCCAAAACGCTACGTATAATATTGCTGATGCGCAATGGTATTTATCCAACCAGACACTTCATACAGATCTGGGAATCCCGTTTGTGGCCGATGTCATCCATCAACTAGCAACTACCTGTCATTTCACTCTCGTGGGGCATGAGAACAACTTGATAGAAGATCTGTACGCTGACTCCACCATCCCCAGAAGATTACAATGAACGTGGCCAAAAGACTTAATGCTCCGCGCCAACCAGGAATAATAAAGTATCCAATGGGAATAATATCACTGGATGGATTTCCCCAAGTTTAAATGCATACAATGGTATATTATTTACTCACTACTTCCTTTTGTTAAGTAGACTGTAAATATGCAATTTGTAAAAAAAAAGAATATCTGAACACCACGTATCCTGGGCCATGGATTGGTCATGGTGAATATGTCCTCTGGCCTGTAAAGTCAACGGATCTAAATCCTTTGGATTTTTATTTGTGGGGACAACTCAAGCATATTGTCTATTCCCAGCTAGCATCACCATAGAAGAGCTTCACCAAGGTGTACAAGATAGAGATACGCAATATCCTTGGTATCTTTAAACATATTACAGCGATCATGAAGGTTTTCTTTAATTTTTGTACTTGTTCTGCCAACTTAAAATGCATCCTGTTCATTAGTAAACTAAAGAGTTGTAATGCCCATAACTCGTTAGGTTAGGTTATTATTTCGTAAAAGGTGCGAGGTTAACAGTTCAACATGGAAATTTGAAGAAAAAATAAAACTGGTTTTATAAATTTAAACATTACTTGTATTCGTCTTTCACAGTTCTATTTGAACCCTAATTACGCTTTTCACGAACGAGGTTTTAAATTATTCAAGTTTTAATGGTGCAATTTTAATTAATGAGTTGCTGTAGTAAGTAAGGTTTGACAGAATATCGTTCAGCATATAATTTGGTAATTGGTATCAACATCGGTAGACAAAATTGACCTTATACATCGGAGAATTTGGCATTAAAACTTCATGGAATGATAGATTATATAATATAAAGAAAGGAAGTGAACATGGACAAGTTTACATGAAAAAGAAAAAATGAAGGTGATATTACAATGACAAAGCAGAAGCATATCATATAAGTTGTACAAGTAGTAAATGGGTTCTCTACTCGTCTACCGAGACGCTCAACGATAGGATAAGTAGTTCAAACAATCGAGAACACTTCAAAGAAAATAATCTCAAACAACAGCAAAAAAAGCCAAATCTTCAAACGCATTACTAGAGAAATACAAGAAAATAGAAAAAAATACTGCAGAATATGCATAAAAAAATGGTAAAACGAGATATTATAAGTTAAAACTCGCTTTGTGGACGAATTATTAGAAACTAATAAAGACTTAAAAGTTTCTAGCAAAGTGAATGTACCGAAAAAATAAATAACACATCTAAAAGATAACGTTGGGAGAACACTCTGATCCTTCGAAGAGTAGCGCCTTTCTCTAAAGAGCTCTATGATAGTAAAACTGAAAATAGTCTGTTGCAAAAACGGATTATGTTTAAAGAAAGAAGAATAATAAATTTAATGTTACCTCCGATATTGAAGTTAAGAAAATTAAAAAAGGCGTTTAAACACATGACACGTAATGAAGCAGTAGGAAAGAATGAAATAAAATCTAAGGTGCTTAAAGGAGGATGCACCATTTGAAACGAACTCAAAAGACTTTTTAATAAGTATTTAACGAAAGAAGATATTTCATCGGGATGGGGAAATGCAGTTATAATTTTAACATATAAAAAAGCAGGTTCGGAAGATTTAGAAAATTATAGACCTAAAACTTTACTTTCTTATACCCCTTGACCACAGGGTTTCGCACCATGGAATCAGAGCAACGTTAATTTATCCCACAGATCAGCTCTTGCTTTTACGAAAAGAGCGTAACAACAAAGTACGCAAATTGCGTACTTTATGTGCCTAATCCGATAAAGTGACACTTTTTGCGTACTTTATGTGCCTAACCCGATAAAGTGACACTTTTACCTTGTCAATAAAGACACATAAGTTGTCACTTTTGTGACGTTTGCAATTTTTAATTTATCTGAATACGTTTGCGGATAAAATAGTATATGTTATTCGGAGTAAAAGTGACTTTATGTGGCTTAGCTGAATTATTTGCCTCACTAACGTTCGGCTAAATAAACTTCAGCTTCGCCACATAAAGTATCACTTTTACTACTAATAACATAATCTACTATTATGTACAGTTGTGGACAGAAAAAAATAGGACAGTGTTTTTTTTCTAGTTTAAAATGGCCCCTGTGTTGTAATTTGATTGCAAGTCAATGTGACAAATATCATAATTATAAAGCCAAAATCAAGTAACTAAATTTTATAGAATAAAGTTTACTTGATTTTTCGAGTTGTCCTATTTTTTTCTGTCCACAACTGTACCAAGGGCGTAAAGAAGCTTTTATGGCCGGAAACGTGATTTTGAGCCCGAAGCGTCAGCCGAGGGCTAAAGACACGCCGAAGGCCATAAAAGCAAGTTCCGCCAGTGGCAATAAATTAATTTTCTACCCACATCGAGTAGTTAGTTGCTCAATTATTTTTTTCTACTACTGTCAAATGGTTGAATCAGTTGCGCCTAGGAATATTCACATAAATAAATGTGTTAACTGTGTTGTTAATACAAATTGCCCCAAATGGAGTTTTAATAAAGCGCATACTTTCGATTTTAATTTAAAAAAATTCTTTATAAGACTGTTAAACTGTTTATCAATTTTTGACGTTTCATTACAGCCCGGCGGGCTGTAAAGACGCCCACGGGCTATAAAGAGACATTTATGTCAAAAAAATTCAGACATAACTGTCAAATTACAATGCGATCGTGCATAAACGATTAAGTGGCATTCAACTTGACGTATGGTTTGAAATAAATCAAGTCCTATTCAGTGGCGGCTCGTGGGTCAAATAATAGGTGAAGTGCTATTGTGGCCAGGGGCGTCGTTAGCCATTTTTTGCCCCCCCCCCCCCCCCCAATTGACGTTTGCGCCCCCCAAATTGTAATGCAAGAATAAATACCTAATAATATAAGGTATAATACATTAAAAAGTTTTTAGACTTTTTGGAATTTTTACTTTTTCTTTCAAGTCTTGTAACAGTAAAGGGGAACGCAGTATACAGGGTGGTGATTTTTTCGATGCTCACTATTGGTATCTCGGGAACGGTAAACGATACGAAGTCGGTTAAATTATACAAAAGTTGCGCTTTTTTATGACGATTGAGAATCTGAAAAGAAATCCAAGATATTTTGATTGGTCCCTGATTTATCATGAAAAAACTGAAAATAGTGATTTCAGAAAAAAATTATTATCTTCAATACCATTGCCGCTATTTTAATCAAACTTGGTAACTTTATGTTTTTGGCCACTTCGAGTTGAATGACGTCGACAGAAATTTTCTAGGCCTTCTAGATTTCAAGCTGTGATAGTCAACTTTTTTATTTATTATGGCCGCCATACTGGATTTTCACACCATTAGATAGAAAAAAAAATTAGCTTTTCAGATTGCTAACTAACATAACCATTTTTTCCGGGAAACTTTTTGAAATTTTAATTTTTTTGTTAATTATTCTTATAAAATCACGAATGCCTTGAAAAACAATTGAAACAATGATAAAAATGACAAATTGCGTGCAAGTGGTGTGTGTACTTAAGTTCGAGTTTCTTTATCGTGTTTTGAAATAATTGTCAAGATGTTCACCGATGAAGAAAAGCAGGACATGTACGTTGTCTACATTCGTAGCAATAGAAATTCTGTTTTGCCATCTGAAGATTATGCAAATTTGTATCCAGAGAGACAGCAACCCCACCGGACAATGTTTGCTAGGAATTCAAGAAATTAGGCTGTTTGGGGCAGGTTTAGAAGACCACGAGGACCGTATAGGGAAAACATTAATGCTAATGCGAATGTATTGGCACAACTAGTGATTAATCCAGAAAACTCTAGTCGAATAATTGCTCAAGAGTGCGGTATTGATGATTCATAAGTGAGAAAAATCATCAAAAAACATAAATACCACGATTATAAATTCACACCTGTACAAACTCTTCATCCTGGTGATGGTGATAGAAGATTGAACTTTTGTTACTGGTTTCGTGAAAAACTGCAGCAAGATCCACATTTTTCAAGAAAGATATTATGGACTGATGAGTCTTTATTCACAAACTCGGGAATGTTTAATAGGAAATATGTTCATCATTATGCGACAGTGAATCCCTGTTTAGTAAGGGAGACTAGGTCGCAAGTTCGATATTCTTTGAACGTATGGGCTGGCCTTTTAGATAACGCGGTTCTGGGTCCATTTTTCATCGAGGGACATTTGAATGGTCCTGGCTATTTAAATTTTTTGCAAACAAATCTAGAAGATATGTTAGACGAATTGCCTTTAGTAACAGTTCAAAATCATGAGTGATTTCAGCAAGATGGAGCTGGTCCCCACAACGTCCTCATTGTCCGAGAATATTTAGATGCTCGCTTTCCAAATCCATGGCTTGGTACATTTGGTCCTGTTCTTTGGCAATAACAATTTAGCAATACAATCTATCATTTTTATCATTTTTTCAATTGTTTTTCAAAGCATTCGTGATTTTATAAAAATAATTAACAAAAAAATTAAAATTTCAAAAAGTTTCCCCGAAAAAATGGTTATGTTAGTTACCAATCTGAAAAGCTAATTTTTTTTTCTATCTAATGGTGTGAAAATCCAATATGGCGGCCATAAGAAATAAAAAAGTTGACTATCGTAGCTTGAAATCTAGAAGGCCTAGAAAATTTCTGTAGACGTCATTCAACTCGGAGTGGGCAAAAACATAAAGTTACCAAGTTTGATTAAAATAGCGTCAATGGTATTGAAGATAATAATTTTTTTCTAAAATCACTATTTTCAGTTTTTTCGCGATAAATCAGGAACCAATCAAAATATCCTAGATTTCCTTTCAGATTCCCAATCGTCATAAAAAAGCGCAACTTTTGTATAATTTAACCGACTTCGTATCGTTTACCGTTCCCGAGATACCAATAGTGAGCATCGAAAAAATCACCACCCTGTATATATTTTTCTATCCTCGACCGACTGATTGTAGAGCTGGTAAAACGTTTTTCCGACAAAAACATGGAGATTTTTAAATCAGATTTCAGTCATTCTTAAATGTTTATAATATAAAGCAGCAAAACTTATAGTCTGAATTCCTTGTTTGTCAAAATTATATTCAAAAATTGACGCCTAAACCAAGTGATATCCTCACTATTTTCACATTTAGATGAAACAATGTTTCATAATTTAACGAATACAGAAAATTGCATTATCAATTCCTGTAGTTGTGAAAGATCTTTTAGTGTACTAAGACGACTAAAAACGTATATTAGAGCAACAACGGGCCAGGATAGGTTATCAAATTTAGGTATAATTAATATTAATTTTCAGTTAGATGAAATTCCTGCGGAAACAATTAAATATCGTTTTGCGCAAATTGGTAATACACGAAATGAACTTTTACTACCAAAAAATTTAAATTAATAAAGTGAGTTCCAAAAATTTCGTTATCAAAAGGGCGATATTAGATCTTATTTTACTATTACTACTTTTTTGAGCCCACTTTATTATAAATGAATATTGTATCATTCTGAAAAATATAAATCTTATTGAATGAATAAGTAGGTACGATTAATTTCTTTTTCTTCTGCTATTTTTTAATTTAACAAACTAATTATTAGTTTATATAGTTATAAATAGATAGTGTAGTAGATAGTAGATTATTATTATTATTATCTCAGGAACAGTAGAAACAGTAATAATTTTTAATAAACATAATAAGTTAGTCTAGTTTTTCGTAATATAGCTATGTTTTAGTATAAATATTTGTGCAATAAAATTTGATATTATTTTTCTGTATTCTTTTATCCGAGCTTTTATCTATCAAATTTCATTAAAAAATACTTTTTATTTGGACTTACCTTATTTTTTACACCAAGTCAATCCTTCTGTCTTTTAGGGTAGCAAATTTGTTGGTAATATCTTCGTAAAATGGTTGGTTTTTAATTAACCCTAGTAAGAGTTCTTTTTGAATTGAAATATTCGCCAAAGACGAGAGTCTATCGTGAGATATTGTATTCCTTAGGTATATAATTTCTATAGGACTTCTTGATAAAAATGCTGCTAAAAGTTCCACTACCCTTTAAGTCCTTTTTTGCAAAAATTGTTAAAGCCTTTGTTTCATGTTTAAAAACACACACTTATTGCAAAACAAACAGTACAAACACCAAAACAAGACATGAGTTTCAATTATTTGAAATCAGTGATAACCGACTATTCGATAATTAGGAACTTCAGATATTTAATAAAATCACAGATATTTTAATACGTCCTTTGTACGTACGACACTACGACACATATGCTTCGAGACTATATCTGGCATTTAACTGACGAATAATACTAATAAATAAAAATAAGTAGGTTAGCGTCTCTCTCTTTATTGCCCAGACGTGAGGATTATATAAACAAGTAAAAGAAAAGGTTCACGTATCGATTCATTTTTATCCAACAATGAATTATAAAATAAACCAACACCCGACAAGCAAAACGATGTGAATGTAGTGAATCATTCGCCGATAAAAAAACTAAATACTTCACTCTAGCGATTCAAGATGTGTCAACGAGCCGCACGCCGGTATGCGTTACCATGGCAACGAGCAGAGTTGTTAAAGCAAGTCAATTCCAACTCTTCGCTTCAGGCGCGTTTTTCATTGGAATGCGGTGTAGACACGGACAAAATAGGCTAGTGGCCAGTGACGAATATTATGGTAAATAATATGCATTTATAATTAAAAAATCCTCTCAATACGCAATATTGAAGTGTCGAAAATAAAAAATAATTTGAATATAAAATAATTTGGATGCACAAATTTTAGGTGAAGAGGCTCTTCACCTACTTCACCTGGCGAGCCGCCACTGGTCCTATTTGAATTTATACTAAAATCGCCATGAATATTTACACTGTGGAAGAAAAAGTTCAGATAGTGAAATGGGTCTACACAGGAACAGTTACAGGGAAACGTGTAGACGATTTGCAACGACATATCCCAACAGACCTCGTCCTGCACACATTACTGTTGGAAGAATTATAAGCAGATTTGAAAATACTGGTAATGTTTGCTCAAAATTTGTAGCACCTGATATCATTAATCCTGCGGTTCATGATCGTGAACTTGATATAATGGCAGCTGTTCGTGCTAATCAGCCTCATCAAGAACTGCGGGAGGGAGATTCCGAAAAGAGATCTGCATTTTGTCAAATTATGATGGATAAATGCAACAATGAACCTGATTTTCTAGGAAGAGTGTGTTTTACTGACGAATGTACGTTTACTTTAAATAATCAACCACATTCTCAAAATTTTCGATATTGGAGTACCGACAATCTTCATTTAATTGTTGTAAATTGTTGTAAAACACACAATATCCACGAAGGTTAATTTTTGGTGTGGAATATTAAATAACGTTGTAATTGGACCTTATTTTATTAACGGAACGTTGGCCGGAGAGACTTATTTAGAACTTTTAACTGAAACTATTTGTCCTGCAATTGAACATACAATGCTTGGAGATGAGCGACCGATATGGTACCAACACGATGGCTGTCCCGCTCACAATTCAGCAGTAGTTAAAGAATTCCTAAACAATACCTTTCATGAAACCTGGATTGAACGTGGAGGTGCAATTGGTTGGCCCGCTCGGTCCCGTGATTTGGCTCCGAACGATTTTTTCTTATGGCCTTACTTAAAATCTAAAGTTTACTCTTCCCGAGTTCATCCTAATTTAGATTCTCTTAAAGATAAAATTACCGAAGTGTGTTTTAATATTAGTCCCCGATTGTTAGATAATGTTAGACGTAATTTTTATGATAGGTTAGGATACTGTATGGCAGTAAATGGAAACTTATTTGGACATTTAATTTGAATACTCCAGTTGTAATTTGTTTGGCTTCGAAATTGATTAAATTATTTATTTTTGTTGTTTTTGATTTATGTGTATTATTTGTTACTTGCAAATTCAATTTTAATGGTCAATGCTTAGCAACCGTTTGACTATCAATTTCCACCGGAAGAGTAGATCTTTAAAATAAACTAGCATCACTCCAGCACCATAGTGCGTAGTCTCGTGGACGCACGGTATGTATTTCTATATCCTTACGAAAGTGTATTTTCCTCGACTACTGGTAACGTTTTCGATATTTAATTTCGGTATAGAGCGATCTCACTCATTTATCATTAATAGTTCTTAATAATTAAGAGCAGGGAATTTATTTTGCTTTAATTTAAATATATCATTCATTTTACGAATGTGTAAACCTAGTCGAACAAAAAAATTTAAAGTCAGTCAAAACACTACAAAATAACGTTTAAAGGTGGCTTTTTAACAATTGGAGCTGCATAGTACGCAGCTCAATTCTAGCTTTAATTTTGCAACTTCGAACACCATCGTATAGCAGTGATATCTATCGACGCCCCTGAAGAACAATAAGATTATACCAAAGCCAGCTAAATTAAATATTACATATTAAGGCCTGCCCACTTTATTTTTTATTTAGCCAAAACGCAATTTAGAAAGGACGATGGCTCCATTTGAGGTGAACTATACAATTCTCCCTTAAAAAATGTATAGTTCACCGCAAATGGCGCTATTGTCCTTTCTAATTGCGCCCTTAATATGTAATATTTAATTTAGCTGGCATTGATTATACAATCAAATTTTAAAACTTGGAATTATTGTATTCCGAAGACATGGTAAAATCTAAAGAAGCAAGGGAGTAGTTTTATGAAGACCTCCAAGTTGTAATACATAAGATAGGTACCTACCTAAACCTAAATAAAATAATGTAGCACGAGGCGTGTAATAAATATTTAAATAATGGGATATTAACGACAACACAAATATAGTGATTATGTAATTACGAGCAAAACAGTATACTTATCTCAGCCAAATGTTCGATTTTATATATTGTATGTACTATGTACATACACTAAAACTAACAACAAAAAAGCGAGTGACAATAAATTCGTTGTGTAGGTATACATAAATTACGACTAGGAAAGCAAACTTCAGAAAGTAGAAACATATTACAGAATGAAATCCAACACAGAATCATTTTTCAATGAGTTTATAAGACTTGCAGAAATTAATTATCTCAAAAAACAACGCACAACTAATCGAGCTTAAATCAATACAACATAAACTTAAAAAAAATTTAACTGAATATGCTTTTGACTTTTTAGAACAATTTTTAACATTAAGCGGTTCTCCATAACGTTTATGTACAATATTTCACATTTTTTTCTGGCATACCAACTGAAACATATCATTCACTATTTTTAAATTATATTTATTGTGCATGTTATGTTCCACTACAGCTATGACATAAACCAAAGGAAGGTTAATATAAAATAATAAAAGCAAAATCTCCCAGTAAGAGCAGAAGTGAAGAAACACAAAAGGAATAATTATGTTCGTTTTCATTTAAGTCATTGAGCAACAATTAACATTTTTTGCATTTTAGAGTTATTAATAGTTTATTGTGAACTAAATGCTTTAATCTTTCTTCCTTCTTTCTTTATCTTTTATCTTTATGCCCTTCTGGGCGTCGGATCTCTTTTCATCTGCCCACTCACTGTGTTTTATCTAATTGTCTTACTTTCTCACCATGTGGGAGGGAGGTGCCGCGTTAACGGAGCAGTCAGGCAACTCATCCAAGTACTGATTCGACACAACGAAGCTTAATTCTCGTGATCACACTTGATTGGGGTACCTAGCTACCTCAACTCGGGATCTTAAAAGCTTTAATCAAATAATTAAATTATTTTTATTCTGAAATGCAATTTTTTTATGATTTTGGAAATTCTTATAATTTGAAAAAAGTGAAAAGTACGACTGCGAAATGTGTGCGTTTCTGAAAAAAATATTTGAAATTATTATTAATTTATTTTCATTATAATCCTGTTTTTAAGCTGAATCAATGGGGGGTAGTACATTTTGAATCAGGATTTAACAGAACTGTATCAGCTGTATCGGTCAGAATCTTCACAAGAAAAGAAGGGGATAAAAATTGCAGATGAGTAATGAAGTTAAATATTTGGGGGTCACTTTTGCCATCTAACTTATCTTCAACTCATACTTAGATAAAACATTTATAAAATCTACAAGGGCATTATGGGCGTGTAGAAGAACCATACACTAAAATGGTAAAGTGGTACCTATAGTAACCTATGCAGTTCCGGTATAGTGGCATAAAACCATGACCAGGAAGGCTACTAATAAACTCTCAAAGTTACAGAGGCTAGCATGTCTAGCAATAACAGGGACGATGACCACTACACCAACATAAGCATTGGAAACAGTTGTTAGACTTACCTCTGCTACCATTAGTAGTGGAATCACAGGCACTTATAGCAGCATATAGATTAAATATTAGTGGATGCGGGAGGTATACCCGAAGAAAACCATACCGAAATCTTTGAAACTGTTAATAGCTATGCTGTTTCAAATAAGCACTCTGATAAAATCAGCACTGTTCTTGACTTCAGATAACCTTGCAGGATTGATATTTGATATATGTACCTGAGCAACTGAGGGAGGAAAAAGCATAGGAGCTGCAATATCAGTTGGCTTCCATCTGGTAAACGGATTTATGAAGCAAACGCTGGGAAATGCTTGAACATCCACATGAGTAGATTTGCTACAGTATTCCAAGCGAAAGTAATTGCTATTATTAGCTGTGCAAACATTATGCTATAGAAAGGCTATGAAAATCGATAAATATACATATTTTCGGAGAGCCAAGTTGAAGTAAAATCTTTGGCAGTAGATAAGATCAGATTTAAACTAGTTCTCGAATGCCTCGAAGTACTAGTTTCACTGGCAGAACATAACAAAGTAACTCTACAATAGGTACAGGATACCAAAATATGAAACGAAATGAAAAAGCAGATCGACTTGTAGAACTGTATGCAAACCTGAACCATTCCGCGGGTTGGCATATGTAACCGCAAAGGAGTTGGCAAAGGAACGATTAGAAGAAGGAGGGACATGGACTAATAAGGCAACCGCGGATGTTCCCGAAAAGTCAGAGCAGCAGAACTACTGCTTCTAAGCAGTGAAAAAATGAGAAAGGTAGTTGGACTGCTAGCTGGACACTACTCGGAAGGCACCTTCAATTAATAGGCGTCATCAATGATCCAAACTGCAGATTCTGCAGAGAGGAAGAACATACTATTGAACACATATTTTGTGAATGCCCGATGTTGGGAGTCTTAAGACAGCGTTGCTTTGGGGCAGATTTAATGGTTCCCGAAGAAGTAGCAAATGCATACTACAGATATGTTCTAGACTTCACTAATGAAGCCATCTGTAGGATGTAAATCCTAGAGGAGCACAATAAGTCAATGAGCTCAAGTGCAGTGGGCAATAAACCACACCCCAGGTGAATAATAATAACTAAATGTTTTGCAGGAAAGGAATTATCAATGAATTCCTTATGACTAAAAGCTAAAAGAGTTCAGACTAAGAGGGAGCATAGAACATGCCAGAGAAGGCCATCAAAATAGTGAAATGACCGTTTTAGACTTCCAACATCCTAGGAAGTAAAAAACAGATTAAAAGCCTACCCGCGAAAAAGGAGGAAAAAAGAATGATGATCGTTTTTGAAAACATTGCACAATATGTAAATTTTAAATTAGCTTCAGTTTAGTAAACATTTGAGACAGTGTTTCTTCTTTAAGTAGTAAGGAGGTTTCTTATATTTTACTGCCCAATAAAATAATACAGTTCAGGTTTGAAATACGCATTACTATTTATTTAACGTAAGAACTAAGAAGAATTGTTTAACCTTTGAGAAGGTTGAAAACTTGTATTATTATAATCAAAAGCGTAATATAATTATGATTTTAACCAGAAGTTGCACACTCATTTGGTTTTGAAAATATATTTAAATAGAGAAACTTCAATACTCAAAAGTGTTCATTTCGTCAGCTTTTAGTCTACTCGATCTAGAAATTTAAAGTTGCTGATTATTCACATTTAGTTTATTTGTTGGAATTTCCTGAAAAATCTTAGCTAAAGTTGACACACAAATTTTAATGTCCGAATGAGTGATATTTTTATCTAGGTAATTTATGATTGTGGTCATTCTTGGCTTAAATCTTAATCTTTAAATATTCACATCTTTTTCATATTTTAATAGCGTTTTTTATTTAATTCTAAGAATTTATGTACAATAAAAAATAAAATATTAGAGTTCGCAGTTGATAAGTTGATAAAAAAAAGGGTAAACGTGTTCGCCAAACTTACCTTAATAATCTTTATCGTCAATCCAAGGCCAAGACGGCAATTCCCTTTTATTCTTCTGGAAAATCCTATCCTGTAACAAATAAACAGAATAATTAACCCAACAAGAAATTTGTTTGTTTGTTTTTTGAACTCAAATTGGTTAATCGATTCATTCCAAATTCCCACTTGTAAGCTGAAGAAATTTGAAAATTTTAATCAAGACTGTGCGATTAAAAACTTGAAATTTAAGTACAACAACGAAATATGACATTTAAATGTGGTCTCAAAAAAGGGGATGTGTAAAAGTAAAAGCTCTTCAAATGAGATTTTTCTGTCTATTTAGTTCGAATTGGGGAGCGCCTGTTTAAAATCAGGGTGCCTGAAAATCTCATCTCAAAAATCGAGTAATTGGGTCCTTATTTGGCATATCGAGAATTGAAACTCAATTCAGAATTTGAATAACGATTCTTGTATCGGTGGAAATCCGAATCTTATTTATAAAAAAAATTAAATATTAGATTTGCATTCGATTAATGGCTTTATACACAACGTCGCATAGAGAATAATTTGAGTTTAAAAGTTAAACTAATTATGTCACAAAATTATAGAGGGCAAAGGTGAAAATTAAACGGTAAAACGATTTAACATAAATGCTTAAGTGTATAACTACATAGATATTTTATTTAATTTAAAGCGAGATAAGACTTTTTTTAATAGAAGTGAATTTTGTAAAAAAAAAAGAGATAAAATTGTATAAAAACTCTAAAACATCGTCATTGGTTCTTTGTTTTGCTTATTAAACCAAGCAATAAACAAACAATAATGTAAACAATGTATACAATATAGCCAGAATAACCACAGTTTAGAAATGCTTCACTGTCTAAATATTTTATAAATCACAGACGTTCAGATCATCACAAATATAACAGTTTACAAAACGAGAATAATGTAATTTTAGATTTCTCTGAATAGGGTGCTTAAAATTTGCTGAATTTCTTTTTCAAAGTTTACACAAACCTAATAATAGCAAAAAGCTACATAGATACCAAAGATCATCGTATTATGGTATGAGGTTCGTACTTCAAAATATTTCTGCAGCATGTGAATGACTCATGATATGAAGAAAGAATTTTAGAGTGATAATATGATAAACTGATACCTACACGTAATCTGAGTTTGGCTTATTAAATTTCAAGTTTCTACAACAAGAAGAAATTTTGCAAGAAAATTTTATACGTAAATAAAAATTACATCAAAAACCTGCAGTTGATTTCAAAAAAGAGTTAAACATTTTTTAGATAAAAAGGAAAATAAGAGCTTTCATATCAAACAAAGGTAAAACGTAAACAATTCTGACATCCCTAAATAAAAAGCAATAAACTACAGGAATATACAAAAGGCAACAACATTTGTAATGCTTAAAAGTTGCCTCAACTGAATAAATAAATAAACATCTAATAAAAACAAGCGTTATACATTATTAAGACACCTGGAATTACATGGATTCCTGATGTGTATTTCTGACCAGTAAAAAAAACTCTCACTGATAGAGAGTAAAAACGAACACGGAAATTTTAACAGCAATTAACGGAATTACGTAAAAAATACGATTACTATTATAAACACGCTTGTTTTTCTTTTATTTTCGTTTGGATGTATTTTAACAACAACAACAATAAGTTAAATTGGGAGCTGTTTAGTATTAGTCGCGAAAAATTAGTGAATTATTAATGATGTCTACTTAAAATCAGGTTTAAACTGGCTAACAGGCAAAAACCTGATTTCTAATTTCATTCTTTTATGACCAGTTTTTGAACTAATAGATCAGGGTGAAATTTATATCAACAGAAATAAATGCCTTAACTTTTTCAAGTTTGATGATTTGCAAATGAGCTATTTATGTATTTAGAGATCTCTACAATTTTTTGTATCTGATATTTATATTCAACTTTCTGTTTAATTTTTGTTATTATGAAATATCTCTAAAGTTATATTGAGATTAGCGTATTTCGCTTGTTATCAACTTTTTGCCATATTTTGGTCTTCATTAGAAATGTTGTAAAAAATGAGTTTGAGGTTAAGCATATTTTAAGTTCTTAAAATTTTATAAACAGTAATGTATGAGGGTTTTTTGAAAAGTTAGGTAAATGTATTTATTTTTCAACATAATCTCCATTGAGCTCGACACATTTTGCCCAACGATGTTCCAAAGCCTGCAGGTCTGCTAAATAGCCATTCACAGCATGAACTACTTCATTTTGTCGGAAAATCATTGCCGTCCGAGTCATATTTTGAGATTCGGGAACAAATGGAAGTCAGACGGGGCTAAATCGGGTTAATAGGGCGGATAATCCAATAATTTGAACCTAAGTTCATGGATTTTAGCCATGGAAACCGATGACGTGTGAACATGTGCATTGTCCTAATGAAAGAGATTTTTTTGGCAAGGAGCGGTCACTTTTTTTCATTTCTTCGCTTAAAGTTTACAGCAAACCAGCGTAGTACTCTCCAGTGATTGTCCTCCCTTTTTCCAGGTAGCCAATAAAGATCCCAGAAAACCGATACCATGATCTTCCCGGCAGACGCTATTGTTTTCGCTTTCTTTGGAGCAGGCCCCCCCTTGGCTGTCCATTGTTTTGATAGTTCTTTCGACCCCGACGTGTAGTGGTGGACCCACATTACATCGACGGTCACGAACCGACGTAAAAAGTCATTGAGGTTACGCTTGAAACGCTCCAAGCATTCGAACACGCGTTTGGCCTAAAGTCAGTAAAAACGCAGCCCCCATCACACACAAAGTTTTTGCATGTCCAAATGTTGATGTAAAATATCATTAACCTGTACGGTTGAGATCCCTACCATGTCTGATATCGCCCTGATCTTGAGCAAGGGTTCGTTTGAAGGATCAAACTAGTCGGCCATACATCGATTTTTATCACGGTGCTGCATCATCTCTGCGTCGTTTACCTTACTTTTCAAACCACCCACGCAAAGACATGTCCATATTAGGGTATAATAACATATTCGTTCATTAAATATAATACAGTCAGAATCTTTAGAGACCATAGTAGGCCATAATTTCATTTTATTATGTCAGATTAAATAGTTTAGGGGTAGTTTTTGCCATTAAGGCCTTTTGTTAGTTAAGTGATTCAACCTTACAATTATTGAGTTCTCATAATTTTAAAACCTTCGATGTAATGTAGGATTTTTCTATGTATCCAATTTCATGCGGTTTCAGACTGTTGGGGATTAGTGCCGTTAGAGTTGTAGATTTACAAAGTCTGTAAGTTGTAGTATCAGCTTTATCGGCCCATTTTCTTAAAATGAAGGGCAATCACCTACTAAGGAACTATTCAACAATTCGAGATCAATTTTTCTGATAGTTTTAATAAATTTTGTCCTAAAGCTTTCCTTTAGTAGACTTATTTCTGATGTTTCTCCCCCGCTTCGATTATCCTCCGCTATACGGATTTTGGTTATTCCACAAAATTCTTCTGGTATGAACGTTAAATATAATCTTACGAGCTTATGAGAAGTAGTTCTGGCAGTTCACATAATTGAAACCTATGAGACACACCTGCTCGTGACTCATGCGAATTTTTAAAACTTCTAGAGTTCAACTACTACATTCTAAGAAGAATCCCGTGAGCCGAACACTTGTAATGAACGTTAAGATTACGACGTAACCAGCCATAGAATAGATTTCAAATAAAAGCACTGGGAGAGATTTAGTCAACAAATGGAACGTGATATGTATGGGACACGCCAATTAACAAAGGCATACAGATAAAGACTTACCACTGTAAGTCAATAAATTTGTTAAGAAGATATGGAACAACAAGAAGTTGAGGAAAATCAGTTAATAGAAAACAGGAAGTAAAAACTACCCATATAAAAAAGGAAAACAGTAAAATACGAGGGCTGTTCTGTATATTGTTAGTAGCAGGCCATGGATGCGAAGAAAAACAAAAACATTTGTATCAATCGAAAGCTTATTCTTTTGACAGTTTCCAGTTGCAATTTTGCAAGGTTGAAGTTAAAGCATATAGAGATCCTAATTTTTGATTGTTATAATTCGTTTGATTATTACTAAGCATTATGGAAGTGCCGCGGAATGCTTTTCGGGCTATGATTTTCTACGATTATAAACGAGGCTTAACATACGACCAAAGTCACCAAAATTTAATGGCAGCTTTTGGCGACAATAGTCCATCATTATCTACAATTAGTTACTGGTTCCGTGAATTTAAACGTGGAAGGAGTACGTTAGAAGATGAACCAAGACCTGGACGACCTGCAGTAGCTGTTTGTGCTGAAAACATTATTGCAACCGAAAAGCTGATTAAGGAAAAACGGAATATCACTCATACAGAGATTCAAGACGAACTAGGCATTGGATCATCTGCAGTAGATATCATTTTACACAAACATCTGGGTGTAAGAAAGCTGGCAAGTCGGTGGATTCCACATTTGTTAACCGACGAACAAAAACAAGCACGGGTAGACTGGTGCAGGTTTATGTTAGAAAAGTTCGATGGAGGATCTTCAAAGCAGGTATTTAGTATCGTTACGGGGGATGAATCGTGGATATATAATTATGATCCCGAGACAAAACAACAATCAACTGTTTTGGTGTTTGAAAAGGAGGAAATGCCAACAAAAGTTATTCGCGGTAAAAGTGCAAACAAAAAAATGATTGCCGTTTTCTTCAGATACAGTGGTCCAGTTGCAGTAATTCCTCTTGAAGATCGTAAAACTGTAAGTGCTGATTGGTATACAGAAGTTTGCCTTCCTCAAGTCTTCAAGAAATTGTGTAGTGATCGCCCAAGATCTGGTTTGCGTGGAATTTTGTTACACCACGATAACGCAACTCCGCATACGGCCGCAAAAACTTTAAATTTTTTACACGAATCCGGAGTCCAACTGGTCACTCATCCACCATACAGTCTAGATCTTGCCCCTAACGATTTCTTTTTGCTTCCGCTGATTAAAAAACTCATGCGTGGTAAGAGATTTCCTGACGCCAATGCGGCTGTTGCTGAATTTCAGCGAATTCTTGACGACCTTCCAAAAAAAGAGTTTTCAGCGTGTTTCGAGAAGTGGTTTCAAAGAATGAAGAAGTGTATTATGTCTAATGGGGAATACTTTGAAAAACAATAAAATTATTTTCTTTACAAATTCCGTAGTTTTCTTCTAACTAACAATTTACAGAACAGCCCTCGTATGTACTAACATGCTGCTACTAGTCAATAAAGATAGCCTCCAAAGAGTACTATTAGATTCAATGTAACTGCCGAAAGAAACAGCACGACGATATCGACAGGGAAAGTAATACCTCAGTAGTATCAAAAAACCATTGCATTGCAAATTGGAACTGGAAAAAACTTACACCACAAGTAACTACCATTAACTAGAAGAAAAGGGAGAAGAAAGTGACCCCAGTTTGTCGAAGGAAATAAATACATCCCTAAGAAGGCACTGAAAGTGGTGGTTATCTTAGGCAAACTATATTAGTACAGTAAAGTTAGGGATTAAGCTCAACATCCAAAAAAAAAAGTCGAAACCTGTCACAAATTGGTCATTACCCTCCCCGTAATAAGTGGCAAAAAGTTCCGAAGCTTCCCGCGTCGGGTTTTGGGTGGGGAAGGGCGGGAAGGGGGTAAAATGCGTTTTTTTCAGTTTTTTGCAAATATCTCAAAAAGTATGAGGTCTATCGCAAGGTATCTTAACTCTCCTAGGTAGGCTAGATTTTGCACGTCGCCTGCGTGACGTCACAAGTGGAAAGCACCCCGTTCAGCCGTTGTATCGTTTGTCGGAAATCAAAGATAATCAAGTCTACTTTTATATTGTTTTTGGTCAAATTAATGCTAACTTTGGAAAATTTGAATACAATAAGGGCTGTAGATGTGTGAATCGCCTACTGTTACCTCCCTATAAATAAATTTACCTTTCTGTTTTTCTCGAACCTTTTGTACAGCAAATTACTACAAAAATATTAAACTCTACCTATTTCACTCTAAACAACCAAAACGGCGTTTATCGGCACGTTGTTTCTCTAAGAAACTTTCTGACCGAATGATGACAGATGACAGATTCCACTTGTGACGTAGCCGTACCTCCCCTCCGACCGCACGCGTCCCTCGCCGCGCTTCTCATTACCCCAGTAAGCTAGCCTACCTAGGAGAGTTAAGATACCTTGGTCTATCGTAAACATCATTATATAAAAAATTAAAGTACATTTAATTCTGAATAAAAATGGTGTGATACATTTACTTGCTAAAGTCAATGGTTGCTGAGATATGGAAGGGGTAAATTCCATTGAATTTCCACTTTCTGTAAAAATTGCACATAACATCTTGAAATCAGTTATAGTGCAGTAAAGTTAGGGATTATGCTCAAAATCAAAAAAAAAAAAGTTGAAACCTGTCACAAATTGTTCATTGCCCTCTCCATAATAAGTGGTACTTTAATTTTGTATATGATGATGTTTGCGATAGACCTCATAGTTTTTGAGATATTTGCAAAAAAACTAAAAGAAATCGCATTTTACCCCCTTCCCGCCCCTCCCCACCCAAAACCCGACGCGGGAAACTTCGAGACTTTTTGCCACTTATTACAGGGAGGGTAATGAACAATTTGTGACAGGTTTCAACTTTTTTTTTTATGTTGAGGTTACGATAGACCTCATAGTTTTTTAGATATTTGCAAAAAACTAAAAGAAATCGCATTTTACCCCCTTCCCGCCCCTCCCCACCCAAACCCCGGCGCGGGAAACTTTGGGACTTTTTACGACTTACTACGGGGAGGGTAATGAACAATTTGTGACAGGTTTCAACTTTTTTTTGTTGATGTTGAGGTTACGATAGACCTCATAGTTTTTTAGATATTTGCAAAAAACTAAAAAAAATCGCATTTTACCCCCTTAACGCCCCTCCACACCCAAAACCCGACGCGGGAAACTTCGAGACTTTTTGCCACTTATTACAGGGAGGGTAATGAACAATTTGTGACAGGTTTCAACTTTTTTTTTTGATGTTGAGGTTACGTGGTTACGCCTATTTTTATCTAATTTTACTGTGCTATAGGTGGAAATCCATAACTCGGCAATACGTCAGCTAGTACAATGTGATTTTTTTAAAACTCAATTGCAGCAGGCCGTATTCTGCCTTAATAACCTTAGAACTGTCTGTATTAAGTCAGAATACGGCCTGCTGCAATTGAGTTTTTAAAAAATCACATTGTACTTATGGGGGGGATATGCATATTCCTAGATATATACAGGGTGATTAATACGTACGGAGGAGATTTTCAGGGTAGATAGAGGGGACTATAGAAATGCGATTTAGAAGTCTGAGAATACGGAGAGAGCCCACCAACCATTCAAATAATTGCTATTTTTGCTTTGTCGATTTATCATACTACAAAAAGCCGTCAGATCGAGCAAAAATCACATATCCAGATCTTCCTTTAACAAGTTCACCAGTCCCAAATACCGACGATTCGCCCATTTCGTTGCCACCAATTGC
The DNA here is from genome assembly GCA_963082815.1 of Melanotus villosus. Taxonomy (NCBI): domain Eukaryota; kingdom Metazoa; phylum Arthropoda; class Insecta; order Coleoptera; family Elateridae; genus Melanotus; species Melanotus villosus. Next base: position 31,013,176 of record OY720424.1, read on the forward strand.
GGAATCCACAACCTCTCTTCAGCATTTTTCGTCAGAGGAAGTTGTTGAGTCAGAAAATGAAGATGAACCGTTCAAGCCAGCCGATGAACCTCATTTTATAAATCAAACTGATTTGAACAATCTGGGTTTGACAAAAGAAAATGACGAATTGTTGGGTTCACGTCTAAAGCAGTGGAATTTTCTAGATTAAGAATGTAGAACTTCTGTTTATAGAAAAAGACATTTAGACTTTTCAACTTTTTTTGCTGTGGATGGCGTTTTGTGCTATTGCACTGACGTTTATCGCAGTGGCGACTCGTGGGTCAAATAATAGGTGAAGTGCTATTGTGGTCAGGGGCGTCGTTAGCCCTTTTTTGCCCCCCCCCCCCCCAATTGACGTTTGCGCCCCCCCAATTGTAATGCAAGAATAAATACCTAATAATATAAGGTATAATACATTAAAAAGTTTTTAGACTTTTTGGAATTTTTACTTTTTCTTTCAAGTCTTGTAACAGTAAAGGGGAACGCAGTATATATATTTTTCTATCCTCGACCGAATGATTGTAGAGCTGGTAAAACGTTTTTCCGACAAAAACATGGAGATTTTTAAATCAGATTTCAGTCATTCTTAAATGTTTATAATATAAAGCAGCAAGACTTATAGTCTGAATTCCTTGTTTGTCAAAATTATATTCAAAAATTGACGCCTAAACCAAGTGATATATCCTCACTATTTTCACATTTAGATGAAACAATGTTTCCTAATCTAACGAATACAGAAAATTGCATTATCAATTCCTGTCGTTGTGAAAGATCTTTTAGTGTACTAAGATGACTAAAAACGTATATTAGAGCAACAACGGGCCAGGATAGGTTATCAAATTTAGGTATAATTAATATTAATTTTCAGTTAGATGAAATTTCTGCGAAAACAATTAAATATCGTTTTGCGCAAATTGGTAATAGACGAAATGAACTTTTACTACCAAAAAATTTAAATTAATAAAGTAGGTTCGAAAAATTTCGTTATCAAAAGGGCGATATTAGATTTTATTTTACTATTACTACTTTTTTGAGCCCACTTTATTATAAATGAATATATTGTATCATTCTGAAAAATATAAATCTTATTGAATGAATAAGTAGGTACGATTAATTTCTTTTTCTTCTGCTATTTTTTAATTTAACAAACTAATTATTAGTTTATATAGTTATAAATAGATAGTGTAGTAGATAGTAGATTATTATTATCTCAGGAACAGTAGAAACAGTAATAATTTTTAATAAACATAAGTTAGTCTAGTTTTTCGTAATATAATTTACCTATGTTTTAGTATAAATATTTGTGCAATAAAATTTGATATTATTTTTCTGTACGTCTCTTTTATCTATCAAATTTCATTAAAAAATACTTTTTATTTGGACTTACCTAATTTTTTTACACCAAGTCAATCCTTCTGTCTTTTAGGGTAGCAAATTTGTTGGTAATATCTTCGTAAAATGGTTGGTTTTTAATTAACCCTAGTAAGAGTTCTTTTTGAATTGAAATATTCGCCAAAGACGAGAGTCTATCGTGAGATATTGTATTCCTTAGGTATATAATTTCTATAGGACTTCTTGATAAAAGTGCTGCTAAAAGTTACACTACCCTTTAAGTTCTTTTATGCAAAAATTTTTTAAGCCTTTGTTTCATGTTTAAAAACACACACTTATTGCAAAACAAACACATAAACAACAAACAGTACAAACACCAAAACAAGACATGAGTTTCAATTATTTGAAATCAGTGATAACCGACTATTCGATAATTAGGAACTTCAGATATTTAATAAAATCACAGATATTTTAATACGTCCTTTGTACGACACATATGCTTCAAGACTATATCTGGCATTTAACTGACTAATAATACTAATAAATAAAAATAAGTAGGTTAGCGTCTCTCTCTTTATTGCCCAGACGTGAGGTTTATATAAACAAGTAAACGAAAAGGTTCACGTATCGATTCATTTTTGTCTAGCAATGAATTTATAAAATAAACCAACACCGATTACGTAAGATTGCTGCGCGATATACCAAACATACAACCATACAGTATCCACAGTGACAGGCGACTGATGAAAAGATCTCTTCACTTGTTGAAAACCTACGTACCGCTCCATGCGAGTGACGTCAGTGTTACCATAGCAACCCAGTGAATAGTACAGAGTTCCAAGCATATTTACGTTTAGCTCTGCAATTTGATACTGTGCTGCGAAATACATACCTATATCTATAAGAAATGTTTTGCGTATTGAACGGGGATAAAATTCATTTATAATTTAAACTATTTAGGAATTTAGATAAATGGTAAGAATAATCATTTTTATATACAAAAAAAAAAACTAATTCGAGTGAAATATTAGGTGAAGAGGCACTTCACCTACTTCACCTGGCGAGCCGCCACTGGTTTATCGCCTGTTGGAGGAAATGAGTCTCACTATCAAGCCTGATAAATGGCGTCTTTTTATTGACAGCTCCACGAAGAGTTTAAAAGCAGTTCTCCTGCATAACGGAAAGAAGTTCCCTTCTATTCCAGTTGCCCATTCCGTTAATATGAAAGAAAAATATAAGAACGTAAAGATATTATTGGAAAGGATCCAGTATAATGTACACAAATGGGATGTCTGTGGCGATTTCAAAATGTTGGGCTTTTTTCTTGGACTTCAGGGGGTTACACTAAACATTCATGTTTTTTATGCCTTTGGGAGCGTCGAGCTGATAAAGAGCACTATGTAAAATGTGAATGGCCGCTGAAAGATAAACTAATATCTGGTAAATAAAATATCCTCAATCCTCCTCTTGTTTCCAAAGAAAAAATTCTGTTGCCACCACTTCATATAAAATTAGGACTGGCCAAACAGTTTGTCAAAACTTTAAACAAACACTCAGATGCATTTGTTCATATCCGAGGAATGTTCCCAAAACTTTCAAATGCGAAAGTTGAAACTGGGATTTTCACGGGTCCTCAAATCAAAGAAATGCTTGCTTTGGGAGATTTGGGGTCACAAAGGAATGCTACAGAAAAACAAACTTGGACAAGTGTACGGAAAGTAGTGGAGGGTTTTCTGGGTAATAAAAAGAGTGCAAACTACCAAGAACTCGTAGAAAATTTACTACAGAGTTTCAAAAATATGGGATGCAGGATGTCCCTTACAGTGCATTTTTTGCACTCTCCAGTTGGATTCTTTTTCGTGAAAATTTTGGGTGGCGTGAGTGAAACATGGTGAAAGGTTTCATCAAGATATTCAGGTGATGGAAAAATGTTAAGAAGGGAAATGGAACTCGGCAATGATGGGAGACTACGTGTGAGGCTTACTACGAGAAAGCAAATCAACTTATAAAAGAAAAAATAGATCTAATATTCATTTTTAATCAAAATAATTTTAATAAATGACGTTTTTTTAGGTTTCTTTATTTTTTGTGTTAAAGTCCTTTGTTTCTCTTTATTAATTTCGTCACGTTTTAACTGTTGAACCTAATAAGTTCGATGCTAATATTTGATCCATACAAAGTTCATAGTTAGAACGTAAGTTCTAAAATCGAAAACCTAGCAGACTGAAGCTTAATTATCAAACACAACTGATGCATTTAAATAGAAAAATGTGAAAAAATTTCTATAAACAAACAAAAAGTTAAAATTTGTTGCACAGTGAATCAATAAACAGTTTTTGTCGAAATAATAAACAAACATATCGCTTAAAAGAACCAGAAGAAAAAGTTATATAGCTTCATAAACTTCAGATTCACCCCATCTTTTTTTAAGGGCGCCGATAATTTCTTTCCCTTCAAGCTGATGTGCTATTCCTGCTTGCTTTAGTGATTCGCTGCGGCTCTAGGCCAAGTATTTTAATCACACGAAACTGTCTCCCCATGGCCTACTATGGACTGAAAGAATTGTAAACGCATTCTACTATCGGCATAATTAAAAATCTACTGTCCTTGTTTGACCTACTGATTAAATATGTATAAAGAACCTTTTTCTCTTTTTAGTACGTATATTACAAGCTAATTACATGATTTAAAGTAAATCATTTGAATAGGTAATAAATATTAACAACTTTCAAATATTTAATGTTGAATTGTTCAGTTCCCTAACAGATTAATTACAACCTTTTCCAATATTGTAAAAGGTATAAAAGGAAAGTTAATTTGCGAAACTCGTAATAATTTTGAATAGTAAAAATGATTTGAAGTAAACGTTCAATACCTGTTTCCGAGAACCACTGTTACTAAAGCCTTTTCGAAAAATGGCAAAATGTTAGACGCGTTGTTTAAATTATTTTAATTTTTGGTACAGAAATAAACGCTACGGTAATCCTAAATGGTCACACTTATTGTTTAAAATTAGAAAGATCCTTTTAAGTAATTTTTCAGAGAAGAAAATAATAGCTTACCATTAATCAGAATTGTGTAAGACTCACATAGAAGAAAAAAAAATAATTTTTTGAATTTTAATTCTTAACATGTTAGTTTTTGTTTGTTGTCTAGTTAGGCAGTTTGCATTAAAACTGCAATGACGCAAGAAAGTAAATGAATAACAAGTCATTTAATACTTAATAAATGCATTTTTAAATTTCTTTCAGATTTTGATTTTGCTTTACTTTATTTTCAAAAAGTTTACATATACTCGTACTTCAGTAATTTCTTTTTGTTTCACGTTCCATGCACTTATCTGACTTATCGTAATTAGTCGTAATAAGTTGTTTTACAAATTTAATTACAAATTGAATTGCATTTATTCATTAAAATTATCGCGTATTTAGACAAAACAATTTTTATTTTGTTCTGAATACAAACAATTCTATAAACAACATACTATTTTAATTAATCGGTTAAAATGTAACGGTAACTGTAGTCGTGTGATACTATTCATATATTTATTTATAGGTATTCATTCATTAAATGTTTTTGTACATACAATAAGAACAAAATCTATGTTTAATTATGTTCAACAATTAACGTTTTTCTTTTGTATTGGAATTTAATTAGTCGTAGCCTTACAAGAGTTTTTAAATGAGAAATAATTTTGTTATTTAGAATAACAAATAGTGTTATGGAATTTTAAGTCGGGGCCAAGTTACTTTGATTACGCAATAAAAAAATCCGTATTGCACCTGAGGTTAAAATAAATGGGACGAATTCTTTATAGTTCCGTCGTTTACCTACTTTAAAGATTAAAATTCCGATGCTGCCTACATTTTTATTAAATCATTCTTTAGATTCGGAAAGTTACAGTTACAATGTGAAAGTTAGAAATTACAAAGAATTTGAATACATTTCAATAATAGCACGAAATTGTTTACAAGATAAATTAAGTTCCAACAAAGGCAATTCTGGAAAGCCCAATTTTTTTTAATTAATCAAGGCTTACTAAATTATTATGTGTTTTGAGCAAGTTAATAGAATAAACGTTTCTTTCAATTTCAGTAAAGGGAATTTAGTTAAATCAGAAACTAATTTTAAACTATAACAACACATTGAAATCAATTAAAACTGTTGAATCCGGATCCAAATCTAAGATCCGTGGCTTTATGACTAAGATTTTAATTTTATTTAAGAAGGATAGGAAGGAACTGAAAATTTTTATTGTGTAATCCGGATTTAGATTTCGAATATCGTGTTCAGAGTAAAAAGTCAAATCCTGAATTAGTATTAAATTGTTTTATGTCAAAATCGGTTGCACCACCAATATCTTATTTATTAGGAATGTGACTATGCATGCTGTTGAAGTGATAATTTGTGTCTGAGATTAGAGATTCAATGCTTTGAGTTCGAATTATGAATTGACGCAAATTTAAGTTTCATGTTTCATAAGGTCAAATTGCGAGTTAGGAGAATTCAGAGTTGAAGAATCGAAGATAGGATTGTAAAGGTGTGTTTAAAGCGGAATGATAAGGAAAGCTGCGGGAGAAGTAAACCAGTATCATACAAAATCCTTTATCCTTTATGATTAATAGAGAATTTACCTTATATTATGAATACCATTTTACGCTATAATATATGTTAGTAACGGGAGACAAAAAAATGTTTAGAGGAAAACACAATAAACATGACACCATCAGTAATACTGAAGAACGATTGTTGAATCTAGCTGCAACTATGAAATTGGTTATTAGTAAGTAGCACACATTTTACACATAAGACTGGACCTAAATAACTTGGAGATCACAAATGGAGAAATTGAAAATCAAATAGATCATGTTCTGATTTTTACAAAATATTAATCAGTCAGTCAGAGACAAAGTGCAACACAGTGCAAATGTAAATGGGGCATTCGATGCCGCTTGGTGGTCCTCAATACTGTACTCCTTGAAGGAGCTCCGATGTCCAAAGGATTTATATAAGTTGACACAAAACTGCAGCAGTTTGTTTAAATACAGAGCATATAGAAAGAAAGGTCGACGAGGGATATCCGCAAGGTTTTTGTTGCGGACCAAGATTTTGGACGATGCTTTACAATTCACTGTTAAATTTGAGGTTTAGCAAACAGAGTAAAGCAACTGCGTTTGCAGGCGATCTATTCTTCGTTTCATACTTAAAGTTCAGTACGGGACAGATACGGTAATGTTATACTTATGGGAGTTTTGTAGTTTGTAGTCAATGTTGCTACTTCTTGGCAGAGGTCAGCGGTCTAAGTTCACTTAAAGTAAAACCGCTGACAGATACATGCAGAATAAACTATTAGAAAGGGATTAGCAGTTGTTAGGTGCCTTGAAATACAATAGCCGAATTTATTTATGGTTGACAGGTGTATATTCACTTCCAAGCAGTTTTGTAGTGAAATATGTCCACCTCGCTTTCCATAAGATACCGTACTGAACTTTAAGTATGAAACGAAGAATAGTGATAATAACAAAAGGAAGGAGCACATTGGAAATAGATTTCAAATTGGGCAAAAAGGCGTAAAATTATTTTTAATAAGCTAAAGGTCAAAGTTCTGTTAGTGAGTGAGAGAATCGTAAAGAAAAGTACATGTTTGATAAATGCATCAATGCATACTAGAACAACTTGGGACTTAAAGCACGATGCACTAAAAGTTATACAGGGTGATTTAAAAGATGTGGGCATAACTTTAGGGTTTGATTAGTTATACAATTTGGAGTAAAAAATAATAACATACATATTTCCAATTCTCAATGGTTACTGAGATAATGAGGAAAAACACCTGTATTTATAAAATTGACTGTTACATCTAGTTACCAGAGTTACCATTAAAAAAAATAATAATACAAAACAAATGGTTTCTGTCAAACAATTTGTGAGTAAGTTGGTTCAATTCTTATTATTAATAAGAGTTAATAATGGAATACACCAATCGCGAATATGCTGTATGCATTTTATTTACGGATTGTGCAATGGAAATGCAGCAGCTGCAGCTGAAGAATATCGTCAGCGATATCGAAATCGCAGACATCCGGATCATCGCGTATTAATAAGAATTCACAATAATCTATATTTTAGTGAATTCGGAAGTTTCACTAATAATCATCATGTTGTTCGAATCAGAAATGTTGCGATTCAAGATGACATCATCGACGCAATAACTGCTGACTATATGAGAAGTACCCGCAGAATTGCTAACCAATTGGGTTTGCCACAAAATTTAGTATGGCGTACGTTACCTGCAGAAGGCTATTATCCATTTCATTTACAACCTGTACAAAATCTCTTATACATTTTTGTCGTTGGTTGTTCAATGCTATTGACACTACAGATTTCTTGCGGCACATTTTGTGGACTGATGGGGCCCATTTTACTCGAAATGGAGTGAATAAGTACCATAATCTGCATACATGGGCATTAGAAATTCGTGAAACGAGACTCCAACATCGCTTTAGTGTCAATGTATGGGATGGCATCATTGATGAACCCTTAATTGGACCTTTTATCATACAAGATCGTTTTAATGCCGCAAATTATTTAGAGTTTATCCAAGAGACTCTGCCTATTCTGTTAGAAGATGTACCTCTGGCATTGCGAAGAACCATGTGGTTTCAACATGAAGGGGGTCCCATTCACACGGCAGGTCAGGTAACAGCTTGGTTAAATAACCAATTTCCTCAATAGTGGATTGGACGTGGAGGTCCAGTTGGTTTTTCGCCTCGTTCACATGACCTAACTGTATTAAATTTTTATTTATGGGGTTGTTTAAAAGAAAAGGTGTATTCTTTCGCTATAGAAAGTCGGGAACATCTTATAAATCAGATTCAACAAACTTTCGAAGAAATTTGTCAGAATCCCGAACAGCTGCGTAATGCAAATTATTCAATAATTGTTCGTCGATGTGAAGCTTGTATTCAACGTGATGGAAACCATTTTGAACAATTTTTGTAAATTCTGTTTGTTTTTATATTGTTTCTACTATTCTACTGTTAATTAATGTAATGAATTTTTATTCTAATTAAATTAGTTTTTCCTCATTACCTCAGTAACCATTGAGAATGGAACATAGGTATATTATTATTTTTTACTTTAAATAGTATAACTAATCAAACCCTAAAGTTATGTCCACACCTTTTAAATCACCCTGTATATGTTTTTCAAATGTGGAAAAACGAAGTAATCTAGGATAGTCAAATCTGGTGATCTTGGCGGGAATTCAGGTACACAACGTAAACTGATCAGACGATCGCCAAAAAATTGTCGTAAATAAGCGATAGATTTCGGAGTCGTGTGAGAAGTGGCACCATCATTTTGGAAATATCCCTGTTGTAGCTCGTCTTTGTGAATTTGTTTTATGAAGGGTTCTAAGATGTTGTCTCGGTACCTTTGAGCATTGATAGTTTCTTCAAAGAATATGGGTATCAATCGTCTGCGAGGAACACCAATCCATACCCCAACTTTCTGGGAATGCAGCGGAGACTCACGAAATATGTGAGGGTTTTCAGCAGTCCATATCCTCATGGTTTGTGAATTGATATACCCTGACAAATGAAACCACGCCTCATCTGTAAAGAATGTCAAATCCAAGAGGTCATTGTTGTGCAATAAATGTTGGGTGAACCATTGGCAATATAACACGCGCCTGTTATGATCAGGCGGTAACAATTCATGATAAGCATGCATCTTGTAAGGGAATAAACCAATGTCCCTCCTCAAAATTGTTCTGCAGGTACCATAAGATACGGGAACTTGCTGTGTGAGTCTTCGCATTGATGTTGTTGGTGTTTCATTCATAATCTCTCGAACATTTTCAATAGTCTCCTCTGTACGGACCGTTAGCCTGCCACCACCGTCCTTATGTGTTACGCTTCCTGTTTTTCTGAACAATCGCACACAATTCCGGACCACATTGGATAAGTCAGCTTCCAAGAACACAAGATCAGGAAACTGTTGTCGAAATTCAACCAGGCAAGCTCGAGTACTGTATATCCATTCCCAATTTTTAAGATTTCCATTACGAAAATAAGGTTCAATGATGAATCGCTTATGTAATTGCGAGAATACCATGATGAATAAAAATTCAAATCGAAACTGACATTTAATTGACATGTAGAACCAACAACAAGCGGAACCTATCAAAGACAGTGATTTTGTTCACCATGGCCATCCTTTATCTAAATAATTTTTGTTCATATGGTACCGGGTGATCATCGGAATTTATAATTAGAGGAGGCTGTGATTGGTGCTATTTTATGCTGTGTGGTTGGACACACTGAGAAATTAATAATAAATTGACCATTGTTATATTTGAGGTTATGCTCGTGCTTTGTACGATCTTTGATGATATAGTAAACATTATTTTGCTGAAACGCAGAAATAAAATAAGTTTGAAGAAAAAAGATTGAAATTACTTTCAATGAGAAAAATTTTATGTTGAATATCAAACATTTTTAAAAATAAATGTTACAATTCTGACACTTAAAATTTTTAATTTCAAACTGCAAGCCTGTGTTGCCAACTTTATGGTAAATATCACAGCCTGCTCTAATTATAAATTCCGTTGATCACCCGGTATTAATTCCACAGCGCACATACCTTTTTTTTAAATATTTGTTTTGTAAACATTGAAGACAATCGTATGCCAACTTGGGAGGGAGGATATAAACTTTTTACTGTTGTAAAAATAAATTGCTCAAACCTTGAATATTTGGTAGAAAGCAAAACGAAGCCTGAAATGCATGTTTAAAACATTGTAGCCCTTCACATTTCAGACAGGCCGTATATAATCTTTTAATATGTAGTTACAAAATGTTTTATAATTATATTATTATCAGCACAGCATAAAAATTTTAATCATCATCAGTAATTATTATAATTACAATCATTATTATCAACAAATCAACGTCGAATTCAGTACAATAAAATCTAGAAATTTGAATTAATTTTCCCATTTATTTATAACAAACTAAAAGTAATTACAAAGTCAAACGAATTTAATTACTGTAATCATAAAACTAGTATATATTTGAGCACAATTTAACGATTTCTCTTGAGGTAATTCAAATTGACTTCCTAAGAAAAGAAACAGCGGAGCAGTAAATTCGGTCTAAGTATTTAGGACTTCGCCAGTTTCATATGAAAATGTTTGATAAATTCATAAGTTAGATCAATTGTAGTACAAACTCTACGTTAAATACCGGGAAATATCTATATTTATCTTAATTATGAACTAAATCCATATACGTCTGGGTCGTCAGTTCAGAATTTAAGCAAGAAATTTAAATACTTATGACGTTAATGCGTTTTGAAGGTCAAAATTGACGAAAAACTAATTTTTAATTTGTTTTATGTTAAGAAAGGACAGGAGTAAAATTTATGCGGAACATATCGCCCAGTTATTCTAATCCTAAGATCAACGATAATATATTTCAGAAAAATAATCTTGTAAACATTGACGGACGTCATACATTGCTCTAAAAAAATGAAAAACCTGTTAGGCAGCATTTTTTTCTACCTTTGGTACCTACTGATGTTGTACGCACGATTAATTAAAGTAAACATGATGCAATTGATATTTAATCTGCGGTGTGTTGTTCAAACGTAGAAGTCTATGTGTTTTCCAGTGATTTCTGGAACTCTAAGAAAGATCAGAACATTTACTTACATTTACAACCCCTCAAAGTTCATTTTTCTACAACAGTGAGTAAATTTATTACTTTACTCACTAGATGATTCTTTGTCATTAGAGTTGTGAATTATATGCAAGGAAAAAGAGAAAAATATGCGCATATATAGGTATGCACTAAATAATGATAAAATATGCAAAGGGTTTTCGTATATTAGCAAAAAAGTCTAATGAGTAATTAATGACAAAATAGAAAAGAAAAGTTTTTATTATATAAAATTTATATATTAAATAAATTAATTAAATATTTATGTAATTAGTGGGTTGTAACATTTTCATACAGTATTCTTACAATAATATATATTTTATTTAATTACAGTTAGTAACAGTCTGATAGAAACTAATGATAAGATGTTTTCCCACGACCATATAAGAAAGTCGCTCCTAACGCACAACAAACTAGGCGCGAAAGTTGACAATATCACCCGTGCGATTGACTTTCGCAAAACAAATGAACAACCCGTGCGATATGAACACGTATAGGGATATATCGCACAGTTTGCGCAATAATAGGAAGCTGCGGCCGCTTCAAAACAAAAAATGACGGTCGTTTTACCTGAACTGTCAGTATTACTTTTTGACTTGTACATTTTTGGTCGTGGGAAAAATAGTGTTCGTAACTCGTTCGAAAGGCAAATATCTCCGCTCGTGTTTATAAATATTTCTACTCGTGCTCCGCTTCGCTCCGCACTCGTATATCTATTTATAAACACTCGCTTGATATTTGCTACTTTCGACACTTGATACGAAAATAACTATTTTGGTCGTGGGAAAAATAGTGTTCGTAACTCGTTCGAAAGGCAAATATCTCCGCTCGTGTTTATAAATATTTCTACTCGTGCTCCGCTTCGCTCCGCACTCGTATATCTATTTATAAACACTCGCTTGATATTTGCTACTTTCGACACTTGATACGAAAATAACTATTTTCTATATTATGGGTAAGAAAAGATTGTTTCCTGTCGCTTAAAATTAATTTATAAGCAGAGAAGCTTCTCTCTACATCGACAGATGTAATGGGCGCATTTGAAAGGGCTGATATAATATCCGGAGCTATTTTCAAATCTTCAATCAATTTACCGTTCAGAACCTTCGAAACGTTTAGTAAAATTTGAAAACCTTCGTTTTTACATAAAACTTCGTTCAATTTTTTTGTGAAACATTTTCCAATTTTTCCGTTTAAATCATGTATGTTTTTTTCAAAACTGTCTATCAATTTTACCGAGCCCACTAGCGAAATTTCTTGTTTTTCCAGTTTTAAAAATAGTTTTGGAATAACACTAAAATTACTTTTAATATAGGTACACCAAATGTTGGTTCAACTGAGAATTAGCAAGTAATCGATTTGATTCTGTAATTGCAACAGATGAGACATCGGATAACTCTGACACTACCCTTTTTATACCCTTAAAATGCTCGGAATAAAATATAGCCGCTCCAAACCATGTGCCCCATCTAGTCAATACAGGTTTTGGTGGTAGAGGAATATCAGGTAATATTTCTCTGTATAATTGTACTTTTAAGGGCGCTTTTATAAATATTTTTTTTACATTATTTATAAAGTCGTTTACTAAAGGAAAGTGATTCCTAATTTCCTCCGCAACTCTATTTAATCCATGTGCCAAACATAGGTTATGAATTAAATTAGGATAAAAAATGCTTAAATTTTAAGCCACTTTTACCATATAAGGGGCTGCGTCGGAAAGCATAAGAATTATTTTATCAGATGGAATAGCTTCCGGTAAAAATAGGTTACTTAACCCTTCTTGAACAAATCTTGAAATTGTCACATTGTTCGTTTTATCTAGTTGTTTGCAACTAATTAAATATGATTTGTTGGAACTATTTTCACCTAAGACATCTACCATTAAATATGCCATGTATCTACCAGAAACATCAGTGGTTTCGTCAATAACAAAAAATATATAACGATTTTTGATAATTTTATGAATATTGCTCATGGTTTCTACATAGCACTCATTGACATATCTTTTTCTAAGTGTGGTTTGATCGGGAACAATTTTCTTACAATATTTTGCCAAAAATCCCTTAAAAACAGGATTACTTAATTTATTGAAGGGGATGTTGGATGAAACCAAGGCTTTACATAAATCCAATTTAAAGTGGTTCTCTTCTGTTCTGTTGTTCTTTAGGGCAAATGGGCAATGGATTCCCGCTTTGATATTTGGCACATTTCAGAAGATCTTGTTTTTGCATAGTTTCTCTTGTGTAACGGGGTACCACAATGCTGGTCAATTAAATATTTCCTTCCGTATGATGTCTGCAGTTAAACAACTAAAGGTTTAAATTGTGTTAAGTACTACTTGTTAGAGTAAATGTAACTACGACTGTATATAGTTCCAAATTAATTATTCAATAGAATCAAAGCACTACCAGAAAACTGAATAAAAATTAAAATCGGAAATCACCACACAAAAGTGACCGGTACTAATATTTAAAAGTGAATAATGCTACTTGGTACGAATTAAAAAAACAAAACTAGCGAAGAATAAATACTTACTGGTTTTCCACAAGGTTTTACAAAACACTGTATCACTCTCTAAGGTTAATTCTGGATAACATTTTACAAAAAAAAAAAAAGTGTGACATTTAGATAACTAAACGCACTGGAAGTTGCTTCACTACTACTCAATATACTACACAAATAAATTTAAAGTAAAAACTAAAATTATTTGTTTCCCCTACCAACACACTTTCCAGGATTCTAGAATATTCGTAAATAAGCACATTTTAAATAACTATGTTAATGTACGTTTAATTCTTGTTGAATTACCTAGAATTACTATACATATGTTAGTCCTTTTGATTGACAGGTACCATTTAGCTTTAACAAAGGGTTACAGAACCGTACAAAACAAAAGACTGGAAAAACGTCCAAGGAAAGTTTCCAAACAGGCGCACTTAATTATTCCTACATAAGTAGTCAACAAAGTAATATGAAATAAGCAAAATTTGAAAATTTTTATGTTATGCATGTTTTATTTAAAAATGTAAGACATGGTCAATATATGCAAAATATGTAAAATTAAATTGGTTTTAATCAATTAAAAATATCCTAATTCGATCACATTCAAAAACACAGTTGCCTAGATTAAAAAATAAACTGCATAAATTCACAGCTTTACTTATATTATATTACGAGATTGGGTTTAGTTTATAACACTGTTTTTGTGGAATTTTTTTATATTTCCTTTTTGTTTCTAAAGCAATGCGCGAACAATAAAGTGACAACTATCATATTTCGTTTTTTAATAACCGACGCCGTAATGGTGCTTAAGGAAAATGGCAAAGAAGAAGAAGAAATTTCAATTTCAATATCTTTAAAATCGTCAAATAAACTGTTACTGCTTTAGATAGAATTTTATATGCAATACAACAGGCAAAGGTAAAGTGCCTTTCTTGAACTCCAGACTTATTACATCACCCATTAACGCTCGTAGCACAAACCTGCTGCTCATTAAAAAAAGGAGCACTTTGTTCACTTGTCACATAAACAGCTCTGCATTTTCCTAACACACACCTTTTTCAAGTAATATTAATTTTCTTAAATAGAGGTTTTAAATTTTTCGTAAGTTTATCGAAATCAGAATTTAATGTTTAGTAACGGATGGGAAAAGAATATTCTAGTTTTGGGACCTTGGTTTTATTTTCAACTGACTTGAACTTAAAACGGGAATGCTGAGAATTAATTCAAATTAAGACGTAGTTCGTTTACTTAAAACAGCCACCCAAGATTTAACATTCAAAAAAGTGCGAAATGTTAAAATTGAATCATACTTACTACTTAATGTATTTTTTCTATAGCAAATGTTAGTTAAAGTGTGCTTTGTTCTACTCAAATCAAAAGGTCAAATAGCATTATAACCGCAAGGGTAGATAAAGTAATACTTTATCTACCCTTGCGGCAAAATGAATAAACATTGTTTGTAACCCTAACAACGCCCATACTAATGAGATTTTAAAACGTGACTCGATTAGTAATAATTTGTTAATTGAAATAAAAATTTTTCCTTTAAAATAAATACTATAAAAAAAAATAGAATATTATACACGGCGATAAAATTTAATTATCTTCTCGAGCGTAATTAGCGTCTCGACTGACGTCTTGACGCTAAAAAACTCTCTCGAAGATAAAATACAATTTTATCGTCTTGTATAGTAAATAACTATTTGTCCACGACTACTCAATAATCTGTCAATTATTCATGTGTTTGGTCACAATGCTACTACCAGCAGTGAATAATCATTATTCACGGTGTCATGGTAACCATCATTGTTTATGGTGTATAATGAAGCAAATAGGTTATGATTATAATCCTACCACTTCGTTTAACATACAGTCCTACCACATGGTTTTAGTAGCGTTGTTATTTAAATTGTAATTAAAAATTCTTAGTATTTGTAGTCGTGGACAATGGACAAAGTAGGTACAGTATATGACTCGCTATAATACCTCGGATAATTACAAAACTCGCTCGCTGGCAGTAGCCAATGAGCTTTAATATAAAAAGTTGCTACTAATGAAATGCACGAAATTAAAACTGGCGGGAAAATCACACATATAAATACACAAAAGAAAAAAGGAAGCAGAATAAATTAGAAAGGAAAATATAATGATTCAATAAAAAAGCAGATGCAAAAAAATTGGTGATGAATGAAAGATTAAAGTAGCAATAGAAAAAAATACTTCACTGATGTCTAAGTTTCCCTTTTTCATTAAATGTATCAAAAATATTTGAATTTTAATTCAATTTCGAAATCGATCGATGATTTCATGAAATTATTTTCCAACATTATTTATAATGAAGTAAAATTAATGTATTTTTTATTTAAAAAAAATATACAAATTTAATGCTTCTGTAATATGTTAATATTCAGATAACGTCAGCTAAATTTAAAAAATCAGAAGACGTCATAATGACGCCCATTGATATGTGAAAACAAAGAAATGTCTGCTGTATAGGATATGGAAGTCAGGGCCGGCAACTTTTGATTTTTGCGTGTGGTGCTCAAAACAAAAACAATATATATGTATATTTAAATGCAACGCTTTACTTACAAACATACGTAAATATACATAGTACATAGGTACTTAACATATTATGTATGTATGTATTGTCTGTAACCTTTTGTACCTTTCGGTGGTTGTCGAGGCTAGTGCGTTTATGAGATTCTACGAGTGCAGTGCACAATCCGCCTCGGCTCTGCGAGTTGCATGATTGGTGCGCCGTTTAATACCTACATACTGCACCATGTATAAAGTGCAAGTAGTGTGGGTACGACCTTGTTACTCTACCTCTTAGGCATGTATTCTGAGGAGGGCGTCGTTAATTAGGTGCCCATCGACGACTGGTCACCAGGACTCGATATCGACTTCTAAACTGCAGGAAAATCCTGCCCATCCGGAGATTCGAACCGGGGACTAGCGCAACGCTAGCCTGACGCGCTACCACTGCTCCACCGTGGCACTTGCTTAACATATTAACATATTCTACATAATATAAATAATTTTACATGGACATGCAAAAAGTGGAGACACTAACTGAACCCTGAAAATCCACTATTTATGAGTGGTTTTAAATCAAATGCTTCTGCGTAGTCTTGATGCACATGAAGAATCGCAATGTGATTCAGCCGTTCTTGACTGAGACAGGAATGTAAATACGTCTTTAGTCGACGAAGTGCAGAAAAAGATCTTTCCGCTGTACATGTCGATGCAAAGTCACCATTTTTGTTGCAGAACATGCATCACAGATCACAACACAATTCAGTATTCACAATGAGAAACAAATAGACCGATTTATATAGAGCAAAATAAAGCCGTACCCTGTACCCTGTGCATAATTCATCATCAAAGCGTGTGGTGCTGAGCACCACCATTTGATTTTGCGTGTGGTGCCCGAGCACGCGGGCACCACTGTTGTTGCCGGCCATGATGGAAGTGCCCAAAAAACTAAAAATCGATGGTATGATGGTAATTGAAGTACATCGTGTCCGTATGTAGGTATTTAATAATTTGTGGATAACATATTCCTTTTAATAATAATTGTTCTAAGCTAAATGTTATTTTACAGTGTTCCAAAGTGCGTTTTATGTAATTCCCTCAGCAAGTTCGATTTTGTTTTTATTTAACCATTCGTTCATTACAGATTTGCGAGAATTATAAGCGGTGGCTTATCAATAAGCATAGACCCTCCACACATACGTGATATTAGCCGAATATTCGTATTTGGTATTTGAAATATGGAAAATATTCGTATTCGCTTCGTCATCGGTTCGTCTTCAGAAGAAGGCCTAGTATTTTTTAATGAGTTACCATTATTTACAATTATATAACTAAAAAAAGTCAGCAACTTTGTTTCGATTTTTATGATTGGGGTTATTTTGATCCTAATGCAAGTTTCAGTTCTGTACACTTCTAAAAATTCTAATACAGTTTCATTTGTCCATTCCATTTTCAAATGTTAGTGTAATTGCAACACAAAAATAAATGAAACATATACAGATGATTTGCATGTTTGTTCACGATAGTGTGGAGGGTCTGCGAAAAAGACGTTACAACGAATATTCGTCGCCTTTGATGTATGTTAACTTACCTACACCGAATGGCAAACATTCGTGTTTGTGAAAAAGTGCCGAATATTCGTATACGAATACGAATTTTTCGTCCACACTTGCGGCATTTTATCCGAATGGCGAATATTCGTACATGAACAACGCAAGTGTGGAGCTGGGGTTAGAAAAGCTAGACACCCAGAAAGAGACAAGAAGATTTTATAAGGCTATGGATATGAAAAGAAGGAATTTTAAACCAAGAGCCAATACACTTAAAGACAAAGAAGGTGATTTATTAAATGATGGACAAAAAAATTCTTGACAGATGGGGAAGACATTTCAATAATTTACTAAATGAAGTCGTGGCCGTGGCTCAGTTGGTTTAACGTGCGTCTGTCCACTGAGATAGCCCGGGTTCGATTCCCAGGTCCACACATACAATGACAAACCACCGAGGTATTCTATCTAGTAAGTCTTTTCTGGAGTAGAAGTGCTTGGACGGTTTGTGGTTCGGAGCCCCTATGTCTGTAGGCTACTTGACACGCACACTACAAACATATGAGGAGAAGACCGGCAACGCACTGTATTCAATAATTTATTAAATTTTGCCGTACCCAAGTAAATTCCACCCATGGAAGAGATCTTTATCATGCCAAACATCGTATTGGCACGAGATTTGTGGTTTTACGTTGTATCCGAAGGACAGCATACTTTCAGATATTTCTCCGCATTAAAACTCTCACCGACCGGAACCGGGAATCGAACCCGCGATCTTTGGTTTCGGAAATGATTATTAAGACTGCCTAAACACATGGGAACTTGTAATGTGCATGACGGCCCTCGAATTAATATAAGTTCTCTTGGAAAATCTGATTCTGAATCAAATATCGAATCAAAATTAGATTCATGTAAGGAAATCCAGATTGATAATGATGCATTTGACTGAATAAGTATTAGGTTATAATGTTCTAAAGATGAATCGGCAGATAGAAGGTAAGGTAAATAATGTAAATATGTATAGCTGTTTTCTTTTTATAGCCTATGTAATTTTATAGGAGCATTTCTTTATTGTGTTTGTTATTTGTGGTGTTTGTAGTTCATCTAATCATAAAAGATGTTAATTATATCCTATAATTTTTGTAATAGCATTTTAGCATAATTTTAAATGTAATTTGTATTTTTATAACATTTTTCTTTCGTTAGAAAATAAATTTTGATATGTGCATTCTAATTTGTGTTTGTCCCTATAACTTCTTAATAAAGAAAGATAGAACCTACATTCATATGAACATTTCTTCATGAAATTACATCTAGTTTTCATTGTCAAAGTTTGTAAAGAGGCTAATGAATCACCCTGTATAGGGTTTCCAGGTGTATGCGCTTAATCGATTCCACATAAATGTACTTTCTACAAATATTTAAATTTTATTAAATAAAGTGTTCATATAAAATCCTTCTTGGTATTTGACGTACAACATCCTTTGTTATGTAAATACTTACAGGTCATGTTTTTTATTGCGGCATGTATAGTTAATTACGTATGTGTACCTTCGTTAATGGAAATTTTTTAAATCAGTCCAGGTCCAGACTATCTTTATGTCACTCGCATTTTGTATATGGTGGACATATGGACAACTTTCGAAGGGATTTCACCCACTCCTTAACTGTTATACCTACGCAAATAGTAATAAAGGAGTTGCGGCCCAAATTTTTAGAGGCAAATTTAATGGTACAAAGCGAAATGTAATCATCTTTTGATTTCGAGTTACAAGCGAAAATCGAATTTTTCGAAATTTCTTTTCATTTGTTATAATTATAACATAAACCTGTGCTTTTTTCGATGTTTCCAAAAACATATTCTTTAATATACTTATTTTAAATAAAGCAGGGTGTAAAAAAATCATGATTTAAAAAAAAAAATCAAAAATCATGATTTTTATTAAAAAAATCATGATTTTTTCGATTTTTGATTTTTTTGATTTTTTATTTTTTTTTTAATAAAAAATGAGTCTATATAACTTACCTTTAGGAAATGTTTATAGAAACTTACGTAAATATTATTACTACACGGAAATAATCTTAGAAACAGTAACTGTAAGTGAATACAAACAAGCACATCGAATTTTGTTATGCTAAATAATTTAGTTTATTTTTTATTTTCTACTGTAATTTTTTATTTTCAATAAAATATGTTTGTTTCTAGTTTCTCTTTCTAATTTTCTTATGATGGGTAGTTTAGTTTATTTTCTACCGCAGTGTTTTTTTCGTAAATTTTTTTTTTTTTGTTAGAAATAAAATCAATGATTTTTTTAAAAAAATCACTTGATTTAAATCATGATTAAAATCATGATTTTAATCAAGTGATTTTAATCATCTACACCCTGAAATAAAGCATTAAATATCAACTAATTTTCTAATATCTACAAATCGTAATTGCACATAATCATCAAGCAACCCGTGGGAAACAAAAAAAAAGAATAAGAAAACAAAATTAATGACTGTCCTGTCAAAAAGTCAATAGCATTCTCTGGTTATGTAGCTCGATTTATGTAAAAGTAAGTGTAAAGTGCAATTACTTTATAGTTACAATGTCTGTTTACCGTAAATTTGAGTATGATGGTATAAATATGCGGTTTAATACACTTTTTAATTTTTTTTAAATTTAAACAAATTAAATATAAATCAAGTTGGCTATATTTAAGAATGTAGCAATATAAATGCTGATTTAGAGATATTCTGAAGGGGCTAAATTTATTTTGTTTAAGTATCAATATCAATAATGTCCTTGTATGGGATGCTCCTACATTATTCTGCATTTCTCTACTGGAACAAGTTGGATTTTCTATTACATACTGTAAAACATTAGTTTAATTAAAACATTATTTATGAACAAAAAAGTATTACTTGCAAAACTAATAAATAATACCCGCAAAAAGTAAACATAAAGATAGTCTGGGCGAATTTCAAATTTTTCCATTAACAAAGGTACACATAATTAACTATACATGTCGCAATAAAAACATTGACCTGTAAATATTTAAGCAACAAAGGATGTTGTACGTCAAACATCAAGAAGGATTTTACATGAACATTTCATTGAGCAAAATTAATATTCAAATATTTTTTTCTACTCCTACTATTGAAAGTTGATCTTTCCACATGATTTTTAATGCTGAAAGCAATTGTTTGTCGAAACTGTGCGACAAAATCCAAAAGTGTGTTGCAAAGTACTTTGCAACACACTTTCAAAATGGCGCCGGTTAACTGTATGGTTTGTTTATATTTGTGATATGTTTATTTTCATAGCAACGGACTTATTTCCATAGTGACCATAGTTTTCATGAGCATACTTAATATTCCACAAAAATTATAAAATTTGTTTTAAAATATTAAATAGTGAATTAAATGTCTTTCTTCTGTAGGAGTAGAAAAAATAGTGTGTAATAACACTTGTTGAAAGTGTTTTGCAAAACTCAAATGAATGCAGCCTTCGACTTCGTCTCAGGCTGCAACCTTCATTTTCGTTCTGCAAAACTGTACTTTCAACACTTGTTATACAAATTACTATTCTGGTTTATTATTTGAATAACAATAAACAGTTTTCTATTAAAAAAGGTCGACGTCTATCACTCAATAAATGTTTGTAAGCAGAAAAGGAAAGCTTCACGTCGCAAGAAGTAATTGGTGAATATTTCACTTTACTCACAAGTAGAGGATCAACATCAACATGAAGAGTTGTGTTCGGGCCATTAAGGATTGTACGAGGCTTGGCAATTTAATTCCAGGACTGCCGCAATAAAAAGAAACATAATTTAAGTAACACGAAAAATTTATCATATTCATTCAAAGTAATCTCCATTTACATGAATACACTTATCGCAACGTTCTAAAAGTTTTTCAAAATAGTCGGAAAAGGCGTCCGAAGGAATTGCTTTCAATTCGGCGGTTACATTTTTTTAAATGTCTTCCACGTCCTGAAACTGTTTACCTTTGAGAACAGTTTTCACTTCAGGAAAGAGAAAAAAGTCTGCCGGTGCTAGATCTGCCGAATACGGTGGGTGATTGATTTCAACAACCGCGTGTTTCATGAGAAATGACTTCACAATCAGTGCGGAATGGGCAGGCGCATTGTTATGCAACAAGAACCAAGAACCATTTTCTCAAAATTGTGGTCGCACTCGAGAAATGCGCTGCAATAATCTCTCCATCACTTCGACGTAGAATGCACTATTAATTGTTTACCCTTCAGGCACTGTTTATCGAAAAAGGTAATCAGCATGGTCTTTTAATTTTTGCAAACGAAACTTTTTGGGTCTTGGTCTGCATGCTTTGGCGTTTCGTCTCAGGATCGTACTGACACACCCACTACTCATCACCAGTGATGATGCAGTTAAGAAAATTCGCAATGGCACGACAAGTCTGAACGAAGTCTGCACACGATGCAACTCTCCTCTGTTTTTACTCATCCGTCAGATTGTGCGGGACAAACTTTGCGCAGATCTCTTTCCTAAATCTTCATGTAAAATTTATCGAATCGCCTCCTTATTAATATTTAACTCATCTGTCATCAGTCGGAGAGTCAGTCGGCGATTTCACAATTTCACTGACCTTTGCGATCGAATCTGCGTTTCGAGTAGTTGACGGACGCCCGGTTCTAGCGTCATCTTGAACATCCTCACGACCATCTTTGAAACGTTTAAACCATTCAAATGCAGTAGTATGACCTAAGGTGTAATTACCGTGCACACTTATTAATATTTCGTAAGTTTCATAAACAGTTTTTCCTAATTTACAACAAAACTTAATATTAATTCGTTGCTCCATGACGACTGGCAAAAACAGGATTTGCAAACTAGCGTCTTGCGAAGTAACTAACAGCTATTTGATGTTTCTATTAGCCAAGCCTTCTTGATAAAAGTGTGAACTAAAACATGCTATTTTAATTTTGGCTTAATATCACGTATCTTTAGAGCTGCAACGTCAGTCCGAGAATTAAATTGCCAAACCTCGTATATGACCAGTCCAGTTCCATTTCAGAGGGGCTACTCTAGTTATTATGTCTTCCTTTCCGTCTAATACCCCAGTAATTAAGTACGCTATATAACGGCCCATTGCATCCGTAGTTTAATCCACTGCTATTCAAAATGCAGTATGCCCTATTTTATCTTTAATTTCGCACACAGTCACAGGTAAAGTAAATCAACATATTTTTTTCTTAAAGTGAACTCGTTGGGAATATGTTTGTCACAGAATTTTATTTATTTATTTATTTATTTATTGGGTTAAATCTAGACTTGCGGGTGTCTGGGACTTCCAAGCGCGTCGACTACTATGGCCGGTGGCACTACCCGACTAGTATTTTGTCGAACCCACGGGATTTCTACCCGTGGAAGGGTTCTTTATCGCGTCAAACATCGTATTGGGACGCTACCAAGGCAAAACATAAATCTGAAAATTATCGATGTCCGCTGTATCTCTAGGAAATGAAGTACCGTATTTTTCACCTAGGATTTGGGTTGTGACGTTAACGCGCTGTTTATAAATTCACATTCCGACTATACTTTATCTCTTTCTAAAGTAGGTTTTCATTACCTACTGCGCACGAACGCGTGTCTACCCATACAGTTTTTGGGCAGAGCAAGTTGACGTCACAACCCAAATGCTAGATGAAAAATACTGTACTAATCAATCTTTGCGTTTTTGAAGACTCCGTTTAAAGTTCTCTTTGTGTAATGCAGTAGATGTACTCATATGTAGATCTACTTGGTACTTCTTTGAACATGGTACCATCAACGAAAAAAAAAAGAATTATTTTAATATTTAAAAATAAAAACTATTTATAACGAAAAGTGAAAGTTTAGCCCGTTAATAAGTCGAAGAAACAATTTATACAATTTATATAATTTATGAAGTAGACAAAAGTAAACAATCAGTCCAATAAAAATCATTGCAACGTACCCTTTTTAAACAAACTCGACAAAATATTATTTCCGCATCGGTCCCTAATTCGGTATAATTTTTTAACTACATTCGAATATGTTCTACACTGGATAAACCAATTTTAGGCATCTTAAAATAACTCAACACTTGCAACACTAAACACAAATCTCAAGCTGTTTAAAATATTTACTAAATGAAAGCTGGAGAATAAATGAAGTAAAAATTTTAGTAAAATGTTTCAGGTCTATTGTCATCCTCGGTCAGTGTTTCTGTTTTCGGAAATGTTTAATGGAAATTCCCATAATGTACCTAAGTAACTTTGCACTAGTATTTATCTAAGGCCGATTGTAAAGAATTTAAAATTTCCAACTACTATACAGGGTGATTCTAAAGTATTGTCATTAATTTTAAGGGAGGGAAAGTATATCAAATAGAACAACTTTTTTCAATAAACCGCGTCGAAAATAAACGGTAAACTCAGAAAAAAATTAAAAAGATCAACACAAAAATTGTTTGGTGGTCACTGGAATTTAAATTCATCAAACGCCCTTGTTGTTGATCTTGATAAGAGAGACCAGCTGTGTACATAAGCTGGTTAATATTACATATCAGTTCATTCTTCGCTTTCAAAGAACATTCATCGAATGTTTTAATGGAAGGTCAACCTTTTAACAACTGAATTAATTGATGTTAATAACATAATGTTATTGTACTTAATTTGTGTTTGTGTTGTGTGTGTATTTCTGTTTGTGTAGGAGTTAATGGAGGAACATTTGAACTTCTTCTGTAAGTCCTGTTTCTCTTTATTTACAACAATTTTTTTCTATATCACTTTTTAAACATGCCAATAATTGTTTACTGCCAGTCCCAAGCATGCAAAAATGCGTGAGGAAAGTGAAAGCTGTAAATTACATAATTGTGTGATGTTTCATTTATTTTTGCAAGGTCAAATTTCTATTGCGGGCTTTTAAAATGCATATTAGCCAGCGGTTCTCAAAAGTGTGTAACAAAATTTAAAATAAACAAAAATCGCAATAAGCTTTAAATGTTTGCTGTAATGTAGGTACTTCTATTAAGGTCAGCACATACCCATTCAATTTAATGACAATACTTTTGAAACTTTTATCTTACAATACTGTGAAGCTATTTATCTGAAAGTAAGTACGGCTTAAGTTCTTTCTAATCCCTCACTTGTCTTTAATGGTCTTGCAAAACGCTTTAAACATTTTAAATATAACATTGCACTAGCAGTGCGACTAATGATAACCACAAAATTTGGTAGTTTTTAAACTAGATTTTATCGAAAAAAAAGGGAAATTCATTTTGCTGTCTTATTATGTTACCAAAAATGTAAAATATGCATTATAGATGCTGTAAAACGTTGAAATATGTTCACTCAGACAAATATGCACTATAATCGCCAAATATGCAAAAATATATGCAAAATTAAATTTTCAGAAATCGAGTTTTTGGAACCTAATTCGGATAAATATAAATTAGAGCTCTGCATTTAAGCTAAATTACATGCAAATGCATATATTTCCGAGCTCTACTAATTAATATTAAATTCTACTTAAGTTTTAACTGGTATTATGGTTAAAAATTCTAAGTTGACGTTAAAAGAATTCACTATCCCAAAACTATTTAATAAATTTTGATTTTGGCGTCTACGTGACTAAGAACACGTTTAAGTAATGAGAGCCAATTAAGCATGAAACTTGAGTTAAAAGTAATATATTTTGTACCGTTTAAAAAGCGTATTAACATTTTTCTACAAAAAGGAACCCGGATTATTGTGTTCTATTTTATTATAATAACAGGTTTTGTTTATAATGTAGTATGTAGTTATACAATGTCTGTTGTCTGTGTATTTTTTATTGTAAGTATTGACGCAATTCGTTATGATATTTTAATGCTGCTGTGTAATAAACTTAATATACGGGTTAGGAAAATGGAAAAGCTATTTGTATTTATTTTTAAATAAAGTATTCAAACTTGTTTAATAAAAAATTAAGAAATTCGCCATTTGCATATTAAAAAGAAATATTATAAAGGAATACAAGAAGACATCATTGTTTCAACACGACGATTGCCATATATCTTTACGCTATTTTGGCTCAATTATTAAATCTTTAGTTCTTAACCAACTTAGTCTGAGACTAACCTTATAATAATCCGAAAATCGGATTTGATGCCGTTTCAACTGCAGAAATTGTTTCTTGAAGTAAAGATCTTTGAAAATATTTGTACATGTACAGGGTGACATTGAAAAACTACAATGCATAGTACCACGCGATAGAGGACCATAAAATAATAAAAAAAGTTCTTATACGCTAATGTCCGATCTCCTTTTGTTTTCAAGATACAGGATGTTAAAAGTTTGTTAGAAAATTTAATTTTTTTTTTAAAACTACAAGCATAGTACCACGCGATAGAGGACCATAAAATAATAAAAAAAGTTCTTATACGCTAATGTCCGACCGCCTTTTGTTTTCAAGATACAGGATGTTAAAAGTTTGTTAGAAAATTTAAACTTTTAACATCTTGTATTTTGAAAACAAAAGGCGGCCAGACATTAGCGTATAAGAACTTTTTTTATTATTTTATGGTCCTCTATCGCGTGGTACTATGCATTGTAGTTTTAAAAAAAAAATTAAATTTTCTAACAAACTTTTAACATCCTATATCTTGAAAACAAAAGGAGATCGGACATTAGCGTATAAGAACTTTTTTATTATTTTATGGTCCTCTATCGCGTGGTACTATGCTTGTAGTTTTTAAAAAAAAATTAAATTTTCTAACAAACTTTTAACATCCTGTATCTTGAAAACAAAAGGAGATCGGACATTAGCGTATAAGAACTTTTTTTATTATTTTATGGTCCTCTATCGCGTGGTACTATGCATTGTAGTTTTTTCAATGTCACCCTGTATATGTATGTTTACGTAACAATAAAATTTAATATTACTATATTAAATAAATCTTTAAATATAAATTTAATAGATAAGGATAGCCTCCTCCCCAGTTTTATATATTTAAATATCGTTATCAGTTATCATATTAGGTATTAGTATTGCATTGGATTATAATTGAGATTATCTTTACCTAACATATTTCCTAAAATAATTATTATTAACTGCATAATTATATTAGGTACTTAAAGTTATTACTAATGTTAAATACAGTCATTTTCTGAACCTTTTCTGCTAAAAGTAAACATGTGTTTATCTGATAAAATTCTAACCACATATTGTATATACAGAATTTATAATGAATTTTATTCACCAACTTGTATACAGGGTGTCCCAAAAGTCAACGTCATCCCTTGGAGGGCTGATAGGCCAGCTCATGACTGACCAGAATATCAAAATATGATCTTAGTAAAAAATTATTAGTTTTTGAGATATTGGCACTTTTATGAATTTCGTGAAAATCGACACCTTTTCCACCACTTTTTCGAGTGCCACAGCTACAAAATTCCATATTTTAAGATTCTAATTTTTGTTACGTAACCCCGAATAGCCCTGCTATTGATTACAGTCCAAAATAAAATTAATAGTGCCATACCTTTGAAAGAAAAAACATTTTTGCCCGATGCACGAGTTAAGTTTTTTTTTATGGTTACAGTAGTTATTTTTCTTAAAAATTAATCAATAAATTTAAAATCGCAATTCACCCTTAAATGCAGTTTTGAAATATCTTTAATTTGAGGTGTTACTCGACCCATGGTTCTATTTAAAAAAAGTGGCCTTTTTGTCCTAGCGGTGACATCTTGAACTTTCATAGAAAAAAAGATAGTCAAAAGGTAGTTTTTGTTGTCTTATTTAAGGTTACTTTTGAATGTTCTTAAAAAATCAATCCCATCAAAAGTTAGCAGGGGGGGGGGACAATTTACGTCCGCACTGTATAAATAAGATATTCTTTCCGATAGACAGTAAATATTGAATTCTAAATTTAAAGTCACAATAAAATAAACAAAAAACTTTTATCTTGTATCTTGTTGAACCAGCAACACGTACCACGTACCGTATGAACAAAAATAATTTAGATAAAGGGTGGCTTTGGAATTCTGAACGTACCTATCATGTAGAACCAACAACAAGCTGAACCAATAAAAGGCAGTGATTTTGTTCACCATGGCCATCCCTTATCTAAATAAGTTTTATTCATATGGTATTATAGACAAACCTTACAGAAGCAGTTTTGGTGGTTGCCTCTTCAAAATGAATAAGGGGTTAACAGATAAAATGGCACCCTGTATATATTAGAAATTCTGTGAATATAAATTAATAATAAAAATCGTAAAATATAAAGTAGTGTTCACGAATTGGCGATTGTTTCTTTTAAGAATAACATTTTCAGTATACCTGCTAAGAGAGTGGCGTTAAAAAGTCTTGCAAACTCAAAAGAGTTAATTATTTCTTAATAAACTGTATTTTTTCAAAAACCGTTGTATTACAAGTTGACATATTGCAGAGAGAAAATGTGTTGTAACTTTAGAAGCATGAGTTTGCAGGAAAAGTAAAAAAATAACATATAAAAATTTTGCTTTATTCAAATAACAGAAAAGTATTGAAAACAAGCAAATGTTCATTTTTATTTCTACTAATTAATGGTATTATATTTTAATATTTCATCGGCCAACCCTTATTTTCAATGATTAATTCACACATTTTTGGCATGGAATTCACCAACTCCAATTCTTTATTCGAAATGCCTCAATATCAGGCATTTATCAAAGATTCAATCAATTTGTTTTTGTTGTTGGGTTTCTGTTTGAAATAACGTTACCAAACATTTTCCAAAGATTCTCAATTGAATTGAAGTCGGGAGATTGTACAAGTTAGTCTAATATTAGTCTAATTTTATCAGCGGCAAATCAAGTTTTCATAATCTATGACATTCCTATCTCTATGGCAAGTATCGTTGTAATTTGTCATCTTGGAAAGTAAAGTTCTATCCATCAAATAAATCTTTACCAATTGGTAACATCTTTTCTGTCAAAACTTTGATATATTTAGCGGCATTCATTATTCCAGAGGCAACGTGGAACCTACCAACGCCTTTGGCAGACATGCAACCCCTTGTCATGACTGAATTTGGGTGCTTGATTGTTGGCAACACATACCCCGGCGAAGGGAAATCGTTTCACATATCTATGCATTTTCACTACGATTATTTTTATGTTAAATGTTGATTCGTCACTAATTCTCTGTAGTCCGCTTTCGATGTTCTCTTGATGTTCACAGTAGATTTGCAAACACTTACATCCGTTAATTTAGATAGTTCTGTTAAATTCAGGCTCCTATCTGCTAAACTGGTGCTTCGTATTACACCATCGTCCCTATTGGAAGTAGGCCATTCACTTCGTTGACGTTTGTCGTGTATTTTTCCTGTGCATTTATATTTCTGGATTATTTTGATAACTGAAGATTGATTACATGTAACCTTAACTGCAATTTCACGATTGGATTTTTCTTCATTATGGTGAAAAATAATGGAATATCTTATTTCGTCTGACAGTTTGATCTGAAGTTTCTTTGTTAACATTTTATAGTTCGACAATATTCACACAACAAGCGGTTCTAGATTGCAAAATAATTATATAGCAGTAATTCCTCATGCTTAATTTTTAAATTTGTATAGAGTTAAATAACGTTAAATAGTATATTAAAATACAAGTTGCAGAAGGCATCTATTCAAGCACGAACTTGAAATTCCGAAACGAGCCGCATAGCGGCGAGTTGAGGAACAAATGAGTAGGGGAGAGTGGGGAAATGGCGTGCACTTAAGGAAGAACAATATTACTGAGTACTTAAAATATATTTTTATACCATTTTTACAGAAAATAATCATTAATTAGTCATGTATAAAACTATAACATATAGATTTGTCTTTTAGAACTTTCATTACTGAGTTATAATTAGAAAACCAAACACTTGCAAAGTACGGCATTACCCCATACACTGGGGCAATCCCGTACATTGTCAGGGCCGGACTTAAGCCTGTCCCTAGGTGTTGATAAAGGAATTCCAAAAGCTCTGGCTGTCTCTCTTTGCTTCCTGCCATCATTTACAGCTTTTAAAGCCTTTTCCATAGTTTCCTGGCTCCACTTCCCTATGTCCGTTTCTAACCATCTGTAAAATTACATAGAATTGTCTTAATTTAGGGGATTGACATTAAATTGTTATTCATAAAATTGAACTAAATACAACCCGGTATTGTGCTAACTGTGAAAGAGAAACATTAACGATGAAAAAGATTTACTGGGGCAATGGTGCGCATTGTGCGCCGTTGCCCCAGTCTGCCATACCGGTGTTTATAACTCGCTGCTTTTAAACCATTCGAGATTTGGTAGCCTTTCTGCTTTTATTTTAAAAATAATACTACACTTTACCTAATATTGCAAAATCACTGGCATAACAATAAGTTATTAGCACTTACCTTAGTTTGTACTGAGAGCTGTTGTTAGAAGAATATAGGAAGAAATACGTTAACAACTTAAACATGCACCACGCTTAGTCAGTCGCCAAGATGATGCTATCAGAGACTTTACAGATACTGTCGCTAGAGTATGCCACTAACCAGTCAAGTCCCGCATCACTTAAAATCGCGAAAAAATGATGTACGCCATTCCCCCTATGCACGCCATTCCCCCTTCTTCCCCTACTTGAAGAACCTTCTGCAACGAGTGTTTTATACTATTTTTTCTATTTTGCCGCTTTATACCATTTTATAAATTAAAAAATAAAAATTTTAAATCTAGGGAATTTTGCGGTGGTTGGTGACGTTTATGTGGCGTAATTTTAGGCGGCTGTGAAAAAAATTAATTTGAAACGTCAGTTTTTTTTATTTTCGCGTTTAATGTTTGAAAATGAATGCAGAAGAAAGTTTATCACTAACGCCGCCGAAAATTAGGCACATTGCACAAAAAACGTTAGAAAATTTATTGCCGGACAAGTCCAAATCACAGTATGAAAAAGAATTTTTGACGTATGTCAGTTGACAGTTCAACGCTACCAACATCAATACAGTAAATTTTACTAGTCTATTCTAGCACACCAACGACTTATTCTAACATTCAAATGACGTCATTTGGTTGCTAGAATGAAGTTATTCTAAACGCAAAATAGAAAAAAGGATTTATTTTAATAGATAAGCTTGTAATTAAGTAAGTAATTAGGGTCCTAGTATTGGTCAGATTAGTACAGAATGCCACTAAACATTTACAAAAAAGATATTTAATGATCATCATCATCATATTCTTTCACGGATTAGGTTGTCGACCTGTTCCGGTTTGCCAACGTTTTCTAGGTCGCCCTATGTTTCTTCTTCCTATAGGTTTATAGGTTTAAGCCTTCTTTGGGATTCTGGTCTCATCCATTCTGTGTAAGTGTGTTATCCAGTTTTGTCTGTACACTAATATTAGCAATAATAGGTCACTTAGAAAATATTTAATGGAATTCTGTTTCCCTCGAAAATATTTAAGAAACATAGAATTTTAATGTGATTCAAAACTTTTAACACCACTGTACGTTGCAAGTAAGTAACAAAGCAAATGTACTATTAAAAAGAAAGAAACTATAAAAAATTTGTACAAAATATTCCTTCACTGATTAAAAATACTGATTACTAAACTAAAAATTTCCCCTATAGTAATGTTTTGATTAATTAGAAATTTCGAAGTTACATAACATATTCATTCAATTTGAAAAAATCGCAATCAATCAAACTAAATGTTACGAGGTTGATAGATCATTAAAAACTGTTGTAAATTTATCTTATTTTAAAAAATTCATTTTAAAAGACAATGTCGAAAATAATGTAAAATTAATCAAAATTTGATTTTTCAAAACTGAAGTTGATTTATACGTTAAACATTATTTCTACGCCATTTCAAATTTGCTCCAACTAAAACTGCAACACGAGGTTATAATGTGGTCATTGTTTTTTGTTGTTTTTTTTACAGTTATAACACGTAGTACGAGTTTTATAAGAATTAACGCGCATTTTATTGCATTTGTGATTGAAATTCTAGGCTCTCCACTAAAGTCTTGAAGCGAATAAGATACAAAAATGGTTAACAGCAAAATACTGCACCTTTAGATAAGTAACTCGGATATTCTTTTGTCTTCCGGAAATTTTTGAAATCGAAGTTATAAATAAAAAATTTGAAATTAATCTGTTTCTTTATATGGCGCAGAATATTTATTTATATCACGCGATTCTACGTCAAAATCCAAGCAAAATAATAATAATAACCAAATACCAATTTTACCATTTCGGTAATCACGTAATCAGTATACTTGTAATTTAAGCTTTAAAAATAGGAATTCTTTATTTCTTGCTATTTTTCAAGCTGTTGCAAGAGTGGACGGAATAATAAAAAAATAATATCCAGATCTGGCTGCTTTCACAAATTATTATTGTCTTAAATACTCAGCTTAAGGTAGACTCTGACGGATTGTCATTACTATTATCTTTGACTCTGGAAAAACTCTTGTTGGCTCGTCGTTCAGTTTATTCGGTGTTATTGTTAATTTGTTGTAAGTTTATTTTTCCTTTCCGTGTTTTCATCAGTTTTGTGTATTTAGTTTTCAAGTTATTTTAAGTTTTCTTTGCATTTGTGTTTTTTGTTGAAATCACGGCATCTGATCCTGAACGAATGTCGCGGTAACTGTCTTCAAGCTGCCTATCTTTATGCTCAACGTTATCCAAATAGGAGACGTCCTGATGCTGACGTTTATCATAGATTGGATCAGCGTTTAAGGAAAACAGGGAGACCTGCACATTTGCCGAGAGTCGATAGATACATATGTTTGAAGATGAACCTGGACAAAGTACCCGTTCCGTTGCTAGAAGACTTGAGATTAGTCATACTTCTGTTCATCGCGTGTTGACAGAACAGTTTACACCTTTACCATTTCCAGCGAGTCCAAGGGTTGCTTCCAGAAGATTACCCGCGACGAATAGCGTTTTGCCGATGGCTACTGCAGCAACATGAAGCTAATCCTGCTTTCACGGAAAATTCTTTATGGATCGATGAAGCAACCTTTAGACGTACCTAACGGGATGTTTCATATTGATAACACGCACCAATGTTCGGAAGAAAATCCTCATGTCCTCCGCCAAACAAATCACCAGTTCAGGTTTAGTATAAACGTATGGGCTGGAATTATTGGAAATAGGTTAATAGGACCATGGGTTTTTGGCTGTCAGAAGAGACATGTGGTTTCAATTGGATGGAGCTCCAGCCTATTGGGGAGCTGAATAAAGGCGGTGGTTAAACCAACACTTTCCTGGGAGATGGATCGGTCGTGGTGGCCCAACACCATGGCCTGCCAGAAGTCCCGACTTAACCGACTTAACTTATTTAGATTTTTTCTTTTGGGGTACTTTAAAAGAGCTTGTATACAAAACGGAAGTTGAAACTGAAGAACAACTTATCGGTCGTATAGATAACGTCGTTAGAGAAATATGCTGCAGGTGCTCATTTTGAATAGTTTTTGTAGCACACAATTAACTGTACAGTGTTGGACAAAAATGTACACCTTTATTTTTTGAAATATCTTTTTAATAAGCATCATTGGCGTTTCTTATAATATGTAGATATTCAGTCCTACTATGTATCCCAAATGTTAAGATAACATACATGTTACCAAACTCTGTTATGTTATGAAGCAGATTTCTTACTATGTATCCCATGTTATGTTTACTAGCTAACGTAGTATGTTATGATGTTGCTTTTATATGTAACATAACATACAAAATATAAAAGGCAACTTTAACATGCTGTTATAAATAACCAAACCTTTTACGCGAAATGTCAAATTAAATAAAATAAACAAACACGCCCACTCATATAACGCTCTTTGTCTTGCATTTGTTATGCGTAATGCTATTTCATGATATACGAAATATCACGAATGATTTCTGTTACTGAAATTATTTAACATACATTTTAACAGTGAATGTTATTAAGGGATACACGGTAGCGAATTTAAAACACTATGTTAAGATGTATGTTATTTAAGCATGTTATTATAACATAACAGGTATATGTTAAAAATAACGTACGGGATACGTAGTAGGACTGATTGGGAGGACAACGCTCCGTGATAGACGGCAAACAACAACAACCATCTGTGGCTATTTGGTTGAGGTCTGAGGAAAGCTGTTCTCTTCAAGAAACGTTTCTTGGAGACATAATGAAACTGGAGTGAGCTTCAGGCGGCCAGCAATGGGGCCAGTGCTTCTGCCTATGCATCCTGTAACATAGCTATGTTTTGCGAGCGAACATAAAAATTGGACTGGCATGGTTGAAGCTCTTCACTGTCCTATGTCAACCTACATTCGCCAGATGGACGTTAACATGTATAGCGAAGCCACCAAGACCGATACACACAAATCTTGCAACGTCGAAATGCGCTCCCAGCAACATCACAGGACCTCGAAGCAGCTTTACAACAAGAATGGAGATTGATCAGTCAGGGTTCGCGGAGAAAGCATGCGATATTATTTGAAAAAAGTGATCGGGATCGTTACTAAATACTGATTTTTACATTTTGTTGTTGATTTTTCGTTTTTATGAAATTTTACTGTAGTAAGTACACGAAAATAGTACTTTTTAGAAGAAATAATTTATAGAGTTTTTATATTCACGTAGTTATATTCCCCATAGGGGTAGGAACAAAAGCCCGAAAAGTTCCCACCCAACGAGTGTCCGCAACATCCCCCATTTTCGTGAAAACTCACCCCTAGCGTGTATAGGTTACAGTTTTTTTTAAATATTTTGTAACCCGTTGCTCCGATTCGCAATATGTATAGGAAATGAAATGTTTATTATTAAATTCTACACAAAAAAGGTTATATTGTCCTTTTGGCTAATCTCCATCCAACTCTGAAAAATTGCGTTTAAAGTTAAAGGGATAGTTCTAAAAAAAAAAAAAAACTAAACACAACACAGAACTTAAGCCTACTAGAGACTAAAGCCACAGTCATGAGTTTTAATGGCCGCACTATTAGGGTATTTTAAGCCACCTCGATCTAAAAACATTAAATATGCGAGATTTTGGGATGGTGTTTCCACGTCTAAATCCCTGTTGCTGATAATAAGTTGCGAACATAAGCTGCATTCTAGTTTACAAACAACTTTTCTTCCCACATATCCACCAATATAGGTTAATACTGCCAAATCATTTTCTGATACATATTTTTAGAAGAAGTTCAAAAATGCCAGAGATATTCTGATCAGTTCTACCAAGTACAGCTTCTTCTCCAGACTCCGCAAGAAAAATTTTTATTTCAAAGGCACCATGTTTGGCTGATTTCATTTTTAGCAATGAAAGCATTTTTAATTTTTTTTCCGATTCTAAAATTTGCTGAAATCCTATATGATAGTTTTCGCCAGACATTCCTCGGTATTGCCCAAATGTTCCTCGAGAGGATCTGTTTGGAATTTACATAATAAGACATATTCGAAATTTAAAGTAATTAAAAAAAGTTAGATAAATTAATCAGAGTTAAAGTTGTGAGTCGTAAGGCCCGATAAGTTTCTTTAGAAAGCTTTCCACAACGACTACCCTTTTTTTCACCTTCAGTTTCTATACCACACAATTGTCCAGCCAATTTACAATTTTTTTCAGGAATAAAATATTCTGCGCATCCATAGTTTTTATAGCGTTGCGATATGTATCTCGCTTGTGACGCTTGTGTTATCCTTCAGATAAAGTTTTACAATTTACTATCTTCCACCACCTTAAGACTATTTTCAAAAAGTTTTTAGTTCCTTGACAGTTTTCAGAATCCTTTAACTTTAACGCTGAAATATTTTTCTCGTCAAAAATACGAATACAAAGCTTCACATTTTGTTTTTCAATATTGGTGCTCAACACTTTACGGGATAAGGCTGGAGCAAATTTTACGATACTGTTTTCCTCTTCTTTATAAAGTTGTTTTAAATGTCCAACACAAGCACTATATCTGTCTATTAACCGAATATTATATTAACCACGGTATGTTATAATGCGTAAAATACGTAAAATCGCTACACTTAAAACCTCATTTTATTGATTTCTAACAGCGCGCTAATTACTACCCTTAACTTTAAACGTTATTTTCGCGAATTGTATGGGGATTAGCCAAAACATCAATATAGTACTTTTTGTGTAAAATTTAATAAAGAATATTTTTGTTTCCATAAACATTTCCCGTTTAAACAACGGCTAAAGAGAAAAATGAGAAAAACAAGCACAATGTACGAGCTGGGGGGTGATTTTTGGTAAATAAGGGATGTTGCGGACACATATCAGTTGGGAACTTTTCGGGTTTTTGTTTCTACCCCTGCTGAGAGATTATCTACGTAATATGAAAACTTATAAATTATTTCTCCTATTCTATGTTTTAATGTTCAATTTCCATGTACTACTGTTGTTTTTCTTGTAATTTAATATTTTTGAAGTAAAATGTTCACAATTTCGTGTCCCTATTATTATAGTCCAGCCAAATGGTAATTTAACTTTGCATTTTGGGTAGGCAACGATTTTTTTTATCGGTGTGTAGAGGGGTCAGTGGTGAATCTAAATCAGGGTTTTCGGGGTGGTAACCCCCTCCATTTGGCCGCCATCTTGAAAAGGAGGGTTAATTCATAACTTTTTTACATAGCAGTAATAATAAAAAGTTATAAGCCGGAAAAGACAAAAAAATTAGGGGTTACAATTACAATTTATTATTGCTACGTAAAAAAAAATATTAATAAAAGTTATAGAGAATTCGATTTTCTACAAAAACGTTTTGAACAAAATTTTTGTAAGACTCACGGATACAAAGATATAGTCGAAAAACTAATTAACTCTTCTTTTCAAGATGGCGACCAAATGGAGAGGGAGGTACCACCCCGAAAATCTTGATTTAAACTTACCACTGACCCCCGTACACATCGTCAACAAATCGCTGCCTACCCAAAATGTTTACCTTTTTATTTCAACCATTTGGTTGGACTAGTCCAGTCAAATGGTAATTCAATTTGCATTTTGGGTAGGCAGCGATTTTCTTTTTGCGATGTATATGGGGGTCAGTGGTGAGTCTAAATCAAGATTTTCGGGGTGGTAATCCCCTCCATTCGGCCGCCATCTTGAAAAGAAGGGTTACTTAATTTTTCGGCTATACCTCTGTAGCCGAAAGTCTTACAGAAAGTTTGTACGAGGCTTTTTTGTAGAGAATCGCATTATCTACAACTTTTATTAATATGACCCCCCCCCACTCGGCCGCCATCTTGAAAAGAAGGGTTAATTAGCTTTCCGGCTATATCTCTGTAGTCGTGAGTCTTACAAAAAGTTTGTGTAAAGCGTTTTTGTAGAGAACCATATTCTCTAAAATTTCTATTAATAACATTTTTTACGTAGCATTAATAATAAAACAGTTATAAGCCCTTAAGTTTTTGTCTTTTCTGGCTTATAACTTTTTTATTAATAATGCTATTTAAAAAAGTTTTGAATAAAAATTGTACATAATACGATTTTCTTCAAAAAAGCTTTATACTAATTTTTTTGTGAGATATCCTACTACAGAGATATACCCCAAAAACCAACTAACCCTTTTTTTTTCAAGATGGCGGTCGAATGGAGGGGTTACCACCCCGAAAACCCTGATTAATTAGACTCACCGCTGACCCCTTTACACACCGATAAAAAAAAAATAGCTGCCTACCCAAAATGCAAAGTTTACTTATTTATTTCGACCATTTGACTGGACTATTAGTGTAGCTATTTTTTTAAAATATCATTTGAGAGTGACATCTGAACAAAACGTAAATCAATAGCTAGGCATAGACGGACAGATTTGCTGGCCGATTTGCTCATCACGTGCAAATCCGTCAGATTTACTCGTTACCAGCAGCGTCGAGTTTTTTTACGACCGAGACCATACACGTCCACGCAAATCTTACGAATAATCCGTCGGACCGGTGTACCGCATGCAAATCTCTATGGTTATAGGGAATTTTGAGCATTTATCCGTCGAATTTGCGTGGATCGTAGCTCGTTGAAAATTTCAAGAGACTACGAGCCATGCCAACTGCGAATATCCAGTTTACAAGTTGTTGTGAGCGAATTCGTATGTTCTAAGTGAAACAAAATTATTTTATTATTATAATAATGGCATTATTATTGTCCCATAATAATAAAAAGAGGAAGTGAGCTGCTGCTGGTGCTCTGCACTACGATATGCTTATACTTATAAACAATAATAATCATGGAAACAAAAGAAAAAAACGATCTTTATGGCAAAAAAACTGATTAACTGAAAGGGATCAATATAGTGATATAAAGCTTTTGAAAGAGTTGCGTATTAATGAGCCCGACGACTACAAAAATTATCTACGGGTTTTTCTGAATTATTATTATCTTTTGGTTGTTCATCATCATCATCGTCATATTCCTGTATATCAACAGCTTCTTCTGATGCTGCAGATGAACTGGGTATGAGCAGATTAGATGTGCTGAGAGTGGACGTTGTTGGTCTTTTATGAACATTAACATATCGAAATACCATAAATTGGGAGTATAAATTTCATCATGTCCCCGACCACTTCTTATTGACTGCTTTACCTTATTAAATTCCTTCCTGAACGTACTCCTTAGGGACTGAATTTTTTTCTTAACTTCTTCTTCAGTAGCATTCATATTAAATATTTTGTATTCTTCTCTCAAAGCGGTGTATCCTAACTTCTTCAAATTTTTATGTACATATTCCGAGCTTTTTATTTTCCATATTGCAGTATGCCGTCTATAAACTTCCATAAATTCCGTTAAAAGTTCTTTGTTGCTACCATTCATATTATTTTTTATTTTGATTATTATACTTACAATATCGTCTGTCACCAAAATTATTTTAACTACTGCCTATAAAATTAAGTTAGTGACGCGCTTGCTCGGCGAATAAAGTGCGATGTTTATAGCGAAATAAATTTGTATCGTGCCAGTTCAGAATCGTCGCGAGTTAACGTGGCTCCTGGTGTGGCGCGTTGGGTTGCCATAAACCCAAAGATAAATCTGACAATTTTGCTCGCCGCATGCAAATCGCCCAGCAAATCTGTCCGTCTATGCCTAGCTAATAGCTATGACGTAAATGCATACTTGGTTAAATTTCAGGATTAAACGATACTACAATATTAATGGTGGCTAAATGCATACGCCTGCTTGGTTCAAGTTGCACGGCGTTGCCAAATTTCAAATCCTTTTTCGAAAACTATTCATCTAAAAAACCAAACTAGGATTCGAATTTTTGCCTTAGTTTCTGATGTACAATCGCGTGGTGCGAATATTCTGCGCCATTTTTAATACACTGTATATTTTTTCAAGTGGAAGTAATAACTCACTTTTACATTACCGAGGTTTTTTCTTCTATTTGCAACCAAATGGCAACGTAATTGCCACAATATTATTAATTTGTCTAAATTTATATCAGAAAACCTAGTATCTGATATTAAATTTCTGGGTGTCTGGTATTTGCACATAAATAAAATAATTAAATATAAAATAAAAATTCAACCTATATACATTTTTTTTTGTAGATTGACTACATTCAATTGGTCCGTAGGGTGAGGTAACCACGTAGGACTTCAAAGAGTAGTATAGAGGGAGCAAAGATAGGTGTTACTTGATAATTTCTTGGTTATGCTACCTATTTAACTTTATTAGAAACTGCTCAACCGCTTATAATCATTATGTTAAGCTGGTTAAAGGCTTAAAATTTTACACAGGTATCTAACAATTTTTGGTTTGAAACGTGTTTGCGTTTTTTTGCGTTTGAAAGAAATATAATACGTTTTTTAATGTTTTCTTTATGTTTATTTTTTTTTCCTGAAAAAATCCTGCAACTGTCATGACATCACTTTTGTCCAATAACAACGCTTGGATCAGCATTTCAACAGCCAATCATTCATTTTTATCATGATAAAAAATATCATTACGCCCTTCTCGCACATCGAAAAAAACGACGCGTCTCTGCCTGCTCTGTTGCTACAGAAACCTAAACTTCAAAAATATTATTTGACATTAATTGCTAAAATAAACGTCAGAAAAAATGGCTTTAATAAAAATTTGTTTGTTGTTTCAGGATTTTTTCCAATTAAAAAACACTCTACCTTTTATTTTTATGGATAAAATTTCATTCTTGTATCACTCAAACGAAGTTGCCATAAGAAAATGGACTCGACTAGGTCTACATAAAAAAACCCTTGCCCTTCGGGCGCGGGTTTTTAATTAATGTAGGCCTAGTCTCGTCCATTTTCCATGGCAACTTCGTTTTCGTACAAAATGAAATTTTATCGATAAAAATAAAAGGTCTCGGGCTTTTACTGTTGAAAAAAAATAATTTCTAATTGGAAAATCGGTAAAGGCGTTCAAAAAATAACTACTTTTCAAATTCCTTCATGGTTAACTGTTTACTTTGTTATGGTTAATGTTAATTTTAGTATAAATTGTTGATAACGCCCTTATTTCAAACATCAACAACTATAATAAACTATATATATTTGAACACCTCTTAAAATAGTTTTCTCTGTTTCGGCATTATAATGATATCATTCTAGCACGCATTTTGATGCTTTAATGAGCTTCATTATTAAACGATTTTTGGTGATATTTTGTTTTAAGAAATTGGTGATACTGTAGCAAATAATACACAAAATACCTTGGCAACCATTCAGTTGCTAGGCAACAAAAACGTCAAACAACGTCAAACTTCTGTCAACTGTCAAGCAAAAATCACTATAACCAACCTAACTATATAACTAAATTTCCCCAACTCGAAATTGTCAAGTATTTTAAAAAAAATAAATAATGTAAATAGAAGCCTAAACAGAGAAAATAGTATAAAAAACTCGTTACAGAAGGCAATTCGAGCACTCGTCCGTTCGGCCACTCGCCGCTACGCGGTTCGCGTCCAAATTTCGGACTCGTGCGCGAAAACGATGCCTTCTGTAACTTGTGTTTTAATATACTATTCTAAATGTCTACGCCGAGTATGATTCCCATTTAAAAACACAACACACAAGTTAATACTGT
Organism: Melanotus villosus; assembly: GCA_963082815.1. NCBI lineage: Eukaryota > Metazoa > Arthropoda > Insecta > Coleoptera > Elateridae > Melanotus > Melanotus villosus. The sequence goes on from OY720424.1 coordinate 31,053,847, forward strand.
ATTAGAATACAAAAAATCTGCGTAAAAATAGCTATCAATAACCTCTACAGGGTGCCCGTTTTTCGACCTCAAGCATGGGGATCTCGGTTATTATAACAGATGCGACATCGGTTAAATTAGGGCAAAGTTGCGCATTTTTATGGTGATCAATTATCTGAAAGAAAATTTGATCTGTCATTTTTAGTTTTTGAATTATTGGAGAAAAATGGAAAATTGTGATTTTTGTTTTAATTTTTTTAAACGAAAACCAATAAAACTAGACATTTTTAACTAAGACATTGTGAAGGCACTTTTTTACAAGGAATCTGAATCTGGCATCGTGTTTTCCAAGGCATCCTAGATGCAGGAGTTACAACACTTAAATTTTTTTTTCTTATGGGAGCCATATTTGATTTTTGCATTTTCGAATAGAGCTCTTTTTTCTGATTACGACTATGTATCACATCATATGTTCAAGCTTTACATTTTGATTAGAATTTAAGAAAAACGTTTTTGCGAAGAATGCTTTGGAAACAACAACATCTACTTTTGTCTAACGCACAAATTTTTGACAATTCAATTAAATTTCACTATTCGGTTGCATTATTTTTAAGTTTGCTCCAATTTAAATACAAAAATGCTGCCTTATCCTGTTCTTAATTTAAAACTTAATTTTGTAGGTAAATTGGGAAGAAATGTGAACGTGCAACTCTAAATTTAATTGAAATGTCAAAAATCTGTTTGTTAGACAAAATTAGATGTTGTTGTATCCAAAGCATTCTTCGCAAAAACATTTTTCTTAAATTCTAATCAAAATGTAAAGCTGGACCATATCATGTGATACATAGTCGTAATCAGAAAAAAGAGCTCTATTCGAAAATGCAAAAATCAAATATGGGGCCCATAAGAAAATTAAGTGTTGTAACTCTTGCATCTAGGATGCCTTGGAAAACACGATGCCAGATTCAGATTCCTTGCAAAAAAGTGCCTTCACAATGTCTTAGTTAAAAATGTCTAGTTTTATTGGTTTTCGTTTAAAAAAATTAAAACAAAAATCACAATTTTCCATTTTTCTCCAATAATTCAAAAACTAAAAATGACAGATCAAATTTTCTTTCAGATAATTGATCACCATAAAAATGGGCAACTTTGCCCTAATTTAACCGATCTCGCATCTGTTATAATAACAGAGATACCCATGCTTGAGGTCGAAAAACGGGCACCCTGTATACCATATTGATATATTGCTATAAATAAAGGAGTTATAAGACTTAGTAGAATTATTGGAGTAATTTGGAATTTTTTTCCATGACTTGAAAACAAATGAAGATCACCTATTTCAGTTTCCGCCATTGCATAAGCCTCAAAAAGTTGACACTATAACGTGCGATCGGTTTTTCCATAGCTTTACAAATAATAAAGTTAGTCATACATCCACCTCGAATTTAGGGCACACTGTACACACGTTAGGAGAAAAAACATACATAAAAGAACGTGGAAAATATCAGCAAGATGTATTAATACAAGGAAAAACTGCAATCATGATTACAAATAACGGGTGTCCCAATAAGAATGCACAATTTAATTTTTGAATAAAACACATTAGTAACTTGAAAAATTTAAGCATTTTTATTTTAAACTAATCAGTATACAATGCGGTTATGGGTGGAAAAATAGCTACTTTTGGGAGCATGTACAAAAAAAGTATTTCTTGAACTTTCTTGCGTATTGATAACGGTTCGTCAACCATGGCTGCAAGTCTCCGCTTTTAGTGTCTGGATATTCCTTTCAGCTAATCCGTTTGTTGCAGGACGTGCCGGGGCGATGAGTTTAGAGAAAATCCCTGCTTCTTTTCAGAAGTTTTGAAATTCTTCGCTGGTAAAGATTGTTGCGTTATCTGACACCATAACATCTGAAAATCCATGACGTGGGAAGACATCCTGAAGTATTTCTTGAAGCTGATGTTGGTGCCGACGAACTTGGTTCGATATCCGCTCATTTCAACTTGGCATCGATAATGACAAGAAAGTAATGACCTTGATACGGCCCTGCGTAATCGATGTGGATGCGCTGCCAGTTGTTTTCTGGTTCATTCCATGGATGTAAAGGCGCTTTAATTGGATTATTTTCAATCATAGCACATGCGGAGCATATACAAACTAGTCGTTCAATGTCTTAGTAAATTAATTTCCAGTAGGCATACGTAACGACAAGCAAGCTGCTTTATTTTCGCAATTTCAATGTGCGTACGATGAAGTTCCTGTAAAACAGGAGCTTGTAGAGACGATGGAATGACAATGCGCTGTCTCCTAAAGACGATCTCATTGTCAATTGTGAATTCGGAGTCGGACTCAGATGCATTATTTTCGCGTAATTCTTGTACAATTTTTGAAAGGGTTTCTTCCTTGATCGTTTCGTCACGAATTGATTGGAAGGATAAATTCAGTGTCGAAATCCTTAATATTGATTCACATCGATCACAAAGTAAATGAACCTCTTCGTTAGTAACGGTATCGGCGTCAGGTTTTGGGTTGATCGGTGCTCTTGTAAAACAGTCGACATTATTGTTTTCTGAACCTTTCTTCAACACCACTCCGTAGTTGAATCCCGATACGAAAGCTGCATATCGTTGCAATCGGGCTGAAATCATCCGCGGAAGTTTCGCGTTTTGATGAAAAATCCGCGCCAAGGTTGATTGTCTGTAATAAGTTTGAACGGACGTGCGAACAAATACTAGAAAAAATGGTCAACTGCGAATACGATAGCTAAGGCTTCTCTGTAGAGTTGAGAGTAATTTTGCTTTGCCTGCGTTAATGATCGCGATGCAAATGGGCAAATGGGCATCAATAATATTGGATAAAGCACGGTTGACACGCAACGTTTTCTTTCACAGTTAGGACTGCGCAGGTAAAAGGTTTTCTTGTTCAGTTTAGCGGAATCCATCATGGAGGGAGTCCTACTGTGGTCAATTTTTGCAATTTGGTCGCGAAAAGGAGACAAATTGAACAATTCAAATGCACAAAACGGTCAAGATGGTCCAGACATTCGTTGTTAAAAAGACGAAAGTTTTCACATGTGAAATTACTCCGTGAATTGTGTGGCGAACCTGAAGATTGGCAAAACTATTTACGTATGGACATCCAAACATACAATCATTTATTGAAGTTCACGAGTTGCCAAATTACTCACTAAAAACCAGAAAAGATTGTGTTTTGCTCTAAATTATCGAAAGAAAACTGAGTAGCTTAGACGGAAAGACTCTACATGCATCGACAAGTTTGTGCAATTCATGGATTGCTACCGACCTCAGTTTTTCGTCTCCGAGTTCCGTCTCCGCGAAGTTCTCAAAACTGCACTGATTACCTGTTATCACGCAACGTCTTTACCTGCAACGACTTGAACTGCATAGGCAAAACGTTGTACAAAACGTTGCGTGTCAAACGGCCTTAAAATACCGATTACGCCGGTCGGGTTTGCATCGCATGCGAGTTGAACTGGTAGCTCCGGATTGAAAGGCACGAGGACTCGATCGCTCGCAATTTCTTCTTTTAGTTTTTGAAAAGCTGCTTCACATTGAGCTGTCCACCTGAATTGTACATTGTTTTTCAGTAATTGACGTAATGGTGCTGTAATTGTCGAAGCATTTGGAATAAATCGTGCATGATATTATGTTACCAAGCCTAGGAATCTTCTCACTCCATTATTCTATATTGGGATTGGTATGCTGGTAATAGCTGCAACCTTTACTGGTGATTTCAAAATTTTGTTGAATTCGATGATATGTCCCAAAAATTCGATACTTTCTTGGGACAGGTAGCATTTCCGACGATTGAGGTGTAGATCATGTTTTCGAAATTGGTTGAGACAAGCGGTTAGGTTCGCTATACATTCTTCTCTCGTTTCTCCGTGTATGATAATGTCATCAAAATAGGATTCCGTTTTCGGAATATCTCGCAGAAGTTGATCAATGATTCGGTTGAATTCCGATGGTGCAGTTTTTGATGCCAAAAGGTAATCGATTCATTCGATGAGTACCTACCTCGATGTAGTTGATGTAGTTAGTTTGAATTTCGCTAGATTTTTCGTCAACTGGAATGTGTAAATAAGCTTTAAAAATATCTAAGCAGCAAAAATAACGAGTTCCAAAGGTTATTGAGAATATCGTCGATATTTCGGATCGGGTAATGTGAACTTATGAAGTGTTGGGTAGGATCTAGATCAAGTGGATCTAGATCCGAGATCTAGATCCACAATCTGGATCTACAATCTGGATCTAGATCACTTGTTAACCAGAGATCTTGTATCTTGATCTAGATCACAGCGTTAACGAACTATCATCTTTAAACTTAAAAGGTAAAAAGATCCGTTACTTTTCTTTTAAAGGTGTAGGAATTAGGAAGTTTTCAGTTTCTGTGAATTATGACGTTTAAAAATTTTCCATTTTACCATAAAGAAACTGTAGTTTTTAATTTTAAATCTCAATTCTCAACAACAGGCAAGTACAATATAAATTTGAAAGGTTCCCTTGTTATCTGCTGAAATAATAGGCTTTAAACCTTAATCCTTCTGGGAATGGTATAATGAGACAAAAACTTACATTTGTTTAGATAAGAAAGTTCTAGAAAAAAAGTTTGTGACTGACAGGGATTAAGTGATGTTAACTATTGTAAAATCTCGGAATTTGTAACAAAAGTAGCAATAAACCACTCTTAGGGTCATCTAAAACACTGAATTAAAATGCCTGCAGACAAAAAGCCCAAAAGTGCTAATTGCAGCCAATGGGCCAAATTAGATTCTCATTTAATGGCCAATGGAGTTTAGAGATTAGTTTTTTTTGCCTTTTTCATCTAATTTTAGTGTTCAAAATTATAATTTATAATCATCTATTTGTATGTACACTAAGTGTCATTGTAAATGTAGGTATTACTGTAATAATAAACTGATAACTTTTAAGGGAGTCTGTTTTACTAAATTTTTAATTCTATCATAAATAGTTCATCGAATTTAATCTTTAATTTTAATCATTTTTGAAATTAACCCTTCCGACTTTCCACAGATCAATTTAGAAAAAATACAACAAGGATCTATAAAAAGGATCTAGATCCTTTTTTAAAATCTTAGATCTTGATCTAGATCCGTCTGTATAAGGTGATCTTAGATCTGGATCTAGATCACGGATTCTAATTTGATCTGGATCTGGATCTAGATCCTGAATTAAAGGATCTTACTCAACAGTCCTTATGAGGCGCTCATTTACTCCAATTTTAAACTCAACACACAATTATTGTACACCACCGTCTGTTCTTGGAATAACTACTAGTGGTGATCCCCAGTCGCTGCTTTCTACTTTTGTAATAATCCCTATTTCGAGAGGGTTAAGCTCCTTTTCAACTCGATCAGAAAGTGCATATGGAATTTCTCGTTCGCGGTGAAACACTGGTGTTGCATTACTACGTAGTTTTCGTGTTACTTTGTGGTTCTGAACACAGCCAATTTTTCTTCAAAAACATCCGGATATTCAGCAATAATGTTTTCAATTTCATTACCATTCATTACTGCATGCGGTGATGTATCAGTTGAACGTTGTCGGTCAATTTCATTCAAGTTGATTTTCAGTCATCGAATCCAAATTCGGCCCAGTAATGCTCCATATTCCTCCGATACGATGTCGATTTCATCCTGTATTGATGTTCCTTTGTAATCGACGTTAACATTTATGTTTCCATCAGGAACGAACACGTTCTCGTGTATAAGATCGAAATCCTACAGTCACTGGATGCAGTGCAGCACATTTGACAGATTTTCTTTCAATTTTGACATTCGAGTGATCTCGATATCTGCTTGGGATTGATGATTCTGGCAAATGTCGACTATATGATGTACGCCATACTGGCCGAAAACTTCATTTTGAACGTAGTTTGTTGAATTTTGATTATATTTTTTGCTTAGTAATGAGCGAATGCAAACTCTAACTACGTGACCACTTTTATTACAACCGGAACTTTTTAAGTTCGTCTTCTTTGTTCAACAATCTTCAGAAATATGATTATCTCTTCCACACCGGAGACACAATCCATCGATACCCAGATCGTTATAATCTATCTTCGATTTTGATTGCCTTCGTGTTTTGGACTGGTTTCGTGTGGGACGTTGTTGAGATCTATTAGTCTATTACGGTCTCGTTGATGTTGCTCGTTTTTCTTGATATTCGGCGCGACTCTATTGATATCTGCAGTTACTGTTGAAATTGATGTCCTCTGGGCTAGTTCCTTTGAGTCAATTTTCGATGTTTCGAGAGCGATGGCCCTAGATAAAATATCATTGAAAGTCGATATTTTGGACTGTAACAGCTGTTCTCTAATACTGCTATCTTGAATTCCACGGATAAACTGTGCTCTGAGATTGAAGCTTTACTGGTGGACGGTGAACCAAATTCATAATCTGCACCCTTAATATAGCCATGAATTCAGCTATAGTTTGTTGGTCTGTTTGATATTTTGATAAAAATTGATGTTGCGCTACGAGAACATTATTCTTTGGCGACAAATGTGTTTCTAAGAGTTTCATTAATTCAGCATATGACAGCTCTTTGCGATTTTTCGGAGCTGCAAGCGCTGCGACCATGTTAAAATGTATCGCACCGATTGAATTGAGTAATAATATAGCACAATAATCTTTAGTACTGCATTGTTTTTCATTTCCACATAATTTTCAAAACGTTGTTTATAATTCCGGAACGACTCTTTTTTGGAATTAAAATGATCGAAATTAGGTAATAATGCAGTATCAACCGTGTTTCCTGGAGATCTTTCTGTATGTACTTCGATTTGTTTTACTTCTTGCTTTTGCAATAATAATTTATCGAGCATGTTTTGTTGGAATTGCATAAATTGTGTAAACTGTTGAGGGTCCATACTGTAGACTTTATTTTTATCGATTTAGTTATTCGAATTCTTTACTTGTTTACCTCGCCGCCAATTTATTACTGAACTGGTAGTACTGTTGTATTCGAAAATACACAACACTGAATTAAAAAATACCCTTTTAATTGATTATGAGAAAATGCTGACATGACAACTAATAAAATTATAATATTACCCGAAGGAAAAACAAAAAAAGGCAGGCCGAGGAGAAGATGGAGAGGAGCAGTAAGCGAAGATCTGAAAGAGATAGGTGTTGGAGGCTGGAAAGCAATCAAGAAGAATTATTTTCATAAATGCTATACATATTATAGTATTGGTTTATTTTCGGGTTTGGTGTAATACAAACCGGTTTTTCTATCAATTTTATAACTAATCCATGTAAGTCTTGCTTTAAAACTATACAGTGAGCACGTAAAGGTTGGAATAAATTCAATAAAATCTTTATTGGGCAAGTAAGAAAATAATTCTCGGGCACGTCGATTTTCTTTTTTAGATGCGCATTTTTTGGTATACGTCTGTTTTTTATTACGTCATCCTTGTTCGAGTTATGACGTCATTATCAGTTTTTTTTAAATGGCAATACCCTCTTTCCATAGTACCATTTAAAAGATCGCACAACAATATTTTTGAGAAATTAGTACCACAACTGTTGCACCATTTTATATTGACGGCGCATTAAATGCTGAAAAATATTTGAATTTGCTACAACAGATAATTCCCGCACTTGTAGCAGCACTATATCCAAATAATCAAAATCGCAAATGCCGGATGAATCAATATGGTACCAACAAGATGGCGCGCCACCACATTATTCACAGATTGTGTGTGATTATCTAAATCGCCAATAGATGGATATTATCAAGAGGTGAATGATATGCAATTTCAACATTTAATTTAAAGGGTTTTAGTTGTATTTATTATGTTTTCTACACTGACCAGCAAAATTAACGCATAATTTTATGTAACATAATATTTTATTGAAAAATTCTGATTAACAGCTACGCAAATATGTCAAACAACAGAGGGTGACTTAAAACAACTAAACTGTATAACTAGTCCCATATACGGCTTCTACTTCCGCAGCGTTCCTCTTTTAATGAAAAATGTAATAACTATGATTGAACACACCAAGAAAAATCAACAGATTTAAAGGAATCAGAAGCAATGTTTACTTGATTTAATATCTTGTATGCCCTCCTCGGGCTTGTATTACTGCTCGGAGACGTCGTGGCATGCTCATGATGAGATTGCGAACGAAATCTTGCTCTATGTTTTCCCATTCCTCTTACAGCTACTCACGCAGCTCGTGCAATGAAGTAGGCCTTGGTCTTCGAGCATGTAGTCGTCTCTTGATATCGTCCCATACATGCTCGATTGGATTCAAGTCGGGACTACAAGCTGGCCAGTTCAAGCGATTAATTCCAACTTCATTTAAGTAGGTAGTAGTGACAACGGCGACGTGAGGACGAGCATTATCCTGCATTAACAAAAGGTTGCCTTCGATACCAGCTGCAAATGGCAACACATGATCTTGGAGAACATCTTCGATGTAGGAATGTGCGGTCACACTGGGTCTATGAAAGACGACAAGATCTGTACACGCATTCAAAGAAATGCCTCCCCAAATCATGATAGAGCCACCTCCAAAGCGGTCCCTCTCGACAATTGCACACTCGGCGTACCGTTCGCCTGTTCTCCTCCAAACCCTCTGCTGTCCATCAGCACCCTTCAGTGAAAATCGGCACTCGTCTGTGAAAAAAACTTTCTCCCAATCCGCTATTCCCCAGTTCACATACTCTCGGGCGAAAGCTAATCGAGCGGTCCGATGTCGTCTCAAAAGAAAGGGGCCATACCGCGGGACGTCTGGCGTGGAGATTTGCTTCTCCTAACCTTCTCCTCAGTGTCCTTTCGCTTATTCGTACACTTCGCGTGGTTTCAAGGTTGTCCTGAAGCTCTGGAGCCGTCAGAGTGCGGTCGCGCAGAGAATTAAGTTGCAAAAAACGGTCATCTACCGCCGAAGTCGCCCGCTTGCGGCCCTGTCCTCGTCTTCTGCCGACGCTACCAGTCTCTCTTAGACGTCTATGAAGTCGCGAGATTGTTGACTGATGGACTCCCAGCCGTATTGCAACATACTGTTGAGTTCTTCCTTCTTCCTGCAATGTGGTTGCTTTAACTGTATTATCACGACTTAAAACTGGCATAATTATCAAGCGAACAGTAAAATCCGAAACTAATAATGACAAAAAATGGCAAAGATTACTCAACGGTCGAAGATCAAAGATTTTCAGTGTAAAGAGTCAAAATGCCAATATACTAAAACGCATACACTGTAAGAGAGTATAAAAACACGATGCAATAATTATGTATAACAAGCCCGTGATTGTTTTTCAGTAACAGAAACAATTCTGACAGATGGCTACTTTGATGTTTTTGAAACCTCTAATTGAAATTTTTAGCTAGTTACAAGTTGTACTACATTTTATTGAAAAATTTCCTGGTCTTTTAGATTATGCGTTAATTTTGCCGGTCAGTGTATTTTTATTTCATTACATGTTATGATTTCTAAAACTTTTTTTTCGAAAATATTGCTATGTGACATACCACAAAATTTGGCGTCTATACCCTAGAAAACGTGCTCTTTTAAATGGTATTATCAATAGAGGGTGTTGCTATTTAGAAAAAACTAATGATGACGTCATAACTCGAACAAGGATGACGTAATAAAAAACAGACGTATACCAAAAAATGTGCACCTAAAAAAGAAAATCGACGTGTCCGAGAATTATTTTCTTACTTGCCCAATAAAGATTTTATTGAATTTTACGTGCTCACTGTATAATTTGTGAGAGCACTAGACACCAGTCTTTCAATTGTAGTCCTATAAATCAATTTTCCGAATGGGCTCTTATATTTTTATACGTAATATAAATTTATAAACACCCCTCTACAAAAGAAATCGAAATATATTACTCAAAAACACAATATAATTAGCGTTTTATTAATTTTCTGTGCATTTCTAAAATGCTGCTTCATATACTTCCAAGGCCTAGCATTATCTGTCCTTGTCTCGCATTCAGGTGACAAATTTGGGCACGGGTTTGGTCGGCAGCTTAAATGATCTTTTTACTCTGTGGAGCAGACTGTATTTAATTTTTAAAAAATTAAGTTACCTTTATTCTCTTTTAGGTACAAGAATTATGTAACGTTGTAAGTATATACCTACTAAATATTCTCTGAAGTTCTGCTTATAATTTACATAAATTATTTTATAAATACATTTCTTGACCTTCCACAAGAAATATTAAGTCTTGCAATAGTAAAAAATAAACACATTATAATAATTATCTTTTGGCCCTGTACTAGTCTTAAAATGGTAATATTTCTGTTGTAGATAGTTAAGGTTAAAGTTAAATAAAATACCTATTTCAAGAGTTAAAGATATGTGAATGTTTTTAATAGTATAGTACAATACCGTTCATTTTGTATTGCCATCGTAGTAGTAAAAACCCACATAACAGCATAACAGTTTTTTCCACTGCAATAATTACCACATTGTTTGTACAAACTTTTGTAAACAATGTTTTAAGTTTATTTACTTGGACATGCTCTTAATATTTTATAAATTTGTTTTTGTATTGTTCATTTATGTATAGAACAAATCAATTATTATAGGAGCGAAGTATTTCGACATGTATGGACTGTTCTGGACTTTAACTAGTATATTAATGGAAGGGTGGATCTCCAGCAATTCTTTGACATAAATAAAATTTTGAAATCGCTTTTGGTACAAAATTTCTAAAATAAACCCAAAGTAATGGTGCTATAAAAGGTAAACAAATAAGAAACTAAAACAAAACTTTATTATTATGTTTTGTTGAAATTGTTTTTAAACAACACATCATAAAATTAAAAAAATACAAGATAAAGACAGAATTGGCATTATTTTATACTTCATATAACTTTATGTTACTTACTAAAGGAATTCAAATAAACACATGTAATTACTACAAATTGTATTTCGGAACCCACCTGACCCACCACTCAAATAAATACATATGTCTCATCTCTCTCTCTCTCTGTCAACCTTCATTAGTCCATCTTTGGATATAGGTCTCCCCAAGGTTCTTCCACTTTATCCTGTCTTGTGCCTTGTTTATCCAGTTTGTACCTGCAAGCTTCTTAATGTCATCTCTCCATCGCATCATCGGTCTTCTAATAACACTCCTTCTACCGTCCCACGGTCTCCAATTTGTTACCCTTTTTGTCCATCTTGTTTCTGGCATTCTTGCCACGTGGCCAGCCCATCTCCACTTCTTTTGTGCTATGATCGGCGCGACATCTGGCAATTTTATCTTTTGTCTTATACAGTTGTTTGTTTTTCTCTCTTTTAATGTAATATCCAGATTAATTCTTTCCATTCGCCTTTGAGTTACTTGAAGCTGTTTAATGATGTTCTTAGTGAGTGTCCAGGTTTCTACCCCGTATGTGATTACCGGTATTATACACTGGTTGAACACCTTCACTTTTTGGTATACTGGTAGTTTTTTGTTCTTAAAAATGTAGTGGAGTTTGCCAAATGCAGCCCATGCCACTTTCTTTCTTCTCTTTATTTCCGCTGTTTGATTCTGTTTTCCGTCCTTGACACATTGTCCAAGATATACATATTCATTTACATATTCCACTGCTTCATTTTTTATTCTCACTTGCCTTGTTGGTACATGCTGCGATGGTAGTACAATTTTTGTTTTTTCTATGTTCATTTTTAAACCTGCTTTTCTTGATAGTTCATTTAAGTCTTTCAACATAAATTGTAGATCTGCTAGGTTATCAGCTATAAGTGCTACGTCATCTGCATAGCGCAGGTTGTTCTGAAATTTACCACCGATGTTAAGACCTTTCGTTTCCCAACTTACTTTTTTTGAGTATGTCTTCCGCGTTCGTGAACAGTTTAGGAGAGATCACGTCTCCTTGTCTTACACCCCTATTTATTTTTATTGCTTTAGTTGTTATTGTATCTAGTTTTATCGTCATTGTAGCTTCTTTTTAGATATTACTTATGAGTTCGATATACCTCGAGTCAATTCGACTGTTTTTTAATGCCTCCGTTTCCAGTGAGTCGAATGCTTTTTTGTAATCTATAAAGGCAATGAATATGGGCATATTATATGTATTCGGTTGGTTATGCTTTTATTAATTGCTTTGTACTGTTCTCAAGTTCTGTCTCCCTTCTTCACTATTTCATTTCTTTGGTTCATAAGATCATAAGACTTTTAGTATGTGTGCTTATTCTACTACTTCTCTGTTTATTTTGTTTCTTAGCAAGATTAATAAGGCCCGCATTTTGCAAGGAGTTTTTTATCTTTGTAGGGAGAGCGGTGAGGGTTCGGACAATTTTTACAATTTTATTTATTGATCGAAACTGAACGTGTTAAATTAAAATATTTTCATACACACGACTTCTTAGTTATTACACCTTACATGGCTATCCATAATCTTGCTATCGAATTTATTGTTAGAAGAAATTCGCTTATATGCTGGAAAAAGTGTTTTGTCCGAACCCTCTTTGGCTCTGTTGAGGATTTGGACATATTAAAAAAATAAAGAACTATAAGTTCGTAACATTTATTTTGTTGATAAAGTTGTTGAAACGAACATATAGAAACTGTAAAATTATTATAATAGGCTATAGTCGGCTAAATCGACATTAAAATCTAACATATCCAAAAAGCGGGTGCGAGTATCTTTAAGAGGTTCTGGAAGCTGCATTACAACGCCATCGAAAGAAACAACTGCTTCTTTTTCAGTAGACAAGGAAAAGCGATTGGAAACAACTGTTTTTTTTAGAAATCTTATTTCATATCCTTCTTGTAATTTCTCTAGCTGCATAGTGTCGTATCCTTTTTTTCCCATACACTTTAACGATAATGTAACCTCCTAATGGAACATTGTTTATGTCTCTTTCTTCTTCAGATTCTTCTGCTTCCCAGTCTGATGACTCGTTCTTGCATAACGTTTGTTCTGCTGCTCATCTGATGATGATTCTTCTTCAACCAGTTTCTTTTTTGCTTTCTCTTTGGCTTGTTTCTGAACTCTTTTCATTTTTCTATTGGCTATTTCTTCCTTTTCAGGTGTGTCTGTAGCAATAATAGATTTCCTTTTGGCTGGTCCTTGATTTGTTTTCTTTGGGTTTGGTGCTTTCGGGTAGGGTTTAATTTCCTCTGGAGAAACAAAGTCAAGCATATTCTAATTTACTTCAGTGTCTTTTTGTTTTGATGCAACTGTAATGCCGTCGTCTGCTATTTCTAATGCAGATGTGGATGCTACAGGTTCTGCATTTTCGATTGCATTTGTGGCTGCAATAGGCCTGTCTGTTATATAAGATGAGAGAAAGTCTTCATCTGTAAAAATATTTTTGTCAAATGGGAAAATTTCTTCCGATGTTGCTTTTAACATTTCTGCCGTAATTTGGTCATGTCCCGGTGCTTTTCCTGCTTTGGTCTTTATAATTGCTTCTTTGACTTCTTCTATTATAATGTCCGCTTCTTCGTTTTGCTCTTGTTCTTGCTCTTCCTTTGTGTCTATCGTTTTATTTTCTTCTTTTTCTAGGTCTTTTCCTTCCAGTAACCCTTTGAAATATTGTCTCCAACTTTCCATTATCTCTTCTTCTTTCGTTATGTTCTCTCCCTTTTCGTCTTTGATATTGTTTAGGGTTGATGTTTTTCCTTTTCTCATATTTCTTATCACACCGTAGAATAACTTTTGATTTGCTTTATATGCCCTTTTCATTTTTTTCCCGAAGTCTCTCTTCGTTTTTTGCTTTTCCTCTTTTATGATTTTCTTCACCTGTCCTCTTTCTACTTTGTATTATTCGTAGTCTTTTTGTCTTCCTGAACTTAAGTACCTTTTCCATTTTTCTTTTTACAGCTGCTCTCACTCTGTCCGTCCACCAATGTGTTCTTTTAATATTTTTGTTTGTTATTTTTGTTGTGCCGCAACTTTCTTCAGCTGCTTCTAAAATTGCCTTTTTCAGTTTTCCCCACGTCGCTTCTATTGATCCATCTTTTTCCATGTGTCTAAGTTTTTCCTCCATTCGCTTTTGGAATTGTTGCTTTATTTTTGGTTCTTTTAATCTGTAACTTTTTATCTTTCTATTTTCTATTATTTTTCTTTTCTTATCCTGTTCTTCCGCACCTGTGTTATTTATTGTCATTGTTACCATAAAGTGGTCGCTCCGTATTTCGGGTCTTCTTTTTACTTTTACGTCTGCTTGCTGAATACACAGCAATCTATTATAGATTTCTGCTTTCTGCTTTTCCCTTCTCTCGTTATTTTATGTATTTCTTTGTGCATGAAGTGCGAGTTTCCTATTACTAGTTCGTTCTCTATGCAGAACTCTAATATTCTTTCCCCATTTGGTATTCTCGTATTTTCTCTGTGTTTTGCTAAGCACCATTCGAATCCGTCATTCTTATTTCCCACTCTCCCGTTCATGTCTCACATAAATAATGACTGGGTTGTTGTAGTTGTCTATTTCTTGCTGCATTTCACTAAAAAACTTATCCTTTTCTTCTTTTTTGTCGTCTTTATTTGGCCCGTATACTATTATTATCATGTATTCCCCTTTTCCTTTCTCCTCGTTAATTTCTATTGTTAATATCCTTTCACTTACATAGCTTTCCTTTTTCACGTATTTCATCTTTTCTTCTTTTTTCTTTTATGACGAACGCTACCCCTGCTTGTGCATGCTCTTCCTGTTCGATCCCTGACCAGTGCATCCAGTATCCGTTTGGTAATTTCTGTAGTCCTTTGGGTTTCTTTTTCGTTTCCGTTACCCCTACATAATCTATCTTTGCCTTTTTTATTTCCTGCGTTATTTCTTCTGCCTTATTTGTTAGGCTGTTCACATTCCATGTTGCCATTTTAATTATCCTTTCTTCGTCGTCCTATACATTGCCGAGTTCGTCTTTATGTTTCCATCCTTGGGGGGTGTTCTTAGTTTTTTGAGATCTGGCCGTCTTTTCTAATCAGACTTCCTTCCCCCTTTTTGGACCATTCATATTTTTTGTTTATTTCTAACTTCTCATACCCTATTCTGGTTTTCTTTCCTTTTTCCCTCTCTTCTCTGGCTACCTTTCTGATTGCTGTTTGTATTTTCTGTTCTTCTTGTGTAAGAATTTTTAGTTCATATTGCTCAACAATTTTGGAAAACTCTGCTTTAAGCGAAGTATTGATACCTAATAGACGTTAATTTTTCTATTAATAGATCCGAATCTATCAGTTTTTCCACAATTCTCTGAGCAATTGCATCAATATCGCTGACTTTATTTCTGGTAGTAGGCATTTTTATAAATCACTTATAAGTTTAAGAGGACCCGGAGGACCGCTATAATAACTAAAACATGCAGCAGCGACAAACACGTCTACTCGGTACAACGTCTCATCCAGTGGCGACTGGTGACAATAGAAACAGGTGGGGCCAGGGGACAAAAACAACTTAATTTTTTTATTCTTAATAACGAGAAACGTTTTTCCGATAAACTGTCGATTTTGTTCATAGTTAAAATGTATCGTTTATGGACGTAATAAAAATGGAAACTTTAAAATAATTTATAACAAAAAACGACAACAATAAGTAAACACACTAAAAACAATAAAACAGATCGACAACGAGGAAAAAATAATAAGGCAATGAAAGAATCGCGCGCTATTTACATACAAACGCAATGACGAGCCAGACAAAACGGGCCCAAAGATAAGCTTTGCGCCCGGTAAGCAAACACGATTGGTAGTGCACACTCGTTATCAGTGGCGGCTCGTGGGTAAAAAAATAGGTAAATTACAAAAAAAAACTTTTTATTTGGACCTACCTAATTTTTGTACACCAAGTCAATCCTTCTGTCTTTTAGGGTAGCAAATTTGTTGGTAATATCTTCGTAAAATAGTTGGTTTTTAATTAACCCTAGTAAGAGTTCTTTTTGAATTGAAATATTCGCCAGAGAGGAGAGTCTATCGTGAGATATCGTATTCCTTAGTTATATAATTTCTATAGGGCTTCTTAATAAAAATGCTGCTAAAAGTTCCTTGAAATTTCTTCGGTTTGTTGAATCTTTGCGTTCATCATGACCGCGAAACGCTAATTCTTGTTTACTTAAAGGCATTGTCAACTTATGAAAAGTCGATTTTTTTTATTTTGTAATTTGATTAAGTAAACTGAGTATTGCACCTTTGCAAAATTTTACGGCCGAATTTTAATTCGTTACCGTGTTATGGGAGCTAAAAGTTTAAGCTATGACGTCATCTACGTCGGTCGCCGGTAAGAGCTCTAGCATAGCTACAAGTACAACGCTAAATTTAGGTTATGTTGCCGTGTTTATACAAGTAATTGTATGTGTTTAGGTTATGTTCGACACCAGTGACGTCACGTATGTAGGATCTGAATTCTCTCTACCCGTTTATTGTGGTGATTATCAAAGATATTGAAATTCTACCACTGCGGGTACTTTTACGAGTATTTTAACTAACTATTTTGATATTTACTAAATATGTTGCATAAGTTGACAATGCCTTTAAATATAGAACTGCGTCGATAACTGTCTGAAGAAAAAGTCTATTCAATCGAACGTTTTTATTAAACTGCACCTTAAAAAGTCTAGCATTTTCTTTTAAAGCATAAAGCATCACTTATGGTATGCGGGTTTTTTTCAAATTTTTCAATTTAATGCACACATTAAATGTTCTTTAGAATCAGCGTGTTTACGAAACGCCCTTGTAATATTTAATAAATCTGCAAATCCCTCTCTATTCCAAGCAGACTGTTTTGTACAAAAAGAGCAAATAGGGCCAACAAAATAATTTTTGTAGTATTGGGCTGCTACATAACCATTTATATTTGGTGAACCAAACAGTTTTAAATTTAAGATTATATGATTTACCACCACCTTTTAAGTCCTTTTTTGCAAAAATTGTTAAAGTCTTTGTTTCATGTTTAAAAACACACACTTATTGCAAAACAAACACACAAACAACAAACACCAAAACAAGACATGCGTTTCAATTATTTGAAATCAGTGATAACCGACTATTGGATAATTAGGAGCCTGAAGGTTTGATTTACTATTATTTTAATACATCCTTTGTACGACACATATGCTTCAAGACTATATCTAGCATTTAACTGACTAATAATACTAATAAATAAAAATAAGTAGGTTAGCGTCTCTCTCCTTATTGCAGGGACGTGATGTTTATATAAACAAGTAAACAAAAAGGTTCACGTGTCGATTCATTCTTGTCCAGTAATGAATTATAAAATAAACCAACACCTACATACATGCGACACAATGTGGATGTAGTGGAATGGTTCACCGATACAAAACTAAACACTTCACTCTAGCGATTCAACATGTGTCAACAAACCGCTCGTCGGTGGTGATGACGTATTCGTTACCATGACAACGAGCAGAGTTAAAGCCAGTCAATTCCAACTCTTCCCTTCAGGCACGTTCGTTTCATTCGAATGCGGTGTAGGCAGGGACAAAATAGGCTAGTGGCCAGTTGCGTATATTATGGTAAATAATACGCATTTATAATTTAAAACAATCCTCTCAATACGTAGTATTGAAGTGTCGATAAATAAAAAATAATTTGAATATAAAATAATTTGGATGCACAAATTTTAGGTGAAGAGGCACTTCACCTGGCGAGCCGCCACTGCTCGTTATACATGCCCCGTGCTCTACACATACAAAATATACAATGTAATTTTTTAAAAATTCAATTGCAGCAGGCCGTATTCTGTCTTAATAACCTTAGAACGGTGATGTTATTAAGATGGTGTCTCCACTCCTTCAATTGTTTGTGAACTGTATTTTTTGACAAGTTGCGTACTAGTTCCAACAATTGCTGTAAGATGGCGCTAATGACAGTTGAATGTTGACACCAAGAACTGCAAAAATATTTAGTTTTGAATGTTATCGCAACTCTTGGCGACACAAAGTATTTATGTTTCGCCCGTGCTTTTTACCTGATTTTCGAAAATGCCCAGAAAAACATTTGGGAGAACAATTTAAAAAATTGTTGTTTGCAGCATTGCAGCAAACCTTTTGCGAAAAAAAACCTATTTAATTCAAAGAAAAAATCAATTTGTTCTTAAAGCTGCAGCGTTTATATTATATTTATGTGTTTTTAATATCTTCTGCAAAAAGTGCAAATTTTATAAAAATACGTTTCGTTATGATTATAAAATATCAAAGTTTATGCCGTCATCTAGCGGCCAATATCTAAACTAGTACGTACACTGTCAAACCACAGTATAGAAAACAATCAGTAAGGACAGCTTAGTGCTTTTGACGCGACCAGTTTTGTATGCGCATGTCAGTTTGTTGGCGGAACTTCCAGAATAATCCATTAGTGGCGCTACAGTTGTGTGTGTTAAACACGTGTGTAAATGTCAAACTTTTAGAAGCGGAAAGTGGGAGGATGACCTTATTTTATTCGCTTAAATTTGTAAATGCAAACTTTAGAGTCACAAATCCAAGTGGCGAAAGAATTTTTATGCATATAATAATAATAGTAATAATAATAATGTTTATTCCAGCTTCATTACCTACAAAACATAAACAGCACAGCGTACAAAAACACAAAAAAAACTAATAATAATAATAATAAAATAACAACAATAATAGCTAAATGCTAAAAGTAAATTTGAAGCCAGAAATCGATGGCAATCAGATGACCACCTACAAAAGTGGTACCTGCTCTACCTTACCACCGGCATATAATATATAAAAAAATAAAAAAAATAACAAGTAAAATATAAATAAATTGTCATATTTTCATAAATGTAACTGTAACTACTTTTAATTTTTGTAATTATTACTATTATTAAGAAGCTGTAACATAGTTTGTAATAGCATAATTTAGTTAGTTAATTTATCTATTAAAACATTTATATAATTTACTAAATTAAAAATATGATTCAGTACCTATTCAATATTTGTTTCCAGACATAAATACCTAATCAACATCATTTGTACATAAAAACTGTTTACTTTTATCTTATACTATTTTCAAATTTGCGCCGTTTTTGTTTGGCGACATCTATATACAATTCAGTGAAGGCCTGCCAAGACCGCCATATTGGTTGTAAAACTTGCGCTATGAACTTCAAAGGCGCCGACAGCAGCTGTCCTTACTGATTGTTTTCTATACTGTGGTCAAACGATACAGTACAAAAGTTTTATATGGAAAATAGTGGGAGTAGGAACACCATATCTTAATAACATCACCCTTAGAACTGTCTGTATTAAGTCAGAATACGGCCTGCTGCAATTGAGTTTTTAGAAAATCACATTGTACGACTGGCCTCAAAAACCGTCCTAAGTCGCATTATACAATATTGCCACAAAATACTACAGTAATTTTTTTATTAAACAATAAAACATGTTGGAAATAGATCAAAAATAATAATTACAAAAAACATATTTTTTAAAACTACAAATTATTGATTATTGGGTTAGTTATACAAATATAGGTGGGGCCCGGCCCCTATAGACGAGCCGCCACTGGTCTCATCACTCCGCTGCTTGCTTTTCCCCCATACACAGGTCCCCTTTTTCGTTTTCTAGTCCTAATGGTTCTTCTTTATATCTTATCCTTTTCCTTGCTTTTTTATGTTTTTGTAGAACATTCTTTTATTTGTGTACTTATATGATTCTTGCAGCATTTTAATCTCCTTATTGGTTTTCTTTCTCTTTTCTTCCTCCTACATATTGTTTTGATTTTGTTTCGCACCTTTTTGTATTGTAAATCCGCTTCCCGCGATTCTCTGAAGTTCTGCTTATAATTTACATAAATTAGTTTATAAATACATTTCTTGACCTTCCACAAGAAACATTAAGTCTTGCAATAGTAAAAAATAAACACATTATAATAATTATTTTTTGGCCCTGTACTAGTCTTAAAATGGCAATATTTCTGTTGCAGATAGTTAAGGTTAAAGTTAAATAAAATACCTATTTCAAGAGTTACAAGATATGTGAATGTTTTTAATAGTACAGTACAATACGGTTCATTCTGTATTGCCATCGCAGTAGTAAAAACCCACATAACAGCATAACAGTTTTTTCCACTGCAATAATTACCATATTGTTTATACAAGCTTTTGTTAACAATATTTCAAGTTTATTTACTTGGAAATGCTTTTAATATTTTATAAACTTGTTTTTGTATTGTTTATTTATTTATGGAACAAATCAAGCCTTATAGGAGCGAAATATTTCAACGTGTATGGACATGGACTGTTGTGGACATTTAGCACTTATCAACTTTTTTCAGTACCAAACAGGGACCTCTTAACTAGTATATTAATAGGAAGGGTGGATCCCTAGCAATTCCTTGGCATAAATGCCACCGGTAATTATTTTGGGATCACTTTTGGTACAAAATTTCTACAATAAATCCAAAGTAATGGTGCTATAAAAAGTAAGCAAATAAGAACATAAAACAAAACTTTATTATTATGTCTTGTTTAAATTGTTTTTAAACAATACATCATAAAATTAAAAAAATACAAGATAAAGACAGAATTGGCATTACTTTATGTACTTCATTTAACTTTATGTTACTTACTAAAGGAATTAAAATAAACACATGTAATTACTACAAATTGTATTTCATCACCCACCACTTAAATAAATACATATTTCTCATATAAAAAGATTAAATTCTAATCACATAACTAAGACCAATTCTTCACAAAACGTCCGATTTATTTGTTAATATGATGTATTAATGATAGTAAAGGATGTTGTTTTTTAAATCAAATCCTTTGTGAAGAACAACAAACAATTAAACGAAATATGCAGACATGTTCAATTTAAGACATAAATCTTTTGACAGAGAAGATTTCATTATATACATTTTATTTATCAAAAATTATGTTTACTCATTTGAATTATACTAACTTAGTTGTTCATAGTCAATAAAAATTAAAGCAACAGATATTAAAAATAAAAGGAAAGAATATTAAAATGAACCCCTGTTGCTAGCAACTAAGCTTATTGTACATTATGGCAGTTCTATGTAACATACTAAAAGTTTAAAAGCAAAAAAAAATGCGAAATCAGGTAATATAATGCTGAGATCGTAAATAATTCCAAGTCGTACGCTTTACAATTCGCACCCGTTTTTCTACAAAAGGTATAAAAATTTAATAAACTTCCAAGATATTCACCAACAGCATCACGACTAACCAAGCAATTTTTTTGCGAACAATGTGCATTTTTCAAATAGTGTTATCATGCTGAAAATTTCATGTTTTATATTGAATTGCACAAATTCCTATGAAACAAATCACAAAAAGTGGTTCTATAAATTTACGCCGTTGAAAAATTATTGCCCCTTTGAAATAAAATGCATTTATTGTGTTCTTGAATATTCATAAATCACTTTGAACAAATTGAACATGAACCACAGTACTCAATGATTTGCACGGGACCTTTCCAATTTCCATACTTTTATTCTTTCCTTCAAATCGGTAACTGAAAGAAATATCCAGTTTAAGATTAAATCATAATGAAAAATGCAAGTAAAGGCTGATTCCGACTGGCGGCTGCGGTACTACACAAATGTGATTATTCATACCAGCGTTGCGGAAAGTGGCGCGATACCGGTCAGCCAACGGTAACCATCCACTTCGACAAAGACAGAGCCACTGTTTAGAGAGAGAAATTATACACTCCAGTGCAGTACTAATCACAGTACATGCCAAAATAATAATGATAATAATCGAGCATGTCTCCAAGAATAAAGAACTTTACGATTGGGGTATACTTGCTTTTTCTTTTCCTTTACCCTCTTATACCTTTACAGTGTCGAAGGGGCCGAACACACCCGAGTCACAGAGTGGCCACCCATTCTCAAGTTCTGACAAAGTAGGTCTTTGCTTAACTTTCTATATTGCAGTACTATGTGCGCTCTTACTATGCTGTACCGCCGGCCTTGGAGTATACTTAACTATTAAATTAAATAGGTTAAATACATCAAGTAATTCACTACAAACATGTCTCGCATAAGCTGCATCATGTCTTTTTTATTTCATAACATTATCATCAGATAAAGGAAGTAAAACGGGAAAAATAAATACTCAAAATGCTTCAAGCATACCTAATTATTTACAAAGAAAAAGAAAATTAACAGACTCAGAAGAATTCGATATTTGGGAACAAGAACAGGTAGCATTTTGCAAAAGCTCAAATATTCAAAGAACGGCTCAAAAACAAAACCAAATAGGTAAACCGATACACAAAAGTCCACAATACGAAAAAGAAACAGGAGAACATTTTAAAGAAATGAAAAAAAGATGAATTCAACCAAAAACATGCAGATACGAAAAAAGGATTTGCAACTATTAGAGAAGATTTTTAAAACCAAAAAACGACAAAAAAAAGAATTCTGACGAATTGAAGCAGAAAAAGTGGTATTGGAAAAAGAATAAGATATACTTGAAAAACAAGACAGGGATAAACTTTGAAACAATTTAACACGTTGACTGCCAACTATGAGAAAACTCGTAAGTGATGATGTATATTTAACGCCAAGTACGAGTATACTCAGAGCCGAACTTTATCTATGGTAGGTACCGTCTATGAGATATCTCATGGCAAATAGGTATCAAAAATAGTTGTGTGGCGTCTGGTATAAGATCAAATTTTTAATCTAGCTGCATAAGAAAAAAATTCAGATATAAATTTTATTATAAAAGCAATAACTATGACCTCTGGCAGTTAACGTGTTAATCATAAATGGTGTAAAAATGGAAGAAAAACACGTACAACAAGATGTTGAACAATCAATAAGAGGGAAACTCAAAATTAATTTAAAGGTAAAATAAGGGTATAGTGTCAAACGAGGAGTATTAGAAAGGAAAGCATTATTAAAAGATACTCAAATATACATAGAAAATGATCACATGTTGGAAGAGAGAAAATTACAAGAGGGGAAAGACAAAAGGGAAAAGTAGTCAAAGTTAGATACCAGAAAATTACCATAAACAGTGAAAAATATGAGTGGGACGATAAGCTTGGGATACAAAAAGACCAGTCAAAAAACGACTAGAATATGGCACCACAGGCACGAAAACGATAACGACCCTAGTAATGAAAAAGTACATGGTACAAGAGAAATTTCTTCAAAAGAGGTAGATACCATGCAGGAATTTAGCAAATACAATATTGAATTCAACTGAGACAAAATAGAAAGGATGTGGAAAAGACAGAAGGATCACATTTTAATATATTATAATGGAGTAGAGATGCAAGATCAAGGCGGTGCTGGTACACAAAAAGTGAGCAGATAAAATATAGCAATGGAACTTTTATAAGAGAGAATTCTGTATGTTGAACTTGATATCGAAAAACAGAAGATATTAGGTATTATAATGGCATATGGACCAAAGAAAGACGGTCCTAAAATAAAAAAAGAACTATTCTATGAACAACTGCAAGAAAATGTGGATAAAGCGAAGGGAATGCTACTAATTATGGGGAACCTAAATGACAGGGTGGGTAATGAGCCACCGAACTATAATAAAAGTAATAAATAAAGACTGAATTTTAGGTGATGAGTCAGCCAAATAGGTAAATCTAGATAAATCCATAAGCGTGCTAAATATTTGTAAATAAGGGTCTGTAATTCTAGCAGAATTCTTAAAAAATGTTGCTAGAATTCTATAATATAATACAATGGGATAATAACTAATAAGTAATAACTATGTATATAACTTAAGTAGGTAGGTTCTTTTCAACTTTATTTTTATTACCTACTTATTACTATTATTCCCGATTCTGCTGTAACTCCCACCTGTACGGTTGTGACCTTCAATAACAAGGAATTAGTTTGGTGACTCAACCATTCAACGAAAGCTTGGTCGTGCCTGTTGTAAGTACGTTATATTGCACTATAGCGATTACTGAATTGTACTATCCTGCTTTTAAGATGCCGTAGGAAACACTAGTATAATTTTCTAGAGTGACGATAGTAAGCAACCGCTTTAAAAGTTGTTTTAACTTACTACTTGAGTGTGCCGCTCTACTGAAATGATTTTACTGAATTTTTACTAGATCCGGTCTCTAGTACTAAGTAATTATGGAAAAGACAATGTTAACAGAAATAGTAAAAAACTGCTCGAATTTTGTGTGAATAATAACCTAATAATCACAAACAAGTGGTCTAAGCACAAAAAGATTCACGAATATAAGAGACATGAAGCCAGAAATCTCTAACTGATTATGTTATCATTCAGGACAATAATAAATCAATACCAAAGAAAGACGAGGGCAGAAACTGGTAGTGATCACTACCTAGTAACCACTAAACCAAAATTAAACATTACCAAAAACAGATAGTCAGATAATAAAACCTGTACAGTAATAAAAACATACAGAGAATTTTTCTTTTTAGTATACATATCGCCTATGTATACTTTTAAAAAGAACGCATCAACGCATTGTTGTACCCTAGATATAGGTAACCAACTATACACTAAACTTTAAATTTAAATTAAAAAAAAATAGCATGCCGTGGTAAAAATAATAATAATTTTATGTTTTAGAATAATCGTTGAATTAAAATTATATTGATATTCCATTAATTTTGATTTATTTAAAAACACTGCATCGAACATAACTTTTAAACACCACAGAAAATAAAAACTACGTTGATAATTTCCAGTGACATTTAATGTTAAGTTGGTTGCCTACATATAGGGTAAAACAATGCGTTGATGCCTTCTTTTTAAAAGTATACATAGGCGACATGTATACACATTACACTCTACACATGGTGCAGTATGTAGATAAAATGGCCCATCAACTTCGTAACCCGCAGAGAGGGGCTGGATTATGCATTGTACACGTAGAGCCTCATATGTTAACGCACCAGCTTTGACACCGAAAGGTATAAGAGGTTACAGATAAAACATACCATACATAGCCGATATGTATACTAAAAAGAAAAATTCCCTATATAAACTTTATGAACCCCAAACTTAAATAAGGTATAATGACCTTACTAGCAAAATATTCAAGAATTGCGAGGTAACTATAAATAAGTACCTGTGGAAGAAGCATGGGTAATATTTAAAGACAAAATACTCTCAGCAGCCAAACAGATTTGTGGAAAATATAAGGAAAATTCACACAGAAAGTAAACATCTTGGTGGGACATGGAGATAAAAAGTTTAGTGAATGACAAGAAAACTAAATCGAAAAAATATTTACAAACAGAGAAGACAGGATTATGAAATTTATAAGTAGGCAAGAATTGTAGTTAAAAACACAATGATTCAGAGGAAGACCCATCACCCATCAAAAGCTGTTTTATAAAATAGGTACTGAAAAATATGTGCAAAAATAAAAGGCGCTTGCTCAATCAAATAAAGGACAAGGCAGAAAACATGTTGACAAGCCAAAATGAACAAGTAGATTGATGGCGAGAATACTTTAAATTAATTAAAAATGAAACCGAGATGATAAAACTTGGAGAAGAGACACAGAGACACTATTAACCACAAATAATAATTAAACAACTCTTAAATCGATAAGGGAAAATTCCAACAAATTGGCAAAACGCAGAAGTAATTATACTGTACAAAAAAGGGGATGCAGCTAATATAGAGAATTATCGTCCCACTAGCCTTCTATTACAAATGTATAAGTGGTTAACTGGAATCATAACACTTCGATTAACAAATAAACTAGACTCTTCTACCAGGCAGTAGAACAGGCTTTAGCAAGGGCTACAGTACCACTTATCATCTACAGACAGTGCAAACACTAATACAGAAATGTGAAGAATATGACGTCCCTTTACATATCTTTTGTTGACTCCAAAACGCCATACTACAAGCCCTAAACAGCGCAAGGGTTGACTCAAGATATACAACATTAATTAAGAATATCTATGAACATGCTACCTCCATGATAAAAATAAAAATGGATGAAAACACCAACACCCAGAAGATCCCTATGAAAGGAGGCGTAAGATAGGGAGATTCAGTTGCCAAAGTTGTTTACAGCAACAAACGAGAATGTGTTCAAAGAATTGTGATGGGACAGAAAAGGTATAAATATAGAGGGAAAATATCTTGGTCATTTACATTTTGCTGATGACGTAGTCCCTATTAGCAATGATCCTTAAGAATTAGAAGACATGATAAGGCAATTAACTGAAGCGTCTAAAAACATTGGCCTACAAATGAATTTGAGTCAATTCTAACAATACAAGACAATTCACAATACAGTCAGAACACATCGAGACAGTGGAAGAATACATATATCTTGGACATCTTATAAAACTGGGGAAGCAAAATAAAATAGCAGAAATTAATAGAAGAATCAGACTGACTTGGGCTGCATTTTCTACACTTAAATATATCCTAAAAAACAGGCAAATGACAAATTGTATGAAGAGAAAAGTGTTCGACTCTTGTATATTACCAGTCATTGCATATGGACTGGAGACTATGATCTTAATGGAAAAAAGTGGGGAAAAGCATGCCATGGAGAAAGCAATACTTGGCGTAAGTATCAGACGCATAAGAAATGTAACAATTAGGAACCAAACCGGGGTAACTAACATTTTATGCAACAAGTTGCAAGACCAAAATGGAGTTGGTTAGGGCATGTGGCAAGAAAGGAGACCTACGGCATACAGAAGGCCACAGAAAAGATGGACCGATAATATACTGGTATTTGCGGGAAATAGATGGCATCAGATCGTACAGAACAACTAGCTTGGAGGAATGAAACCTGGGAAAGCATCAGGAAAAGACGGTATAGCACACTGAAAGATAGAAAAAAAAATAAAAGGATACGCGGTAAGACAAAAATGACAGACATAGCAGCAATCATAGCAGAAAATAAGTGGAGATGGGCTTGTCGCGTGGCTAGAAGGGATGAAACAAAATAGACAAAAAGAGTAGTGAACTGGAGACCTGATGCGTTGGAGGGATGACATTAAGAAACTTGCAGACACAAAGTGCACAGGATAAGATGCAATTGGGGAGACCTACGTCCAAAGGTGGACATATGAAAGTTTATAGAGAGATGGAATACCTAAAAAAAATAAGAAAATCGATAAAGAAGTAATTAACAATGTAAAAAGGCTATAGGTACAAAGTAAGAAGAAACATTGTTAGAACCCGAAACAATGAATCACAACAATTCATAACAACTGCGGGGCTTAGATAGGGGGGAGCACTCAGCTTTGTTTATTCTACTAATGGACGAGAAAATACAAGAATGAAGAGAAAAAACTATTAATTGTTATTGGGGATATCAACACATCGTACCAACAATTATAATAGAAATAACATACGCTGATGATATAGTACTCTTAGTGAATAGTCCACAAATCTTACAACATAATATTAGAATCTGGGAGAAAGCACTCAGCAAAAGAAAACTCTATGTAAACACTGAAAAAACTAAAACAATGGCAATATTAAGGAAACATATGAAGGGTGTACGGGAATAACGATCAAAGTCACTTTTTAAAAAAGTTGAGAAAACCAAATTTTTATTTTTACAAATGAATAACATTTACACTATTTTTTTTTGTTTTATCTCAGATGGTTCAATCTACTGCAGTATATCTAATGAATACAGTAATATAAACGACATATTGCAACTAATAGTAATAATAGTAACAAAACCTACTTCATTATCAAAAAACAAAAATTCTTCTGTATAAACGATCAAGGCAATTTATACGGACTGTGATCGCTTTTTCAAAGATTTAATAATGTAGGAATGAAGCTTTGAAGGTTAACTACAAGATGGCATCAAAATCTCTATTAGTAAAAAAATGTGACTTTGATCGTTATTCCCGTGGACCCTTCATATGGATTCTAAGATGAATTAAAGAGGTATCAAATTTTAAATATTTAGGGCATACAATACGAGAAAACGGTAATATAGAGGAAGAGTTAAACAACGGTTGGGTTAACTAATAAGAATGAATATGCATAGACCACCAAAGAGAGTATGAAAAATCCAAGACCTAAGACCAAAAGGATGTCCAAAAATAATGTAACGGGTTACAATTAAAAATTTGTACAACTGTACGTTGCCGTGCAAATTTTGTTTCAGATGTAGCTGGTTCGAATTAGTCACATAAAAAAACGTAAGCTATGTTGATTTTCATAAAACAAAAGATATTCCTATTCTGTCAATTTACCTTTGTAAAAATGTTGTAAAAACAGGAAGAGTTGCATGGTCGCATTGTACGATTTTATGAAAGAAACAAGAAATTTGGAAAGGCGTTTACTGTACAACATTTCTCCTTAGAAAATGTACCTAGAAGAACGATTTACAATAATTTGAAAACAAATAGGGTGCATAGAAAAGATGGTTCCGGTCAGAAACCAGTTATAATGACTAAGAAGAATTTAAAAATTGTTAATCAGAAAATGTAACAATAAGGATGGCATAAGTCGAACTGATGCTGCCAGAAACTATGGGTGCGCGCAGCAGTACATCTGCAAAACACTTAAAAAGGTAGGAATCGAAGCTAGAGAAAAGCAGAGGTCGCCAGTATAGACGAAGGAGCAAATAGAGGTCTTAAAATGTAAGTGTCGCTAGATGCTGAAACATTTTTGTGGAAAAAAGCTTTATTTTGGATGATGAAAGCTACTTTCCTATAAGCAAGCTTCAAATGCCTGGAAATGACAAGAAGCGTTTAAGCAAAATTGTAATAGTTTATCCAAAAATATCACGCCAATGACGATTTTGTCTTTTGGCCTGACAAGGCACCCTCTCACTAAGCTATTAAAACACTTCCTTTCTTGAGGAGAACAACATACTATTTGTGCCAAAGGAACGAAATCCAACTAATTTATCACAGTGTCCACCCATTGAAAATTTTTTTGGTTTATTAACGCATTAAGAAATGTCTAAGAGAAATGGACGTAAGTGGTGTACAAAGAGCAGTTGAAGACATCCCTACAAATCTACGTATAGTTTTAGATAAAGAACCTTTGGCAGCAAACCATTAACTGTTTTGTAATTACTGAAACATATGTAGCCATAATACATTGTTATAATGTTTAAATAAATAAACAATTAAAAATATCGCGGACTGAATTTAGTGCAAATATTTAGTTGTAACCCGTTATTTAATGAAAAGAGATATCACAGGGGAAGAAGCAAAAATTATGGCTAGAAATAGGAAAATAGATCAAGATATAAGATATAAGTCGTGTCATATACTTCGATACTGTAATACACTGTAGAAGAGGGTGATACATTAGATTAGATACCAGATAAAGCACATGCTACAATTATCCCTGCTAATTCTTCATTAGAATTGTTTGTATCACAAACGTTTGTAAACGAAACTCACGGCTGAACACCGCATTCAGTCTGAATGGTTACCACATGGTAAACCACATAGGGTCCAGACCGCATCTGCACGGTCACCGTCCCGCAGCTGCCATTCTAAATCAACCTTAAGTAAGAAATAATTAAATTAGATTTTTTTATACCTGGCTGTAACATGTCTTCAGTTAAGGGTTGACGATTGAATGGATCAGTACTACTGTTCAATAAGTGTCTCATAATAACAGATCTATCCATGACTTGTCCACTAGGCAGAAGGACGGGATCAGTCATCAAAGTATCCATAAGGGGATCTTTAAATTCATCGGGAGCATCTGCCATCCAGTCATCAGACTTTTGGTTATTAATGAGTATTTGTTGTGCTTTTTCAGAAAACTGTTGAAATTGTTCAACTTCAGCTGGAGTTTTTATTAAAGATCGTTCCAAACGAGTTACTGCATCGTCAAATAGCGCTTTCCTAAATGATCGCTGTAAAGGTTTTTTCGTTAAATTAATGAAAACAACAATAAATGATTACTATATTACCTCATCACCAGCAACAGCAGCAGCAAACTCGTCACAATTAAGATGCAAATAAATGTCAACGAGTTGACTTAACAGTCTTCTGGGTTCCCATCCGTATTTATCAGGGTTACGAACCTTTAAGTTTTTACATTTGGGTCCGCAAAGTTGCTGTAAATTAAAATTGAGCATGGATGCTAACCTATCAACTAATTCGGGTCTTAAAAAGGGTTCTTTAATATCTACAGTTAAGTAATGGAACATATCAACAGTTTCTCTTGCTAAAGTAAGATAAGAACGACATTGGCGTTCATCAGCACTGAGTTGCCGCATGCGATTTTGTTGCTGTTCCGATGGCATTTTGGCCCAATTTGCTTCATCGGTGATCAATTCTTGTACTTCGTGAATACGTTTAAGGCTTTCTAAAGATTCGTCAAGCAAAAATGTGGTATCGTTCATTAACATGTTTACAAATTTTACAAACTGTTTGCCAGTGCCTGATTCTTTTATTAGTGCTTCACGATGTATTGGCGAATTCCACATTCCTAAAACACAGATAAAATGTTGTAGATCAAAACAAATTACAGTGTAAAACAAAACCGCATAATCTTCTTTATCTCAATTTGTAGTGAGGATGAGGTTGCCTATCTACCTATTATTCAAACTTGAGAAGAACCAAAGTGTTAACTCTACTGTGCTACTGAAATTCCAAAGCAATAATATGTAAAATATAAATACCAACCTTTAATAATTAAACTGATATGATAACGTATTGAAAATTTGTCATAGAATTCAGAACTGGATCCTGTGGTTTCAACATCGGTGTAGAATTTCATTAATGAACTTGGTAAAGCTGTCTGCGAAATTTCATGCGACATAAAACGAGAATATAGTAATTCTGTCCTAGGCTGAATATTTGGATTGATAACAAATACAACTTCTATTATTTTGGCAACTAAATATGGATTTTTAATGCTATTTGATGAACAAATTGTGACCAAAATCCATGTAATTAAGGATTCTTCCATATTGTCGGCTATTACAGTTGGACAATACCTGTAAAGTAAACCAAATTGAAAGAGAAAGGCTCGTAGCCATAGAAAAGTACTTACTGTAAGGCGAACAGTAAGAATTCCGCAATATCTTCGACATACCACTCTGGAAGTGCTGCAAAACCAGGGGGCACTATTGCAGGTAAGGGTAAAGTAGGTCTGGGGCCACCCGGAGGTATATCAGTCATTAAACTTAATAAGAATTCAGCTACCGAGGTATAGAAAATTAGAGCACGTCTCATGAGATTCTTATCTAATAGACCGGCATCAGCGCAAGCCTTTGATCTAAAAATCAGAAGTTTAAGTCACACATTAAAATTACATTAATAAATAGACCTACTTATTTAATTTTTTAATTTGTTGTTTCCATCTTCTGATGAATTGTCTATTTCTATGTGCGAAAGGTGTGTCTCGCCAATGCGATTCCGTAGCAATAGTTTCATCTAACAATTTTTGTATATCACGCATTGCGCGCAATCTCCGCTGGTACTTTTGCAGCGCTGGCAAAAGTGCCAAATGATGGCAGTGTAACGTTAGGAACCAACACTGTGTTGGAAATTTGGCTTCATTCCATTTATGAGTTTTACCTGTAACAATTCACTATTCATTTGGGGCTCGAAGAAAGATAAATTAGAATGTATACTACCTAATTCTTCTAACCAGTCGGTTACTTCCTGTGAAGTAAATTTAAGTCTCGTATCATTTTTAATTTCGATCACGGAATTTGGATGGAATGGATAGTAAAAATCAATTTTATCTAATTTAACTTTAACCGCCAACATTTGCATAATACTTAACAAATTCAACATAAAACCATCTCCCGCAAGGGTTCTTTCAACAGCTTGAATTTGTGCCCTCTTTTCGTTATGTTTCAACGATGCACTGAGATATGCCAACATGGCATCTCGACTACTAGAATTAGCCAGAACATCATGGAACAACTTATGTAAGGATGTTCTGGTATTTTCCAATTCCTGCTGTAAGGTCTGATTTAACGTTTTATCACTCGACGTATTTCCGGAGAAGAACTTTTCTGCTACTTTTGGTTCATCTTCGGCAAACACAGAAATTGATAAAAATGGTCCAAAGTAAGATGTCCTTGCCAATTCTCTACCGGTTGATTGAGTAGAAACATCAGGTAAGAACTGAATTTGATGCGTTATCAACCGACAAATTGGTCTCGAGTTTCCTGTTGGTCCACATCGTATTTCTCCGAGCTCGCTTAAAACTTGAATAGGTTGTCGATGTTCGTTACCTACGATACTCGCATTCTGCATAAGGATAAAAAGATCTTGTAAAAGTGGACCAAATATTTTTGAAAACACTTGCGAATTACTATGAGTGCGAGCTACCAATTCTGAAATAAATCCCCGAGGCAAAGTTTGTTGCATCAACGGATTTAATAAAGGGGAAGTTTCACGTTTTGCGCTGAAGCTTTCAGCGGAAACAATGTATCCTTGTAAAACCAAGGACGTGTAGTGGATTATCTGAGCTCTTAAATCGCTTAAAACGTCAGATAGGGGTGGGATACTTGATTTTTTAGGATGAATTCGTTCTTCGACTGCTACTCTTGCATAACATTCCATTAAGTAATTAAGCGCACCTAAGTGGGGAGTTATTTCACTATTACACCCTGTGTTTATCAATGGTAGGGTCGGTACCGGACAATTCAAGATGGGACTAGCAGACGGACTTAAATTTTGGGTAGGGCTAATCGAGAATGAATTTACACTACTTGTGTCTCCTTGATCGGAGGTATTTTGAAACAGATTTTTAAATGGGTTATTTCCTGTCGATATGTGGAACAGTACTTCCATTAAAGATTGAGATATGAGGTCTGTGGTCGACAAAGTAACGTCTTGTTTAAGTGCTTCAGCAGTATCGGTCAAATAAAAGCATTTTTCAACATTTTCTTTATACGAACAGTTTAGGACACGTGCTATCGAACCGTATAACTGTTCTTCAGTCATTTCTGTAGAGGAAGACGATGTTCGTTGTCTTGAAA
The DNA here is from genome assembly GCA_963082815.1 of Melanotus villosus. Classification (NCBI taxonomy): domain Eukaryota; kingdom Metazoa; phylum Arthropoda; class Insecta; order Coleoptera; family Elateridae; genus Melanotus; species Melanotus villosus. The sequence goes on from OY720424.1 coordinate 31,086,704, forward strand.
CTTCTTTTTTCGTGTCAGATTCTTCAACCTAATAACATTTTTGAATGAAAATTAAAACTGTAGAAATAGGAAACACTAAAACGAATTTAACTTAACAATTCAATTCAATTTATTTAATTGTTGTGAGATTACAAAATATGTAACATACCTAGGCAATGAGCATTACGGTTTTTAATTACTTGCAACTTTTTAATCAGATATGGAACAAGGCAATGGAAAACTGTTATTTAAAATAATAAAGGGACTAAAGAAAGAAAAAGCCAGAGCAGTGAAAAATATACGAAGAAAAGAAAGGGACTTATAGTCTTCGGAGACAGAAATAGAAGAAAGGTGGGTTGAGTTTTTTAAGGATCTCATTGGAAGCACCCCCGTGACATTCCAGGAATATTCGTATGGCCAGGCAGAAAAAACAAGAGAAACAGACACTCTAGAAATCCAGCTGTGTGAAGTAAAAGAAGCCATAAAGAACCTAAAAATAATAAAAGTGGCAGATAAGAACAACATAAAACCAGAAATGTTAAAACATGTGGGAGTAGAAGGAATAGGGTATAGCACTACTTAGTGTAGCCTACAAGATGTATGAAAGAATAATTGAAAGAAAATTAAGATAAATTGTGGAGCTCACATTGAACGACAACCAAGAAGGATTCAGACCCAACGCGGGATTGGATCTTCTGCTATAAGCGCAACACAGAGAACATTATAAACTGTATAACAGTGGGGCAGAAAAACTCAGCCGAATTCACAAGCTGCAGAGGAGTGAGACAAGGGGGGATTTTAAGCCTGTTACTGTTCAAGATAAAGATACAGCAAATATAGAAAAAAACAAGGAGTAAGATCTACTGATGAAGAGAATTAGAGTTCCCCTAGAGCGACGGTACGCAAAGCAAAATGGAATATATTGATATGATATTTACCTTTGGATGTTGATTAGAGATTCTGTTATTTGTAATTTATTAAAGAAGGTTATTTTCCAAAAGATTATTAATGCAGATTTTATTATAAAAATTGTAACATAAATTTTAAGTAACTAGATTAAATTTATAGCTATTAATATAACAAGAATATTATGCGATTTATAATAGTCGAGGACCGAGTCGGTTTAAATCGCAAATATTCGAGTTATATTTCAAGCTTTATCATATCATTGACAACAATTCATGTACACAAATAGTGTTTGTTTATATTATGTAACTAACGAATTATGAAGTTGCTATGTTATTATGTTATATAACTAAGGAATTATGAAGTTGGAAGTTGCTATGTTATTATGTTATGTATAATTACTAATAAAAGTTTAATATAAAGTTGTCTTTATAATCAATGATACGATAAAGTTGTTAATGTAAATAAGTTATGGTTATAATTTATTTATAATCGAATATAATTACACAAGAGGTTTTATTTAGTCGGATAAATATTTTTTGCAACGAAAACGTATTGCTTAGCAATTAGACGAGAAAAATTGACAGCAGATAAAATCACGACGGCCGAAGGCTGTAGTACTTATTGGAAAAGAAGAGGACTTGAAACAAATTTTGAAACCCTTGTAGAGTTAAGCAGGGTTGATAGGGCTGAAAAATTAAATAAAAAATCTGCATTAAAAACTGGAGTGAAAATTTATTTTGTGTCAAATTAATTCTAAATACAACAACAACAACGAACCTACACAACGACTCGTTAGAGGTGAGATCTCAGGAATCTTAATTGATTAAAGGGCAAAGTATTTTTAAAATTGTCAATCCAACGTGAGGCGTTATAACGTAATTTGTTGCCAAAGCAAGGATCAGTACAATATATTGGACACAGACCATGTTAGCACCTCACAGAAAAGTAGGAGAATGGAAGGAAAGAGGCGAAAAATAACACAGATGATATGTTGTCAATAGACGAAGAAGCATTAAAAATGACCTTCAGAAGCATTATAAACAGCGAATGTTACCAATAAAGTCCAAAAAACTAGCAAAAGCTGGAAGCCAGACGGAAGTGAAGATAATGACATGCAATGAAATAGGACATCGCGAGAAGTTAAATATGAAACAAAACACATATGAAAACAACAGCGATTCTTCTAATGACCATGAAATAATAGTAATTTACGATACTAGTAACGTTATGATGCATTTTACATTACGAGAGAAAAGTAACACGGTTTATGTGTGTGTGTGTAATCGTTAACCTTTTATACCTTTCGGTGTTGAGGCTGGTGCGTTAGCGTATGTGGTCTTACGCGTGAAATGCACAATCCGGCCCGCATGCGAGTCACGTGATTAGTGCGCCGTTTTTTGCTTACATACAGCACCATGTGTATAGTGTATGTGTGTGTACGTATAGAACCTTGTTACTCTACCTCGTAGTTTATATCATCCTATAATAATTTTTTTCAAAAAATACAAAATTATTTTCAGTGACAGTTCAATGACAGTTCAATGACAATTTAAATAGTAACGTAAATCAGCCATATCGTGCTGTTATAAGCTTTATCTACTTTCATTTCGTAATATCAATATTACGAAACGAAAAATCGTTTTGTAATGAACTATATTACAGCACTAGTATCGTAATGATTTTTGACATAAAAATTACAGATTGACAAGATAATTCATAGTTATTTTATTTATTATAAACATTTATTATGCACTTTTTACGATTTTTACGATATGAATATAGTACAAAGCTTTATCTACTTTCATGAAATTAGCAAAAAAAATTAAATATCTGTCAATAATTAATTGCCTGATGCAAAAGTTGACTGTTCCAATTTTCAGTCAAACTGACAGCAACCAACACCAAATAAACAAAAAATCAAGCCTTAACGTATAAGGCCCTCCGCACATTAAGCGACTAAAAAGAACCAAATTACAAACTTAAATCGCCAATCAGTTGCTAATTAGTTGCCGCCCATTTATTTCAATGAGCATCCGCACACAACGCAACTAGTTGGTTAACGGTTTGTAACGCGTCGGTGATCAATCAGACGCAACCCGACATGCAGAGTTGCTCTGCGATTTATTTCTGGTTCGTTTTGTAAAAATAAAATAGATACATTTGAAAATGAAGTAACTAAAGTAAAAGAAGAAAAGTTAAAAAGTGAAAACCAACAATTAGAAAAAAGGATAACTCAACAAGAGAAGAAAATTGAAGAAATGGAAAGAGAAATAAAGAAAAGAAAAATAATCATACATAGAGTAAAAGAAGAAGAAGGGGAGAAGGACCTGCAACTAAAAGGAAAAGTAAGAACAATATTAAAGAGATATGGAAATTAAAATAGTAATAGAAGGGAAAGTATTAGAAATACGGAGATTGGGAAGCAGAGAAACGAAAAATGTAAACCAATCCTAATAGAATTAAGAAACCGGTCAAGAAAAATAGAAATATTAGATAGATAATAGAATTATAATTTAAACACAATATTATAATAACAAAGCCGCGATAATGGAGAATGACTTGATTTTATAAACTTTCAGTAGCGTCGTGTGCGATTCATAGTTAGTAACTAGTTGGTGATTTAAGTTTCCAACTAGTTTAGTTTCTTTTTAGTAGCTTAATGTGCGGAGGGCCTTAGATTACAATGAAAATTGAAACAGTCAACTTTTGCATCAGGCAATTAATTATTGACAAATATTTAATTTTTTTTGCTAATTTCATGAAAGTAGATAAAGCTTTGTACTATATTCATATCGTAACCTCATCAGGGTGGCGATTTTTTTTTAGATACAAAATTCCCTGACTTTTCCCTGATTTCCCCTGACCATAAAAAAAATTTCCCTGACCATTTCAATATGACTGAACTATTAATTTAATAGTACATTAAATTTATGAGTCTTTATTGTTTTTCTTATTTTAATTTTATCCTTTCAAAGTAGGCACCTACATATTAAGGACATTTCTATCAAAATTCAACAAAAGGGAATTAGTGTATTATATACCAAGGTAAAGAAGATATTTTTCTCAGCCGAGCAATAAGTATCGAGGGAAATAAGTTGTGAGGCTGAGAAAAGTCTTCTCTTCCTTGGTTTATATACTATTTTTTCACTACTAGCACCTTTATTCCTTTTAATTAATCACTTTTACTTTAATAAAAAATTAAATATCCACAAAAATCAAGTAGCTTTGCTTGAAAATAAGAGGATAGTTAATTTCAATTGATATTAATTACATACATGCAAACGTTCAGAAAATATTTTGAAATTCCAAAGAAAGTTTTCAGGCATCATGGATATTACGCCAAGGAAAAGAGAAAAAATAATTACACTTAGTGAGCACATGTCCATGACACAAAGAGACATTGCTAGCGAGTGTTCTGTGATTGAGAGCTGTAAACAAGATAATCAAACAAAAAAGGGAGACTGGATAAGTTGAAGTTCAACGGAAGGGGAAATGTGGGAGGAAAAGGAAGACAACTCCCCGAGATGAATCTTTTCTTTTGAGAAATAGCAAATTGAACCCTAGAAAGACAAGCAACGATCTTCAGCAAAACTTAGAGAAGGCTGGAGTGAAAATTCACGACTCTACAGTTCGTACACGCCTTTTAGAGGGAGGAAGAAAAGCAGTAAGACCTCAAAAGAAACAACTTCTGACGGAGGCTATGATGAAAAAAAGGCTGACTTGGGCCAAAAAATATGCTCATTGTACAGTAGAACACTGGAGAAATGTCTTGTTCTCTGATGAGACACACTTTTTGCAGCAGGGGTACCGATCAAAGTTCGTGCGGAAAGGTGTGAACGAAAAGTTGACTGCAGCTCACTTGCTCCAGACAGTGAAACGTCCAGTCAAAAAGATGTTTTGGGGTTGTTTTTCATATATGGGAACAGGAAAACTTATACCCATCTAAGGTATGACGAATAGTGAAAAATATAAAGAGGTGTTAGAAAAATATTTGTCCAGAGAACTGGAAAGAATTCAAGCAATTGGCGAACCAATCTTCCAGCAAGATCCGGCACCGTGCCATGTTTCCAAGAAGATGGTGAAATATTTCAAGGACAAAAAGGTCACCCTTTTAGATTGGCCTGGAAACTCACCAGATATTAATCCTATTGAGAACTTGTGCTCTATATGCAAGGCCAGATTGCTAAAAATGGATTGTACAACAAAAGCAAAGATGATTGAAGCTGTCATTCAGGTATGGTACCGAGATGACAAAATCAAGGAGAATTGCAAAACATTAATTGACTCTATGCCAAAACGAGTTGAAGCCGTAATAGAAGCCAAAGGCGGACATATCCCCTATTGAATAAGACTGAAAGATATATAAACTAGTACTGTATATATATTTTTCTTTTAATAAACGATATTTAACATAAATCTGCCTGTGTTCACATTAATTAGCACAATACTGTACCTAACAATCCTCACTTTTTTTTACGTTATCGACAGGAAGATGCTGTAATCAACCAATTAGCAAACGTTCATTTGCGAAAATTCCATCACAGATTACAAAGTTTTTAAAGCTGCCGGAACCACATTTAGGTACAGGGCATTGTTGTCAGAGGAGTAAATTCCGGGGTAGATATTATAAAACTCAAAGGGCACGGAGGCTGGAAGTCCTCACAAATTGCGGGAGGTTATGTAGCCGAGTAAATTAATAATAAACTGGATGTTGCTAACAAAATATTTTATAACAAAAGTGGGAAAAGTGCTGACGTTAATACGAAGAGTGAAGCAGGAAAAGAAATAAATATAGATTAATCATTTCTGAAGTCGGATTGTTATCAACGTTTGCAGGAGATACATTAATCGATTCACCCAGACTCGAACTAAATCAAGGTCCAAATGTTAATTAGGAATCTGTACAAAGTGCATCTATGAAAAAAGAGCATACATTTATAACAAATAAATTAATCTTTTTCTAATTGTTAAATTGTATTTAATTTTGGTGGGATTTAGTAAAAGTAATTTTTCTATATCAAATTATTGAATTTAAATTGTTAATTTGAATTATTTACAATAAAAATTGAAAACTAGTGTGTTATTTCCATTATTGTTGTAGGAACTTAATTGGCAGTATTATTTCCCATTGTCAAGGAGAATCTAATAAACAAATGTTATAAACAACTTACGATTCTAATATCCGTATTCTTAAGTTGTGCTTACGTCGACAGTAGTGGAAAAAAGATTTTAGCATTGTATTAGTTTTAAATTGGTCAGTCTTTGGACAAAACTTATTACTTAAAATATTTTCGGCCTTTTCCCTGACTTTAAAAAAAAATCCCTGACTTTTCCAGGTTTTTTAAGGTTTTTCCAGAAAACGCCACCCTGCTCATATTACGATCCTCAATGAATTTGTCAAACTCAACCTGCGGTCTCGTTTGACAAACTTTCCATCTCGTATCGTAATACGAGTTGTTACGATACTCATATCGTAAATTACTATTACAGCACTAGTGCTGTTAAATGTATCATAACATAACTCGTTGCTAAGGAGTTATTAGCATGATAACGTTATAGGATGATGTAATAGTAATTTGTAATACAAGTGTGGAAAGCTTGCGTTTGCCACACGAATGTGAAGTTTGCAGCACGAACGATAGTGAGTGCTGCAGTCACATGAGAGTGGCAACTACAAGCTTTCAACACATGTATTACACACTATTTTTTCTACAACCACATTTCCATAAAAAAATTTAAATATTTCTGCAAAATCAAATCTGACATTCATCAAATGTCATTATGACATTTTGATTTCGGTGCGGCAAAATTATACTTTGCCGCACCGAAAATCATGCATGTGCGTGCGGAAAGTAAATTTTCCGCACGCTAATTTCACTTGTTCGGCAAACACTCATTTTCAATACTCGTATCTATGGAGACGAAGTCTGAAAATCCCACTTTCCATGGTGGGAGTAGAAAAATATTAAAACGACACTTGGAATGTGCAAATTCTTATGCAGCCAGGGAAGTTTGAACAAAAATTTAATTATATATTCGGGCAAGATTGAAGATAAGACAAAACATGAAAATGATACTGCAATCTTAATATCATCAAAAATAGAAAAAGCTCTTTTAGAATGGGAAAGTGTCTCTAATCGCATTATATGGGCCGGATTTAAAGCAAAATATTTTAATATGATAATTATTAGTATTTACGCATCAACAACTGAAAATATAGAGGAAAATAAAGATGTTTTCCATGAGGAACTACAAGGAACATTTGAAAAGGTGTAAGCTATGTATAAAAGGGATATAAAGATAATCTTAGGAGATGCAAACGCAAACATAGGTAAAGATAATAAAGAAAAGGAGATGGCCATGGGAAAGGAAGGAGTTTAAGTGCATGCTAGGCTTTGTATGGTGGGGGTCTCGGTGGGCGAGTGGTCGCTCCGTTTACCCGCCGAGGCCACAGTGAAATCGGTCTGTGGGTTCGACTCGCGGCCCGTGCAAGTCGGTTTTACTTAGTATAAGTTAGTATATAAGTTGCATTTATGTAGTATGTAAGGGACGCCCGTACCCCCTGAAGTAATGCGAAAAGCGGTTCCGGGGGGTACGGTAGTATGCATGAATGAAAAAAAAAAGGTAGAAATGTAAAAAATCAAATTGACCATATATTAATTGATAAAAGGTGGCAAAAATGGTCACAAGAAGTTAGGGTTATGCGAGGTGCGGATATTGGTTCAGACTACTTCCTGGTTAGAGGAAAAATGAAAATGAAATTAATGGCACAAAAAGTTAACGAGTTCCAACGAAGACGATATAATATACAATATTTAAAAGACCACAAGATACAACAAATGTTTCAAGCCAAGTTACAAAAATAAATTTAAGAAATTAAAGTAATGTACAAAGATGTGGAAGAACATTGGGAAATGTTCAAAAAAGGAATGACTTATACAACAGTAAATGTATTAGGTAGAAAAATAAAGAAGCAACAACATGAATAACCAGAGAAACAGAAAAACTAATTGAAGAGAGATAGAACATACAACAAAAAATGCTGCATAAAGAGGGAATGCAATATGAGAAAAATCTGGAGGAACACTATCATGAAAAGGATAAACAAGTAAAGCAATCAGCAAGAAGGGATAAGACAACCTTTTTTAAGAAAATGTTAGAAATAGCAGAAGAAGTTTACGGTGGCCACTTAAAAGACAAATCGGGAAATTGATTGAAAATGAATGAAGAAATTATGAACAGGTGGGTTGACCACTTCATAGAAATATACAAAAAGAACGAAGATATGATACTATAAAGAAGTCACGGAGAGAGATGGATCTGATAGATGAAACATTTGCCAAAGAAGAAATTAGGAATGGCATAAAGCAGCTGAAAGATGGAAAAGTAGTGGGAATAAACTTTATGAGTGCCAAGATATTAAAGACAGATTTAGAAACTACAACTGAGTTACACAAACTTATGGGAAAATGAAGTGATACCGATACTTTCAAGCATTTATTTAAAAAAGTTGAAAATCGCAATTTTTCGCGAATATTTTTTTATTTCTTTACAAATACCTTTTTTTTCCATTTAAATAGCTTGATTGAAGTGAAACCTATGAATGTACCTGGATAACAGTGGAATAACTTTCTCGATTTTTCCATAATTGAAACACCTAAATCTAAAAAACAGGTTTTCGCTAGGAAGCTCACTGTTGCAATGGTTTGTATCTAAAAATTGTTTCAAAATTTTAGAAATATTTTTATTCTGGAGCACTTAGAAAAGACCATTTTTCTCGGTAATAATCAAGTTTCACCGCTAACTGTTAATAAATCTCCCTGAAATATTACAGAAAGAAAAAGAAAAATTATACAAGAAATGTGGTTTTTAGTTTATTGGCTATTTTATTCTTCTTTGTTTTATAAATTGATGAACTTTGGCCAGAACTAAGAAAATTTAGCTTTTCTAAGTGCTCTAGCATAAAAATATTCGTAAAAGTTTTCTACAGCTGTTAGATACAAACCATTGCAACAGCGAGCGTCCCAGCGAAAACCAATTTTTGAGATTTAGGTCTGTCAATTATGGAAAAAACGAGAAAGTTCTTCCACTGTTATCCAGGTACATAGGTTTCACTTCAATCAAACTATTTAAAAGGAAAAAATTGTGTATTTGTAAAGAAATAAAAAAATATTCCCGAAAAATTGCGATTTTCAACTTTTTTAAATAAATGCTTGAAAGTTTGCATATGGGCCGAAAATTAAATTCTAAACAACTTTTTCAAATAATTTTCTTCGATATTTTGTCATCTAACCCGACTTTTTACGACTTCACGGTGATTTTTTTAAGTTTGCCGCTATACCAGTGATCATGTGACATATCTCAAATTCGGTTTTTAGGTTACCGGACATGCAGAACCGATCCCCCAGAAAAGTTTTTTCGATACTCCAATAATAAAAATTTTTCCCATATCTTGCGAACTTTTTGCCGGTCACTGTATGATGAATGATAACTATAGAGCCAGAATACAGCAAGAAAGGAGTTCAAAGTGGTGTTCGTCAGGGTTGCATACTCTTACCAATGTTGTTTTTAATTATGATAGATTGGGCAATGAAAAAAGTAGCTGACAAAATAACCGGAATTGTTTGGAATGCGTTCGACCGACTTGAAGATCTAGAATACGCGGATAACGTGTGCCTATTAACAGACGCAAGAAGTGGGATGGAAAAGAAAATGGAATACTTCTCGAAAACTGCAAAATATATTGGCCCAAAGATAAATGAGAACAAAACAAAGGATATAAGCAGCAAAGAAAATAGGAAAATTATGTTAGAAGACACAGAAATAGAAAGAGTTGAGGAGTTCTGGTATGTAGGCTGTGCATTGGAAAATATATGAGGATGCAGCCGTGACATATCAATATGAGGAGGAAAGGTTAAAAATAATTTGGTCATCCAGTGAGTTACACAGAACTACAGAAATCCTATTGTTATATAGCATAGGTACCATGGTAATGAGTGTTCTGTTATATGGGTATGAAACTTGAAATGGAAGTAGAAAAAACAAGTATTTGTTAATAAATGTTTGAGGAAAATTATGGGAATATATTGGCACCAAAAGATATCAAATGAAGAATTATGGGACAGTACCAAACAAGAACCAACAGCATAGATAAAAAACGGTAAATTGAGATTTAGTAACCAATATAATATAAAGTTAATAAGGATAAGTGATGGTTGTGATGACACATTGGTGAACAAGATACTAAACGGTGCTTTAGTCTAGCAAACTAATCACTCATATGAATTGTTGCTAGTGAAAAGTCTTCAGACGCTCCACGCTCCGCTACAAACGAGAAGGACATACACACATATGGACGAACTAGCAAAAAGAGCAAATGAGACAGTGGTAAAGGCGGTTTTAGGAGTGAGAAACTTGCAATAGGTAAAAGTGAGTGAACTTAGGTACGATGACGATCTAATCTTAATAACTCCAAAGAAGTTTGGAAGAAGTAATAAAAAATAGTGGCATGAAAATCAATGCGAAGAAGACCGAGGCAATGGTAATAGCAAAAGAGCAGGAAGAATTAAAAGAAAAATTGGACAATGAAGAAATCAAACAAGTCAGAAATATGAAAAATTTGGGGGTGATATAGAACACGAGTGGAGATCTGGATCCCGAACTAAATAACAGAATTGGGGCAGCTACAAGACTATGCAAAGCACCAGACAAAGCGCTCATAACAAAAAAAAAACAAAGGTAAAAATGTACAACACTGTATACATACCATTATGGAAAGGACAAATTAAGAGATATGTGGGAGTAGGATTCTATGTAAATACGCACGTGGAAAAAAACATACAGTTTTCAAGGATTAAACGAAAGAATGGTAGTTTTAGTGTTGAAATTAAGCAACAAGCAACATTATGCGATTATTCAAGTATACACGCCTACAGAAAATTGTACAGAAGAGGAACCCGAAGCCTTTTATACAACTTCAGATTCGACAGTCGATGAAACTGCAAGAAAATGCAAATATTTAATAGTTATGGGTGATTTTAATAACAAAATTGGACAACCACAACCAGGAGCTATATTAGGCCCTTACGGATATGGAAACAGAAATTCAAGAGGAATCAAATTCATAGAAGCAAAACACTAATAATAACAAACACCCTTTTTAGAAGAAGAGCCGGATGTAGATCGATATCGCTAGTACCCAACAGAATATACAGAAAAACAATAAGCACTGCATAAAGAACACAGAATAAACAATTTTGGGTGACACTGACCACCGGCTAGTTCAATCAAAAATAGTGATAATCACAAATCAAGAAAGATACAGACTATTCAAAAACTTCAAGGAAAAACCCCAGAGAATAAACTGGAACCAAACCTAAATAAACTTGTGAATAAATCCATACAAGAAGTATAAAACAATTATGAGTCATACCTAAAAAGTGCAAGTAAAAGGGGCAAGGCAGCACCAAAAACCAAAGAAAAAAGAAGTCTACTATCAGACGAAACAGTAGCAATGATTCAGAAGAGACAAGGGTTAAACCAAAAAGGAAAATCAAACAAGAGAGCAAGAAGTGAATATGCCAAATTTAACAAAGCCACAAAAAGTGCTGTAAGACATGATCATAGAAAAAAATCCTAAACAGCACTGGTTCAATGAAAAAACTGTGGAAGCAGTTATCAGTAGGTAAACAATGGATAACAAAATTACAAAGCCCAGTGGTTTAAATCTGCCATAATTTTGTACAAAGGCCGAGCCACGAATTCAAACTACAGACACACTTGCTGTTCATTGATTATAAGCAGGCATATGACACAATAGATAGAGAGCAGCTATACCAAACACTAGCGGAGTTCAACATGCCGGGAAAGCTAGCGAGATTAATTATGATGACACTAAGGAAAACGAAGAACACAGTGAGGATAAATGGGAAGACTACAGGAACATTCAATACAATCAGAGGGCTAAAACAAGGCGATCCATTATCCCCATTGTTATTCAATCTAGCACTCGAGAAAGTTATCAGAGAAGCCAAAGTGAATAGACAGGGACTAATTTACTATAATTACCACCAGTGCCTCGCTTTTGCAGACGACATAGTACTGATAACAAGAACCAAAGAAGAGTTATTAACAATCACAAGAAATATCATAATAGCAGGAGAACAAATGGGACTACAGGTCAACGTAAACAAAACAAAATATATGGTATGGGATGACTCAGAGCGTGAAGGTACAAATAAGCCAGAACACTGAATACAGTTTCCAAGAAGTAGACAACCTAACATATCTGTGTGCAGTTATTAAAAGAAACAAGTAGTGAGGAAATAAAGACACGAACAGCAGCAGGTAATAGGTGTTTATTTGCACTAAAAAGTATAATGGCAAACAAAACAACATCGAGAGCTATAAAGGTGAAAGTGTATCAAACTATATTAAGACCAATAGCGACATATGCTTGTGAAGTGTGGACAATGACAAAACAATACCAGAAATCATTGAGTACATGGGAAAAAAAAGTCCTGAGGAAGGTATATGGAGGCAAACTAGTGAATGGAACATGGGAAAGAAGGATGAACGAAGAAATATTAAATTAAATTATATGGAGAGGAGTCAATAGTGGGGATAGTCAAAGCACAGCGGGTCAGATGGATAGGGCACCTAGTTAGGATGGAAAGAACCAGAATACCGAAACGTATATGGAAAGCTGAAGTGGGAGGAAGGAGAAGAAAAGGAAGACCGCAACTAGAGTGGAAGAAAGAAGTGCTGCAAGACTTAGAAACACTAAAAATTGAAAGATGGGAAGAAAACACAAAGGATAGAAGTAAATGGAGGAAAGTGGTGCAAGAAGCCAAGGGCCTACAGGGCCTGTAGAGCTTGATACATACATACAATTTTATTACATAAAAAAGGAGAAAAATTGAAAATTATCGCTCAATCAGTTTGATCTTGAACATATAAAAAGTATTTGCAACTGTATAATGCAAAAAAGGATACATCAAGAGCATAGTGAACATCATACTCCCGAACAAACATGATTCATAAAATGATGTTCTACAGTTGACCACTTATGTATGGTGAGTCAATTGATAGAAAAGCTGAAAAGCACAGCGAGTATAAAAGCCCTTTGTTTATATGCCTAATAGACTTAGAAAAAGCTGATTCTATAGAGAGAGAATATATCTATGAACCCCTAAAACATTTTAAACTCAATGGCAAATACACAAGGATAATACCATATGAACAAAAATTATTTAGATAAAGGGTGGCTTTGGAATTCTGAACGAACCTATCATGTAGAACCAACAACAAGCTGAACCTATCAAAGGCAGTGATTTTGTTCACCATGACCATCCCTTATCTAAATAATTTTTGTTCATATGGTACAACAGTTATATTCTCAAAACTCAGGATCTATACAAACAGAAAAACAAGGCCCAGAATTCAAAATGAGAAGAGGAGTCAGACAAGGAGGCCCTCTATCCCCAGATTTGTTTAATGCAACCTTAGATTAGCAGCAACTGAATTGGGAACCAAGCATAAATATACAAGGAAAATTCAGATTTGCAGATGACGCAGGAATATTTGCTAAAAATGTAAAAGACTTACAGACAATGATCTTCACCTTACATGAAAAAGTAAAAAATTCAGGTTAAAAATAAATTTAAAGAAAAACTAATATAATCAATACGGCTAGGATTTTGATGATTTTGTATCTTTTTTTCTGAAAGTCTGAGGCATTGCTCAGTTATATATAAACGTGTTTCAGGATACATTGAATCACATGAGAGCAACTTGTTGGTGCATTTTTTTGCATTTTTAACCATTTTTGAGGAATGGGGCATTTTTTGCTAATTTTTATGGTATCTTCAGCATTTTTTGGGGTTTTTGTGTTTTTTTCTTTGAATTTTTTGCATTTTTGAGGAATAGCGTTAATTTTTTTGATATTTTGCGATATTTTACTTGGCGAGCTTATAAACTTTTGTTAAAGTTTTATTTTTCATGCAGTCTAGAACAAAATGCAATATTTTTCTTTTCTCGGTAGTTCCGGTTGTTCCGGTATTTTTACCTGTTTAGAAATGAAGCCTAAAACCTCTATTGTTAGCTAAATGCAAAGTTAATGTTTTCTGGGAACGTGCTTAAGTCATCCACAAAAGAATGCCCATTAAGGGATTAAATTTCTTTGGAATGCAGTCAGTGAGTCAGTAACTTACATAGCTGTTTTCTAAGACTGGCCTGCAGTGAGTGGGAATGAACCAACAATAATTTTGCAGTCTTATTCAGTTTCTTCACGTTCTTATCAACAGATTTATATGTCATCTTTTTAAATTTTTATGTCATTTTTGCGAGATTTTTAAGTCATAATTGCATCTTTTATTTGGCATTTTAGCTGATTTTTAACGTCATTAAAATGCTAGCCCTAATAATCAATAATGGGTGGAATATAAGAATAAAAGGAATCAAGTCACAAATACAATAAGAAATATTACGAGGAGAGAATAGACAAGTCTAAGCAGGACAGCAAACAAATGTGGCGAACAACAAAACAAATATTGGGTCAAAAAAACAAAAATTAGAAACTAAGAAAATTGAGTTTGAAGGATATAATGGTCGGATTGAAGACAAGTTTAACAGGTACTATAATGACAGTATAAGAGATATAGCCGACAGCATAGAGGATAGCCAGTTCTCGTCCAATTTAAAAATCCAGACTACAAACACTTTTCTAAAATTTCAAAAAATAAGTTTTAACAAACTTCAGAAAATTGTTTATACATTGAAAAACAAAAGTACTGCAGATAGATGCCTTAGTGTAAAACCGTTGATTGCGTTGATTGAGGTAAAACTATTAAAAGATCTATTTTGTGTAGCTGGATATCCCCTGCTTGACTTAATAAATTTAGTGCTTACTAAGGGCTGCTTTCCACTTGATCTCAAGGTTAGTACAATCATACCAATTGCTAAAGTAATATCACCAACTCGTCCTGAAGACTGTAGGCCAATCAATTTATTGCCGGTTATTGACAAGCTTATAGAAACTGTGATGAGGAATCAACTGCAAGCTTATTTCGAAAACAACAATATGCTATACACGGGACAATCTGGTTTTAGAGAGGGACATTCCTCTGAGACAGCCGTTCAGTTTGTGTGTTCCCAGTGGAGAAAAGAAATAAATAATAGTGATAGTGTTGTGTTAAGTGTGTTTGTTGACTTAAAAAGGGCATTTGAGACCATAAACCGCGAAAGGCTTCTAAATAAATTAAAACTATATGGTGTACAATCTACAGCATTAGATCTAATTGAAGATTATTTAAATGATAGATATCATATGACTAAAGTAGAGGGTGCTCAATCTAGTAAAATAATAAGTTTATATGGGGTACCACAAGGCAGCGTTTTGGGTCCGCTCGTGTTTGTTATTTATATAAATGATTTGCAAAATCATCTAAAAGAATCATTTGTAAGTTTATTTGTTGACGATACCGTGATAACCGTAGCCGGGAATAATTATGCTGAAATAGCTAATACTTTAAATAAAGAGCTGCAAATTTTATATGAGTGGCTGTGTGTTAACAAATTAAAATTGAATACAATGAAAACAAAGTACATGGTACTGGGTACTAAAGCAAACTGTTCTAAATATATCACACGTGATTTTGCAATTCATATGAATAACGAACAAATTGAATGAGTCAATGTTATTAAATATCTA
This sequence comes from Melanotus villosus, assembly GCA_963082815.1. Classification (NCBI taxonomy): domain Eukaryota; kingdom Metazoa; phylum Arthropoda; class Insecta; order Coleoptera; family Elateridae; genus Melanotus; species Melanotus villosus. The sequence continues at coordinate 31,102,302 of OY720424.1, forward strand.
GGAGTCACTATTGACCCCCAATTAAAATTTACTGATTTTGTGAACTATATATGTAAAAAGTTAGGGAAAAAGGTTGGATTCTTCACTAGAATATCACAAAATTTATCTTATTGGTCCAGATTGTTAATTTACAATACTATGATAAAGCCACATTTTGACTATTGTAACTCCCTATTGCTTTCATGTCCAAAACAACAAATACATAGACTACAAGTAGTGCAAAATAAGTGCATGAGGATAATCTTAGGTTGTAATAAATATGTGTCAATAGAATCAATGTTGATAACCCTAGGCTGGTTAACGGTGGATGAAGGCATTAAAAGGGCGAATATGATTCTTGTATATAAGATGGTCCAGGGAAAAGTTACAAAATATCTCTGTGAACTTTTAATTACCCGATATCAAATTCACTCCCGATTCCTAAGATCAAAAGACAGTTTAAATACAGATTTTACAGGTAAATTATTTTTGATGGGATCTCTATTATATGAGGGTATTCGTCTTTTTAATGCTCTTCCATGTGAATTAAAACAGTCCACTTCTGTACATGCTTTTGCTGGGCAAGTGTCTCAGTACCTTATTCAACAAAGAATAATGTTATAATGTAAATAATTGTAGAATCTTAATGTCTGTTTTCTAATAGCAAGTTGCTAAATAAAGTATTTATTTATTTATAATAATCACAAATGTACAAAGAGACAAAATAGAAATAGAAGGTCAAGAAATACAGTATGTGAAAGCAGTGTATCTGGGAAAAATCATATCTTTTCAAAACAAAGATTATACAGGACTAACTAAGGGCGAAAAACATTTTGGTCATTAAAAAGCATTTTTAAAAGCAACTTATCGTTAAAATATTTAATAAATGTAGAATTCCAACATTGAGCTATGCAGCACAAACATGGGCTTTAAACAAAAATGAACAAAAAATAAAATTAAGTGACCGGGTTGCGGTTGGTGACTTGCATAAACGAATGAACACAACTAGTGTATTGAAAGTGTGCAAAAAACTTAAATGATCATGGGCAGGGGACATAGCCAGGAAAACAACTAAATGTTCAGAGTAACTAACTGGATTTCCTTTAAGAAAAAAAGGAGACAAGGCTGGCCAAGTGTTCGATGGGAGTAATAGACAGAAAAGCAAGCGAAATGTGTTACCTACAAAGAAGCATAGGGGTAACAAGAAGGGACAGGATAGGAAACAAAGATATAAGAAACAGGCTTGGAGTGAAACCCATACTAAACATTATAGACAGAAGGCAACCCAACTGATGGGACACATGTGCAGAATGAAAAATAACAACTGGGTAAAGATGGTATGGGAAATGTTAAATGGGACCATGCGGTAGTCACCGAAGATATGGGACGAGCAAATGAGTAAGATCCTGGTGGGACAAAGCTGGACACAGGCAAAGCTACTTGTAAAAAACCGCGGAGAATGCAAAAACCTTGACACCTAAAAGGGTATAAGAGGAAGGATGAAGTAAGTAATTTTAAAAATACGGGAATCACTTCACAGCAAGAAATCTTTCTTTGAGTAAAGCAAGCAAAATTGTTTAACCATTATTATCTTAAACATCAATGATTCGAAAGTTATGGAGTTTCTAAGATTGTATGTGAAATAATAAAAGGGAAACATAAAACCATTATGATTTTTTAAGTAGATACCAATCCAGATTTATCTGTATATGAATATGAAAATAGATATTTTAACATCTTTGTTGGGTAAGATAGTATTAGTTATGTTATAAGTTATAACGCAGCATTATTTTCTATACTTTTGTAAGAATAAGGAATTCATCAACAGTAAAAAAGAACTTAATCCTTGGTATTATACAATGGACTTCTGAATGATTTAAAGAAAATAAAAGTGTTCTGTATTGCAATTCAAGGTGGATTAATATAGCAGAACAAATTTACTGCAGTAATAACTTTTAAATACACTGCTTCAATAAAAGTATTTGGCAATAATCCAATACTCGAGTTTCTTATCAAGAGTGGCATGTTACGTATAATGTAAATGCTTACACTTTCTAATTAAGTTTTAATTGCTAATTACTTAAAGGATATCATTCATCCTATGTGAAATTTTTTCTTCAACTTAGTTTTCTAATAAAAAATAAATCGGTCATTTTGATTAAATAAAAATGTAGGTGGAAGACAGTACGTCGAACAAGCTAAAAAAAGGTTCTTTGATTTATTTATGGAATAATTTATCAGCTCTTAAACAAATGAAAAGACAGGCCACCATAAAACTGGGTAATTGTTTGTTTCAATCCTATAAGCAACTGCTTGATTTAGTTACACTGCACTTATTGTTCCAAATATTGATTAAACAATAATATAGGAATATCTGCAGTAAAGGCTGGTTTAGATGTTGGCGATGAACAAAAGTTCAAGTACATTGTAAAAATCCAACCTTTTGCTACTTAACGCTAATACTTATGAACCTTTGAATTCCGAATTATTTGCAGTTTAATCCTATAAAATATGCGGCTTAAATTTATTAACATTAAATTTATTTTTGGCAACAGGTGGGCTTTAATATATTTAAAGAATATACTTGAGATAGCAAAGATAAATTTTATCGTTTTTTTATGCCTTATGAACTATCATTTGTGGGATAAGTTATTTATAAATCTTCAGATTATCATTACTTATTAAACAAAGATAGTTTTAGGAACAAACGCAATGATTTATTCAATTAATTATTAAAATAGTAGATGCTTGGATGTGAGCCAAAATAGCCGAAAGCATTGAGAACAAACAGGTTTCTGCTTAAAAACTAACACTGGCACCAACAAAAATATTTATATTTACACTACAAGTTCAAGAAAATATTCTTTGTTATACAGATGTAGGTACTTTTATAAGCAACAAAGAATCATTACCCCTTTGTTTGACTATCCTTTATTATCCATGAAGTTAACAGGTTTCATATTTTAACAAAAGACTTTTCTCTCACGAACAATGTTGTAAGCGGAAACTTGGAAACTTTAGGTTAGGTAGGGTGTTGGTTAAGAAATTTATCAAATGTTAGGATTTAACAAGAAGCGACAAAACACTTACCTCCATATTTTCAATTCCCGAGTCAATATCAGTATTAGCAGTCTTATCTGCACAGCCACTTGCTTCGTCCACTTCCATGTGGATAGAGCTGGTTTCTGAATCACTTCTTTGGGGAGCAGGTCGACGATATTCCCTGCTTTTAGAACTAGAAGGCATATCGATGGGCTTACTGGGAACTTGAAAGCCCTGAAATTTTTGTTCGTTCCCATCTTCAAGTTGTTCGGTGACAGAATCTGAATCTTCTTTACCAGATTTGTCTTCATTTTGTGAGTTGAACACTAAAGGGCTTTGATTTCTAACACTGTTATTCAGTGGAGACTGTGATATCGGTGTAATGGGTGGTGATATCGAGTTAGACGGTGAATTATTTTCTAGAGCAGCTAGCCGAGCTAACCGTCTTCTTCGTATCTGTAAATTGAAAGTTATTACTAAGATTAAAGGCAATATGAAGTTCTGAGATGTGGCACTGTTCTGTGTTGGGAAACAAAGGTGAGCAAGCAAGTTTAACCTTACTTACCTCTTCTTGACTCAATTCGCTCATTTTTGCATGTAAGTTTCACTGCTTGAACGATTTTTTAGGGCAACTTTTAAAGAACTGCAGATGTAAACGCGCTAAAATATAAAATACAACGAATTAGACAGACGTCAAGAGAGTCAATCACCTTCAACAGCTGAGTTAATGAAACGACATTAGAACATTTGCACTGTCACTGCTGGTTCCTCTGTATTCTCACAGTCTAACCTATAATTTAGTATTTTGAAGGTTTACTTGTCTTACTTGCACTTATGGATAATCAAATATGGCTCTCCTTGCTGTCTGTCTCAAACAGGCGATGCGTGCGCACGCTATTTTCATGGCCTTCTGGATTCAACTCGTACTAGGAAAACTGTTCTATTTTAATATTTGAACTTGGCCACCAAAGTCTTTGTTAGTTAAATTCGTATTTCCCATTAGTAAACCTCTTTTTGGATTTACGTTGCAATTCTTTTTCAGGAATTCGCGAAAATAGCCAAATTATTATTAGAATTGCGTTTCCGCCTAGCGCTTAGGCAACCAAAGTTACTTTAACCAAATCAATACGAAATTATGCATAGCTCGATTATCAAAGACCACTCGTTCAATAAATCTACAATTCTTATTTTAGACCTGTACCCCCCTTGGTAACTTCTATCACAAGTTCAAAGACTTTTATAAATAATAATTTATCAGAATCTCCTGACGCTCGCAGACAATAATTATTATATTATTATTCAAATTATCGTTTTATTTCAAAATGTTGTTTGCTCAGTAGCTCAGTACAAAGGAAATGTACTTTATTCAAGAAATCAAGAAAATAAGCTTTATTATTAAATATTTAATTAAAATTGACATTTTAAGAGGAAGGCACCGACAAAGTAAAATATAAAATAGCTAAAAGTCGCATTTTCCCCCCAAAAATTTTAAACAAAGGATAAAAGGACCTCGCAAAGAAAACATTCTAACTTATTAAGTGCGAGAATGATTTACTAAGAAATGAATTGTCTAGCTTTGTGTTATTTATGAACTTTCTCTTTTCCTATTTAAAGTTTCTAAGAAAATCTCTATTTTTAAAATGAATGAGATGACATGTAGTTTTTACTTCCTATTACATCTGAATCTAACTGATAACTGATTAATGTAAGAATACATTATATGGTAATGATTCAATAATAAGCAAACTTTGTTATCTTTTAATTAACACAGATTTTTATTAATGTTGTATTAATCAGCACGTGCCAATGAAGCCTTGAGGGATTACAAGAAATATTATTTTTATAATTATCGTTAAACACTAATTAATTGATAGAAACAAGCAATACAGCGTTTCTTCGATATTTTTGGGCAATATTGATATTGACTGTAATGAAAACAAATTAAAGATAACATTTTAATTAAATTTAGTAGCGACTTTGTTTATTGATATTTCAGTTTTCTTAGTTTTTTTTTTGCGTGTAAATTCTAAGAAAGTACTCTCGATGTTCCTCATAACAGAAGTAAACACTATTATAAACTTTTCTTAAAATTACGTCAAAACCTAAAAGTAGTTTAAACAATAATTATAGTTTTGGACTCGATGAATATACATTCGTTTATAATTTATCACATAAAATCAAAGAAAAACCTAAAGCTATAACATAAACAATTAGGCCAAGGCTATGTAAATCATTTTTTTATTTTATATAGCATTTTCACAAGGAAGCTTTGAAACAAAAACGTAATAAAGCGTGTTTTAAATAGCACTAATTAAATAAAATAGCAAAAGCAATTGATTACCAAAATTTATGGCTTGCTTGCTTGCAGTCTAAGCATTTTGTTCTCTTTGTATTTAATTCAGCTTAGAATTTACAAGTTCAAATCTGTTATATTAGTATATTACATAATCCTGCTATTAAGACATTAGAATATATAATTTATTTACAATTCTAGAAATTATTAGAAAAATATATACACTAAATTTGAATAAAAAAAAGTAATAACACGTGTTGATGATATACAGCCGATTTTCTTCCTAGAATTTTACAGTGCTGTATTGCAACGTAAGTAAATAACTTATTAAATTTAAATTTTAAAAGAAAACAACCCGGGATTGGATACAAATGAAAAATTCTAAATTTCCAAAATTCTCCATAAATTTATATTTTTTGTTTATATCTCGCAACCAATGAACTTTAAAATCTAGACTAAGTTTAGTTTGTTTATTCAAGAATCGAACTATATTTGATAACATTTTATTAAGGTTGATGGCACAGTCACGTAAATTAATGATACTTCCATAGCAACAATTTTGTGTTACATATCAGTTATATAATTATGCAATGTAGCAAAGTACAAGGGAATTCCATTACCGCTTAGTTAATTATCCTGTAAATATTTGCCGAATTTTTGTGTTAATAACCTAAGTAAGTTTTTATATTTTCTTAAAAATTATTTTGCCAAGTGTAATTTTATTTAGAAGTCTAGCTGGGTTGTTTCCTAAAGTTTTCAGTTTTAAAGATCTTTTGATATAGCGTGAATTCCATGTTATTAACCTGATTAATTATTACGTCAAGATAACTTTACGTACTTCCAGATAACTCTTGAGGATTTTAGTCTAATTGAAATTGAATCATAATATTTTAAAATTCAGAGTAAAGTTCTTACTCTCTCAAGTTCGGGGGATAATTTCATATTTAATGACGTCTTTTTCGATTTAAAATTACGTTCTTCTTTATGCAGAAACACTTTTAAATGAAAATTCTGACTGTTGCAGCTGAATTTATTTATGTATATAACGTATAAGTGTGGCAAAGCCCGGAATGTTTGTGAATTTTCTAATGAAAAGTCTGTCCATCTGATACTATTTTTGAAAGAAAATTTGCCCTTTTACGCACAATTTTAACAAAAGCTCTTTCTGATTCTCAAAACAACATTTCAACAACAAGACAAAACATACTGAAAATCAATTTCAGATATTAATACTGGTAAATTTTAATATAAAGCTTACACCTGTTGGCAGTTTTAGGATATTTCAAACACTTAAATGTGGTTCCAAAAAACCTTACTCAAAACTTCTGAAAAATATTATTAAAAAAACATTCGGGTAAAAACCACAACCAATTTGGTTTTAAAACGCGAATTAATTAAAAATCTTGTAGTATTTTTTTACTCACAATTTTTCACTACAAAATTAAAAATAAAATTCTATCACGCTAATCATATTAATATTAAGTGAATTTTGTATGTAAAAGCTGCTTGGTACTTGGAAGAATATGTTATTTATTATTTAAATTTAAATTTCCCAGAGTAACTAGTTTTTTAGGGAAGAGTTTCAGACTCCAGGTATTTTCTGCAAAAACATCTTTTTATTAATTTACAAGAAGCTTGTGTCCAGTATACTGTAAAAGAAACTTTTATGACATTTTCCTCTTATTAAACATTTTTATGTGAAGCTAAAGCATGAATCGTAGTTTTCCTCTGTGGAAGTTTTCACGGCTTTTGTGTAAGAAGTTGATAATTTAATATTTGTTCACATCACTTGTTGGGGATATTTTGAATTTTGTTTTATGCGTTTGTGGTTTTATACGGTTAATTTTTTATAAATTGTGTCCTTTTGCTTAATCCTTGTAAAGACTAACAATCAGTTACAAAAGCTGTAATTGCCAAAGTGTACTAGAATAAGAATGGTGCTTGTATTTCCATTCGTTTTCAGTTAACAGATTTCTAAAATTTTCCAGAGTACAGTAATTAACACGCTTGGTAGTACAACACGCAAGAGTTTATAATATTTTTGATGCTTAACTGAAGATTTTTGTTGTGTATTTCTTGCTCTTTCATTGTCCTTTTCTGTTTTTCTAATTTATCAGGATGCTTTTAAATAACTTCCAACTAACTACCAAATTATTTAAAAAATTCGTTTCACAGTTAGCATAATTGCCAGAATTTTAAATTTGAATATGTACATGCAATAAATAAAACGACGACAATGAAAACCAAAACGCATAAAAAATAATGAGGAAGAGGAATACTACAGGTGAAATAAACATGGATGAATTACAAGAAGTACCTAATCAAGATAAAACAAATGGATATGCTAAGACCAAGTTAAAAATTTTGGGAAAGAGTACAATACGCTAATTGTGATTGATGCCAAAATAAAAAATTAAATCTGCTATAAAATATAATTGTCGAAATTTCCAAAAATTAAAAAAGCCGAGTTGTGCCCCCAAATAACATACGAAAAATAGCTTTAAATCATGCAAAAAATAATAGGACAGCTATTGAAAATAAACTAGAAGAACAAATAAGCATAGTACAGGAAGACAAACACAAGGATGAGATGAGAAATATCTGAAGGACTTTGAAAACAGTAACTGAATAATAATCTGTTGTTTTAGAATTAGCTTTAATACGTATTATGTATGTAGAATATCAAATTAATATACAGTGAGTCTCAAACACAGATTTAAATAAGCATTTGTGCGTGCTTAAAGACTCAAAAGACGTTATTTAACTTTTTGTTATATGCTTTCTAGAACATATGTCGAAATATTTTATGTTTCGCAAAACAAGGGCCCATATTATTAGGACCAACTTCGAAGAGTAAGAAACATTGGGTATCTATATTACATATTATAATTTAATATATTATTATAATGCTAGATGAAAGCATTTCATAATCTTATAACAACATGAAATGCTTCATTGACGAAAACTAAACACTCAGGTAATAGACTTTAACGCAGTTAATTTTAGCCAAATGGATAGAAAAGCTCCCAGTAAATACCGTAAATAAACGAAAAACAGAGGAAAAAATTACTTGTTACATAATTGTTTTCTAAATAATGACTGAAAATGACTAATTTTTCATCCCTACAAAGAGGCAACGATACTATGTGTACTCAGAAATATAATAAGAAAGAAAATATTTAGAAAAGAGAGAAAGGCTAATGTTTATAGATTTACGAGCTGTTTTCAGTATAGCAACTAGAACAATGATGAAGTACCTGGAAAATTACTAAGTGATAAAGAACATATGCAAGATTGTACACAGGGCAGATAAATGTAACTAGGAGTAAAACAAGAGGCATTTATTTACAGTATTAACGCACAGAACATTAATAATATGTACCTAGTAATAAAACGTAACAGATTAATACTAATAAAAGCATTAACCCATAATTACAGTTCTTTGAGCCCCCTTACCCATAAAGAAGATCTACATCGTTATGGGTTGACGGTTGCCAGAGCCCCCCCCTGTATTGAAGAAGTAAATATTTAAAAATGTAAAAAAATCACAATTAGTAATACATAGACCAAGACCATTGTAAATTTACAAAATGGAGGTCCCATACAACATGTTTATAAGTAGAATACACCATACAAGATGTTTATTGGTAGAATTTTTAAGAACATTGTCAACGTGTAATTGATGTTTTCTAGTTGATATTAAACAATTCGCCATTTCTTTGTTTTTTAAAATAATTGTTTGTAATTTGGCAGGAATAATTTTCAATCCGTTGTTTCTTAGAAAGCAAAAACTGAAATCGCTATCTCAAAGTATTCCGGAGATGAGAGGACTTAAACAGGGTTCGTTTTTTTCTAGCCACCCGGTATTTAAGCACCTACAAGAAGGAAGGTTTCGAAAACTTAAAAACAAAGATTACTTGAAAGATTATGGCCCACATTTGTTCGAACATGGTCTTAAGTTTCATTTAGAATATTTAGATTGAAAAATTACTAACTGTCTACTAAATGATTTCTGTTTGAAGGTTGTTGGAATAATAACTATTGGAATGATTTAAGATTTAAAAGTTTATATACGAAGAAAATTGTAAAAGTTCGATATGATTCATTGATTGAATGGATAGGTTATGAGCTCGCTTTTAACACTTTTTGATCTTCTTTGCACCCTTAAACCTATCATGAAAGTCCTGTACCTTTAACGAGTTGCAGTAATTTTTTTACTAGTTTCTCGTATACAAACGCTGTTTCACCAAAAATATTCCCGAAGAGTTGCTGTCTTCTGTGGTATAGTGCTGGACATTTCCTCTTCTTCTTCACATAATTTATCTCCTTTGTATATCCCCATTTTACGAAGATGTTTTCTCAGATAGCAGCGTCCTATTACAAGTCCTACCAGCTGTCTTATCTGAGTTTGTCCTAAATGGAGTATGTCAGTACTTAATCTGCTAGAAGGCTACCTGATTAGTTCATTACCTACTATCTGCCCTTGTGTTGCGATCCAACGAAAAGAATGTTGTTTTTCGACCATTGCTGTTTGTGTGCTTCGTTTAGGTATACCAAGTACAAGCTCTGGTCCAGTAAATGGAGCAAATGCGCCAGTTTTTGGATTGGCATGGGGCCCATAATTATGAGTTCAACTTTATTCTTCTCACATAGGATTGTCAGTTGAGATAAGAATTCCCTAGTTAGTTTGGAGCTAGCTAATTCGAGGCGAGTACGGCGCCTTTAGGGCTGCCTGACTATCAGTCAGAATATTTAATGCGTTGTTGAGTATACCCTCGTCTTATAGTTATACTCCTGTATGCAGCACTTATGTTTTCCTTTAGCCTCACGCCTTGTATTCCAGCCCATGCACCATGCACCCTGAGCTGCGTGGAATCCATCTGTGTACCAGACTAACCTGTTCGTCAGGTAGACTGGGCCCAATCATTGCGATCATATTTCACAGGGAATGGTTTATCAAACGAGTATTCAGGGAGAGTGTAGTCAGTGCCCATATTTAAGATGGGATCCCCTTTAACCACTTCCGGTATTCGTTTGTGTCCACACCGTACGTTGTACATACATGTGCCAATTACCGGTGGTTTCTTCCTTTAGATATGCAATGTATATCCAAGAGAATTAGATTTAGAAGTGCTTTCATATACATTGTAGGAGTACTTTTTATGACTCTGTATGTCAGTCTCTGTATCCTAGTTAACTTTTTTATAATTTTGTCCACCAAACTAGGGTGCCATATGCTATCATGGGTCTAACAACCAAAGTGTAGTACCACTTAACCATTTTCGGTTTAGTTATCATGTTATTCCAAACATTCGCTTGCCCGCAAGTTTGATAATGACATCTGCACTTTTAAAAATAAATGTTGCAAAATTGGACTAAATTTAATTTCAAAGATTCTTCTTTATGAATAACAACAAAAGTGTGACATGTTTTTATGAGAGCTGGAATTTACTATTATTTTTTATAATACAACATGTTATAAATAAGTGCTGTTAACTAAAACATTTGTCTGAAGGCGAGAAAATAAATAAATACGAATAGAAAGATTTATTAGCAAAGCTCGGATTCTAGGCAAATTGCCTTTTTGTTCTGTATTTAGGCACTTCCAAACTAGTTAAATCGAAATGCGTTTTGAGATAAACTTAACATTCTGAGCCTTATTTCATTTTGCCTAAATACCTAAAACATGTTTATTGAACCTAAAACTAAAATTAGCATGCTTAAAATAGGCACTACGGTTTTTTTTTCTAGCGTAATTAGAATTTTCTCTGAAATTCACAGTAGTGATCGGAATGCTACCATCTTGACTAGTTTCCGTACAATAGCACTGTCACCTACGCGTTTTAACCATCGTAACCTCAAATTTCTGTGGACGTTGTTTGTTTAGCGGTTTAGGATACGTGCATTGGGTATTGTTTTGTGGTATACCGCATTTTTATAAACAATTCCGAAGTACAAAGAAACATTTAGGGAAAATGCAACGAAGTGGTTAAGAGGGTTACAAAATAGTGAAGTTTTCCAACAGCATCCTACTAAAGATGAGCAGCTATTTTGTAGAGCTTGTGGGAAAATGGTAAATATGACAAAACTTACACGTGTTTTTATGACAACAATATAATGTTTTTATAGTTTTTCTGCAAAAAGAAAAACCATTTAGAACAGCATGCTGCTGCACCTGGACACAGGGCGAATATTAGGAAGCCACAGAGGCACAGACTACTTACAGATGCAATGCAACAACTTGAAAGGGATGAATTTAATCAAGATTTGTGCGAGGCTTTTGTGGCCGCAAATATTCCCCTACACAAATTAGAAAATTAGCAAGCGAATCTAAATTCAGGAAATCTTTCGTGGCAAGATGTTACCCCAAGGTACCTACCTATACCAACATTAAGTACATCTTTGAAAGGATTATGGATTATGGTAACAGATGGTGCTCCCTATATGCTTAAATGTGGCATAAACATCAAAATTTTTTACAAAAATGTTATCCACCTTACTTGTTTCGCACATGGTTTAAATTTGGTATGTGAATTTATTCGCAATCAATACGAGAATGTAAATGGGTTGATATCCAACGTAAAAAAATATTTTTGAAAGCTCGTCTACAGGTACAAGTTTATCAAGAGAGGCTACCAGGTATACTCCTTCCCCCTGAACCAGTTCTGACTCGCTGGGGGACCTGGATCGAAGCTGCCCTATTTTATGCTGAGCATTATACTGCCATAAAAAATGTAAGAATATACATAATTTTTAATATAAATTAATATATTATTCTAAATATTGTTTGTTTGAGGTTGTAATGAGCTTTGATAAAAGTGGTGCTAAATCTATTGAAAATGCCCAGATGTATTTTTATGCAGAAAACATAAAGAGTAATCTAGAGTATATCACAGCTCATTTCATAATATTGACAGAGAATATTAAAAAATTAAACACATTTGGCTTACCATTAACCGAATCATGCAAAATCATGGACGAGGTAGAAATGGCTCTAAAAACAACACCAGGTACGGTTGGAATGCTGGCCTACGATAAATTCAAGCGCATAATGTTGAAAAATCCAGGAGCCAAAAAGGTGCAAGATTTTGCCAGTCTGCTAAATGGAGAAAACATCAACACCGACTACAGTAAAGTTGACTGGTCCACCTACAAATTTTGTCCTACAACATCTTGTGATGTAGAAAGGTCCTTTTTTTCATTCAAAACTGTTTTAACGGACAAGAGAACAAGTTTTACTGCCGACAATTTAGAAAAACATTTTGTTTGCTATGTAAACGCCAAATTTCAACAATAATTAATAATTTTTGTATGATTTATTAATAAAGCATGAGTAAAATTTTTTGCCTATTTTACATATTTTTTAGGCCTAAAAGTGGTGCCTTTTCCATGATTTTTTATGTCCTAAAATCCGAGCTCTGTTTATTAGGCACTAAGCGAGGCGATTTTTGGGGAAAGAAAATATAACAACACCGAAAATGACGTACTGGTTATCTGAGCAAAATAAGAGGGGAAAGGAAACAATTGGTAACAGAGAAAATAATTAACAGATAAGATAATTAAAAAATCAAGAAGCAGTTATAAAGAAGACGGAGAAATGGAAAATGTGTTAGTTAGGAACGTAAAAGTAATTGAGGCAAGACAAACTGGAAAAAGAAGAACGCCAAGGAAGGGCTGGCTAGAGATAATGAACAACCTAGGGAGAAGAATACAGAGAAAAACTAGATTAGATTAGACAAATTTAAATTTTAGTTAGAACTATACAAGAAAACATTAAATATAAAATTTAAAATTACAGTCTAATCAAACTACATACACCCTGTAAACGAAAACAGGCTCTACTATTATATAAATGCACTTGAGCCTTGAAATTGCACCTGTTAATTTTCCAAAAGGGTTCTTGCAACGAGTTTTTATGCGTTATTAAATGTTGAGTTAAAATTAAAATATAATCATTTTCAAGAGCTTCAGACTGAACAAATACTTGAAGAAACTTTATCGTTTAATATTACTAAAGTCATCTACGAGAGTGTTTAGAAAACTTTTGTCTTCTAGCCAATAAGTCTAGTAATATTGCTTCGAGGCAAATGAAATATGTAATATAATATTCTCTAACTCATTGATTTTCAAGATACGCAGTGCAGCGTTTCCCTGCAGTAACAGGTGGCCGTACTGCAGTAACCAAAATGACAAGTGACAAGGACATTCGGTTGAAGCAACTCGCTGTTATTGAGTCCCTAAATTTAATGGCTGAGGGCTGTGCGCCCGTTCACATTCATCGACGAATGGATGCTGCCTGTGGCAATGCCTGCTTGTCAGTAAAGTTAGGCGGTGAGCAAGAAGTGTGAAAGGACAAAATCCAGCCACAACAAATCTGCATGATCAGGCTCGATGTGGCCGACCCTTGACAGCCATGGACGAACAGCATCAAGCAACAGCATCAAGCGGTTGAGGGTCAAAATAGCGCCTTCAAAAACAGCGCCCGGCAAAAACAGTGCTCGTCAAAAATGTCGCCATCAAAAATGTCGCCACCAAAAACGTCGCCTAGAAATAATAGCGCCGATTAAAAATGTCGTTGGTAAAAATGTCGCCTGCAAAATAGCGCAATTCAATAATGTCGTCGGTTAAAAATGTCGATATCAAAAACGTCGCTAGAAAATAATAGCGCAGATCGAAAATGTCAGCGGTAAGATTGACGCTTTCAAAAATGGCGATACATCATTTTCTTGTCTTACTATTATATTATCTACGTAATAAATAACTAGACAAGAAAAGGGCACACCTACAAGTTAATATTCTTAACACTTTTAATACGATCATTTATTGTTTGCAAGGAATATTCTAAATCTAATAATTTTGACAAAAGTATGTTGGCGACATTTTTTTGATTGGCGCTATTATTTTTGGATAATATTTTTTATGTCGATAATTTTAACCGACGTCGTAATATACGGGCAGTATTTTTGAAGGCGACGACGTTATTGAATGGCGCTATTTTTTAAGGCGACATTTTTACCGTCGACATTTTTGAACGGCGCTATTATTTCTATGCGACGTTTTTGGTGTCGACATTTTTGACGAGCGTTGTTTTTGCCGGGCGCTGTTTTTGAAGGCGCGGTTATTGAGGCGCTAATTTTGAAGGCGCTATTTTGTACGTATCCCCATCAAGCGCGTGTAGATGAACTGATTCGTGCTAATCGCCGCTGGAACTGTTCGGATTTCCTTCGAATGAGTCCACCATATCATTCACGCTTTATTTGGCTACAGAAAAGTGTGCGCAAGATGGACCCACGCATGCTGACTCCTGAAATGAAGCACAATCGAAAGAAGATTTGTCAGCAACTTTTGGCTCGATACAAACAGGAAGGTGATGCCTTTTTCCGCCCGAATGTTAGTGGCGCCGGTGTGTGGCCAGGGATGGTATTATCTTTCGTTGAAAATTGATGACACCCCTTGATAGAGGACATTCCAAGCTTATAGGAAATATATAGCTTATTTGTATATAGTTCAGATCTAGAGGTCAAGTTGGACTATGGCTTGTATTTTTTCTCTCAATGTTTTTCTGTCCGTACATTCCCTTTCCCAGTTAACAATATTAGTGTTTTGCAGGTCTTCTTCTATTTGCAGCCAGCATGTCATGTTTGGTCGTTCTTTTTTTCTTCTACCTTCTGGTTTTTGTCGTAGTATTTTTTTGTGTAGGATCATTTTCTTCTTTCCTCATTACATGACCCAGTCACCTTAGCCTATTTTGCTTTATCCGTACACCAATGTCTTTATCTTGATATAGTTCTTCTAAGTCTCTATTCGTTCTTTTTCTCCATCTCTGATCTTCTTTTACTCCTCCAAAGATTTGTCGTCGCATCTTCCTTTCCCATATAATTAACTTATTTTGTAACTGTTTAGTTGTCATCCTTGTCTCACTCCCATATAACAACACTGGTCTAATGATTGTCTTGTACAACTGTAATTTTAATGCTCTTGCAACACTTTTGTTTGTTAGAATGTGCATCACGGAGCCCGCACTTTTTGAAATACTTAGAATCCCATTATTTATTTCTTGTTCCTGGTTTCCTTCACTGTTCAGCTCCAACCCTAAATATGTAGGCTTGTGGGTTATTTTAAATTTAAGTTCTTCTTTTGTTGTTTTTGTTATTATGCGCAAAGTTTGATTTTAGTTCCTAGAATCATATATTACGATTTATTTGTGTTTATTTTTAAACCTACTTTTTGTGCTTCGTCTTCGAAATTTTTAACCATGGATTTCAACTATTCTTTAGCTTTTGACATCATTATTAAGTCGTCCGCATAAGCCAATATTTGGAAGGAGCTATTTAAGATATTTTTATTTGTTTTCAGTTTTGCCTTCCTCATTATGTATTCTAACATTATATTGAAGTTTTGTGGTGATAGGGGATCGCCTTGTTTCAGACCCGTATTGCTCTCAAATTTCGATGACATGTTATTCCTACGTTGGCAGTTCTTGTTCATATTCTGTACTCCCTCTTCGGTCTACTCTTCTTTCTTCGTTGTTTTTAAAGATTTCTTCGAAGTATTGTTTCATTATCTCCGCTGCTTGTATTTCCCCCATTCCCCTTTTTCGTTCTTTAGTCCTAATGGTGTTCTTCTTTATATCCTTTTCTTGGCTTTTTTATGTTTTTGTAAAACATTCCTTTATTTGTGATCTTATATGATTCTTGCAGCGTTTCAATCTCCTTATTGGTTTTTTCTCTTTTCTTCCTCCTACATATTGTTTTGATTTTGTTTCGCGCCTTTTTGTATTGTAACTCCGCTTCCCGCGATTGTTGCTGTGCCCATTGCATCTTTGTTCTTCTACCCGCTTGGACGGCATCCTCACATTCGTGGTCAAACCAATCTTTATTATTATTATTATTATTTTCCTTATTTGCAATCGACGCTTTTCTTTCTAATATGGTTTCTTTCAAAAAGTTTCAGTCTTCATCTATTTCTTTATTACCTCTGGTACTTGTTAACCTCTGTTGTAACCTCTCGGCATATTTTTTCTGTGTCCTTTCCTTTGTTATGATGTCTGTTATGTCAATTTTCGGATTTCTGTGATTTGTTTTGTATATTGATTTGCGTTGTTTTATTGTGATCTTGTTCAGAAAGTGATTTGAACCGATTTCCGCACCCCTGCATGACCTTACGTTTTTTGGTGTCTGTCTGTTTTCTTGATCAATAGATCAATACATGATTTATCTGGTTTCTGTATTTTCCATCTGGGGCACACCAAGTTTCTTTATAAGTATATGTTTTTCCTTTTAAGTGATGTACTATCACGTGCAAAAGTAATGACACGCCTAAGATTTGTTATTGTATGATAAACAGCCTTGCAGCAGTCGATGAGTAACTTGGGCATAACCATAAGACCTTGTAGGTAGGATTAACAAGTTAGAATAAGAAAGTTACTCATCGACTGCTGCAAGGCTGTTTATCATACAATAACAAATCTTAGGCGTGTCATTACTTTTGCACGTGATAGTACTTTTAATTAGAAAATTATTTCTTGCCGCTAGATTGATTATTTGCTAGTTATTATTTGTATTTGCATGCAGACTTTCTATGCCTGCTATTTCTTCAATTTCTTTCTATCTCCCTATTTGAGCGTTTTGGTCTCCTATAATTATCTTTACGTCATATCTTGGAATTTCATTAATCGTATTCTCCAAGTCTTCGTAGAATTTGTGTTTTTGTTCTTCTTCCGCTTTTTCTGTGGGCGCATATGTGTTAATGATGGTTGTTTTCCTGTATTTACCTCTTATACGTAATGTACTTATTATTCTTTCGTTTATTTTGTTCCATCCTATAATTTGGTCTTTTAATCCTGCATGAATCAGGAATAGGGCTGGGCGATATTAAAAAAGTTATCGAAAATATCGATATCAAAAAAATATCGATAAAACCGATATATCGATATATCGATAAATATCGATAAGTATCGATATATATCGATATATCGATATGTATCGATGTATCGATATATCGATAAGTATCGATAAGTATCGATATATCGATAAGTATCGATATTTTATCATTATCTTTATTCGATATATCGATAAGTATCGATATTTTATCATTATCGTTATTCGATATATCGATAAGTATCGATATTTTATCATTATCGTTATTCGATATATCGATAACTATCGATATTTTATCATTATCGTTATTCGATATATCGATAAGTATCGATATATATCGATATATCGATATTTTTCCCGGCACTACTCGCAACTAGGGCTGGGCGATATCAAAAAATTGCGATAAAACCGATATATCGATATATCGATAAATATCGATAAGTATCGATATATCGATATATCGATATGTATCGATATGTATCGATATATCGATAAGTATCGATATATCGATATATCGATATTTTATCATTCCGATATCGTTATTCGATATATCGATAAGTATCGATATATATCGATATATCGATATTTTTTCCCGGCACTAATCAGGAAGCCTGTCCCGTACCTGCTTTCTTCCCCACCTCCATTAATCCATATGTATTGATGAACTTTCGAGTTCGCTTCCCCTTTGATGTTCGTTTCTTGTATTCCCATAATATCAATTTTATATCTTCTTGCTTCTCCTGCCAGTTGTTTTATTTTCCGCTCCCTATTTTTTAGACCTTGTGTGTTCCAAAATGCAATAATTAGCTCTTGATTTTTTGTATTCTTATTTTTATTTCCTTTCTATCCTTCCTTATTTGTATATATTATCTATTAATAAAGTTACCTCGAAGGAGGCAAGACTTTTCAAAACACCATCATATGAATACTTTTATTATTAGCAAATTTCACTATTAAATATTTTTATAATTCTAACAAAACTTGTTCAACGGCCGCTGTAAATAATCACTCGCAGGAGCCTATAGTCTTTCAAAAATATGAACTTATTTCAATTATAATTACAAATAAAATTATTTAGACCGTTGAAGACGAATTTACAGCTGAAAATGTATTTTCTATCCTTGCATTGTTCATAAATTGTCAAAAAAAAGTTAAAATATTATTTGTAGTAATACTAAACTGGCCCCGCAATTTAGAAATATTTATTACTACGCCCTTGAACTTGTTTATCTTTGTATAAAATTAACCCTATATAAGATGAACGACATTGAACCAAGCAGGTATCTGCACAAATTTTATTTATTGCCATCTATCACAGGTTTTTCCATGCAGATTTGAATACACATTGTAACTAGTATTTTATAAACAATTAAAGCCGATTAGATAATAAATTACTGCTCAATAAATTAGAGAAGTCAAACTTCTGATTTTCTTTTATTGGTGTATATTTTAGAGGAAGTATTTATTTTAAAATTCAATTATTAAGTATTTAATTTTTTTAATTAATGCAGAGATTGAACTCGAAGTTATGGACACCTAAAAGACTTTCAATAGATTTCCACAACCTTATTTGATTTTTTGTAGTAAAATTTAATTCAATTTACGTAAACACATCCATTTTTTGATAAATTAAGCGATTATTCCCAGTATTTGTTAAGGTTTAATTAAACCTGGAAGTTTTTTCAAACTGTGGAAAGATAGATTTTTCTTTGATTTAATTAGCACATATTTTAGGTTGGCGGTATAAAACAAACATGGAAATTTAAGGCTAAAAAATAGATTTCACTTTATCTTCATCCCCAACTCTAAACTAAAGATCGATCAAAAATTAAGGCAATTTTTAATTTGAAATTCTGCAAATTTGACCTAAATTAGTAACATAATAAGTATAAATTGTTTAGATTTACGTAATTTTCCGTTCTGAAATTTATCGAAGTCTGATGTTGGAAGGTTAATTTTAAATCTTGATAAGGAATAGTTGAACTTTTTAATTAAGGTTAATGCTAAATTTCCAAATCTTTCATTAATGACAATTCGTAATTTTTTAAATAAATTTAGAAACTAATTTTCGTCTTAATTTCTGGCGAAATCTATATTTTGCTAAGACTCGATTTTTAAAGGTTTCTGTTTTGTTTGTTCTTTGGCTACAAATTTCAGGTTATGAACCTTACCTACTTACCTACTTTTTTTAAATGAGATCAGAAAATATTTTGAATTTAAATTGTTCAAAACTTGACTGTTTTCAAATTAAAATATTTTTAAAACAATTCAGACGCTTCTAAAGGTAGTTTGTATTTTCTGACAGTAGTGATAAATTTGTAATAAGTTGATAAAGGTAATTAAATTTTAAGAAATCAACTTTCAGTTAATAAGAATGGCTCTGCGATTAATTATCTCGCTCTAAGAAATTTCAAATTTCTAACAGATCCAAGAATGGAAAACTAGTTGACGTTATTAGAAAATAAGCTACGCAACTTCATCGATTTATAAAAAAACAGGTCGATAATTTTCATTTCACATCCTGAATAAACTAAAAACAAATTTCCTAATCTTAATTATTGTTCGTAGTTTCTCACTACAAATAACACATTGTGCTATTTTTGTCTATTTTTAAAATGACATTAAAAACATACGTAACCACATATGCAAATGCGACATATTTACTAAGAATAAATTGAAAAAACTGCGCGAGAACAAGTTAAGACAAAAGCGATAACAACCCGATAGGTCGCATATTCCATGGAAAGTGGGTAAATCCTCGTATCGTATCAAGAAATTGATCACAGAAACTTGATCCGTCTTCATCACATTCACGAACCAGCTCTCGATTAGTTCAGACGCGATTTCAAACGCTGTTGCATCATAAGTACTTCTTAAATTTATAGTTATATCCTGAATTAAGACATTCATTAATTCATATTCTATCGAGGCACTTGTCTAAAATTTCAAAAATTCAAAAAACAACGACTGTGCTTTTTGAACTCGTGAGTTTATCAAACTTCATAGCCGCCTGTCAACAAGTTAGTTAGTGCTGAACTGATAATTAAACAAGAACCGATTATTGTTGGTAATACTTTAATAATCGTGCTTTAAAAAACATCAAACGAAATGTCCTTCCTGAAGAGCATCTGGAAGAACAACTCCAAACATAAGAGTAAGTAATTTTAATTATTTATATTTTAATTTTGAATTATTTATAATGTACAAGCATG
The DNA here is from genome assembly GCA_963082815.1 of Melanotus villosus. Lineage (NCBI taxonomy): Eukaryota > Metazoa > Arthropoda > Insecta > Coleoptera > Elateridae > Melanotus > Melanotus villosus. The sequence continues at coordinate 31,122,707 of OY720424.1, forward strand.
AACACGTAAACCGCAAAAGGAAGCGCATATTTTTTATATTAAATAATACAGCAAGTGCTCATTATATAATCAAACATAATATTTAATGCATAAAATTATCGTTGGTAATTTTAAGGTCAGCTTCTACAAATTAATAGATTATAATAAACGTTTCTTAGAAATCTTCAGTAGATGGTAATCCAAAAACCTAAGAAAAGTGCACAAAAACGATTCCGGTTTCTTTTAAAATATATTACTTTGACGTAGTTGCCAGTATTTTTTAGTGCATTCACAATAGTTCAATGAATTTTCGCTATTCAGGGTCACTTTGAAATATACTCTTACATATTAAGCTGGCGATGAATGCTTTTTTGTTTTAATTTTCTCATAAAAATGGTGGCATTGCCAATGATTTATGGGCAATTATTTTCTTAACTACATAATTTATTGAGCTACCCTCGTATTTTTCCGAATGCAGTAATAAATATAAAATATGCCTGTAAAATTGTAGTAGATAAATATACCTACAGCAAAGCTCGGCAATTTACTTTAAGGCTGTAATTTTACAGTGATTATTAAAAAAGAAAAATTAAATGCCCAGGGCGCTAAATAGATCAAAAATCAAAACAAGGTCGCTGCTTGTGCAAAATTATAATAAATTATATTTGGTTAAACGTAATTGCAATTGTTAAATATAATAAAATTGTAAAACTGTAGACAGATAATTATGAAAATTCAGTGGTTTACATGAAATTTATTTTGTAAATTGTAATGCCTTACCAGGGCTTGTATTTTAATAAAGTAATTATACAGGGAATCCCATAAAAATTCGAAGTCAGAAAAATGTTCTCATGACAGAACTTTGTATATCCTTAAGAATGAGAAGGAATCTTTGGAAAAGTAGGCCAAAAATCGTAAAAACAATGATTCATTTAGGTTTAAACATTATTAATTATGATTTCTGGTTGAAGGTTGTTGAAACAATAATCATTTTGAAAAATTTACCTAAATTTAACGTTAAAACTTCCTCTTGTTAATCTTTTTCTAAAGTTCAAATTTAATTATTTTCTTAAAAAATATGCCTGTTTATTCGACATGCTAGAAATAAAAGCTATTAAAAGAATTGCCAAATTAACTAAAACAGTTGCCAATCAAACGTTTCACAATTGTTTATCTTGATGTTTCCTAATAATATTTGTATAAGTACGTCCCAATAAAATGCAAGCAGTAACAAGTTCTTCGACTTTAAATTTGTTGAATCATTTGTTTTTATTTTAGATAATTGTTGAGTTTCACTTTTTTAACTTTGTGTATTAGCCAGACGAACAAAATGATAAAAGGGTCAGTTAACTTATAAACAGTACCAAGTTTCATTTTTGTTGTGAGTGTTTATTTACATAAATTTGAAAAAGAACTGGAAAATGTGATACATTCACTTATGGTTTTTTTTTAAATTGTTTACTGATGTGACTTGTTTTCCTCCTTTCTTAATGCATCATTCAACTATTTGTAATATTTTACGAGATTTTGTTTTTATTTAATACACAACGCTGTTTTCAAACGATTTCCGATGTAATTTTCCTGTTAAACAAGTGAAAACAAAATCACTGGAATTTCTTGTTTACAGAAACGATTATCAGTTATTTTGGTATTCAAATTAATTTTCGTCCTTGCTGCACAGTACTTTATAACAGAAATACAAAATTGATGTTAAAAATAACAACATTTACTAAGCTTACAATATTAATATTTAATATTAAATATGCAAGTTGCGTAATGTTTTTCCGGAATATTTTTTTGAAAACAAGTGATTTTCTTTTGTTGTTTTTTAATTTTAAATTTTAGAACATAAGTTTGAGAATACAACCTGTTATGAAATCTATATTGGAAAATTATTCATTGTTACATATTTTAATAGTTTGAGCAATCATTAGAATTATAATGAAAAAAATGAAGGTTATTGGCTTACTTGATTTACTATCGAAATTTTATAAATTTAAATTGCTAATCATTCATAGCCAGGTGTAGCAAACAATGTGCAAACGTTCTAACACGTTTGTTGTTGCGTTTATAGCTTAGTATTTTAACATATAAAATTGTTATTTTACAAGCTATAAAATATCAGAAAAAGATAAATAGCATTTAGGCTTCACACGAAGTTATTCTTTATTTTCACATAACTGTAATTTTACCGTTGTTTATGTCACCGTAATTGAAGTTTTACAACTTATAATTATCGACAAAAAGGCCACCTTTTTTCCATTGTAAATTTGTTAAACATTTCTGTTAGTTGAAATTCAAAAGCCAAAAAACTTCAGGATGTTAACTTTAAAAAAAGCTGTCAACGCTTATTAAACTAATTAAATGCAAATTTGTTTAAATAATAATACAGTAGTACTACAACAGTCTCTGAGTGGAATTTCCGCAAACATAAAGCGTACGGGAGATTTTTCCGCCAAGTATGTAATTACGACAACTTTTTAAATGCACCAAATTACAGGTTGCAATTTTATTGCAAGTCCTTCTGTTTTAAGTCGGCAACCTCGTCAAATCATTGCATCATGCAAATAATTCAGAACGATCGGAAAAAGGTGACGACTAAAATGCAACATTTAATTTTTATTATCACAATAAAGGCGCGTGCAAATTGCGATCTTCTAACTGAAAGTTCCTTGGAATTAAAGGTCACAGAATTTTAGATTAGCATGCCTTTTGTTGATGATTTCTCTTAATGTTCCGTAAAAACTGAACTGTCTGTATCTAATCGTACTTAACAGTTAATACCGCTTATTTTTTTAAAAGTATGGTGACGTTATGAGATATAACTTTTGACTTCCTGACTGATTGATTTTCTACAAAATTACATCTCGTTTGCACGTCATTGGATTGTCCGAAAATTTCTTTATTTGTCTCCAAGTAGGTCATTAATTTTTCTTAAGTGGAAACAACTTATTTAACGTTGATGTTTTTGCCAACAGATATCAGGAGTTTAATTCCGTTTTCTAAGAAAGCCTAAAATAAGCATTACCGTTTGTGAAAGTGAATTATAACTAGTATTATGGCCCCAATTCACTTATTCGCTGTAATTACTGATCTCTATTGAAAAATCCGTTTTTAGGTGTTGCATTTCACTTTTACTTATGGTACCTGTCTACTTAATTATTTTATGAAATAGGTGGTCCGCGATTAGATAATTGTTTAAAGGTAGCAATTGGAACCAACTAGCGCAAATATTACCAAATAGAAAATCTTTAAATTGACAGACATTTTATATAATTAAATTATGAGATCTTACATGAAGGAAGATGAACGTAAACAAGAAATTCCAGGAAAATAAACCATTTAATTATTAAATAGTAATTAGTATGTGCAATTAAGTTATGTTTCAGTAATAAATCAGAAATTTTGCAAACAGGGTGGCGTAATTTGTTTAAAAGTTTTGGGGCTCGTGTTCTAATCTAGCATCGAAATCACTCAGGTATGGAATATCAGATAATCACGCTGCCCTTGAAGTGCATAAATGTTAGAGCAATTTTAATGTTACTATTCTTGCAGCGCTTGGTATTTAACATAATTGTGCAGTTATTCTACTTAATGACAGTGGCGGCTCGTTCAGTAATGGTAAAACTAAGCGTTTTATTAGAAATAAATTTATTTCCAATTTTTGCCTTCAAATAATGGGGCCAGGAATATTTAAACTTGTTACTTTGAAGAATTTTATTTCATTTTACAGTCCTTAAATTTTCATCATTACGTAAATTTGCACCGAAAATTATCTAGCTTCTACATTATTTCACTTAAAACTCTAGTAATAAAGACACCTTACATATTTTACGTCCCTCTGAAGAGGGTTTGATGTTTAACCCCTCATTGAAATTACCACAGAAAAATCGTTATTTATCGATAGTCAAAATTTATGATTCAATTTTCCTTCTTTTTAAAGTTGTTGTAACAAAATATGCCGCCAAGGAAACCTCATGAGCCAGAATTATGTTCTGATTTCAATATTTTGATGTTATTTATAGATTTGATTTATATAACCATATCTAAATGATTCAGTTAAAACACCCGGAAACTAATGTTATAAACATCATAAATTTAGGTTATATTTTAAATATTTCAGCAGTTCAGGAAGTTCCTAGCAAAAAGTGACATAAACATCGCAAATTCGACAAATTTATGTAGCATGCAGAACGAGCCTAAACAATTATAACATTAGGAATTCCTGGAGGAAAGTGGACAGTTTGTTATGTAAACACACATTTTTACTTAAAATGCAACAAATTTAAAATTATAACTCGATTATGTAGGGTATCACAGTGAAGTTTGTGTTCTGATTTCAACTTATGCAATAGTTAATTATCTTTGTTTTAAAAAGGCAATTAAAACCACATCTGATGGAAACTTTATATCAATTTCGAGAAAGTGATATAATATAATTAATCCACAATTATTCCTTGGACTTTAAACGTCCATTATCCTGCACCGTAATAATCGAACAATCGATTTTAAATACAACGATTTAAAAATTACCCAATAGTTGTCAATGAAATCAAAGTTCTAATTTAGAGGAGATTAATACGACTGAATTTCCTTCTGTTTATCATGATCGTAAAAACTAGTTCTATAAATAAAAAAATCTCGCCTTGGCGCTTTCTTCAATTAAAAAAGTGTCGCTGTTTTCATAAAAAAAAATTGTATGTAAACAAGGAAACGTGTCCAGATTTCTCAAGATGATTATAAAAATATACGCATTACAAAATCTCAACATCGAAGCATGCAAAGCATATTTTGTATAAAATTCAATGTCACAATAGCCATATAATTCGTCGATAAAGCCACCGATGGGTATATATAAATTTTATAAATTTTATAAATTTAGAAAAAAAGTACAATAAACTTGAACCTTTCTCAATCTCTGTATGCAACTACGATAACCCCTGAGCTGGTTGGCGACTATTTACTACTTCATTTGTAACTCATCAGTAAATAATCTGTTTATTATATTATAATGAGTCTGCGGTCTGCTTGTACTCGTAATCAAAAATCGGTGTAAAGATGTACCACCCAAAAAAAATCGATCCTTTGTTATAAATTAAATTTGGCAATCGAAAATTCGTGTTGCGATCGCGGAAGTCGACCCTGAGCACCTGACTTGGTGCAATTTAAATTAGGACCCGCAAGGTTTTCTTCTTTTGGTCTTTGTTTCTTTTTTTCACAAAATCATAAAAAACAAAAAGTGCAAAGCACTTTTCAATAAAAATATAAACGATGGGGTATAAAAACAAGTTAAAGTTGTTTGTTAACCGGGGTTCTATAACCTCTCTTCTTCGACCTCTTTGACGGCAAGGAGGTACCAGTGTTGCATCATGCGCCAAGCTCTTACTGGTACCAAAAGATAAACGATTTCGCTTTGACCTAGAGCTACTTTCTTGCGGATAGAGTGCAAATTTCTTGGGTTATTAAATCATGGATGGAAAGGTTGATGCAATATATAGTTAGGATTTATTCGATAATTTTATGCGTTTTAAAAGAACTATTTAATGGTAAAATTTTTTAAATAATCGCGTTTAATTAGAGATCTTAGGTTATTCTTATCGCTTCTATAATTATGGCTCATTAAGGCGCCACTGATTAAAGATTTTTAATTTATCATCGTATTCGAATTTCTTGGTAAATCATGAGTTTTAGAAATTTAATTAAGATTTATTATGGGCTACACTGATAGTTAATTTTTAGAAAATAAGAGCCCATTATTTGTTCACGTTTTTGCACTTTTCAGATATGATTTTGTTTTAGTAATTTACGTATAAGTAAATACAGGTTTAATCAAAAGTACGAGGCAAATGAAAACTAAAACAACTGCGCCTTTTAAAAATAATTATAAATTATTTTTCTAATGAAATACTAAAAAAAAAATAAAATAACCCAACCAGTCAGCAGTGCAACCATAGTTTCGGGGTAGCCTCTTATGCGATATACTACGTAAAAAACAAACTGATGTCTTTTGCAGAAAAATAAAAACCAAATACGCTAATACAAATAGGAATGTAAAAGACATTTCACAATAAATTGATTTCAATATTATAAACTATAACTTGAAATAAGCATATTCTTATAAAAACCAGAATTTAAAAAAATTATAGGATTCTCAGTAGAATTTAAACTGTATATTTCCTGTCTCTTTAGTTTCTATATATTCGTCTTTTTGTTGTAATTTTACAAGATACAATAAAGCCTAAAGAAGACGTTTGAGCTATAAAGTTCTGCAAAACAACCTTTTAAAATGAAGAAACTGAAGTAGATAAATTTTGTTTGTAAATAAGAACCTTGATTATTTTAATTTTAATTCTACATTAAGGATCAAAATTTTAACAAAAAAACCGCGTCAGAATTTAAAATTTAGGAAAATTCGTGTGGAAGTTTTAAAGCCAAAAATATTTTTAAAGGCCCAAACATATTTTAAATTATGTAGAGAATATAAATTAAGAATTTAAATTTTGCAGTTTGTCAATAGGTTTCACTTACAAAAAAATTGAATTTGAGAATAATTTCAGAAAATTATACGATTAAAATAAAAATGAAATTGCAAATTGTTTAAACTTTCCGTGGCGTTTGGTAATTAATAAGTGGTATAAGTTTAAAAATTGAGATAATTATTGTTTCATTTATTAATTCTCTTGACGTTTCGGGTTGACGATAGTTAATCTTCTTTAGATGATAAATAGAAAAGAAAGAACAAAAATCAATACAAATCACAGTTTTAGGTGTTATTTTACTCGAAATAAATCGGTTTCTTTGAACCAAGGTGTTTCCTTAAGAAGTTACAGAGTGTTAATGCAAACATTGATTTATCTGTTTAATAGTTTATTTCAATTTAAAGATATTGGGCCATATTCATAAACAGTATTTAAAGTTAGTAGGGGTTTAGTAGCTACTAAACCAATATAATTAATATATGTTGCTATAGCAATTAGTAACATCTAACTTTAAACACTGTTTATGAATATGGCTCATTATAGTTAAAACTTGTTCTTATTGTTGTGTTTTTCTCTAAACGGAATTTAGAATTTGCAGAAAATTTTACAATTTCTGAATTTCTGTCTCAAAAAAGTATTTGTTTCAAAGATTTATAGAATTTTCATTTTTATTTAATTCACACTAACTTTGCTTTTGTCCCTTACAGGTGGCAAGAAGTTTATAAATCTGAAGTGTTGCCAAAAAATCATGTTTCAAACATTTATGGCCTATTTTGTGGTCATAGCAAAAAGATGTTAATTTCGAACTTTCGTAGAAATTTCGGCTCGTAAAAGGCTTTCAAAATATGAAAACATCCTAGAAAATCTATAGTTGCCCCGTAAAAAACATTCAAATCATTTTAAAATATAAATATAATTAAATAAAATTAATTTTATGTATCTTTTGGGTTCAGCAAAATTCTAGTTGGGTAGTGCCTATGGCCAAAGTAGTGGACGGGATTTAATTCTTGGCATCCCCAAGCTCAATAGATAAATAAATAATATACCTTTTATTCTTAAATAACTCTGGTAATAAAACCCAATAATCTTAAATTCTCAGAATCTCTTAAAGTCACTAAAAATTTCCATCTGAGTCTAAAGTAAATGGAACGTATAAAACTATCAAAAAACAAATTTTTTTAATATATTCTGAAAGATTTACATTCCGAATAATTTATTTTGTTTACTAAAAAACTTTCCACTAATCTTTGTACCTTTATCAAACCATCAGTGGAATCCCCCAGTTGGACAACTTACGAATTAAAATTAAAAACAAACATAAATGATCAACAAATAATAACAAATCAGAAATAAATAAGAAGTTCATGATTTGTATTTTCCAATGCGCATTTGTCATTAGCCGTATCAAGTTTCCCTGTTTTAAAGCTTATTCTTCCGCCCTATAATTTAAAGATTTAAACGATAGTTTTTAGAGTCGCTCAAAAACGAATTGAAAAATTTGTTACTTTGTTATCTTCACTGCCAAAGCTTGATTCCTATTAATTTAAATTTTATAAAATTGTAAAACGGGACAAAAAAAACCTGTAAAAATTAAAAAGTAATTAAATTCTATTTGTAACTCAAAAACTTCCAGGAAATACTAAAAGGAAGCGGTTTTTCTATTTATTTATTTATTTTAAAAGACCCAAGTGCTAAATTTTTGTATGTTATCGCCACATGCTGACTGGTGTAAAATTGATGTCTTTATAATTATAGATGAACTGGAACGATTTTTTTAAAGAAGCGTCGCATTATTAAAAAGATATAAAACATAAATATTTTAATATTTATCAACCGTGAGACGACAGTTAGCAATTCAGTCAAGTTCATGACTCCTCGTCATTTTTGTAGCAGTTTTTCAATCTTCAGGAAGCTTATTTTCCACAAAAAAACGAGATAATCTTGGAAGTTCTTTGATACGAGCGCGTGTCTTTATGGTCGACCTCGTGTATGTACAACATTGCATAATGCACCAATCTTTATGTCGCAGGGCGACGTTAAAATTTTAAAGAAGACTTAAAACTGAAGACGAGTCTTCATTGATCCATAAACCATAAATGGAACTTTTATAATACCGAAAACGAGCCATTCAGCGGATAATTTTAGAATTATGTAAATGAAACTACGCATTTTAATATGAAATGTGAAGTACATTGGGTCATATCGACGTCCTTAAATATTATTATATCGCATTATTTTATCGAATTGTGATAACACGGTCTGGTGACATGATGCAGATTTCCGAAAGCCGCACTTTCATGAATGGATTATGAAATCCACTACGACTTATACTACTACGTTTTATTGGTGATGTCCACGTGCGGAGGTGACGCAACAAGGAAACATTTTTGACGCAGTTGTTTAAACTGAAACGATATTTGCAACCTTTGGGTTTGATGTATTTTCGTACAAAGTTCATTGCAAAATTTAATAATAGTGTCTTTGTGTACCAGGCACGGTTGTACTTGTATTTAAAAAAATAATAAGTAGATAAATAAAAAATATATAAATATATTAAGCAAACATTTGTCAATTTAAAACGTAACCGTGGCAATTTGGAACGACTTTTTTTTCGATGCCGTCATAGTAAACAATCAACTGCAAGATTTTGAGAAAATAACAAGAAGATAACAAAAATCAAATAGCATTGCAAAAGACATTTTTAAATTGTAAATAACAATTGCAAATTAAGGAAGAACTTGGATGTTTTTCAAAATTTTGGTTTGCCAATACACTTGGAACTATTTTTAAATATAATTTTTTTATGTTTGCTTAAAGGTAGCCTTTTAAAAACCCAGCTATTGCGAAAAATTTAAGAACAATTGCGTTTTTTCACCTTTTAGTTCTAAAACTTTGCCTACTTTTTTGTATCATCTTTATACAAAACCTTTTTTGAAGTTTAGAGATTTCAGAATTAAAGAATTTGAAAAAAATTTAAAATTCAGAAATTGTCCTTAAACCCCTTTACTTATGGACATTCTAATTTTGTTTGTTTTTTTTTCTATAAGCTCAACAGGTTATATTTTCAAATTAATTTTCTTTCCAGTTACACCTTTGCAAATATACTACATTAATCTGAATGCTTTATAGAGGCTGCTATTATTATTATTAAGTATTAACACAGAAGCTGTGAACCATTCACTCATTATCTGGCCAAGAGTTGGCCACGATTTCAATTGATTAAACTGCTAATTAAAACTGCATAGTTCGTAACTGTGATGTTTATCCAGTTCGACAATCTGGGTCGTATTTCATTGCCAAATTAGCTAATATTTTGTGGAAAATAATTCAAGTTCTCTAAGATTAGAAGAATGCATATAGTTGGCTTGTTTTGTCGTGAATCGTAAACGTTCAGATAACTATTAACTAAACAAATTTAATTTATACCAGGCAAAGTGCGTTCTTAACATGACTTGATGTGATATTAACATATCGTAAATGCATTATACATAGGTATATACAAATCTATACATCAATGGTTAATCTATTATTAGCTTAATTTATTAGGTTTTATTTGATAAAGAAATCTGTTAGTTTTCTGTTATTATTTACAAACATTGCTCTTTTACTTACTTTGTGTTTGTACATATAATAATCACTCTGCTTTGTACATCTTTTACTGAAATAATTAAGGATTCTTATTAATGTTTTGAAGTTTCTTAAAGCTTACTATAACTGTTTACAAAAAAATCATCGAATCTAGTTAGTAGTAGGATAATTAGTTTAAAACTAATAATAAACTGTTAAAGTTCTAAATAACTGAATTGGTAGAAGATTTGAATTTACTTTAAAATATCCAATGTAAGTAATCAAAACCCTAACATCTAATCATTTTTTCAGAATTATCAGAAGAATTAGGCTTACAAACCGCAAAGGAAGATGAAGCTCAACAGCCCGACACTCCTGAAAGCGACAAGGACGTTGTTACTTTCAAACTGAAATATTTAGGTAATTTCCTATCATTTTCAAATTCACAAATTCAGCAATATTTACGTTTATGTATGACATGAAAAAATAAATTTCACAAGATTAAGGGTGGGTTGCGTAAACACGATTCAACAACTTAATTATTCATTACAGTGAACAAAATCGAATCAGAACTCATAGTTATTTGGAAAACAAAAAATGATGCCTTTTTGTCAAATTTAACTATTCGCTAACTTAACAAAAGCTTTGGGCAATCCACCCTAAGGCCCGGTTTTTCAATCGATGGTTAACTCTAACTAAAAGTTAAAAGTCACGGTTACCATTATTGCAACGATTATTTCTATAGTTATAAACTTTTAGTTAGAGTTAACCATCGATTGAAAAACCGGGCCTAAGTGGGTTATGAATGATAAAAATCATAGTTTTTGAATAATTAAAACATCGTTGAATTTTTAAAAAAGGTCGAATTTTTCTATTACTTTGGGACTCTGTTCACCTTTAAAAATTTGTATGAGCACACACTATTTAGTATAGTTTCAACTTGGTTTTTAAATAATCCTGATTTCTACATACGTTTTGTTTACATTTACAGGCAGTACCGTCGTAGAAAAGATCGTTGGCGAAAACATCAGCCCCGAAGCAGTCAAAAATATTATTAAATCAGCAAAAGCATCTGGTAAAAAATTGCAAAGAGTTAACGTAGCGATTTCTTTGAAAGGCATCTACGTTACTGACAGTAAAGGAAATGACATGTTTGAAGTTTCCATTTACAGGTAAGTTTGCTTATAATTCAGAAATCGAAATTTTATGCATGTTGTAATATCAACCCTACACATTAATAAAATATTTAACAAGTTTTAAAGATTAGGATTTAATGTTATTGATATAACTGTAAAACAAAATTCGCGCCAGTTTTATTTCATCGACTGCTTTAATGCCACATGTATAATGAAATGTACTTTTATTTCAGAATATCAAACTGTTCAACCGACAAATCCCACAGACAAGTATTCTCATTCATTTCCATCGATCCAATGGAAACGATGGAATGCCACGCTTTTTGGTGTTCTAAAAGGAAGATGGCAGAAATGGTGGCTTTAACGGTGGCACATGCCTTTAGTACGGCATACGAATCGTGGAGATTGACTCCGAATGTTGGCGAATTTGAGAAAAACGGGGGAATGTTACAGTCAGAGAATATGAAAAATACTTTAAATACTATGAAGAATAATTTAATGGAAGACGACATAGTTGATGATAATAATAAAAATGAGACTGAACAAATAATCGAAGAAAAATTGATCGATTTTGATGATGAACCTGTTACGGAAGTTGGAATTGACATCAGCTATACCATTACCAGCCCACCCTGCGATTTGAATACTCAGAATCAATGGGTGAGTAATTTTAAGTTTTATTTTTTGTTAACGTTAATTTTCACTTAAACGGAATAATTTTTATTAAAAATTTCAAGTAAAAAATCTTTTCTAGTCCCCAAAAAACCGACCAAGGTTCTAAAAGGTTGCTTTTAACCGATTTTGAAAATTTTACCAACTTTGTAATGTTACATAAAACCCAAAAAACAAATAGTTCACACGTACTTGATTACGCTACATTTATGTTCTATTTTAAGAACATTTAAGTTTCTGGGCGTAATGTAAACATTTGTTGGTAGCGTGAGAAAGCAAGATTCTGGGTCATTTTTTGCTAAATCCCAAAATATACGCAAACAACTAAAATTATGCAAGAATTCTGCAACAGTTATTATTTTTTAATCTAAGTTATCTATAAAAACGTATTAATGCTGTAAAGTTGAAAAATGTTTTATATCCAAAGTTAATTTAAAATATTTAAGTTTTTATTCTTTTCAGGTGTGTTTCGAAGATGATTTCGGAAGCGCATTCCATGCTGATTTCAAAAATGAATTCGAAAACGACACCCAAGACATTTTCCAATGCAATTTCAAAAATGATTTCCTTAACACCCAAAATAATTTCCAAAACGAAGTACAGCGATGGAATCCACCAAATAAAATCGATTTATTCTTCTCGTAATTTGCGAATTTTATTAGAATACGCCCACGTGAGCCCTTACTTGATTTAGCAGTTACATTGCATGATGAACAAAACAAAAATTAGCCTACATTCGTATTTTACATAAAATATTCTGTCAGTAGTTATAGTAGACAATAATAAATCATAGGCGTCGGTTTTATGCAAATAAAGGGAAATTCCAATTCCAATTCCAAAAAAGGGCCAAGATGTATAAAGTAAATAGAATTTTTGTTAGGTAAAATATCGACTCGTTATTTATTGCCATTTAGATAAATTAAAACTTAGATAAAATTAAAAGTAAGATACTAAAATGAAAATTAGCAATATTGTAAATACAATTTAAGTATGAGTGGAGAATTTTGATCACTCCACGTTTCACGCCTATGATCATTTTTTTTTTAAATTAATGTCGACTGTCTGGTCATATTAGGAAAGACAGTGGATTAATAGAACACATTTTTCTTATAATTTTAGACTTAGTTTTAACTCGTTCTCTTGTAGAGAATGAGTTTTTATCTGATAATATCTATTTTTATTAAATTTAAGTACCTACCTACCTACCTACCTATATAAGATAGATCTGTAATTATATTATATTACTATTTTATTATTTTATATTATTATTTTCAATAAATGAATTGTATATAGATTCGTTTTTTTTTTATAATTCTACATTGCTTTAAGATGTAATAAGTAATCGTATCACCAGTAAAGACCGTCCAAGAAAAAACTCGGCCAGTTTCGTATTCAGCAAGTTTTGAAAACAAATGTCAATAACAATCCGCATATTCATCAAACAAGTACATTCAACGACTACGAACGAAATTAAAATAGTTCCTAATTTGGTTTAGAAAATGCCGCGTTCCCAATTACAAACGATAAAACTGCTTTGTGTACTAGGCAAGAAAAGTTTAATGGGTCTTGATATAAAATTGTGAATCATATTGAAGATTCACTATTCAAAACATTTTGAATAATTTAAAAAACTTTAACACTGTGATGGCCACCTGCGCGTTTATAATTTTATTTTTCTATTTTTCAGGGATTATATTTTAATGTATTTGCTTTTATTTAAAGCATAACGTTAGGGGTGTTTCTTTGGGTAGTTATGTGGTAAGAAAGTTAATTTCATTTGGAAACTAAAAACAGCAATATCATAAATTCTCGGACTTAAGCAGTGAAATCACCGTCCCTTTACAAATTAGTTTCGCAGCCTTGTATGACGACACCGACACACGAGCTTTCCAGTAAGATATTAAATTGCAGAGGAATTTAAGAGACCATAGTATTAGGATTTTAACTCAATTATGAAATTTATTAGTTTTGGGGCAAGTGTCAATCATGGGAACGTTTTGACACCAACCCACTTATGAAAACACCCGTGTGTAACTGTACGAACCTCAGGTGTGCTACCCTTTACAGTTTTTCGCTGTGATCGTCTAGTTTTTCACTAAGATTTCCTTTACCCTCAACCCTTATTGGTTAAGTGAAAATCTTACCCTTTATTTATATAACTGACTATTTAGTCAGAGGACCCTTAATGGTGTTGTAATTCGTTGATCTAGAATAGCTCACCTTATAAACAAGAAATAAATACTCCATCAAGTTTAATACATATATTATATTTATGTACAGATATTTACAAATACAGTAAATAATTAGACATAGTGTATGAACATCAGACTAGGCAATTCAATCATGGGCAGTGGCTTGGATAATTGTTATTCCCTTGCCTTATGACTCTGATGTAATTAGGGTGGCCTGAGTGCGTGGTTGATCACAAGAAATTATGCTGGAAGTCGGGTCAGTCATATATGCGATACAAGATCGATCTTTTAAGTGATTGATCTTAAAATCAATCGTAAGTGGCCGGAGCCAAATGTGGTATTACAACCAATCTTTTTGACGAGGATGCAATTTCACTCTAACAGAGTACGTGCGCTATGCAAGACTCTTAAGTTAACGAGTTTATGCGCGATGCATAACTCTAAATTACATGAGTGAGCGTTGCTCCCCCTGTAACGAGAATGTACGATGTACAACTCTCAATTCACGAATACTAGGTACCTCGTAATTGTAATCGTTGATTAGTCAGAATTATTGTATGTGATAGGGTAAGTCCGGGATAGTTGGACCACTTTTTTTTAGAACGTTGTGGTTTTGTTAATTTCACATTTAAGGCTTGAAAACTGATTGCTCTCAATACGTCTTTTGATAATGTGTATATATATTTATTAAAAACTTAGGTGAAAGTAAAAACATTAACATGTGAACAAAAAATGTAAAAGTGATAACCGATCCATCTAACCCATAGCAAGCGAGTTAGTTGGACTGCACGCCATAGGTTAGTAGGACCACTGTTTAAAGATAGGCTTTTAAACATAAACACCACTCTAAAAAATAACTTTCTACAAAATAAAAACGTAACATACATTTTACATTAATACTTATAACTGTTCTCAGAAAGCAGATTATACACTTTTTTTATAAGCCACTTTGCCGCACCGTTCACACATGTCTGCATATTTCATGCATCCTTCATGTGACCACCTATCACATTTAATGCATTTGCACCGGTCAGCTTTTCTTTGTGTTGTAGAATAATTTTCTACACACCCCGAGCAATTATTTTCATCCCATTCCTCATCTGTACTAACCCAAAAAGGAACGGTCCAACTATCCCAATACTATAGGTTAGTTGGACCACTTTGTCACTGGAGCCACGTGGTTAGAAACGCCGCAAAAGTTAGGTTAACTGTACTTCTAACATCTTAGCTACATGTATAAATATAAATTTCAAAAATATTCTTATTTTTATGCTCGATATGATCAATAGCAAACAGCCAACACAAAACTTTTGCAGAATATTTTCACAACTATATTTAATTTTGATATATCGATGAAAGATCTGCAGGTGATTATGACCTGCCGCAACTTAAACTGTTCCACTGAAGGGGTGGACGCGTTATAAGTTCATTCATCGTTGCGTAAAGTAGCGTTCTCGGTGATGGTCCAACTAACCCATTGGTCCAACTATCCCGGACTTACCCTAATTAATTGTGATCCGCACTTACACCAGGGCAACCTTACAGTAATTTTGATAAAGTCAAATCTTGAATACGCGAAGTATATTAAAATTGCTAACTTTTACGTTGTGGTTAATTTGGATTTCGCAGGGAGACCCCCCAATTAGATTTACGGTAGGTATTTTAACTCTTTTTCATCAATACACGTAACCGGAAAGCAACGCTTTACCGCGGTACATGTAATACGAAGAATTTCTACCAGTTATTAGATACACTAATTAGGGTACCAATCGAAATTCCAGAGGGCTATACAGATAGACTGAATAACCAAGACTGGATCAGGAGTGAGATTTGATCCCGTATTTATACTGAGAAAACTAATAAATTCCATGGTTGAGTTAAAATCCTAATACTTTGGTATATTTTAAATTTCTTTGAAATTTGATACTTTAGCAGAACACGTGTGGGTCCACTTGTTTACATATAGGCGGCGAACTAATTTGCAAAAGGGAGGTGATTTTACGCCGAGGATTTATGATATTCTTGTTATTAGTTTAGAAATGAAATTAACTTTCTGCCACATTCTTGCCCCAAAGAAACACCCCTAGCGTTATGCTTTGAATAAAATAATTACATTGAAATTCTAATCCCAGAAAAATAGAAAATTAAAATTATATTCGCGCAGGTGGTCATCACACGTGAGAGCGTTTAATTGCCACCCCGTTGCACGCGGATTTGTTAGTATAAAAATACGGGATCAAATCTTACCACGGCATCCAGTCTTGACTATTCAGTTTGTTTGTATCGTTGTATGGAATTTCGAAAAGTACGCTGATACGTGAATCTAATTACTGTAAAATATACAGTTAGTTGTATTGCACTTTGTTGCTAAGCACTAACTGGTAAAAATTAATAATCATACGTACACCGCTGTAAAGCATTGCTTTTTCGGTTGCGCGTATTGATCAAAGGGTTACAATAAAGTAATTCCAGTTGAGGGGTCTCCCCCTCCCCGCGAAATCTAAATTTAACGCACGACGTAAAAGTTAACAATTTTAATATGTTTATCATATTTAAAATTACACTTTATCAAAATTACATTAGGATTGACCTGTTGTGGGTGACTAATCACAATTAATTATAATCATACGGAAATTTTTACTAATCAACGGTACGGATAAACATCCCTTATAATGTACGAGGGTACCTAGTACCTCGTAGATTCTGAGTTGTACATAGTGTACATTCTCGTTACATGAGGAGCAACGCTCACTCATTTACATTAGAGTTCTGGATAGCGCATATACTCGTTAATTTTAGAGTCGCACATAGCCCAAAAACTCAATTGGAGGGAAATTGCACCCTCGTCAAACTTTAAAGGTTGGTTGTCATACCACCTTTGGCTCTGGCCGCTTACGATTGATTTTAATATCAATCCCACAAAAGATCGATCTTGTATCGCATATGTGACAGACGCACTGATTTATCAGGTTGATGCATAAGTTCGTAGCGTTTTTTTTTTTAAATTTAAAATTTAATATTTTTAATATAAAAAATACATAAACTAATCAATAATATATTCTCCTGCATTGTTTATGATTGCCTCCCAACGTTCTGGCAGTTTTTCGATTCCACGCCTGAAGAAATCTGGTGGTTTGGAGGTGAAGAAGTCGTCGAGCCAGTTTTGAAGAGCAACGTCGTTATTAAATGAGATTCCGCGAAGATTGTTGGATAGAGAGCGGAAAAGATGAAAATCTGATGGAGCAAGATCAGGAGAATAGGGCGGATGTGGAATAACCTCCCAACCGAGGTGTTGAATACCTGCTTTTGTAATGTTAGCAGTATGCGGTCGGGCATTATCATTCTGCAAAACCAACTTTTGAACTTTGCCCATGGAATGCAAATGTCGTACGATAGTTGCTTGGTCACAATTCATCATATTGCCCAATTCCCGAGTTGATTGACGTGGATCATCACGAATTGAAGCATTTAATCGGTCTTCATCAAAGCCGGATGGTCTCCCTGAACGTGGGAAATCATTCATATCGAAATGCCCCTTTTTGAAACGAGAAAACCATTTTCGTGCAGTACTTTCCACGATGGCGTTCTCTCCGTAAACGGTACAAATGGTTCTAGCGGCCTCCGATGCCTTAACTCCTCGGTTAAACTCAAACAAAAGGATATGTCGGAAATGTTCATTTTTTTGTACTTGACACTCCATTTTCTTTAGCTAACAATTACCCCTAACTTTCTATAAATTGAAAAATTCAAGAAGTATTCAATAAAACAATACTATGGCATTAAAATGACATTGATATTTCTCAAACAAATTTGTTTCCAAAGCACTCTTACCTTGGAAACAAAAAACGCTACGAACTTATGCATCAACCTGATAGTTTCTTGTGATCGAACCACCGCTCTCAGGCCACTCTGATTACAACAAAATCATAAAACAAAAGGATAATAATTATTCAAGCTACTGCCCATAATTGACTTTCCTAGTTTTATGTTCATTCTCTATGACTTTATAATATATGTATTAAACTTGATGGAGTATTTATTTCTTGCTTTAAAAGGTGAGCTACTCTAGATCGTTGATCACAATAACATTAAGGCTCCTCTGACTAAATAGTCAGATATCTAAATAGAGGGTAAGATTTTTCACATAACCACTAAGGGTTGAGGGTAAAGAAAATCTTAGTGAAAACCAGCTAATAAGAATATCCTAAAAAGGTGATTTCTGATTTCAAAAACATCCTATTGCCAAAAAAATTAGTGTCGAAAAGTTATGACAGGAAAATAAAAAGCCAAGCTAAATTGGAATCAAAAAAAGTTTTTAAAGTACTAAATCGATTCGAAACAAATGATTTAGAGGCTAGAAAATTGTATACCCAGTTTTTGACAATATCCAATAATGTTTTTGTGGACAACGAAGCATATGCCAAAGTGGACTTTAAACACCTTCCTGGGCAGAAGTATTATGTTTCTACAGCGCGAAAAAGAGTGGAAAAAGATTTATGATGGATAAACCCTCAAAAATATTTAATTTGACAAGCTAATTTGCACTTTAAGTAGAAACAATGATTTTTTGTACCAGCAGCACAATTGACTAAGATATCAACCTATATCTAAAGATATTTGGAAAAGCCTTTACAACGTTGATTATTTGTAGTTTTGATCAGCATAGTAAACTAAGAATTGGTACAAAAAAATCAAGTGCACATTGTACTAAAACAAGCGAATCCCCCCAACTATCTGGAATTTCGGCCAGTTAAACAATACTGGGCTATTGTTAAGCAAAAATTAGAAAAAAAACTTTAGGAAAAGCTTCAAGCATCATCGATTTTCAATAGAATAGAGAAAGTGTCTGCTTTAAGTGTATAAAATTTAACGGAAGAGATAAAGAAAAACGTAAGCAGTTCTATGTTCCTAGGTAGGTATTATTATTTTGTTTTTCGAATGTTTAAATATTAAGAAATTTAATAAATATAAGACACAATTTGTTATTGCTGTAGTTGTAAAAATAAAAGTTTTTTAGTGGATGAATTTGTTCGTGCATAGTTTTAAAAATTAGAAGAACAAGTGTGTTTCCATTTTAAATTGACAAAATTATATTTAACCTACCAATAATTTTAACTAGTTTTTTTTTAATATCATGGTTTGAGTTTAAGCAAAATCAGTCATTCCACATGGGCAAGGGCGTAGTATGGTAACCAGGGAAACGCGTGTTCACAAGCACTTCCACCGTCTCTTAACGTTGTGGCGAAACAACTGCCCCCACGAGTAGTTGCTTGTTGTTCTGGATCCTTTGACAGAATTTTATTTAGACGATCGGAATCCTTAGTACTCTTACAAAACATAATTATTATGCTTGTAGGCTCAGAAACTTCCTCACACTCGTATACGTATTAATTTTGTTAAGTTTGATTTAAGTGACTTAGGTATCATACCAGTAACTAGTCGACAAAACAAATAGACGTGACATCTTATTAGTGAATAAATTGAATAAGAACACTTACCTTATTAACCTCATTGATATTGCAATTCCTAATACGCATAATATCTGTGAAGTAGAAACAATTAAAGTGAATAAATAAAGTATGATCAAAATTTCTGTTCATCAAGTATGGCCGTGGAAGGGCAAACCAATCTTTAAAATTGGCTTACATATATTTACTTCAAACTAAAGTATTTTTCACCTAGGATTTGGGTTGTGTCGTCAGTTGGATTGTGAATTTATCAACACTGCATTGATAAATTCACAATCCAACTATACTCTATACTTCATCTCTTTCTAAACTAGGTTTTCATTACCTAATGCGCACGAATGCGTGGCTAAACAGACAGTTTTTGGACGGGGAAAGTTGAGGTCAACCCAAATGCTAGATGAAAAATACTGTACCAACTTTTATTATAATATTAAATGTGACAGCTGTCAACAATTTTGAAGTAAAGATATGTGAGCCAATTTTAAAGGCGTTGGTTTGCACTTCCACGGCCATACTTGATGAACAGAAATTTTGATCATACTTTATTTACAGATATAAAAGAATATGGAAACAAAATAAGGTATTGATAGCTTCAATTGCAGGGATTGTTTTGTCGGTAAGTATCGAGCTATCTCACTACAGTTTCCAGGCATTATTCTTATTCTCTAAAGCATGGTCCACACGCAACGATTTATCGTTCGATTTGCATGTGCAAGTAAATCGTTGCAGATGAATCGTTACGTGTGGACAGCACATTTGAACAAATTTTAGAACTGCGCAAAGTCGAAAGTCGGAGTTGAAAGTTTGAGCAAAATAGCATAGATTTTGGAGATTTGCGCATGCAAGTCGTATCGTGTGGACGCTCGATCGAGATTTGTTCAGTTTTTAGCTGCCTCATAAACAGTATAATTACCTACCGACTCATCTAGCCCGGAAATTAAATAAATAAAATTAACTGATTTGATTTCAATTTTTGTTGTTTAGCGGATCAAGGGTTTTAAATAACCAACCATTAATGTTTTAACAAGATTGCATTTAATTCATAATTTAACACAGGGGCGGATCTAGACATTTGGGGGGGGGGCTGAGGCTAAAACAGTTTTTGGGGCCCTAAATTTTCAAGACAAATAAGTAATAAGTAAAAAAAACGAAAAAGTATTTTTATGACTATTTATTAAACAAGATAAACTACAATTTTTTTCTGCACTTAACACTCGCAAAATCTTTAATTGCATCGTCATAAGATATTGACCTTGTCAAATCATTTTCCATTAACAGAATTGATAAATAATTCAATCGTTCTTCTTTTATCGTAGTTCTATACATACTTATTTTTTATGAATGCTAATTTTGAAAAAGATCTTTGTGCTTCACAACTTGTGATTGGCAATGTCACCTAAATTTTCAAAATAGCAATGAGATTAGGGAAAAGTTCACTTAAATTTTTTTTATAAATTAAATTTAACATTTCCGAACATTTTATTTCTTCTTTATCCTGAAGAATTGTTGCTAACAGGTACTGTTTGAACTAAACACATTCTAATAAATAATTGTATGTTTCGGTATCCATTCTTAAATAATTTGGCCAGTCTTCGGGCTCACCTCGCAACTCTTTAAGTAAATGTACATGAGAATATAAATGTCGTTTTAATAACCATGATCTAGACTATCTAGAACGTCGAGTTATATTTAGACGTTTTCTGATTTCTCTTTTTCTTTTAACATTTAAACAAACCGCCAAAATACTCCATAATAACACTTCCTCCATGATTATAACACAGCGGGGAAAAATTGACAAGTGACGTTTCGAATTACGATACGAGGAGTCGTTATAATGTGGACGCACTGAGTTTGCAACGATTTATCTGCAACGATTTACTAGCACATGCAAATCGAACGATAAATCGTTGCGTGTGGACCATGCTTAAGACAGAACCAGGTGAGTACTGGTAGTAGCGACAGTTTTTTTTCGCGATTGTTAAGTGAACGATTTTAGCTAAGTTATGTCGGTGAGTATTCAAAAGCAGCCATAGCTTAACAGCCAAATATTATGTACAGTGTGTCCTAAATTCGACGTGCATGTATGGGTATCTTTGTTATTTGTACAGCTACAGCAAAACCGATTGCACGTTATTGGACCAACTTGTTGGGACTAATTCTATGGTGGAAACAGAAATGGACGATCTTCTTTTGTTTTCGAGTTATTGCGCTAAATTGAAAATTACTCCAATTCTACTAAATCTTATAACTTATTTATTTATAGAAATATCTGAATATAGTATAGAGGTTCTTTATGGATATTTTTACGTAGATTCCAGTGGCGTACATAGATTTTTTCCATTTGCTATGGTGTTTCAGTTACAGCATAAACTTGTTTTTTTTTTTTTTTTTTTTAATGGGAATCATAGTCGGCGTTGACCTCATTTAAAAGACCATGCTATACTTTTTTTCATATTTTCAAAAACGTTCACTAAAGTGACTGGTGAAATTTCTGCGGTGGCTTCTCTAATTGCATTCTGCAGGTCTTCTAAATTATTTAACTGATTTTTGAAAACCGTATTTTTGAGGTATGGCCACAAGAAATGATCGCACGGCGTTAAATCACAATTTCGTGGAGGAAACGGGCCAATTCTGTTTTCAAAAAATTCACGAATAAAATTTATATTATTCATGGTTGTGTGTAGTGGGTGCTGTTCCCGACGACTTTTTCAATCCCGGGAATCGGGATTGAAAGGTCGTAAAATCCCGGGATTTCCGGGGGAACCGGGAAATTTTATTTTAATACTATACCTTTGATATTATAGAGCAATTTAATTATTTTTATTGAAAGAAAAATAAGACTTAGTAGAAAACAAAAACATATTTACCTATTATTTCATTATTTGAAAAATTTAAAAGAAACAATAAAACCCCTTTTTTTAAGGAAACATTAATCAAAAATAACAGGAAATAAATATTTAATTTATACGTCTTGTTGATTTTTAAAAAACACAGAACATCAGAATGATCAGATAGAGGCCCAGGCATGGGCAACCTTTCCTAGTTCTGGGGCCAAATTATCATTCTGTCTCCGAGTCAAGGGCCGGACCAAATTATTACATAAAATAAATTAATATTAAATGAATTAAAACAAAAGTTACTACTTCTTAGTTCATTTATTTATAATATAATGCTCTGGTATAAAGTTCTGCGTTGGCAGGTGCCTTAAATTCTATGCTAGCGCCCTGATTATTGGTGTCATAAAATTGCTATGAGCTATTTTGTGTCTACTAACTTCGCTGAAATAGATCAGGGCCGAATCAAAGGACGTAGAGGGCCGGTGGTTGCCCATATGTGAGTTAGATCAACGCGTTTTTTTGTGATGATTGTGCCGAAAATTGAAAAAAACGCGTTCTGATTGTGTCGATGTCGGCTTTATAGTCTCGTCCCGGGATTTAAAACGTGAATCCCGGGAGTCGGGATTATAAAAATCAGCTAATTTCCCGGGATTTCGCTCCCGGGAAATCCCGGGAAGGACCCACTAGTTGTGTGGGCTGTTGCATTGTCCTGCTGAAAGTAACCGTTCCTGAACTCATCATCGTGCAGTTCGCTGAAAAAGGGCATTAAGATATTCTGACAAGTTCCCACAGATAAATTTGTTTCCTGGCAAATCTTTCTTATTGATTTTGATGGAGTTCTGTCTATAATCTCTCTCACATTATTAATATTTTCAGCTATTCTCTTATTCTTAGGTCTGCTAGATTTTTCTTTCCGAATAGAGCACCCACTCTGAAATTTCGAACACAATTCATAAGACAGCTGTAAAACATTTTGCAGTTAAGGTTTGGAATTTGGTCTGGAAATCTTGTTAGAAAGTCATCAAAAACCAATTGCACACAATACGACCATTGTCCATTATCCCCTTTATACCCATTCCTAAAATATGCTTCTAACATAAAAATTTTATGTTCTTCAGAGAAATCCATTTTTACCTTGCCACTTTGACAGCACTGACAGTCAACTGATGTAATGAAATGTAGTTTTAAATATTAACTTATACAACATTGAACCGTTTTTTGATACCTCTGCTTGTCTCAAGCAGTTATTTGCTCCGTCTTTAAGAGCATGCAGTAATCATCAACAACAAGTTACGCATTCATCTCTATTTAACGCGTACAAATAGTGCAGAACGTACGTCAGAACTCGAATGAAATACGGTCTTCGTTTGGCTCGTACACTGCAATGTGTAGAAAGAGGATAGTTGCTTAAAAGTTATCGTAACTTGAAGGCCTCAGAATGCTTTCTATTTCTCAGCGACTATATTTTATGGTTTAAATTTAAAAAGGGAAAGAAGTTTAGAGTCTGCCAAGTTAAATAAAATAATTAAAAATTGTCAAACAAAAAATTAATTTTTTTATTGTGTTTATTACGGAACACTCATGATTCGAATTCGCTAAAATAACTATAGATATAGCTTTAAATCTTTATAATTAATAGAGTAGATACCAAATAGTAGCCCTTTTTTCCTATTTTATAATTGAGCCTGACATAATCTCAGAATTTAACTTGCACGATCGTTACTGCTATAGAGAGGCAAGTTAAAATCTGCAGAAATAATTTATATTTATCACAACCGTATAGTAGAGAAATATGATGCCTTGCTTTTAACTTCGATTTCGGATGCTTCTATAAATAAGTTAGCTATAAAGGTGAAAGGCTATTTCCCGTTGTGATCCCTTCAAGCTCTTCATAGAATTTTCTATCCAACGAAGAGCAGTTTTGGGGTATAAAACGGTTAGCTAGCTTTAAATGTTCATGAGTTATGTTAAAATCTAAAGTATAATCCATTACTAATTCCTTCAATTATGTGAAAGTTTGTAAAATCCAAAAGCTAGGAAATAAAAACTGTAGGTACATTGAATGAGATTGAAATCACACATTCCTAAAGTTTTATAACCATAACGTTCTCAATAATTGTTAATGGCAAATTCACATAAATCACGATGGTTTATAATCAATCAAGTCGTAGCATTGTAATTATTAAAAACTTTTATTAACAACTGGACAAATTCTGTCTCAGTTAAATTACGTTTTAATTTTACAAAGAATAGCTTTAGAATTTCATGCCAGTCAAGAAATCCCCTGCTGAAAATATTTAGTAAATCATAGATCGTATCTTAATTTCCCATTGTTGTGACTAGAAATTTTTAAGGGTGCTATTTTAAAAGCTAGATTTTTCAATGTTTGCTGTTTTTAAAGTTAAATAAAATGTTTGTAATTATTCGCATAATTTACTAAAATCTATCTAAACTTTTTGAAATACTCGGGTTTGCAATGACTTCAAATGGTCTACGAATATTTGTAGTAAAAGTAACACAAAATGTTAAATATAAATTAAGGTGTTCTAAAAATACAATTTAAAAAACTTAATGTTCAGATAAGAGAAATTAAACGTCTGAAAATACCAATAAATTTTTTCCACGTAACAGTAACGATTTTACCATTAGCACAACTAAAATCAAATAAAGCGCGGTCCTCTTTTCAATTATGCGAGGAAGACATTTAATGTTTACTACAAGATCTGACCATACATATCTCATTTTAAGCTAATATGAAACACACAATGTAATTTCCTGAACAATGTGAATAATAGAACGGATATTACATCTCAAAACGTCTACGTAACAATATTGATTTGAGAGGTTTGGTTGTTTTCAAGCATCTTGCCACGTAATTAAATACTTTTTAAAGTTAACAATAAAAGTACAGTTGAAGTTGTTGAGATTTTTCTTTTGAAAATATAACATAAAAGCAACGGTATGCACCAATTAACTTGCCTCTCGGCTTCTACTGTTAAATAAAATAAAAATACCGTATTAAACCTAAATAAATTTAGTAAGAAAACTACACTGTTAATTACCGTAAAAGTAAAAATAATGAAAGAAGCGTGTTCTTAACAATGATAATGCCCAACTTTTATATACGCGAGTTACTTTTTTGGAGGGCGGTGACATGATGTGAACAAATAAATATAAAGTTATAATCATAAATCTTCTTTAAAAAAACCTATGCGCTAAGGGCGTCGGATGACTAGATTAATCTTCTCCTTCGTTTCCATTTCTTCTGGTATTGTGCCATAGTTTTCATTACCTTTTTTGTAGTAGTTCCTCTGTCGATCCCTACATTCTTTCTATACAGATTTTCATTGGTCTCCCCTTTTTTCTCTTTGCAGTTGTCCTAGTCTCCGTCACATTTGTCGAATCCATTCTCATCACATGTCCTCGCCATTTTAGTTGCTTGTTTTTCAGTTTCCTTATAATCGATTCTTGTTCTATCATCTTTGGTGTTTCTGTGTCCTTACTCTATCGTTGTTCTATTTTCCTAAGGTATTTGTGACTCGTGTTCTTTCAGAGAAATCCACGTCTCACTGGCATAAAGCATCGGTAAAGCTGGTAGAGCTGTTGTGTTGTATACCGGTCTTTTTGTTGTTACGATTTCTCATTTTCTCAGGATTGCGTTATTTATAGAGTGGTATCATAAATTAACTATGCGTGGTTACAACCTCTACGTGTTGGTGTACGCATCTTATTATTTTACTTTGTTCTATCATTTCTTTTCCATTTATTATCGTTACTTTGGTTTTAGATACATTTACTTCCATCTTCATATTTTCTATTTCATGTCCATATGTAGTTGGAAGTTGGTATCGAGTCCTGGTGACCATTGGTCGTTGGGCACCAAATTAACGACGCTCACCACCGAATACAGGCCTAAGAGGTAGAGTACCAACAAGATCCTACATGTACACACACTAACACTACACATGGTGCAGTATAGAAGTATTAAGCGGCGCACCAACCGAGCCGGATTGCGCATTGCACCCTTAAAGTCACATACGCTAACGCACCAACCTCGATACCGAAAGGTAAAAGATGTTATGGATACAGATACAGCACAGATGTATCCATATATTAATCGTAAACTACATCTTCCTTTGGATTCTGGCTACGAGCACAATGTTATCCGCAACTACTAAGCTTTATAAGGCCAAGGTTTTTATATCCTCTGATCATTTGTTCAGTTTTAATTTTAGCATTTTTTATTCTGTCAGTAACTCCGATGAAAATTAAAGACATCAGACTGTCCCCTTGTTTTATTCCTCTTCTGATTTCCGCCGATCTATGTATTTTGATTTGACTCTTACATTTTTATATATCCTTTTTTTATTGTATTTATAGTGGTCCTGTCCACTTCGAGTTCTAGTAGGCATCTCCACATTATTTACTTTTTTTATGGGGTCAAACGCTGCCTTTAGATCTACAAACATGAGATGCAAGTAGTTGTTCATCGCTATTTATAGTTCTTTCCATTAGATTTCTTACTAATTAAATATTGTAACGAAACGCGTCATGTGTCGGCAAGAACTCGCGAATGATCTCGACCGTTCGCAACGCGTCATCGGTAGGAACTTATTGAAATGATCTCATTCGCCGCATAATAGCATAGTGCGTTCCAGAATAAGATTGAAGTCTGCGGTGCTATATACGGCGCTTTTGGGGACAGTCTACTGGTGACGACCACAAGAAAGTGTTTTATATTTCTTAATTGGGCTTTTAGCCACAAGTTCCTAAAATAGAATTAAATTAATTGAACTAAGAACTCACTGAATGTAACGTTTCAGATACAAGTCTACCTCTGTTTAGAAGCTACTATAAAAACGACGAAAATTTTGTAATTTTATATGACATACAAAATTACAAGTTGGTGGCGAAAAACCTAATTAAGAAATGTAACATGTCAAGCTCGCCACGACAAACCTTTAGAAAGTCTTTTCTTTACTATTTTCGTGCGGACTTTATGCCCTACTGCTTTTGCTTATGGTAGTTCTCCTACTCCTATATATTTAGTATTTCTTGATTATTTATTGTTATAACTTCTTCTTTGTTTTTCATTCCTCTTACTTTTTTTTTATTTCTTCCTCTCATATTTTTTACTGCGTTTCAAAATTTTCTTTGTTGTTCCTGAAGTCCTCATTTAGTTATATAGTTCCAAATTTTTCCCAGCTCTGTTTTTTTGCAGATCTTACTGCAACTTCAGTCCTTAGTTGTACATACTTTATTCCATGTTTGTTTCTTATTTTTGATTTTTTATTTTAGTTCAGGTATCCAGCATTTGATTCTTTTTTGATTTCTTCCTTTTACCATATATTTTTTCTGCTGTTTGAATTGGTATTAGTTTCAAGTTTTCGTATCTCGCATCTATGTTCATATTGTCTTCCGTTACTTCAAGGTCTGTTAGTGCTTTATCAGTTTCCATTGCGTATATGTATTTTTTATTTTCTTTTTATTTTAATTTATGCATTTTAATTTTTCTGTATTCCTTTTTGCTTCGCTTTCCATTTCAGACATCTTTATAGTTGCTACGACCATTCGGTGATTGGAGCCTATTTTTATTTCTGGGATTGTTTTAGTTTCCTTTATCTCATGTTTGTTGTATATGTAATAAAGCCAATAATACTTTCTGCATTTCTCTCTGATGCTCAGAAAGTTTAAATATTTTGCAATCTCTGGTTCCAAAGAGTATTCCCAAGAATACAGAAATATATTATTCTTTTTCCATCCTTATTTCAACTGGGTTCTTCATAATTGCCAATATATCCGAGATCCCTTTCTTTATCCAGAATAGAACGCCAGAATAGGCTGTCTCCCATGATTATTATTTTCCCTTTTTCTCCTTCAGGTTGTATAGTGTCTATTGTAACTAGCCTATTGTAGAATTCATTCATTTTCGTCTTCAGTTTTGACGTACATATATCTGTATCAGGTTTACTATGGTACGTAGCATTATGGTTATTGTCATTCATAGTTAAACACTCTTCTGTTTAATTTTATTCTTTACCTATTATAAATCCCACTCCTTCCTTAGATTTTGTTGCTTCCTTTACTCCTGAATAATACAGTGTGAATCTCTCTGCTACTTTAAACTTGCCGTATTAAATTTTATTTGTCTCAGTCATATCTAATAACCTTATATCATATTTATTTTTATCTTTGATTTTTCCTTTAGATTTAGCATGTTTATGTTCCATGCCCCTACTTTTATATTTTCCATTTTCTTAGATTTTTGTTCCGGTATGGTTTCTAACCCTTCTCTTTTCCTTCGTTCATTTTTTTCCTCAGTCATTTTTCAGAAGTTCGTTGGGGCAGTGGTAAGAGCGCTGGACTCCTAGCTAGGAGTCTTGGGTTCGAATCTCACGCAAATGTGGCTTTGACCCCCCCATCAACGTCCTTCAAAGGATATGACACAGAAGAATCATTTTCCTGTTTCTTTGTCTGGTCGACTTCTGTTCCCGTGCTTTCCCCCTTTTTTTTATAATTTTTTGTTTCTACTTTCTTCGTTTTTCTATTTCCAGCTTCTTTTCCATTTTATTCCATTTCACTTTACGTCTATTTATCTTTAAACCTTGATATTTTATTTTGACGTTTGTCCCTTTTCCTGTTTTCCTATTAGATTTTTCTTCCTCTTTTAATCATATATAATAATTTAATATTTGTTATAGGTAAAAGTAACGGGTGTTAGAAAACTCGTCTTATCAGAGTCACCTGTGCTTATTAAAATGTATGTCCTGTATTGGTACCTAAGTTAATTTTCAAGGAGACTTAATCACAATTAGTTAAATGACAGCAGCTGTCAGTAGTTCTAATGAATAGTGGATATTTAAGAATTAATCTAAGACACTTAATTTTTTTTTCATAGGTGACTCTGATAAGACGAGTTTTCTAACACCCGTTATATGAAGTACGAATGATCTACTTTAAAGCATTCCGAGATCGACTGGTTTGGCACCTTTGATAACAACTAATGCAGGTAACTATTTCAGTTTACTACTTGGACAAATAACTTAGAACAGTAGCCTACATCATAAATCTATTTCAATTTTTATTACAAAAAGTGTGCTCCAAAATGGTTCAGTGGTCAAATAGCTATTGTTATTAACAAATTGTTTTTTTTTTAGTGGTACCTATGTATTTTAATGAAGTAATGTTTCGTATGTATTACTTGAAAATAAAGATTATTATTATTATAGGTTGCACATTTAATCTATCTATTTTGGCCTAAAAATTTGTAAAAAGACAAACACGTTTTCTTTGCAGAGATAACTAAGTTGTTTATCTTTAGAGAATCATCTACCTGCAAGCTGTGTTGCCTATTTCTAAACTTCAAATATGTAAAATGCGTATAAAAAGTGCAACAATAACTCATTACTTACTAACGATGAAAATTTGCGTACTAATAAAAATCATCATCAATTAGTTAAAAATTAAATGTTAAAAATGAAAATTTTAAAGTAAAAACCATTGAAAAATAAAAACAATTTACGACGACAATTATAACACAGAACAATTGTGCAGAACCAACCACCTGATTTTGTTATGAACCATAAACTTAAAATTTAAAAATTCAATCGGTGTGTTTATACTGACAAGAAGAATCTTGTTTGCAACAACGAAACCGTATTTCTAAGGTGACTTATTGTGGTCTAAACACATTCAACTATTTTTTATTTTGATGTTTATAATACCTAACATACATTATAAATTTTTATAAAATGGTTCGGAATACTGCAAAGTTATCCATTCTTAAATGTTAAATAAGGGCCAAGAAATAATGCAGGCAATTAATTTCAAAGTTTTCAAAAAAGCAACTGCAGTGGAGATCCTAAAAAATCGTCTACATACATATATTGATTAATACGTTTAGTACATTTAAGTTACGTCTGTGAGAAAGCAGAGGTATTTATTCGCGAGTTTACGTTTTATTACATAGGAAATAAAATGTTTTATTTTCTGAAGGATTAGCTTAGGCTTAGAGGGATGACCATTTCTGTTTAAATGACAAAAGTCAAACTTTATATGGTGCTAGTTAAAGCCATATTTATTATAGTTATTTGATAAATTTAAATATTAAAAGTTCGCTTATACTTACATTTATTTGTTTATTTTTTCTGCAATATTTAATAATTTATACTACACCTTATTTCAAAGATGGATTGACTGTAGATCTTTGTTTTATTGAACTGTTTTGTTTAGTCTTGGCCATCAATCTAAATATTATGACTTAACGATGTCTTTATAGATTTTTTCGCAGTCAGTCAGTTCAACAGCGATGCTAAGAAAAAGAAGATTGTACTTAAACGGGTATTTAGATGTACAACGTACTTCCTAAGGAATTTATAATTCCTTACTTTAGGCCTTCTGCTAATGTAGGTACCTTGCTTAAGAAGTAACTTTTGATTTTGCTTTTCAACGTAAAGAACTTTACGTAAATATTTTTCTTCCAATTTAAAATATAAATAACTCAAAACACTCTTGTAACTTGAATTTAACATGTATTTTTACGAATTCTCTTTGAGACCCACCCAATAAATTTTCAGTATCCGTGTTTTGATTATAGATGCTGAAAATTTCTTGTATTTATTACATAAGAATGGTTTTTTAAGTTCTTCTAACATTGAAATTACAAAATGAAGTAAACATATAACTACGTAATATGAAATAACAAATTTGTAACTGAAACCAATAAATTATACTTACATCGCCAATTATAATAAATGCAATTTCGCTGTTGTTCACAACATGCACTAATAGCACACTCGGTTTTAGAGAATAAAACGATAGTCTAGGTCTAGAACGCGCTTTTTGGAGTATTCTATTAGATAGGGCGCTTTCTAAACGGGAATCTTGTAGATTGCTTATTTTTATGGCCAGGTTGTAAAACGTGATGTATGGTTTGATCCAACGAAAGTAGATGAAGAAACCCTGAAAACCACAACAATTTATAATGTTATATAATATTGATGTGGTTTTTTAAGCCTTTTCAACTATTTCCATTTATGATCTTAGAATGTGTTTAAATAAAGCCATAATTATGTACGTATAATATAGTTTATCAATCGTTGAACTCGAAAGTTGCAACATTTAACACGAGAATATGAAATCAATTTACATGTACAGATAAGAATAATTAAACCTCACATTATAACTAGGAGAAATCGAAGTACTTAAAACACCATCCGCCAGTAGAGTGACTTACCTGAAACAAAAAGAAATAATCGTTAAATAAAAGCACTAAATGCCAAGTATTCTTTTTTTTACAATTTTTTAAATTTGTATTTCGACCACGAAATTGTTATTCTGAATAGAAGGCTTTGTGATAGCGACAGTGTTTGTGAAGGTATTCTGTTCATCAAATTGTTAAATTAACTAGAAAATTCACCACATTATAAAGTGTTTTTAGTGTTTCCAGCTAGTTTCTGGATCGAAGTATGTGGACATGATGTGGGATTAAGTTTTTCTAAAGTAATTCCAATTGTTCTGGTTTTAGAGATGCAATAAAATTGGGAGATTTTTTAATGGAAATTTTGCCACATGGTTGTGAAAGACTTTGTGTGTTGTTTTCTGATACAGTTCTTTTTAAATAATAAATATTGTGGTGGTTGCATTAATATTTTTTTGTTTATGATTTCAAGAATAGTCACAGTTTAAATTTAAATAACAATAACATTTTGCTGTGCAGTTTAATTACTTAGTACATAATTAATGCTTATTTTTATTCGTTTTTACTAAAGCTGAATATATTAATATTTACGCTCAAGTTGCCCTTTTTTTCAGCAACTCAACCTCTGACTACATACATTTAATTGAGAATCAATATACATCACCATTATTTCTGAATTTGTAAGTTGGGTTGCCTATGCCAACTGTTAAGGGGCTTGTCCTATGTGAATCACCAAGTATAGTTGCATTGCCTGTCCTATACATTATTTATATTTCAGACGAAAATGAATACCTATTAAATCCTGAGAATAATAAGAATCCAAGTTGTCGCTCGTTTTTTTTTATTTGTTTCATAAATAATATTCAAGTAAATGTATCGGCTCTGTAAATGTAATTTTGATTGTATTTATCGAAGATTTTAATAAAGCACATGAATAAATTCCTTATTAATGCTAGCAATAAAAATGGTACCACGGTACCAATATGGTTACATTTGAAAAGATCGTATTTTGTCCCAAAAACCATTTTGATAAACTATTTACTCATAAATCACACAATTTACTAGTTTCGACGGGATTTAGATTTTTCTAGTATTACACGGCTCAATTAGAATAAATCGGAACAGTCATGGCACACTTAAATAGAAAACTAAAAATTAAATTAAAATAAATATTGAAGACTGAAATGTCACTTATGTGGTATCATTGGATTCAGAAAATTATGCAAAATTCAAAAATGCATTAATATATAGGGTGTTCTATTTGAAAATCAAAAGTTAGTGTCACTTCCGGTGAAACCGGAAGCGGAAAAAATCAGTTAATACGTCAAAAAGTGACGTTTAATAAGTATATAGAATGTTCCAAATTTCAACCATTTATCTTGAAAACTAAAGGAGAAAAGGGGGGAGTACCATGATCTTGTTACACCCGGTATATTGAAGCACGGAAGTGATATAAATTTGGAATAAAAAAAGTCATAGTAATATTTTATGTGTATGTATGTGGAACGATGCTTGTGTTAAAACAAAACCAAGGAGTGGGAGATTTTGGGGATAACTAGGGAAGATGGAAAAAGTTGAAAGGGAATAAACGACAGTTATTAAATTTGGATAAAAGTAAACGGACATGTTTATGTATGTTCTATAAAAAAACTCATATAATAATTGAGTTATTTCAACAAGATGTTGAATCATTATGAATATAGAATAATTGTGAATTGAAGATGAATTATTATTAAGATTCAAATTAATGTTATTGGAAAATTGGTTACACGAATAGTAATAATTAATAGTGAACTGAATTGGAACATTAATTGGACGAAAACATTACTTCGGAGGAATTCATAATAATCGAAGGAATAATTGTTTGTATGTGAGTGTTTGTAGATATAGTTTTTGTGTTAGTTTAAGTTTAGAAATAAGTTATTGTAATAAAGCTTGCATTTATAAAAGTTGATTGAAATTTTTATATTATTAACTTTTCAAAAGTAATAATCAAAATAAACGAATCCTTCAACGGCCCTGAGATATCAAAATTTTCATTGTTAATTTTTGATTTTAAAATTCAAAATTATTGAGTCTGGGATATTGTGTGGAGGACTGTTTTTTTTTTTTAATATAAAGACTGTGACCATTTCAATATTTATATTTCTAATACAGTAACCGGTTTGATATATTCCTCATAAAATCCAATGACTAGCCTCCAATATGTAGTTCGGCCACTAATTTTGACCGGGGCGTTTCAAACCTGTGTTTAAAACCATGATTAAAAAGTTAACACATCTAGAACCTTGTTTGGAAGTAACGACTTTCATAATACTTCAGATTTCCGAAACAATAATTGGTTCCAAAACTATTTTGTAGCAATAAACTGTGAGCAAACGCATCATTCAACAATTTTTAAACAGTTTACCGTCTTCATTGTAATCGTTAATTGGATTTCCCACTATCTCCGAAAATGTTGATGGATAACAGACAGCCTTTTGCATTTATTTGAGGCTGTTAAATATTTCCTGTCGTTATTTTTCGTTTTTTCTCTTGCAAAATTAATTTGTTATGTTTGACCGATAAATCTCTATGATGTACGCAAATATTGATAATTAGAACTTTCATATACATAGTTTAACATTACACTTAACACATGGTGCAGTGTGTAGGTAAAACGGTACACCAACTTCGTAACCAACAGAGGGTTGTGTATTGCACGCGTAGGGTCTCATGCGTTAACGCACCAGCCTCGACACCAAAAGGTATAAGAAGTTACGAATAATACATATACATACATACACATAGTTTAAACAGATCTTGAAGTTTCCTTTTATTAGTACTCTTATGCCCAAAATTGGAAAAACTATTTATTTAAATTTATCTAAGAATAAGAAAAAATTATTATTACGATACACGGCTTTATGAATATTATTATAAGACCAATCTAACCATTTAAAGGTTGCAATGTGCGTTTCGTTTCTAAAGTTTCGTTTGCAGAAATATTCTGCACATGGTGATCAAGTACTTACTTACTTCATCCTGATGCCTATCTAACTTTCGGTGTAAGGTGTAGTGGGTTTAGTTCGTGCTTGGTATCCTTTTCCATACTTCTCTCCATTCCACTCTGTCCTCCGTTAACTGCCGGATATTTCTCCAGACTACATCTCTCTTCTATCGCTTTTCTCACTTCGTCCTGCCAGGTCTTTCTAGGCCTTCCTCTTTTTTTCCCTATCTCTCTTGCTTCATAATTTCTTCTGGGTATTCTGTCTTCTCCCATCCTGTTCACATGTCCTAACCACCTTAGTTGTCCTTCTTGTATTTTGTGCCTTATTGGTTGTATTTTCAGTGTTTCCCTGTACGTTTCGTTTCTTATTCTATCTAACTTTGTCTTTCCCTCGATTCTTCTCAGGAACCGCATTTCCATGCTGCCTATTCTGCTTTTTTGTCGTTCTGTTATTGTCCAAGACTCACTTCCATGTATCAGGATCGGTACCGCCACTTTATTGTAGATTTCTACTATTGTCTCTTCTGGGATTTCCTTTTTTCCCTGCAAGGGTTTTTTGATAGCATTAAAAAGTCTGCCTACCGCTCCAATTCTTTGTCCTATTTCTTCCTCACATCTTCCGCACTCGTTGATTAGCACTCCTAATTATTTGAAATCCTTCACTTGTTCTAAGCTCTTTCCTCCCAATTCTATATTATGTCTTACTGGCTGTGGGCTTATGATCATTGTTTTCGTCTTTTCTCCATTTATTAGAATATTTCTCTTTTTCGGTTTTTTGTCATATACACTGCTATTAGTTGAAAAAGTAACACCCAGTATACGGATTCATTTAAAGTTCTTATTTACTATATTTCTTCGCCATGTCTTCATTTTCGTATTATAAAAATTTGAGACAAAAATCTTCAACTTTCTTGGAGAGATTGTTAATTCTTTGGTTACCCATGGAAACATGTTTTTCTTAATAGCACTTTCAGTTGTTTTCCTAAACCTTGTCAAGTCAGTTTTTTGTAATCACATTGAACCAAAGAAGTGCCCCATGTGCGAAGACGTGCAGAATTTCATCATCTGAGTGGCTTTGAGAGAGGTCGGATAATTGGTATGCGAGAGGGTGGTTTTTCATTTCGAGAAATCGCCACTCGCACTAATTTTACAGCAACAACTGTGTTTCGTTGTTGGCATGCTTGGTCTGCGGAAGGTTAGAAACAACGCCGCAGAGGACCTAGTGCAGCCAGAAGAACAACAGACCGTGAAGAGCGACTTCTTCGAATTCTTGCCAGAAGAAACCCTTTTGCTACAACCAGGTCTGTTGGAGATGAATGGTTTAGAGCAGAGTTACAATGGCAGCAGTATACCGACGAATTCAGTTAATGTGACTAAGATCTTATCGGTCTGTTAAAAAGATTCCACTAACCGCAGAACATAAACGTCGTAGACTGGAATGGTGTAACGCAAGAATGCAATGGAATGAGGAATGGAACAAAGTCGTTTTCAGTGATGAGTCCAGATTTTGTTCAGGCGCGAGTGATGGCCGTAGAAGAGTGCGACGAGAGCGTGGTCAGAGAAGAAATTTAGAATTTCAATTGGAAAGAAATGTAGCTCGAGCACCAGGTTTAATGGTGTGAGGGGCTATATCTTATGGAAGTAGGTCTCTTCTCGTGTTCATAGAGGGTAATATGGCAGCTGTGGATTACATTACATCCACCAAGTACTGGCACCGATTCTTGTACAATACATTCAGGGTATAGAAAACGCTATATACCAACAAGATAACGCTCGGTCACATGTAGTAAGGGTGAGTCTGCAGTACCTACAGAATGTTGACATACGCCTACTTCCATGGCCTGCTCGATCTCCTGATCTTTCTCCAATTGAGCATGTGTGGGATTTGATTGCTAGGGGAGTATCTAACCTAGAATAGCCCCCCATTACATTAGCCGAACTTCGGGGAGAGGTGCAAGTAGCTTGGGATGAGATACCTCAGCAGCCAATAGACCATCTCATTCTAAGCATGCCGAGAAGAGAAGGCACATGAATGTGTAAGTCGCAATGGCGCAATGACTGATATTATGATGTCAAATGCATGAATATTTAATCATTTGTTATTTAGTCTATCTTGTTTATTTTGCCACATTAAAAAATTAAATATCTGTTAAAATACTGGGTGTTACTTTTTGAACTAAAATCAGTGTATTTGCATATTGTGTTGTAGGTCCTGTTCTGTTTCGCCTAGTATAACCATGTTATCTGCAAATATAAATTCTGTAACTTGTATTTTTCTCATTTTCCAATTTCCAATTGTATAGGGTTTTATTTCTTTATTTGCTTCCTTTACTACATCATCCAGTATTACTGTGAATAGTAGAGGGCTTAGTGCACAGCCTTGTCTGAGTCCTACTTTTGTTTCAAACATTTTCGATGTTTCATTTCTGGTTCTCACGTAGTTTAAGCATCTTTTATGCAGGGTCCTGGTCATTTCAACTAAATTGTCTTCTATTCCTCTTTTCTTTAGATAATCCCATACATCCTCTCTTCGCTTTTTGTAGATCAACAAGGCATACATGTGCTTGTTTGTTTCTCCTTATTGCCTTTTCACTTATCTGCCTTAGGGTAAAGATTAGGTCTTGAGTACTTCAGTTACCGCGAAAGCCACATTGCGAATCTTCTAAAAGTATTTATATTTTTGTTCGGTTTCCATCTTCTAGTATCCTTGCGTAAATTTTCCTCGGTATACTTAGCAAAGTTATTCCTCCTTTTTTATATATTGGTATGATTATGCCAGTCGTTGGGTATCGTACCTTCTTTAATTATGCTGTTAATAACTTCTAGTAGTATTTCTTTTGCCGTTTCTCCTGCGTATTTGATCATTTCCCCAGTAATACCATCATGCCCTGCGGCTTTGCCTACTTTCAGCTTTTGAATTGCTTTGTCCAGTTCTTCTCTTGTTACTTTCGTTTCTTTCTTCCTTTGTGCACTTTTTTTCTGTTTTTTTTGTTCTTGTATTCCTTTATCTAATTGGTCCTGATAACTGACTCTGTATTCTCACTTGATTGGTAGATTCTAACATAGTTAAATGTATCAGATTCACTAGTTTTAAAGGTATATGGAAGTCTAGTAGAATCAGCCTAAGAGTATGTCTATCAATACTATCATATGCTTGTTGAAAGTCTATGAACAGTGTTGATGTATGGGTAGTTGAAATTCCCATGGTTTTTCCTTAACTTGTCGACATATGAATATTTGATCTATCGAGGATCGCCCACTTCTAAATCCCGCTTCGTACTCTCCAATCAGGCCCTCTGTGAATTCTTCCAGTCTCTTGCGTATTATATATGTTAGAATTTTGTATGCTATGCATAATAGAGAGATTCCCCTATAGTTACTGCACTCATGTCGTTCACCTTTTTTATATATTGGACAGATAATAGCCACTTTCCAGTCATGAGGCATTTTTTCTTTAGTTTTTCGGCTACCACATCTCCTCCTTGCTTTAGCAACTCAGCTGGTATATTATCTACACCTGGCGATTTATTGTTCTTTAGTTGTCTAATACCTTCTTCTACCTCTGCAAGATTCGGTTCGGGTATGTGTGGTTGTACTAAGTCAACGCCAGCACGTAATCTTCCATCAATTCCCTCTTGGTTTTTATTTAATAACTCCGAGAAATATTCTTTCCATCTGGCTAAGATACTGTTTCTTTCTGTTAATAATTCACCGTTCCTATCTTTACATAGGTTTATCTGAGGGTGGAATTCATTTTTTGTGTTCTTTACTATTCTGAAAAACTTTCTTGTTTCCTTGTGTTCTTTTGTCTCCTCCAATTGATGTAGTTGATCATTTAATGATTTTCTTTTTTCTCTTCTACACACCTTTTTTGCTTCCTTTCTTAGGGTCTTATATTGTAGTTCTTTCTCTCTGGTCGGTCTTTGTAGTAATCTTTTTCTTGCTTTATTTTTCTGGTCAATTGCTTTCTTACAGGTTTCGTTCCACCAATCGTTACGTCGTTTGCTGGGTTCCATTCCGATTGTTTCTACCGCTGCCTCCGTTATAAACTTTTTAAACACTTCCCACTTTTCTTCTACTTCTTCCATACTTTCTCTCGTTTCTTCTTGTATTTCTCCTCTTTCGGAGTACTCTTGGAATTTTCTTTCTACAGCATTTACATATTCTCCTCGTTTATCATCAAGCTCTAGATTTTTCGTGTTAAATTTCTCTATTTTTTCTCCTTTCTGCGCACGCGACATGTTTACTCTATGTCGTAGAGTCATTTTAACCATGAAATGATCTGAGTTCAGTGCTGCCCCCCTCATTGATCTAATATCCATCACGCTTGAGTAGAATCTGGCACTTATTAATATATGATCTATTTGGTTTAGGGTACGTCCATCTGGAGACTTCCATGTTACCAAGTGAATTTTCTTATGTGGAAATGTTGTACTACGGACCACTAAACCTTGTGATGATGCAAATCCTATAGTTCTAATAGCGTTGTCGGTTGACTCTTCATGTATACTGTACTTTCCAATTGTTGGCCAGAATCCTTCTTCTTTGCCTATTTTGGCATTAAAATCATCCATCACTAATTTAATGTCATTCACAGGTGTAGTATCAGCGTGCCTCTCTAATATCGAGTAGAACTCATCTTTTTCGTCGTTTTCTTTTTCGTCTGTAGGAGCATGTACGGAGAAAATAGATAAGTTGTTAAATCGCATTTGATTTCGTATATAGCATATTCTTTTGTTGATTGCTTTGAAGGCAATAACGTTCCCTTTCATACGGTCACTTACTAAAAATTCCATTCCAAATTCATGTTTATTTTCTGTATCGCCGCTGTAATAAAGATCTCCTCCTTGTTTTTGTAGCTTTCCTATTCCAGGTCATCGCACTTCCTGTAGGGCTAATATATCTAATCTATATTTGTTAAATACTTCTAGCAGCTCTTTTAAAGCTCCTGTTCGGTATAGGCTTAAAACGTTCCATGTTCCCAAAATCGTATCCATTTTAGCTCGCCGGGTCCGTTTCCGTTGTGACTTTCCGACTATCCGAGGCTTGTCCTAAGGTTTCGTAACAGTTTATTTTTTTACAGGATAGGGTTGTTAACCCTACCCCAACCCTCCTCCTTTACCTGGGCTTGGAACCAGCAGGATGCCGTTAAAAACCGTCACACCCTGGCGGAGTTATAGCTGGCAATATACCAATATCAATAAAATTGGATAAAATATCCAGTATTTACAAATATTAAAAAGGGTTAAAGGATAATAATTGGTCAATGTACGACTTCCCAGTACCCCTTAAAGACTGAAGCCATCCTGCAGATTTTCCATTGGTAAAAGAAGCTGCAGAAAACGTGGAATACGAGATCGTGGCTTTCACAGATGGAAGTAAACTACAAAACAAAGTTGGTGCAGGGGTAACGATTTATAGAGAAGAACAACTGATTAATTAAGTTAAATGTAAATTAGGGAATTTATGCTCTAACAACCAAGCCGAAGCTTTAGCAGTATTAAAAGCTCTAGAAAGAATTGAACTTCTGGTAAACATCCCAATTACGAGGCGAATAGCACCCATTAATACTGACAGCCACATAACGTTGTTCCGATTAAAAAATCCCAAAATTCATGGCAGATTGATTTAACAAATAAGGCTTAAATTACAATCAATGGCTAGGATTGACTGGCAAATTCATTTTAAATGGGCGAAGGCTCATATCAGTATAATGGGAAACGAAATGGCCGTTAAGTTGGCAAAAGAGGCAACACAATTGAACGAAGAATTAACAATTTACCAAAAAGTTCCTAAAAGTGAACTGATTAGACAAGAAAAATTAAAAAGTTTAGACAAGTGGCAGAATCAGTGGGCAAATTCTAATAAAGGATCAGTGGCAAAGTGCTTCTTCCCCACAGTGTTAAACAGATTAAAAATAAAGTTAACAGTTATTCCTAATTTTACAGTTATGGTATCAGGCCATGGTAAATTGAAAAGTTATATGTTTCGGTTTAAATTGATTGATAATCCAAGGTGCATATGTGATAATGCTGAACAAACCGTTCACCATTTACTGTTCGAGTGTTGGGTGTTACGAATCCAAAGACAGTTACTTATTGATGGAGGGTTCCAACTGACCAGCTAAGGAAGACGCATTAATTGGACATCATCTAAAACCATTTCTTAATTTTGTTAAAAGTATAAACTTTGATAAGCAGTAAATCTCTGTAATCATATTGTTAACTTGTTAATTACTATTGTACGCCGTAAACTTACTGTAATCATACTGTAAACTTACTACTGTGCTATTTTCAATATTGATTGTAATGAATTAGCATGCAGTATTACCAATTGAACCGTTCACCATTTACTGTTCAAGTGTCGGGTGTTACAAATCCAAAGACAGTTACTTAAGAATAGTGTATTGATGGAGAGTTACAACTGGCCAGCAAAGGAAGACTAATTAATTGGACAACATTTAAAACCATTTATTAATTTTGTTAAAAGTATAAACTTTGATAACCTGTAAATTATTGTAATCTTTGTAATCGTATTGTTAACTTGTTAACTACTATTGTACGCTGTAAACTTATTGTAATCATACTGTAAACTTACTACTGTAATATTTTTGATATTGATTGTAATGAATTAGCATGTAGTATTACCAATAGAAAAGGTAATGAGACATGCCGTAATGTTTTAGAACAAAAAAAAAATACACACACACCCACACACATATATACACACCCACACAGAAAAAGTAGACCAAACAAGGCGAAACGTCTCAGGACGCCCAATGCTCCACTATAGTCCAGTCAATAAAGCGGAAAAATCGTCAAAACTTCTAAACCCGCAAAAACAGAACCGATTTTGAGGAATTTTTTTTTTAAATGTTTGTTATACTAAATTATTCAAAATCAGAAACATTTCAGCTGGCGCTATCAATTATTTATATTGTTTAAATAGGTAAT
Organism: Melanotus villosus; assembly: GCA_963082815.1. NCBI lineage: Eukaryota > Metazoa > Arthropoda > Insecta > Coleoptera > Elateridae > Melanotus > Melanotus villosus. The sequence continues at coordinate 31,164,178 of OY720424.1, forward strand.
TTAAAAAAAAAATTGACAATTTTTTTTTGATGAAATTTTAACAAAGTATAAGTGACTAATTTTGAAAATTTAGTTTAAAAAATAATTTTTGAATTAAAAAGTTTCAAAATTTCCATTGAAAAATGTTAATTATTCAATCATTCGGATGCAAGAATTGAATTCCAAATTTGAAATTTTTGAAAAAACCTTTGTATAATTTGTGTATCTGCACTCTCTTGTTCTTTGCAAATGCAACAGCAATTAACTGTAGAGTCTACAGTATCTTGTTGCTGTTCCTGTAACATATAAAAGAATGTTGGAAAATGTTTTTAACACGCATAATTTTAAATATGAGGATCAAATTCAAAGGGAAATAGCTGTAAGACAGGAAATATATTTCTAATAATTTAAAAAGATTTCATTACATCCAAAGAATAATTTAACACAAATTTTTTTTGCAAATAATCTTAACGACGAGCATGACGCGCGGAAAATTCAGTGAAAAAAGTACTGTAGAATTAAAAATATTACACTTAAAGGGCTAAAATTTTTAGAATCGTTAAATCAATACGTCCCACATAAGCAAACAAAATTTAGTTAAGATTGAGTAATTATTTATTAAACGGGAAACATTTCTTAACTTATATGCAACGCAAGCGATTTTGCTGTAATGATCAAAATTACAAAAAAATGTGATTTTACAGCATATAAATGTATCATAATAACTATAATAATGTAATATAAATGTAACATAATAATAAGAATAATAACTCGATTCTTCAAAATGCATAAACAAACTTAAAAGCAAATATAATCCAATTATTTTCAGTACAAACCAAGAATAAATGACATATAATTACTTTTTCCATGGTATTTTTACTTGTCTCTTTGCACTTTTTTCTAAATTTTAATCAATAATTAAGTTCTCTTCAACAATTTTCACTAATATTTTCAATATTTAGTGTTAAAAACTTATTTTAACAGATTAATAACCTCAAAACACACGCGTTCACTCCGAAAATCATGGTGAAACATCAGGAGTTTGACTTTGAATTCCTCTACCTGTCATACAAAAGGTCGATTTCTTGTGCGTGTTTAGATATTCTTATAAAAGTATTGATTTTTTCAGTTGAAAATATACATATGTCTATATATTTGTATATTATCTTCTTGCATCCGACTGATTGAATATTAACATTTTTAAATGGAAATTTTGAAACTTTTTTATTCAAAAATTATTTATTATACTAAATTTTCAAAATTAGTCACTTCTAGTTAAAATTCTATCGAAGAAAAAAAATTTTTAATAATTTTTTTTTTTTTAATTGTTTAAACAATATAAATACTTGATAGCGCCAGCTGAAATGTTTCTGATTTTGAATAATTTAATATAACAAACAATTAAAAAAAAAATCATCAAAATCGGTTCTGTTTTAGTGGGTTTAGAAGTAAAAACCTTCATTGACTCGACTACTAGGAGCGAAAAGGAACATACAATAACGAGCAAAAATGGAACTCAAATGGAAATAAAGGCAAGAATAATGGCTGCCAATAGATGTTACCACTCATTCAACCGATCTATAGTGCTATGCGGGGCAGAAAGCTGGTGCCTAAAATTAAGAAAAGAAGTTGAGGAGATTTTAAATGTCAATAGAAGAAAATTGGGAATGACGAATCTATGTATACCAATGCCGAATCTTGTATGGGAATCCGGACTTGGTAACAGAAATTAAAAGAAGGCGAATAAAATGGTTTGGGCATGTAGAACATATGGGACCTGATAGAGCAATGAAAATAGTATTCCCAGGACTCCCAGAAGGAAGGACAAAAGGGAGGTCCAGAAAACGATTGTTGGATGACGTTGGGTAGATCTGCGGCAAATAGGAATTAGATTAGAACGTGGAGGCAAAATGCAGTACAAAGGGTAGAGTGAACTAGAATCATTACGCAGACGCAAGTCCTCCAAGGACTATGGCGTCAAGGGGTAATGTCAACTACAAAACAAAAAACTATGACCTCTTTGTTGCAAAAAGAACTTAACCTTCTTAAAAATCTAATCACAGAGATGATTAGGAACTACAGTTACCGAACATTTAATTTTCCCATATTACATATTATTATTACTACTATTATTCATTATTTAGATAACTCATTAACTTGATACTGCAATTTAATTTACATTGACTACTGAAATATGAGTTAAATTAGAACATTTGAAAAACCATTCCTATCATGTCTCCTAATTAAATTAACTTTAGTTAGTTACCGTAACCAAAAATATATCATTCTTCTATATATTGTTTGCTTGCCACTAATATTTAACAAAACAGTAATTAATCTGATTTTGTTAGCCCGATGATTAGATAATATATAGAATAATCAACGCGAAGCCGTAAACCGTTATTTTTATTTATACTCTAATAAAACGCAACGACAGATAACAAATTCCCTTTTACACATACGCATTTCATAAATTAATTTGTTTGTGTTACATACGGCTATCATTTTCCCTAATTTGTGAGACAAAACAGTTGCTGTAATGTAATATCGAGCATATGAAACCAGATGTACATTGCGGTTTTATTAAACTAATTCGTAAATATCATGTTTCTGTTGGTTACTATACTGAAATGACAGTAATTTCGGTGCTATTCCGGTATTTATTACCACACCAATTTCTGTATTAATCTAGTTATAGGTCGCTTTTATAACAATACGTAACAGTAATGACAATAATAAATAAGCTTGCAAATGAAAATTATAAGGTTTGATAAAATTTAGCGATCAAATTAAAAATTCAAAAAATCTTTAATTCGCCTAGAAATCCTTTTAAAATTATACTTTTATTATTCACTTCTTCAAAGCAAAAATAAATTTACGATTACGTCCTTTGCTTCAGATTTTCTATTTAATTCAGTATATTAGCAAAATAAGACGGTACGAATACTATGTTTCCAAATACCATGTCTTAATAACCTTAGAACTGTCTGTGTTAAGTCAGAATACAGCCTGCTGCAATTGAGTTTTTAAAAAATCACATTGTATGTTTAGTAAGCATCCGCTTTTTTCTTCTTTATACTATGAGAAGCTTTTTAAATTTAATTCTTTAATAGGAATTTAAAAAATTCGTACTACGATAACGGAGATCGATGTTCTTTACAAAAACGATGAAATATTTACAGCATTTTAGTTATTCAAATCCCTTGCGAACCAGAAGTAATCGATAAAAATTCTTTACACCCTTCGACATTAAAAAGAAAGCTTCTGGTATTAAACTTGGCTGTTTTTTTAGACTGTTATTTTATAACGTATGAAACTCAGAGTTTTAAAAGTTAATTATAGCAGTTTAGAAGTTAACTTCCAGTTTTAAATATGGAAAGAGCGTTGTTTTACAAAATGCATGAATATACACGGGCTGAACTATAAAAAAATGCTCATGAACCCTGTAAAACTTTGAGACATAAAGAAGTGTTTTAAAAGCACGGGATATTTCTTTCTGATGCTAAAATTTAAAATATTTAAACATTTCCAAGTTACTTTTTGAAAATGATTCTACAAGTTTGGGGGTCAATATGGCAATAATATGCAACCTAAAATTGAATGTTTTTTACAGGGAAGTCCAGTTTAAAGGACCACAGTTATGTGGCCTAAAAACATTAGATTTCATGTTTTTGCTTTTAAGACCATGAAATCTGTAATTATACGAAAATTTAGCTTTAATAATGCGTATCCCATACCAGCAGTAATGCATATTCCATACCAGCAGGATTGACATCTGGATTAGTGTAAATTATTGGATTAATAAATTATTAATTTAATCTGGATCAGGAAATGCGAGGGATTTGACAATTTGCCTGAACAGTGTAAAATAACTTTTATAGTTTCTTATAAAATATTACAATTAAATTACATAGGAATTTGAAATAATTCGTATGATTTTAGCTTTAGTTGTTTTAAATCGGATTAAAGCTTCAGAGCAAAACTGTCCCAAAAAAAGAAAATAATAAGGAAACTTACACAAAGAAGAACAAGCAGAGCAACAGCAGAACATTCGTGGTTTGATAAATAAGCCAAAATGAACTTAGGAAGGGATATACATAAAATCTTTTAACAGAAAAATCAGCATTTGAAGATAATAAGAATATGAAATTCCTGAGATGGAGAATGTCAAACGACAAAATAAAAATTAATAAAATAACATAAAATAAAAAGGTAGAAGGAATAAAACAATTACAAAGAGCTGTTCACTTACCTTAATTGTGCTGGCTTCGGCACACTATGACTCTGCGCTAAAGCTAAATAATGAATTACCATCTCTGAATTAGAAGCAGTCTAAGGCAAATAAGAAACAGGAAAGCGTCTGGAGAAAACCAAATTATTTGCGATATGCTATGCGGAGATGATCCCATATTGGAAGCAAACTTGTAAATAATTAATGCCTAAAAGAAAAAAAAATCCAACATTTCTGGAGGAATACCGAAATTATTATTCTCTTTAAAAGGGAGACGAGACTAATATCGAGAACTGTAACCCCATAAGTGTGCTATCACATACACGTTAGGCTCTACTAATCTGCAGAACAAGCTGTTTTTAGGAAAGGATGAGGTAATCACGTATAATCAATATGACATCCGTAGTAGAAAAAGTTACAGAGCGTAACATACTTTTACACTTGGCATTCTCGATAGAGAAGTGGCCTGAAATGCATGCTAGAGTAGTCTTTTGATTTTCTAATCCCAAACCATGATATGAAAAGCAATCTAATGCGTATTAATAGAGGAGTTTCGGGAAGTTTTATACGCTTGCTCTCGAAGATGTTTTAAAAAATTTGTATTTGCAAAAGCCAAATGAGAAAATATGGGGAAAATTTGTTTAATTTGCTGAAAACATCATTGTCAGCAGTATAAATAAGTTCCATAAAATGCTAGAACGATTTAACAAGGTCTTCAAACGGATTGATCTACAAATAAAACGGTTAAGTCCGATTCATCAGTCTTCGAAAAATCATACAAAACCAGCAAATAAAAATAGTACAAGAATACATGTATCTATATTGGTTATTAAATGAAGCTAGCTAAAGACAACCAAACCGCGCAAATATATCACAGAATAAAAGATTGAGCTGGACTGCATTTGGAAAACTAGCATACACCAAAGAATATAAATAGAGAAGAAGTACAACGCCATGTATTTATGTGTAATTGTTGTGTGTGTTAGTTTGTATAAAAAAAACTAGTACTAACGGATGTAGATAATTATCAACAAATTCGTGGAATTTTACCCAGTTACTAGAACTACAAAAGTTAGGCGTTGAACGTCTTAAGAGTTTTACAGCGTTGCTGTGAATTCATACTTTTTCGTAGCAACATTTTCAGTAGATTATATTGAAAGCAAAAGTAACTCACAGAATGTCTACTTCCTGATATTACTATGAAAATAACACCAGCGAAGTACCGTCAAAATATTAAATAAAACTATGTAACAGTAGGTATGGAATTGTTAGAAATTAAATTTTTGTAGAATTCAGTCCTTTGGGGGAAATACGTAATTTAATGTGCGAATATCATTTCTTCAGTGATTTGCGTCTGTAGCTTAACTGCGCAATAAAGCCGAAGGTCAGTGATTCAAACCCCTGGGGAGGTGATATTTTTCCATATATAACTCGTTAAAAATACATTAATAGTATTGATAATAACAATAACAAATATGTCTGTGGTAAATATTAAAATGAAAAACAAGTTAGCAAAATAAATGCACATTTTTGGATAGAAATCGATTATCTTGATTATATGAATATTATGTGCTTATCAACAGTGGTCAACGGCTTAATTTTAAGAGTATTCGGAGGCTTCCCTCGGTAAAACTAAGCAATGAAATATGAACAAACTAAGTACTAAAGTACCGATGATGTAAATTTGTTAATAACATTAATAATATCGCATTAAAAAAATCCAAAGTGCCCGAATTTTTATAAAATTAAGAAAGTTTGACAATTCTTTTGAAAGTAACTTAATCAAAAACTTTCTAATAAGTAGATACATAAGTCTTTATGAAGCATATTTTTGTTTTTCAATTTTTAGCATAAAAATCGATCATAAACTAATTTCAAAATCATACTATTTCAAATATTTAGAAGGTTAGGGGCCGATCGTGCAATCCCAACGCGCGGCGGATTTTTACTATTACGTTATACCCCATAAGTTTGGACCTCTACCTATATACATATACTGCATATAACTACTTACTCAAAAATCCAGAAATCCCTAACTCCTTAAAATTCAAAGCATTCGATGGACGTATGGACGTATCCTCCAAATGGTTACATAAGGTTTAATATTGACAGCACTAACATCCAAAAGGGTATAAGCCGTATCAGGGTAAATCAACTACGTGGGATAATATCAAAAGCGCTTTTGCTAACAATTTTTAACAGCACCTAGTAGTACATCAAATGAAATTGAATTTTTCGTTAAAAAACTGCACTTCTTTACTTATTTAACCGCTATGTAGGGAACATAAATATATGGTGGAAAGCACATTCTTTAGATATGAGAATATAAGTACATAAATATATTTGGGAACAACCTTGCAGGAATTTCGATTAGATTTGGTGCAGGTCAAACAAGAAATAATATTAATCGTAAAAGATGCTAGAGTTTACCGAAAACTAGCATCTAGGTCAGACCACCACATGGTGATGGGAAAATTCATTTGCAATGACAGACCAAAAACCAAAAATGAAACAAATATAAATAACGAATAATTACAAGAAATAAAACAATAACTATAAAACAGAACTAGTATATTCGTATTAGGACAGCATACAAATATTGTACCAAACACATTTCGAAGAAAAATTAGATCTATATTTTGCAAGAATTGCTTACAGAAATATACGGAGCAGCCTACGAAACATTAGGAATAGTAAAGAACAAGGAAAACTTACAACCTATGAATTTAAGTGAAGAATTAGAAGAAATGACAAAGAGTAAAAAACAGACATATCACACTTGGTTAAATCATAATATTAAAGAAACACGAGACAGTTATGTACGACGCAAGAGATTAATAAAAAAGGGGTACAAGAAGACCAAAATGAAAAATGGAATAACCTATGCCAACACATTAATAGTACTTTAAGATACGACAGATCTACGGAAGCATGGAGAGCTGCATATAAAACACAGACGGAGCAACACACGAAACAATACTAAGTAATTTCGCCAGGTCAATAGACATACCACTACAAGAGATTACTACAAGAAGAACAAGAACAATACCAACAGAAGGAAACAATAAATGATATACCGTACAACCACTTAACAATACAAGTGGTAAATGTAAAAGAAGCCCCCAAGTAGTAAAAAATGTGTATGTAGGAGAAAAATAATACATTTCCTGAAAATCTTTCAGAAAATAGAACAAGGGGATAAATCCCCCTAGAATGGAATATTGCATACATATCCTCTTTAAAAAGTTTAGTAAGAAAAATTGTATTTTTCTACACCTATTTAATTATATTGCAATTATTAGCATTTTTTGTGTGAAAAATAGTACCTATAGTTCACTGCAGTGAATTATGGATTCATAATTCACTGCAGTGAATTATGATTTCGGCCAATCACAAATACAAATCCAAAAATCAATATTTCGCTAATCCAATCATATTTTAAATCGCCCGCAATCAACTCCTTCTGCGACTGACAATCGACACGCCCAAGTGTGTTGTCATATTGCTTGTTTACAAAGTTATCAAATTTGACTAATTTGAGTCTAATATATTTGTTTAATAGGTGTAGAAAAAGTATCGTATTACATTCGCGATTATGGCCATTATTCGCTCAGATGATTTGTGCCACTCGCCTGACGGCTCGTGGGCTCAAACGTCATCTTCGTGAATAATGGCTGTCATAATCGCTCATATAATAATATACTATAATTACAACGGCGAGAGTCTTCGGCTGAGCAATAAAAAACAAGATACAACAAAATATGAAAGAGGTAGTGGAAGAGCAGAATGGTTTTAGATCCAATAAATAGGCCATGATTAGATAATATATTCTTTCTCAGACAACCAATAGAACAAAATAAAGCCAAGATCTGAAATATGACCAGCAATGGGAAAATTAGAGATAAAAGAAAAATTGATAGAAGCGGTAAAACAACTATATGTATACACCCACAATAGGAAAAAAAAATTGAAAATAGGTTTACTCAGACTTTTGAAATAACAAAGGGTTTAACATACGGATGCACACTACAGCATCTCTTATTTAATATATATTTTGTCAGAATTGTTAAAGTTGGGAATGCGAATGAAAAAAATGATTGTAGAAGATACAGAACTAAAACATTTCCTTTTTGCAGACGATCAAATATTTTTTGTAAAACATAAAGAAAACACGACGTAGTACATGAAACACGAAAAACCAAATCAATAAATTATGCACTGAAGAATAATATTAACAAGACAGAATGTATGTATATCGATAGAGAACAATAAAACACACACATTGGGGTCGAAAACATTAGACACTGTCAAAACTGCAAATAGTTAAGGCTCAATGATCTCGGAAAATGTCTCAGTAGTAGAAGAGGCAAATTACAAGACCAGACAAGGAAAAGCGGTAACTAGAGCATTGGATGGAGTGTTATGATTTATGAAATAAAAATATAAGAAAAGAAACGAGAAAGAATTTCATAATATAGTACTGTATGGTGGAGAGGCCTGGTCAGTAGGAGTCAGCTTGAGAAATAAAGTAAGAATAGTTGGTTTGGAGTTTTGCAGAAGATGTATACAAATTACGAAACTGAACAGATGGAAAATAGAAGAGATAAGGAAATAAATGTGAATTACTTCCACTATTATCAGAAATTTAGAACATAGAACCCTTCGTTGGTACGACCACCTAGAAAGAATGCAGGAAGACTGGCCAAAACTATATTTCAATGGTTGCCAAGAGAAAGAAGAAGAAAAGGTCGCCTGACCTATAAATGGAAAACACGTATAAGAAACGTAATAGAGGAAAGCTGTCTTAAACAAGGCGTCTAGGAGAACCGTGAAAATTGGAAGCTGAACACAACGAACCCGAAGGGAAAAGCGTCAAGAAGAAGAAGAAGAAACGTAACATTAACAAATTACGAATCTGTTAGGTTTCAAATTTATCCCACCAAACAAAAACATATTAGTCTGATCTAAATATCCGAATGTAACGCAAGATCGCAGAACTCTATACAGCAAGCCGTCCAGTTTGACATATCTTAGGTAAAACAGGTGACATTTTGGTAAAATAAACTGGCAACAAAATAAAGGAGTATTAAAAGGCTTTGTTTTGACTTTTTTTACAAATTGTGTGTCAATGGGTAGAAATTAAGCGATTATTAGACAAGCGCGTTGGAGAAGGGCGACAAGAGGATTATATTTATCACAAGTCAATATTAATAGATGTTAAGGACAATACACCTAATTATCTTTACCTATATCATCGATGGGCTGAAATAGCACGAATGACATTATCGAGCTGAAATAATATTGGCCAAAACTGCACGTAATCAAATTTTACACCTAGGCTCTTTCCGCTCAATGGCAACATTTAAAAATTTTAAAACAATTTTTGACCTATATTTGGCGCCCCCGCAAGCTACCGACCTGTTCACTCACAGGGTCGCCCGGCCCTTAAACCGGTAAGAGTATTTATTGTATCAGAGTATCAGAGTTTCGATATAATAATGATAAAGTTGTAGTTAAAAATAATTATCAGTTTGGGTAAATAATCAAGTTTCTGTATGTATCTGAACTGATTATGGTGCAGTAATTCAACATATGTTTGATCAGTAGCAATCAATAGTTTAGGGTTTCGAACATTCCGTTGGTCGGGATATTATTTTCACGGAACGCACAATGCCTGACCCTTGACTACAGCCCTGCGCGATCATGTTATTAATTGAACTTTCTTTCTTTGACATATAGATTATGTTCGGTATGTAATTGGAAGTACGAAATAAATTAACAATTCTTCTGCAAAAATGGACATATCCACAAAAGCATTAGACTTACAATGTTTTAACTATTAATTATAGAAAGAAAAGTTGTTCATAACTGTCTAAATTCTTATACAAGCGTTGAGTTAAGCTGTTCAAAAAAGTATGATGAGGTTCATTATATTTATAATTAGAGGTGGCTGTGGTTAGTGATAATCACACCATTGATAATTTCGGTATTTGTATAAAAGGCTTGTTACAACAAGATTTGTTTAGCAAAAGTAAAATATCGAAATTAGCTGAGACATGACCAACAGCAACCACAGCCCATACGGATTTTAATTTTTTAATCTCATAGTAATACAATAATATAACATAAGTACAAATCACAGTAAAGCCTATGAATAAATAATTTGATATAAAGATATTATTCGTCATTTTCATAAGAAAGCACCATTATAAACCAATTTTACCTATTAGAGAAAAAATGTTAAGTTTTATTACATAAATACAATATTGAGTTATTTTATTGTGTAAGAATAACATATGATACGCCCTTTTTACAAAATTTTGTATATTTTACGGTTCTGAGCAACAAAACGTATTACTTTACGACAGTAACTTTATGCTAATGAAGGAAAAGTTAGCTATTCTAAAAGGAAAGCTTGAAGTTTGAGAATATCATATTAACGGTTGAGGTACTTCAAAATTTGATCAAGAAATCTTGCTTAAAATAATAAAACATCTTTAGATATCAAGTTTCGCTAAGAATATCAAACAGCTTTTTTTTAGGCATAAAATAAGTACTTAATTAACAGCAACGAAATAATGTCTTTAGATTAATCTTAGATTTCCTTGCCTCTAATAATAATTACTACTAACTAAATTTTAAATGAAATCTCGTTCAACGAGTTCGCCATCTACTAAAATACATATTATATAGTTCAATTTCTTTTTCCGCGCTTCTTCATCATTTGTAGTTTTACCTATTTATAGTTTTTTGGTTTTACTGAAAACCTCGTAGATTCTTTTGCAGTTCCTGTTTCGAGGACTACCCCAGAGAGAAAAATGTGCATTTGCAAATGAAAAATAATACATTTTTAAATTAATTTTCCTGTCTTATTTAAAACAGTTAAGAATTAAAATTACAGGCAAAACTATGTAAATTTCTGTTGAGAGTATGGAAAGACGTGTGAGTTGGAGCACATCGATAATTTGTCCGCTGCACAAAAAAGGAGATAAAACCATTTGCCGTAACTATAGTGGGGATAGCTTTACTAAATTTTGGATCTAAGATCCTTAGCCGCTATATCAAGAAAGTTAACACCAATAATATGGAAAGGGAGGTGGGTGATAAGCAAAATGGCTTTAGGAGAGGGAGATCAACTTTGGATCACATTTTTACGCTACAGCAAATACTGGAGAAAAAACAAAAACGTCTAATTATATTATCTTTTTATAGATTTTAGCTAGGACTACGATAAAATATCGCGTGAAAAGATATATGAGATTTCAATGTTCCCATCAAGCTAATTAAGTTGATAAAAATGTGCCTAGAAGACTGATCAGTCGCTGAAATAAACATACAAGAGTCACTATCCGAAGATAGTTAACAACAGGCTGCGACAGGGCGACCCACTGTCAACGATTCTACTTAATCTGGCTTTAGGGTGGGTGGGGAGAAAATTACCCATAAACGAAAGTGGCATAATATTAAACAGAATGGTACAAATTTCGCAGTCCACATACCGGGTGGTGCATTGTCTCACGCACCATAGGGATTTCAATGGTAAATTTTTAATTTGTAAATATTTGCTTCCCCAACCATTTTAGACCAAAAGTGCATATGTTTTTTGTAGAGAAAAAAATACCCGATCCAATGATGCTATTTTGCAGTTTTTCAATTTTTCCGTAACAGAAAAACTGTGGAAATTAATTCTTGCACTTTGATAAAAATCACTGATGCCTTGGAATTACTGAAACAGTCTAGCTTGTCAGTTAGTTACACTTGTTAAAATTGTCACATAAAATAATTTTATTTTCCGTTAAGTTTGTTTTAAAAAGTAATTTCCCTTCCTGTTGAATTTGTTGAGTAATGGTTATTTGTTTACCAATGCCAAAAAGTTACATTTTTCGTATTGAAAAATAATTTCAAACTGTCGTTATGACAGAGGGGTGGAGCTATAACAGTGTCATAGCTCCACTCCTCTGTTTCAAAAATTTGATGGCATTAGTGATTTTTGTCAAAGTGCAAGAATTAATCCCCACAGTTTTTCTGTTACACGAAACTCGAAAATTGTTTAGAATAGCATCAATTGGTGCAGTATTTTTTCTCTACAAAAAACTTAATTACACTTTTAGTCTAAAATAATTAGGGAAACAAATAATTTCATATTAAAAAATTACCATTGAAATCCCAATGGTACGTGAGGTAACGCACCACCCTGTATAATATCCACATATACCTAATATCCACATATAATACACAAAAATACTGTAGGCGCTCTTACTGAACTTAAAAGTTCGTTGAAGACAGTTTTAAAGAGAAGAAAGATGTGATACTGATAAATCTAGACGTAAAGGGAGCCTTCAATGCGGCATGGTGGCCAACAATTTTTAACAATATGAGGGCAATGAACTGCCCAAAGAACCTATACAACTTGGCATTAAATTATTTTAACGAAAGAATTACAGTTTTAGATACAAATAATGTAAAAGTTTCTAAAACAGTAGTTGTTAAATTTATTACAAACACTAAACAAAAGTATTAGCATTTGCGGATGACCTTATATTATGCTAACCAAAGGGCGAAGCGTAAGTGAAGTAGAAAATAAAGCTAACACAGAGATACAAAAGATAATAAATTGGGCGCAAGAAAACAAGATAAACTTTAACGAAGAGAAATCCAAAATAATGCTTGTTACAAGGAAAAGAATCTCGAGAAGGAAAAAAATCAGCGTCTACATCAATAACGTAGAAGTAGAGCAGGTTACAAATTTAAAATACTTAGGAATATACTTTGACCAGAAATTTGACTTTGATGGGCATATACAACACATCACGGAGAAATCCTCTAAATTAATAAATATTCTGTCCAGATCGGCTAAGATTTCATGTGGACTAGGATACCAGGCTCTAGAAACTATCTCTAAGGGAGCTATACTACCAATATTGACTTATGGTGCCACAGTATGGAAAGAAGCCCTAAAGAAAGAAGTAAATAGAAGGAAAATTAGAAGAATACAAATATTAATAAATATAAAAATACTGAAAGCATTCAGAACAATTTCATATGAAGCTTCTTGTGTTCTAACTGGAAATACGCCAATTATAATCAAAATACAAGAAAAAATAGAAATACAAGAAAAAACAAGGGAAATGATAGTAGGAAATGTAAACCATGAAAATCGAGGAAGAACGAATACACTGGAAAATAGTTCAACAGATTATTAACATAAAAATTCGAAAAAGACAAATAATGCAGGAAGTAGCAGTGTAGTGAAATGGCAAAATGAATGGACGAGGCAAAGGTCAAATAACAAAAACATTTTTCCCTATGATCTCAACAAAATTAAAGTTCAATATCCCACACACACCAAAAGTAACAACAATCCTTAGTGGACATGGAAAATTAAAATCCTATTTTTATAGATTTAAAATAAGTGATGACCCAGTGTGCGCGTGCGGTTTAGCGGAACAAACGGTTTAACATTTGATTTACGAGTGCCCACTACTAGAGACTAATAAATAATATAATAATAAATAAATATTATAAGGCTTTCATTGAATATATCAAAGATATAGACTTAGATAATATACTCTAAATATAAAATGTTACATGTAAACATAGTTACGTTAAAACATAGTTAAAATGTTAGGAATAAGTATTACTAAGTAGTTAGTATTTAAGAAATATGCAATAAGTACTATAAGTAGTTGTATTTAAGAAGCATGTTGTATCATACAATGATGGCGCATGCTGAATTAACGCATTAAAAAATATATACGTATATATCCGGAACATTGGCCGAAATGGAAGAAGTATACAGTAGTCTGGCAAGAACAGCAGAAAGTATAGGACTCAGAATAAACCAAAGTAAATTAAAATCTATGATTACGTTAAGAAAAATATCGGAGCAATAGCAACCCCTAGAGCTCAACAACAGTGTTTTCGAAAGAGTAAGAGGTAAGAGCTTTTAAGTACCTCGGAACAATCGTCACCGAAACTCCACCCACTGCCATCAACCACCAACAACTAAGATAATTCTCTGCAGTCCCACTGAAGCAAGTAGTGATCACCAGTATTAGTTAAAATTTTAAATTTCGCGCTTGTTTTATGTATCGCCAACTTAAATTAGAATAATATGTCATCATCAGACGATTCACGCTAGCACTACCAAAAACGAAAATCCCCTGAACAGGAAATGTTCAAATTTTTAGTTGCCATAAAGTCCACTGGCGCTTGCGCATTTCAACTACCGCTGACCACCAACTATCAAAATTCGAACATGTTGGAAATTTCAAACTGGTGGTCACCGTTTGATGGCAGTGGGTGGCTAGCAGTGGCTTAGTGGGACCAGCGCTATGATTTAATGCATATTTAAATTTTAGTTGATGGCCGTGGGTGGTTGATGGTGGCTCAGTGAGACTGCTGCCTAACGGCTCCTCTACACGATGGCCCATGATGGGCCACCATCAATGGTGACCAGGGGTTTAATGTTCTGTGGTGACCAGTCGCCAGTCGCTGGTCCATCCACACGCTGGTCGGCGATGGGCCAGTGTGATGCGTCAGCAACTGGGCCATTCGTTCGTTCGTATTATGCAGTTACAAACTACGTATGTTTGTTTGTTTGTTGTTTGTGTTGTTCTTCAATAAACTAATAAATAAATAGTAATTAAATAAATCGAATTCATTTAAATATCTTTTATTCGTTTATTACTAATTCTATTGTCAATTTCTGTGCTGGATGATGGACGTCGAGGGGGTTGCGGCTGCAGCTATTTGTTTGAGCAGATAATTAGCAACAGAATCAGAATAATATCAATAAATAAACGGAACAGAACGGAGTCAGATAACGAGTGACAATCACGTCGGGAACTGAATGATGGACCATCGTGTGGACGCACCGCGTGGGAATCCACTGCACACCTTGATTGTGCATGCTGGTTCCCTTTGATGTGGGGAGAAAAACCGCTCCCAAAGCCATCTTCTGCCATTACCAGCCCATCATCGGCCACTGCATGCCAGCCCACCTTCCACACGATGGCGAGGGCTTGTAGTGGAGCCATAAGAGTTACTATGCAATGCAACGTATATTTAAATCAAAGGAGATCGATAAACACTAAATTAAACATACATAAGGCAATCAACGGTTATGTATGGTTCTGGAGCTTGGATGCTAACTAAGAAAAAGAAACACGCTAAACATTTGAGAACGAATCTTTGGGGCAATACGGGATAATGGTGAGTGGAGAGTGTGGTATAATTTTGAAGTGAGAAACAGATATGGGGAGTCAAGGGTAGTGAGTGAGATAAGGAGGTGTAGAGTAGGGTGGCTGGGACATCTACATCTTAAACATGATTTTGTTGGGAAAAGACCAAAAGGACACCTGCGAGCGCGCTCGATGGATATCAACTCCGAATGAATATAAGGACTTACGACCTATAAGTATTCTCCCGGTATTCTCCAAAATATTAGAAAAAGTAATAAATGCTCAATTGAGATTCTATTTAAATGAAAATAGAATTTTACCCACTTATCAGTCGGGTTTCAGGCCTGGCTACAGCTGTACCACTGCCTTGTTGAAGGTTACTGATGATATAATGACAACTACTGATCAGAACAAAATCACAGTACTGACTCTGTTGGATTTTAGTAAAGCCTTTGACACCATCAATCACGACTTACTATTAAGAATTCTGAACTATATAGGTCTCTCACCTAGTTCTGTTGCTCTGATTCAGAGTTACCTCTCCGGCAGAGTTCAATGTGTCAAATTACCGCTAGGGTCGTCCGAATACAAGGCAGTGTGTAGAGGTGTGCCACAGGGCTCTATTCTTGGCCCCTTGCTGTTTACTATATACACATACTCGTTTAGTAAGATAATTAAGAGTTGCTCGTGGCATATGTATGCGGATGACATGCAATTATATCACTCTTTTGAATATGATGATTCGAAAGTGGCTTTGAACAAAATTCAGTCTGATTTAAATGCAATTGCTGCAACATCCTTAGAACACTATTTGTTAATCAATCCTCTGAAATCTGTAGTTGTGGTATTTGGTAATAAGCAGAGGGTGGAAGAGTTAAAACACCAGGTAAAATTGAGCATTGATGATAAAGAAATTCCGGTAAATGATGAGTCAAAAAATCTTGGGTTAGTAATAGATAATACTTTCAGATACACTTCACAAATTTCCCGATGCATTAGGCAAGCTTATGCTAACCTGAAATTGATATATTCACATAGACATTATATATCAATAAAAACTAAAAAGCTTCTTTGTGATTCATTAGTTCTCAGTCAATTTAATTACTGTTCGCAAATTTATGGGCCGTGTATAACTAAGGAAACTTCTGAAAGAATTCAACGTGTTCAGAACTCTTGTATGAGACTAATACATGGTATCAGGAAATTTGATCATGTCTCTCATAAATTGATAGATTTGTATTGGCTTAACATGCAGAACAGACGGCTGCTGGGAGCTGCTTGTCTATATCACAAGATAATTACTGAAAAATGTCCTCCGTATTTATATGATAAAATCTCTTTCAGAAGTGACGTCCATAACCTAAATTTACGGTTTAAAGGGGGAATAACACCACCAGTTCACAGAACGACTATGTATGAGGGATCCTTTTCTTATGATATATTCAAAGTGTACACTTCTGTTCCTTCTTATCTAAAAGAATATTCAGTGTCAATGTTTAGGAATAAATTTCGTTATAATTTGTTTAGTGACCAAAAAATTTCTAATGAAGCCAAATGATCACGATTGTATTAATTCAGTTTGTAGGTATAATTAATAATTTCTCTTAGTTGTGCGATATGTTTTAATTTATGTTAAGTTTTTTCAGGGGACTAATGGAAGATCAGAAATTGCTTTGCAATAACTGAATTAGTTCCCTGTGGTTTCCACTATACTTGCTTTGACATTTATGTGATGTACTATGTGGTCTTACACGTATTTTGCCCCTCTTTTTTGTTATGTTTTTCTGTTCTTATTAATAGAAGGCTGTATTGTACACTATATGTATCATGGTGGAAACGAATAAATTATTATTATTATTATTATTATTATTAAATCGTTACTTGAACGTGGCGGTGTACAAAACTGGAAGGCGAAATTGGAAAACAGAAAGGAATGGCGTGCAATCAAAGAGAGAATGAGGACAGGACTAGGCGCAATTGTGACTTGCTCCGGTTACATCCTGTGTTGGGAAGTTCAGCTGAGAGCCGATAGCGCCGAAGGTACTGTTAAACGCACCAAAGATGATGATGATGATTTTGAAAAACTTTTCTCAATAATAGTTTTGCATAAAACAATGCCTACTAGTATGTGGTTTCACTCATTTTTAATAACGTATAGCTGATAAAAAATACTGTTGATAAATAAACAAAATAAGGTAGGTACATTGAAACACACTGTATAATTACAACAAAAAAATTCACTAATTAATGCTTTAAAGATTTTTTTTAATCAACTTTTGCTAACTACTTTAAATACAAATCAAATTTTCTTTATTTTATTGCGATAAAAACACCTTTTACTTTCACTTTAAAAAAATCTCGTGATAATATTTGTTTTACTAGAATATCGACGGGCATTTTTGAAAAATTATTGGTTACGTCTTTTCTTCAGAATTATTTTTAAATCTCCTGTAAAGCCTTGTAGTAAAAAAATTTTAATACTCTTGGTAAGATGGCACAACATAGTGTTTATAGAATGACATCCTGGTGTAAAAATAACCAGCTAATTTTAAATCGACAAAAAACAGATATGATTATGTTTGCTCCATCGGGAATCATATACGACCATAGTTTATTAATTAAACTTGATAATAAATCAGTAACTCAGAATAAAAGTGTAAAATTTCTAGGGATCAAGCTTGATCAGAATCTATCATGGAGTGAACATATTCACGATTTATCTAGTAAACTTGCGTGTAAAAACTATTGCATCAGTCAATTAAAAAATTCGGTAAGTTCTTCAACGTTAAAAACCTTTTATTACGGTTGTATATATCCTATATTAACTTACGGAATTCTATGTTGGGGTCATTCTACATTTGTTGATAAAATTTTCATTTGTCAAAAACGTATTCTGAGGAACATGTTAAACTTATCATATAATACCTCCTGCCGCAGTTACTTTAAAACTCATCGGATCTTACCCCTTTGTTGCATTTATATATTAGAATGCGTCTATTATGTAAAAAAAAATATCGATAGTTTTCAAAAATGCAATGAAATTAATTATTATACCACAAGGACGGGTAATGATTTATATATTCCGCCACATAGATTAAGCCAAGTAAGTAAGGGTTCGTTTGTCAACTGCATACGATTATTTAATGCACTCCCAAATCGTTTGAAATCGATTAAACATTTAACCTCTTTCAAGGCTACGGTTAAGGACTTCTTATTTGAACAGTGTTCTTATAATGTGAAGGAATATTTGGAGGTTTGTAAAAATTATTAAAAAATAATAATTGTGTATATCGCTGTTGTTATGTATATTTATATTTGTGCTACATGTATATTTTTTGTATATTATGTATTTTTTGTATATGACAATTCTTATACTTCGAAAGAGGTCGAAAGAAGTAAATAAATATTATATTATATTAGTAAACTCTTTTTTAATGGTTATTTTTTAACTGCCAGGAACATTTTCAGTGAAATAATTTTTAGTTCTTATAGTGCAATGACTGCACTTAAATGATTTTTAGTAATATTAGTTCAGAACAGGAAATTTTAATAAAAATTTAAAAAATTCAAAATACTACGCCCTTTACAATAAGATTCATTCAATACTTAGCGAAAATTGTTATCAATGAATGCAAAAATCCTGTTAACCCATGTCAATCATGCGCAACACGAGGAATCCTGCACGATTGCCTGCATTTCCCAGACGGTAGCGCCGAAACGGAAAATTGGCATACCAACTACCGGAGAAGAAGAGAAAGTAACAACAGTCGATATTCAGCGAGCAGCTGTCGCCTGCTACAAGAAATAAGCGTAGAATTACGTTCACATTCGTAAAAATAACCACTTTCACCCTCTTTAGCCTACTGCGATATAATCTATTAAATCCCCCTTATGAAAAAAGCCGAATATCACGAAACGTACGAGTCCGACTCCCCAAAAGTCCCGATTTCCCAGGATCTGCGGAGGGACGTACGTCTGGTATTATCCTGGATGAAACGAAGGGGAGGGGATTCGCGAACCACTATCACTGCTTTTCATATCAACTAAAACCTCATGCGGTGTCTGTAGTGTTAAGCATATTGCATAATTATAATGCACGCTCATTAAAGAAATTTCGGGGGTTGATGTTAGTGATAACACAAAATGTGCTGAAGAAACTGTGCTGTGTTTAATTCTGCAAGGTAGGAAGATGTGTTGTTTTTCTTTGCTAATTTATGGAACTGCAGGCGCAGCAATTTTTCAAAAATTGCTTTTGACTGTCTTTTTTGCATTTTCAGTTCAATCTGTAATGTTCTTAATTTAAAACACTTTAAACTCGATCGTTATTTAAGATTGTTTGTGTGTAAGGCATTAAAACTAATAGAATTAGTTATCCGTATCATAAAAAATATGCGAATATTTATAAAAATACGACACATTTTTCTGTTTATTTTTTGACTTCTGATAAACTAGGAAAATGCAACCAAAATGAGTTAATAACTTGCAACACAATTAAGTCAAATAACAACTTCTTTTGTGTTTTCCAAACATGTAAACATTAAACTTCTTGTAAATAATTAAAAACAATTTGAATAAAATAATAAATAAAGTCAAACAAGAAACGCAAACATAAACAACAACAAACCCCGAGATCTGGGATGTTTTCAAGGCTTCGGATCAAATCGACTACATTTACAGCATCTGATCTAATATGACCCAAATTGAAAAATCACCGAAACGGAAAGAATTATTTACACTTTTTAAATCGAAAACCCTTAATTAACAAAAGGGTTCGAGCAACCTAGGCAGAAATCTAATTTTATAATAAATTTTACAGGGTTATTAGAAATGCTCGAATGTTAAATCCACGTTATTAAATATAAATCAGGTCTGAGTGGGCAAAATCTATAAATATTACAAGGGAAACGTTAATTAGATTGAATTATTCTAACGGTTTTATGTTGTTTCCGCTCCCCTATAAAATTTTAAACTCGTTTTCCTAAATTAACTTTTCGAAATTCTTCACCAAACGATCCAATATCAGATTGTTACAATTAAATTGAGAAATATTACGATATTACGAACAAATGAACGAATTTAATATTACCCCAACGGCTGAATTCATTTTAGTTGAAAATAATTTTAACTGTAAAGCCTTTCGAACATTATAAAGTTTAGAGCTTCTTTAAAGCAACAAATTGATTAAACATCCTTACAGCCATGAAAAATTTTGAATTTCAGGTAAAAAGAATAAATCGGAGCGGAAAATTCTATTTTCTCCCGTTTGATTTATTTCCACTGCTGTCGATTAAATTTGCTGAAAATCTGCTGTATAAGCTTTGCCGAAAAAATAGCAAAGCTGATGAAATCCAGCATTAATTGATTCAATTTTCGGATTTTAAACTTGGTCAAATTAAGTTTAATAATAACAATACTTTAGAAACTGGAAAACGTTATAAAATGAAAAAAGGAATTCTCCAACAAAATTTCCTTAAGCAACAAGGAAACTGATCTAATAAGAGATAAATTCATTATATGTTAGAAAGAAGCGATTTTAAAGAAACCGTGTTTGGCACTGAAATCCAAAAAATTCCTGCGCTAAACTTTAAATTGTTTTCCCGAAAAAATTACCTAAACTAATTAAATAACACCTAAGTTGATTATCATTTTTGAAGTCTTTATATAAACCGCTAAATTAGACTCGGAAAGTTCAATTTCCCCTCTAATTTATTTCCTGCGCCATTCCTTTTTAAATTTTATGTTAAACTTGTTAAAAATTAATAAACCAAACAGACTAAATTTGTACATTTTTATATACGACATTAAAACACAAACTAATTCCATTTTGCACCAGATTAAAAAAATTATTAAAACTAATTAAATTCATGCTCAGTTTAAAGTAATTTGGAAGTTAATAGAAGACTTTGGAATGCTTCATGCGGATACTACTTATTCTAAAAAAAATGCGGACTATTATTGGAAAATTACCAAATTCCGTCGGAAGAAAAAAGGCTCGTTTAATTAAGTACGGTCTGAGTCGATCAAAATTTTAAATCTCAACCGTCAATGAGGATATTGAGCCCGAAAAGAATGCTTCAACATCTCTGATTTATTTCGGATCCTGTCGACGAAGTTTGAAAGGGCTTCGTATTAAAGCCCAACTTAGATTCTTGATAAAAAGTAAATTCCCGTGTAAATTGAACCAAACTTTAGCTAGGATACATACTTGTAAAATGTGATTACGTTAAAATTATGCGTTTAAATAATTAAGATTTACCGGTACGTAATTTTGATGAATACTGAATGTAGTTTATTAGTATTTATCACAATATTCTAATGGATTATTTCGTATCATATCTTTAAATTACAAGATCTTCTCAAGTAATTAAATATAAAGTAAATAAATTAAAATATTATTTTAAAAAAGAGGATTATGAAGGTTCTTTAGAAGGAAACCCAATCCTAACCAGGAAACATATTTACCCTGAAATTTTAAACAAACTGTACAAAATGTTCTGCGTTACATTCGTTGATTATTGATCTTCAATCGATTCGAGATATTTCTGTCAAAATTATGTTTAAGCCTCGCTTAACTAGCGATATCAGATGAACGTTAACTAAAATGGCGAAGAATTTTGACCTTACTTGCAAAATGTCACTGTAATTGGATAAATGACAAACGGTCTATGTGGAGTTTTAGTTGGATTAAAACTTCATTTAATGAAGTATAATTTTGTGGCCCTACAGAAAAAATAAATAAATTGTATTACTAAATTTGTTACAATTTCAGAATCTCAGAAACTTCATTTTATTAGCATAATTTGGAAATTAATTAATTATTTAAATGGACTTGCATACATTTCAAAATTTCCATGTTTGATGTTTGAAAATGTTATTAAAATTCACTGATATTTGAAGGCGTCTTGAATAATTGTAAAGATTTTTAATCACGATTTTTGTTAGTTAATAAAATTGAATTTATTTTTCTAACAAAATATTTAAGCAAAGCAAATTTTTAATGTCCAAAGTATCGAAATTGTATTCAACTGCCTTTTTAAACCAAATACCCTATATATTTTGCCAGATTCTACGAGTAATGTTAAGAAACTTTTAAAAGGAAACTGTATTTTCGAGTTACAAGCAATATTCATTTAGTTTGGAATTCACAAGTATTAACAGAACCGTTACAAGTTAATATCAAATACAACTCCAAATAAACGTCAATTATGAAATTTATTAATTTGATGATCAGTTATTATTAAATTTAATTTTAAATGCAAAATAAAGTCAGTTTCACTAAGGCACAAATTCCACTACATTAAGAGATAGAAAAAGCATTAAGAAATATTAAAACAGGAAAAGCAAGAGGAGCAGACAATATTGAGCCGGAAATGATAAAGTGGGTGGACGAAGAGCGAAAAAATGGCTGTATTTAATATGTTGGGAGGCATGGAAAAAGAAAAAATCCTTAAGGACTGAGAAAACAACTTGATACTACCAATCCACAAGAAGGGCGAGCAAACTTTATGCGAAAATTATATAGCGATCTGTTTATCATCAGTATGATTTAAAATTTACACAAGGATAGTAGAGAAAAGACTAAGAACTCAAGTAGAAAAACAATTGGACGACCAACAAGCGGGTATTTAGAGCTAATAAACAGACAAATGATAACATACGCATAATACAAAACTTGATAGAAAGGGCACTTATTGACCTCAGATCCGCGTTTGGCATGATAGCAAGGGAAGTAATATGGAGACCTCCAAACTAATACGTGTAATTAAAAGTCTATATCAAAATGTAACAGCAGAAGAAATACAGATAAATGAACAAAGATAAGAAATCTCAGCCCCGCAAAATTAGGTAGTTTACTCTATGCTGATGATATAGTATTAATAGCTAAGACACATAGAAAAAATGCAAACCATAGTAGATATGTGGACGCAAGAAATCGATACACTTAAATAGAAATAAACACAAATAAAAGTAAAGTAATGATAATCAACAGAAATAAAACAGAAAAAGCAACAAGAAAACTTAGAAGAAGTAACAGCTTATGAAAACTTGGGAAGCGGGATAACGAAAGATGGAAACCTAGATCTAGAAGTAGCGAAAAGAAGGCAGAAAGTGATGAAGATGCCATGCAGTAAACCAAACCGAAAAGTGAAATAGACCAGCTATATTATATGCTAGCGAATCATGGCTGCCACTGAAGAAACACGAATCACAACTAAATGCAATAAAAATAAAATACCTGAGGAAAATAGCGGGAAAAACAAAATTTCACAAAGTAAGAAATATGACGAAACTGGAGAATAGACAACTGAACTGGTATGATTACATAACAAGAATGGACCCAGAAAGAATAAGTAAGAAGAGTGATAGAAACAAGAAAAGCAATAAAAGGAAAGAGCGGCAGACCGAGCAAGACTTGGATGAAAAGGATAGAAGAAGTAGGGCCAAACAGGGGTAAAACGCTAAATGAAATGAGAATCTTAGCACGCGACTGGAGGTTACGTAAAAATTGGGTAAAGGAAACAGGAAGCAAAGAACTTAATCCGAATCCCTAAAGGGCAAATGGATAAAGAAGAAAGAAAGAAAGAGATAGGTAATAAGTAGTAATTTTGTTGATTGATTTATTGGTTTTTTGTTACTTATTTATCATTTTGTTATTTTTATTAGTCAACTGGTTAATATAAACGCTCTAAGATTCTTAAAATTAAAAGTCAAAAATGTAAGAATATACAGGGTGTTTCATCTGAAAAAAGCAATGCAATTTCGATAATAAAACGAACACCTTGTACATTTAAAATATGTTTTGGTAATAACTTGTTTAAATTTGAGAAACCTTTGTTTGAATGTTTTGTGTGCGGTTTAAAACATATAGGTTCCGGTAATATTGAATTCATTCAATAGCTTAATTAAGCGTTAAAAAGTAAAACTTAATTTCGTTGTTCAAATTTATAAAACATATCCGCCTTAAACAACTTAACCTTGTTAATACCCAAGTTGCCTCAATATTGGATTGTACTCGCTCAAACTTTGAAAGTGAAATAAAATGCGCAGATTCTGTAGCTTCAGCTACTTATAATTAAAGTCGTTAACACCACGTTATTGAAATTCTAAAGAAAAAACAAACCTGCTTCAGGCTCGAAAAATCCAAATGGTTCCCTTCCTTTTCCAACAAAAAATTACAGAATTTATTCAACTTCCCCATGATTAAAACATAAAACGAAACGGTACTTATTATTCATACATTCATTGTTCGAACTTGTAAATTGCTTTCACGGTATTCAATCTAAATCTAACACAAATGTAGTCAATCTTGATTGCGGTGGCAATTAGAATCGATCAGAAATTATGAAGGAAACGCCAAGGCAAGGCTATAGAACCAAGACGAATCCAGCAAAACCAGTATGTGGCATTCAAAGCAAGGGAACCGACCTACCTCAACCTGACAATGACCACGCCGCTTTGCGTGCCTTTCTTTTCAGATTCCTGATTGTTGGATTTATTAATACAATTATTGTAGATGGTTGTTTTATTAGTCGAGATATGAGAATTGGTTCGGGTTTCATGCAACAAAAGCGAAACTGAATTATGAAAGGAGTTCTGTATCGTTAACTATTGTTGCTAACGCTAAATAATGTACAGTTAACTTAACATTCAATGTTTGAAAGTCGCTGTTTAACATTTCCAGTGAAAGTCTTCTACATCGTACACAATAGGTCAACTTCGAGGTCAAGCTGATTTGTCGTGCGTTTAAAATATTTTGGATGTGTTCATCAGCTATGTCGAAACTCCACAACTTTTAGAACGAATTTTCGTTTCAATTGAACGTGAACTTTTCCGAATTAAAGCTATAAATTAGAGAGGAAAAAGAGGACGAGGTCCTTTTACAACTTTTGACTTTTTCGTCGAATTTAAATTTATGGCGAGTCGCTTTAATTATTCTACATTTAAATTTTTATTTGGTCGAATTGGTTAACAGCAGGGCATGTTTTTGTGTTGGCAATTTACATTACTTCTGAACTTCCAAAATCCGTTCACACAGAGTTTAAACGACTGTTAAGTTGTATTATTTTTAATTTCATTGCTTGCTAACATAATCTGCAACTTGGCTCTATCAGAGTCAATTAGGACCAGCATTTTTTGTTCTGGATCAAGTGGTAAAGCACATAGTATTTAGTTTAATACCGATCTGAGCTTCGCCCTTTTGGGTTTATTGCAAGCCTTGTAGGTTTTATTTTGTTTCTAACTAGCAGTCTTTATTTATTGAAAACCCGATAAAGTGCTATCATTACTGTTGTATTTCTAAGTTGAGTTTAATGTTAAAAATACATTCTGGTAATATATCAATCTGTTCATCCAGAATCTTGTTATCAGAAGTAACAACCACATCCTGTTTTCTTATTTCAAAAACACAACAAATTGAGTTATGTTAACCACACTGTGTTTTTGTTTTTATAGCAACTTGATAAAATTCTCACGTTTGTAGTGTATCTATTTTAAACATATGGTTCTTTGCCTATCAGGTAGTAACATTTGAGTAATTTCAGTTTCTGTGTACGCAGAAAACACAAAAAATATTTAATTAATGTTTCATGTAAATTTTGTAGATAATAATTTTTTATTTCATCGAAATAGATTAGATTATTTAAAGGTCGTTCGGCTGTCAAGGCCTTCAATCACTTTGTCCTAGAAAAATGTTTGTAATTAATCCCTACAGTGATTCAGTTCCCCCAATTTTAAGGCTTTGGACGTAATCTTATATCTTCAGAATTTGAGCTTGCTGCGGATTAGCGCAGCGCATACCGCACCGTATTTGCTCTGGAATCAGTTGAAAATCTGTAAGTTGCAGTATTAGCTATGCCAATCTTGTTGAGATGATATCTTATAGGACAACGACCTGTTAAAGGATTAGTTGCTAATATAATATCTATTTTTTCTAACTCAAGAAGCGTTTTTTGCATTCTGATTTTTTACAAACTTTTTGTCTGATGTTGTTTAGAGTTATTCTCCAATAAGGTTCTTTTGATATCTTTCTTCTTCCTCTCTTCTGCTACATTCTGATACGGTAAATTGTGTTCCTTAATTTTCTCATTACCCATATTAAAGTTGATATGTTAATCCTGTCCAAGGACCGTATACAATTTTAAACTCTTTTAAACCCTAAGTTATCAAAATCAAGAAATTTTATAGAACCCTGGTTGTCTGACAAACAATAAAATCTTAGTTCCGCATAAGCCCCTGCATTCTTGAATGGAACTTGGAGCCATGGGTTTATCAAGTAGTTACTGCGTATTAATTCTAGTGTGATGTTTCAATTTATGTATTCTCGAAGTCTAGTTGAATAACTTTTACACTCCGTAGGTGATTAACTAGAAAGTCGTGACTTAAACTAAGTTTACTGCTCCAATCTAAAAACACTCATTCAGCTTTACCTTCTTCTTTCTTCAGAAGGGTTGAACGTTGCTTCTTTAACCAATGTAGGATCCAAGCGTGTAGCTCTTATCTTTGAAGCTTGCACAGCTTATTTTTATTTTATTTTATTTTTTTTATAGGACATACACCTAGATCAGCATATTGGTGCTATACATAGGTATTATGACAACACAGTACATAACATTAACAATTTTAAGGGACTAAGACCCTAGTTGCAGCAATTAAGTCTATTTTAGCCCACCATGCTAACGAAGCATAAATGAGGATGGGTGTTATGAGCAATTTTATAGGGCCACTTTAAACAGACAACAAACAACTCGTTACCAATCCACCATGCCATAAATGCTTTCGCTAAGAATCCTTTGAGTATAAGAATTCCAGGTAAGATTTTGGTTAAGAACAATTCCCAAATGTTCGATCTCCTTGGAAAATTCTAACTGCGTTCCATTCGTTGTGAGAATTCTCAAATTTACGTTCCTTTTTTGGAATGGAATTATAACGGTTTTACTTGGATTTAAACCAAATCGTTCCTCACATAATACCATTTGTTTGTTACGTTGGGTGCTATTTGCATGAAAATAGGTTCATCCAATTATCCTCAGTGCTTAATTCCATTGTAAGATTGATTTAAAGGGACTAAATAAAGCATTACATTTATAAACAAATCGTTTTTTGTAGAATTTCAAAATAATCACTTCATTTTTTATTTAAGAATATTAGGAAGAATATTAGGAACTTGAGCACCCAGTCTTTAACATTAATTTTTCAAAACAAAGAATTTCATTTTAAAATGCATAACTAAGGTACAAAAAATAAGATTTTCTCCCTAATCGAGGAGTTTTTTGTAGAAGTCTGCTGTCCTTAATCAATGCGGCAATCTTGGACATTCTAAAAAAGAGCCAGTTTGAGGTATTTCATGGTAATTCGAAACATTTCAAAGCAGTTCTTAAAGAAATATGCTTTTGAGGTAATCTGGCGGTATTTGGTAATAATTATAGAGTATTTTCAGAAAGGAATTCTTAGGGAAGTCCCAGCAGTTTTACGAGCATTCGTAGGCAGCATAAAAAAGTAATTTATCCTTAAAAGTTAGTCGCACCAATCCCTGGCCCCCAATATACAATTTCCCATTCTTGCTAATTTATCCAAAGAATTATAACACTATAAAAGTTTAACTGATTTTCATTTTAGTAACGTCTTATCTTACATCGCAAAATATTTTAATAAATTCTCGAAATTTAGTACGAGGGTGTTTTGAAAAGTCTTGCTCCTTCGCTATAATTTTATTAATAAATAAGGTATACAAATAATCTATGTGTTTCCTATAAGCTTGGAATGTCCTCTTTCAAGGGGTCTCATTACTTTTCTACGAAATCACCATCCCTGTCCACATACGCACGCCAACAGTGAACAAGTTTCTGCTGCCGATAACAGTGACGCACATCTGCTAGCATCTTCTTGTCATTAGTCCTTTCAGGTTTTCCTCTTCAGCTTCGGAAAAACGAAGAAAATCGCAAGGGGCGAGATCCATCGCGAAATTTCTGGCGCTGTAATGCTTCCTGCGTTTGTTGACTGCAGTGAGGACGAGCATTGTCATGTTGAAAAATTACTTCGGTACTAGGCCTAATTCACTGTAATCGAGCTCGGACTTCTTTCAAAGTGTTTACATATTGGCTGGAGTTGATAGTGTCGCCTTGCGTCAAAGATTCAATGTCAACTACGCCGTTGCAGTCCCAAAAGACGGTCATCAGCACTTTTCCTGCCGAAGCGAAGGCTTTGAATTTTTTCGAATTAGGAGAGCTCCCAAGCCTGCACTACATTGAGTACCTACCGCTTGTACTCCGGGTCGCAATGGTGAGCCCAGGACTCGTCACCAGTGACAATCCTTCGGAGAAAGGCATCACCTTCCTGTTTGTATCGAACTAAAAGTTGCAGGCAAATCTCCTTTCGATTGTGTTCATTTCAGAAATGAACATGCATGTGACCTATCTTCCTGTAGCCAAGCAAAGCGTGAATGATGTGATAGACTCGTTCAAGAGAAATCCTAAATAACAGTTCGGGCGATATCATTTCTGCTTCACGCGGCGATTAGCACGAATCAGTTCAACTACACGCACTTGATGCTGTTCATCCGTGGTTGTCTGGATGTAGAAGACTCACCACATCGAGCCTGGTCATGCAGATTTGGTGTGGCTAAATTTTTTCCTTTTACACTTCTTACCCACCGCCTAACAGTACCGACATCCACACTTAAATACTGAATAACAATACAGGGTGTCCCGGGAGGAACCTGCAAAACTTTGGGAATATGTTCCTGAGGTCATTTTAAGAAAAAAAGTTCCTATAAATAAGGGTCCGAAAGTACTTCCTTTTCCAAGAAATAAGCTTATTTTTAATATCTCGAAAACGATTTAAGATATTAAATTGAGCTTTGGTATGCACTATACTGGCATGAAGAGACTCTTTTTCGGTCCAGCTGGTTTTGATAATTCCAGCAGTGGCGTGCGTGACAGCATAAAAATAAATAATTCTGACGAAAACAATAGGACGCCACTGCTTTTTTTCAAAATATGTATTTGTTTCTTAATCGGAAACTAATTCTAAAAAGAAAAGGCCTCTTGAGTTTTTCTGGTAGGACAAACCGTTTTCGAGTAATAATCTAAAAACATTTCCTTTGCAAGGGTTTTCTGAAATAACTAGTTCAAATTATTTTTTTTACAAAAGTTTTTCGATTATTATTCGAAAACGGTTTGTCCTACCAGAAAAACTCAAGAGGCCTTTTCTTTTTAGAATCAGTGTCCGATTAAGAAACAAATACATATTTTGAAAAAAAGCAGTGGCGTACTATTTTTTTCGTCCGAATTATTTATTTTTTGCTGTCACGCACGCCACTGCTGGAATTGTCAAAACTAGTTGGATCGAAAAAGAGTCTCTTCATGCCAGTATAGTGCATACCCAAGCTCAATTTAATATCTTAAATCGTTTTCGAGATATTAAAAAAAAAGGTTATTTCTTGGACACCCTGTATCTCGAAAAGGAAGTACTTTCAGACCCTTATTTATAGGACCTTTTTTTCTTAAAATGACCTCAGGAACATATTTCCAAAGTTTTGCAGGTTCCTCCCGGGACACCCTGTATACGAGTACCTACAATATAACAATAGCATTTTGGTCACTACAGTACCTAATATTGCAGGGAAACGCTACTGGGTGTTTTGATAGTCAATGAGTTAGAGAATATTATGCTACCTATTTAATGTGCCTCGAGTTTCCAAAACATCCTCGTAGGTATATGTAGTACATAAAATAATTTCATTGCTTAACTTCAAGTCCCACACGAGACAATTTAATTTATTAGCTTTGGTGTTTTGTTGTAATTTATCGATTTTAAATAACCTGGTACAAAATTTGCCCTACTGAAAGTTAGCAAAGTAAAAGAACGTGCTAGAGGAAGGAAGTAACTACCATTTTGCTACTAAAAACTTTTGTCCAAATCGTACAAATAAAGATACTTGGATGTAAGTTTAATATTATTGAGATTATAAACTTCATAATATTATGAGTTCGTTGACTCTTTCCATACCTTTATTTCGTTCGTCATCTTTCTCAACTCTCCCTCTAATATCTAACCTTTCTTTAACGCAGCCTATCCATCGTTTTTAGCCTACCTGCTCTTATTTAATCGTTGTTTTAGATAACCCTTTTTACAACATTAAACTCAACTAAAAACTTAATTATAATTTAAGTTTCACTTTTTATTTGTTTGGCGAATTATTTTAATTTCGATGAACTTAAGCAAACTAACACACAATGCAATGCAATTAAAAGGATTTTTAAAATATAAATAATAATAATAACTATAAATAACATACATATCACAAACGTCTCAATCAGTATAGTATTTAATATTTTAGACTTCGGTTTCTCATCTTCTTATAAATTTACTTATTACAAAATCAGTTGTAGTAATCGAGGTTATAAAGGAAAATATCTGGGGGTAAATTTTATCAGCATACCGAACACTGACCTGATAAGATTGGCAAAAGTGAATTATTTTCAACAAAATGATAATGGTGATAATTTCATTAGTTTTATTATGTTATCGCGTTATTGATAACGGCCAACCTTTTAAATACTGAATATTAACAGGAAAGTTTGTGATTTGTGTAAATTATTTAACAATTGATGTTGCTTTCGGCGAAACATTTTAACGGATAATCTGTTGTGCTTTGGGTGTTGTAGCTTGTTTAAATTCATATAACTGTATATTAACGATTTGTGATTTTATTTTAGAACGTTTCAACATCTGAAGAAGGTTAATTATTTAATATTAGTTAACGTCTGACTAGTGATATCATTCTTAATTAACAACCTTAAAATACAGACATTTTCTCAAAATTAAAACGAATAGGAGTTGTCTTCAATTAATATTTATTAGATAAGCTCGTTGACGCAGTGGTTAGAGCGCTGGGCTCCTAGCTATAGGAGTCTTGGGTTCGAATCTTACGCAGTGGCAAGGATTTTCATAAAGAATTACCCACCGTTTGAGGTCGGTACTTGAACGAGTGAAGCCATTTAATCGTTCGGTTACAATTAACGATTCTGTCTGCGGAGTGGTCGACTTCAGATAGTAACAAAGGCACAATTAAACTATACACTTAATGATAATATATGGTCACAAACTCTGCAGAAGGCAACGGGAAACCACTGCAGAGAAACACGCATTTCCCTAGTATAACGGGGATATAACAAAGTTCACAGCGCCAAGTCGTTTTAAAATTTGGCTTTGACCCCTTGCCAACGTCCTTAGAAAGGATAAGGCACAGAGGAAGCATATTTATTATTATTTATTAGACGTTTCAATCATGGTTTTTCATCCTCATTCTACAATACATTATAGTAAATTAAATGAAGAAGTAATGTAATGTAAATAATTAAAGATTGACAGTAAAGATTCAAATTTTAAAATTGTTAACAGAGAATTAATTAAATACAAGAAATAGAATATTACCTATAGGTGAAAGTTGAGCAGTAGATTATTTAGAATTGGTAAAATGCGATACTAACACATTTGACAATAGACATATAGTGACCAAATATAAAAAATATAAAAAGTAACATTACAATTATCACAATCGTGATTAACAAATTAAAATTGCACCGGTCAAGGAGAATAAAATGAAATGTTAATGAGTGTGAAACTGTTAACCAACTAAACCAAAGTATCTATCTCATGGAACGAAACGTTACTAACAGCATATTCAAATAAATGCAGGCAATGATAATAGAATTTTATGTTAATAATAGAATTGTAAATGGGATTAAGTTTTTGGATATCTATTTGCGCGTTAAGTGTAAATTCATTACTGTAACATTTCTGAAATTAATCTTTTAGAAAGATTAACTTCCAGAATTTGAATATCATCCCATTTCATGTCATGCGAATGTTCAACGCGATGTAAAGAAATGACATTTGGAAAGTTATTACTTAGTAATATTTTTCTGATGTTCTTTCTAGTATGTAGATTTCTT
Source organism: Melanotus villosus (assembly GCA_963082815.1). Classification (NCBI taxonomy): domain Eukaryota; kingdom Metazoa; phylum Arthropoda; class Insecta; order Coleoptera; family Elateridae; genus Melanotus; species Melanotus villosus. The sequence goes on from OY720424.1 coordinate 31,196,526, forward strand.
TTTGATTGCCTTATATAATTCATATAGCAATCGTTACAATCAATTTTATAAACAACATGAAGTAAATCTAGTTTGTTGGTTTTATCTTTACCTCTTTTTACAAAAACATCTAATTTATTAGTGGTGATATTAATACTTTGAAAGAAGTTTTTAATTTGGTTAGAGACGAAACTATGATATGGAATAGTAACAATCTGTCTATCTTGTAAAGTAGTAGTGTTGATAATATGTGAAGTATTAATATTTTTCAATCTGATATTAATATGTTTGTCAATGAAAGATAAAGGACATTGATTGGCTAACAGGATTTTTTAACTAGTTGAATATTAAATTAAAACCAATAGCTTTCTTTTGAGTCATGGTTAGAATGAAAATGTAGAAGACGACCTGAATATGTCGGTTTCTGGTAGGTACCAATCAGTGGTAATACAATCTTGATCTCTGATAACTAAACTGTCCAGAAAGTTAATATTATTATTACTATTTTCTATTTCAAACGTAAACTTTATATTTGGATGATAGCTATTAAAAACATTAATTATAATGAATTCTAAAACTTCCACGGTCAGTGTCAGTATTAACAAAACGTCTTCCGGATTGGGACCGTGTCATTGTTGAGACAGAAGAACTCAACGTTTCGCCCACTTTTTTAAGGGGCTTCTTCAGAAGGAAAAGGGAGCACGGTAACTCAACGTGTCAACCACGCCAGAGGCGAAACTCTTTTAGCACGATTCTGGAACCCTTGTAGAGTTTCACCTCTAGCTTGGTTGACAAGTTGAGTTACCGTCAGCCTTCTGCCTCTAATTTTGGGAAAATGTCTGTATTTTAAGGTCGTTAATTAAAAAGGGAGGTTAATTATTGTTACTGGACGTCACGTCATAAAGAAATTCATAAAGGAAACCTTTATTTTAATGTAGTTTTCTTTTGCATTTAAAATAATTTAACTTTTAAGATTAATAAAAAGACCGAGAAAAGACTTTCTTATCATATTTTCATTATATGTTTTAACTACCTCTTTGTTTTCCTACCGTAATTCTAAACTACCTAGGTTGTATTTGTGTTTGTTCCTCTGTATATTCTTCCATGTACAACGTAGCTGGCAGGAATATGCAGAACAATCATCGCGTATCTTCAACTCTTTTCATCTTATAAACTTAATCCATGGCCTCCTACAAATGCTCAAAATCTCTCTTTACCGAGGTTCCTACGTCTTTTTCAATAGCTCTTATTGATGAATGTCTTATTTCCACATATTTTCTCTTCCGTAATCAATTTTACAAACTTTTTCGATAATAACATTATAGTGTAGTCATTCGAAACAAAAGCGTTGAGTTTTTCTGAATTAAAACCTAAGGTCTAGTTTCATAATATCCAATATCCATGGCACTTTCATTATTTGCATTTTTCTTAGATCATCTCAATAGTCGGCATTCCTGTATCAAGTTAAGTTCATAATGGAAATAGAATCATGCGGTTTTCTTGACTCCAGTGACGTTTCAGTATCCGTAGGACCAAATATTCGTCCACGATATTCAGTTACGCAGATAACTAGGCTATGCCAGGTCATCCAGCAAGTAAACTTTCTGCGATAAACTTCCTCGTTCACCGTGCAGTCTAGGTCTCCCAACTCTTCAAGTCGAGTTAAAACTATATTCAGAGCTCTTCTTCTTCTTCTTCTTCTTCTTCTTTAGTCAGCATTTGTCGTCCACATTTGTACACATGTCTCCCCTAATATCTTCCAATTGTCTCTGTCTTGGGCCTTTGTTATCCACGTTTTTCCGGCCACCCTTCTAATGTCGTCATACTAATGGGCGAGGGACCTTCCAACACTTCTCTTTCCATTCCATGGTCGCCATTCTGTTGTTTCCATTCTAGCTATGTGTTCCGCCCATTGCCATTTTGCTCTACATATGGTTTCTAGGATGTCTATCATCTTTGGTCATTCTCGAATCCATTATTTTATAGATTTCTTCTCTCGTAATGTAATGTTTAATATCGCCCTCTCCATATGTCGCTGTGTAGTTCTAAACTTCTGTATTATTCGTTGAGTAAGTTTCTACCCCGTAAATCAGAACAGGTATAACACATTGTTCTAGGACTCGCACCTTTATACTTGTGGTAATGTGGCTGCTATTGTTTCTTAAGATATGACTCAGTCTTCCAAATGCTGTCCATGCGAGCCTTACTCTTTTATCTAGGACTGCAGTCTGAAATTTTTTATTTAGCTTTATGGTTGGTCAAAAAGAAATGTATTGATCTACTTCTTCTATTCTTTGATTGTATATGTAGATATCGTCTATATTACCTACATCTCCGTGTATTAATCTCATTATTTTCATCTTTCTTGTATTAATTGTTAGACCTACTTTTGCTGATTCTGTATGCAATTCTTTTATCATTTTTTTAATTCTTCCGCCGTTTCAGATATTACGTCGTCTGCGTATTTCAGATTATTTATGTACCTATTGGCCATCTATACGCAATCCATGGTTTTCCCATTTTAGGCTGTGAAAAGCTTTGGCGAGATGGTGCCGCCTTGCCTAATTTCTCTTTCCATTTTTATTGGTGCAGTCAGTGTATGTAATTTTATGGTGCTGGTTGCTTCTTTATATATGTTTTTACCAGTTCTGAGTATCTATGTAATCTACTCTACATCTTGCTAGCGAATCTAGTATTGACCATGGCTCAACCGAGTCAAAGGCTTTATTGTAGTAAATAAACGCGATATGTAAATTTATATTATACTCTATTGTCTTCTCTATGATGTTTCTTAGCGTCTGAATATGGTCGCTGGTTCGATAATTTTTCTGAAATCCTACTTGTTCCAGTGAATGATATGAGTCGAGTTTATTTGTTATTCTGTTTGTAATGATCTTGGATAATATTTTGTACACTTGACTCAACAAGCTTATGGAACAATAGTTTCCTAGATCTGCTTTATCGCCTTTCTTATGTAATAAAACCATCACCGCGTTATTCCAAGCTTCTGGTATTTTTTGCTGTTCGATGCACTGGTTGAATAAATATTTTGTAGTAGATCTTGTTCTCTTTACCAATTCCGGTATAATTCCGTCTTCTCCCGGAGTTCCATTATTTTTCATTTATTTAACAGCTTTTACTGCACTTCAGGAATGTCTTCCGAGCCAACATTTATGATTTTTCTTTGATTTTCTTCTGATTGCCTTGAGAGGTATTTGTAGAACTTTTCCCTTAGTCTTAATATTTCTTCTCTGTTTGTTGTTATAAAGATTACCTTCTTCATTACGTAGCTTATTTATTATTTGTACTCGTTCACTATTGATTTTTCTTCGTGGCACTTTCAAACTTGAGTTTATGTTTATCGCATTTGTTATATATTCAGAGCAGATTTACCAAAATGTCAAGAATAAAAAGTTATCCAAAAAACATTTACACCCCCATATTGAAAGATACGTATTCCAGGCTACAGTCTACTTGCCTTACATTCACAAGGTCGTTAATTACATAGGTCGAGTTCTCTAAACGTACACCACCAAAACTATTTTTAAATCTAATCAAAGATATCACAAATTATTCTTTCACTCAGTCAATCTTTGTCATCAAAATCTAGAGCCTTCCCTGTTCGATTTGGTGTATATTAGAGAAACTGGTACATTCTCATATCGTTAGTTCAAGCAGTACTTGAGATCAGGCCTTCAGGTCTTCTTTTACACGTTTACACCCCTCCATCGTTGAACTTCGCGATACTGGCCGTAACCTCTTGGTTGAAGGGTCAATTTTATTTTTAATAAGAAATGCTCGGCCATTGAAATCATCAAGACCTCTCACAATTTAAATCACAGAGCGTCCCCTTTCTGGTAGTTGGAAATCCGTTGTTTTGAGCGAATTTGAAGCAATATTAAAGAATTCAGACGAGACTGCTTGGTGTAAGATTTCAAACTTAACATAATTGAAAATCTGACATAAAATTACAGAAAATCGATTGACTTTATGATTTACGCAACTGAATGTCCAGCCATATTTAATCGATTTACTTAAAATACTTTACAAAATCCTGCTTCTTCTTGGAATGGCATGCCCTTTACAGAGCGTTGCCGATCCTCTCTCCATATGCCTGTGGTGTGCGTGTCAAGTAGCCTACAGACAAAATCCTCAATTTGGATAAAACCAGGGTTTTGAGATACAAGGAAAAATGATATTTAAGGTAAAAACAAACCCAGACAGAAAAAATACCAGAAAAATCGATTTTCCACGGGAAAACTGACATTAAAAAACAGTAAGGGCCAATTATCTCTACTTCCTATCCGTTTCTAAAATATGGTGGCAGCTATTAGGAAATTAAATGATTTTTTCCGTTTCGTGTTTGTTATACATAGTTTACGATTTTACCGCCTAGGACAAAAAGAAAAAACGTGTCGAGGTACAATTAACTAAGAAATTTAATTAGATTTAATAACTGAGTAAGAAATAAGTGGTCATTTGCATTTACTCTTGTCAGCAACTTCGAAATGCACTATCGATTATACGGTTTTCTGGCTAGGTTGCATGAAAATTTTATTCGTACTTTTCAATACACGTCGTAGTTAATGCAAAATCCGAACGTCTCATGTAAAACAGCAAGAAATAAGCAGTATAAATTTGAAATCGAATTTTTCAAGATTAAATATTTAAATATTTTCTTTTACAAATCCTTGAATTAATTTTCCTTCCTTCGCATGTAAAATGTTTGCAAATTTCATTCCAACGGCTCAAAATTTATCAAAAGTGTTGATTTAAAACGGAAATTAAGAAAATGAAGGTCACACTTTTAAATCAATCGTACGTAATAAATGCGTATACGTTTTAGGTTTTTGGTAGGCATGCAAATGAATACTTGAGCCCATATTTTTTCTTAATCGCAATCTTTTGCATACTAATTGGCCTAAATTAACATTAAGCTTGAATTTTTTTTACTTTTAAAGTAAATATTCGTCATGTCTGAATGTAAAATAGAATTTCAAAGAAAAACGCAACTTGAAGGTATTGATTAATAAAATACGACTTTTAAATAATAAGAGAAATTAGTGCACGTTGAATTTAAAATAAATCGTTCGATATTTCTTTGCATGTAACTGAAAGTTATTAAATCGGATAGGAAATAATTTAAATGCTAACTTATGAATATGATAAACTGAAATTTCATAAAAATTAACATTCAAAAGAATGGGGATTAAGTGTAACATGTAATCTATTAAAATTATGTTTAAAACGAAATAATATAAATGGTTTAGAGTAGACGACGCAAAACTAATAGTTTTAAACTGAAAATGGTAGAATTTTTAATTTATTTTTATCTTAAATTTTTGCCTGATCTAGCAAGACTAATAATGTCGAATACAGAAATAAAGAAGAAAAGGGGTAAAACACAAATGTATAAAAGTAGAATAAGGCAAGTCTAAATACTAGATATTCTTTGCAAAAACCAGGTAATTTTAGAAGTCCAACCAAAAAATAAAGAGATATTTTATTAAAGCTCAACCTACGATCGTTTTCTTTTCTATTTTCAGTACTTGTACTGTTATATATTTACAGTAAAATCAAAAATAACGATTCATTTCTAAAATAGCCCAACAAATATTGAAGGGTATAATGCGGAAGAATTTAACAAAGGGTAAAATAAAGCTTGTGTAGGTTATACTACAAGAATTTGGGTGTGTTCATTTGCTACTTTTAGGTTTTTAAATAAATGAAAAGAGCTTAACCCACAGTAATTAAATCAAGGTGTATTGAAAATTGAAACTATTAAATTTAGATTGATTAAATCCAGCTTATTTTTCTATTTACAATTTGATAAAGACAAAAACTTGATACTTTCGTATTAGCTCGCGTAGTTAGAATCAATAAGTGACAGAATGAGGGATTTATACAGGGTTTTTCCTAAGTAAGCGGAGAAAACTTACTGGCATGTTCCAAAACAAAAAGTTGCTATCAACATGTGTCCGCAAATCCTTCGTTTTCGAAATTGTAAATTTAGTATAAGTTGGAACACCAATTTCAAATTTGATGTGCACAAATGCAACGCCAAGAGCTGTTGTGTGTTGTGTTCACATTTCACCACTGGCGTACTTGTAAATGGTCTTAGTTGAATATGCAAAATAATACGCTGTATATTTGTTCAGTTTTGATAGGTTTCTTATAATTCCTTAATAATTTATTTTATATTTTTACTGGAAAATTATGTCTCACGGAGAAATACAACAAACAAAAATGTTTCTGAATATATCAGGTTTCCCTAAGCGTATTTTTAAATGAATAAATTACGGTACATTAAAAGTTCTAATAAAAAATTGAACAAGGGTTATTTCATCTCGTTATAAGAATACGAATGGACGAGGAAAATCTTCTTAACATGCCTTCTTGTTAATAGAAAACATCTAAATTAAAAATCAAATTTGTACTCCATTTTTGAAGAGGCGCAATTTTAGGATACAGGCTTATATGAAAAACTCCTAATTTTCAATTTTCGCCCAGGAAACACCTCCTGAATTTTCGCCGCGTACTTGTATATTAAAGAAAATATAGGAACATCATAATATTACATAGAGACATAGACAAACTCATTGGCGCAGTGGTAAGGGCGTCGGACTCTCAGATGTAAGTCTTGGGTTCGAATCTCTCGCAGTGGTAAGAATTCTTACAAAAGATTCCCCACTATTCGAGGTCGGTACTTGAGTGAGGGAAGCCATTTTATAATCATTTTGTTACAATTAATGATTCATTTAATACAGGGTCACAAATTCTGCATAAGGCAACGGGAAACGACTGCAGAGAACACATTTCTGTAGTATAAGACTGCAAACCAGTTGCAAGACTGAGTACTAAGATGAGATGATAATGTTGCATATTTATCTCCCGATAGAAATTACACATCAAAAATGAAAGCTTTTATGGAGCCGTAACCAATGATAGTAATTTTTTGAACACTGTAATTCGAAAATGGGAAAGGAAAGGGCAGAAGAGGCATTCAGCAAAAAAATAGTCTATTCAGATTAGCACAGTTTACCGTACTAAATGAGTCGAAAATAATAATTGTGGCCTCAAAACGAGGTATTAGTCACTTAGATCACCTTCTGCTGATTTTTGTAAGCCAACAGCCTGTTATCACCTGCAATATACATGCTATAAATCTTCTTGGCACGTAATCAAAGGAAGAAAAGGAGATCTGTCCGTAATATTGTGAGGTACACACTTACCATTGGTGCTAATATGATAACTAAAACCACCGACTGAAAATGTCCTTTGAATCCTAAATGTGAGATGAACATTCGCAGTAAAAGATGTTCGGGCATTAAAACATAACAATAACAGATGATAAAAAATGCGATTACCTCAACAGGACGGACGACAATAGTAACTAACGAAAAGTACCAAAAAACTGAAAAATCATAGCGCATTCTTCACAAAAATATAAGGCAAAATCAAAATATCTATAAAAAAAATAGCAAATGAAAGCTGCTAGTAAAACAAATTTATAACAGATGGGTAATAGGAGAACATCGATATAATAATAAACATAAAATTATACAAAGAAGTGGGAGAATAACAAACTGAATCTAAATTCAGTTCCAATATATTCATAAATAGGTCCCGAATGAAGGTAACTGGGTACCCCATTCCGCACGATCAGGGGAGTTAAGCACCATTGTCTTCGGTCAGTGTGCTGGAATAGGTAGCCCGATTGCTTCGTTAACGCGTCACCCCTCTCCCACGAGGAGCGGTCACTGTTGGAGAGTAGACCAAAAACCCCTCACCAAATGTCGGAAGATTTGAAAATTACAAAGAAACGAAAGAAAGAGGAGGTATTTGCCCTAAATAAGGATGTATGGGCTAGTGGTAATAATATTCATAAATAACCCCGGAAAACCACTTATCGGGAGCACAACGAATTTCCAGGAAATAACGTAGTAATAACTAGCAAAGCTCCTAAAGCATTTGGGCTGAAGAAAGTAGTTGTTCTTTTCACTATACACAAAAAGAGGGGGGCATAATTAAATAGAAGAATTCTCATTGTTATATGTGACTTATATATGTTAGCCCTACCAGCTTTTAGGTCTAGAGCTTGGTTAACTTGCTTAACTACACTCGACTGCTTTCTGTCCAATTTTGTATGCCGAGTTTTCGTAGGTCGCCTTCCGCTGCTTCCAGCCACTTCTTCTTAGGTCTGCCTTTTCTTTTACCTGGTATCCCTGCACGCAACATAATGTTTCTTGTTCTTTCGCGAGAGAGCCTAATGTATGTGGCCTAACCATCATAGTCCTTGAGATTTTGTTACTTCTACTGTTTCTGGTTCTCTAAATATCACCATCATCACCTCGTTAGTTCTTCTACTCCACATTGTTCCTTCTTCCAAAAATCCTCCTCAATATTTTCCTCTTCCATCTCCGTAGTTGTTCTTATTCTTTGATATTCAGGATCCACGTTTCGCTGCTACCTATATGTTACCGCTGGGCGTAGCACTGCTATGTATAACTGCACTTTAGTTCTTGGCGACACCGATTTTAATCGGAATACTTATAACAAACTTCCTGCACTTTGCTATTCTTGCATCTATCTCCTTTGCATTGGCACCACTAGGTATGTTTTACGAATGCGCCTAGATAAATAATTGGTTTCTTTTATTTCCACTCTTAAGCTTTGGGTCACTCCCAATAGGTTGTTCGCTTTTCCCACTTTCATATATTTAGATTTGTTCTCACTAATTTCCAGTCCCATTTTAAGGGCTTCCCCATATAACTTCTTAATAACTTTTTTTAATTTGACCTGTGTTTTGGCAATTATCGCGAGATTATCGGCATACGCTATGCGCTGCTGTTTTGAATTGTATATAATATTTACCGTTCGTGTTTATTCGACTTTTATCACTTTTTCTAATGCCAAGTTGAACAATGACGGTAGTAAAGGGTCATCTTGACTTAATCTTTTCCCTACCTTAAAGGAGCAAGATTTTTTACCGTTTACCCTTACCCTTACAAAACTTTTCGTGTTATGTAATGTCATATTTATTAGCACTACTAATTTATCGGGGTATCCCTAGCTCTTCTAGCGCATTATACAGCTTGTTCCTGTTTATTATACGAGTATCATAGATCATAGGCTTGTTTAAAGTCCATAAACACTATATAACCTATCTTATTATGTGTGCAGAAGTTATCTTGAATTTACTTCAAGAAACATCTGGTCTATTACGAACCAATTGTTTCTAAATCTACATTGGTAATCACACATAATGTCCTCTGCATAAATATTAAGTTTCTATTTTATTACATTAGCCATTATCTTATATACTATACCGAGCAAGGTAATACCCCGATAATTTTCGCATGCTAGTCTGTCACTTTTTTTGTGAATGGGATGTAGCATTGCTCTTGATCGTGATTCTGGTTCCTTTCCTCCTTCCCATATTCTTAAGATGTCTCTTCATGCAACCTTTCGCCATCATCATTTCTCCGACACTCCAATTCTCGTCTGCACTCTTATGATTTTTGATTTTATCTTAACTCAAACTATATCGTCCTTGGTCAGCAGTTTTAATACCTCGTCAATTCTCTGTTTGTATGTAATCCTTGTTCTAGTTACCTCTGCACCCGCTTCATTGACGTGTTTATTCAGTAAATCCTCGAAAAAACTCCTTCCATATACTACAGAGTCCTAAACAATTTAATATAAAAAAAAAATCAATGTCAATACTGCAGAGGAAATCATAAGTGAATTCTAAAACTTTCAACTGAATACGATATTCCATTTTATACGGATCGGCAGGCATCCAAATTAGCAACAGATCTAATGATTTTAGGCATTTCAAGAAAAACTGAGTCCCTCATAATCATGACTCTACAACACTTCAGAGTAATGATGGGAGGACGACAATTTTTTTTAAATTCTATTCATTTTACCTTGTAAACTGCATTACCAAAAGTAAGCTTCCAACCTGCCAGAATAATAAAAAAAAACTTCACAGCTGACTGAAACTTTTCCAATCGGAGATATCAGAAAGAGGGTTAAAAATAATTATCCTACCAACACAACTAATTTAAAAATTTAAAAAAAAATTAAATAATCGTCCAAGATTTGTTACTGTGACTCTACTGTTACGATTATGATTTTTCTATCTACATTTCTTCGCGATCGTTCTCGTAGAGTGAGAGTGTCTTGTATTGCATTTGAGACACTTTCTAGTCGTATGGGAGGTTCGAGACCGCTTGTTGTGGCTCACTTATGCCAACATGGGAAAAAATTAATTTATGACTAGATATTCTGGGTTCGATTCTTAGCCATTACTATACATATACTAGGTTAAAATTTTTAACTCCAGAGTACATCCCTTTCCAAATTAATTGCAGGAACGCATAACTCGTGACCATAATTGGTGGCAATGTTTAGCGATCTAACTCACGTCAACGAGTTATAAACACCTAGTAACGAAGACTATTATTAGTAAACCAGTGAAGAAATCTAAACATTAATGAAATATGCAAATTAAAAAAATGATTAAATAAAATTGTTAAAATGTTACTACGTGCCGAAAACGTGGTATCTTTCACAAAGTAACAAACAATTTACGAATGTTAAAAATAAAAGTGTTAAGAACAATATTTGGTAGATGGACGTAAATCACGAATGAACTTTGATCTTTAGAACCTAGTAAAAGGAGAAGACATAGTCACGTTCATTAAATCTCAACATTATAAGTTGGTTGAGTCAGACACATTGCATGAAAGGCCAGACATGTCAAAAGATGACTGGACGATATAAACAAAAAAATCATCAAAGTCCATAAAGGTCTATAGAATTGACGAAAGTGAAGAAGGCGCAGCATACATGGGGAATGAAAATTCGTACTACTAAATATCTTGACAGTCTTTATGTTAAGTGAAAATGAAAACAAAAATATAATAAATATTTTACATGAAGGTTTGACATTTAAATTTGCTTCGATAATAAAGTAATGTTTATATACTAGAGTGTTTTTAAGTTATCTACCTAGAAACAAAAACACGTATCACATTAACAAAACCCTTTATTTTTCTACTTAATTTCCAGCTCCCTTTAACATTTTTACAAATTCCATCTTTTTTCCAATTTTCCCATACCCTCAGAAAAAACTTCCTTCGGCAAATATTGTTCAACAGCTTCTTTGAGTGCTTCATTAGATGCAAAACGCTTTTCCCTGAGATGCTTATTTAAGTTTTTGGATAGAAAGAAGTCTGACGAGGCTATAAGGTGGATGCCTTAACTCTATGAACCCACAGTCATTGAATTGTGTTTACATAGGCCTCTGCGTTTATGGTAGACCCTTCAGCACCCCAGAAAACTGTAGCAATCAGTTTTTTTTTTTTAAATGTGTTTTGGTTTTTTGGGGGGTGGAGAGCCCTTGTGAACCCACTGCATAGATTCTTGTTTAGTGGGAGGGCCCCAGTGATGTACCCAAGCGTTATCCCCGGTGATAATTGTAGAAAAAAATAAATTATCCCTCTCCAACGTGGCCAGAACTTTATGTCACTGCGGTGTTCCACCTTAATTTCACTCATTTTATCAAGAAGTAAACCCTCCCAATTCTCTATAAAACGCACAAATTAAACACAACTTAGCACATGTACTTCTAAATGTCCCATCTATTTTTTAGTAATTGGTTTAACATCGTCGCTTTTTTGTTTCGCGGTTAGGTAGATAACATAAAAGCCGCCCTCGTAGTAATAAAATTGTTAAATCTAAATTTACAAAAATGGCAGAATTCTTAAGAGTTACAAAACAACAAAACCACAAAACACTATACATAACAAAAGAAAGGTACAAAAAAAGAAATTAATGACAGACAGTGTAATAATTTTTTGTAGAAACAAAAAGAAAAAGCGTAAGAAAAACATTTTCGTTCCGTTAAAAACAATCTTTATTTAACATGCCAAAAAATAGCACTTCCAATGTTCGAATACTTAGTTTCGTTGAGACAACATTTCAATGGAAACAAAAGCCTGAAATGTAGGCAGAAAGAAAAGCAAACGAAAGTCGTCTGATATACGAGATTTTCAGCATCCTGTATCAACTTCATATGGATCTAGCTCATCCCTCTTGAAATAAAGAAAATCTCGTATAAAATAGCACACCTGGTAACCCTATCTCATTAGATCACTTTTTATCAGTGACCATCAAAATGTCCCTTTCTTATATCATTTTCTAAATTTAAGAAAATTCGTTCTGACAAAATAATCTGCTATTTATTTTTTCAAAATTAATTTTTAGGATTCGCTTCTTTAGGGAAACGCTTTTAATGTATTTTTAATGAATTATGAAAATTCTGTAGGTATTAGTATAGGTAATATTTTTCTGTAAATAAAATAATTCGTTAAAATAAATTTATGTGAAATTCAAACTAATCTGAAATTTAATTGAAAACGTGCAAAATTATTTTTTTTACAATCTACTGACAACATTAAAGTACCCATAAAGCATAAACTTGGTCACAAAGTTGTATATACTACGTCCTATGCTTTAGAAGTAACAGTAATGAAAGCCTCTGTTAATAGTTAAAAAATGTAAATCTAGTAATTGGTAACAATTTTGTCAGATATTTAAATTTGAATAAACATTTTGATTGAATCCTTCTATATTATTATACCTAAGAGAAATTATGAAAACGAATTCTTCATGTAAAAAATTAATAAACGACTAAGCTATAAAATCTTGCTTACTTTTGCTTTAGTACTTGACTTTAATTAGGTTCTTAACAAAAAGGTAAGCTTTGCTAAAGCTGTGAGAAATTTGTATTTACTTTTCAAAGTTAAATTAATGAGCTTGACAGTAAGGAGTTCCTTTTTAAATTAATCCAAAGGAAACCCTTTTTATTTTAAGAGAATGGAGCTGTTTTAGACTTGCAAAACTTCTGTGATAGAGCTTTTATTGTACAGAATTTATTGGTACAAATTAGAAGACAATTAGAAAGGTATAAATGTTCAAGTTACATCGTCAGAAAAATGTTGGTGGTCACATGTGAACGTACGTTCAAGCGTTTCATTTTATAATTTTAAATCAGTGTTTTCCAATTCAAAATAAATTATGGATCAGCAGATTTATATAAAATCTTTTATAGGGGAACAGAAAGAGCACTTTGGTAGGTTTTCGTTATTTATACAGAAAATCTAAGAAAGATTACCGCATATGGATTTTTTCATCAAATGTCTCTCAAAAAAAAGTCGCACGACGAAAGCACCAAATCTGACATGCTAAATTTCCTTCAAGAAAATATTTTTATATTGAAATGGAAATCTAGTTAAAATTAAAACATAATAACATAAAGGTAAACAATGGGTTAAAGAGAAATCTAAACAGTAAGTCATGGAAATACTAAAAGATATCAATTTAAATTAATTTGAATATTTTATAGTATCTCAATCTAAATTTAGAAATTTATTAATTAATAATTAATTTTACAAATTCCTAACACCTACGTTAAAAACGAAAGTCTATTAAGGAAAACAAGGTCGTAATATAATAAAGGAGAATCTAAACTCAGCTGCTGAATAAAAGCATCAAATTTGAGAAGGATCTTTGCATACATTTTAAGCCTCGTAAATTTGGTATATAAAATCCAAAAAGCTAGGGTGTTAACATACATTAAAATTAGTTAATTTCGAAATTTTATTTTTTTGATTTAAGTAATTTAAATATTGTTTTGAGTTAAGAGGATTGGATCACTAAATTTCAAATAACAATATATTTTTTGTACGAAGTATAAGTTAATTTTTAAAATACAGAAAATTCCTGAGTGTTTTAAACGTCTTTCAAAACTTTTTATGTAATTCCTTGTGTCTTCGTATTTAAATTTCTGGAAATTAATTTAATTTATTCAAACAAAACTCAAGACCCTGTAAGTTTAAAACTACCTGAAAGGAAGTTAAATTGACTTACGTTAAAATAAATACTGAAACGCAAAACTTTAGAATAATGATTATTAAGGTTTCATCGAATGAAAAATTAATTTGAGTTAGGAGTTTCAGAAAAGGGGTTTATGCTACCAACTTCTTTAAGTTTTCCGTACATTAAGCAAAGGATTAACCTAGACTCGAAAGACAAAACTTTGCCATTACCTACTGTAAATATTTAAAAGTTTTCCTCTAATAGCTTTTTTAATTTTCTCCTCTGTCAGGCAAATTCGATTTTTACAATTAGAATCAGTATTTTGTATGTAAACCCCACTTGAGCTAAGGAAACCGTTCGCCTCAATTTTCAGACAAAAGAGAGGAAATAAATCTTGCCATACGTAAATATTTCACGACTTCTTCACCTTCGAAGTGTACTCATCCTCAAATTAATTATTCAGTGATCTTTCTCCAAGAAAATGGTCGGTAATAAATATTAATTCAATCCAAATGTAATTTAACGTCATTATCTCGCTTTAAAAATCAAAAATTTAAAAACTTCTGTGGCTTGTCAATTTAGAATTGAATAAAATAATTGTAAGGGTATTTCGGATAAAAAAATTATTATTCTTAAAGTGGCTCTGTTTTACAATTAAATACTGTTTAGCATTTTGTCAATATAGGAAACGATTTTCTTAAGGAACTAAGTAAGTTAAATTTGAATAAACCCACCCATAGTAGTCTAATCCAGGAGAATAAAATAACAAACTTGCATAATTGTTCTAACGAAATATTAAAACAATATTAGAAACCAAAACAGTACGTCAGATAATTAACACTTGTACATATTTGACCTTCATTTCTTCAAATATCCCAAATTAAAAATGATTTTCAATGTTAAATGCGTACAAAGTAATCGAAGGAATAAATAAGAGCATATTAATTTTCTTAAATAGAATGACATCCGTTTACGAAACAATAAAATAAATAAAAACTAAGTATTAAGTAACTACGTCTGTTTTTATTAGTGGCAATTTAACTATTTATTGCCTCAGATTTAATTTACTTTTTATTTATTTGCAGTTTACAACCCATTAACTTTCCGTTATTAATTTCACGGCTGGTAAACTATAACTAAACTTGTTCATAAAGCACCTTATTCTATTTGTGTATAAAAGATAGTTAACCATTTCCTAAATTGTATAAACACTGCATCCGGCTGCAAAATAATTTTAAGTGGGAGGAAATTGCTCTGTCAATTTCTTAATCGGTGCTCATGTCTTTCACTAAGTTAACTTGTTGCAACAAACATAAACTTAATATAAACGCGACTTCACTAAGATTCTTGTGGGATTTTTAAAAGAATATTTCTAAATAAGCGTTATGATGAAGCTCTTATACATTTATTTCCTAGAAAATATTTAAAATTTTCGAAGCGTTTAAGAGGCTTTATATGCTTAAATTAGATTTTGACAAACGCAGAATTGTGACTTACCGAAGAATGTCTGATGTTGACGTCAAAGGATGACCTGAAAATAAAAAAGCTACTTTAATTTTGTAAATTCCGCATTCAATTCAAAAAATGAAATATCCATATTCAGATGTCTCTTTTGTGCTGTTACCTTTTTACAAAAATTGGATCAGATATGAATAAATAGGTTCGTATGAAATACAAATGATGAATACGAGAGACACAATTAGAGTTAGACCTTATGCTGCTTATAAAGAGTAAATAAAAGAAGTTATTGTTCCCTCAAACGTTAGATTTTTTTTATTCATTATATTCGCAAGCCCAAATTTAAGGATGGATAGTTAAATTTATGCTGCTTATTTTGTTTAATTTTTTTTTTAGAAAAAATAAGCTTTCTTAAGTCGTTACGAAGGTATCACAGAAGGTTTGTCTTTACTGGTGTATGTATCCAGTAATAATTTACCAAAGGTTGTCTTCTAGTCTAGAGGAATCAAGAACGTTGCTTGAAAAATTTCGTTGAGGCACAACTCAACACCTTAATTCCTGAATTATAAAGAATACATTATTCTTTTATTTTAGAAGGACATTTGCCAAATAATTTTCTAATATAAATATATCGAAAATTCCAGCTTTGATGAATATTTTACGACTTCATCTAGTTAGTCTCTTATTTTCCAACCTCATTTTGCTTAACAAAAGTATTAAGAATCAACCTGGATAAGAAATACTGCATTGTTGGATATTTCATTTCATGGCTGGTTTTTTTCTTGAAGTTCAGATATATTAAATTTATTTGTACGTTTTTTATATAAAAAAATCAACTAAGCGCATAAACAAAAGTTTCGGAAAGAATTTTATCTAATCCATCCATCCATGGCGTCACAGTCCCATTTGGAGCTGTGCCTCCCTCATGTTGTCCCTCCATCTTTGTCTTGGCCGCCCTCTTATTCTCCTTCCTTCTTTTTGCCTTTAGTATATTTTCTTTGGTATTCTGCAGCTATGCAATTATGCATTCGTTCTACGTGTCCTGGTCCGACTTTGGTCTTAGCAATTTCTTCTGCTATATCTGCTTCCTTATACAATTGTTTCAATTACAATTTATATCGTATTCTACACTGGTTATTTTCTTGTATTGGTCCAGATATTCTTCTTATAATTAGAATTCGTCTTTCAAAACGTGTGTTTCTTCGGCTTCTTTGGTCATTGTTCATATCTGGTACCAGTATGTTACTACGGACCTCATATACCTTTAATTTGGTTTTTATTGTTATATCTGATGCTCTAAAAATCGGTAGTAGTGCAAAATATGTCATATTTCCAACTGCGATACGTGCTTGTTGGATTTTATTCTCAGTACTTACTTGTGCACCCAGGTATTTAAACTTCAAAGTTTTTATCCTTCACCGTGAAGTTTTGACCTATTCTTCTTGACGGCTTTTTGTTTTCTGTTCATTGATTTGTAGTATAATCTTTTGGGTTTAAGTCTCTTATTTTCCTGTACACATCTTTGATTTCTCTTTCTTATCTCGCTACCAGGTTGAGGTCCTCTAATTTGTTTACAATTGTGCTGTTGATATTGTTTGTGAATTCTCTGATCATTTTCGCCAGTGCAATGTTAAAGAGAATCGGGGCTAATCCATCTCCTTGTCTCACCCCTTTGGTTGTTGTAAATGTTGGGGATAGTTGGTTTTGTATTTTCATCGTCCGCGTGGCTTTGAATTTTTCGATTGTTATTTTGGTTAATTTGGTAAGTTTATTAATTGTTATTCACAATTCTTCCATAGTATTAAATAGTTCTATCCGATCTATGCTGCCATACACCTCTTTAAAATGTATAAATAGTTAATATATTGGTGTATTGTCTTCCCAAACTTTTTCTAATATTTATTTGTCTTGTAGTGAAAATTTGATCGATTGTGGATCTGTCCTGTCTGAAACCAGCTTGGCACTCGCCTATTATATCTTCTCCGTAGGTTCTTCGTTGGAAGATGTTTGTGAGTATTTTATATTGTATACATAGTAAGTAGTGAAATGCCCCTGTAATTATAGCATTTGTGTTTATCTGCTTTCTTAAGAAGAAACCCCACACATAAGAAGACAGACCGTACAACCCGAGATCAAAGAACCTACATTAGATGAAGTGTCAACTGCAATACAAAAAATGAAGAGCGGCAAAGCACCAGGTTTAGATAGTATTCCTTGTAAATTAATAAAGCATGGTGGGGAATTATGTGTTCCACTTTTCGGGCAGTTTTCCCTCCCTAAATTACGACTCTGCTTATTCACTGTTATAAAATATACAAACAAATCGAACAACTTAAATAACCTAAATAAAACGTCGATAAGTATGGAAGTTTTTAAAGCTTCACGATTCCAATCAGGAATTTTCAAAAAATCTGTAAAATTCCAAAAGCCAAATCTGGATTCAAAACTCCAATGGTTCTTAAGTAATATGTGACAGTGTATCGCGATCTCAAAAAGATTTGGGAAAGATTCTACACCTTTCCAGTTGATGGCATATACAGGGCCGACAAAAGGCACCGACAGTTTTAATATGTAATAACTTTTTAATTATTTAAATCCTAACCCTAAGTTCCAATGTTGCAGATTTAAAAGTCTAAATTTTGCAGATTCAATGGTCAAACATTAATTCAGGTTTCACAAATTGAAATATCTGAATAGTTTATGACTAGGTAATTCGAATTTTAGAGATTCCATTTTTAAGGATTGGCTTCTTTTGGTAAAATATTTTTAACGAATGCTTTAGTAATTTCGCAAAGATGATATTTTTCTATATACGGAACTTTCAAAATTAATGTAAATTCAATAATCATACTCGGATTTGATATTTTTATTAGAAAAGCTATTTTTGACTCGTGATATTTATTTGTGTCATTTTAATGCCGAATCCGATTCGATCGTAAAAAGTTAGATGTTCATCTCATATTAATGATTCGTTAATAATTTCGATTACAATTAAAATACGGATTAATATTTGAAACTGAGATGCGCGTTCAAAACTGATTTTTGTAAGAATTTAAATCTTTGTAAAGATTAAATTTCGTATATAAACATTCCTGTAACGCAGATCCAAATTAAAACTGGATTGATATCGATCATTGCTACTTAAATTTAAATTTCTTTGCATGTTACGAATAAACAGATTTTAATTTCTTGTGTAACCCCTCAAACAGACCTAACGTCACGAAAAAACTGTTTAAAATTCATTCTTCACATGCGCAAGTTTATAAGTACCTATTTAATACAAAAAAAGTCTCTTTGAAAAAAGCAAGGAATTAGATTTTATATTGACTTTACTCGTTTAAAAGTAGCCACCATTTACATCAAAATGCATTGTTTAAAATAGAAAAAAGGTACAAATATTTTAACGTGCGTTAAATCTTTAGAACAAAAATTAATTGTGGTTTAACTTTTTTTTTTGTAGAAATTTATTACTAAATTCTACCCATGGCACCTTGCAATATATTTACGTAGAACACAAATATCATTTTTTAATTTTGTTAGAAGCAACGTAGAGTGTTTATGTATACCATTATTTTTGTTGTTCTTGTTTTTATTTGCATTCCCTGAAATTCGTTTAGCACAGTAACAAAACACAAACACCCCTATGATATCTAAATAAATATGAAAATAAACATACTCGTAGTTAACTTTAATTAAAAGGAAAGTGATAACCTACAGTGCCAGAATCGACGATAAAACCAAGTAATCTCTTACGAAATTGTTGTTCTAGGATTTATTTACAAAATTGTATTAAAAGAAGAACGCACGATTTTAATTATTCTCAACAAGTCCTTTACAAAGGCATATTTTTGTGTATTTATGTAAGTCACAAATAAATATCTCAGTTATATTTTGAGATTATTTTAATTCGTCTGTGACTTCTGACCCTTTCGCGTTAAATTTGGTAAAAACACTATTTAGAAAATGTAATTCTTATGTAACAGTTAAAATTCACGAAAGTTTTGTTCATGCTTCATATACAGGCTGTTTGATAAAAAACGGAGCAAGCCGTAGCACTCTTATTTATTAACAGATTTTAATTAAAAAAATGTTTGGTCTTATAACTCATAAAAATCTACATTTTGCCGTAAAAAAAAATTTTTTTTCGGCCTCATTGGTTAAGCGTGGTGACGTCATGATGAATTTTTTAAATTACACTCTATATATTTTTTTAGATATTCTCATAGAGAATTTTTTTCTCTTTTCAGCCGTATAAATATTTCATATGGTTGCATAATAAAATTTTCGAGTTAAAGACAAAAAACCAATACAAGACTGAAACATTACGAACTTGTATCATGTCCGTCAATTCATCAGAATCCATTTTCTAATGGTTTTTCAGAGGAAATGCAACAACGCTGATTAAAAACACAAAGAAAACACTTGACACTTCAGTAACGTTTAGGGCGACTGTTTTTTGTTTCGAGTTATTTTAATTTAATGGCCTACTGGCTTGTATTGGTATTTTGTCTTTAACTCGAAAGTTTTATTATGCAACCATATGAAATATTTACACGGTTGAAAAGAGAAAAAAATTCTCTATGAGAATATCTAAAAAAATATATAGAGTGTAATTTAAAAAATTCATCATGACGTCATCACGCTTAACCAATGAGGCCGAAAAAAAATTTTTTTTACGGCAAAATGTAGATTTTTATGAGTTATTCGACCAAACATTTTTTTATTACAATCAGTTAATAAATAAGAGTGCTACGGCTTGCTCCGTTTTTTATCAAACAGCCTGTATAAATATGTTTCTCTGAGCGGTTTTATTAAAAACAACCTTATCTAACTTTATGATTAATTCAGTAGAATATTTTAATCTGCGTAAAGAAAATAATGCTCAAAGTTCCGGTTACTATAAGAATCCGCATGTAAGAATGCCGGCTTATTTATTCTGGTATTGTTGAGTTGGTCGTCAATATTAAACTTTGTATAATCCGTACGGCCATAAAACGTAAATCCGGTTTTGAAAAGCATCCGCGGACTTGTGTCTAAAGTTTAGTGAAAACAAAGTTTTAGGTAAGAAGTTTTAATTCGTTTTAGATTAAGAGTTATATCCGAAGTTTGAAACCACAAAATATATTACCGAGCCACTGAGGACTTCATATTATCACTTCACGTTCAGGGAAAACAGCGACAACAGTTTTTTTTTCCTTTTAAAAACAGCTCGCTCTTAACGTAAATTTAGGGCACCTCAAGCACTACATTTTCTTAATGAAAACTCAAGCTATTTTTCCATTTATTTTTCGTTGGCTTTTAATAAATTAAAATGGCGAAAAAACTTTAAGGGACTAATATTACTAACAAACAAAAAACTAGTAAAATAAACGAAACCCTCTGAAACAGGAAATCCGGAATTTTTCTTACACATTCCTTATTAGCATAAAGGACAAACTTAATGAGCAAAATTCGAATTCCGGAGTTAGGAGATTTCATTTTAAATGCTGGTTGCATTCACTCCCTTGTTGTGATTGTCACATTGCGGAACGCGCCTTCCCAAAAGAATTTCCGAGGTCAACGGGGAGCGCTAAACCCGTAGAATTTGACCGAGGATGTCTTCATTGTTTTGCCCAATTTAACTTTACGTTTCCTCGTATTCAGCTTATTGTCCGAATTTTTATTTCGGTTAACTTTTTTGAGGCACGAGATTATCGGAAACCAAAATGTCTTGCTCGATTCATAGAGCACGAAAAGCATCGATCCAAGTAAGTGATCACGATCTTCGTGTTTTAAAAAACAAAAAACGTCGGCCAATAAAATACTAATTAGTAATTAGTCATAAATGGAAATGCCGTTTCTCATAAATAAATTATTTAATTCTGAAAGGATTCAGCGGCAGGAAACGTAGACGACAAATTTAAAAGCCCGGCAACTTTGAAGGGCGGTTAATTAAAAGACAATTATAAAATTCTCCTGAATAAAGCCCTAGCAAGAAATTTCTTTACTTAAACGTCGTAATAGGTTGTGCAAACTGATATTTACGGAAAACTTTTCTGCTAAGTTAAAAATTACTTTAATGTCAAAACTAATATTCTGATAATGAACTTTAAAAATAACAAACAAGTTAGATATTGTTATCAGGAATAACTTATGAGGAACTTGTATTTGTAGAATTTCGTGTTGTTATGCAAGTTGATCGATAATGCAAAACAAAGGCATTTGTGATGCGAATTTATGGATGTCATTGAAGTTTCATATTTGTTGTGCTATCAGAAATTACGTGGACAATTTGATTTTTAAAAGGACTATCTAAATTTAAACCTCATTCCTGAAATTCACAAAACTTCTTTTGTTTTGATAAAATAAATTACTGACTAAAGAATAGCCTTGTATTTTGTTTAATTACGACACTTTATCGTAATTTCTTAAATAAAGATTTCCTAATGGTGTTAACTCTAACCCCCTTTAAAGAAATAATAATAAATTCATTTCCTCTGTAAAGGAAATTTAAACGATTGTTATCGTATGCTTTGTGCAATTTTTCTTTCTTAAACAACTTTCCCTTTAATATTTCCAATAATAGGGTTGGATAATTAGTATTCCGTACCGTTAACTTCAAGCCAGTTCGCAGTAGGGAGTTGGTAATTTTGCAACTTTAATTACATTCTGTTTATTTTTCTTCTGCGGACGAAGCATTTTCAGGAAAGTAAGTTCGTGCTTGGGATCTTTTTTAAAGGCAGTTACGGCATTTCAATAAAAAATATTGGAATGGTGTGCGATATCGTTTTGATATTTATTTAACTCGTGTTGGCTGCTAAAACAGTTGTTATTCTATAATAGTTATACGTATCTAAAAACTTAAAGATGTTAATATAGTTCGCTAGAAGTAAAATTCTAAAGAAATAACGTTTTTCAGATGCTTGTGAAACGCAATTAATATTTTTTAAAAAAATCACTTATAAGATGTGTTTTTCAAGTTTACATATAGGTCAGATAACTTAAAAAGGGAATTCCTTTTTCTAATTTAATTAGTCAGAAAACGATCTTCTTTGATTTTTCAAACTCTATGTGGGAAAACATCACGCTTTAGCTATAAATAAAGCCAAACTCTATAGTTTTAGAAAAAAGAATTTAGAAAAAAGGCTTAAAAATTACAAAATTTGAACATCAAAAATTTAGAATTCCCGAATTAATATTCTAAAACAGAGTTCAACGTTAAGAATAAAATCGTATCAGAAATTTTAGCTAAAAAAATATTATTATGAGCCTATTGTATCCCTCTGTTGGGCAAAGCCCCCCCCCCCCCTTTTCTTTCCATTTTTCTTTATTCTTTGTCTTCTCCCACCAGAGTTTTCCTACCGTTTGCTAGATTTCTTTCGCCTACCTAACTTTTGGTCAGCCTTTCTTCCTGTCTCTTCCCGTGGGTATCTGTTGCGTTGCTCATTTTATCCATCGTCCTTCAGTTGTCCTTCCAATATGACCGGCCCAGTTCCATTTTAACTTTTTGCATTTCACAAAAACGTCCTCAGTTAGTGTTTTGTTCCGAATATCTTTTAAACATATTTTATCACTTCATTTAAGGAAAAACATTGATCGTTCCATTTTCAATTGCGTTGTTTTATTCTGTTCTGTGGTATTTTTCTTAAACTCCAAGGTTGGGACCCATGGATCATAGTTGGGATGATGCACCTGTTGAATACGAAAACGAAAAACTAGTAAGTACACTGAAGTTAAAAGAAAAGAATAAAGAAAACTAAAGGATCGGATGCTTATAAAGAAATCAACAGAAAAATGAAAAACGAAATTCGAATGGCTCTTAGAACGTACAACACATAAACATAAACGATATAATAGAAAAAAACTCAAACATGAAAGTATTCTTCTTCTTCTGTGTCATATCTTCTTAAGGACACATTTTTACACGACTTAGCGTCGTGAACTTTCTTGTTGTTCTCTGCAATGGTTTCCCGTTGCCTTCTGCAGAGTTTGTGAGCTTGAATTAAGTGTATAGTGTATGTGTCTTGTTACTATCTGCAGTCGGCCACTTCGCAGACTCGCTCAAGTAGGTAGGTACCTCGTACAGTCGAGAATTCTTTGTAAAAATCCTTACCACTGCGTGTGATTCGAACCCAAGAGTCCTCGCTAGGGGTCCAGCGCTTTTACCACTGCGCCAACGAGCTTCCAATGTAAATATTAGGATCAAATTAATAATACAGCTGGTAAAACGAAAATATCAAAATTAAGAAATAAGAAAGGAATAATGGTGTCAACAAGAGAGGATATTATCAGCACCAGCCTCAATTATATACTTCTACAATCCCAAAATCAGATACACCCAGAAACATTTTAATGAACAGCGGATCCGAAGAAATTCTAGAAATAACAAAATCAGAAATTATAGTAGCATCTGAAATAGAAAACAGATAATAAGCGGGATATTAAAAAAGGGCGGAGAAGCTATAATAGAAGCATTGAAAATCCTGGTCAATAATTAGTGTACCCAAAAAGTGGAGATCCCGACTAAGTGAAAAGAAGCCTACTTTGGCTTATCTTATTATTCGAGAAAGGAGGCATTAACAACATTGAAAATTATAGACCAATAAGCTTGCTGACGCATGTGTACAAGCTTTTTTGCGAGAATAATATATAATCGCATGACAGACAAGTTAGACCTCTAACAACCTCAGGAACATGTAGCTTTTAGAAAGGGATACAGCACTGTCGAACATATACAGACCATCCGAACTCTAATTGAGAGGACCATAGCATATAACGCTCCCCTACACTTAGCCTTAGTGAACAACCACGAGGCGTTCGACACTGTCGAAAGATGGGAACTAAATAGAATATGCAAAGATCGACTCCAGTCAAAAAGAGATATACGCAAGAGCAAATATGCATATCAAATTTGACGAGGAAACCTACACCGAATCCATTGATCTTCAATCCTACCTTCTCACTTTCAATACTTAGTTCTTCCAGCATTTGTTTAAGGATGTTCTGCTTTCTGCTATGAATACTACCATATCGCATGCGAATCTCAAACTTGATAATCTTTTCCCATTTATTGTCACCCATTGTTTCTCCCAGTTCAAACTCCTGAGTACTTGTTCTAATGCACAAGTAAATAGATTAGGCGCCAGTGGGTTTCCCTGACATACACCGCACCCCCTTCTTAGATGGAAGTATGCACCTTTCCTCTCTAACCTGATATTTGCCTTTCTTTGATTGTATATTTCTTCTATTATCTTGATGTATTGTTGAAGTATGTTTTGATTCTTGATTGCTTCTACCACTGACTAGTGTTCCAAACTTTCGAACGCCTTAGAGTCATCAACAAAAGCTAGGTGTATAGGTTTATTGTATTCGTTGCAATTCTCGATGTCTACCGTGGAGTAGCCATTTGTAAAACCTGCTTGTTCCGAGTGTGGCAAATAGTTTATATACTGTAATGTCGAATTTAGATTGATTGGCATATAGTTCCTTATTTCATCCCGGTTTATTTTTTGTATATTAAAATTATAGTAGCTTTCCTCCACGGATTTGGCATCTTCTCTTCTATTAGTATTTTATTAAATAATAGCTTTACTGTTTCAACTGCTTTTGGAGTTAATGTTTTTATATCATCGTTTGTTATTCTATCTAATCCTGATGTTTTGTCTTTACCTAATTTGGCAACTGCTTTCTGTATTTCCTCATTCTCTATTTGTTCCCATTATTCTTTTATCTCCTTCACCGCACCTTGTCCTTTCAATTTCGTTTGTTCCCACTTTTAAATAATTCCTTATAATATTCTGTTGCTATTTGTAGTGTTTTTATTCCAATTTTTGCCATTCTCTAATTCTTTTACTTAGTTTTTAGTTTTTTAATTAAGCCAGTTTCTTCGATTATGAATTCGATTTTTGTTTTTTCGTAATTCCTGGTGTCTTTTTTAACCTCTCTTTTTACCAGTTTGTCCTCTAGTTCAGCGTATACTATGTTTTCCTTCCCGCTTCGTTTTTTAACATCTCCCATTTGCTAATTAGATTCTTTGTTTTTTGTGATAGTTTTTTTCTTCGTCATTTAGGGTTTTGACATTTAGTGTAGATATGTTCAATTTCATAGTTTATGTTTGTACTTTTCCTTTACATTTATTATTTGAAGAAAATGGGGGGCTTTGGTTTTTCGCAAGCGCTAACTTAAAACTATATTTTTCAGTAACATTGTCATGGTTCTTTACGTGTGTGATTCGTGTGTGTTTCTTTTTACTTATATCTTTCTTTCCTTCTAATTTTTTCTTAATTCTAAGCATCTTCCAAAATCTTTTTCCTTGTCCATAGCAGCTGTCATCTTAGTTGATGTGTTTTGGGAATCTTTTGATTGCCACTTTTGTACAAGCAAGGCCATTAGTGTTTGTTACCACACTTTCCGTTTCGTCATTTTTTCTTGTATTTTTCCCTCCTCCTGGTTTATTCTTTTATTAGGAGATTGAGAATTGCTATCGGCCGATTGGATGCTTTTTCTTTTTATGTTTACCTTTCCCTTTTTCTGCCGTTTTCGGGAATGCAGAATCTACACTTGTTCCAAGTCTCTCTTTCTCTATACGTTGACGACTCAAATTCCCATTCTCTGTCTTCGTTATCTTCTCTCGTTTTGATTATTAGCTTAGTGTATTTCAGCACTGCATAAGTGCATATTGACCGTTTTCTCTGGCTTAGTTTGAGTCGTAAATTTTTCCTTTCTGCTAATGTTTTTACTGTGAAGTCGTCTGCTTACTCTAGTTTCTTTAAGTTTTCGTTTGTTAGCCCATATCATCATTATTTTGTTCTGGAGGATACAAATCTCATTATTATCAGACTGTTTATCTGTATATCTTTCGCACCCAGTCTACGTCCGTGTGGGCTATTTGGGTCTGGAGGTTTACTCTTAGGAATTGCATTATCACTTCCTCTAAATGCGAAGTGTTAATATTTAAATTTGAAAAAACGTACTCCGATTTATATTTTAGTTTCTAAACAACATCTAGCAAAAGAAAAGTTTAGAAATTTAAAAAAAAAGTAATTTCGGAAAGGTTCTCGAAGAAAAACGTACAAGAAAAATGCCAATTCCAAATTTTGAAAAATCCCTGAAAAGCTCTTTAAATGTTTATTGAAACGTGTACAACAGAGATACATACATAATATTTACATGCTAACTGAAAATTGATTTAAACTTAAACATAAGACAGTCAAATTTAATTTTCCTTGTTAATTAGTACCCCGAAGGCACTTTAATAAATTAACCTTAGGCAATTCCTAAAGTATTATACGCTTGTGATTAAAAAATTCCAAACCAAAATTTTGATTTGATAGTTTTCGAGATTTGAATGAAAACTTTTATATTAATAAAGTAAGGACAAAGGTTTATTGTGTATTAATTTGAATGCCAAAATTGCGAATTCTTTAGATGAAACCAAAATTTAACAGATCTGTTAAACAAATCTTCGCAAAGCTTTCTTTTTGTCGTTGCTCTTTGTTCTTATTCTTTACATTTTCCAACGCTGAACTTTGAAATAAGAATGTCAGCGCCAAACTTGACAAACAATTCTCTTTCCCTTAAATAAATAATGTTTTACAGCATCAAATAACAAATTCTCTTTTTCCTTTCTGAAAAAAAAAAATTGTAGAAATGTAGAAAGTTCAACTGTGACATTTTACAATTTGTATGTCCGTTTCCAATACTGAAACATTTCCCAAGCACTGTAAATAAACAGCTTTAAAACCAAGATAGATGAAAATCAGATAGTTTAATCTGAAGTACGACGAATCCGTTGAAATATCCTCCCCAGCACATAATTATTATTGGTTCACGCTACAGAAACTACAAGAAATTAATTGAGTTTTAGAAATGTAGCTAGCTTTCTATACAGTTTTCAGAAAAAATAAAAGAAGCTCACAGGATGTTAGTTCCTCCTCCATTGATATAACTTCTCTAAGGCTGGATATTTACACTAGCTCTCCTTTAGTATTTTTTTTATATCTTTGGGAGTTCAAAGATGTTTTAAAAGAAGGCGGATTCGCAAATTCGAATTATGTAAAACTGTACTTTAAAAATTATGAAATCGCAAAATGTCTACTTTACACTTTATGAAATCTTGTAGTCTGTACACTTAATAACGTACTATAAATGCAATAAAATTTAAATATTAATTGAAACACGCTTCGTTAAACACACTAATGTATCATAAAGTAAACGCAATCCTTCGATTAATCACGATTTAACCCAGATAACAAAATTCGAATATCAAACAGCAACGTCGCCCACCTATAAACGAATTAGAGAATATTTATATTTTACACCTACAGTGTTTTGATTAAACCTTTTATGCGATATACATAGAAGCTTTAATTAATTTCAAGCCCTCACTTAATACGAAAGCACGGTGGGCTTCGTTTGAATATTTTTTATTAAAGGAATTTGATACAACTTTTTCCTATTTATAAAATAATGAAGGAGTAATTTTTATTAAAAACCTCGTTATTTATGCAGCGCAGCGTCTTTTATGAAACATGACCAAAATTAAAATTTAGTAATTAAATTTTATAAACATAAAATTAATTTAGCTGCCTGTAATTCATCCTAAGTAAAGTGGTCGTCATGTTTCAAAACCCGTAAAGGGGTTGAAGGGTTTTATTGGCGGTTCTAAAATAAATTTATGGACAGCGGCGAAAACTGCAAGATTAGAGATAGTGGATATAAAATATCCAACATGTATAGATTTTTAGGCGGGATACAAAATTCGCCCTTCAATATCGGCTGTAAAGTAAAATTATCTCAATATCGACGATTGCGTACATTTTTCTTATTACGGGTATAAATGCAAGTCAATTTATTAGAGCGGGAAGGAATGTAATGTTTAATGGAAAAACTAGATATTCATACTGATTACACCGACGGAAAGAATTTATTTTATATCCTACAAACATTAACTCGTAGCCGTCTAAAGTAAATTTAATAATATCACATAACACGAAATTCATTTCTGTTATTGGAAAAGATATTTGAAGTAAGAAGGACGTTTTCTGAACAAATAGAATTTATAAGCTGTTCAAAATAGCATTTATTTTC
Source organism: Melanotus villosus (assembly GCA_963082815.1). NCBI lineage: Eukaryota > Metazoa > Arthropoda > Insecta > Coleoptera > Elateridae > Melanotus > Melanotus villosus. The sequence goes on from OY720424.1 coordinate 31,224,921, forward strand.
AAAGACATTTTCTGATTCGACAATATTTTTAGGAACTGTAATAATGAACAATGCAATCCAATTGTTTAAACATTTACACAATGATAATCAAAATTTAGACGCTAAAGCTTTCGCATTCGGCTTTAAGTTGAGTTTTAAAAACGTTTAAAATTTCAATTTTTAACGTAAAACTTGAACTTAAAGTAAAAGTAATTAAATTTGAGAAGTAAAAATTTCTCCAAACGTTTGTAAATAGAAACTTTATGACAGAAAGTTTGGTTTTCAATTACTGTTTAGGTAGGAAACAGATTAAAAACTGACCTTTTAAGATTTCAAAACAAAAACCCATTAAGTTTTTAAAGAGAATATTTAAACAGGAATAACTTCCTTTATAAATAAAAATTTTAGGCTTAAAATTACAAATAAGTACAAATAGCTCTCTTTAATAAATAAATTTTAATAAGTGCATACCTACTTAATATTGTTCAAAATTAATTTAATTAAATCTCAAAAGTAAAAGTAGAGTGAAGTTAAGAACTACAGAAAGAATTAAATTAAAATATACAAGGAAAATAAACCAATCAATTTGTTTTAACAAATATTTAATTAAAATCTCCAGTAAATAGAAATCAAAACAAATCAGATATACATATTTCAGCAAACGATGATATTTTATTAAATCAGAATCGAAAATATGTTGCTTTAAATTTGAAAAAATTATAACACGCAAGATCTCACTACAGATATGTTAAAAGGAAAAATGTGTAATTATTGTACTCTTCGAAAGGAAATAACAAAAAGGTGAATCAAATACAAGTAAAGAAGCATAAAATGAAACTCAATCTTAATCTCAATCTTAAATGTTCTGTAAGCAGAAATTTTTGCTAAATTAAGGTAACGAAATTTACAAATGAAAAGAAATCAACGAAGTTTACCAAATTAAAAATTTAAAATTAGCAATATTAAATTTACAAATGTAAGAATAACAAACAGATAAAAAAATATAACGCTGAAAAAGGTTTTTTTTACAAATAAATACCACTAAATTTTCTAAAACAAAACGAATGCTGTAGTAGCTGAGTATTAAAATCAATAAACCACCATTGAAGATTAGTGATTTAAAATTACCGAAAGTTGTTAAAAGTAAAAACATAAAAAAATTAAATTTCTCTACATTAAACAATCTTTGAAAAATGTTGGTATCAGTATAAAGAAAGAACGCCAGAATTTACTGAAGCATGAAATCAAACATTCCAAAAACAAAAGTGAATTAATAAAAATCTTCTTTACATAAAACAGATCCTAAAAATTTCAACTGACAATGGACTGATAAGTTTGAAACAAAAATATCGTACTTTCTTTCTATTTCTATTTAATTTCTAGTAAAACCAGAGCTTCCAAAATTAAGCTTGAAACCCCCATCTTAATAAGCTACAACGTTATAAAAAATGTATGAACTATGTATATATGGAAGCCAACCTTTTCGTTATCAGACTCTCGGTAATTTATGATAACATATACGAGAATTCTGGTTTTGAAGATTTTTTCCGTGCTAGTTTTTTCACGGCCAATGCATGTCTCAAGAACGTTTCCTGTTTTCTTAATTTACATATCAATAGGGAAACCAAAAGTTTTGTTCCATTACCGAGCGAAATGTAACGGAACTGTTTGATTATTAATACGAAATCTGAGAACGTATCGGACCAAAGAGCAAAAACTGGTTTGAATCTATTGTTCGGAATGTTCACGAATATGGTGTTGACAATAGATGATTATAAGGACTTTACAACGGCTTGTTATTAGAAAGTCTTGTTCAAAGAACAGAAGTTGTTAAGTTCAAAATAGGTTGTTTTAATGGGTAAGTGTTTATTAGCAGCTCCATTATGGTGTTTATTTTCAGCATGTTTTGCTACGTATTTGATAAAGCTAACAGAATGCTCTACTCAAACTTTTGGTAAATAAATAAAGTAAACTAACATTTAGGATTTGGTTTTTCCTGAATTCTGCTATATGTATCAATATCCCTGAAAATTCTGTTTTAAAGTCTTTTATAAAGATCGACGAAGTTTGTACGTTGTAGCAAGGAAAACGTGTGGATTTAATCGTAGCCTATAATAACAATTTGTTTGCTTTTGGTAGTATGTACTTAAAAAAGCCTTCGTAACTCGGTGTTTCAATGCGTGGTCGCTCATAAGTTACTTAAAAGAACTCCAATTTAAAAATCCCGTCACGATTGAGATTCGAACTTGTGTCGTTTTAGTTACCAATCAGATCACTAAAAGGATCTAAACTCACATTTTCCATAAGAATTAATTGTGTACTATATAGCCTGATCCGTTATAAGTTCAAAGGGAAAATTTGTTGTAAATGAAGTGCTTTTATTATCTTCCAAAGTGTACCCTTTCATGCTATTTAAACAGGCACTTTGTTCTTAAAAAATCGTTCGACCTTTCAATGCAATGGTTTTAAGATTGAATTTAAGCAGTACCGAATATACAAATGAAAACTGTTCTAACTATATTGCTACTAGTTATTTTATTTTATACTTCAAGATTTTTGTAACCTACTGGATTAAACATTTATTTTGCATTCAAAATGGCGTAGGTTCAAATCCCAGTCGTAGACAGATTTTTAAATCTAGAATCCGAAGCGATTTAGATTAGATGTGAATCTGTAAGGTTAAGTGAAATAGCAGACAACGCCACAATATAACAGACAAACATACTTAAACACTTAAATGTAATTATAAGCCGATACGTTGCCAGACAGAACATCCTACAAATACAAATCACAGAAGTGAAAGTAAAACGGCAGATTATCTAATTTTAAGTATTACTTTCAAAAAAAAATTGGTGTCAGAGTCACTAAGTGAAATGAATATTTACATTCATTCAAGCATATCCAATACAATTTAAGAAAAGTGTGAAATCCTACTTTCCCATATAATTTCATAAGAAATGACAGTAAATATCCCATAATTATTATTACAATTTATTATGTATATCTGGGTTAACCATAGGCATTATCATATTTTATTGCTTAATAAAGATCTTGCAAAAGATAACAGACAACATTATCCTAGCAAACAATAATATTAGTAGTAATGAATGAATAGATGGTAATCAGTTGATCGATACATTTTAGATTAAGCTGAAATAAATTACTGAGAAATCTCAACGGAATACGTCGAAAAAGAAAAATTTAACACATAACACCGCTGAAGTTTTCTCTTTCAGTTTTAAACAAAACATTGGAGTTTCGAAATTTAATTAGAATTTGATGATACCTTTTGATAAAGTATTTAGCTTGTTATTTTTATCCGATTTCAAATATTTCAATAACGAATTTTATGAATAAAATATAAATTGAAAGATAAATTAAACTAAAATTCCGCCTTGTTTAGGAATTTCTTTTTTTATCATTAAGCATAATTTTGTAGTTTTACCTACGTAATTTTGTCAAAAATGACTTCAAAATCTTTACAACAGTTATTTTTGGACTATAAAATTGCACACTTTAGTTATAATATTTAAAAATAGCATCTCACCTTGGCATTTTAAATTTAGCCATTTTAAGGCTAAGGTTATTACTTATTACTTATTAAAATCTTCAAAAGCGAAATCTAAAAATTCATTACTTTCTCAGTTAAATCCCAATTTAAAAAAAATAAATCTGCTAAAGATTATTATTATTTTGTAATTTTATGTTAGAGAAAAATATTTATATTCTACTTTTGAATTAAACAATAACAGTTTCTTATTGTAATATTTCGTTTTTATTTATTTTGTTTGCCATGATATTTACAATATGTTCTACATCTAAGGAACAATAGGTAAATTTTATGAGCTAAAGTATTACAAATTGTCATGTAGATATTGATCCTGTGATCCTTCCCTTTTCTTAATTTAAAGCTAATTAACTTAATAATCGTTTAGATGACTACATGGATTTCCCTGTATAATATTGTATTACGTTTATTCTAATTAAATCTGTCAACTAAGTCTGCCCGCTTGAAACGTTTCAACCACCTCACTTCACCTGTATTGTCTGTTAATTTATTCGCTAATTCATTCGGATGAGCCTATTATTTTTGATTTCCTGTTGGATAGTCTGAACTTGGAGATCACGCTCAATGATAAGATTTTGTACGAACCGTGGATGCCCCAATATCAAGCGGAGCACCTTATTCTGGAATCTCTACAGAATATCAAGATTAGAGGTGCTGGCAGTCTCCAATATTTATATTATAGCTTTGTAGACCAGTGAGAGTTGTGATTTTCGCCCAATCATCGAAGTTCAAGGCTAGTTGTTTTCTTTTGGTGGATATGCTTTCGCCGGGTCATTCTTCGGTCCAAGTGCAGCCCTAAAGTATTTGGTTTCATCTTCCTGTAGCACTGGTCTTCCATTTAGGGTTACCGGTGGACAACAACCTTTCTTCATAGTGAAAGTTACATGTGTGGAATTAGCTTCGTTTACTTTTATATTCCGCCATGTTTGGATTTTATCAAAGTTCGCTTGTAAATTTCTAGAGGCAGAAATTGAATTTTTGTAGAAACCAGGACTGCCGCATCATCTACGAATGTCGCCACTGTGGTTAGCCTGGTGGTTGGTAGATCTGCCGTATACCACAAGTATAGTTTGTTCAGAGACCAGCGCAAATAGCTGGAAGCATTTTACAGCTCAGAAGTGGATTACGAGGTTTAAATACAACTATCGTAAATCATTTCTACTAGACCTGACTTGAAAAATTTTACAGCTGCCTCAAAATAGAAGAATTAATTTATAAAATGTTAAAATATTTTGGGGAAACGGTTTAAAGCCGTGCCTGGTAGGGTGTTTATGGTAGGGCTTGCCACTTCTAACTATTCATAATACTTTTATTGTCCGTTGTAACAACTTAAGAAGTCAAGTCAAGTCAAATGAATGGCCCAAAGCACTTCCCTGGGATACTCCAGCTTGTATAGTGTTTAGATTGGTGTATTCGCTTTGGTGTTTGACTACATGAATTGTCTATTGCTTAGGTAGGATTTGAGCATTTAATCGTAATGGTGCGACAGGTTCTGTTTCAATTTATAATAAAGCCGGCGTGCTAGACCTCATCAAATGTCTGGATAATATCGAGCAGCACAGCAAAACAGTACATTGTGCCTTCTAAGTCTTTGTTTATTTGTTTACTCGATGCACCCGTTCCGTTGTTACGGAAACCAAACTAATGTTTAGGATTTAGCTTCTTCTCTTCTAGTATTGGCTTGAGTCTTTTTACGAGTAGTTTTTCTAGAACTTTCGAGGGTAAGGGTGGAAGGCTAATAGGTCTGTATGATGTTATTTCATTTTGGTTTTTGCCAGGTTTAGGTCACAGAATAATTTGCGCAACCTCCCAGTGATTAGGAAAATATCCTAACCTTAATACTACGTTAAATATCATTGTAATCATTTTTTGACATTTATTTGTTGTTTCTTGGAGAACCTTTTCCTAGTTAGGTCATAGCCCGGTACCTTCTTCGGATTAATTTCTTGTTATTTAAATAAGGAAATTTTCCAAATATGATGATGATTAACTTGAAGATTTTCTTCCTGTTTCATTTTTAAACAAAGAGTTCTTCAAGAACTTCAGGATCTAGAATTAATTGTAATTTTCCGAATTCTAATTTCATTAAATTGTAACTTCTACGCCACTGCATTGCAGGGTTCTTAATTATATTCTAGTTCATTTATAAATTAATGCATAAATTAATCTACATACATAAGTCATACATACATAAATAGTCTTTTTTATTTGAATATCAATTTGTAGGCTTCGTAAATCAAAAATTAGAAAATAGGTTAAATCATAGCTAACAATTCTCAACCCTTCTAATTTTAACACTTATTTATATTATTAGAGGGCATTCGTTTTCCAAATGAAATTGAAACCCAACAAAATAGTTAATTTCACTCTTAAATATCGCCCACGTTGGCGTTCGCCCGCAAAAACAAAAAGTGTTTGAAACATAACGCCTACTGATATAGAATTTCGTAAAGCGATATCTCCTACTAATGTCAGTTTTAAGCGTTCTGGTTTATATCGAAAATTCCTAAAGTCTATTAACGCTCGCACGCTATGAATGTGGACAGGAAAATTAGTGCTTCACAAAAATAAATGGGGAGGGAATAAATCACGGAAAACCAAGGCTCATAGCGAATAGTAAGGAACGGATTTTTATGCACTTAAAGATGAAGTTATTATTAAAAATTACACCAAAATTGTATTTGCGGTTAATAATATATAATAATCATGTTTTTCGCTAAATTTTTCTGAAAAACTAGGAACTTTTATTTTAAATTACTCCAGAGGACCGAATTATGGGCAATTTGTTGTTTTACTTATACACTTACAGCAATGCTCGAATAAGATAAAGGCCATGAAAAACCTTTTACGTTGCAAAAAATATCCAGAAAGATTTATTTTGGCTAAGATTTAGGTTTGGTTTTTTTTATTCCTTGAATCCTTGAAAAATATCTACAAGAATGAAACGAAAAATAAAAGAAAAACAATGCCTTTCTTGATTTACACGTGGGAAATTTCGCAATAAAAATTTAATTTTCCAGTAATATGGAAATCGGTTAGCCATAAAAAGCGTTCCAAAAATAAAATATTTAAAAATAAACACCTTTGAGTATCCACAGTGGCTTTTATCTGTGAAATTTAATCTATTGTTAATTGCTTAATGTGCTGTGTAGGTGCTGTAGCTAACAACAATCGATTAATTTCCTTTCTATTGTCTACATCTTCGTCGGTGTAATTACAACCTATTATTATAATAGATGAATATTAAGACACAATGAGTGCTTTAAATGTAATCTGAAAATAGCGAAGTTTAAGATATGCCCTGGCATAAAATGCTTAAAAATAGCTCCTTGAATAATTTAGAGATATCTTGCAACAATGCTGTGTTTAATCAATTGATTGCTTGACAAATTGGTTATTTTCTTCTGTCTGACAACGTTTATTGGGTTAGTCTATTTGATGATTCCAACAGACACTTGAATAAATGTAAACGATAGGCTTTTCGAAACGATAACCTTCTTTAATTAATTTAAAAGTTATTTTTAAAGAGGTTGCTAAATATCAAATTTTAATTATTTAATAATTATCGGCAAAAATTATAAAAATAAAATTAAGATTTTTAAACACTTAAGTTTGAAATAATTAACAAGAGAAAGTTTTCCCATGTGAAATCCTCATTTAATTAATTTTTGAAGAAACTGTAGAATTCCAAACATTAGTTTCCATAATCTAACTGGGAATTAATTATAAATACATTTTAAGATACTATACTTGAGAAAATCCCTCGATGTTTTACAGATAATATTATTATGTTGTAAAAAATACAAAAAATTTAGCATTCGGTTATTTCGTAGATACTTCAGGATTATTTATCAAGAAATGTTTAGTTCGAAGATATCGGCTGGAATATTTTTCTGGCGTGCTTGGAATGCCGAAATATTGAGAACAATACAACTGCTTAGGTTACTCGGTTATAAAAAAAGATAAGAATATTTTTAGTAAATCGGTTTTCTATACCCAAGCACAAAATCTTGTAAACGGTTGAAAAAATTCTCTTAAACGTTAAATGAAATCATACAAACCCTTTTAACTAAAATAACCTGGCCAAAAGTTGAAAACAAAGAGTACTAATGAAATTTACTTAGACTTTAAAACTACATTAATGTTAAATGTTTATTACTAAACTTTCATCTTTAATTTCCTTTTCTCTATATTTTACCCTTCAGCCATGTTTTACTAAAAACATACTCAAAAGTATGATTAACTTTTAAATGAAAATGAAAATCAGAAATGGGGCTTTGGTATTTTTTTATGATCTAATATTTGAAAATGCTGTTATTTGCAAACGTATCGCAATAAGCAATAATGAAACAGTTTTTTTTATTGTTCTGCTGCCGATTTGGTAGTTTGTATTTACCATGTGATAAGTGGTCTTGTACGAAGAACGTAGGTATAGTTTAGCGTTTGTTTAGTTATTGTTATACCAGTATGAAAGTAAGCACGAATTTATCTCCCTAGGGAAATAAGTGCTGCGATAAATTTAGTGAGAATTAACGTTAAATTATTATGTTAAAAAGTCTTTAAATTTTAAATGCAATTTATATTGGCAGCGGAAAAGGGTTATTATACATTTAATTTAGTTTATTTTCCTTGCTCGATATTAAATAGTAAATCCAGCTTACCTCCCTTGCTATATAAATAACTATTATTGACAAGTATTAATAATAACTTTATTTTGTACTAAGACCTGCCATTTCTGGATGTACGGGTCGCGATCATAGTATGCAATATTTATAAATAAATTATCTAAATAAAATTCTTCCCTAGTGCAGTAACACTTTCGAATTAAGGGCAATTTCAAGTATGCTTTAAACTTAACATAATTTAGATTCTGTACATGTTTAGGTAATTTATTAAAAAACCTCTTGCCACTGTAAGTAGGTAGATTTTTCGAATACTTAATTTGTGGGCATCCAAAACCAATGAGCTAGCATTATTCGTAGTATTATTTTTCGACATAATCCAGCATATTTTTTAATGATGACAAGGCAGCTTTAAATATATATGTACAGGTATGTTCACATTCTTTGATTGATAAAAATGTTGCTACAAATAATAAAAATCAAACGAATAATAGGGTTTTGGCCTACAGATATTCTTTTGCAGGGGATAAATAATATACCTACGCTTAGTAAACTGCGATTCAGGCATAACGGAACAAATTCTAATTGAAGCGAAAGTGCCGGGAAAATTAATAAATCTAATAAAGTTATGTCTAAGCAATACAGAGGCTCTAGTAAAGGCGCAAGAAAGTGTTTCTGAGGCGTTCCAAATTCATAGAGGGTTAAAACAAGGGAACCCATTATCAACGGCACATTTTAACTTAATACTGGAATGGGTTATAAGAAAAGTTCCAATAAACAAAGGAGGGATAATTCTTAGTAGAATGACACAAGTGTGCGTATACACCGACAATATATGTAGATATACGAGTAGTATAATGGGAAAAATCAGACCTACAAGAAACATATATGTCTCTGGGAAAAATCAACGGACTAGAAATCAATCATGAAAAATCTAAGTTTATGATTATGGAAAGAGCCCAAACAGAACAAATGGATCTAGAGGTAGACGGCAAGATTTTGGAAAAAGTACGATCTTTCAAGTACCTACTTAGGCTCAATCAACACAGAAAAAAATGTGGCATCTGAAGATATATCGGTGAGAAGTACTATTACGCCCTTTAACACGTACTAAAATCAAAAGAAGTCTCCATTAACGCAAGGTTAATCGTATATAAAACTATAATTCGCCCGGTAGTAATGTATGGGGCGGAAGCACGGGCAATAAATAAAAAAGATGAAAGACCATTGCTGGTATGGGAGCGAAAAATTCGACGGCAGATTTTCTGGCTCATAATGGAAAATGGAGACAAAGATATAACTACAAGCTGAAAGGAAGATACGACCAACCTGGTATAGTTAGTGAAATAAAAGGTAATAGAGTTGAGTGGCTAGGACACTTAGAGAGGATGAAGGAGACAAGATGTACTAAAAAAATCTTTAAAGGAAACTTTGGGGTAAGAAGAGACCGAGGAAGACTGCAAATACGGTGGATGGATAAGGTGCAAGTTGATTTAGAAGCAGCAGGTTTAAACATTGGAAATTGGAGAGAGAACTATCGGGAGATAGGAAAAAATGGACGGAAGTTCGGGCAACGTTGAAGCAGGCACTAGACCAGGTACAAGAGTGACCAACTGATAGAAAGTTGAGAAGCCCATACAGGAAGGCCATGACGCAAAAGTGTTGCCAAACGCTACGGAGTAAGTAAGTAGCAAACTGCGTTGGTTAAGCATCAATTTTTAATTGCAAGCTGGCAAAGTAACCAATGTGGGGAGCATAAGCTAGTGTTGTGTAAACTCCGATTAAATGTCTCCAGATACACAAAACCATAAACACATTATATTAACAAATACAATATCAAACCTGTAGAAAACGCCAGCACAAAGCAACTATTCGAAAATCGCTTAAAAGAAAAATAAATCAACATCCAATTAATAACAATGGACAACTCTAAAGAATAATATCCTAAGTGCAGCTGATGAAGCTATAGGGAAAAGCCAAGTAAATATAAATAAAGTTAACAAAATAACATGGTTCCCCCCAGAAATAAAAGAAGTGTGTGAGAGAAAGAAAAAGGCGTGCATAAAATATTTACAAAACAGACCACAATAAAACTGGAGTAACTATGCAAGAGAACACAATTTAGCGGCTACAGAAGTAAAAAGAATAAAAGAAGAATACTGGGAGAGATTTACCAAAGGAATGGAGAACAACATGTATGGAAGTCAGAAGAAAATTTGGGGAATGCTAAGAAGAAACAAACATCAGATAAAGGACACTGTACAAACAAACAAAATGACAGTAGAGGAATGGAAAACGTACTTCAAAAGCTTATTAAAGGAGAAGAAAACGAAGAGGAGCAGATATGTTAAGACGAAGAAGAAATGACAATAGAAATAACAGAAGATAAGATTAAAATTAAATCAAATTAAGCACCAAAAGTGCTCTGGACCTGACAGTATAACTAACGAGATGTTGAAATATGGGGGTCAATAATTACACAAAGAAATGAGCAGTATATTGAGAAACATATTGAAACAAAAGATAATACCAAAGGAATGGAAAACTAGCAGAAGACCAGAGGAAAACACTGCGGTTTAACTCTTCTAAACAGCACCCGAAAGAAATTCACGAAATTTGTCTTGGAAATCATGGAAAATGATGTTAAAATAAAAGAAGAACACAAGGGTTTGGCAAAAATAGGTCCATAATTGATGCTATATTTATTCTAAAACAAATAACTGAAAAGTCATTGGAATTCAATAAGCTAGCATATCTGTATTTCATGGATATGACTAAAGCATTTGATAGAGTACGTATCACACACATTATCGAAATAATGAAAGAAAAGGAAGTAAATCAGAGGATAGTCAAAATGGTAAATGAAATTAATAAAGACTGCAGAACAGCAATCAGAGCGGGACACGAGATAACTGATGAAATATAAATAAATGTCTAAACCAGCCTACTTTAGATCGACATATTATATACCAATGTTCCTTTATTTATTCTAACTTGTAGTTTTCAGTTTCATTATTGTAACTTTATTTTACTTAAATCTTTAGATGAAAGTAAATTCATTGTTGGACCAATTTTGAATTTGTCTGATGTGCGTTTCCATTGATTTATTGGTTAACACCCTATTTATTTAACAGAAAAATGTCAGTTATAATAACCAAGTAACAACTCTCATGAATTCAAGTGAAAACTAGACGAACTTCGAGCTTCAATGCTGCGACCTTTGTTGTCTGTGCTACTTTTGAAGGATCAGTAACACTTCATGAATGTGGATTATGTGGAATGCTTGATTATAACTTACGTGGGTGATATATCTGTCGGAGTGCACGTGGATTGCAATTTGCAAATCGAATTGCTTCAAAAAATGGTGTCAAAAATTGATTTTCTCATTTTACATACATGTTAAAAAATTTCAAATTTCAAAAACCAGAAATTCTTCATAATTCAGTTCTACATTATTTAATAGATAAACATTTCAGAAAACTATATGGTTATCCTTTGAATTAAACCCATATACACTGCCGCCAGAAAGTCTGAGATCACTAACATAAATTTCATGGTATGCGTGATAATTGCGTTAAAGAATTTAAATGATGGGATATTTGTTGAAATATTCACATTAGACAGTAACATAAAGCAAGAAATAGAACAAAAATTAATCTTTTATAAAAGTACCTATAATGATACAATCCTAAATTAACTTTTCATCGAAATGGCGAACTTTGGCTTTATACAGGCCTGGCAGATTCTGTGCATCCTTGCAATAAGTTTTTGAAGAGTTTCCGGTTGTATTTGATTCCAACAGGCTTGAATACTATCCCAAATATTATTTTACTGGTGATAAGGGAATTTCCTTATCATTCTGTCAATCTTCTGCCATAGTAATTATGGCGACTGAGTCGGTCAAGGCATTATTTTCAAAACACTGGGTAGTTGATTACGTTGAATATAATTTGTAGAATATCCAGAAGTATGTTTTGGATCATTGTCTTGTTGGAATATAAATCCTCGTCCAATGATTCTGAATCCAGAAGTATCCCATGAAATCGTTCTTTGTTCAGTATTCCGTCGATTTTTATTAAATTTACAACTTTACCTCTTCCAAAGTAACTCCACGCCATAATACTTCCCCCGCCATGTTTTACAAGGAAGGACACACTGAAGATTGTTAAGCTTCATTTGCTGATCTTCGAACGAATACCTTGCATTAGGATCCTAACTTCTCAAATTTAAATTTCTCATCCCACAAGATGGATTTCCATTGTCCAATAGACCAATCTTTATGGACATGTGCCCATTAAAGCCTTTTTTGTCGGTTTATTTCACAAAGTAATGATTCTTGCTTGGCAACACAACCTCTAAGTTCAGCAACATTCAGTCGATTTTTGATAGTGCTTACGCTGATTGAATTTATGCGATTTTCGTTGATTTTTGGAGCAATAGCAGGCGCTGTAAGGAACCTATTTCGCTTGCTTGTTGTTATACTAACATGTACTTCCTGAATAGTGGTAGTTCGTAGCCTCCTACTTCGTTTTCTGCTACTGCAAATCCCTGTCTCTTTCTTTCGCTCAAGAGTTATAACAGCACCACCACATGAAACTGTAACTTTCTTTGCAATTTGGCGAAGCGAATAGCCTTCCTTTCTAAGAATACATATTTCAGCATGTTTTTCAATAGTTAATTCTTTTTTGAGTTTTGCCATAGGCACATTACACAAAATTTCTTTTGGGCAAACATTGGTTACGCTTCAAAATCCTCAATGCACACAAAAATAATAAAAATGGCATGAACTAGTGTAATTTCGGTTACTTATTGGAATTGTCAAACTTATATGCAATGTAAACAAATTCTAAAGACACAAGATACCAAGATAACTAGGGAGAAGTTATCAAAGATACTTTATCAAAACGTTTCCAGCTGTAGTAATTCAATAGGACTAAAGTAAATTACCAGCTTTCTTAAATATACAATCAAAATTTTGTGAAATTAACACTATAACAATTAAGAAAGTCTATAATGCTTCTCCTATACAATAAACATAAATTTTATTCACCAAATTTTGATTTATGCTAAAAAGTCTGAGTGATCTCAGACTTTCTGGCGGCAGTGTACATATAAATTAATGGTACTTTAGAGTGTTCTCTTGGACAAAGTTTTTTAAACAAAACGTGAACTCCTTTTCTACGATGGGCAAATAAAAAATTCTGGAACCTAATTTAAAACATAATGAAGGAAGTAATCGGTGATATATGGACAAATACAATCTACTATCTATTTTACTTAACTTAACTTAATCCATTTTCTTGATAATAAATAAACATTAACCTAACTTCCATTATAGTTAGTTTGTAATTTTAAGGTAAAACCCAAATAGAAACTCACGCATACGGTAACTGAAAATGATCTCAGAGTAAAATCAACATATAAGTCAAACAGTGACAGAATAGCGAAGTTATTAAGCTGTGTGCATTAATTTGATAACATGATTACACGTTAATATTGTGTTATAAAGTTTGGCGATGATAAGCTGCTAATTACATTCCTTGGAGGTAATGTGAGCAATCAAAATTAAGTGAAATATTTTATGGGGCACTTAACCTTTAAATTTTCTCTGCGAGTTTTGTAATTAAATTAGATGTGATATAATTAATATTAAGAAAGACGAGAGTGACTTCTGTCGTTTTACTGCTCTGAATTGGTATATTATTATACTTTGTTGTTACAGAAATGAATTAAAAGATTTAATTTAAGTTCGCAATTAAAATATTGTAATAATAATTAATTATTATTAATAATAAGTTCTCCTTTGTTCTTTTATTTTAACTCTACATTAATAAGATTCGGCAATGGACTTCATCTATGCTTTAAAAATTAATGTCGGCATATTTAATTTACGATTTGAATCATATATAAATTACTTTATGGTAATAATTAATAATTTTCGGATATAAATTTATATCGCTATTTCAAAATAATAATGAAACTCAAATACAGTTTCTTCATGTTAAAATATAATAAATCGTCTGTTGATGTACAGTAACCTGGGATTATTTAATTTTTAGTCGATGGCAGCTGTGAATTTTCAATTGCACGTCTTTAGCTTATACCATTAATAATGCAATACCGATTTAGTATCAACAGATTGCAAATATGTGAACTAATCAGACATACTAATGACTACTTGAGTAAACATTTAAAAGATTGCTTTGTATTTTATAATACATTTCGATGAAAAAAGATAATGAATTCGAAGATTTCCATAGTCAATGGCAGTATTGAGTCAATGTTGAGACAGAAGAACTCAACATTTCGCCCACTTTTTTAAGGGGCTTCATCAGGAGGAAAATGGAGGCCAGGTGCCCTTCTGTCTCGACATTGACACGGGCCCAACCCGGAAGACGTTCTTTTAACAAAAAAAATAATGTTAATAATATTAGATTACTGAATTTATTATAATTATTATTAAAAAGGCTTTATTTGTTCCTTTAACGCTTCACAAAAGTGTGCCCAAGGAACAAGCATAGCTTATATTTTAAACAATTTCAAAAAGGTTTTCAAAATGTATAAAAAAGGAAAGTTTCATTTACCAGTAAAACTGTGTGGACGAATAAATTAACTTGAAACTATAAAAATAACTTGAAGAATGTGAATTTCAAAGAACATAAAAACTGAACTCGAAAAACTAGCAGCGGACTTCACCAGAAATAAGATGTAAATTTTCTTTCTCTCTGATTAATCAGTTACAACATCTAAAACAAAGAGAACTTGACAAAGATCTTGTGTTTGCTAAAATTACGAGCCTGGAAGTTTAATATTCTCTTTTATAGTTGTTAAAACCACATATAACAGGAATTTATGTTACGTCCCTAATAACAAGGTGAAACTCCAGACTTAGACAAATATAATTTCTCATTCAAAATGCAAATTTGAAAGGCGCTTAATAAAACAGAAAATGTAAAATAAAATTAAACTTCATTAAATGGTTTTTGTTTTAAGTTATTATAAAGGTTTATTTATTAATTTTATGAAATGAAGTTTAAACAAAGGAAAGTGGTGAGCTTTAGAAATGTTATTAAATAAAAAGCTTAAATGTTTTCATCTTCTAAAAAGTGTTTTAAATTAAATTACTGAATTTTGTGATTTTATTAAAATTCTCGACACACTGAGCTCAACTGAAAATGATTGTGTAATTTAATTATATAATTCACATTATGCTTGGTTATGTAAAATTGTTTTGAGGCATCTTTAAATGTCTCTCACTAAGAGAATTTATAGTTTTAGGAAATAAGAGCATTCATCTGGAAAGATAATTATTTTATTATTTAATTTTTTCCTTTTAAATAAACGATTAACAATGTAAATATCTAAAAAAAATAGTTTCGTACAGAACAGAAAGACCCTGTCCGAGTTGCAAGAATAACAAAACCTGAAATTCTAACAAACGTATAATGCTACTTGTACCAGCACGCATATCCACAGGGATCTTTTTAATGAGAGTTAATGTTATGAATTTCTTGTGTTCTACAGTCAGATAAAAGCATTTCTTACAAAGTAATGAAAGCTTAGTACTGCTGTATTTAAAATTTGATAAGTTGAGGTAGTTAAATTTTAACGTATGGAAACGAAAAATTTGATTAGAGCTCGAAAATGTTTACAAAACAATATAATAAAATAGAAGCAAGCGAAACAGTCCTAATAATAAAACTTTAGTAATATAGGTACGTAACTACGAAATCAAATATTTACAGTGCTTTGTAATAAAGCAAAACTTTTCTAATAATCTGATAAAAAAAAAACTTGTGATAGCATAAATCTTAATACAAAGCATGCAAGTTATGAAACTTAAATTTCAGTTGACATAAATCAGTTTACGCTTAATTTTATATGCATTTATTTTGCCGTTTCGATTTTGTCCACAGATTAAAACGATGTAGGAAGTGACAAAATGATACGACCGTTTCAAACAAAAGAATATAAATCTTATCTGTAACTTAATTCGAATTCGAAAGTATAAAACTGATAATTGACGAAAGCATATCTGGCAATGAATTTATGAAGTAATAAGAGAGTTATCTTTTAGGAACAAACATTGTTTTGAAATTGCTTGCTTATGCTGAAGAATTAACTTAATAGGATGTATGATAGGATAAAAATGATAAAAGACATGAAAGGGTTCATGTTAGAAACTTCAAGTAACGACGGCAGAAACGCCAAAAGATTACCCTTGAAATCGGTTTACATTAGGCAGCTTTGAGAAGGATAACTGCTGAACTAATTCTAATTTTTAGTACATATTTTCCTCTTGATTTAATTAACGTGGGTTACTTAATGTTTAGAGTGAATTCACAAACATACAAAAAGTCATGTATCTTATGCACATTGGTTGCTTACTTTAAAGCGCTTTTAAACCGACCAGGGATTTCTTTACAGCCTTATCATTCTTAAAAATGTTTGGGCCTAATTCTGAAGAACTCCGTATTAATAAGGTGAAATAAATAACGTCATTATGTGTGAACCCACATCTCAAACTCAAAAAATTCCAAGTTATAACAATCTTCACATGATAAAAATGCCTTAATTTTGCATAATTATAAAATTAATAGTTGGCTAATAATAATTCAAACACCAATCATGTATAAAAAGAAGATACTTTTCATTTAATGAAATGGTAGACACGCTTTGGGCATATGGAGCTGTGGAAGGAAACGGTAGAGAAGCATTTCGAATTTACACAGGGAAGTTTCCTCAGTGGCGACAGCATCATTGAACATTCGCTTCAATTTTTAGACGATTAAGTACGTGAAACTGGCACACTTAAGTGACTTAAGTGTGCAAGGCCAGATGCTGGACGATAGAGAGACGTCCGAACTGCTGATTTTGAAGAAGACATTCTGAACGGGATTGAACAGAAGTCACACATATGTACAAGTTTGTAACACCAAGTTGGAATCTTTTGCACGAGCAACTTCTGTATCCATATCGACGACAACGGGTGCAAACCTTACTTCCAGCAGATTTTTCGAGACGTCAACGGTTTTGTGAAGATCTGCTAAATCGAAGTATTGAAGATCCGACATTGTTGCGCAAAATACTTTTTACAGATGAAGCGAACTTTTCAAGATTCCCTAGAAATTTTGATTTTACAATGAGAGTTTTAAGTTTAAAATAAATAAAAAAGCTAAGGCAGTCGACTACCGCGCGGACGCTCTTAGGGTCAAAACCCATTTACACACTTGGACTAATGAAAACTCTCATAACATTGTAACTTGTAACCCGCAATACTCAACATAGGTGCAGTGTGAATGTATGGTGTGGGATTATTAACAGTTACTTAATTGGACCCTTCTTCATTCCTCATCGCTTGACAGGACAGACTTATGTCAACTTTTTGCAGAACTCATTACCAGAATTTATTGTTGGAAGAAGTACCACTAGAGATTCGTAGGCAGATGTGGCTAATGCATGACGGCGCCCCAGCGCATTTCAGCATCGTGGCAGAGACTATTTAAATGAGGTGTTTCCGCATAGATGGAGTGGTAATGGTGGTCCAATAGAATGGACAGCTCGTTCACCCGATTTAAATCATTTGGATTTCCTTCTTTGGGACCACTTAAAAGCTTTGGTATATGAGACACCAATACAAACAGAAGTCGGATTGCGTCAAAGAATCATTAATGCCTGTGATACGATCGGACGAACTCCAGGAATATTTGCACGTATTCGTAAATCTTCGCTCCGACGGTTCCAACTGTGTATGGAAGTTCAAGGAAGCAATTTTGAACAACTTTTATGATTCTCCCTGATTGCGTTGTTTCTTTTTTCGTATTACCTTTCAATAAAGTTATTTTTCATTGTTACTACGATTTGTTAATCAATTTGAATTTCAATATAGTTTCTAAAATTTGATTCAAACCATTTCAGTTGGCTAGGCATTTCTGAAGTTGAAGTTCATTGGTGAAAAACAAGAGGACAAGGAAGTGTTAGATGTCCTTTTAAAGTGTATTCTAAAAGTGCACTCGGAGAAAACTTTAGTTCGATACGTGTGCAAAAATTCATTCAATGATTTCAGTGTTAGATTGGGAGAGATGTCAAACAATATGATATGATATAAGTATATGAACAATTTAGGTACATCTTTAGGCAGTAAATACTCCCTAGAAGTTTTTCGGTCGAATTCGTATGCACCCTGTATTTTAGTCTTCCTTTTGATCATTTTTACGGTATTTGAACAAAAAGGTGCTTTTGGTAGAATTTTTAATAGCAAATCCGCTCAGTTTTATTGGAAATAATTGTCAACATTTTACATTAAAATGAACTGAAACTGTATTTTGCATTCATATTTAGGAATTCAGATTCGTGACTTAAAACAAAATGCTTGACTTGAAACTAATCAGTTTTAAATCAATTTTGTAATAAACAAAGCACTTGTACTGCTTATACAGTTGAAGTATTCAGTAAAAACTGTACTGTAAATATGGTAATCAGTACCTACTTTAAGTATTTTACTTTAAATACTTTTAAAATTAATTTTTTCTAAAGCAGCTGTTAAAGTGCTACTTTATCTATTAATTTGAGTACATAAAGAATCACTTTAACAGCAAGGGTAGATAAAGTAATTTATATATTGTTTGTAACCCTAGAAACGCCCATCCTAATGACATTTTAAAACGTGACTCGATTTGTAATTTTTTAAACGTCAATGTCAAATAAAATTTATTTTATAATTTTTTTCCTTTAAAATAAATGCTATAGAAAAAAATAGAGTGTTATACACGACGATAAAATTTAATTATCTTCTCGAGCGTAATTAGCGTCTCGACTGGCGTCTCGACGCTAAAATACGCCCTCGAAGATAAAATACAATTTTATCGTCTTGTATAATAAATAACTATTACTATTACTAGAGTTGTTACGGCCTTTGATTCGCTCTAGTGCCAAAACGGCTCATTTGCGGACATGGGCTTATCAACAAAAAATACTTGTTTTGGTGTCCTTTATAACCACCCAAAGTTTGTCGCATATATTTATAATTACCCCATGATACTAAGACTCTAAAGATATGATCATTTGAGGAACGAATTTGGAGCCGATTCGCGCATGACGTCACCCGGTGACAAACCTGCCTGAAGATATGTGGGGAATGCGAACAAATACGGCGATATTTATTGCATTTTTCTTTTAAAGTTATTAAAATGTTCGACTTCTGTAACTGTTTTGGATATTATTTAAATATGCAAATTAAAAAACAGGCCAGGGCACGCAATTTAATTTATTTATTTAAAATATAGGTACTTAAATTACAAAAAAACAAATAATTTTTACATTTCCCTGTTTCAAATTGTTTATATCATATAAGGTTTACTATGTATTTAAAAGTATTCAAAATGCTTCTAAGATTGTTAGTTTTCTTTTTTTTATAATAATTACATTTGCATAGTTCAAAGTATCTTAGCAATATGAAAAAATATAGATAATGAATGTAAAAAATTAAGTGTTAATAATTTTATGTTATGACTGATTATTTTCATGTAATTAATTTTGAAATATATTTTCCTGATGGAATTTTTTAATAACAAACAAGTAAATGTTAAAACGTGTAATTCTTAAAAATTAATTGTAATTTATCTATGAACTGTATGTATAAAATTCTTTTAAAGAAACATTTTGAACATTTTATGTCAAATGAGTAATTGACTGTAATATAAATATTAGTTTAAATTACTTTTTTATAATTTCACTCTCTACGTATTCTATGGGTTTTATCGCAACAGGTTAACTAAAAACATAATAAAAACGGAAAACACTAAGACTGTTAAACGTTGTTTAGTTTTTTTCCGTTTTTATTATATTTTCAGTTAATTAATTGTGATAAAACCAATAAAATCCTTACAGAATGACATAATAAATATGCAACAAGATACCATACAGAAATAACCTTTTAATAATATTTTTCTAAAACGAAAATTTTTTTATTTATTTTTTAATATATCTATTTAATTATTTTTGTCATTTTGCGCTTTCGCGTGTTGGACATTTCTTTAATATTTTTATTAAGAATTAAGAGGCTTTTCGTTCTTCAATTAAATCAACATTTTTTGCCAAATTATTCAAATTGTTAAGATAGTCTTTTTCAATTTTAAGTGAGTCTCCATTATAAGTGCAAAATATATAGTCGAGCTCATTGCATTTTGTTAAAAACTCCTCTGTAGGCTTTTGTAATCCACCTTTGGTTAAATGATTAACCCAAGAAAATGAAGTGTCGTTACAGTCTGGAATATAGCCAATTTTCCCTTTTTTTCTCAATTTGAATGCAATGAAACCCGCCAAATTTTCTAAATCATCCCAGCGTAGTCTTCCAAGTTTGTATTTAAAAAGAAACCAAAACACAATTAGAAATTAATAAAATAACTAAACTAAAGTAGCCACACCGAATTAAAGCACAGTAAACGGAAGACCCCGAACCTAAAATTCTTGCATTTAGGTAGGACATGTAACATTCCCGTGCAAACTTTGTCACCGAATGACGTCAACGGAGGGCGTGAGACAGAATATATCATGCGCGTGAGCATATCTTTAGAGTCTTAGTATCATGTAATTACCCAGTATATGCAATAAAATGAATGAAAAACGATCAAGCCCTTGGAGAAGACGCGATAATATCTGAGTTAATCAAATATGGTGATGAAGCCCTGCCCAAAATTCTAAAAATATTGATGGATAAATGTATACATCTGAGAAAAATATCAGTAGATTAGAATGGTTCTCTTATATAAAAAGGGAGATAGAACTAAGCATATTAGAAAATTATTGGCCAATAAGTCTGCTGTGCCAGTTTTATAAACTATTAACAAAATTAGAACAAACAGACCAGCAAATAAATTCGATTTTTACCAGCCAACAGGGCAGGCAGGCTTCAGAAAAGAATACAGTACAAATTACCATCTAGGTACGATCATTTAGAAATATTACAGTAAAGAGTCTTGAATATAATACACCGATTCAGATGGCTTTCGTTCATTATAACAATGCCTTGTGACTTGCTAGAAATATGAACATTATTGAACTCGTTAAGAAACTACCGAATAGACTTCTGATATATAGAACATAGAACTAATAGAAAACATACAAAAAGCTACAAGTGTGATGAAAATGCATTCGAAAACCAAACCCATAAAAATAGAAAAGGATCAGGCAAGGTGATACTATTTATATCCCCAAAATTGTTAACGCTAGCATTCGAGGCTGTTTTTCTTTCTTTCTTTTCCTTTTACCCTCTTATACCTTTACAGTGTCGAGGGGGGGCGAACACACCGAGCCGCGGAGTGATCACTCATTCAAGTTCTGACCAAGCATATCTTTGCTTAACTTTCTATATTGCAGTACTACTCCGCCGTACTGCCGGCCTCCAGGATGTTTTTAAAAAGTTAAATTGGGATAGACGCAGTATTAATATAAATGGATACTATATTAATAACTTAAGATTTGCAGATGACGTAGTACCTACTAATATTCAGTAATTACCATGAGTTAACAGAGAACTAACTAACTGAAATATCGGAAAAAGTTGGCTTAACTATAAACTTCAGCAAGACGAAAATCATGCAAAGAGAAGATGAAAATTGGGAAAAAAATAAACAAACGGTTAATGATGGGAAGACAGTGGATAGCGAAAGACATGCAAACAGCAGATATAAATTGAAGAATTAAACTGGCTTGAACAGCTTTTGGAAAGTTAAATCATATACCTACCTAGGAATAAACACTTCACTACAGCAATGAAAGTCCAAATTCTAGAACAATGGGTCTTGTCAGTTCTACTATACGGAGTTGAAACGTGGGCTTTCATCGAAAGAGTTATCCACAAATTTAGAGTTACACAAATAAATATGGAAAGAGTTATACTAGGCTGCACGTTACGTGACAGGAAGACCGTGGATAAGGCAGAGAACACAAATGAAAGACGTTGTACACATGATGCCACTATCGAAATGGCGATGTGCTGGTCACATTGCTCGTATGTCTAACGAAAGATGGAACAGAAACAGGGCCGACCTTCTCTATGAAGGGGCCCGATTGTAAGAAACTGGGCCCGGGTGCAAGAAGCTTTTTGGGGCCCTAAAAAATGGTAAAAACAATAGTATTCGAAAAGAAAAAAACATGTATTGCGTCATATGTTCTCTTTCGGAGCACCATACAAGCGCGGGGCCCGGGTGCTTTCACCCGCTGCACCCCCCCTCCCTATGGCCGGCCCTGACCAGAAGAACAACAGAGTGGAAACCATGGATGGGAAAACGGAGTGTTGGACGCCCCATAACAAAATAATATGACAACATACGTGGAAAAGCAGGGGAAAATTTTACCCAGAAAGCAGAAAACAGATGATATTGGAAAGGTATGGAGGAGGCGTATGTCCACGTAAAATCGTTTAAAAAAGAGTTGTAAACATGAAAATAATTCATATAAAGCATATTTTATTTTTATGTATTAGCAGTTAGGGTGTGTGGGCTCTGCCTTAAAAAATTTCTAAGACTGTAGAAGTCCAAGATGCCAAAATTCTGCACTGCACTGTTACAAAGAATTTGAACAACAGACTCAACCTACTGGAATCGAAATAAGAAAAGCTACACTTTTTAGTTTAAAATAAAAATTTAAATTAGAAGTCCCCGATTTAAAACTACACATCTTTAATTTAGGAATAGAAACTTTTCATTTTTAAATTACAAATTTTCACTATTCCAAGTAAACAGACAGGTTAACATTATCGAGCACTAAGCTTTTGCCCATTAAACGCAAAATTTTTAAGTTAAAATAAATGTTATTTTCTTTTACGCCCATTTATTTCATACAAAATCTTTTCCTTGCCAAAAACCTTTAATCAGACTCTCTGTAGATACATCTCCGAATTTCATTAAACACGTTGAAAATAATAAATATTATATGATACCGATTCCTGGTTACTCCCAGTATTTTTATTTAGTACCGATCGCAGCTCCGACTTAATTCCTTTTGATTTTTCTAAGTATTTACGGCTGTTTGTAGCCAGACATGCATATAATCGAAACTCACGATTTTGTTAATAGAGTAGCTATTAATAATAAAGTTTAACAATTATTTCTGTATTTTTTTAAAGCAGCGCAATTTACACCTATTAATGCCGCCCTCTGAGGACCATAGCTACAACAACGGGTACGTAGCAAAGATGATCATAATATCAATAAAAAACGAAATGCAGTCATTAAACTATGGAGTTTCATCCAATAAAAAAAATTTAAAGAAATTTTGTTTTATTATTTTTTAAACATTAAGGACGTTTGTAGTCGCTTTTGATAATGTAAAGGTCAGCATACCTGTTTTTAACACCAAAGGAACGGTTCCCGATCCAGGTTGGTGAAATTTCTCATGCGGAAGAAACGTTTGGCAGGATAAACATTCCTTCAAGAGTTGGAAGTCCTTGGCGTCTACATGTTTACCTTAAAGAAACTACTCCAGCTTCTCTTGCAATTACTCGGTATTTATTTAGTTGTTGGGCAATCAGTCGCGATCAACAAATTGCAATTCAAAATCTTTATATCTTTCTCAGGCCCTTGTGAAGGTTTCTTTTTTTTGTGATAGAATTAAACAACGGAAGTTTCACTATTTTTAAAAGAGCTTTGTTTTTCGGCTCTGCGCAATATCGCAGATGCTGACTATAGTGACTATACCTCTACGTCTGCTTCTAAGCGAGGATAGTTAAAATAAATAAGAGGTAATGAAAGACAGTAAATACGATTGTATCGTTCTACAATTTCCTAAGGTTTCTCTATTACTACAGCGTCGATTTTTGTAAAAAGGGGATTAACAAGCATATACCTTTAACAAAGTCGGTAATGTATTTTTTTTTAAACTGACGCATAAGAAAGTATTAAAAACCATATTCATAGAGCAAAGTTGGTTATGGTATTTTTTTTTTGTTAATTTGATGTAACAATGTATAATAGGACACAAAAGCCATCATTTTTCAAACGAAAGCCTGGAAATTAGATTGGCTCTTAAAAGCGTAATAACAGCGACATTAATTAACTTTTTATTGGACATAATTTAATTTGACACTGTAATCTGACTATTTACTAAAAACATGTTGCATAAAATCAGATAAAATATTATTTATCAGATACCCTTAAGCAACAATGGAAGTCATACTCTCCCATAAAGATTTACATAAATAACTTTGCACAAAATAGAGGAACTTGCAAGTAGGTATTAGCTTATGATATGAGTTCAATAGTCTTAAAACTAATTTAGAAATTATTTTAAAGAAGATAAAAAGTGTAGAAATGGAACAAAAACAAACAGTAAACATCGGATTAATTGAAATGTTTAAATCTAGAATTTAAATTGCACGTAATTAAAACGAACAAACACATAATCAGTTAGTAGAACAACAAAAATTTAAGCCAGATATCCAATTAATTATTTACGAGCAAGTACATTCCAACATCATTATTTGTTCGTTTGATGATTTAATTAAAGCAGTAATGCTTATGGCTTAGTAATTAATTAACAATCTAATTTCACACACCAGTACCGTTATTTTCACACGATTTTTGTTACAGAAGCAAGGTGACAGTAAGGAGATGGTAAAAATCATCTTCATGGGGTAAGAGGAAGGTGATGCTCCCTTGGTGTCAGACGGGCACCCTGTACAAGGGTTTGTTTACCCTAGTACTCGCCCTGATTGCCTTGGAATACCTTTTTGGCTCCTTTATCGAAACCAGACATTGGGAAAACATATTTCCCTTCAACGCTACTAGGTGAGTTCGTTTATAAGTCACGAAATGCTGACGTTAACTTAATGAAATTTCAGAGTACAATTTTCGGAAAAGCCGGGGTTCCAGCACCACCCACTTATTAAAGCTTTAATAGGGATTAATAGCAATAGCGTTAACAGCAGTGGAGGGACTGTCTTAACTACCAGAAATTATAATTTTAGTAATAATTTGACGTCACTAGAAGCCCTTAACTCAAATTTTACATCTAGCTCAAATAATACCACTAGCTCAACGACATACTTTGAAAATTTCGACGAGCCACCCGATACCAACAAATCGAATTCGACTGCAGCTCCTTTGTGCCCTGAAGTACCTCCTAATTTACGTAAGAACTTCTTTAGAATTAACTCTTAAATATTTTATTTCATTCGATTGACTTTTAGATGGTAAATTAGAAATAGTTAAGTCACCCGTACCAACGGTATTAGAATTAGAAAAACGTTTCTCGTGGTTAAAACCAGGAGGTCACTGGTATCCAGAGAGTTGTAAAGTTTTAAAAAAAGTGGCTGTAATTGTGCCATTCAGGTGTCGTGGTGAACATCTCTTAGTATTTTTACAACACATGCATCCCTTATTACAAAAGCAACAGTTGGATTATACGATATTCGTTATAGAACAGGAAGGGAATGGGGCTTTCAACAGAGCGATGTTAATGAACATTGGGTTCAAAGAGGCCCTTAAAATTAATAATTTCGACTGTTTTATCTTCCATGACGTGGATTTGCTCCCGGAAGATGACAGAAATTTATATACGTGCCCTGAACAACCAAGGCATATGAGCGTTGCTGTGGATATTTTTAAGTACAAGTAAGTTTTTTTAATACGCTTAAAAAGTAAGGCCAGTTTTGAACCACAATTTTAAAACCAAAATACGAAATTAGCTCAAAGATCCAATTAAACGTTCTATCGACGCCAAATTTCAATTTACGATTATTATCAAAACCAAATACAAAGTTTTAATTAATTTTCGGCTTAAACAAGCTATTGCTATGTACTGCCTTTGGAACTTGAACTAATATTCTAACTTAATAGATTAATCTCCGAAATTTGAGAACTAAGTTTGGGTAATAGCGTTTCAGAATCAAACGTAAAAACATCACAAATCCTAACCTGCTTTTTACACGAAAACAACCATAAAAACTGTTTTATTATTCCTTAACATTCAGTAAAACATAAACTTTTCCTAACTTAAAAAGCCTTAAGGCTGTAAATTAAATACAGCTCTAAAACTCCCACTTAAATTTGTGCTTTAGGCTTTCAAAAGGCAGAGATCAAATTGTAATTATTATACAATTTTGGGAAATACAGCTTATTTCTAATTTTTGTACTTCGAAAAATCTTTAAAATCCCGTTGACCTAACGCAAATTTCCACTTATGTAATAAATTATAAATCAGTCCGGAATACAAAATAAAAACAAACTGCGTGTTAAAAATTCATGCCCAGTATTTAAAACAGATGACCTGTATAAAAGACGTAATTAGAAAATTAAATGTCAGTAGCAGAAACGGAAATTTTAAACCTCGAAAATCCTGACGTGAACTCTGGTAAACGAGCGGAGGGTACAATAATAAAATAATTTATTAAAACGTCACATCCGATGCCAGTATCAAATTTTCTAATTTATCAAGCACGTATAACGTAAAAATCTATACAAACCTTTTAGCTTTACGGTTTTAATTGAGTTAAATAAAAAAATGTGTTTTACCATAAAAAATAAAACGTAAAAGAAATGGCGGAATTTCTAAAGTATGAAAATGTTTGTTCTTTGTTTTATAAGAATAAATGATTTTAATTTTAGAACATAACACTTTTCATTCAATTAAGTAAATAATGAAAACATTTGTCGATTTTTTTTTAGACTTCCTTACCCAGGAATTTTCGGTGGTGTATCAGCAATCACAGCAGACCACTTCAAACTCCTGAATGGGTTCTCAAATTTATTTTGGGGTTGGGGTGGTGAAGATGATGACATGTCAAACCGAATTAGATACCACAAACTTCACATTTCAAGGTATCCAATTACAGTAGCAAGATATTCAATGCTCAATCATAAAAAAGATAAACCTAGTCCTAACAGGTAATCAACTTACTTATTTTACAAAGCCGCGTATTAATTACTATTCGTTTCAGATATGAAATCCTCAAGTCTGGTCAAAAACGGTTTGATTCGGATGGATTAAATAGTTTAAAATATACAATTAAAGAATTAAAACACAAGGTTTTGTACACATGGTTGTTGGTAGAATTGGAACCGCCCAGCTGATGGAGCCGGTTATCCTTTTTATGGAAAGGATAACTAAAATAAAATCCTAATCGTGATCACTTGCCAATAACGATCTCTAGGTCGACTTTTAGTGTAGAATAAGTAAGATAAGGTTTAAAATTTTAGAAAAAATGACAATGACACATCGGGAGATATTTAGAATTTACTATAGCATGGCTATAATAATACAATTCTGGCACACCCATCAATTATTAAAAGACAAAATAAAAAAGACATTTACATACTTTCATAAAAACATTCGAAATACAAAATTATTTTTTAATTTGAATTCCACAAACGCTCACTGATTTGTTAATAAAGACTTTATGTTTACATATTTTCCTTTTTGCAAAGAATTTTAGTACAAGTTTATTTTTTTTTTAGTTTATTTATTATTAAGGAATTTAAAACAAGTTAGCCCTGGAAAGGCTCTTCATACCTTAACTTATACTTCATGTTTTAGTGTTTGTTATTTAAGGTATACAGTTCGCTTTTCATGGCCATCCCGGTTTTGAAATAACCGTATAATCAAAAACCTTGCCTGAAAATTCTAAATAACTTTTATTCGCTCTATTTTTTTTTAATTTTTGCCTCACGAAAAAAGACAGATTGAGAGTTTGGTGTTATTTCGATATCCCTCGCCATGAAGTGTCGAAATTTTGATTAGAAGACCGATTTTACACGGTGTTGCTCAAACATGACTGTTTCCTATGGCAACGACGACCGGTATCGCCTTGTACTTGTGTATGTAAATATAAAAAAATACTTGTATATATAAAAATCTTCGAATCACTGGCAGAAAGATAACAAACAGAAAAAAGTGATAAATATACATCAAACTCGATCTTTCCCGTTGTTATTTCGCCGAAGTTACCAAACACATTGTATATTTCACGTTGTAAATACGAGTGCATATTTTAGTTGTTCAGCTACCGATTTTTTACATAACTGAGGCAAAAAAATCACCGTGATATTGTTTTTACGCTCTTAATTCGGTCACACATGTAAATGTGTGGTTAGTTTTATCACGATATTATAGGCTAGTGAATTTTTACTCCTAGGTTAGAGCTAAGCAGTAGAGTATAAAAGAAGGTTAGTCTAGTTGCCAAAACGTGAAATTAGTTATAACAAAATTAGACATATCTAGTCGCCAATTTAGCTTCCTTCCTATTTAAAAGTAAAATAAAAGAAAAGTGAGATTGTTATATTCACACTTTCTTATACCTATTTTATTTAGGTGCCAATATAACGATGTGTAACGCGACTATATTAGGTACGTTATTTATAATAAGCTGAACTTTGTATTTTTTGTGTATAAAATAGTTTTTGGCTGTGACCTCACAGTTTCTGAACGTTTATGTTCATTAGAATTGTTAAGTTCTAGACATGGATAACCATTTTGTTTAAAAATATCATCAAGTGTAAAACGTACTTCTGCATTGTCTCAATTAAAATGTATCAAATTTAATTAACCATTCCTACACAATTTAGCCAATTGGCCTTTATAATAACAAAATGGTTCTCCCACGGTAACGTTAGTAATTTTGATGTCCACACAAGAATGCACTCTACCCAATTCTTAAGAACTTGCCTTCCAAGTCTCATTCCTCTAATTTTAAACGTTGTCTAAGTTTATATATTTTACATACCCTAATTTATTTATTATAGGTACATATACTTTTATTATAATGTATACCTATTTATTTATTAAAATCATTTTAAACTCTCTGCTAAAGTCAAATAGTTATCTATTTTGTTAAGTATGCCTGAGATTTTTACAAGTAACTCACCTAAATTAATTGTTATCTATAAAGTGTGATTTTTTTACATATATGTTTAAATAAGAAGGTTTTGCGAAATTTTCAGGCATAGGAAATGTTTTAATAAGTCCTTATTATATATCCAGGAGGTTCCTATTCGATTAATTATATTATTATTTTTTATATTGCCAAAAACCATCTCATTTTCCATAAAAAAATATTGTACTGAATTGTGATAATAATAAACGATTTTTATTATCCAAACTCTTTTTTATAAATTTTACAATTAACAATAAAAATTTACGAATCCTTAGCCAACATATTTTCAACAATTTTAGAAGGGCACTTTTCTAAAAATTTAGAAATACTCCGTAATAAATCCTTAAAAGCGCGATTATTCAAAAGCACATGAGCAAGAGCGGTATTATTAAAATCTGGACTTTTTACATCTGCATAAATAACTTCTAATCTTTCCCGAAGGCTCTGATCGTTTACGGTTTGAGCTCTAGCGTGCCATGGTAAACAACAGGTTAAAATGGTTAATACAACTTCGAAGGGCAAGAGGTAAACTTTGGGTTCAATATAAGCAGGTTGAAAACCTATTTCAACATTTGAAAATACCTCGTTTAATATAAGCATATCTTGGCATTTGCTTCTATC
The DNA here is from genome assembly GCA_963082815.1 of Melanotus villosus. Taxonomy (NCBI): domain Eukaryota; kingdom Metazoa; phylum Arthropoda; class Insecta; order Coleoptera; family Elateridae; genus Melanotus; species Melanotus villosus. The sequence goes on from OY720424.1 coordinate 31,254,580, forward strand.
GCTAAAACTCATTTCGTTGTTGAACAGCTCTTGTAAGGTCTGATCTTTAAGATCTTCAAACACGATATCTGTTAAACTCCTTTCTTCCCGCATACTGCTAAAAGAATTCCCAGATGATTTGTCAATTTCAGGACTAACAGAAGTTTCTGAAACATATTCTTCTATTATTACGCTTTCACAAACGTGAACGGTTTTATCGATTACACTCCCCATAGTAGATTCGGCAGCTTTAACGGCTTCTTCATGAGCTTGTTCTCTCCTCAGTTCCTCCTGATCGTCCAAGTACCTTTGTTCTGAAATATTCGCCACGTAAATATTTCCAAGAATAGAATTCCAACAAATATATTTTCCAAACGCCAAAGTTAAAGCTTTAACAAAGCCCATAACCGGATTAACGTCCTTACAAAAAGCAAGTAAAAGCGCAGTATAATTAAGAGTGTCCTCTTTGATTCTAAACAGTCTAAAAAGCAATTCTTTAACCAATTTAAGTCTTCGCATTTGTTTTTGGTTTTTCGGATCAAATTCTTTCTCGAACCAAAAGTGTACTCCGTTAAACTGATAATTCAAAACTGTTTCTGTTTTATCTGGATCGTGTTTCCGAAAGCTTTCTCTAGTTTCCAACAGTTCATCTTCGGTGGGAAACGGAATGCACATATTATAAATAATAAAATCCTTCCAATCTATAAATTCCACATCACCAAAAATATACCTTGATAATTGTGAAACCTGGACAGGCATTATTTTTTGCCATAATACTGGAACCATGGGGCATTTCCCATCTTCTGCATTTTGTACAATCATATCTTGTAAAAGAAAAACAAAGGCCCGCTCTGGTAAACTTCCATTTGGTGCTAAATCCATTAAAATGTTTGTAAGAGCGTTTAACTGAGTCAAAGTAAAAACACCATCGATATCAGGTTCGGTAACTGGCGGTTCTGGAGTTGGAAGTGGTTCTGGAAATAGCAAGACATTTGATTCAACGTAGAATTTATTACCATCGAGGAGCAATTCAGGCTGTAGGCGAGTTTCTGCCTCAACTGCTCGTGCTAAAACTTCACAAGCCGTATCTATGCTCGAGATTTCTTTGTTATAGTTTTCGCGAATATCATTATACACACCATGAAAGGCGTACTTAGAACAACTCAAAATGTCGTTTAATTCCTGCATTCCTCGTTCTTTAAGCATGTTTAACCTAAGTTTAACTCGCAGATATTCCCCTTGAAGAGCGCAATTCCACTCGCTGATCAACCGAGGACCTACTTCTTTTACATCATCATTCAATTCAGTAAATTTCGGTAATTTTCTTTCGCCTTTTGCAGCAGGCTTTCCCTTATCAGCTACTTTTTTACCAGGTTTTAACATGGCATCTAATTTAGCAGCAAGACCATTGCAGCTGCTTTGCCATTTACTGACGTGACTTTCTCCAACTTTTGCGTTTCTCTGCAGCGAATGATGAAAAGGAGTATCATAGGACTCGGCTTCTGGTTCTGTTAATATCGTAATTGTTTCCGCTTTTACGTGCCCTATTATGGACATACTACTGGTGTCTCCTTCCTCTATAGAAACTTTACGTAGATTAGATTTGTGCAACACCGGTTCTTCAGATGGCATTTTAGTGATTACACCGAAATAATAATCAGTTAAAAATTGAAAACTGTCGCAAGAACGATCTATTTCAAGCTGCATAGCTGTTATGTAATTGTTGGTTAGCTCGCACGCTTGTGCGGCTACCCAGTTTTCCGCTATTATTCTCTGTCGCTCTTGTTCGGAATCCTTCATGCGTCTGTCACAAATTTCAAAAAGCTTTTCTCGGAATTCTGCTATCCTACAATGAATTTCAGCCTTCAGCTCTTCGTCGTCCCGCATATCATCGTCGATTTCATTATAAATAGATTGAAATTTATGCAAAAGCGTCTGTTTTTCATCAGGTCTTGCTATATAAATGTCCATATGATGTCTGATGTAGGTTAAATAAGGAATGAATGCGTTTAATATTAACCGCTTAAGGAAAAACAATTCTTTAAAGTCGCAGCAGTAGACCTCTTCTAAATTTTCCCATAACGTAGCTAGGCCAATCTGAAAATGATCTGGAAATGATAAATCCGTATACCGCCACGATGCTTCACCAGCAGTAGGTTCTACAGGAGGTTCAACATTAACCTTTTCACTTTCGTGGGCTACTTCAGGTACTTGCACTTCTTTATCATCAGACACCACTTTCTCTACTTTCACATTGGGTTTGCCTGTTTTTGAAACTTTTTTGTTAAGCACAGATTTTTTATCAGATTTAGAGTCTTTCCCAGGAGTTGAACACTTTTCATTCAAATTAGCTTCAAGATACAAAACTGTATCTCCAAATAATTCTACGGATGTCTTTCGAGGCAAGGAACAATCGCCAATTATTAATTTAGCCAAATGTTTAATAGTCGCAAGTTCAAACGTTTTATAATAGAAAGCATAATTACATCCTTGTTCGGAGTAAAAGTTCTCCAAATAATCTTCTTTATTTCTTTCCTCTTCTTCTTCCTCGTCAAACTCGTTTTTTGTTTCGAGATTTTCATTTGCTCGTTGTGCATGTATATACGCTGTTAAATATGTATCATAAAGAGATTCTTCGAAAACAGTAACCAGATTAGGTAATAATTTAGATTTTCGCTTTCTCGCATTTTGTTCTCCCTGGTTCCATTGTGATCCTCTGTATTCTAAATCTGAAGTGTCGCCAATACTAGTAGATAAGTCCAATTTAAATTCATCGGATATTCCAGGTACCTGCATTCCTGTCAACGCTTCCTCTAAAAGGACAGCTTGGGCAAAAGTAGTTGGAAAATTTATTAAGGCCCATCCCTCTATTTTTTTTAAACTTTTCAAGTATTCAATAAACATTGCAACCAAAAGATGATCGGTAATCTGTTCGCCGATATTTAAAAGGTCGTATGCTGTTTTTCCCAATTCTGCTTTCGGACTGAACGGGATCGCCTCACATGGAAAAACATCAGGCGTTTGACTTTGTTTATCGTCAAATCCGGAACTAGTTGGTATAGTTTCGCAATTTTCAGATCTCTTCTTTTTTGAATCAGGGACAGTTTTCAGTTTTTCCCCCTTCACAGGTCTCTTTACTACTTGACCTTTATCTTGTTTAAGTTCCGCTAAAGCAGCATCCGTTTCTTCCATCAACACATTGTCGATGGATTCAGTTTTCATTTCAGCTTTAAAGGCATCCAAACAATAATTAATGGCTTCTTGAATTTCAATTACTTGAACTTTTTTCGCATTTAAAAGTGTTTGCAAAACTGGTAAAATCGTTAAATCTGGAATTCCGTTAATGCAAGTGGCTATTTTAACTGACGGAATGTCTGGTTTATACGTAGGTTTAGCTTTGGGATATTTGGTATACAAAACTCGATGCACGTTATGGCCCAAAACGTTCATTCCGAGTTCGATAGTTAATAAATCGTTTCCACAATTGATCTTAAGATCATGAAGTCGCCAAGGCCATTCTAAATTAAAATAATTTTCGAAATCTCTTTGGTCCAAAGCGTTCTGTCTCTCTATTTCTACACAATAAATTTCTTCAATATTTTCGGGTAACTCTTTATCTTTGTTTTTGATGATGTCTTCTACGTTATCCAATGCGTCAAATATAGGTTTTTGCTTAATAAACAAATTCGTCCATTCCTTGTGTATACGTTTAGGAACTTGTTCATTAAATAGTTCTTTAAATTCTGAGTGTCGAATAGCAATGTTTGTAATATCTTTTACGACATCTGAACACATGTTATAATACCTTTCAGCTTTCAATCTCAATCTTTCTACCAAAAGTCTGCGATGCAATTCAATAGCCCGCTGTTTTTCAAAATAATACGAATATTTTTGATCCCCCACGCCCTTTTCTCGTAGAAAAACGTGTTCTAAAAATTCCTCTTCGCGTCTTTTCATTGTTTCATCATCTATAAACCGTCGATTTTTTATAATATTAATTTTTTGTTGGCGAACGTCTATCATTTTAGTGACCATTTGCTTTTCGAATTCAGATTGTTTAATCATTTTTGTAGAAATTGTTTCTTCAAATTCTCTTTCTTGTTCTGCCAAGAGCTTATTCCAAAGTTCCATCAATAACAGCTTTTGCTTGTGTGATTTAAGTTCCATCTCTTGAATGTCCTTTCTGCGTTTTTGTTTTAGTTTATTTATTATTTTCTTTGCCATCTTTGGATCTTGTTGAAATAGTTCCATTTGAATTGCTTCTTTTTCTTGTTGCGCTAATTCTTCATAGGTGTAATCGACACTCTTGGCATCCTCAGTTTCTATTCGTTCTGGTGTAGTTGGTGAAGGTTCCCTTTTCGATTCGAACTTATTGAATTTGTCTTGATATGGGATACCGAACTTCTCCTGAATATACTTAACGTATGTTTCATGTTGTGCTTCATATTTTTCTAGTAATTTTTCGTAACGATTCTGATTCCATTCTATAACACCTCTATTTGCAATCAAGGGCTCACAGAAGGGATGTTCAGGACTCTCTGTGATATCATTCTTCTCATCAGCGGTTAAGGAAATTTCAAATCTTGTATCACTAGGCTGTAATCTCTCTGTGCCTCTCTTTTTAGCAATAAAATGCAACCTATCTTTGTCATGCAAAGCTAAATATACTTCATAAAATAATTTAATGGCTTGAAAAGGCTTCTTTAGTGAAATTTCTATCAAAAATTCTTCTTTGCAATTAATATCTATCAGTTCTAACCAGAGTCCTATTTTCTTTAGGTTTTTATAAGCAATTGACGAAATATCTGTCGGTAATATCATAACGAGTTGGTCTTGATTTACAATACTATAACTGTGTAAAATTCGTACAAGAACGGTTCCATCCATTACGTCTGCCGCAAAGATTTCTGGATTCATATTCATAACAACACCGGTAGTTTTAGTTATCCACTTATTAATAATCTCACTCATTGCTTTAAATAAAAATTACGCGATTATAGGTGACATTTAAACATTTCCGTTTGACATTCAAGTGGGCTTGAAGTTTTATAATAGGAGTATTAAATTTGATACCCATTCAGATGAAAATGATTTAATTACTTGGCTTTCATTAAATAGACAGATAATCTCGAATATTCAAGATTTTTTCTTATTTAACTGTTATATTTTGTTTAAATGTTTATTCTTAACAAATAGTCTAGTCATAAGGTATTTTTACCCTACAAATTCTGAAGGAGTTTTCATATTTGGCTCCTTTATGTTTTTTGGGGTGCTGATTACGAATTTCGACATCTCCAACACGAATTTTTGCCGGAATTTGAGTTGCAAGCAAAAAACAAGTGAAAAAAGCGAATTTTTCAGGTTTTGTGCTTCTAACTCGGAAACTATCAATTTTTGGTAAAATACCATCCTACACAAAAATAAACTAGACAAAATTTCTACAATTTATGCCCTTACAACTTTTTACGCCAGGTGAACCGTTGAGGCACAAAAGCCCGTTGAGGTTTGATGAAATTTTGACTTTTTGCTCAGCGCTGCTCGAATGGACTATAGCTGTATAAAAATTGGTTTTGTAATCTAAAAACCACTTTTATTTTTTTGAACAAGTTTACGTGTTTTAAAATTTCAGAAAAATATACTACTAAATGGCAAAACTTAAAAACAGCGAATTAAATGTAATAGTGTCCGACCGAAGTTTCGGTTTCGGTTTCGTCCAGTTTCGGCCTAAAATACGAGTTTCGGCTTGAGTTTCGGTTTTGGCCAACAAACAGCCGAACCTTCGGTCCAACCGAAACTGTCTTTGTTTAAAGACCCCCAGCCCGAGCAACACGTAATGAAATTAGTTTTTTACGTTAAGAGTATAATATGTTAGCAAATATACTGAAAGGTTACGTTTCAAATAATACGTTAGTATTAAAATACAATCTAAGTTATAAAGGAATAATATGTATAAAAGAATAATTATAATCATCGTTAATTTCTTGTTGACATTTGATTTAGTCAATTAAAAAGCAACCATATGACTACTGAAAAAATACAAAATAAATCTTCTTCTTCTTCCTCTTATGGCCGAAGCCTAGGCCGACGGCCTGTTAGAAACTCGTAAGAACGAGTTCTGTGAGCCCTCTTAGCACGTATGCTGGACAGGAGGCCTGGACAGGAGGCTAACCTAACCCATCGAGAGAGGTGAAGAAGACAGACCCGCAGTGTTGCGAGGTTAACGGTTATCAAAGGTGTTATTATGATAACCGGGACCGCCGGCTTAACGTGCCCTCCGAAGCACGGAGAAGCGTACGACCTTCTAAATTCCGGCGAGGATATCGCCGGTCTCAGGAATCGAACCCAAGATGCCTACGTGAGAGACCGAGGCCTTTTACACGCGGCTATCCGCTCCTCTACAAAATAAATGATTTTAATAAAACTATGTGTTTTCCTGTATTTAAAACAAGTAGGAGTAATCGTTTACTAACTTCTATGTAAAAAATTCGTTAAATTAAGATATGTTTCGGTTTCGGCCGAAACTGCGATGAAAGCCGAAATTCGGTTTCGGTTTTGGTTACGGCTTCAAAACTTGCTTTCGATCGGACACTAAAATGTAATATTAAATTAACAAAAATTCTGTAGGTACATAATAATAGAAATGAACAATTTATTCAAATCTCGCCCTCTTTGAAGTTGATGGTCCTGCATTGACCCATTCTTCTTCTTCTTGTTCCACATCTAATGGTGAAAATAAATCAACTTCTAAAGACCCCAGGGCGTCTTGTATTTCTTCAACTAAATCTTCATCCACGTCTTCTTCATCTACAAATGTCTGTGCTTTCATATTTTCACAAGTATCGGTACCACAGTGGAGGCAAATGATGGAACAATTGAGGCCTGCCTTCTTGCATCCACAACTTCCTCTGCACCCCTTTTTGCACTTGCAAGATATATTACTGAGAATTGAATCAGGTGCTGGGGGCTGCAGAGTTGTGACTGGTTGGAGGCCACTACTTGTTTTTTCCCAGCCCCAGTCTTCTGGTTTTTTTTTTCGTTTCCAAGCCATTGCTGGACTTGGTAATAAACTCTCAACGAATGTTGGTGGACGGCAGCTTCTGTTGGAGGAAGAGAGGCCATATTGGTGGTTTTCTTGAAAGAGGTTTTAATGTAGGATTTGTAGCGGATATCATTTAATGATGGTGCATCCATCCCAGTGTAGCCATACAAGGCTACAAGAAAACGTTTTCCAGATTCAGCAATAGCCGCTGAAGTGGCATCTGGGCTTTTGAATGTTTCAATAACCTCATGGAGCCAAGGATTTTTTTTTAATGTCTGTACAAACTTTATTTTTCCCTGATTAAACACCGCTGACGTGGTGTCACAACCACTCATTGCATGTATAAACAAAATGTGGTTTCTAATAGTTTTATCTATTGCACTTTGCGGGCAAAATATTTTTTGTTCAACCTTCCCTTTTCCTGGTTTCAGGAAGTACACATTGCTAAAGCAACAGATGCCTATCAGAATAACGAGAAGATCTACATCATCTCCAATTATTATTACAGATTCATGTAGAGGTCCCAAGGCAAGAGCTGTTTTGACAATCAAACTATCAGCATCTTCGTCTGCTTTGTGGCACACCATGTTAGCCGTGGAAAACTTGTTCATCAGCATTGATACTAAACGATCCTTGTTTTTTGAATTTGCCAGGAATTTTTCTTGGGACATTGTGGGCACAATTGTTTCATCAAAAATAACCTGAGTCGACATTTGCTTGCGAGATCTTCTAGCTCGCTCTGCAGATTTAGTGCCTCCAACTGTTTCACTTTCAGGATAACCATCAAATACTACTACAGCACTTGATTTGTACTTCGATTGAACGTAACTGACATAGCTATCACAAATGGATGAAAATGTTGATTTGCTCCACACGACTCTGTGGAGCAAATGTCCTCCGTCAATAACATAAACACTTTTTCCCAAATTAACTTCCTGTGTACAAGGCTGAAACGCTTTGTAAAGTGTTGATTTAACACACTTGCGCATTCCACCCTCATCAAAAAGAGGTAAAGGAAAAGGACATAGCTCGTATTTTAAAAATTCTTTGAGTTCCTCATCTGATTGCTTAACAATGCTGATTCGCTGGAAGATCGTCATTGGATTGATGGGAATTGTTTCCCCTTGTATTTTAATTGCGCTGCTCATTATAGCCAGAGGCTGTACTCTGTCGTTTCTTTTGAATTTTATGCTATGAAAATCACCTCCTTGAATTCTTTCGATGCCAATAGTGCCAACCTCCTGGGCCATGTGGCAATTGATCCTTGAATCCCCGACGACACCACTGCTTATGGATATCAAGTTGGAAGTTTCTGGGAAAGGATAAAAGCATTCCTGCATTTTCTTACAATCATTGTTGTCTTATTTTATTCGTATTATTATTATTATTATTAGTTAAATGTGGTTTTAGATTACAAAACCAGTTTTTATACAGCTATAGTCCATTCGAGCAGCGCTGAGCAAAAAGTCAAAATTTCATCAAACCTCAACGGGCTTTTGTGCCTAAACGGTTCACCTGGCGTAAAAAGTTGTAAGGACATAAATTGTAGAAATTTTGTCTAGTTTATTTTTGTGTAGGATGATATTTTACCAAAAATTGATAGTTTCAGAGTTAGAAGCACAAAACCTGAATAATTCGCTTTTTTCACTTGTTTTTTGCTTGTAACTCAAATTCCGGCAAAAATTCGTGTTGGAGAAGTCGAAATTCGTAATCAGCACCCCAAAAAACATAAAGGAGCCAAATATGAAAACTCCTTCAGAATTTGTAGGGTGGGAACCTTATAGAGCACCAAATGACTAGACTAAAAATATAAATACTGATAACATAACATGCGTAATACTGGTACGCGATATCCATGTAGGTATCAAAAACACTACTCATCTGAAACTAGGTCATATGTTATACTACTTATTATTCATACAATACGTTCCCTTTTTTTTAATACAAAATCAAGATTAATTATAAAGATAATAGTCCTTAAATTTTGAAGGCAGCATACGTTGTCTTTTCGTCTTGGCTTGTGGTGTGGATGTAGGACTCTGTACATCTTCTTTATTACCGTCTTGTTTAGTGTCACGTTTATGGTCACTTTTTGTTACGACTTCGCGATCACTTTGTTTTGCTCCGAATTCACGATCACTTGTTTGAAATTCATGATCATCACATACAGTGAGAATAACGTAAGATTATACAATTCATAATATAATTAACCAATCAACATCAAGCATTTTGCTTGGTTACTACGTATTGATAAGTGAATATACCTTTGACGACGTGGTATAATCACTTTGGTGTTTCGGCTGGTCCTAAACAATGTAAAACTCGAATCTAGTATGAGTATTTCTTCAATTTTTTCCGCAGAAATCATATTGACATTGTTTATCAACAAACGTCACTTGCACATAAAATTCAGTTTTAAGCTAAAATTCATTATATAATCTAATTATATACCACTCGAGCAGTCGCAAATAATCAAATACTTTGCCTCCTTGCTCGACGTATTGTCAAGAAACACCACTCGTCGCTGCCGCGACTCGTGGTGTTTCTTGACAATACGTCTCGTAACTCGTCAAAGTATTTTCGATTATTTTCAATGCTCTCGTGATATAAATAGTGACTATACATTGGTAACTTTATATTAACATTAATCAATTTGCCCATGCTAGTAACAATTGTCATTTTGAATTTGCAATGACAATCGGTTTGGTAAATGTCGTTACGTTAAATAACCATCTATTTGTATGAATTGATGTAATTTGTCCAGTTTAAGTTAAAATTTGTTCCACTAAATATCATTAAAATGCAATACATAATTTTGTTTAATTGATTACGATAAAAACAGTAGTCTGGGGACAAGTGTGTAGTTTTTCGTTATTCACCCATAATAAATTGGAGGCTTTGTTTACAATCACCATGGTAACACTAAGTAAAATGTCCTATGGGTAATTTTACATGATTCAGCCATGTGTAGTCTTATATTATTCTCACTGTATATTACTTTCGGCTGTTTCACTAAGGTCTTTTGTACTAGGACATGAAATTTCTTCATTCTTATCCTCAAAATAAGGTTTCAAGTTAACTCGATTTCTTTGGTAAAGTCTTTCATTTGTGTTGACAATATATGATCTGTCTGATAATTGTTTATCTATTGTACCGGGAGTCCACATTTTAGATATGTTGGGTTTTAGTTGTATTTGGATTTTTTCCCCTACATGAAGATCTGATAAGTTCTTTGTCTTTTTGTCATAGTAATATTTACTTTGTTGATGATTTTTCTTAATCATTTCTGAAATTCCTTCTAGTGGTTTTGGCGTTAGATTTAGTGAAGGTATACCGTGTCTAGTTTGTCTGTTTATTAATCGTTGTACCGGGCTGGTTCCAATTTTATTTGGCGTATTACGCCAATGTAAAAGCATCCACAATAAATCTTCTTTTGTTTCGTCACTTTTCTTGATGGGATTTTTAACTATCTTAACTGTTGATTCCGCTTTCCCATTAGTCTGTTGATGATAGGGTGATGATGTGACATGTTTGAAATTAAATTTTTTTGAAAAATCTTCCATTTGTTGATTAACAAAATTTGTACCTTGATCCGAGATTAAAAGTTCCGGTACTTCATATCGGCTGAATGACTCTGTTAGACTGGATATGACTGCATAAGTGTTTTAAACCTGAGTAGTCTAACGTTTTAAAACATTTTCTGTCGTAATTTAATATGAAAACCTCTATTAATCTGAAAGAATAACGATTTGTAAGGAAGAATTTATTTGTTTCTTTGAGTGAGTAATTTTAAATACAAAAGTACTTATTCTCAAAGGGTGATTGTGTTTTTCCAATATTAAGAAGTCAAAGTATTACTGTTTTCAAGGATACTCCTCATAAGTTTATGCTTAAAATGTAACAATGTATAGTACATAATCTTAACCTTTAATCCATGATTAAACAAGTCATTAGTCATTAGTATACCTGCCCCCAGCATTAGTGTTTAGGGTTTTACCAATTTTCCAGAAACCATTAAGAATTACTATTGACATAAATGTCAAGAATAGTACCATCGTGTTCAAAAAATACTGGTACAGTGTGTTACTGCAGACACTTCCAAAACTCAACATTTAATGTAGACACTTCTTTTGTGTGTAAATCGGATATGTTAAATATAGGTTAAGTATTTGTCAAACTGACAAGTTTTTTAGATTTTTCCATATACGTATTAGAAATATACGGCTAATGCTGTATTCTGACAATGAGCGGTGGGCATGCTCAGCAAAGAGAGACAGCAATATTGATAGCTCCATGATAGCTCAGATAGCTCTATCTCAGTTTGCACCCTTTTTAAATGTGCGCATGCTCGTTGTGTTGAAAAAGGGGACAAGTTGAGATAGAAACAAATATGTTTGCACTCTGATGTCGAGCACGCAGAGAAGGTAGTATCAGCGGTATATTTCTAATACGTATATGGATTTTTCATTCATAGAACTGTCACGTTGATGTTTCATGGTCATAGCCTGCCAACGCAATTGATTATGTGGCTTCAAACAAAATTTAAACAGCTAAAATTTCGCTGTACCAGTATTCTTTGAACACGATGGTACATGTGTAAAAAGTAGGTTAGGATAACTTAAATCAAAACAACAACAAATCTAGGGAATTCTTTCGTAATTTTTGAAAGTGACTAAGGCTGCTCTGTTCAGCTCAGTAAAAAAGAAGAGATTTTCGTGGCAAATCTAAACGGCCCTGGTTTGGCGTGGTCGTTTAGCGGCAATCAGCAATAAAGGCGTTATTGAATCGCTGCCACACGATCGTGTCGAGAACGGTATCAAATCGGTCGAGTCGTATCGGCTGGAAGTTACAGAATCCCCCTACTGAATTTAAATTCTACGGTTTGTACTAGTAAAATAGGTTTTGTCCGCAGGGAAACAAGAAATTACTAGCATTATTTTCATTTTTAAGATTTTAGGTATATTTATTACAGTCTATCATGATTATTCTATACAGAGAGCGCATAAAGTTTCAAAACCTGGATTTATTTTTCCCCCGTAGGAATTTTCGAAAGCCGCTTGAACACGTCAAATTGATTTGTTTTGAAAGAAATATTTTGAGACCATTTTCATTTTTCCACCTCTCTCCGTTTTGAAGTTATGCCGTAAGAGGCATTTTTTTTTAATGGAACGGCCTTATTGTTTTTAGTGATTTCGATAGATCCTTTAATTCTGAAAACGGTAACATAAAATTTTAATACCTTGCGTAAAAATATTTTGAGCACAAGACAATTGAAATGAGCAGAATTGGCCCACAAGTTATCGGTAATGTACAAGAAAATTTGTAAGATGGCTCATTTATTGTTAAGAAACCGAGGGATAGCAGTTAATCTGATGTTTTAATTTATTATCAACAGTTTTTATTTTTGTTTCCTTATTAATAATAGTATATTATACACGACGCTATAACGAATGCTATTATTACCGAGGATAATGTTTGCAACACGAGCGAGCGAGCGAGTTTTCCGAGGTAATAGTAGCCATTATAGCGAGTCGTATACTATACTTTGTCCACAAACACAAATACAAAGAATTTTTAATTAAAATTTAAATAATAACGCTACTAAAACCATATGGTAGGACTATGTCAAGCGAAGTGGTAGGATTAGAAACACAACCTATTTCCTTCATTATACACCATAGACAATGATTTTACCATGACACCGTGAATAATGATTATTCACTGCTGGCAGTGTATAATGGATAGCATTATGTTTGACCAAACACATGAATAATTGACAGATTATTAACTAGTCGTGGACAACAGCTATTTGTATTACTAGGGAGGAAAGTGTAAGATTGCCTCCCGCAGATGGTTTTTATGCACGAGCGAGCGATAGCGAGCGAGGGCAGAAATATAATCTAAAGGGAGGCGATAACACTTTCCTCCAGAGTAATACATATGATTTTTTGACCACCTTCACTAAACGAACCTGACATTATTAATGTTGACAACTAAAAATATGACATTTTACTACAAAACTCGGTTTCATTTAAAAAAAACTCGTAGATAGCTTGAGTATATGTTTCCATGGTGACTGTACCATTAATATTAATCGTAAAACATGTTTACTCATTTTGCCACCCGTTTCTAATAGCAACGGGAGGCAAAGTACTTTGCCTCCCGGTGCTAACTGCCGGGTGACAAACGTCTACTTTCGATGTCAAAAATTCATTTGACAAGGTATGGAAAATGTCACTTTCGAACAGAGGTGGCTAAAATAGTAATTTGTAATACAAGTGTTGAAAGCTTGCGTTTGCCACACGAATGTGAAGTTTGCAGCACGAACGATAGTGAGTGCTGCAGTCACATGAGAGTGGCAAATACAAGCTTTTAACACATGTATTACACACTATTTTTTCTACAACCACATTTCCATAAAAAAATTTAAATATTTCTGCAAAATCAAATCTGACATTCATCAAATGTCATTATGACATTTTGATGTCGGTGCGGCAAAATTATACTTTGCCGCACCGAAAATCATGCATGTGCGTGCGGAAAGTAAATTTTCCGCACGCTAATTTCACTTGTTCGGCAAACACTCATTTTCAATACTCGTATCTATGGAGACGAAGTCTGAAAATCCCACTTTCCATGGTGGGAGTAGAAAAAATATGTTTTCTAATTTACATTTACCTTTTGTAACGGAGAGAGGTGGAAAAATGAAAATGGTCTCAAAATATTTCTTTCGAAACAAATCAATTTAACCTGTTCAAGCGTTTTTCGAAAATTCCTATGGGGGAAAAATAAATCTAGGTTTTGAAACTTTATACGCTCTCTGTATATTAATAGGAAACGAAACAACGAAAGACCCAATTAAAAAAGTATTTGTGTACAAGCAACGCAGAATTTGAAAAAATTACTCCAAGCAAGACTTAGGTTAATCATAGTCAAGGGTCCTTAGCTTCGTTACTTTTAATTTGGTATAAAAGCAAGTTATACTATTTTTCAAACTAACTTATTAAAACTACACGTTTAAAACAAATTGTCGGCCATTTCCTCTTAAAACACACTGAATTTAAATGTTTTAAGGGGTCCCCACATAATTTGGGCCCTAAACTTTACTTTTTCAAAAAGTCTTATAACTTTAGAAACATAAATTTCCAGACAAAGTAAAAAGAATTACGCATAAAAATTTAAATTTACCATCGCCAACTGGAATTAATAAGTTGCACTTATACGGCCGTTTCAATCACAATGAAAGTTGCTATTACGGCATTTTACAGATTCGTACGTTAAAAACGCCCTCTGGGGAAAAATATCACATTAACATTTACAGGAATCTTAAAATTCCTACAATTTTTAAAATTCAAAATATATAAAAACTTAAAAACTATATCTTAGTTACGTAAATTTTAAATTTCAATGTAAATTTTTACTGTTGTAAACATTTTTACTGAGGTTAAGTGAAAAATTGTCATTTTTAAGTAAAAATGGGAAAAATATTGCAAACAATGAGGATTTTCTTAGCTCTACAAATCTTCCAGAGACAAGTGCAATAACTAAAAGTGTAGAAAATACAATGTTTCCAACAGATTTAAGAAGTGAGATCCAAAATACTTTACCTGACAATAGCATTTACTCTGCATCAGTAGCATTTTTAGCAGGATATATACTAAAAAAAATTAGATGGTCAGTTTGCCAGTGTTGTAACAGGTACTTCTTTTTTGGTACCTAGGTAAAGGTACAGGTACACAGAGAAAAAATTACCTAGTTACAGGTACAGGTATACTTTTACAAAAATACCTAGGTAAAAATACAGTTACCGTAAAAATGTACCTAAATATTGTAGGTACAGGTTTAGGTACAACCGCACAAATAATTTTTTTGATCGATTGTTAAAATTTAAATATAAAAAATACTACCATTTTTTAAATAAAATAAAATTTTTTCTTAAACATACCTACATCATGCACATCATTTATATTAAGTATTTATTTTTCTTGAAGAACAATAGAGTTTCAAAAGCCTCATCATAAATCCTATTTCGTTTGGAAGTTAAAATTAAGTTTGTCCTCCTGTACTAAACAGTCTTTCAATAGGAGCTGATGAGAGTATGATTGTATTATTTATTATTTAAAAATTCTTAAAATGATTTCATAATTAAATAGGGATTTTAAATTTTTTGACTTATCTTCAAAATACTTCACTATATTTTGATAATATTAATGGCATCATCATTCTCTTTCACTTTACCGTTAAATACGCTACACAAAATACCCAAATGGCGCCAATAAAATTCGAACTAGGTATATGAATATATTGATATTCTCTTTATATCCACAATTATTGTTTAAATTTTTTTACGTAGTTTTACAGAGAAAATAGAATTTACGTTGTACCTTAAGTTTTTATGTTTTTTAGGTACAAGGTAACTCTAAAAAATACCTAGGTATAGGTAAAGGTAATTCTAAAAATATGGACCTTTTAGTATACGAAGGTACAAGAGAAGTACCTAGGTACTTGTACCTAGGTACATTTACCTAGGTACGTCTCAACACTGTCAGTTTCACTGTGCCACCTGTATAGCACCTTTACTTTCTACGACCATTCCAGGCCCATTATTGCAATTAATTACATTACAAGACCGAGGAGCTTTAACTTATCCAAATTCTACTTTTGTGGGGATTATAAAACGGTTGGCAGATATTGCAATGAGAGCTTTGCCATTCCTTAATTATGAAAATACGTGTCAACAGCTGCTGAATATTTTACTTCCACCATTGGAACAAAATTGGATATTTTGCTGTACAAATTATAGAACAGCAATTTGTAAACTTATTATAACATCAACAGTGAAACCAGTTTTCAATAATATTAGTACAGAAAAAAAAACGGACACTATAAAGAAAACCTCACGAACTTCAAAACCACGTAGTAGAAAAGTTTTAAAACTGTAGTATTTCTTCATCTTAAAAGTGTTTCTTTTAATCTTGTACAGACGTTTATAAAACTCTAAACCTGACACTGACAGTTTAATTTAATTAAGGTAAAACCCATTAGAGGACGCCAAATACAGAACTAACTGTAAAGTTTTAGGTATGAATTGTAACATATAAAATAAATGGAATGGGATGGCCGTATAAGTGCAACTTATTAATTCCAGTTGGCGATGAAATTTACTTAACTTTTTTTTTATTATTTAGACATTATAGTGCCCTAACTGCTGTGGTCTTAAGGCACTTTATACCGTGTGTTTGACTTAAGGGGCGAACATAGGGAACTAGCATGGGAAATCGTATACATATATGCAGATTCCTGCTCCCCGTTTGAGTTGATAAGATTGATACCATTGATAGTGGTATCAATCGAAAGACAAAAAGAATGCGCTTAGTTTGATACGACTTTACTTGAATTTGTTGCATGTTTAAGAAAGAAATAGCTCAAAAACTACAATAAATAATTTGTATTTTATTCACAAAAAGCAGACCAGCCATGATAATTTGAAGTTTTTTAAATCATGAACTGTGTGAAAACTGACGCCAGTATAATAGTTATTTATTATACATGCGGATTAAATTAATGTTTAATGAGCGGTGCGTTTAACCGCGCGAGCGGCGGTAGCCGCAAGCGCGTTAATACCGCGAGTTAATACATTAATTTAATCCGCAAGTGTAATACAACTGTTTATTCAATTTTGACATTTATTTGACATTTTTAAGGCGATTTGACATTTTTAAAGCGCTAGCGGAATAAAAATTTTAAATCGCTAGCGGAATAAAAATTTTAAACGATTGTTTATAAAACATCAACTTTTATGGGCAGGCCAGAAACAAATAAATGCCAGTTTATACGGCAAAATTGAATAAAATCTGTTGACAATAAATACCCTCTCCTCATTACAATATTCAACATTACTATTCATAGTAATTAGGTAGATACGTGAATTGATAACTGATAATAAAATAAATAAAATTTATTTTGGCATAAAGAAACTTCAAATTTGATCATGGCTGGTCTGCTTTTTGTGAATAAAATGCAAATTATATAGTGCAGTTTTTAAGCTATTTCTTTCTTAAACAAGCATAAAATTCAAGTAAAGTAGTATCAAAATAAGCGCATTTTTCTTGTCTTTCGATTGATACCACTATCAATCCTATCAACTCAAACCGGGAGCTGCAATCTGCATATACAGGGTGGTGACTCGAACACCCGAACATAGGGATTTAACATGTAAAATCATATTTTCGTAATTTCCTGCTCCCCTAATTATCTTAGGTAAAAAAGCTTCAAATAAAAGTTGTAGAGCATAAAATCCTGCATCTGAATCAATAATCAAAATTAATTTTGCGTGCCTTGTAACCTTAGAAATTAGGTATGAAAATGACGTAAATCACCCCAAAAATAGCGATAGCCATGGAAAAATTAACAAATGTTAACGGTTTATCTGTCAAATTTCATGGTGGACGGAAAATTTAAAAGATTTAAATTTGTGTTTTTTTTTTAATATTTTTAGGACCGTGGTGTGGTGCAAACCTAATCCAGATCCAATTTCTCTAAGGCTCACATTTGGATTATTTGATGCCGCAGCTAATACATTGATTTCGTTAGCGTTATGATCTTCAGCTTCAATATCTTCTTCTGGTGCAATATTTATTTGTTTTTTAGTACAACTCTTGCAAGGGATGAACACTGACCCATATTTTGTTTGATTATTGATGATGGTATGGATTGTTGATGTCGACGGAATTGGTATATGACGATATAAATTCGCAAATAGATCTCGCACTTGTCTTATACTATTACCACTGTAAAATAACTTTAAAAATTGATTTTTTTCACTTATTGTATAATTGTTGGCCATATTTTCACTTTAACAGTAATTACAAGTAATAATAAAAATAAACTAACGCAGCGTAACTTGACAGATAAACCGTTAACATTTGTGAATTTTTGTTTGAATTCCATGGCTATCGCTATTTTTGGGGTGATTTACGTCATTTTCATACCTAATTTCTAAGGTTACAAGGCACGAAAAATTAATTTTGTTTATTGATTCAGATGCAGAATTTTATGCTCTAAAACTTTTATTTGAAGCTTTTTTACCTAAAATAATTAGGGGAGCAGGAAATTATGAAAATATGATTTTACATGTTAAATCCCTATGTTCGGGTGTTCGAGTCACCACCCTGTATACGATTTCCCATGCTATTTCCCTATGTTCGCCCCTTAAGTCAAACACCCGGTATACTATATATAATGTATTTTACAGCAAGTTATAAAGTCCAATGTCTTTGATAAATTTCATTAGTCGATCCGAGCACTCAAAGGCCGTTTGTAACGTGTCTCCGATTTGAAAGCGGATTCGTTCGTTATTGTTGCACTGTCAAAACCACCGCACATTGATTGCACTCTGGTCGTGGTTCGCGTTTCAATAAATAATCATGTGTTAGTTTTGTGTGGCCTAGCATCAGACGTGTTATTAGACTTTCATCTTTCCTCTTCAAATTTTCTTTACTCTATTTCAGTGGCAATGGTGGTTTGTAGTACTTCTTTCTGTCGGCTTTTTTTCTCCAGTCTTCATACCATTTTTTTGTAATTGCTTGCTTCACAATTGTTTTATTGTCAGAAACCGATAGATATACTGTACAGGGTGGGCATAATTGGATGTTTTAATAGGGCATCTCGGTAACCTTAAGTTTTACTACATTTAGCAGTATAGGTTCGGTTAGTGTTACTTACGGGGGGGGGGGGGATTCCCTTTTGGAATCCCACGTTGCATGCTATGAACCTGAAACCGAAAGCTACGCGAGTTAACTATGACAAAACATATTCGATAATCGGAAATCCACCCATGCCGATGTCCCATCCATCCTAGATGACCCATACGTTCTAGGAAGCCCTGACCACCTCGGGGTTACAGCCCGGGAGTTACTGCACTGCATTGGCTTATGCAGTTAGACCCTTGATTACCACGCCGCGCCGTGTCAGCCAAATTCCCAAGCACAATGCCGGCTAAATGGGTCCCGCAGCCTAATGCTCCAAGCTCCAATCAACAATAACGAGTCTCATATGCTCACACAAACTGCCCCAGTAAAGCGGTCCCTAGACGCTCAATATTATTGTGCAATATTTCATATTGCCCAATATTATTGACCGTCTGTATTTCCTATTGAAAGATTATACAATACATTGAACAAATCAAAATTGGTTTGACTTTTATTGTGCAATAGAGAAAATATTGTACCGTCTGACGATAATATTGTACAATATGAGCCATTTTAGTAGTGTTCGAGAAGTGAAGGTTTCTAAATGCAGCAAGATGCCTAGCCATAAAAAACAGAAAAAAGAAAGTTTTTGTTGTAATTTATAGAAGTGCCAGTATTACGGAATACAAAAGGAAAAGAGTACAACAACAGAACAGAAAAAAAAAACGAAGCTTATGACCAACTCCTCCAGAAATACAAAGAGAAATATCCAGACTCATTTAATTGCACAAATAGTGCTATGGCTACGGTTAACCAACCAGCTTCATCACACATTTTGTTTCAATAAAAATCAGACATGAACTAAATTATTGCAAAATATACTCCATCGTCTAGGGTCAAACAGAAAAAATATTCTACAATGCTATTGAGCAATAATATTTACCGTCTAGTCTAGGGGCCGCTTTAAGTCGACAATAAAAGAGTTATAGTGATATTGCGTTACTTTTTCCTCGCCCTGTATATTCTCATCCCAAGCAAAACTGTCACTGTCAATAATGTGGTAACAGAGCCACAACTAGTGTGCGATTTAAATCCAAAAATGTTTTGGGCCGATCATATTTGTCGAATTTGTGCACAAATAGGTGAAACATGTATACCAATTTTTGAAAAGGTGTCAACTTCAGGTGTACATGCAAAAATTAGAAGATGTTTATCATCAAGTGTAAGTGAAAAGGTTAAGTGAGGTTATGTAAAGTATTTGTAAATAATATATATTTTAGGTTTCAAAAGATGATATGAAGCCAAAACAAGTATGCCAATCATGTTTTACAAAACTAAATGACTTTTATAACTTTATTGCCTTATTTCATGAGTCCAACTATAAATTTGAATCTTTATTGTATCAATCGGGGCAGAATACAAATGGAGCCCTACCACCACCAAACTGTGTAGATTTAGACTTGTCCCTTGCAACGGCACAAGTTGGTAGCATGTTGCCTTCAAAAACAGAACCAGAAAATTTATCTGATTGTTCGAATCTTGCTATGATGCTACCGTTAGAAAATTTGGACGTACAAGCTCGGGATTTTGGAGAACAAAATATATTAAATGAAATAGTTCAAGACTCTAATGTTGATATTGATTTACAAAATTTTGTTGCAAATAATAACCAAATTTATGCAGATATGGTTGAAAATAACAATTCCCAAAATTTAACAGATTTACGACATTCCAACCAACAAAATCATATAACAAAATTAGAATGTTTAGATTCCCCTTACATAAATTTATCACAAGGTGTACAAAATGAATTATCAGCGGATCCAGATTTTATCAAAACTGAAGCGAAACTAGAAAAAGGTATAGATCTAATGCATGATCCTATTAAAACTTGTTCAGATGACATTTCCATTACCAGTTGTTCGTTTCCTCAAAATTACTATAATGAAAATATTCTCATCAATAACTGTGATAACATGAGATGTGACAACAGAGTGGATTGTAAAAAGCAAAACAAATTGAATATAATTTCCATAAAAACCATTCGTAAAGTAAATGAAAAAGAACCTAAATATGAGGTAACAGAAACAAAGCCCAAATTAATTAGTTCTAAAAAATCAATTAATAATTCAATGGGCAAATTAGGCAGTTTAGATGTTGATGACCAAAATATATTAAATGAAATTGTAAATCAAACTTCTATTAATAATGAAGTCGATATAGGAATACAAAACTTTGTCATGTGTAATGAAAACGATATATATTCTGAAATTAATAAAACTAGCGCGCAGAATCTAGAAGAAATTGATCCTCTTCAAACTCCCTATATATTAGACGAAGTACAAAATGAACTACTAAATAATAGCAATTTAATCAGAAATAATGCAAATATTGGAAAAAGTCTAAATAATCACGGTAAAAATTTTCCAGACGCTTCGCAAAATTGTCCCTACACTCAAAATTTCATTGTAATAGAAGATGACGACGACGATCAGGATAAAGATAAAACCACAGATACAAAAAAACGAAACAAACAAATAAATATACTTTCCGTCAAAAGTATATGTAAGGCGTTTGAAAAACACCCAAAAAACATAATTCAAGGGCGATCCAGATCAGGCAAATCTAGAAAATCTGGAGAAAAGAAAAGATTTCCTTGTAATACATGCCAAAAAACATTCGCTCGTAGACAGTGTTTAAATGAACATATGAAAAAACATGGAAGTTTACGGCCTTACGTCTGTGATGTTTGTGAGAAAACCTTTGCCATACAGTGGGATTTAACATTTCATAAACGTGTACATACAGATTTATTTAGGTGTAAACACTGTGGAAAAAGTTTTAGCGCTCCAAGTAAATTACAGCGGCATATACGTATACATACAGGAGAAAAACCGTTTACATGTACCGTAAAAGACTGTGGACGTTCATTTTCTGACAAACGTAATTTAAAAGGTCATCAACTAACGCATACGAATGTCAGGAAGTTTACCTGCGATACTTGTAAACGCTCCTACAAAACTAAGAGCCAGTTAAAAGACCACATTAAAGCGCATAGTGATTATCCTGTTTTTCAGTGTAAAATATGTAATAAGTCTTATAGATGGAAAACAAATTTAGTTGCTCACATGAAAAAGCACGATTCGTTAAATGTTAAAAAAGAGTGTGAAAAACTCTTAAATCATTGCAAAAAAGATGAGATAAATGATGCAGCTACATGAATGATTTGTGCCTCAGTTTTTATCGAAGTCTTAGAAATGTAAAGAGTTACTGGCGCCTAAATATTTGCCAATAACTATCATACATGACTATGATTGTATTGCGATACTGCAACTGAATTACGGTACAGAATGAGACAAAAGATTAAATTAGTTTACTACATTTCCATGAGCAACCAAAGGTAAAAAGAATGTTTCCTCTTTAACTGAATATATAGGCTTAATTAAATTAATGTTGCTGAAGTGCCTGTAACTAGAATACGCAATTTTCAATGATGTTAAATCAAATTTCTCATGTAATTTTTTAGAATGAAAGTTAAATGGTCCACAGGCGATACGATCTGTTGTACAATGTGAAGCAAGTACTTTAAAAAACCGTTTCAACTTGTCGTAGCAATCTCTACATGTTACAACCTGTTGTTCGATAAGCTAGTAGTACGATAGATTTTATGGAAAGTTCGTACTGCGAAACAATACGATTGTGCCGTACTACAGCCCTACACATTCAAACGGTCGAATCAATTCATGTTGTACAACTTGTTGTACATTAAATTGTATCGTCTGTGGAGCCCGTTATTCGTTTTAAAATAAAAAATGTGACTTCTTCTAGAAATTGATGTATTTTTATCTTTATTTGATACATGTTTTATTTCATATTATGACAGCTGTAAAATGTGATGTGTATCTTCACAATATAATGAAATGCCTTCATACTCTATTCAAGAAAATTTCCGTGCTTTGTGTTGTAGAAAAAAACAACCTCTAAAACTGTCTAGTTTACCTACCAAGTAAAATGAAAGTGCTAATTTACGATTTTCCATGTAAGACCTACTGCTTGTTTGATAATCTGAACAGCGAAGTAAACAAATCATTTGACAAACCACAGATACCAATTTATATGGTGCGCATTTTACGTAAAACTGTACTTTGTCTCCATAACTCTGCACATTTAACTTAGAGGACGTTGCACATTACATCGGAAAAAATTATAACCATAGTTTCAAGTGTGATGCCGCACATTGGTTCCAATCACAGCGGAATTGAAGCTAATTTGAAACCCGAAATATTTTGATGGATTTCGAAGCATTCAATACCAGGTGTGATTTGACAGTCGATTCTCTGCAGTAATGCATTTTCGAAATGTGTCTTACTTTATTAATCTCTGGTTCGCTTATTGCTAATAATGCAGTAAATTGTTCATAGCTTATTTGGAAGTGCCTACTGAAAGAACGTTGTACTATCCCTTTTTAGAAGGCGAAAAGTGCATGGTATTCTTTCGCAAATTATCTTGTGTTGCGTGACTACTTGGTGCTGTTCTTTTCCTGCTTCAGCAGGAAAGTCAACATCTCTATCATTACTTCTTCCCTACTACTGGTATCACTCATGGTGTGATGCGACAATGAATCAAATTATTGAAGAAAACTGTACAACAATAATAAAAGGAAAACATTTCATTAAGTAAAGGCAACTGATAAATTTCATCTACATCATGTTCCAATCCGAAGCGTTCAATTCCGTTCCGGTTTACACTTTTAAGGACAGATTTGTACATTGTTATTTGACAACCGCCATTTGTTTTTTTTAACAGTTTCTAGCTTTTCCCTATGTGTAAACAATGAAAATAACATGTTGTCATCCGGTGGCTGCTACGTATCACGTAGCTTTGTTTACTTCATTGTTCAAGTTGCCTTGGACAAGGTGTACATATGTAAAAGACGTAAAATAGCAAATCAAACTGATTTTGTATAAAGTTTTATGTTAATTTTATATATTTGTTATAAATTATGTAAAGAATTTTCAAAAAATATATCATTTCTTATTACAAATATGGTTTCATGTTATTATATTGTAATGTACAGGGTGTACCATTTCTGAAGAGATTTCGGGCTATCTCCTTAACTATAAGACAGAGCACTCACCGAGGTGACGTAACATACAACATGACAAGTGATCTGACAGTGACATGACTTTTAAATGACATAACACTCACCAAACTGATTTTTATAGTTATAGCATTTTCCATCTCCAAGCACTTTGTGCGCACTAGCACTAATTGAGTTATAGCAAACACTAAACTGGTTGTGCAAGAAAACTTGAAAGTGCAGAATCACGTGGAACATACTGATTTTATAAATTCCAACATTTTGGCACGCTAAGCGATTGTTTTAAAGACCTATGTCCTAATACAGAATTTTATATTATAACTAAAAACTGTTCGCGCCCTCTGTACATCGTGTAGTAAATCGTTTATTTTTATAAAACAAACCTAAATATAGATGTAATATTTGAAATTAATGGTGAAATGGTTAATTTACAAATAGAAGCAGAACAGCATGTTTAAGCTAATAAATGAGTAATCCAAAAATGTTAACATAAATAGAAGCAGTCAAGCAGTTTTGATATTTAAAGTAAAATATCTTTGTAATATGTCAAAACAAAGGTATACTGAAACCTTAAAAGAGTTTTCTACCCAATTTATTGTTTCGCACGCCATTTTTTTGTTGCACTGGATTTAACACCGTCAAAAAACCTGGTGCTAATTTGTATGCACTGAGTGCAAAAGAATTGCACTCATTTTATGAGGTGAAACATGCAGCAGTGCATAGATGAAACATACCGAAAGCGGCCAGTGTGCACTGAGTCCATTCAGTGCAGGGAGATGGCAAACGCTATTAGTAACATGTCGCTATGAGGATGAGGATGCTCTTGCTCTAGTTAATCTAATTAACATTAATAGCAACAATCGCGATAAAAAATGATTTTGGGTAGGTTGTACATCCTTATTGGCGTGATAATGTAAAACAACATGGTACCTTTAGGGTAGAATTATTTAAAGAATTAAATTTGTATTCGGAAAGGTTTCAGTCATACTATTGAATGAGCAAGGAAACCTTTGATATATTACTTAAAAAGTAAGATACCAATTTTAGAGAGTCAGTGAGCCCTGAAGAACGACTTCTCATAACATTAAGGTAAGTAATAATTATTTCTACATATAGAAATTAAAATTTATTAAAAAGTACATGGTTGAAAAAGAAATAATAATACTTGAAAGTAATGTGTTTCAAAATATAGTTAATAAATTTTATACTAAGCTGTGGTATATAGTTTAAAAAAATCTTTAATACTAAAACAACATAAGCGATCGCAATATACAGTGTGTCCCAGGATTGATGTTACAATAGATGCGATGGACTAAAAATGTTTGAATTGAAGACAATTTTAAGAATATTTTCAGTTTTTGAAAAACAAGTCGACCTTGACATTGAAGCTAAAACTATTTTCTTTTCAGGTAAAGTACCCTTTTTGTTCAAGATTAGTCAACGATTGTCTTTTCATGGCCTCCTGGCAGTTATGTTGAATAAAAATTTATTGTAGATCAATGTTATTATTACGTTTCGTAAGTTAAATTTGTTGTAAATACTATTTGTTTCGTACAATGTTCTGCAAATAAAATTTTTAATAAATACTATTTATCTTGAATATAAAATCGAAAATAAAATAAACATAAAATTTTTTAAAAGATGTCATAATTGTCACCTTCGTATATTACTTATATATCTTGTTATTTTAACCCACTGACGAAGAACTTTAACGTTCGAAACGTTTGATAAATAAAAATTTTTTTTTCAAATGAAATAAATCCTAATTTATTTCGATATAATTGGACTACAATAATCTCTTCCACTTTGATATAACTATTTATTTTGTTTAATCTGGGAGTTCGAAAAGAAGTAAAGCAGCCTGTAGGTGTTTATTCAATCCAGATATATAAGTTCAAAATTGGACCGTATCGGGAGGAAATATAACTAGAAACAGATATAGTGTTTAGGGAACAGCAGCAGGAATTAAAGAGAAGAAGTTAAAACACACGATACCTTAAAACTGTGAGTAAAAATCCATCTGAATAAAAATATTAAAGGTTATGACTGCTAGCACAACGGACTGAATTCGCATGCAACAATAGAGATAAGAACAGAAAATCCAAAGTCAAGGTTTAGAATCCCCCGCTCGAACGAGGTGGGATAGGCAACCAAACATACACATAGAAAGTAGGGAAGGCTGCAGAACCATAAAACCAGGAAATTATAAAGAATGGATTCGGATGAATACCTTACCGATGAGGGGAAAAGGAAGAAAGACGATATAGAAAATTTATTCAAGAGATCCAGGAAGGTAAATAGGACCCCGACAAAAGGTGAGGAATCCAAGGATAATATGAAGGAACAAATGAATGAGATGATGGACCTAATGAAAAATTTAGCTCGAGACATAAAAGACATTAAAAAAGAACAGAACAACAATAATGTAGAGACAAGGCTACTGAAAGACGAAATAAAAAAATTAAGAAAGGAACAAGGAGAGTTTAAAGATGAAATAAAAGGGCTAAAGTACACAAATGAGAAAGTAATGAAAGAAGTTGAAGGATTAAAACAAGAAGTTGTGAGAGCAAATGAGAAAATAGAAAAATTGGAGGGCGAAAAGAGGAGGAAGAACATAATTATCCAGGGGATAGAAACAGTATCAACCAACCCTAAAACGTTAAAGGAGGAAATGGAGGATTTCATAGAAAGAGAACTAGGACTAACATTGAAAGCGGAATCGGCAAGGAAACTAGGAGGAAAAACGTGTATGGTAGAACTAAGCAGTAAAGAGGATAAGAATAGGGTCATGACCAACAAGAACAAACTGCGTAACTTACAACAGAAAGTGTATATAAATGACGACCTAACACTAGATGAAAGAAAGATACAGGCAACAATAAGAAAACAAGCTAAAGAAGAGGCAGCAAAAGGGAAAACAGTCAGAGTAGGCTTTCAGAAATTGATAAGCGACAATGAAATTTGGTACTGGAACAGGGATGCACGAAAACTGGAGAAAAGACCAACAGCCCAAGAGCTGCCAAAAAACGATTAACAGGAAAATATTCAGGACGGGAAAAAGGGAAGACGACAAACGCAACGAAAAAGGCAGAAAGTGAAAATAAATGGCATAAAATAGGGACATGGAATATTAGGAGCTTAAATGGAAAGGAAAAGGAACTCATACAAGAAATTAAGAAATATAACATGGAAATACTGGCAATTACAGAGACAAAAAAGAAAGGGACAGGAGAAATGACTATAGAAGGTTACGGATTACTCTACAGCGGGGTAGAAATGAATAAAAGAGCCGAAGCAGGAGTAGGGTGCGTGATAAGCCCGCAATATATGAAGAAACTAACGGAATGGAAAGCAGTAAGCCAAAGAACGATGAAAGTAACATTCAAAAGAGGGTATGCTGAGAAAATGGATATAATAATAGTATATGGACCGGGAGAAAATGACTCAAAAACAGAAAAGGAACAATTTTGGAGTGAGCTACAAATGGTATATGACGGAACGGACAACCCTACTATAATCACAGGAGATTTCAATGGAAGAATAGGGAATGATACTACAGGAAGACAGGAAGTGATGGGCAGCCATGGAGAAACAACAAGAAATACGAATGGAGAGAAATTAATCGACTTCTGCATACAGAATGGACTAGTGATACTAAACTCCTACTACCAGCACAAGGATTGCCACAAATACACTAGGGAGGAACCAGGAAGAAACGAAAAATCAATTATAGACTACGTCATAACAGAGAAAATAAACAGAAGAGCTATACATGATGTCAGAGTCTATAGAGGTGCCGAACTATCGACAGATCATTACCTACTAGGTGCGAGACTAAAAATTAATGAGAACAAAGAGAAAGAGAGGGTAGTTGGTGAAACATACAAAAAAGAAATAAAGACCATTAAGATTTATAAACTACAAGACCAAAAGATACGACAGGAATACGAAGAATGGATCACTAAGGGAATACAAGAAGCAACGGAAGAACTACAGGAAATGACTATAGAGGGAAAATGGGGAAAATTCAAGGAAATTATCTACAAGGCGGGAATTAAAGCATGTGGAATAATGGTAGCAGGAGGATCCAAAAAGAGAACAAGTTGGTGGAGCGAGGAAATTAAAAACATCGTTAAAACAAAAAAGATTATGTGGAGGGCATACTTGCAACAAAGAAGCGAAGAATCCTATGAAAGGTACAAAATAGCGAGACGCGTAGCAAAAGAGAAGATTAAAATAGCCAAAGCCAAAGAATGGGAAGAATTTGGCACCAAAATGGAAAAAGATAGTAGTACAAACCAGAAGTTATTTTATAGAATACTCAAGAATATGAGAAACAAAGGGAAAAAACTTGGGATGGGGCAGATCATGGACAAAGAGGGAACGATAATTACCGAGGACAACAAAATAATGGACAGGTGGAAGCAATATTACCAGGAAATGTTAGAGGGAGTAGATGTTATAGAAGATGAGACAGAAACAGAAGAAAGTAACGCAACAAATATAGGAAAAGGGAATGATAATATACAGCAAGTAGAAGAAAGAGACGACATACAACTGGATGAAGTAAAGAAAGCGATAGGAAAATTGAAGAACGGGAAAGCACCAGGAGTAGACGGGATGAAAGCAGAATTAATTAAATACATGGGAGAAGATGGAGTGACGATCCTACACAGAATTATGAAAGAAGCATGGACAACAGTAACAGTACCCAAAGATTGGCAAACATCAGTAATAATACCAATATTCAAAAAGGGAAACCAAAGGGACTGCGCAAATTATCGCGGGATCTCATTAATCTGCACAGCCAGTAAGATTTATGAGATGATTCTGGAGAATAGACTAAGAAAGGTGGTAGAAGACAAACTTCATGGGGCGCAAAGCGGATTTAGACCAGGGCACTGCACTCAGGATCACATATTCACAATCAGGAATGTGATAGAGAAAACGCTACCCTACAATAAAGAAGTATATATATGCCTTGTTGATCTAGAAAAAGCCTTCGACAAGGTGGCAAGGCAAAAACTATGGGAGACACTAGAAAGAAACAAGATTAATAATAAATTGATAGGCGCTATCAAATCACTATACCAAAAAACGGAAAACGTAGTAAGAAAAGACAATTTAGAGACAAAGAAATTTAGGACAATGCAAGGAGTCAGACAAGGAGGCAATCTTAGCCCACTGCTCTTTATCACCTTCATGGACGAAATTATAAGAAATGTCAGCAGTAAAAGTAAGAAGATGGTGGTGGGATACCACACACTAAAACCGGTGGAAGTAGGAGATTGTGTATTTGCAGATGACGTCGCAATAATGGCTAATACAGAAAAAAGCTTACAAATTAATGTTAACCTATGGGTGGAGGAGCTAGAAAGAAAAGAAATGAAAATAAACATCAACAAGACAAAAGTAATAGCGATAACAAACAACAAGGAAAGGCGAGTCAGCATAAAAATCAACAACCAGACAGTGGACCAAGTCGAAAACATAAAGTATCTAGGAATAACCATAGACAGAGCCGGCAAAATGGAAGAAGAAATTAATAACAGAATTACGACAACGACAAAACTGTTCCACGGGATTAACAGAGGATTTATTAATAAAAACGAAATTAGTAACAAAACAAAAATGACAATTTACAAAACCATATATCTACCAACTTTACTATATGGAAGTGAAACGTGGGTACTAACTGAGAAGTTACATAAGAAGATACAGGTATTAGAAATGAAGTATCTGAGGAAGGTAGCAAAAGTAACGATAATGGACAAAATAAGGAATGAAGACATAAGAGAAAGATTGAAAATAGAGAGTGCTAGAAAGTACATAGAGAAAGCTCAATTACGGTGGTGGGGACACATGAAAAGATTACCTAAAGAAAGACAAGTTAGGAAAGTATGGGAAGCAAAGGCCACTGGCACAAGAAAGAAGGGAAGACCAAGTAAGATATGGGACAAAGAAATAGAAGACGTGCTGAATAACAGAGGGTTAACTTGGAACCAGGCAGAAATCATAGCGAGGGATAGGAGTAAATGGAGAGCAGTGACGAAATAGAGTAGAAAAGAAGGAGATGGCACAAGTGAAGTTACAAGTGAAGTGTAGTGAAAGGTTAAAGAAGTACTTAGTTAATTATAAAACGGGAAGTGACCAGTGAAATTATAATTAAGTGATTATTTAAACAAAACTTTGCTATAGGATATTAATTATTTTTCTAAGTTTTCATATATTTATGTATCTTTCCATTTATGCATTTATTTACGTTTTATTTTCCTCTACACTTAAAAGTAGAAGAGGGATAGATTATATATATATATATATTTGTTTAATCTAAAAAATGACGGTTTAATCAAAGTAGGTAGATCTTCCTGAAATTTTGTATAGTACCATAATTTCTCATTCTGAACAACTTTTCTTAGTAAACTTCTGACTTCTGCCGTACCATGAACAAAAATGGTACTTTACCTGAAAAGAAAATATTTTTCGTTTCAATGTCAAGGCCGACTTGTTTTTCAAAAACTTAATCCCACAATCTTAAAATGAAATTCAAAATTTTTAGTCCATCGCACCTATTGTAACATCAATCCTGGGACACACTGTATATAATACAGCATTATAGGCCTTAGAGGCCCGTTGCTTGGGTGATCATTGTTCTCCATTGTTTCCTATTCTGTGCTATATTTTTCCAGTCTTCCGCTCCTATGGCTCGTAAATCAGCTTCTACACATTCTTTCTATTTTCTCTTTGGCCTTCCTCTTCTGCGTGTGCCTTCCGGTTCTTCCATATATGCTTTTTTTGTTGTCCTACTATCATCCATTCGTGCTATGTGACCAATCCACCTAAGTCGTTGCCTACGTATTATTGTCACTATGCTTGGTTCGTTGTACAGCTCTATTATTTCCTGGTTGGTTCTTCTTTTCCATTGGTGGCCCTCTTTTTTCCCTCCGTATATTCTGCCCAAAATTTTTCGTTCCCAGATTTCCAATTTGTTCTGAGTCTTTTTCGTTAATGTCCATGTTTCACATGCGTAAATTGCACTTCGTCTCACTATTGTCTTATATATGTTTATTTTTGTTTTTCTTGACACATTTTTGCACTAAACACCGTTTGTAATGCACCTGCACTGCTGCGGTTCCCTGTCATTAGTCTCTTCTCTATCTCTATGTCTTCATTCCTGTTTTCCTTTATTTCTGTTCCCAAAAATTTTATGTTCTGTACTTTTTCGAAATTATATTGTCTGCCTTGTTCATCATTTATTATTAAGTTGTTTATTCTGCTTTTATTTTTGGACATCACCACATATTTTGTTTTTTGTGGGTTGTTTTCTAGGCCCAATGTTCTTGCTTCGTGTAGGAATTTTCTTACTATCGTTTTTAGTTCTTGCTGTGTTGTTGCTACTATGGTGACGTCATCTGCGTAAGCTAGGCATTGGTGAGAGTTTCTGAATATAGTTCCTTGTCTGTTAATTTTACTTTCTCTTACTATTTTCTCAAGTATTATGTTAAAAAGGAGTGTTGATAGTGGGTCTCCTTGTCTTAGCCCAAGGTTTGTTGTGAACTTTTCGGATGTGTTGCCCTTGATGCGCACTAAGTTTTCCGTTTCTTCGAGAGTCATTTTTATGTCCTGAGATTTCTAGTTCTGTCATTGTTTTGTACAATAGTGGTCGCTTTACGTTGTCGTATGCACCTTTGAAGTCGATGAAAATCGCATGTATCTGACGGTTTTTTTCGTTGAATTTTTCTTGGATTTGTTTTAATCTGAATACGTGATCTATCACTGATCTGTCTTGCCTAAAGCCGCATTGGTATTCTCCAATCATCGGTTCTGCTTGTTGTTTCAGTTTTCTTTCTATTACGTTTGCTAGCACTTTGTACACTACTCCTTGCAATGCAATTGCTCTATAGTTATTGCAGTCATGTCTGTTGCCTTTTTTGTATATTGGGCATATTACTGGAACTTGCCATTCTTGTGGCATTTTGTAATTATTCCAAACTTCTTTTATCAATGTATATATCGCTGTATGTAGTGTGTTTCCGCCATATTTAACTAATTCAGCTTGTACAAGCCGCGTCCCATTTCAGTTGGCCGACCTACTGAAATCTTAGTTTTTTGGGCACCATCAAAAAATAATAAATACTACATGCTTTTTTTAGGTCCAAAATTAATTGACATGTCATATTTAATAATATGCAATAGAAAACACCAACTTTATCGTTTCCTTTTAAAAGGTTTTAGAAAAAAATCAAAAATGTTCCAAATAAGGTATGTTTTTTTAATACCTAACCTAACCTAACCTAGACAGAGAGCTGGACACTACACTAGGAAACAACAAAAAGACTAGAATGCTTTGAATTTTGGGTGTACAGACTCTACTACGTATATCGTGGATGGACCGAATAACCAATAAAGAAGTACATACATACATACTAGAGCCCTAGAGCGTATGAATAAAGAACTTGAAATAGTATTTACGATAAAGAAAAGAAAACTAAAATACCTAGGGCATATCATCCGAGGGCAAAAATATCATTTATTACAACTGGCGATTGAAGGAAAAATTCAGGGCAAACGAAGCGTGGGTAGACGCAGAATATCCTGGCTTAAAAACTTACGCGATTGGTTTAAAATGTCATTTGTGGAATTATTTCGCGCTGCAGTTTCAAAGGTTAAAGTTGCTATATTGATCAGTAACCTTCGTAAGGAGACGCTGCCGTGAGAAGAAGGCGGTTTTTAGGTTTTTGAAATTACGGTGCGTATTTTTTATAACTTGCAATTTAAAATCTAGTATTATTTCATAAAAAGATGGAAAACATTAATGTCACATTTGACGGAGTGTCTTACAAATTTCAGATTCATTTGAAAATAGTATATTAAAATACAAGTTGCAGAAGGCATCTATTCAAGCACGAATTTGAAATTCCGAAACGAGCCGCATAGCGGCGAGTTGAGGAACAAATGAGTGCTTGAAAGACCTTCAGCAACGAGTATTTTATACTATTTTTTCTATTTTGCCGCTTTATACCATTTTATAAATTAAAAAATAAAAATTTTAAATCTAGGGAATTTTGCGGTGGTTGGTGACGTTTATGTTGGCGTAATTTTAGGTTAGAAAATTTATTGCCGGACAAGTCCAAATCCCAGTATGAAAAAGAATTTTTGACGTATGTCAGTTGACAGTTCAACGCTACCAACATCAATACAGTAAATGTTACTAGTCTATTTTAGCACTCCAACGACTTATTCTAACACTCAAATGACGTCATTTGGGTGCTAGAATGGAGTTATTCTAGCACCCAAATAGAAAAAAGCATTTCATAAGCAGCTACCACGCCAACTTGTTCTAAATCCATTACAGATACTGAAACGTAACATAATTGAACGTTTTAGTATCTGCAATGGATTTAGAACAACTTGGGGTGTTAGCTGCTTATGAAATGCTTTTTTCAAATGATTCTGAAATTCACCATGATTTATTAATTATTAAATCGCGTTCAGGTATTCTCGGCGGTTTCAGTATCTACAAGACACGTCATCATACGTGACATCAACATTTTCCATCTTTTATATGAAATAATACTAGATTTTTAATTGCAAGTTATAAAAAGTACACACCGTAATTTCAAAAATGTAAAAACCGCCAGCCACTGTTAACACACAAAAGTAGTCACGTGATGGCATTCACGCTACGAATATTTACGAACCCAAACGACTTGTCAGCAACACATTTGCAATTGTTGGTTCGCCGGTTGCTGGAACCCGGTTCAATTTTATGAACCGTGACGTCATTGGCAGGGCCGCGCCAAGCCTTTCTGGCGCCCGCGGGCAAGTCACTCTTATGGGCACCCCCCCCCCCCCACACGGTGATTTTCAATTCAAAAGTAAATATTGTTATTTTTCAAAATTTTCCAGAGAAGCTGTAAATATTAAGTAAATTTTATGCGGATTTTATTACTAAGAAATAAACACTGGACATTTTAAGAAAATAAAATAAAAAATTGACTGGAATATTGAAAAATTATAATGTTTACTTTTAAATGTACCTACTTGTACGTAAATTGAGAAACTAATGTAATCGTAAAAATCAGTATTAAACGCTGTTTATTTTATCTTTGATTTATACAGGGTATTTTAAAAGGAATGTATAGTGTACGTGTTATGTTTAATCAGCAATCAGTATATTTTTATGCGGAAGTTATAATTTATAAATTATCATTCCTATGTCCCTGTCATTATTCCTATGGCCTATGGGCATTATAGATTAGTACATATGTTTTATTTGATACATTATATTATAATAAACAAATAACAGATAACCGAAATAAAATATGTTATTTTATAGTAAAATTATGGGGGAAAAAGCGATTTGCGAGAAAGCAGCCGCTGCACTTTACATCGAACAAGTTTTATTATATAGGTACAAAAAAGTTAAAAATATATGTTACAATCATAGGCGGTCAAAGCCAAGGGCGCCTTACGGCGCCCTTGGCAGTGCTGCGCCGGCGGGCGCCGCCCGCCCTCGCCCTTATGGGCGGCGCGGCCCTGGTCATTGGTTCGTCAATAAAAAGAAGTGGTTCGAAAATTTGAAACCGGGTTCGTCGTCAAAATCGGCCTCTGGTTCAAAAAATCCAGGAACCAGCAGGTTCGTTGCTAAAATCTGCCGCCATACTGTTGATGACAGGACAGTAGCTTGTTTTTTTATCAATTTTCTTTTGTTTACCAAGTTGATAAGCGACCTACTTAAAGGTTTCAAAGCCAACTATGTTGCCATTTAAAAAAAGTTTTATGTTATAACACAAAACTTAATAAGCAAAGTAAAATTCCAATATCACCATTAGATTCTACATGAAAAAGTGCTCTAAAGATGTTTGAATTGTTGTTTCTATCTCTACAAACAAATGAGTTATAATTCCGAAAATTTCAATTTTTCCTTGTAGCTCGAAAACCAGACTATATTAAATTTCGGTTTGCACCATTAAATTTGTTTTGAGACACTTTTATTACTTTTGCTTAGAGGTGTGATTGTTAAGGATCCGTTCAAAATGGGAAGCAAAAGATACGAGTTGTGGTTATTTATAAAATTATTAATTACACTTATTCAAGGTACCTACATTTATATTTATTGTTTGTGATTAATAATAAAATAATAAATGAGTATAATAAACACAGAGGTGAAAGAATATGTTTACTAAAAGTTGTCACATCAAATTATTTAAAATAGGAGATTATCATGTAATTATTTCATAACAAACATGTCATGAACTTCATATTAATAAACAAATTAAACACAAACATTGCGGGATTAAATCTTGTATTTAATTTATATGCTTTACAAAATTACAACGGACGATTACCAATTTATATAAACTTTTGATCAAATTATTTATATACTTTCCTTAACTTGTAACATTTGATAAACAACAAAACTGTAATTCATTTCCTAAAAAAAAAAACACAAAAGTACATAGAAATACACCACATCATTTACGTGGTCACATTAAAACAGGTTGATACATCAAGCGCTAACAGATTTACAAAAATCCCATCAAAATTGACATTGGTGCATGTAATATGACATTACTTTCATTATAGTTCAAAGATTTTAAACTTTGTATGTACTAATTTAAATAGTACCTACATTAGTCCTTTATAATTGAACTTCACAAAAATAACATCTTAAATTTAGAAAGCAGTATTTTAACTACTGCAATCGGTGTGATTGCAACAGAAAATTTAATGCGGCCTTTAAATAAATACATTGCAAGTATACGAAAATCAAATACATATTCTAATATTTTATCAACTTTTTTTTTATGGAAAACTGTAAAAATTTGTACATTTTTCTTTGTTGTTAAATTTAATACTTATTTGTTTCATAAGACAAAAACCAAAACTTACACTTTAATGAAATTAACAACAGAAATTAATAAATAAATTACATACATACACAGGTAAAAGCTTACAACTTAAGTATCCGCGTAATGCTTGAGGTAGGTCTCTTATTATGAAAGGTTTCATTATTTTTCCTGATTTACCTAATGCTTTTATAAAAATTAAAAACTGAAATGCAATTATCATCACCTTAAAAAAAACATTCACAACTAAATAAGATAAAAACAATAATAACTAAATCAGTAACATCACTCCTTTGTATCCTGGTAGTCCACTTCTCAACTACCAGGATACAATTATTGATTATACCCTGGTTTTGTTCAGATTCTGCAAAAATGAGGTTATGACATAGGAAAATTTTCATTATATTTATGAGCATCCGACTGACTAGAACTTAATATAAGAATTACAAAATACATGCTTGACTTTTTGTTAACAGCCAGGCAAAAACAGGTCATCCATAGCATTTCAATCGATACCCCAAATAACAAAACTTTTCAAAATAAGTTCAACCGTTTGCTTTCATCAAATTTAGGATAATGCAAAATAACAGAGATCTGTAAAAGTTCACAAATTCAAAAGATATTTTTAGAACGGTAACTCAACGTAAAATGAAACTGAAAGTTATCTATTCAGCAACTTTTAGTTTTTCTAAGTCAGAAACGACCTGAACTTCAGGTATGGTAATTTTGCTCAGATCAATATCTTTATTATTCTCAGCAATGATACTTTCGAGCGACTTAGCCTTCTTCAACTGTACTATATCGTCCACAACCGATTCCTGCACAGTTTCTTCTAACATACCCTTTACCAAACCAAGGGTTTCATTCACATCGTTATTTTCAGATCTGGTGCGGTGCCTCTCTTCACGTTTTGAAATACTGTACGGCTTATAACGCACATGTGGTGTTGTAGGTCGTAATTGAAATCCAATAGACACATTACTTACATAACGAGTGTTGATGGTCAGCATATTATAAATAGGCTTTTGCTGCATTTCTTTCAGGTACTCTTTTCGGGAGTTTGTATACGAAGCTAGCATACCTAGTTCATGAAGGGCACTGTCTAATTCGTTAAGACGTGGGGCAGTAGGTAACTGTAAGAATGAAAATTATTTCAGCATTTCAAATGGAAAAAATTAGATAGAAAAAAACGTGACTGCGACGCGAAATTACCAAATGGAAATGAAACACACCTAAACTTAAAAACTTAACCTACAAAATACGACTGAACTTAAAAACAATAATAAATTAATTAATATTTAAACTTACCTCGATTTCTAAGTCATCACATTGCATTTTGTTTGTTTTGTACTAATTTAATAATAAATATAGACAATTGTTTACATTCGACGTCCTTCCAGCTGGATCTACGAAAACATTTGATTGTTGATTGGTTTGGTTTCGATTACAGCAAAGATCACAGCACTACCACAAAAACTGCGATAACCATATACGAATGCTAACGTAAAAGACAAGGATAACATAAATGTCAAGCCGGATTTACACAGAAAAAGATGGAGAAAGTGCACGAGTAACGTTTACACAGGAATAATACAACCCCTGTGTTTACAACAAAATTATTTTTCATAAGTAATTTAGATAATTAGACAAATTTTTAAATAAAATTCTGTATTATAACTGAAATATAAAACATAATTGATGTGTGGAAATATAGGTACTTTAACAATAAATTTCAAGTTCTTATTTACAAAAGAGACGATAGCTACTGACTATTAGATAGTAAATACAACTCGGCACTGCTCCAAATAATTTCAGTCTTGACTAGGCGAAAAATAGAGTTGAAAGACCTTGAATTTTGTTTATAATTCGCTTAAAAGTACTAACTAAACAAGTCGATAGTTTTTAAAGGTGACTCGTGCCGTGCTCATTGTTTCCTAGTCTCAATTTTACTGAATCGATATTTGTCAAGATACGTGTTATTATCTTAAATAATTAATAATACTGCATCAGGAAACACATTTCCTTAAGAAATTTTATTAAAATACAATGAAATGATACCTGCATAGCCCGTTCCTCTTGGAATTTCTACGAAATTTAAAAAAACAAATGATTAAAATTTGGGAATATTATTTTGTTTGTAGGCCCTGAAAGTATTCTAACCAATAACTTTACTCTACATATTATAGCTTAACCATCAACTACGAGGAACGTTCAAATATAAGTAAGAATGAGTCTAAAAGATCTTTTATTATCGGTGGAACAAAAATATGGAATGTATGTACAGTATGTTCGTTCGGCTCCGCAAAATAGCTAGAGACATTTTACAATTTGGTGGTGGGTTATGAGCACTGGAAAATATGCACCAAAAAATTAGAAAATATGTATGCAAATATGCACTGAAAATTACTAAAATATGCACAATTATATGCAAAATTAAATTGTCATTAATCAATGATTTCGCCTATTAAATAAACAAACAAACGAACATTATTTATTATGCACTACTAAATGCGAAATTAAATTCTTATTTGTTTATTTATGTTTTTAATTATAAACAAAAATCAAACATAATTTTTAGATATATCGTATATTGGTTTAAATAATGGTACATAAAACTGTACAATATAGACTTAATTACTACTTAATCAAATTACATCAAAATAATAGATAACCAAATATTTTTCAATATTTTCCATTGTTAAATTATGTCTGCGGTTATTAAACATGTGTTTGTACATAGAAAATGTGCACGAGGTAATAGGTGCGTATTTAAGATGATCTATAAATTGGGGATCCGCATTAAGTAGAGCTTCATTAAAATTAAAACCCTGTTAATTGCGTTTAATTTTGTAAACCCTACATTTTTCGTTAAAACAAAGTTCAATTTTTCATTTATTTTTTTGCCTACGGGGCCATTAGCACTGCTGATTTTGTTTTTTAGCTACTCAACTATCTGAATACTTTCTTCTAAAGAAAGTCCCCTATCTTGAAGTTTTCTATTGCAAATGCAATGGAGGCAAATGATTTTATGTGTATTAGCTAATTTAGAACAGACGGATTCTTAAAAATATCTTTACATTTTTCAATTGTGGTTGAACTATCTGAATCAAATTCTGAAATTACATTTTTAATACCATTAAATTGGTCGACAAGAAATATTACACAATTCAACCAGGTTCCCCATGTGGTCAAGACTGGTTCTGGTGGCATAGGAACCCCAGGAAGTATTTCTTTATATTTTTGCACTCTAATAAGAAATGCTTTAACAAATACTTTTTTTACATTAGATACTTATACACTATGGGAAATTCTAACTTAACTAACTCAGCTACTCTATTTAAACCGTGCGCTATACACGTACAGTGTATTAATTTAGGGAAAAATATTTTTAAATTATCTGCAGATTTTATCATGTACGGTGCAGCTTCGCAGGGCTTTATCGGTTGGAACTCTATCGGGAAAATAAAACTTAATTAACGAATCGTTAACAAACCTACCTACGATTACATTGTTAGGTTTTTCTAACTCTTTGACGCTAAGCAGAAAACCATTGTCGGGTTTGTTGGTATTTGGAACCCCTTCAGTTAAATGAGCAATGTAGCGTCATTTTATGTCTGTTGTTTCATCCACTGAGATCCAGATAGGTTTATATCTAATTTGTTCTTTAATGTTTTTTTAAATAAGGTCTAGATAATTTAAATGTACGAGGAAGTATTTATAAGTACTTAGCCTACCATATAAAACGCCACATTTAGCAGAACGTTCATAAAGTACTTGTAAGTTCTAAGCCCTTTAAAAAAATCTTTGTTTTGATCTACAAACCACTCCTCAACGGCACATATGGCTTCGTCATTTGTCGAAAATCTTTTACCTTTCAAATGTTTTTTGAGTTTTGGGAACAAATAATAATCTGACTGTGCTAAATCCGGAGAATAGGGTGGGTGGTCAACCAAACCAAAACCAATTTCATTAATTTTTTGCAGCGCAATCAACGATTTATGAGCAGGAGCGTTGTCTTGCAAAAAGAGCACACCTTTGGCAAGTTTTCCGCGGCGTTTTTCCACAATTTCTTTAGGTAATTGAGTTAGCAACTCAGTATAATATGATACTTCTACCTTGTTCCAAATAATCTATCAGAATCATTTCATCTTTGTCCCAGAAAACGGAAGCAAGAATCTTGCCAGCCAATTTTTGAACACGGAATTTTTGGGTCGTGGAGAACCAGAATGCTTCCACTATTTGGATTGCTCTTTAGTCTCTGGGTCATAGTGATGGACCCACGTTTCGTCCATACTAACAAGCCGATCCAAAAAGTTGGAGGAATCTTCTTCAAAAGGGCGGCAGATTTCCTTCGTCGTTGTCAATCGAACGTGCTTCTGATCAGCATTCATACATATACGCTTGAGCCCAATTCGTCGATCTTCTAAAATCATATCATGGACAGAATCAATGTTTTCCGGAGTGGTCACAGAAATTGGTCTTCCAGAGCGGTGCTCTTCTTTGACATCTGATCTTCCTCTCTTAAATTCCCCAACCCAATTTTTAATAGTGGCGTATGAAGGACACTGATCGCCTAAGGTTTCTATCATATCAGCAAAAATTTCTTTGCTCGATAACCCCTTCAAAAATAAATACTTAATAACAAACTGACCAAGACTCGATTTTTTTCAAGCTTTTTCTCAGACATGCCGTTTTCAAAAATTCACAGTTTTATCACCGTTCAATTTATGGATGTCAAACTTTGACATCTTATTTATACAACATCATAGTTGTAACCATAGCAACGATATTCAATTTTGCCTACTAGAGATTTTCCAGGCTAGCTAGATATCAATATCCCCTCGTACATGCTTTTTTCGTAATGTTGAACAACTGGACACACTTTAAAATTTTCAGGTTTCCAGTAGGCTTTCAAAAATTTTTGAAAAATTGGATTATCCGTAGTCTAAAAATGAATCTTCCTGTTCGTATCTTTGCGACAACTGCGAAATTACCACCAAATGGGCTTCTTTTTAGTCCAGAGTTAGGAGCAACGGAACCCACCTTGCATTAACTTTGATGTGGTTAAGCTCATTATGAACTACTGGCGCAACATTCCCCGCACTTTTGCCAACTTCTTCTGATAATTTTCTTGCAGTTATTCGACGCTCACATGAGTTGATCAATCGTCGTAATACTGTCAGGAGTCACGTACGTTTTTGGTAGTTTCATATGGAGTATCCACCTTCTGGAAGCTTTTTCCCCCAATCAAACGCCCCTGCCTTAGACAAATATTTATCCTCAAACTGTGCTTGAAGTCTTGGAAATATTTCAGGTGGTAAAACACTTCTTTCTCTGACATGCAAACTATATTAGTGGCAAATGTAATGGAGAAGAATTGAATTGTTACTAATACCAAATCGAAAAATATTAGAACATGATACAAGGTAAGTTTCCCCCGTTGTTTTCTATGTTCAAGGCTAGCTAACTTCTCATTAATATTTGAACCCTCCTCGTAATAGTGCACTAATTTAAAATTTTACTTTTTTTATTTTGTATTTATTAGTTAAATAGTTATAAAAAACTTGCTTTTATGTTTTAGTGGTTGTACTTTTAAGTGCGAATTTTTTGTAAGCTTTGGTAAGATTTTCATATAAGATAAATAGTACTAAGAACTGAGGACCGTTTCTAAGAAGTAATGGAAGATAACCTTTCCATAAAGCTGTGAAGCCTTCATGTCTAACTACTTTAAACCATACATCTAACATACTCTTATATTCGAGTTTTCCATCTACTACTGTCATATTTTGCATTCTGAAATGTCAGGATTAAAGATAACTTTTAAATTTTTGGAAAATTTTACCTCGTTTTAGCAATATCAGGAGGAAGGACACAAGTCGTTGCTGTAACAGCTGAAATTATACTACAACTTATATGACATATTGTGTTATCCTCCATTCCTGAAATATGTTATGCTTATCAACAGATAGTCTATCCTTCCAAAAATAATTACCGCACCAAGTTTTAACAAGGTTTCCTTGGCTTGAGAATAACTAACAAGCTGAGAGATGTTAACAACTGCAGATCTAACAATGACCGGAGTAATTCCGCGATAAAGCACCAGAAAACCTTCTTCGTGAAAAATTCTGAACATGGCATTAAACACATTAGTATAGTTCCTTCTTTTTTCTGGCGGAGCTGCACCATCAGCTGCCATTCGTGTTAAGGCAACATCAGAAGGAAGACCTGCAACACCACCCACTACTCCAGAAACTACACCACAAGCTGACTTAATTAAAAGACTTGGCGATTTTCCATTTCTAAATTAAAAACTGTTATTTATACAAAATTAAGGAATTTTAGAGCTTACTCCGAGAAATAATCTACAAACGTTTGATAAGCACCCATGCGTACTCCAGTATACGAAGCTTGCCTTAAAATACTTGCACTTAATCCTGTATAAAGCGTTAGGACGCCTTCTTTATGAATTATATCCTTAGCTATTTGATAAGAACTTATACGGGCTGTTTTGTCACCTTTTCCAAATACTTGTAATCGAGTTTTTACGAAATCAAGAGGGTAACATATTATTGTTGATCCTACACTGTGTAAAAAGAGGTAATTAGTGTTTCTGTTGACAGATTTTCCTAACTAAAAATATCTCGTTTAATCATATAATTGTTTTAAAATGGGGTTACAAGGATGATGTTGTGGTTATAATCTTTTGATTAAGTTATACCATTGATATAATTTAGACAAATTTCTTGAAATAAGATTATGTATTTATGTATAATCAGTTTAAAGAAGAACAATAGAACAAAATCTGGCATACCCTGCAAGTGAAGCAAATAAAAATTTTGTATAATTTGGAAGAGTATTATTATCTGTCATTGTAAAACGTCACAATTTTAAATTATCCAAGGAAAAATCAAGGAGTCCACGTATACTAAATGTTTGATGATTTTATCTAAACAATTTTTATAATGTCATATCAATTGTAATAGTTTAATATTGAAAATGAGTAGAATAGGCATAAATGGCTTCGGAAGAGTCGGTAGAATGGTTCTTAAAGCATGTCTCGAAAAAGGGCTGGAGGTAAGATATTTACAACTGACTTGCGTGTCTTGAAAATCCAGTTGTGCCTGTTTACATTCAGAAATGCAGTGTTACTCCTGCCTCGCAGGTGGTGGCAATCAATGATCCATTCTTAGATGCTGGTTATATGGCATACCTATTCCAGTATGATTCTACGTACGGCAAATATCCCGGAGAAATTAGATTGCTAGGAAATTGTCTTTTAATTGACGGTAAAACGTAACAAATGTTGCTAAACGTAAATACAACCTCGTGAGTTTTAGGAAAACGAATAGAAACTTCACAGGAAAGGGACCCCAAAAAAATACCATGGGTGCAGAACTGTGTCGATTATGTAGTGGAAGCCACTGGTGTTTTTACGAGTTGTGACAAGGCATCTGTAAGTTTAAAATACTCTCTCTGCGGATACAAATATGATTTTCAGCAAATAGCTTTTTTTGGGTATAACTAAGAGTATCTTCCCTCCCTATTTCTCTATTTCTTTTGGGGCAAGATTCCAGTCAGTCTTCCCAATGTCTAGAATCATTTTTTATTCTGTTCAATTTACCAACAACATGTTGCGGTGCATTCCCCATTTCCAATTATTAATATCACCGGTACTACTCCTTCATACCAAAACCCTTTCTTGCCTTTTTAATTGTGTATTTTCAACCCTGGTTCATTTCTTTATCGTTGCATTTAGCAATGCATTTATGACACTAACATTTCTGCATTTCCTTCTAGCTTCACCTAGAAGCAGGGGCAAAAAGAGTACTAATAACAGCGCCTTCAAGCGACGCGCCCATGTTTATAATGGGTGTAAATCACGACTGTTACGATACAGACATGCAAGTAATATCGGCTGCTAGTTGTACAACGAATTGTTTGGCTCCACTTGTGAAAGTTATCCATGACAATTTTCAAATAGTGGAGGGTATGATGACAACGATTCACGCCTACACTGCAACACAGAAAACCGTCGATGGTCCCGCGGGGAAAAAATGGAGAGATGGAAGAGGAGCTGCTCAGAATATTATTCCTAGTTCGACGGGAGCTGCTAAAGCTATCGGAAAAATTATTCCTGAACTTCAAGGAAAACTTACTGGTATGGCTATGAGAGTTCCCGTACCTTGTGGTTCTGTGGTCGATTTAACCGTAAAGTAAGTAGGTAAATGATTCAGATTAATTAAATTTTATTAATCCTACAATTTAAATTAGATTAGGTCAAGAAGCCACGTATGACCAAATAAAAAATAGAGTAAAACAAGCATCTGAGGGGTATCTTCAGGGAATTATTGGTTATACCGAAGACGATATTGTATCCTCCGACGTTATCGGCGATAAAAGGTCCTGCCTTTTCGACGCTAAAGCTGGTATTCCGTTAACGAAATGTTTCGTAAAACTTATAGCATGGTACGATAATGAGTATGGATACGCAAACAGAGTTGCTGATTTGATAACTTACATGTCTTCACGAGAATCTTGCTGAGAGTGATTTTATCTGTAGTAATATATACAAGGATATTATTAAAGTAAATTTGCTTATACTGCAATTATTTATTTTATTATGTGCAATCTTTTCTGCAAGTGTATAACTAAACATTGGTATTTAGGTATTCCACCACCAGCCGCTAATAATTAAAGGTTAAAAAAGTAAAACTAGTGGTAAAATAGTCATTAACATTTAACATTAAAGAACTCAAGAAA
This sequence comes from Melanotus villosus, assembly GCA_963082815.1. NCBI lineage: Eukaryota > Metazoa > Arthropoda > Insecta > Coleoptera > Elateridae > Melanotus > Melanotus villosus. Next base: position 31,299,001 of record OY720424.1, read on the forward strand.
CTTGCCACAACAAACATTTAGAAAATATTTAAGATGCAAACAGGCATTTTTTAAACTTTATTAGTATTTCGATCAGAAGTTGCAATTTATTTTCTTGCATGTTAATGCCTGAGTGCACGAAAAAATAAAATAAAAACGTAAAATAAAACGTCTAAATCAGCCAAATTCTAGCTGAGATATGTGGTATCCGCAAATCTGTACTAAATATGCCTATCAAACAGGTAAATCTGTGGAGACGCAACTTCATCTAATATCGAAAAAGCTTCTTCTTCTTCTTCGTGTAGTAGCTCTGAGACCTGTTGATTCTGGTAATTTATTGGGTGTTAAGGTGTCGGCTGCTCTTGAGAGGTAGACTGCCAACTGTCACGCCATCTCTTACGGTGTCTTTCTGGTAGTCTGGTTCATCCAGGTTTCAAGTTTCGTGCTATTTTCGCTATCCTGTCGCCGTCCATACGCGTTACGTGTTCATTCCAATTTCGTCTTCTTTGACTTACCCATCTAACAACGTCTTGGGTTTCACAGGTCGTTCTGATATCTGCGCTTTTTACTCTGTCTCTCAGCGTTTTTCCTGTGATAGATCGTAGTATTTTCATCTCGGTTGTTCTCATTAACCTTTTGGTTTTTGATGACTTTGCCCTCGTTTCTGCGGCATACGTCATAATTGGTCTGACACAGCTTTTGTATATTTGTACTTTGCTGTCGGTGCTCATTTCTTTGTTACGCCATATAACATCTCTTAGACAGCCTGGTACTACCGCTGCTTTATTGATTTGATGTAAGACCTCTTTATGAAGAGAGCCATAGCTTGAGCTGTTAACACCTAGATAATCAAATGATATTACTTGTTCTACTGGATTGTTACCGACAACTAGTTTACATCTCGTTGGTTCCTTTGATATTGTTAGGCATTTTGTTTTGTTCGTAGAGGTGACCATATCGTATTTTTCGGCTTCTTTTTTAAAGTTGTATAGTAAGCGTTGTAGTCCGTCTTCATCCTCTGATGTTAACGTCACATCGTCTGCATCAAAAAAGCGCTAGAGCATAAGGTATTGGCCGCTGGTGCCTTCTTGACATTGAAGACGACACATCCTTCGACTCCAATAGGCGAGCTGCCATCAATCATGGCATCAACACTACCATCGTCAGATGGGCTAGACTCAGTTAAAGCCCTGCTAACTGAATTGGAAATACTAGCGTCGCTTGGAAGTGTCACAGTGAAGATCTCGGTGAGACCAGGCTACCCCCAGGATAGTGTTCTATCACCTCTGCTATGGTATCCTTGTTCTCGATAGGCTTCTTGTGAAACTGGCAGCCGCTGGTTATTAAATGGTTATGCAGATGATATGATAATCTTGGTACCAGTAAAATTTCCTGACGCAGTTAGTAGATTGATGCAAGATGCACTATCTATAGTGCAGAGGTGCTGGTTAGCGCAGGGCCTAACAGTTAATCCTGCCAATGCCGAGCCCGTAATCTTTACCAGAAAAAAGACTGGAGGTCTTTGTAGAACCAATAATATTTGGGTTAGCTTTGCGACTCTCAGGCACTGTAAAGTATCTGGGTCTAACCCTAGATACTAAGCTTAGAAAAATCACATAGTCAGACAGATAAAGAGGGCCACGGCCGCTTCTTGGGCATGCCGTCGGATCTTCGGCATTACATAGGGCCTGTCCCCTCAATTGTTGATGTGGATCTACACAGTGATTAGACCAGTCATCACCTATGGTTCACTGGTGTTGTGGCCCGCAATTATATGGCTACACACACGGACAATTCCTACCCAGTTTCAGAGGCTAGCAGGTTCTGCTATCACTGGGGCTTTCCGCAATACGCCCTCGGCGGCTCAGAAATCCGTTATTAACCTAACACCCCTTCACATTGTGATTGAGGTGGAAAAATGAAAGTAGGCCTAATGATAATTTGATAGCATCTGGTACCCCTTCATTAGAAATTACGAGGTAGTTATCTCTGCTAGGGAGGAATGCTATTACTCCTCAGGGACCGCGTCAGATCTTCTGATCTACTATAGTTCACAAATGGATCGAAAACATATTGTCTCTCGCACTAGGCAAGTTTCTTACTATTTTCTGGACTGAGGTCTTTGCTATCTCATTCTGCGCCCACGAAAACCTGGCCAGAGGCTACAAAAACAAGCATATCTATTGTATGCTCCGACAGTCAAGCAGCTCTGTAACAACCAAATCAAAATTGGTTGCGGATTGTCCATGGGCCCTGGAAATGTTCAGCTCAGTCAACTGGGGCAACGAGGAGGTGAATCGCCTAACCAGGGAGAGCTCCTTGGAACCCTTTCAAAACTCTGAATCGGTCCTCGCCCTACCTTTTTTTTCTGCGATAGTGAGCGCTCGTCTGATAGATTAACTCAGAAATTGCCCAGCATGAACCTCCCTGCTTCGGAACCGCCTAGCACAACTTGGAGGCAAGGCTGTCTTTTTTCTTCCTTACTCTTACAATAATTCTTCGATTATGTCTTCCTAAAGGAGAGAGACGCTGGTTCTGTCTGCTCCTCTGCTCAGTTTCTTTAATTTTCATAATTTGTGTTAGTTTTTTACTAATGCCTTCCCACTTCTCGCTTGTCTGCAGCATATGTATAATTAGGTTTTGTTTTAGTACATCTTCCCCCGCTATTATGTTTATCTCTGTTCTGAGCCTGACCCATCTAAGGCAGTGGAAAACGCAATGTTCCGCCGAATCCCGCTCCTGACAGTATACACATTGGTCGTGGTTATAAATCTTCATTCTGTGTAAATATGCGGCAAAACATCCATGCCCTGTGAGTATTTGGGTTAAGTGGTAACCAACACTTCCATGTTTCCTAGTGATCCATGCCTTGAGGTCAGGAATAAGTTATTTGGTCCACGCACCTTTGTCGCGTAGTCCATTCCATTTAGTCTGCCATTTAAGTAATGTATCTATCTTAGCTTGTTTTCTGGTGATATCCCTGTTCGTGTACATAATTTTCCTTACTTCCGCAATTAAGTCTATAGGTGGATTACCAGCTATGACTTCTAGGGCTTCCGCAGAAAAAGTCCTATATGCCAAGCATATTCTGAGATTCGCTTTCCTTTGTGCCTTCTTCAATAACTGGCCGTAGTACGTCTTCCTAAGTACATGAATCCATATGGGTGCTCCATATACTTAGAATTATGGAATTAACCACAGTGGCCATAATCCGCCTCTTGTTACTGCTAATGTCATAAGTATTCCTTAATACAGTATTTTTCACCTAGGATTTGGGTTGTAACGTCAACGCGCTGCTCACAATCCAACTATACTTCATCTCTTTCTAAACTAGATTTTCATTACCTACTGCGCACGAACGCGAGTCTACCCATACAATTTTTGGGCGGAGCTTGTAACGTCAAAACCCAAATGCTAGATGAAAAATACCGTATCTTAGACAATGCGCACGTTGCAGCCTCAGTCTTCTTTACTACCTTCTTTATATGCGTCATCATGGTCATGTTATTGTTAAATTCCACCCCCAGGTATTTCAGAGAATCTGTCTGCTTGATTCTAATGCCCTCTAGTTCCAGTGGAATTTCTTTGTATGTTCGTCGCCCCACAAGGATGACTGCTTCAGTTTTTTCAGATGCAAATTCCGGCCTCATTTTGTGCTTACGGCTGTTAATGCAGTTGTCATCTTAATTTCTAGTTCGGTACCCTGCCTGACCACTCCTACCACAGCTAGGTCGTCAGCATATGCTATCAACATAACTCCGTCTGGTACAATCATCTGTAGTATCTGGTCGTAAAATAAGCGTCACAGGAGTGGTCCTAGCACCAACCCCTGTGAAACCCCACATGTCAACTGCGTGTTGTTGCTGTTACCCTCAGTTACTAGGAGAACTTTTAAGTAATTTTTTATTATCTTAATGATATATGGGCTAATTTGTTTCCTCTCCATTTCTTCCACAATTCTCTTCCACCTCACCGTGCCAAATGCATTTTTAATGTCTAGTGACACCATGGCACAAAACTTTTTGGTTCTGAATGTACCGGTATTAGCAGCCTCTGATATATCCTTTATTTACTCATGCTGGCGTCTAATGTACTCCTACCCTTACGGAACTCTTCTATAATTCTACTGTATAGAATCTTTTCTAGTACTTTTGCCATAGTGTTTATTAAAGATAATGATCTGTATTTGGTCGGATCATCCTCCTTTTTCTTTGGTTTTGGTATTAACACTTACCTTGATTTCTTCCACTCTTCAGGAAATTTTGACTTCGAAAGTAAATTATTATATACCTACTCTTAAACAGTATCCGGGGTATTCCTATATTACGGTTTTTAGTATATCGGTGGTAACACCATCTGGACCTGGTGCAGCATTTGTATTAATATCTGTGATTGCCGTCATCATCTCATCTTCTGTGAAGTATGATATGGAATTAATTTCATCAGCTGTAAGTGTGTCGTCTTGCCATCAGTGGTGTAGTCGTAAATTAAGCAGTGCCGGAACGCTCTGACCTGGGCGGTATTGCTGGGAGGGGGGAAGGGGTTGGGTAATAGAATGGAGCGGGTGATAGGGAAATAATAAAATGTCAACAATGAAACAATGTATATTTTGTAGTTATTAATAAGCCACCGCCCGCCAGTGGCTTTTATTAATTTGAAATACCAATCATATTTTCGAGGGCAAGGATAAGACGAAGATAGCACTGTTTTAAACGGCGTTCCGGCGCGTTCCGGCTCCACTACACCCCTGCTTGTCATACGGTCTCTTCCACCTTTGGAAAGAGTCTCTCCGCTTCTGCGATTTTCTCATCATCTGTTAATTCTATTTTTGGTTTAACATGCATACGCTTACAAACTATTTTATATGCGTCCCCCCATACATTCTTTTCTAGTTCCTCGAACAATCCCTACCATGCAGTTTCCTTGGCCTTTCGTATCTCTTTTCTCAGCTTATCCCTAGCGTTTGTATATTCCTCTCGTGCTCTAATTTTTTCATGCTGGTTAGTGTTCACCTTTCGGTTAAGTCTTGTCCTAGTTCTTTTGTATCGTAAACATTTCAATCTCAGCTGTTTAATGTGATAACTCCACCAATAAACGGTCTTGTTTTTAAACTTCTTGTTTCCTATCTTTGGATAAGTCTCGTTATAAGTTTGTTTAACTATTTCAGTTAATTCTTCCGGAATTGCATACTCCTCATCAATATACTGCTTATTCCTTCTCAAATTATCAATGAATATATCCTTCATATCTGCTTTAACAAACCATCCTTCCTTATTACTATTAGACCTTTTTTGTCTGTGGTTGTTGCCTTTTCCGCCCGATATTTCAAAACTTATACACTGATGATCGCTAAGTGACTCGGTGTCTAACACCTCCCAGTTCAATATATGATTATCTAGCGCCGGAGAATAACTTGTAATATCTATGTATGATATTTGATCATTTCTGGTAAAAGTGGGTTTATTCCCTTGAGTAGCTGTGCTCCATCCTAGTGAATCTATTAGCTCTGTTAATAGAGCCCCCCTTCTATCTTCATATGTTGCTCTCCATCTCCAGGATTTAGCGTTAAAATCTCCTGTCATAATAATTTTATTCTTAGTCTGCGATCTTATACTGCTTTCTAATTCCGTTAGATACGTGTCATATTCTATGATGCCCACATTAGGTGAAATATAGCATGCATAATATGATCCATTCTTTCGTCTTGATCCAGTTGTAGCCATTGCCACTACCACTGCCTATAATCTTAACGCTTCTGTTAAGACATCTAATTGCTGTGTCAAGCCTGTTATCATGGAATCAATTATTGCCCTCGCCCTACCTAAAACAAGCGTTCAGCTAATAAATAGAGACTGGACTCGCCTTCAATTCATCTCATACTGGGCTTCGCACCCTTGCATGAGACATGCGAAGCAACTCATCCACTGACCTTCCAAAGTTAGGTCCCAACAGATCCATAGGTTCAGCAGGACATAACTGGACATAACAACTTTAAAAGACATCTGCATCTGATGGGTCTTTCAACTCAAACGACAAGCAGGAATCTGCATATACAGGGTGTTAATTAAGTACGTTGACAAACTTTAAGGGGTGATTCTTTGACCAATTCTAAGATAAAAAGTTCATACAAACATGGGATCTAAACGGCGTATTGGCTAAAAACAGTGACGTACCAGAGTTTTTTAAAATAAGGTAACTAAGGTGGCCCCGCTGCACGCCACTGATGGAAATAAATTAAATTTATTTTGGCCAAACAATGCCACTTTATGAAATACTAACCTACACCAAGTTTCATTAGAATACCTCTAGGCGTTTTCCAGATTTAAAAAAAAAATGTAATTTTTGTTTGAACTTCAACATCCTTTATCTTGAAAACGAAGCCGTTTAGGTTCCATGTTTGTATGAACTGTTTATCATAGAACTGATCAAAGAATCGCCCCTTAAAGTTTGTCTACGTACTTAATTAACACCCTGTATACAATTTCCCATGCTATTTCCATACGTTCGCCCCTTAAGTCAAACACTCGGTATAGAGGCAAATATTTTAAAAGGACAAAATAGCAGAGTAGCTAATTACGGTGCATATACAATGAATCGAAATTGTATAGAAATCTTGCTGAATTCCGTAAAAGACGAGGAATTCTCTGTAGTTACGTGAAATTTCCTGGAATTTAAGTAGAATTGCCGTGTAATTATCTGAATTGCCATAAAATTCAGTTTATATCAAGAAAACCGCAGAATTGTGGCACAACTAATAAAAATCCGTAGAATTTCAAGAGAGTTTGTGCAATTTTTTGGATTTCCCTGAAAATCCATAACATTTCTTACAGAATTACTAAGTGGAATTTGAATGTACAAAATTTTATAGCAAATTACTCTCTGATTATTAACAATAAGAAATGGCAATATACATTTTATTTGGCCAATTAACATTTATAATCTTCTTCACATGCCATCTTCTAACAAAGGTTGGTGATCAAATTTCAGAATGCTACTCTACCCCTTCGGACATGAAATAAATAGTTGTTCTACATTCATGTTGGTTCAGTCTCGGATGTTTGTCAACCATGACTTCTTCTTTTTTCAGACACCACCATGGGCGAAGTTAGGTCATCAGACTTGGAGGGTCTAAAGCCCTAATATGAAAAGACGTATGTTGGATTTTAATAATCTAGTTAGTTTTTGAATTTAAAAAATAAAATAAGACAAGTGAGTGTAAATTTTGTAAACAAGTAATTTAAGTTTTTCTTTGCTGACATTAAAAATCGTTACTTTAATACAAGTGTATTTTTTGGTGCTGTCTTTGTACAATATTGCGCTGATCCTTTGAGCCGGATCTTAATACATCTATTTATAGGTAAAAGTGCATAATACAACATTGTGCTGGTCCTTTGAGCCGGATCTTAATACATCTATTTATAGGTAAAAGTGCATAATACAACATTGTGCTGGTCCTTGAGCCTTTTGAAATTTGATACTACGATATGGAAACTACAGGAATAATGACAAGAAAAGATAATAAGTCTGGTAAAACAAGTACAAAGCATTCAAAGGCAGCAAAATCGTCAACAACTGAAGCAAGCACTAGAAGAAGGAGGTTGGAAGTCCAAATAAAAGCTGACGAAGAGATGGCAGTTCTAATAGAAAAGGAACAAGAATTGGAAATGACTTTTCAGAAAAAGAAAATAGAACGTCAGAAAAGAATGATACAAAACAGGTTGACGCTAGAAAATGCACTTATCGAAGAAAATCAAGGAAGTAACAGACTGTCAGAAGTAAGTTCAAATCAAGAAGATGTTATAGGTATGAGAGTTCCTGATAATAAAACCAAGGTTAATGACTGGCTTTACAAAAACGAAAAGATCCAAGAAGAGTCAGTTGTTAAAGATCAGACAAGGCAGGACTCCACTGACAATCAAGGTGACATCTCAGTAGCAAGGTATGAAATCAAGCAATTGCTTGCAAGGCAAAGTATAGATAAAGATTTACCAACGTTTTCTGGTGACGTTAGAGAATGGGCGTCCTTTTATAATCAATATTTATCTACAACTAAAGTTCTAGGTCTTTCTGATGAAGAAAATATGTGTCGGTTGAGAAGATGTTTAAAAGGCGAAGCGAGGCGGTCAGTTGAAGGACTGCTAATATCAGCGACAAGCGTAAGTCAAATTATGACAGTTTTGAAGAATAGATTTGGCAGGTCAGATTTAATTATAAAGTCGCTTGTGAATGAAACAAGGAGTCTACCTGTCATAAGAAATAATGAATTTTCAAAACTAATTTCATTTTCTGATACGGTGTCTAATTTGGTATACACTTTGGAATCTTTGGGAATGCAAAACTACATGAATTGCCCTCAGCTGCTAAGTGACATGTTACAGAAATTGCCATACAACATGCAATTAAATTGGGGTGAGAAAATAGCAAGAAATAAAGAAAATTACAATTTGCAAGATTTCAGAGAATGGATAGCTAAAAAGGCAGAAGGTGTAAGTTACATGCAAGGAATTGGTTTTTCCAAACTAGAGAATGATTCAGGATCAAAAGGTAAATACAAAACTACTCTGTTAACTGTTCAAGATAAGAAAGGGACAAACAGTATTTGTATATGCTGCAAAAATGAGCATACTTTAGACAAATGCAAACAATTCAATCTTTTAAGCTCCGAAGACAAGTGGAAATTTATAAAAAAGAATGGAATTTGTTTTTCTTGTATAAAAGGTCAACATCGAATACGATCATGCACAAGAAAAAGACAATGTGGAATGAATGGTTGTGAAAAGTATCATCACCACTTGTTACATAATGACAATTACAAACCAAGAAACGTACAAGTTGAATCACAGGAAACTTTAGAATTAGGACAAGCTAGTACTACAAAAATAAATACTGTAGCTTATACAAATAGAGCGTGCGGAAAAGAAATTCTACTCAAAGTTCTACCAGTGAAACTAAGAAATGACATGAAAGAAATCGATACATTTGCTCTTTTTGACGAGGGATCAACCGTAACCCTTCTAGATGAAGAAATAGCATCCAAATTGGGATTATATGGCGAGAAGACATCACTAGCTCTGAAGTGGACAGACAAAGATAGTTCTAAGAGACTAAAATCGATGAAGGTGTCCTTTGAAATTTATGGAGAAGAAGGTAACCTATTTAATATGGAAAATGTGTATACAATCAAAGATATGGATTTACCTGCGCAATCGATCAATGCAAGAAAACTTCAGGATAGATGGCAGTATCTTAAATTAGTAGACTTTAAAGGAATGGAATGTGCAAAACCAAAACTTTTAATAGGACAAGATCATTGGGATCTTATAGCATCTCGTGAAATAATAGAAGGTCCTCGAAATTCACCAGCACTATCAAGAACGAAACTAGGGTGGGTTCTTCATGGTAATGTTAATCAATTTCAGGAAAGATATGATGAAGCAATAGTTTTACACATAAAACATCAAGATATGGAAGAGGGGCTTCATGAATTAGTTAAATACTTTTTTTCCATTGAATCATCTGGGGTTAAATTGTTAGAAAAGGATTTCCAGACAAAAGAAGATGAACGAGCAGAAAAATTACTAGAGAAATTTACGAAACGAATAGGGACTCGATGGGAGACTTGTTTACCATGGAAAGACGATAATATGATGCTCCCTGACAGTTGGCTGCTAGCTGTTCAACGTTTGAACTACATTCAAAGACGAATAATGAAAGATAAAGAATTCGAAGAAGTTTACAGAAGTAAAATAGATGAGTATGTAAATAAGGGATATGCAACAAGAATTCCAAATGCAGAACTCAGCGAAATTACAAATAAAGTTTGGTATCTTCCACATTTCGGTGTAGTTAACCCAAACAAACCTGGAAAGGTAAGATTCGTTTTTGATGCCGCTGCAAAAGTTAAGGGTAAGAGCTTAAATGACTATCTACTCAAAGGTCCTGACCTTTATAATTCATTAATTGAAATAATTTGGAAGTTTCGTCAAAAACCTATAGCATTTTCAGCTGACATACGAGAAATGTTCCACCAAGTAAAAATAAGAACCGAAGATCAGTCAGCACAGAGATTTTTATGGTATGAAAACGACAGTCAACAGGAACCAACAATTTATGCTATGAGCGTAATGATCTTTGGAGCAATTTCATCACCTTTTTCAGCTCAATATGTTAAAAACAGGAATGCATTAGAGTTCAAAGAAGAATATCCAGAGGCAGTAGACGCAATACTTCACAAACATTACATGGATGACTATCTAGACAGCGTTAGTAGTGAAGAGGAAGCCGTAAAACTGATAAATGAAGTAATAATGATACATGAAGCTGGAGGATTTGACTTAAGAGGTTGGGTAAGCAACTCTAAACATGTACTTGATCGAATTCCTTATGAAAAGAGAGCAACAGAAAAGTTAATGAATCCAAATGAACAGTCTAATATATCTCAGAGGGTTTTAGGTTTAAAATGGGATCCTGAGAACGATAATTTAACTTTTCCTTTAGATTTTCATAAAGTTAATAGAGATATTTTAACAGGAGAAAAAATACCTACAAAAAGGGAAGTTTTAAAATTGGTCATGTCTCTTTTTGATCCACTGGGACTTATAGGTCAATTCATAGTCAGAGGTAAAATGATCTTACAGGATACATGGCGTAGTGGTATCAATTGGGATGACGAGATCACCAACATCTTGTACAAAAGATGGAAAAAGTGGCTAAGTGGCTTAAAAGACATAGAAAACTTGCGTATACCACGATTTTATGGTTTTGATCAAAGAAGCGATATTCAGTTACACATATTTTGCGACGCAAGTGAGCAAGCCTTTGCTGTGGTAAGTTATTTAAGATTTTTCAGTGAAAACGAAACCAAAGTTTGCCTTGTAACTTCGAGAACTCAAGTTTGTCCGTTGAAACCAATGACAATTCCCCGACTCGAACTTCAAGCGGCGGTAATGGCAAGTAGATTAGCCGTAAGCATAAAAAAAGGACATTCACTGGAAATAAACACCACGTGGTTTTGGTCAGATTCAAGAACTGTGTTAAATTGGATCAGATCGGAGGCAAAAAGGTTTAAAACTTTTGTTGCTAATAGAGTAGCGGAAATTCAAGAAAAAACTAACATCGAAGATTGGCATTGGGTTCCCACAAAGTTAAATGTAGCAGATGAGGCAACTAGAGATCGAGAAGAACTTGAAATAAATATAAGTACTAGATGGTACAATGGCCCAACGTTTTTACGTGAAAATCCCGAAGATTGGCCACAAGAAACGGAAACCGAAAAAAAGGATGAAGATTTGAACTGTGGTGAAGTAAAAATGGAAAATTTACTTTTTATTAATCATTCTGTAAATTTTGATTTGCCTAATATCAAGAAATTTTCAAATTATATGAAATTGATCAGAAGTACGGCGTTCGTAATGAAATTCATAAAAATATGCCAAGCAAAAAGGAAAAACGAAGAAATTTCTAAAAATTTAAATGTAAACGATCTAAAAGAAGCAGAAAAGCTATGGTTCAGAAAGGTACAAGAAGATTGTTTCAAACAGGAAATAAATTTACTAAAATCGGAACGAAACGTTACTAAAGATAGTAAATTATATCAGTTGTCGCCGATATTATCTGATGGGATAATAAGGTTAGGTGGAAGGACGGATAAATCTCCAGAATTAACTGAAGATACTAAGAAACCTATCATTTTAGAAGGAAAACATAATTTAACGAAACTCTTAATAGAATTTTATCATCGCAAAGCTGGCCATAGTGGTACAGCATTTGTTCTAAATGAGCTCAGACAGAGATATTGGATTCTTCAAGGAAGAAAAGCAGTTTCTTCTGCGGCTAAAAGATGTAATTTCTGTTCGATAAGGAAAGCCACACCAAGGATACCAGAAATGGGACAACTGCCAAAATATCGCATAGAAAGACCTCAAAGAGCATTCATGCATGTTGGTATGGACTATTTCGGACCTTATTTTGTAACAATAGGGAGAAGAAAGGAAAAAAGATATGGAGTAATTTTTACTTGCCTTTCTATAAGCGCAGTTCATATCGAATTAGCCGACAATTTGACCACTGACTCAACTATTCTTGCTTTAAGGCGATTTATTGCCCGAAGAGGTCAACCGAAATTAATAGTAAGTGATAATGGCACTAACTTAAAGGGAGCAGCCAAAGAATTACACCAAGCTTTGCAGGAAGTAGATGAAAGTTCAGTGAGAGAATATCTACTCACTCAAGAAACCGAGTGGAGATTTCTCCCACCAGCTAGTCCAAACATGGCAGGAGCCTGGGAACGAATGGTACGTTCAATAAAGGAAGCTCTGAAGATAACCCTAAAAGAAAGATCGCCAAAGCCAGAAGTATTACTTACCTTGCTAGCAGAAGCCGAGAATATTGTCAATAGCAGGCCTTTAACTTATGTTTCTTCTGACTCTAAAGATCTTGAAAGTTTAACACCCAATCACTTTTTGATTGGAACGTCGAGTAAAGCAAAACCACCAGGAATATTTGATGAAAAGGTTTGGGATTTAAGAAAGCACTGGAGGATTGTTCAGAAGCTTTCCGATAACTTTTGGAGACGGTGGATGAGGGAGTATCTGCCCATGCTAACAAAACGAACCAAGTGGTTCCAAGGACAGGGCAACTTAAAAGTCGACGATATGGTGGTAATAATGGATAATCGGTTACCCAGGAACTGTTGGCCATTAGGAAAGATTGTGGCAACATTCCCGGGACAAGATGGTGAGGTACGTGTTGTGGAAGTACAAACACAACATGGCACCTATAGAAGACCATGTTCGAAAATTTGTAAATTAGATCTCCTGGAAATAAACGACCAAGATCCCGCCACAGATGGGTGAACACTCAAAAGAAGTCTTCACCGAGGGGGAGAAATGTTGGATTTTAATAATCTAGTTAGTTTTTGAATTTAAAAAATAAAATAAGACAAGTGAGTGTAAATTTTGTAAACAAGTAATTTAAGTTTTTCTTTGCTGACATTAAAAATCGTTACTTTAATACAAGTGTATTTTTTGGTGCTGTCTTTGTACAATATTGCGCTGATCCTTTGAGCCGGATCTTAATACATCTATTTATAGGTAAAAGTGCATAATACAACAACGTATATTTTTTTTGTTTTTAAGTGTATGTGTATGTTTGAATGTTTTTGGGGGGGCTAATTCGGTTTTTGGGGGGGGCTTAGCTCCCCCAACCCCCCCCCTAACTTCGCCCATGGACACCACTGCATGATGATATGTAGCAATACATATTTTTCATTTCTAAGTATTCTAAATATGTTTTTCGAATTTTTACTATGGTAATAATTTTTCTTTCATGTTCGATATGCCCCATTATCTCTTAATTTTCAATCTTTACTGTCCAAGGGACCTTTAGCATGCGTCAGTAGAGCCACATCTCGAAAATTTCGATTCTTATCATTGTTTATGTCCTCAATGTCCAATGTTTCACCCCATATAACAATATTGCGACCAGACCAGACTCTAAGAATCTCAGTCTTATTGAAATGTTCAAATTCTTATTGGTGAACATTGAGGAGTATTTGATTAACCCCTTTCTAGTTATTTCAATCTTAGTTTTAATTTCTTCATCTTGATTTAATTGTGAGTTCATTGTGACACCTAGATATTTGTACTTGTTGACTCGTTCTATTTCCTTTCCTTCAAGTTTAAGACGCGTGTTTACTTGGTTTTTAGATATGATCATGTATTTTGTTTTAATAACAATTGTCAGTCCCATTGCTTGGCTTTCGCTGTTGAGACTCTCTATCAAATATTGTAGGCCTTCCATGCTTTTTGCCAAACTTCGCCTCCTATTTTTATATGTATGAGGTTGATATCCCTTTGATGAATGTTGATACTGTGGGGATTACTGTGTCCTTTATCAACTCCGATTTAGTGTATTGTAACTAATTCTATATAATCTCTTTATTCTATTTCTATCAGTCTTAACTATCATACTCTACTAAATCCCTTGGAATTCTTGTACTTTTCTAATTCTAAGTAATTCTTTCGGAAACCAACGGCGGTCTCCTAGAAACCCCTTCTTAATCCATACTTTGTCTACGCTATTATCTTTTACTAGCTACCTAGCTTTCTTCGACAATTTTATTTTTAAAACTACCGACACTTCGTTTTCCACTCTTGTTCAGAGCACATTATCGACATGCTCCAAGTGCATAATAAAGCTTAATATATGTATATACTCAAGTCATTATTATTTACTACGTAGAACACCCACAATACTTTTTAAATTATCGATAAGTTTTGCATGTTGCACCTTATCGAAGACTTTTTAGAAGTAAATATAACAAACATATACACTTTTCTTATATTCCTGACATTTATAAAGTATGACTGACATTGCGAATAGAGCTTCTCTAGTCCCATTCCGCCTCTGAACCCAAATTGTCTATCGTCTTTGTATGATTTTTAGGAGAACTTTGAGCGAATGACTTATTAAGCTAATTAAACGGTACTCGTCACAAGATTTAGGGTTGTTTTTCTTCGGTATAGGTATAAAAATTGATTTTAAGCCATTCATCTGGAACTTTTGTCTCTTTATAAATTTGATTAAATAATCTTATTAAATAAGTTGGCTGAACGGGAACTTCACTGAACCCCGAGCTTTTTGCATTTTGCCGATTTTATTGGATGTTCTACTTCAGATTTTAAGATATCTAAGTTTTTTTCCTCTTCTTCTATCAGAAAATAGTTACCAATGATATGGTATCGTTTTTCTAAAGTTGCCTATGATTTCTTTTAATTTTTTATATAGATTCTCTGTGTCGTGTTTGTAATTCAGTTCCTCTATTTCACGGTAATTTTCTTTCATTCAACGCTCTTTTACCTACTTAATTTCGCGATCTATTTTTTTATTGAGTTGTATGCATTTATCTTATTTATGTTTTTATATTTTCTTCTTCAACCTTTTCCCTCATAGGTTGGTGGTTTTCAGATGCCAATATTCTCTATTATTCCAGAAATCTTCAACCAAACCCTTTTCTTGCATTGTTTGGTGTATGTATTGTTTCCATGTGAGATGTGACGGCTGGTCGTCCTATTTTTATTTGATTTATTTGTCGTTTATGTGTTTCTTCTTGTAACTTTTTCAGATTTAACCTTTTAGGCTCTAGAGTAGATTTTACACTCTGAATTCCTTTTCTAAGGGTTTCTTACAATAGCGTCTTCGTTATCTGCAGGTGAGATCCAAGTAATATAATCTTGGAGGAAGTGCATATAAGGTGTTTATGACAACCAATTGTTTTTCTTAGCAATATCGAACTATCACATAAACCGAACTTTCCTACAATATCCTCAACTTGACCTTTTCATAATTATATTAACTTTATGTATTTTCAGTTGTCAGAGTGTCCACGTCAGAATCGAATTTCTCGATGTCTTCTTCATTACTTTCAGATGTCGGAGTTATATACTTGCTTGAATCAAAATTAATATTTAGGAGATATGCGTTTAGTTGTAAAGTAGTAAATAAATTTGTAATTTAAAATCTTTAAAAACCTAAACTTTTATTTAACCCAAAATTAGGCCAAGTTGAAATTGTTTAATTTTTAACTCGTTCGGTGACCCAGCTTACAGATGTGTATCCATGGTTGCTTGTATTTGACCTTATATAGTTCGTTTTCAAACAAACTTTTGTAATAATACCATAAAATAATTGGATACATTTTAATCTGATTCTTGTTATAATTTAAACAACCCTATTTTTTTTTAATCGGTAGTTTTGTAGAGTTTAAACGTATTAGAAAGTACCCTTAGCAAGTAACGAAACTATTTGAACTACAACGATTTTTTTTTATATAAAACACTAATGAATATGCAGGTACCTATCTTCTTAATTTCATTTTACATCTTGTTTGCACAAACATTAGCCATTTGCTTATTTCGTTTTGACTACAAAAATGGGTTAAACATGCCTAAATAAGAAACAAAAATTCATTTAAATTTAACACATTAACTTAGGGCATTTATATGTATAATGATCTAACCCAAGTAGCATTATTGTTTAAACTTCTTAGATGGTCATATTCATTGTATTTAGTGCAGTGTGGTTCAAATAATCTATTAATAGAAAATTAAATTTAAAGAATTTTTTATTGTATTTTCAAACCTCCTTTTAAACTAAAGGTTACACAAGTGGATGTTTAGCCTGCTACTATGAGAAAGCTAAAATTAAACTTGGTTATTTTTCACGACCTATAACATTCATCGTGCTAAATTTGCAAGGCCTTAAAAATAATATTAGAAACGCACAAGGCACAAGGAAGTTTCTTGTTCATTGAACAATATTTAGGTAAATTGTACACGCCAAAATCTGGTCGGCTAAAAAAATTCGAAACTATTGAACAAAGTCGCCTAGGCGCACAAAACTTTAAAAGGGTGTTGTAAGAAACCTAAGGAATAACCACTGAACGTTGTTGACAAATTGCCTAATTACCTAATTTATTGTCATAATGTCAACGCTCGAGCAAGAACACATTAAAATCCTAATTGTGGAAATCGTGAATTAGCTAGAAAGTTAAATCTTTCTCAATCTGCGGTATCGTCTGTTCTGAAAAAGTTTCGGGTACATCTCACTGTAGATAGAAAGCAGCGAAGTGGAGGAACGCAAGGTATAGGATCTCCCGAAGTAGACAGAAAGGTTCTGGAGCTTTTTGCCAAGAATACTCGACTAGTAATGTAGCAAAAAAGGTAGGAAAATCAAGTTCCTACATACAAAAAGTAAAGGCGAGCAGGTTTAAAAAGGCGTCCCTATCCGTAATGCTCAGCAAAATATTATTGTGTGAAAAGTCGTTCCCGAAAATTGTGCGAAGAGTTGCTCACTAAATTTGATTGTGTAGCAATGGACGACAAAATCTATTGCAAAGCTGATTTTGCAGAAATTCCTGGCTATGATTTTTACACAGCGCCGAACCGAGGAACCGACAAGAAACCCCGGAGAACTGCAAAATTAAAAAGAGGTGTTCAAGTTTGCAAAAAAGTTTCTGGTTTGGCAAGCAATCTACAGTTATGGATTCCGTTGGGACAAACTATAAATCAGTCGTACCGCAAAAACGACTTTTACCTTTCCTGGGACACCAGACTCGATCTTTATTTTGGCTAGCCCTAGCTAGGGTCCACTCGTCCACTACTTTAAAACTGTAAAAGAGTATTACAAGGATAATAATGTTGTTGTAGTTCTGAAGGAGTGCAATCCTCCAAACTGCCCAGAGTTAAGGCCAATAAAGCAATACTTGTCAATAATAATGGGAATATTAAAGAAGAAAGGTGGCGAGGTACCTACAGTTGAAGTTTTTCGCCCTCAATGAACTTGGGCAGCTCAGAAAGTTGATTACAGCCTTCTGCAGAATCAAATTCGTAGAAAAGTGCGAAGTATAGCGTATGGAGCAGCTGACCATTCTAATGTTAATGTTACACTTTTTAGGTTATTGTATCTTTATGTAATAAATGTAATAAAATATAATTTAAACTCCAACTATGCTGTTCTTATTTTATCTACAATTTTCAGTGGCAGGATTTCGGCGTACACAACTTTATTAACGTACGATTTTGTTAAGCGTAAATTAAAGACAATATTTATTTAATGTGTCTGTAAATTCTTTATTGATTTAATTACATATTAATTATGGCGTATATAAGCAATTCGACAGAACATTTTGTAAAATAACTCAACAAATAAGAACTAATCACACCAAGGCTCATACTATCGAAATAATTTACTCAATACGTCATGATTGTAATTATTAAAAGCCCATATCAATATTAATGTTCCATAAAACTGAAACGAATCAAAATTGGGCTTCATTATATTGAAACTGTAAATATTGTTTTAAAAGTTTAACTAATTATTGTTCAGGCAACCTTGGAACATCAATGTCGACATGAACCATAACAGATAAGGGTAACAATACTTATGCTCCTGTAAACATTTTATAACAATTAGGCTAAATCGTACTTTGTCATAAATGCTAAAACTTGTAGTACATTTTAATTACACTAAACTCAAATTTAATTTTTACAATTGTACATGATTTGCTTCGAATTTTTTTTGCAAAGAAAATTTGAAATTGTACTTATCAGAAATTTGCTATATTATCATTAAAAGGAAGACTTTAAAAATTGACATAACAGTTAATATGTTTCATTGTAAGTATTTACAAGTACTTCAAAAACTATCTTTCACACAATTCAGCGACAAAACCCTTTTTAGACATTTAAATATGTTCTTTGTTTTCAACTTCAAAACATAGACGCCTTCCCCCTTATAATCTAACTTAACCTTACCAAGTTCAAACTCTAACCACTCCAAATTTAATTTACCTACAGCTCTGAACCCAGAAACCCTTTCTTGTGAGCAAATTATTCTCTATTCAACTATGGACTGCAACACCAAGACATCCTTTTGTATGTTTTATTTCAATTTTAAAGTCATACTGAGCAAATGTAGAACATGATTCACGTCTATATATATTTATCATCATATTTAAATGCCTTTACAGGTAAGTTACGTAAGAAACCATCGTCTCAAAATTCCCTTACATTCAAAAACCAGAAAAACCTAACTACACAACAACTTACCACAACTAAAATTTTTGGTGTTTTAGATAGATTTATATAACACACACCCTTACTTATAGAAGCACAAAAAGCCATCTAAACTTCCATTATCATTATAAACAATACTATATATTAAATCACAATTATATAAAAGTAAAGTTACAAGGCTATTTAATTAATATTGGCAAACTTTGTAATCGCCCACTGCGATTTTTTTAAACATTAGATTATATTTTATATTATGATTATCAAAGACTTATTTTCTTGCAGGAATGCACATAAAAATATAAATCTCAAAAGTTGCCAACTTTTTAAGAAAATTATTATAGTAATAAAATTCAAACAAGAGGCAATAAGGCAGTGGAAAATTGGAAAATTGTGTAAGTTTAAACAAAGGAAATTTTTAACTAGAAACTAAAACATTCAATCTTTAACCTCCCCAGGGATGAAACCATTCGTTCCATATAACAGAAATTATTTATTTTGTATTTAGTTATAAATGAAAAGCTTAGAATTTGAATTCGTTAAGTTCGTCTTGCAGAAAATTGATCCCATTCTACTCAAATTCACAGATTTATTATTTTTGAAACACTAAATTTCCGAAAAGACTAGAAGAAGATGATATTAGTTACATTAACCAACCTACCGAACTAAGTCATAATTTTAAGCCCTAATTTTGTAACTAACCAGCAAAGATAAATAAATACTAAATCGATTACATTTCCAACTGGAACTGTTCGTTATCATCAACGGTCCCATTATGCTTAATGTGGTTATGATTATGGTGATTATGATTTTGTAAACGATTATTAGGCCTCTTTCCCATTTTACCAGCAGACGTGGGAGATGCACCTTTCTGAAGTTGATCAGGTATGTCCCAACTTGGTGGAGTTTTAGATATCGGCGAATTACGCAGATTCATCAGGAATGCCCTTTCATATACTATTTTTGTACCTAAAAGAAAGCATTGTTAAGTTTGTACAATCAACAAAACAAATAAGCATAGTTTTTGACTGGTCTATTAGGATTTGTATTACAAATTTTAATAAAATCTGAAACATAAAACTAGGTTTCGCTAACGCCCGTTCTAATCTAATTCAGTTCCTTTTTTGATTAAGCCATACATCAGCCAAACAGGTTTTTTGTTGACCCACTAATTTCTTTTGCGGTTAATTTAGCACAAGTCTGCTTTTATTGTGTTTATAGTAGCCTCTTTTGATGTTAAAAGATTAAAAATCCTCCTCACACTAATACTGTTTATGTTAATCTTCCCATTGTTAATTGTTTTGAAAAACGTGTAGAATCCAAATGTCAACAAGCAAACAAGGATTGTATCTCCTTGTTTCAAAAACGTTCTTGAAAAGTCTTTGTCAAAGTATATACATATATTATGTACTTAATTTCAAGTTCTAGTTTTCAGGTCATACAATTCGAAGAGTTGCTATGCAAACATTTACATGGTTGATAAAAACCGTATCGTGTGACAATAAGAAAGAAAAAAGTGGAAACCGCGATTAAGAGCAGTTTATAAATACTTATCTAATCTCTCATAAACTACGCATAATTCTTTAACAAACAAGAGTAGAAAGTAGAAATCATACGAGATTCAAATCCCCCAGATGCCCCGTCTACGTTAAATAACATATCGGTAGCATCGCGGTTAATTCAAGGTTAATTTTATATTCGGCGCGTGTTAATCCTGTTTTTGTTGACTTGTGGAATATTCTAATTATGATTTTGCATAATTGTTGCGTCATGGTATAATGAACTTGCATTACATGAGAGTAAAAAAGTCATTAAAATTTAAAGAGCTGATTCAACATTCTAGTCTACTTACAATTACTTTTTTGTGCAATTTTTTTTATAGTAGATCCGAAATTTGAATAAATTTTCCATTAACCAAAACAAATTGTAGGATTTACTAGAAGCAAATTTTTGTGTTGATAAATATTTTTTTCAGCTTTAAGAGAAAAATTAAACAATAAGTTTTGTTTTGAATATCTCTTCCAATCGGAAAACAAAAACGAACAACTGAAATTATTCAGTTTATAATACATATTTACTCTCCCTTTTTGGAAATTTGATTTTCCTCACGATGAAGCCCCTTAATAAGTGGTCGAAACGTTGAGTTCTTCTTTCTCAACAATGGCACGGTCCCAGCCCGGAAGACCTTTTGAAACACTGAACCAAAATTATTTAGAATTTCAGAAGTTAATAAACACACTCTTAGTTTTGGTACCTCCTCCTATTAAAATCCCCATTCTTTTGTAATGTCATAGAAATAAAATAGCTTTACAATTTACAATTTTTCAATGTTCAGTCGTTCAGTGTTTATAATGAAAGCAAAATTTAGTAAAAATACGAATCCAAAGCAAATTATACTAAAGTTTAAATTAAAAAAAAAAACTTCAAAAATAAAAACAAAACGTATTGGCGTTTATAAACGTAACAATTAAAAACAAACGGAGATTAACAATGGGTCATCTATTATTTTATTTTATTTTAGTTCACTTATCGGTCAAAAATTAAATCCTATAAGAGTTAAGATTAGCAATTACAATGTGCAAATTTCTCAACTCATAGAATATCAGTACACTGACGCCTTTATTTTATCTAATGTTATCGAACTTTAAATATTTGTATTACGTAAGACAACAAAACAAAAAACATAAACCATGAAAATTTACTAACAGCACAATCTCGGATGTCAATGTCGTCAATATAGACAGATAGTTCAAATTGATACAAACGTTTTAAATTAAATTTATAAACAGTTATCACGTTTTGGAAATATAAATTGATTCTTATGAATTCGTTGTTGCTTACTGGGAATTTACTGAAAGGACCTTGGAAATTGCATTAACTACTACGATATCATTCATATCTGTGAAAATTTACAGTTATTGTTTGGTTATCTGTTGGGCAAAATCTAACCTTGTTGAGGCTGCAGCTATTAGCACTACCAGACTAAAATTTTATCAAATCCAGAGGACTTCCACCACTGGTAGGAATCTTTAAATATGAACAAATAAATTCTGATAAATGTACAAATAATTTTATTTATTTTTGTTGTAATGCCTTACATTTCCCTTTTGCCCCTCTTTTAATATCATTATCTTTTAACTTGAAGTTTTAATATGTTATCAATTTTTGTTCTTTTGTTTATAAAGTTGTTGTGATATGTATACATAAAGGGTTTTTAAGAGGCCCTGTATTTTCTTTGATGCTCCAGCTTTGTTTATATAAAGATAACGATGATTACAAGTTTACCTTTAAAATATATAGTATTTGTATATTTATTTTAAATGTTTGAACACAAAAAGAAAATGAAAAGTACTTGAAATTTCTTCCTTTTTTTGGAATGTGTTGATGATATGAATACAATTTTATATACATCCTTTAATGCCTTTAATACTAAAGTTTCATCTGTGTAAAACTGGACGATTATTACTATTTTTACCTTGAAAATTCTTAATTTCTGTAAGTTTCGTTTGAAAGTTTGAACACAAAACAGAACTTTCTAATGGGCTTATAATTAAAAAAAAAAATGAAAGGGGAATTTAAAAATAAAATCAGGTTTTTTCCAGTAATATTATTTTGATATAAATATAATTACTTTTTGTTTTGTTAATCTGAAGATTTTGCCTGAAAAATTCTTTCTATTTGGGCACAATTCTAAAAATGTATAACTTAAACTGCCGATTTTATATCCTGGCTGATCTTTAAAAATGCACAACTAACAGTCTTTTTAACCGGGGTCAGAAAAAATACTTTTCGCATACTACGTTACGGTTTCTTGTAATTACGTAATCAGAAAATCAACTAACAAATTTTAGTACACCTACGAACAATACTAACGGCTACATATAATGATCTTAAATTTCCTTACAAAAATAGTATTTAATTGTAAGTTCAACCAACTCAGTCAACAACCATGCAAATTGTGACAATATAAATGCATAAATAAATAAATAATACGTACCTCCAGGTGTGGTCGAATAAAGAGTTCCTCCGGGAGTTGAAGAATAAGAACAAGGAATTTCAGAAGTATCTGAGATCAAAATTCTTCTGGGGATAATTTTGCTGTCGGAAATTTGTCTTGCAATAGGTGATGCTGACATTTTATTTTGTTGTAATTCTTCACCAAATTATTTCACAAGAGAACGTCAGTCAAAAGTTCTTTTATATATTTTTTAAATGTTCAATGGATCAGTCCGGTTTAAATAACTAACTAAGAAAATATCACAGAAATGCTACGAAAATTCACAGATAATTACTAATAAGTGCTCCGTCTTCGACACTTCGAAGCCACAAATCTAAACCAACAAAGTGGAAACACTGATTTGTTACACGGCTTGCTGGTTAAAATATACTCATTCGCGACGTAAATACTCCCCCCGCGCGTTTCCACAGTGTAATCATTTAGAGTATGGTGCCCCCACTTTTAGTGGCGACGCCGGAAAACGCATCTAAAAACGACGAACGTCGTTGTGCGTCGACGCCAGAGATCACAGTTTCCTGACGTTGAACACGTAACACCACTTCTTGGCAGTTCATGGGTTGTTTATGAGCAACTTATGCATTTTAATATGGATTTTTTATCCTAAGCGCGTGTTGTTTTCGAGATTGTTTGAATTTATAAATGGCAGTGTTTACAAAGTACATAATGCTTGACTTTTAATTGCACATTGTTTAATAGGAATTGTTTTGACTGCTTTTGTAATGGGCGGTTGTTTTTGAATTGTATTCAATTTAACGTGTCCATGGCCACGGTTTCTTTATCAAAGTTAATACTTTGCAACAGGAACGTTTCTACCTCGACAATTACACAGAAAAACCTAGCTTAGTAAATTCAATTAATAATTAGACAAAAAGAATGTTTTATTATCATTCCAATGAAATTTTCACTAGCTCATTAAATTCGCTTGAAGGAATCTCAAGGATAATATGTACTAATATTTTAGTAGCGTTGTAAATATTTTGCGATAACTTTATTCCACTACATTTTTCTGTAGAAACGAAATTAGCTAAAAATAAAATGTTTGAAGGATCCTAACATATTACAAGGATTGCCATAAATTAATTAGGTATCTATTAGTGTCAAAATAACAAAACAAAATTTGCATGTAGTCAATATCAATCATATTTATGGAACTCCGGGTTCTTGGAACAACCAGTTTGTTTACGTCTTAAATTAGTTCTACGTGACTGGGGTGCACGTAAACGAAGATTAAAATTTGTCTCTTATCCTCGACAAATTAGAATATTTTACAGTTTTTCTGTTTCAACTTTGAATAAAAACAAAATTCTTGAAGATCTCTAAATAAAAGAAATATATCCTTAAGAAAGAAAATTTTAGTGGACAGTGTTTTGTTTAACTGTACTGGGCTGATTCAAGAAATCTGAAATAAACATTTCCTAAAATGTTTCAAAAGAACTAATATAATAAATTGTTTCATTTGGTCACTGGAATTCTCTGCATTTAGATTTAATAAAGGAACTTACGATAACTATATGCTTGTGGTTATGGTGAATCATGAACTTTAACACACAAATATGAGAATAAAATCAACGCCATGGAAACTATAAAATAGAAAAAAAAAACAAGTAAAGATAAAATAAAGAATGTAGGATGGTGTATGCGAGGGGGCTGCGGTTTCCATCTTACTCTACTTATTTTTATAATGGCGTATTCATATTTACTAAAACACATTCGACCAACTTACCAAGAGTAAGGTTAATTCCACCAAGGTTAGATTAATGCGTAGCCTCGACCAAGTCTCGTAAACAATCAAAGCTTGATACACACATAAATGCTCACATCACCCAGGCAATCATATAACACAGATAGCAGCGATACATGAAAGCAAAACATGTACACTACATTTAGCAGTATAGGTTCGATTAGTGTTACTTACAGGGGGGAGGGAATCCCCCTATGGAATCCCACGTTGCATCTAGTAGAATAACCCTCGGGAATGTTAAGAAGCGATGTGTTGGGTACCTTCAGCTACTTATAGTACTTATCTACTTATGAACCTGAAACCGGAAGATACGCGAACGCGCGCCAACCATGGCTGAACATAGTCGACAATGGGAAAGTCCTCCCATGCCGAGGTTCTGTGAATATGCGGAGGCGGGCCTAGCTTGCCATCCTGGAGGGCACGTCCAGGCATCACTGCCATAGGCAGGTCGAGGGTATTTGTAACTACCCCCTAGTTACAATACCCAAGCAAATAACTAGTTATATTGGTCCCTGAGCTCTCTCAATCAACAACGAGCGTGAATGCTCCAATCAACAATATGCCCCAACAAGCCACATGGGCTTGTCCAACACAAGAATAACAATGCTATCAACAATATATCAATAACAACAACAGCAACAGCAAACTTCACTGCTTGTCCACCTCAATAACTAATACAGCTGTTTATACCGTCCGTATCTCATCGGACATACAATCACATCCATTCAACAAACCCAACTACTGGTCATTATCATTACATAATTACCGACCAGCTTCTCATCCTTGTGTTACTAATTATACAGAAATGCATCTTACAATCAATGCAACACTAGTTCACATCATACACAAAACTTGGTCACTTCAGAATCAGATGTGCAACCTAACGGATCCCGCAACCGACTACCCCTCAGATTCTGACCGCAGTCGAAGCCCCTAATTCTTAACTAATTCCCATATTTTAAATGATCTCGTTTGGGTTTTGTAAACATACGGTCGGGTTTTATGAAATTGGACGCTTACGTCGTCACCACCAAAAATTACGTACAACAAGAATGAAGTATTTGGAACAAGTTTAGGTATATAAGAAATCAGTTGGAACAACAATACAAGAAATATAGCTAGGACGCACGTAACTAACTGTACAAAATTGGGTAATCCAAAGTGGGGCCAAAAAATTTTAAGATGAGCCGGTCGATATGTACAGGGTGGCCCTTAAGTAATAGGACACATCAATCAATCAATTTGCCTATATCGATCCAGATTGGATGTAGGTAGGCTTCTTACATTTTTTTCCATATCTGTCTATCTTTCGCTTTCTGCATCCAGTCATAGTCGGCTGCTTTCTTAAATCATCCGTCCATCTCGTAGCGGGTCTTCTTCTAAATCGTTTTCCCTGTCTTGGTCTCCATTCCACAACCACTCTCGTGACTCTCGTCCATCTATTATCCTCCAATCACGCCACGTGGCCGGCCCACCTCCACTTTTGTTTTAGTATCTTTTCTATTACGTCTTCCACCTTCGTTTTACTTCTTATCCATGTGTCATGTTTTCGATCCTTTAAGCTTATCCGTTATCCCCAACATCGCTCTCTACGTGACTATTAATGATTGTTTCTGTCGTTTTGTCAATGTCCATGTTTCGCAAGCGTAAGTGAGAACTGGTTAACTAGTTTTGTTTTTAGGTGTTGTTCAATATTACTTTTAAATATTGCTCTCATGCTCTCCAACTACTAAATGTTCTTCATGCTAGTGTAATTCTTCTAGTTATTTCTTCCTCTTGGTTATTTTTGTTTATACTAATTTTCTGCCCCAAGTAGATATAACTTTATATATCTTCAATAATCTCGTTTCCTAGCATGATGTTCGTTTGTAAACCCTCACTGTTTATAATTTTAGTTTTAGCAGTATTAATTTTTAACCACACTTCCAGTGATTTTGGTTGCAAATTAGTTGTTCTCGAACATCCACCATAACCATACTCCTCTGATCTGGCGCCTGCGAACTACTTTCTGTTTCCCCGTCTCAAGACGGTCATGAAAGGTGCACGTTTTGAGGACGTGTTGGCCATCCAAGAACGTGTGACAGCGATCCTGCGATCGATTCCTAAAGATGACTTTGCTGCCAGTTTCCAGAAACTTTATGGACGTTGTCAAAAGTGTATTGTGTTGCAAGGCGATTATTTTGAAGGCCAATAAAGGCAATTTCTTTATATCTTTTGTTTTCTTTGTTCTTTGATACCATTCACCGAACTTTTTAGACACTACCTCGTACATAATATATACAATATGTGCCAAAAAGTTTGCATTCGATACAACTTTTATTATTATTTGTTAATCTTACTGTTATTGTCGTTTACTGGATAAGATTAAGGTTTCGTAAACATTTTTATTGTTTCAAACACCGTATTGGCGTGGGGCCTGCAGTTTTAATTATTTTCTTCTTTACTTGAAGTTCGCACCGATTCTGATCAGAACTTGAAACCGAGACGATTAATTTATAGCGCTAACATATTAAGGCTAAGATTGTCCAGACTGGCAATTTTTTTGAAATTATTTAAATTAAGGAAAAACAAATTGAAGCAAACGTTTCGACTTGTTTAAAGACCATCCCTAATTTCTCATTTTTCCAAAATTTACAATGCTTGATAAAGAACTCGCCAAAAATGATTTGTTAAAATAAAAAAAGAAAAAAAAGAAAAATAGTTTGCAATTAATTAATAAATTTATATGTAAGGAATACTATTATGTACGTCAGGGCATCTTTCTCAAGGTGACTTAACATTATTGCAAAGGATTTATAAGATGTCACCTATTCAAATTTCTGGAAAAACGACTCTGGACCCATTTAGCCAGCTATGTGCCTGGGGACATGGTAATTCGATGTGGTTACCAAGGGCCCTTGACCTGACTGCAATTATGAGGAACTACAGTGACTCTCGGTTGAGTACCCGGGGTGGTCAGGCAGGCCCACCTCCGCCCGCATCTCTGTAGAATTAGCTTTCTAGACTGTATGGATCATCTAGAATGGGTGGAACTGTGGAACATCGACATGGGGAAATCGATTGGCCATGTTCTGTCAAAGTTGGCTTGCAGTACATACTGCCTGTTCACAGGTATATAAGTACCTGAAGGTGCACCCATCATCGTCACTCCCCAACATCCCTGAGGGTTTTCTACTAGATGTGACGTGGGTTTCCGCTATCCGACCATATACTGCTAATGCTAAATGTAGTAATGTGTGCCTGTCTTTCATGTATTGCTGTTATCTGTATTATATATTTGCCTGGACGATGTGAGCATTAACGTTTGCATCAAGTTTTTGGTTACGAAACCTGGTCAGGGTCAGTTGGATGGAATTAACGTTATTCCTTGGTAACGTGATCGAATGTATTTTTGTAAATATTTATAAATAAGCCGTCTTCCGGATTGGGGCCGTGTCATTTTCAGACAGAAAGACTCAACGTTTCGCCCCCTTTTTTAAGGGGCTTCTTCAGGAGGAAAGGGAGCACTAAAAGAGGCAGAAGGGTAACGGTAACTCAACTTGTCAACCAAGCCAGAGGCAAAACCCTTCTGAAGAGAAACAGAAAAGGCAGCGACTTTATACCGG
This sequence comes from Melanotus villosus, assembly GCA_963082815.1. Taxonomy (NCBI): domain Eukaryota; kingdom Metazoa; phylum Arthropoda; class Insecta; order Coleoptera; family Elateridae; genus Melanotus; species Melanotus villosus. The sequence goes on from OY720424.1 coordinate 31,326,916, forward strand.
CTGTATCCGGCCAAGCGTATCGGACTGTGACGACGATTGGTCAGGGGTGGAGGGAGCGGAACCAGTAATGATAGCGGACTTCCAAATGTCGGATAGATAATAACCAGTGTCCAAGCCTACGTGCGCGAAAAACACAGTTGTGCTCTCTATGTCCACTGTGCTTCGCATTCTTTAAATTTAGCCATATCTGATGCTTGCAACATCTCTCAGGTAAGATATTGTATGGGAACATTAGGAAAAGTATGCAACTTTTTTAGAACTGCAAAACGACAGCATGTATTCGAAACGGAAATTGGGAAATTAAGCAAAAGTATTTTCCATTACTTTGCCACTCAGCCACTCTGCAAATGTTTACATACAATTAATATGGACTTCGGAAGTGCTGTTGCTCTTGCAAAAAGTGTTACAAATTCTTTAAGTGACATTCGAGAAAATGCTGAAAGAGAATTTAAAAAAATATTTAGCAAGGCAGTAATTGTATGCGAAAAATATAATATTGAGATAAAAGTTCCTCGAACTACCTCAACCTCAAAGCAGACACATAGGGAGAATGTACCATTTTCCTCACCAGAAGAGTACTACAGGCGAGCAATTTGTATATCCTTTTTAGAGTCCTTTATAATACATCTTAAAGAACGACTATTGAACCATGAAAATATTTTCGCAAGTTTCGATGTAATATTTCCGATGGGAAACGAGAACACAAACGTAGTTGTCGAAGAAAAGTTAAAAAAATTATATACATTATATGAACACTTTCTAGATACTCACAGCTTCGGCATTATTTTAGGGGAAGTAAAACTCTGGAAAAGAATACTAAATGAGAGTGAGAGTGACGATCGTCCATAGATGCATTAGTATACCTACAAGAGAGACACCTCGAACTATTCCCGAATGTTGCCATACTTCTGAAAATATGAATCACTATTCCTGTGACAACGGCTTCTAACGAAAGAACATTTTCAACTTTGAAAAGGTTGAAAACGTACCTAAGAAACACGACAGGAGAGGATAGGCTAAATGGTTTAGCACTTCTCAACATTTGCAGAGAAATTTCTGTTAGTATTGAGGAAGTAATTGATGACTTGGCTAAATCAAAACAACGGCGACTGGATTTTATTTTGTAGAAATTGTTTGTTTATTTTTTTGTGGTTCTTTTCTTTTGTGATATACCTATATGCAATATATGACCTATTTTGTTTCTTTCCTTTAACACCTTTTATTACCAAAGGTGTATGTATATGTATGTACATATGTATTTTGCTTTTAAGTTTGAGAAATATACTTTTTATTTACTAACACTTTTTTAAATCGTATGTTTTTCTTTCTCTTCGACAAAATTTCTAGGCAAGCCACTGTGCGAACGCGAAATGCGTGTTTTTTTTTTCGGGCGTGAGGAACTCGGAGATTTCCTCTCAAACACGCCTGATTTTTTCAAACCATCCATCCCATATGCCATTTTCAAAAGCTCCAACGTTTCAGTGGCAGTTTTGCCAATTTTTACGCAAAATTTGACGTTAGTGAGCTGCTCTAAACCTAGAAAACTCATTATTGCACCGCAGTACGCACGCCGACCTTTATTCTTTTCGCAATAACTAATTAACAAATGCCTCTGTTAGTATGAGATTTGTGTATGCATTAGTCATTTTAGTCAAAACGTGTAGAAACAAAACTACTTATGCACTTTCAACAAAATCACCACACACGGGCCAGTACGCACCTCGTACTTGTAACGTTCCCAAGTGTAAAAGACAACAATAACTTGCGCAAAAGCAATGTTTATTATTAAAAATTAAATGTTTTTTCCCATGTATAAAGTAGTAGTTTCACATACTGATCGCAGTACGTGAAGTCTTATTTTTTATATCGATGCGTGAAGTGCAATGCATTTCTTATAGAGTTTATTTTACGCATTTCTGCCAAGGTTTGGCACTAGTAAACACTTAAATAGATTGCTGTACTTGTTTTTTGTTTGAACGACGAATTTGTGAGAACTGTCAAGTGAAGTGAACGTTTGCTAATTTAACTCATTTTTTAAGTTTGAGTTGAGATCGTAGAAAAAGTATAGTGTGAAACACATACGTGAAGCCTTTTTTACACTCGTGTGTTTGTGACACTCGCCATACGACTCGTGTCGCAAACTGCACACTCGTCTAAAAAGGTCAGCTTCACGTACTTGTTACACACTATACTATTGATTATACAAACGTTTCATTTTGCCTAAACAGAATTTTGAATTTTTTTTTTAGCAATAACGTACGAATTGATGTATAAATATGAGTTATTGGGTATTGTCAGTATTGTGTATATTATGCATGAAGTAATGGGTTGATAAAGGACAAGTGAAACAGTTTAAAATACGAATTTAAGGTGAAAAACAGATTTAGGCAAAACACTAAACTGAAATAAGGAAAATAAACCATAAGCTGCCAAACTATAGTGTTTGATAATGATAAGTAATGAATCTTTCAAAACAACGAAAATTACTACGAGCCGACGTGAACAGTAGGTATCATTATTTACCAAATATGAAACGCGAAACTGCTTGTGGTACAACTGATGGAGCAAAAATATGTCCACGATGAGGAAAGCTTAGAATATGAGACAAAGTCCCAAATTTAGTGTATATTTTTGCTATAGTTTCTGAGAAGCAACGTAACCGAATTCCAAAAATTAAAGTATTGAACGAAGACACCGATGCAGTTTCCTGAATAGGAGATTCTAGACTCTAGAGAAATTCTTAGAGGCAGTTTGAGAAAATCCAGAACATTTAAAAACTAAGGCAGTTCGAAATAAATTTAGGGCATTGCAAAATAATTCAAGGTATTCTAAACCAGCTTAATATCTGGTAGCAATTTTTCAATATTGAAGCAATGATCGTATATTATTAAACAAATATTCTTGGGGGAGTTAAGGTAATTTTAAAAGCAGTACTAGAAAAAGTGGTACACTGTTCCTATCAGTCAATTGTAACCAATCTTACAGTAACATTTTTAAGAAATCTAATAGAATTTTTTTATGCGGTACAAGTCCTATGAGAATTAAAAAAGTTGTTTTCCTCTATAGACTCCATACTTACTAAATTGGCAATTTTGCAAAGCGAAATTTCAATCTATCGCAAGTTTGCCCCGTAAAAAACAATTCTTTTCAAAGAGTAATAGTTATTTAGTAGTAGCTAAAGTGCCACTTTTTTGCACGCGTGAGAAAGTTTAAAGAATGAGCCGAAGGCGAATTCTTTAAATCTCACAAGTGCAAAAAAGAAGCTTTAGATACGAGTTTTATACATAATATTTCGACTACCACATATTTGTGCAATAACAACGTGCTTTTGACGTACGGAAAGTATCAAATAATAGCCTCCTTTAGGAAATGGTAGTCGAACAAATTAATTTCGATTGTTATAACCTTATTTTCATAACATTCTGGAAACCAGAGCTTTTGAGTATGTTTTCAATTTAGTCGTTCATAACATTAAATATGGCTAATATTTGTATCTACTTTTCTAACGGGTTTTCTTCTACAGTGTTTTGTAAAAATAGTTTACTATAATATATTGGTTGATATTTATGAAAATGTGTTATAATGTTCATCATGCAAAAAGTATAATAAAACCTAAGTTATTTTAAAGTAATTTAATGTTAATTTTTCATATAAACCTTCAAAATTTGAACACACTTTTACTGGCAATACCTACCTTAAAAGATTTTCTTTGACAAATATAAACACAAACAACTGCAAAATATACAAAAAACATCTTGTTGTCAAGGAAAAATGAGAAATAAACTAAAGTAATTACTTAGGACAATATAAAATGTGTGACAATGTTTATAAAATATTATCTTTTAAACAACCAATTTACAGCGATTTACAAGAAACCACTCTAAATACAGAAAACTATATAAATACTTCCGTTGTACCTTCATTATTACGTGTTAAAAGTGAACATTTCTATGTAAATGAGTAAAAACATAAATAAATAAGTGAAGAGAAATGACTCACCAGTGCAGTTTTGTTGTTATAGAAATAAAACGCCTACCTAAAAAGCAAGAATCCAATTACTATTTCGAATGAGAAAATGCAAAAAATTATGTATTATAAAAATGAAAAAAACTATATACTTAGCTTACTTAGCTATCACTATCGTTATCAGCTTAGCTTAAATAATTAAAAAATTAAGTCATTCTGTGCATGTTTTACCATGGTTTGTAAAAATACAAAAAAGTCTTTGATGAAAAGATAACTTAAACCATCTTAAAAGGAACTAGAATAACTCGCCTATTTTTAAAATTTCCAGTCTTTCAAGAATATAAATTCAGTTAATTGGACTTTTACTCAAAACATAATTAATTTTGCTACTGATCTTTGAGTGACCTTGATTTAAGTGTAACCAGCTTCAAAATTTCAACAAGTTTGTTTTGTGTTACAATATTACTAAGGACAACTGAATTACAAATTAAAGCCTTCTTGAATAAATAATTAATCAACAAATTAAAAATAAAAAAATAAATAATCAACTGAAGTGTCTTACCTCAATGGACATCATTTCTTCGGTTGTCCTCCACTCAAAACTGAACGACTGAATGGTTTTCTTCATTCACTTAATTTTCAGACGGTAAACGGTTTATTTAAATACAAACACTGCAGTTCACTATTTAAACAAATTTTCACAAAAACCGAAACTATCCGCACAGAATTCACGTTAAAAGTGAAATAAAAGAATAAAACGAACATGCTGAATCACGAACAAAAGAATAACCAATCAAAAGACAATCATGGACATCTGCGTTTGGCACGTGTTTCTTACGTGCATTTTGCTTCCTTTATTACCAGAATAATATAGGTATACACTTGTTTCGTACGATTCGGATAAAATTTTATCGGAATTTTTAATTTCATGGATATTTACTATTTTAAAATTGTATACTTGAATAATGTAGCCCTAATTATTAATGTATACTGATTTCCGTACAGTTAAAATCTGTTGTACGATATAAATATTAATTCTCTGGAAAAAATTAATCGGAAATGGTTTGCATATAAGAAAAAAAACATTTAATTCAATACGTATTTTATGTAAGTCGATTATTACATATTACTCTTTCATTCTGTCATGAAATGTACAGCAAATACATTTAATTTTACAGTAAGGCATTAAGGCAACAAGGAGAATGCTTGCAAAGGACTTTTTTTCAGAAAAAGAATGTTTTTCGAAGTAATAACAAGTAATTTCAATGTTTGTTTATTTATTGTGGGAGATCTCTTACGTGTGTCAGGAATCTTAATATCCATCGACTACCATAGTCATTAGCATTATCCGACATCAGACTAGAACTTTACCGAACACAGGAGACTTCCCCTTCTGGCAAGGCTCGTATGCTTTCAGATTTTTCGCAATAAAAATCTTACCGACCTGAACTGGAATTCGAATTAATCCTATGATTATATAGAAAACATACTAAAACTTTTGAGCTCTTTTCCAATTCCAGTGCGCATCATAAAAGTGTAACCACTAAAGTTTCAACCCGACCCACCCCCAAAAAATACCCCTTTACTCTTTAGTCCAGTCAATATACATACATTCGATCTTGCAAAAGGTCGTTTTGAAATTTGGCACAGGATCCTCTGGAACATCCTCAACGTTCCCATCTATGTAATGGATATCTTGAAACAGATGTAAATCGTCAAGTTCTGCATCGTTGTGGTCATCTTGAACTATGTCAACTGCGTTGCTACATGCATTTCCGTTACAAACAGCACAGATTCTCGAGCATTTCAAACCCGCTTTGCGACAGCTGCAAGCAGGACCACAACCCTTTCGACATTTACAAGAAACGCACTTCAACAGGTTAGCTGGGGCAGGTTCCTTGGGCGAAGTTACGGCCACCAGGCCATCTCTGGATATTTTCCACCGCCAATCGAGTGGATTCTTCTCTACACCAAGCCACTGTTGAACTTGATGGTAAGTTCTGAATGAGTGCAGTCGAGCGGCCTAGTTTGTTGGTAGTAGGGAAGCAAGATGGAAGGTGCTCTTTGCAGCACACTTGGCAAAAAGATTATAGCGAAGCGAGTTGAGGGTGGAATTGGTTTCGTCATTTTTCCCGTATAATGCAATAAGAAATTTCTCCCCCGACGCAGCTACGCTATCAGGCTCAGCATCACGATTTTTGAACACTGCAATAATGTCATTAAGAGACCGAGAGTTTTTGAGCGTATTGAGAAATTTCACCTTTCCCTTATTGTAGGCGGACGATGTTGTATCTCAACCACTGAATGCGTGCAAAAAGAGAATGTCATCTGCTACAATTTCGTTGAATTTCAAGCTGCGTGAGTTATACATTTTCTCTGAGATTCGACCCTTGCCTGGTTTTCGGAAATAAACGTTATGGTAATCGTGCCCTAGAGCTGTTAGAAGGACAAGCAGATCGATGTCTTCTCCTACAATATAGACAGACTGCCACGAAGAGGACATTTCCAACGCGGTAGTTACAATAAGGGTATCTGCGTCTTCTACGGCCTGCGTAACCACAAAATCAGCCTCTTCGAATTTCTTTTTAAGCATTGTGATTAAACGATCTTTGTTTGATTCATTCGATAAGAAGCGTTCCTGAGATGAAGTCACCTTAATGGTTTCATCGAAGATTACTTCTGCGGATTTGTGGACCCGTGAGCGCCGTAATCGTTTGGAGGTTTTGGTGCTGTAGCTGGATATCCGTCGAAAACTATGATTGCATTTGAGCTGTAATTCTTCTTGACATATTGGAGGTATTTGCTACATATTAACGCGAAAGAGTCATTACTATGCAAACGCACTTTATGGAGGAGCATACAAAGAGGATTTCGTTCCCTTGCGTATACCATCTTCCGTGAATAACGATAATGGGAATGGTGCAAGTTCGTAATGAAGGTACTCTTGCAATTGTTGTTCGGTCCTCTTAACAATACACATTCTTTGAAAAAGCAATAGCGGGTTAATGGAAACCACAACGCCATCGACTTTTATGTCGGAATTGATGGTTGAAAGTGGAAGAACTCTATCTTTCCTTTTCAGTTGTATGGAAGCGAATGTTTGTCCGATAATTTGATGCATAGCAGTTGTATCCGCTTCACGCGCCATATGACGATTTATGGAACCATTGCCGACGATCCCTGTACTAAGGGAGACAACACAATCGTTCTCAACAAACGGAAAGTGCTGAGCAAACCAATCGATGAGTTTATGTAGATTCTGGCTGTCGCGACACATACGAGCTTCTCTCACATCGACATGCTGTTCACTGGTTCCTAAGGAGCTAAGGACACTCCACAATACTCCTCCATTGTATCGCACACGTTGTGAAGATATACCATTCTTAAAGTCCACTTGACAAGGACGCTGTTCGTTTTCCCCCTGCCGTGTGTAAGACCACCGCTGCTTTTCATGGTCCGCATTAGCGTCTGCTCTATTGTCATATCAGACCAAATGCCCGTCCAAAATTTGTCGCTGCGCCGAATAGTGAAATAGCCCTTCTCTGTATAGCTCTTTTATTCTGCAGGATCCATCCTTTCCTCCAAGTAGTGCACGTCTTGCAAATATAGTCGACACGCTTTGGCATATGGGAAATGACCAGTGGCATGGAAAAAAGGCAACATTTGTTGTATGGTGTCTAAATGCAGTTGCCAGTGGCCCATCCGTTCGGCTTCGATAAATCTCTTCATCAAACACACCATCTGAAAATATTTCAACCACAATTTCGCCGTTGCACCATTTTGTTCTATACCTTTTCAACTTCAAATTGAGACTAATCATTTTCAAATTGAGAATAAACACGTTCAAATTGAGACAAAATAATCTGAAATCGATTAAACACATTCAAATTGAGAACTAACACAATCAAATTGAGAATAAACATATTCAAATTGAGAATAAACACATTCAAATTGAGACAAATTTAATTGACTTCAGCTTGTTTTGTCTCAATTTGAATGTGTTTATTCTCAATTTGAATATGTTTATTCTCAATTTGATTGTGTTAGTTCTCAATTTGAATGTGTTTAATCGATTTCAGATTATTTTGTCTCAATTTGAACGTGTTTATTCTCAATTTGAAAATGATTAGTCTCAATTTGAAGTTGAAAAGGTATAGTTGCAGCAGCTTCTGGTGAAAGCTCTTCGCAAGTGTTCGCACCGCTTCATTCTCATTCGCCGACAGCACCATAGATCGATTAGTAACTAGCAACAAATTTTGTAATTCATCCTTGTCTTTTTCGGGAAGTGCAATGTCCTTCAAGATAATTTGTGACAAGGCGACATGTGTCAACATATGCGCTCTTACAACATTTTACCAACAGAATTTGATGCGTAGATTGTAGTCCACAACTCCTTCAATCCGCTCCCGCCCATTAAATATCCAATAGTTCCCATAAATGACATCAGTAAATGAAAACCCCGTAGTACGGGTTCCACGGTAAGCAAGTCACTGTTTTCGTCACCGTTACCAATGATATTGCGTGCTTTCATTGCACGTCAAAGGTTACAAAACAGGTTTTTAGCTGTAAGGTTTTACACTTTTCTGCAGCCATACACAGTGCGGTGTAGATGGTGTCATAGTCGCTGGGCGGAGCATTAATGAATGGCAAACATAATACAAACGATCTTTGGTAAGGAAGAGATTCCGTGACTTGTTCCATAAAGCCATTCCACCCAGGTATCGATGAACCGCTGGTAAATTTTCCATAGAGCCACATTAAATCGAAAAGTGAAGGCAATACTTCGGCAGAAATTGGATCTAAATTTACAATAGTCAAGTTCGATAAGCCCGATTTACTTGAAAATGTTTGCAATGGAACTTCGCCAAACTCTCCGACAAAGGCCGCCGAAGGTGCTTTCTTCAGACGCGGTATTGTTTGATCAGGAAGGATGGCACTTCTAGGAGTAGCAATTTGAACGCCACCCATCGCGTGGAAAGTATGTAAGCCACAGCCATCGAAAATGTTTGTATTGAAGTCCGCGTTGTCAAATGAAAATTGTGAAAATGCATCCGAGTTGATTTCGATCCCCGGCCGCATGATAGCTGACAGTTGAAACAACACGCATTCATGATACGAAGCAGCGAATCCCAATGCAGACAGAATATTCAACATTTCCTTCGATCCACATTTTTGATATAAGTAGGTATGTACCAAGACCAACTTGCAATGGGGACAGAAAGGAGCGAGGTATTGTCGCCGCAATTATAGCGTGACACAAAGCTGTACATTATTGACTCGCCACGATTCCACTGAATTCCGCTTGAGTTTCAAGATTACCCCTTCGATGAAAGTACTCAATGTTTCGAGAATTACAGAAGTAATATCTTCAAGGAATCTATCCGACGGTGGATATTCTTGTGTCTCATACACCTGTGATCTTATATCTTCCAGCACGATAGCGGACCACCACTAAAGCGGTTCCTGGAGTGCTAGAGGATTAATGTATTTCGGTTTAATATACTTTTATTTATGCAACAAATAAACTTATAGTCTAAAAATGCGAACAAAAGCAAAATTTAATTTTTACCCCGTATTTGAGATTTGAGAGGCTGTATCGCCATAACTATTGCCCGGACAACAAAAGTATACCGAACAAATTTGTAGAAAATTTTATAGGGAATAGTTTTGTATAGAAGTATTTTTTCGCTAAAATCAACGGCTTAGGACATATACAGCTTTTTATGTTTTTCGGCGCCATTTTTTCAAGATTGCGTCGCGAGCGGCGCGACGCCATGTTGGCAAATTCAGGAGCTCAATAAGGACCTCGAAATCTAGCTCTATGCCAAATTTCAAATCTTCCCGACCTTTTGCAAACAAATCACTTTTTTTGTCTATACAGGGTTGCTCATTAGTGCGTCAAAGTCCAATATAGGCTTTATTAAATAAAACTGGATGAATTTATTTTATAAAAAGTGGCACAGTAACAAAAAACGCACATTTAAAAAATAATTTGAATTATACAGGGTGTCGCCCTAAAGCGGGGCACATTCGAGAATACTTTTTTTAAATAAAACACCCTGTATATTTTTTGTTTTTTCTAATCTGCTTTAAATTGTCTTTTCAACGATCCCTGGGTTTTTGTTTTTGGATGACGCATTGTTGAGTTATTAACGAAAATTTAAAAAAAAAAATGGTCGCGGCAAGGTTTACCATACTAATTCCATGCGACAGTATTACGATTAGCTAAGACAAAATTATTTGGTAAGTATGCACCCAAGGGATGTGTTGAACCTACAAAATAATCAAACATTAATTTTATTATACAGGGTATTTGTTACGATGCAGTCAATTTGGCGATTGTCAAAGAGCGTTTACTGAATTTTTTCAAATGGAACACCCTGTATATTATTAAATTTTTTTAATCACACGTTAATTGTGCTTAATTTTTGTTAATAATGTCCTATACCCAAACCCAATAATTTCAGAGATATTTTTACTTTTTCATTACAAACCGCTAAATTATTTGTTTTCGATTCGATCTAGTGTACTGGGCAAACGCTTTGGCAAACTAAAACAAATAAAGACAAAAAGTGTCGAATGTTAAAATCTTAATTATTGTTGCTAATTAGGTGTTGTATTAGTGATTTCTTAAGTTTCTGCCTTTAATATTGTCATTGTATTATTTATTGATTGGATTAGTTGGTAGATTTTAAAAAATAATAAATATCATGACTACAGTATATCCTTTCATCAAGAACTGTTGGGGCCTGATTTAGAGACTAGAAGGACATTTTGCGAATGGGGATTAGAAATTGAAAGGATAACACCTAACTTCTTCCAAAAAGTATTATTTACTGACGAATCGACCTTTACTCAGAGTGGTAGCCCAAACCGTCATAATCTTCATAATTATGCAACAGAAAACCCTAGAATAGCAAGAGCGGTTGATAAGTAGAGACAATGGACTGTAAATTTTTGGGGTGGTATTATGGTCAACTTTATAATTGGACCACATTTCTTTCATGGACATCTAAATGGTGCAAAATATTTTAATTTCTTGCAATATGACTTGGCTCAGCTTCTGCAAAACGTTCCTCCAGTTCTAAGGAAAAATATGTGGCTCCAGCACGACGGTGCTCCAGCACATTTTGCACTAGATGTCCGACGATATTTGAATCAAGAATTCGAAGGTCGATGGATTGGCCGCGGTGGTCCCATTAATTGGCCACCTAGATCGCCAGATTTGACGAAACTTGATTTTTTTCTATGGGGGCACATAAAAAATATTCTGTACCAGACACCTCCAACTATAGCAGACGATCTGAGGCAACGTATAATACATGCTTTTGACACAGTTTCCATTGAGATGTTACAAGACGTAAATAGGTCCTTTCTGTCAAGGCTGCAAATGTGTTCTAATCAAAATTTAGGTCACTTTGAGAATTTATTGTAAATATTACCTCTAACGAAATTACAGTTTGATACTTTTTGTCTTTATTTGTTTTTGTTTGTCAAAGCGTTTGCCCAGTACACTAGATCGAATCGAAAACAAATAATTTAGCGGTTTGTAATGAAAAAGTAAAAATATCTCTGAAATTATTGGATTTGGGTATAGGACATTATTAACAAAAATTAAGCGCAATTAACGTGTGATTCCAAAAATTTAATAATATACAGGGTGTTCCATTTGAAAAAATTCAGTAAACGCTCTTTGACAATCGCCAAATTGACTGCATCGTAAAAAATACCCTGTATAATAAAATTAATGTTTGATTATTTTTTAGGTTCAACACATCCCTTGGCTGCATACTTACCAAAGAATTTTGTCTTAGCTAATCGTAATACTGTCGCATGGAATTAGTATGGTAAACCTTGTCGCGACCATTTTTTTTTAATTTTCGTTAATAACTCAACAATACGTCATCCAAAAACAAAAACCCAGGGATCGTTGAAAAGACAATTTAAAGCAGATTAGAAAAAACAAAAAATATAAAGGGTGTTTCATTTAAAAAAAATATTCTCGAATGTGCCCCGCATTAGGGCGACACCCTGTATAATTCAAATTATTTTTCAAATGTGCGTTTTTTGTTACTGTACCACTTTTTATAAAATAAATTCCTCCAGTTTTATTTAATAAAGCCTATATTGGACTTTGACGCACTAATGAGCAACCCTGTATTGACAATTGACTGGACTACTTGCGCGATTTCGGAAAAAAGGGCTTTTCCTGGTGCAACCAAGTTGATATTGAAAATATATTATTAGCATGAAACGAATTACACACTTACCAAGAGATTTAGAAATAATAAGCAAATACTTATTTACGGACATGGTATTTACTCATCAGATTAAAATTGTTTAGTGACAAAAACCGCAAAGAATGCTGCTGATTTTTATTTCACAGATTGAATTGTAGACGTGTACTATCCAGTAATATGTCAAAAACATGTAAGAAGTTCGGTTACAATTTTCCCAGTCGAAGGATATGTAATAAATTATATTAATGACACTAAACTTAAACCTTTTCAAATAGGAATGCAATACTTTTTCAATTACAGAATTCCCAAAAAAGATATTGCTATATTTCCTTGAATAACAAATACTGTACGACTATATTGTTATTTAGAAAATAAAAATTAGTGGTTTACCTTAATAGTCTGTCATCTCACGAAATTTCAATAAACGAAATTAATTTTATTTTTAAGTTGCACATTCTTTATTGTAACGCAAAGAAAGTATATTTTGACGTAACTGAATGGTGCATTTACCGACGCAAACTACTTCTTATGATTGTGGGGCTTACTGCTGTTTATACGTGGAGACGTTACGTTCTGGTACTGGCGAATGTTTAAAATTTGATGGTAATATGCCAGGTTATAAAAAAAGGATTAAAAATAAGATTATTGACGCCATGAATGCACAAAATCTATCACCTCCTACCACGTACTATAACTATAACAAGAGTTTCATTAAAACAATTTTAGAGATGCCAGATATTAATTTGAATAGAAATACGGTAAGTATATGGACAGCCACGTAACTAGGGGAGGGCCTGGGTGGGCCAGGCCCACCTAAAAACTTCTAGGCCCACCCTTGGGCCCACCCAACCGCAACGGAAATGTTATGTCTTGTTTAATTAGAAAATAAATGTAACGAAGAGGAATTATTTTAAAAAATCTTTAAACTCTAGAACCAAAAAACAGTCAGGGCCTCAGCTGTTTTGATATTCTTGGCTCTAATTATCCTCACATCTGAAACATATCTTTAAAAAATCGTCAACAAACAACAGTAATATGATCACAAATACATAAAGTTTCTTTAAATGGTTGGGATTAAACAAACAATGTGTGTTTTTAAGTCTTACATAGACTTTTACAGTCATTTTAGTACTAACCGGAATTATTTTGTAGGCATAGTATAATTTATTACACCAAACAAATCCAAAACTTCTCAACTGAAATATGATCCCGATATTTAAAAATCACACGCAGTCACATTTATTAAACTCGTCCCATAAAAAACATCAAGTTTGAATAAACGCTGATACAGTGATACAACAAAGCTTCCTTGTTTGCCATAATATCATAATTCATTATTTAACTCAATACTAATAGATTACACGAATTTCAACATTTACGACCTTCAATAAAGGGTTCCAGCAAGCCATTACTTAAAATCTGTTCGTAACCATATGGACGTTTCTTACATAAATACGAGTGATTGATATTATTTCTTAAGAAAAAAACTTTTATTAAAATACGAAGACGGTATCCCTTCCTGATTTTCCTGTTCGAATAGTTAGTTGTACGTGTGTGTTACATGATCCAACTTATTGTGTAGTGCCCTAAAACGTTTGTGAAAATATTTTTTCTATTTTTACGGTTAGAACTTGATCATGGGTGGTAAACGCAATATAAAAGAATATTTTTCATCTTTCAAAAAAATTAAAACTGCACATGATACTTTGAAACCTTCGACTAGTACAACAGATTTATTAAGTGTGGTCAGTGAGGAAAGTGGGATCCTCGAGGAAAGCGAAGAGATTAGTACGAATTCTGAGGATTGATCGTCAGAGACAAGAAATTGTAGAGAAAGACCAGTTTAAAATATATGTGTTTTTGCCTTCTATTGACTTAATATTAAATGAATTAGATAATCGTTTTAATAGTTGTTCTAATGTTATCGGTGCAATTAGTGCCCTACATCCCAAAAACTGTAAGTTTTTAAATTATGAACGAATACTCCCTTTGGCAGCACATTATGGTAGTGATTGTGAAACCTTGAAGGCGGAATTTAAAATTTTACCAAAGACAATAAAGCAATATGAAGACGAAAAAAGAATTGAAGTGAAAAGTATCATGCAACTAATAGATATATTTCAGAAATTTATAAAATAGTTTTTAGTGAAACTTATAAATTGGCGGTCATTTATGTGACAATTCCTGTGTCTAGTGCGGCTTGTGAACGTACTTTTTCTTGTTTAAAACGTTTAAAAACCTATATTAGGAATAGAATGACAAATGAACGATTAAATCATCTAGCATTAATAAATATTGAACGGTCCACTGCTAAAACTTTAAATATTTCAAAAGTGGTTGACGAATTTGATGGGATGCATAATAATAGAAGAATAGTTCTACATTAGGTAAGTTTTTTTTCGTTGTTTTAATTGTAAGGGGTTGGCCCACCGAACAATTCCTAAAAAAATATGTGGCCCCCCTTCATAAATAATGCTAGTTACGTGGCTGTATATGGATGTCCGAATGGATATCAGACAGACTTTTTGTTAACTATAATTGCACTGGGACGAAGAGACTGCTGCTGATTGCAAAGCTGTTGGTGAGAAAATGTTGCTATGTAGCATGTGTAACCATTGGAATCACATAGAATGTGCTAAACTGTTAAGTACTATCCCTAAAACATTTATTTGCTTTCGATGTAAAAAATAATTTTATCCAATTCAGTTACGAAATGTCAACATTTCGACATTGATTTTAGTTGTGAAAAGTGGTTCATTTTGTAACTAGTTACAAAATATGCTCCCATTTTATCACTCCCATTTTATCACGATGACCCAACTCCTTTTTTAAGAAGATGTGGCATTTACATTTTGTTATCTGAATTGGATAAAATCTTGTATGAAACACGTTGCAAAACATGTCTTTTTATCACATGGCGTGTTGTGGTGTTGTTCATCTCGGCTTCGCCTCGACGAACAATTTCACGCCTGGTGATAAAAAGTCCATCATTTTGCAACTCGTTGCATAAATAGCTAATTTCATACCACAATTTTTATGTTATTTTATTGTAGGTAAGTTATTTGTTTTAAAAGAGACTTCCATAGTAATGTTAACATAACATTTACAATTAGGCATTTAATTAATACCCGACACTGCTTTCGCCGCAGTTCTGCCACAATATTGGTTGATGCTGGTGGTGACATCACCTCACAAAAACTCGTATTCATTACGACACTCGCCTAAGGCTCGTGCCGTAATTCTCATACTCGTGTCTTATTAGCTATCATTAAATGCTCATTGCATAATATACTATTATACAATATTAACTTGGTCGCACTACGGAAAAGCCTTGGCCTGCAGGGATAATAGTTGGTCAGCAAATTAGGCATTCTCAATTCCAGTCCCATAAATCGCATACTGTTGCGACAGTTTTTCAACGAAAAGCTAAGGAATCTACAATATATCGTCCTTAACGTTTAACGACTTCCTCTAGCGTTGGAAGCTTTTTAAAGTTTTTGTATTTGCTTGCGCAGATTTCAGAAGCTTTCCACTACTTTACCGCTCATTTCTCCGAAAGTAATTAGTCGAATTATAAACTTAACTGATGAAAAGGGGAATAAATACCATACCAGTACAGAAGACAAATAGAGGATGGCAGGATTTAATAGGGGGTTATAAAGAAATAATGGAGAGACGGAAAGAATATCTTGAAAAACTATTAAATGAAATAGAACTTACTACTACTATGATCAGGAAAATCAATCAGAATTAAATGGCATTGTAGAGGCAATAAAATGATTAAAACACAACAAAAGTTCAGGGAGTGATAATGTGCGCGCAAAATTAATTAAGTGTGGAGGTAATGAACCTTATCATCTAATTCATAAGCTAATAGTAAAAATATGGCAAGAAGAAACAATGCCTTGAGCATGGATTGAGGCAATCATATGTCCTATATATAGAAAAAAAATCAAAACAGAATGTAAAAATTATAGAGGAATAGTGCTACTCAATATAACATGCAAGATTCTGGCAACTTAAGGCTGATCGCTCCATTCGTCCAAATGGCGCAATATCAATCCAAAATCGTCTGTGTGAAAACTGAGCCGGCTTGGCATGGCGCGACAGAGGCGTCTGGACTTTCAGAAGTGTCAAATTCCATCCGAACCAATATTGCACCCTGCCGTCTGTAGGGAAAGCATGGGCAGAGCCACGTGTGTGCGGAAAACCTGGTGCAAAATATTGACGTTTCGTTTTTGTCCTCTGGCGAATAGGCGCTACTCTGTCCGGACGATAAATTTGATAAATTCATTATTTTTTTCTTTAATTTGCAAATTTTATTTTCGTTTAATCAAAATTTTATACTATATTTTTAATCTAAAATGTTATGTGGGGGCGTGATTTTGTTTTGCAAGTGATAGAAAAAGGTCCCAATTATTAGCAGCACCAATCATCAACTCCTTTTTATCCATTGTTAATGTACGAAAAATACAAAGAAACTACTATTTTAGAGATGATTTTACACTAAACTCTTTACCTGAGTCCTACCTAGGATTGGATGTTATCCATTTGGATGAGGCCGCAACTTTCTACAAAAATAAACAACACAAAAATAAAAGGTAGTATTGGAGAACATCAATGTGGATTTCGAAAAGGAAGATTAGTAATTGATCGATTATTTCTGTTAAGAGAAATGCAGAGGAAAATTGATGAGCATAAGTTAAGCACAAATGTATCATTTATAGATTTTAAGCACGCATATGAAGAAAAAGGGGGCACCACAAAAATGATCAGGCTTGAATATGACATTAATTGGTACAAAGAATAGAGTACTGGTAGAAAGAAACTTATCCAAAAAGTCTGAAGTAAAGAATGTATTAAAGCACTGGAAAAATTATAAGAGAAAGTAGAATGAACCTAGTAGAGTAATAGACCACAAGCGCCATCAATGTTTGACATTTGCAGATGATGTAGAAGTAAAAAAGAACTGCGTGAGATTATGGTGAGATTCGAACATGCAAGAAATGGGATTAATAAATAAAAAGAAGGCAAAATACATGGTATGGACGGATGAAAACTATAAAATGGGAAAAAGTTTAAAGATAAAAGCGAATATCGAACACGATACAAATTTGAGGAAACTACAAGTTTCAATTACTTAGAACCGGTAATTATAGGAAAACCTGAAATAATTGAAGAAATACGAGCAAGAATAATGCCAGAAAGTAAATCATATGTTTGTTTTAATGAAAATACTTACGGGTAAAGTATATAGTGTCGCGTGCAGTTCTCTCCCTTTCCTCGACGTCCTGGTAACCCGTAAACCGAATGGTCATCTTGCACACTCAGTTCATCGTAAACCCACACACACGGATAGGTATCTTCACGCCAATTCACATCATCCCCCGGCACAAAAGCTCTCCGTTATCAATTCCCTCGTTCATCGTGCGATCACAATGTCTCAGCCCGACAGTCTTCAAGTCGAGTTAGCTCATATCCAAGAAAGTCTCGGCAAGAATTTGAGGGCGAAAAGGGAGACAAGAGATGGAAAAAACGATCGATTCAAGAAATAAGGACATTGACGAACCAGACGTAATTTGTGTCGTAAAAGCACACAGAATAAAATGGATAGGTCTTTTACTTAGGATCGAAGACGAACTCCTTCCAAGGAAGACATTACTGAGTGAGTTGGGAATGGTAAGAAAATAAGGTAGACCACAATCAAAATGGAGGAATGAGATAGAGGAAAACTTAAATTACATAAGTATCGCAAGTGTTGTTTGTACTTTTGGTGGCGATGACGTAAGCGTCAGATTTCTTGAAACAAAGACCGCTTTTGCTTAAACGACAGATTTCAAAACATATCCTAGTTAGGGTTTTTAAAAGTAGGGTTTGGGTTAAAAAAGCTTTGATCCCGGTTAGAGTCGAAGGGGGGACGGGCAGTTGACCTGTGAACACATGTGCGAGCAGTTGGGGTTTGGTACTCGAAAATGTGTAAATTGTAAAAATTAATGTTTTGTGTTTAACAGTGAATTAAGATCAAGTGGAGCTAACTGCTGTTGAATAGATGTGATTGCATGTCCGATGAGATAAGATCGGTATGAACAGCTGTATTTGTTATTGTTGTTGCTGTTATTGTTGTTGGCAAACCGCTTGCCGGGCACAAGACGTTATTTGAGCATGAGGCTCGTTATTGTTTATTGAAGCATGAGGCTCTAGGACCCGAAAATAACCGGTTATCTGCATGGGCCTTCATAACTAGGCGTAAGTTACATATGAATAAGGCCCTTGGCCCTCTGTAACATACTCAGACAGAGACGCCCGGATCTGTGTCCCGGGGTAGGCAGGGAGATCTGTCTCCCGTAGCTCTGTTCCATCGACTTCCTAGGACTTGGGGTCACTTAGGTTGGGTGGAACAGTGACATGGGTGAATTCCCATTGTCGACTATGTTGGCTCGCGTGCGTACCTTCCGGTTTCAGCTGAGGTAACTGAAGGTGCACCCATCGTCATCATCGTTCATTACTCCTCGACATCCCCGAGGGTTTTCTACCAGATGCGACGTGGGATTTGGCCGGGGAGAAGCCTCTCCCGTAAGTAACCATTCGTGAACTTATACTGCTAAATGTAGTAATGTGTGCCTGTTTTGCTTTCATGTATCGTTGCTATCTGTAATAGCCTGTATGTGAGCATTATTGTGTGTATCCAGCTTGGGGTATTTACGAGATCTGGTCGAGGCATGCATTAATCTAACTTTGGTGGTTATTCTTGGTAAGTTGATCAAATGTGCTTTTGTAAATATAAATTAATGGAAACCGCAACCGCCCGCCCCGCACCCTACACACGATTGAGAGAAAATGCGTTGGGTAAAAAGAAATGGAAAAAGTGGTTAACCAAGCCATGGGCCTGCAAGGGTTCTAAGGACTTTTAACCCATTATTATGGTTTTACAGAGTTACTAGAGTTCCTTTAGAATTAAGTTCCTATCATACAAGAAAACTATGCACTCAGTAAAAAAATGATTTGTAGATAAATAAACAATTCTGTGCTACAGTCTAAATAAAATAAATTTATAATCAAACAAAGAACAAAATAACTGAATTTTCAAGTACAAAAGATATTAGCACGACTATTAAACATATAGTATAATAATTTAACGGCAAACTGTAAGATAAAAATGCTGAAACTACTAGTAAGTTAGTATGGTATAATTGCCACCATTATAAAAAAGTCATTGGTTAAGTGGCCCTTGCAATTTATTGTATTATAATTTAATTTGCAATGTTAAGTGTCCGTGAAAAATATATTTAAAAAAAACATATGTGCACCCATTAGTCATAACAAATGCCCAAGGTTGCTTATTATTTAAAAAAAAATCGTCCTTAAATTCAAGTTACTTTTGATATAATACAACTCTTTAAATTAAAAATATTTACGAATTTCTCAAGTTTAGCGCCACGCATTCCGTAATAAAAACGTAAAAGTGCAAGTTACATAATGAAAGCAAAAAAATGTCAATAAATAACTCCACGACAGCTAGTCTAATCACGAACATTTTATACTTACAATTGTGATAAGTGATAAGAAAGGTACCTATTTAATTTTTCGATAAACGACACGTGTAAGTGAGTAAAATCGGATGATTGTGCGATTTTACGATGTTTATTTGTAAACAAGGACCACTCCTTCGCTTTTAACTTTTTTTACTAATTGCACTTCTCTGAGGTATTTTTATTATTGTTGTCGTATTTAGATCAAGGATCGTTCCGGAATATTTTACGTAGCATATTGTAAATATCAGAATATAACTTTAATAAAACTTGATATTATAAATGAGGTCTAAACGAAGTAAAATATAGCACGTGCGGTTTTCAGATAATTATAAAAATGTTTGTCCTTAACAGAATATTATAAATAATAATATTTATTACTAATATCTCATATTAAAGGCTGCAATTCTAAAATGTTAATTCGAAGTCGTTTTAAATCGTTTTAAATGTTAATGTGCTACAAATAGCAATTCAAATTCAATTAATTTGTAACTGCGCTCATTCAGCACAAATCTGCGGTTTTAAAAACGAATTCTGCTCGTAACCGGTAAATTTAATCTTCTAGGCTTCCATATTAATGTTTGTTACATTTTTCATTTGATAACAGCATTAAAACTTATTGTATTGTCGCCAAGAACAATAATTAATTGTTCATTTAACTGCGCATTACTGACGTTCAAAACAAGGTATAAAATGTCTAGTTTTTACTAATTGGAAATGAAACGGGAAATGCGAAAACAACTACTAGAAATGAAACGGAATTTATTTATTGGATTACGTAAGAAATGTACACAAAAACATTCATTTACATAAATAATATCAGAATTAACACGTGTTGCATCGTTTTGCACGTGACTGACAAAGCTAATTTTAAGCCAAAACATAACTTATGTTGTAGAATGCGTGGATGATTATATTTTTGTATGACCTACCTACATTTACAAAGAAATTTGCATTTTCAAAATGTTTTAAGCGTTTCTTTGATATGCAAAATATGTATGTAAACATTCTAGATAATTTTAAAAATTAAGACAGGAAAATATAACAGTAAACATCTAAACATACAAAAAACCGATTGATTACCCAATAAATAAGTAAACAAATAAAATGACTCGACTGCTTCATAAAAAAATCAGCATAATTTAAATTAAATTACAAGTGTAAAAATCTGAAATGTCATTTTGTTAGAAAATTAAGCATTTTTCGAATATAAAAATATTATTTATATTATGTTTACAAAGACAAAAATCAGCTCACCTAATTTTAAAAATACAAAAAACTGTTAATAAACTAAACAAGGTTATTCCAGGCCTTTGACAATACTAACTTTGAGCAGTGAGCTTAGCAACTTTTTATTATATCTTTAAGTTCATTAATTTTGTGAATTAATTAAACCCATTAACCAATTTTAAACAGAATTATACAGCAAGTAGTAACTTAAAAATTAAATACTGCTTTTTAGCTTTTAATTACAATTTGCATTTTTGTGGTTTAATACATTTTTAGATAACATCTGCGGCAAGGTTTATAAGTTTGCTAAATAATGTTTTCTATCTTACATTTATTTCATGCCCGCATACTTTTGTTGTTAGCAAATTTCTTTTCAACTGTATAACAAACAAATTGAGAAAATTTTGAGAATATAATTTAAAAATATGTAGTTTAAATTTCTTACTAAAAATATTTGCCAGGCGTTTATCAGTGTTAGTTAAACTAATTTTAAAAAGTAAACTTTTTAATCTTTTTAACTTATTCGTTTTTTCATTTTGCGATTCATCTAGATCTATTTATCATTATCCACTTATATACATCAGTTCGGTTTTTTAACTTCTAAAATGATTGTTCGTTTCCTCACTATTGTGCCAAATCTAGACTTGGGGGTGCCAAGGACCTTAAAAACAACCTTTGTTAAGAAAACAGGGATGTACATATTTAAAATATGTAGTTGGATTTTATCTATCTATCTATCTATCTATCTATCTATCTAGGAAAAGCATGCATTATATAATTCGTTATGTAAAAAATACAAAAACAAGTAAAAATAAATAAAACTCTATTTTCAAATTTTGTTTTGTACGAATTCGAACGTCACCTAATAAAAATAAATGAGTCAACCTAAAATTGGATTGCATCATTTTTCCAATATAAGGTGATGTTTGTTGCAGGAGAGAACATTGAACTTTCTAGGATTTGAAATGCTAATTAACACTTTTTATTCTATGATTAACAGAGATGTAAGCGCCATGTCGCCAAATGATTCAAGTATATTTAATTACCTTCATAAGGTGAAGCTTGTTTTGTAAATACACTTAATTAATGTGCGCATGAATTACGCACATAACGGTCATTTTAGAAAATCAGAGAAAAACGATTTAAAAATGTAATTTTCTTAATAGCTTTTAATGTATTAAATCAGCAATTAAAAGATTTCTGATTTACGAACAACTTTGGTAATGATTTTTTCTAAAAACTATTTTAATTAACTTTTGAGCACATCATTTAACAAAATACTGCATTTTTATAAATGGAAATATACATAAAGACTCTAATTTTTTAAAACTTGTATGTATGTAGAGGAAATAAACCGTAGCCGCTATTAAAATGTTTTGATTTAACAGTCCATTGTGTTGGATTGAAAATAAGCACAATATAAAAAGGTATGTTTAATCTCACAAGCTTATGATAAATTAAAGATATCAATGCACTTGAAAAATAAAACAAACCGTTATAAAAGAACAATAAAACTTCTCCGTTGTTTATTTAAAAAGCAATGCGTATTTTGTTAGAGCTACATAATAGTATTTTATTTATCTCTCTTACGGTCAAGGTTAAAAATACAACAACATAAAAATGCGTATGTGACTAGAAACTTTATACTTTTCCATGTAAATTTTAAAAAATGTCGTATTTTACTACGCAAAAAGGTGCAATAAATAAGTTGCGCATAATTTTAATTGCCTTTTAGATATTTTCTCAACAACCTTCAAATTCTGTTAGTAAAAATGAAATTTGGTAAATATTTGTATTATTACAGCATACTTCTATATTTCTATTTTCTGTTACTGCCGGTAATAAATTTTGAGTTTCTTCAATGAGATGATATGCTGCAGAAAAAATAATTTTTCGTTTAATAATAATGTTAATGATATTTTACAGAATTTCAGCAGCTGAAATATAATAAACAATTTTTATTAATTTGCTAAATAAATACTTAATAATTAGAGTCGAATTTCTCGTTACGATTACATATCCGATATATAAACTTTAAAGTTAGTATTAACTGGTAATTTCTGTTAAAATCCTGTTACTGAATGTTAAAAAAAAGATAAGAGATGTAATATTTTTTGAAATAATTAAGTTAGAAAACTCTATGATAAGAACAGTAAAAAACAAAGAGCATAATTTGAATAAAACAGAGTGGTAGGCAACCTAATTAACAGAATATGAATAATATGATCAGTAACCCAACTTACAGAATATTTAATTAAAACGATCTAATCAGAAAATTTTGTTTATTAGTTGGTAAAGGGTAAAGCACTACATATCTAATCGTGTTTTATATGCTATATTGCATTATAGTAGCCTGCAGCCCCGTCGAAAACGATAGCAAAGAGAAAAAGGACAGGTTTTGGGAGGACTTACAGGATGTGGTGGAAAAGGAAAACAGGATCTGAAAGAAAAAGAAAGGTGGTAATTTGCGGGGACCTTAATGGAAGAGTAGGGACGATGGATGAGAGGTCACCAGTAGTAGTAGTAGTAGGAAATTTCGGGAAAAAGCTTGAAACTCAAACGGAGAAACAATTATAATAATTATACTGAAAAATATGGCAAACGAGAAGTCTATTATAGATTATATACCGATACAGAAAGAGAGCTTGGCAGAAATTAGGGACATAAGAGTCAAACGAGGATATTAGGAAATAGACAGCGACCACTTCTTGCTGGTTACTGGTAGGAATATTCAAAAAGAAGGGGGAGAAGAGGGTAAGAAATGAAAAAGCAAAGGCCAGGACAGTACAAAGATTAAAAATTGAACCCGTGACGAAGCAGTTTCAAAATACAATCAGAGAAGAAATGATAAAATACGACAAGCTTTATAAAACAGAAAACATAGAGTAACTGTGGAAATACTTATACTAGGACAGCTAAGGACGTTTGCGGAACCATGAAAATATCTAATACACGGAAATGAACGTCGTGGTGGTCTGAGCAAGTTAGAGATGAAGTCAGAAAAAAGAAACAATTATGGAAGAATTTCATAGAAAGTAACTATAAAAATAAAGAGCAGCGGAATATTATGAAGAAAGCCAAAAAGGACAGTTGGAGACCAGATTGGAGACAGAGCTGGAATGAAAAATCTCGGACTTTCGGGCTTCAAAACGGGAAGAAGTACGCAAGAGCTAATTTTCTGTTTGCGGGAGCTAATAGCAAAATCCATCGATCATTACGTCGAGTTGTATGTGTGCTTTGTAGACTTGTAAAAGCTTTCGATAGTGTACCTAGTGAAACGATACCTTAGAGTAAGCCCTGAAAAAACAACGCTAGTCCCCTTTACAAATAAAAGAAAGTTGAATGGATTACAACCACCAACTCTCTTTAACCATCTTTAACTAAGTAGGTACCGCAGATTACTGGAGAGGTCAAGTATTTGGGCGTATTTCTAGACATTAAACTGACCTGGAACCAGCTTCTGAAAAAAATAATCAACAAAAGCAAGACGGCACTAATGATGTGCCGCAATACAGTTGGAAAAACCTGAGGCTAAAACTACGAATGGTGTACTAGACAGTGGTGGCTCGTGGTTAAAAAAATAGGTGAAGTGCTATTGTGCTAAATTAAAAAAAATATTTTTATTTGGCTAATTTTTGTACACTAAGTCAATCCTTCTGTCTTTTAGCGTAGTAAATTTGTTGGTAATATCTTCGTAAAATGGTTGGTTTTTAATTAACCCCAGTAAAAGTTCTGTTTGAATTGAAATATTCGCCAAAGAGGGGAGTCTAGCGTGAGATATCGTATTCCTTAGGTAACTATGTTTTTATCCGTTTAAGGCAAGAAAAAGTTTTTTCAACTGATGCACTTGTCGATGAAATGGTTAGTATAAGGCAAAACAGCTTATAAGCTTCAGTAAAAATGTTTTTATTCTATTTGAGATTTTTGAGTAATTCTTGTAGTGGTAGATATAGTTCTATAATTTTCATTGGCATACAGAAGATGTAATTCGTTTGTAGACGCTGATTTCTAGGAAATAATTTTCCATAAAATTTGCAACTTTCAAAAGCTTTAGAGAGAAAACATGAATGATATTGTTCAAATTTTGTTGTATCAGCCAGACACACATTGTAACTTATCACAATCTTGAAACCTTACTTCCATTTCCATTACCACGTGATCTACTTAGTATTTCATAAAATAGAATTTTAAACTTTGTCTTAATTTCAGCATTTGTAAGATTAGCATATTCGCGCTTAGAAATGTCAATTTGCACCATTCCGTTTGCCTTTTCGAAAACTAATTTAAAAAAATTGATCATTCCTTTTTTTTGAATATTTCATGTTTAAAAACACACACTTATTGCAAAACAAACACCAAAACAAGACAGCAGTTTCAATTATTTGAAATCAGTGATAACCGACACGCCACACGATGTGGATGTAGTGAAGTGGTTCGTCGATACAAAACTAAACCCTTCGCTCTAGTGATTCAACATGTGTCAACGAACCGCTCGCAGGTGGTGATGACGTATGCGTTACCATGGTAACGAGCAGAGTTAAAGCCAGTCAATTCCAATTCTTCACTTCAGGCGCGTTCGTTTCATTCGAATGCTGTGTAAACAGGGACAAAATAGGCTAGTGGCCAGTGGCGTATATTATGGTAAATAATATGCATTTATAATTAAAAAAATCCTCTCAATATATTGATATTGAAGTGTCGATAAATAAAAAATAATTTGAATATAAAATAATTTGGATGCACAAATTTTAGGTGAAGAGGCACTTCACCTACTTCACCTGGCGAGCCGCCACTGGTACTAGATATATACTGTAGTGGTAAGACCCATGAGCACACCAGCATCGCTAAAGTCATTGCAAGCTCATTATTAACCATGGGAAGCGATACAAGGACTCCAAACCATTTGACATTCTACTTGACTGGGAATTATAGCATAGTAGAGAAGAACAAAATCCATCAAATAGTTTAATCTGATACACAGACGGGTCTAAGACGGACGATCTTTCAGGCGCTGGAATACATATGAAAACCCTGAAACATAAAGTGCGTGTCTCACTGGGACGACACACCACAGTATTCCAAGCTGAAATATTCACTTTGGCAACCTGCATAGGTGAGAATCTGAGGAGGTAAATCAATTCAGCTAACCGAATTGATGTTCACAGATGATTATGGCCATATTTGCGGAAACAGAAGATGATCTACAATAAAATATAGAAGTGAGATGGCTTGTTTACACGAGCTTAGTGCTGATCATTAGTACTCGCTACTCGCACTAGCCACTAAACTACGCTGGACCGTTCACACGTACCTACTTGGCGAGAAAGTATGAAGCACTAGCAAAAAATTAGCCGTCAACGATGGATTATCGCCGGCGCGCGTCTTGTATACATATACTTTTAAACATTATTCGAATATAATTATCTCAGCGTTGATAGAAGAACTTGAATTTGAATTAAAAAAAGAAAAACGAATATGGACAAGAAAATGGTTGCTTCGAAGAGACACTCGTGGCAATTCAGTTGGACTTTTAAAAGAGCTCCAGGGGCGGTCTCAGTGGGGAGGTCACGGGGGTCATGACCCCCCCCCCCAAACCATCTTCCAAAAACAATATTTTATTAAAAAATATCTTTATTTTTTAAATTTTATAAAAAGTTTCTTTCTACATTACAATAGGCATACAAAACTGTAGGGATCCCAGCTTCTAGATATACCATGAGATCGAAAAAAAGATGATTCTGAGCAGGCCTTGACTAGTACAACACGATTGGCAAGACTGATTTCAAAATGTGGCAGCAAGTTAGAGGTTAATAAATGTCAAATAAATTAAAACACAAAACAGTATTTATTTAGGGAACAAACTGAAAACTAAGATGAATACATGTTAGAGTAGGTGTTCAAAATGTGATCCTTCACTAGTATTACAACGATAAACTTAAATAATTCTGGAAACAAGATTGCAAAACTGACTTACATTTGAAATGTCACTGTCACATTATAATTCATAGGCATTCTAGAACCAGTGTAACCAATCGTGTTGTAGGTACTAGTCAAGGCCTGCTCAGAATCATCTTTTTTTCGATCTCATGGTATTTCATTATTATTGTTATCTGGGTTACGGTTGCTAACAACAAGTCTGTCAATTATCGAAAATAAAGTTAATTAGTTTTCCTGTGAGTTTTTACTGTGTAACAAATCTACATATAAAACAACTTTTTGTGCTGCCATCTACTACTTTTCATGGTCACTGCTTACAGTGCTTACATGACATTTGACAGTTTTACACTTGACACCTAAGCCGTGTGTACCTAACCCGCAAA
The DNA here is from genome assembly GCA_963082815.1 of Melanotus villosus. Lineage (NCBI taxonomy): Eukaryota > Metazoa > Arthropoda > Insecta > Coleoptera > Elateridae > Melanotus > Melanotus villosus. The sequence continues at coordinate 31,354,201 of OY720424.1, forward strand.
AATAGGAGGTTATCCCGTCACGTCATTCGGCTTTCAATAAACAATATTGCGCCTGGTCTTCAGTTTTTGCCCTGGTTTATTGTTTTAAACATAATTTGTTTATAACTTTATATCAACTTATCAACATCAACATCCAACTCTATCTCCAACAACAGCAACGGAATGGTAAGTACTTACAGAGTGGAGTGGAGTCGTGGTGGGGGTAGGTGCAAGTGATCGATCAGTAAATAGGATGGATTTCTATTCACTCCCACTTGCAATTTTACTAATACTAAGCACTAATTCGGTCTGTTTACACGTGATGGTATTGGCGCGAGTAGCGAGTACAAATGATTAGCACTAAGCTCGTGTAAACCAAGGCCCGCTGAATTAATATTACATATAAGGCCTGCCCACTTCATTTAGCCAAGACGCAATTAGCAAGGACGCAGGCGCCAATCGTTGTGAACTATGCATTTTTTAAGGGAGAAATGTATAGTTCACCTCACCTGGCGCTATCGTCCTTTCTAATTGCGTCTTGGCTAAATGAAGTGGGCAGGCCTTATCACGGCCAACTTCATTCATATCCACTAACGTGTATATATGGCCGTCCCAATTCCATTTCTAAATATTTTTCACAGGTCCTCCTGTCAGCGCCCTCTCCGGCATTTAAACTATGTAATAGATGTCGCCACAGGAAGGACCAATGGCCTACTTTCTTAAAACCTGTTTTTAGCTGAATTGGAACGGCCATATATACACGTTAGTGGATATGAATGAAGTTGGCCGTGGCCTTATATGCAATATTAATTCAGCAGGCCTTGGTGTAAACAAGCCATTGATGGATACATGGATAGAGAATTAGCAAAGATAAATGTGAAGATAAATACAGGGTGATTCAAAAGTATTGTCATTAAATTAAATGGGTATATGCTGACCTTAATAGAAGTACATTACAGCAAAAATTTAAGCTTATCGCGATTTTTGTTTATTTTAAATTTGGTTACACAGTTTTGAGAACCGCTGATGGCTAATATGCATTTAAAAAGCCTGCGCTAGAAATTTGACCCTGGAAAAATAAATGAAACATTACACAACTATGTAATTTACAGGTTTCACTTTCCTCTCACATTTTTTCAGATTTGAGACTGGCAGTACACAATGAACGGCATGTTTAAAAAGTGATATTAGAAAAAATTGTTGTTAATAAAGAGGTTCAGGACTCACAAAAAATGTTCAAATTCCTCCATGCAAAAAACACAAAACTTTTACACAAACACACAATAGTCCAGTCTAAATAGACACAAAAATGCCCAAAGTTCGGAATAATTCGCATGGAGCTGAATTTTTGTGTGGACCTTCATATTATAGTTCTAAATGAAATGTCAAAAGTCCCCATCGATCCAAGTGCTACTAAAAATTTTACGCGGGGTCGGTCAAACGTCATAAAAAACGGTATTTTGAGAATATCTCGTTAACAGTTAGTTTTATTGTAAAAATACTTATTAGCGAATTTGTAGCTCATACAATTATCCATAAAAAATGTTCAATTACTTTTTTTTATAGCAGCTGTTAAAGTGCTACTTTATCTATTAATTTGAGTAGATAAAGTAGCACTTTAACGTTTAACAGCAAGGGTAGATAAAGTACTACTTGAACAGCAAGGGTAGATAAAGTACTTTATTTTTTGTTTTTAACCCTAAAACGCCCGTACTAATGACATTTTAAATCGTGACTCGATTTGTAATTTTTTAAACGTTAATGTCAAATAAAATTTATTTTATAATTTTTTTCCTTTAAAATAAATGCTATAAAAAAAATAGAGTATTATACACGACGATAAAATTTAATTATCTTCTCGAGCGTATTAGCGTCTCGACTAGCGTCTCGACGCTAAAATACCCCCTCGAAGATAAAATACAATTTTATCGTCTTGTATAATACATAACTATTTTTCATGAGAGTGGCCATTATCGAGATGTTGCGATATCAAGAATTGAAACTGTCATCTTTTTGAAGAAATGCATTCCTTTCCACACCACCTTCGAGGTAGAGTACTTCGTCGAGTTTTTTTTATAATGTGGTATCCCCAATAGGCCTAATTCACAATTTTCTTAAGAAAACAAAAAATTAGTCATGTTTATACTCCATTTCTAAAGTTACATATTCTTATTCTTCCTCTAGCTGCTGTATTTACACAGGCTGCGCCAATAAACGCGATGGATCGATTACATCTTCATTGATGTCGCACACATCGTCGTCCTTTAGTTGATACATACTGCTGAACGATGTAAACCTACTTTTCTGCAACCACAATTATAATTACAGCTCTTGCTGGAATTGCAAAAAATAATGTTCAGCAGTATGTCTGGAGCAGGTGGGAGCAGAGTTTGAATTGACTCCAAAATGTTGTTTTTCCATGCCCATCTCCAATCTTCAACAAGAATCGATTTATGTCAATGTTGTGCGAAAAATTCCTAGCTGATAATATCTGTGTAACACCAGCAGAATATGACGCTGTTGTTATAATAATCGATACAGCCATAGAGCAGTCTCATGCAAGAACAAATTTTGTTGAAGATGTATTTGATCCATCCTGTTTTTTGGCGCATCCTGTGGAAATACAGCAGCTAGAGGAAGAGGAAGAAGAAGAATATGTAACTTTAGAAACGAAGTATGAACAAGACTAATTTCTTGTTTTATTAGAAAAATCGTGGATTAGGCCTACTAGGGATACCACATTACAAAAAATACGCGCCGAGTACTCTACCTCGAAGGTGGTGTGAAAAGGAATGCATTTCTTCAAAAAGATGACAGTTTCAATTCTTGATATCGCAATATCTCGATAATAGTCACTCCTATGAAAAGAAGTAATTAAACCTTTCTTGTGGAAAATTGTATAAGCTACAAATTCTTTGATAAGTATTTTTACAATAAAACTAACCGTTAACGAGATATTCGCAAAGTACCGTTTTTTATTACGTTTGACCCCGCGTAAATTTTTTAGCAGCACTCGGATCGATGGGGACTTTTGACATATCATTTAGAACTATAACATGAAGGCTCACACAAAAATTCAGCTTCATTCAACTGTTATGTCTATTTTGACTGGATTACAAACAAAAAGTCTTTCAGAGCTGTTGCAGCATTTTTGAACAGGAAAACTATTTAATATAATGAAATGGAGAAGAAAACAAAAGAAATAAAATAAGAAACGAATCATACAGACTACAGACGAGAATTACAGATATAGAACCCATAAAAAATGATAAAATAGGGGAGGGATGGTTTGGGCATGTGTCGTATGACAGATGAATTACAAAAAAATGTATGAAACGCAAGTGCTGCAGATAACTAAAAGGGGAAGACCGAGAAGAATATGGAAACATGGAATAAAGGAGGAAGCTGAGAAGAAGGGCATACCATGGGAAGGAATCACACAACAAACCCAAGACTAAGGTGACCAGACGTAAGCGGGACAATCCCGATTTTTAACAATTTGTCCCGCGTCCCGCGGAGTTTTAAGAAAGTCCCGCTTTTTGGAAAGAATATGCTTTCGCCTGTTTACAGCAAAAAATTAAAGATACGCAAAAACATAAACCTAAAGATTCACTCAAACGCGAAATATAATCCGGAAATATAATTTTTTATATTGTCCATTAAATTTCTAAAGTTCATATAATTGTATTTTTTTCATATGTTTACAGATTTTTATGTCAAAATGTTCTGTTTTTGAAATATATTTTTTTGCTTTCTTTCATAATAAAATTAAAATTTAGTTTTTTGAGCTAGTTTTTACTTTCATTCTTAATATCCCCCCCCCCCCGGTCGATTTTGTTCCGCCTTACCAAAATTAAAATCTGGTCGCCTTACCCAAGACAAAAAATTGGAGAGAAAAGCATCAACTCAACTCCACTCCACCTTACATCTAATGATAAAAAGGCAATAGGATTAAGGCTGGCATTTACATGTTGTACACAGTCAATTTCTATTTGACGTATCTAAAGTTGCATAACTACTTAAAAAATCAAAAAGTCATAAGAAGGCGCGTTTAGCAGAACGTCAAAAACGAGTTGAGGTTAGAGGTCAAGAATTGCGTAAGATTCATATTTGAAAATTTGCATATTTACATAGTTATTTGTGGTATGGCTGTAAAAGATATGGCACAAACAAAACTACGAGTTTCTGTGTATTTAAATTGTAATCTCCTTGTCAAGTTTGTGGAAAGTTCGGATTTAAAGCCGTTGTGACTGTGCTGTTTGTGTTGCCTAGTCTAGTGTAGCGTAAATGGGTCATTTAAACCGATTTTTCTAGAACATTATTTCCAGTTTTTCTGGAATAATTTGCATTTTGAAAAAAAAATTCTTGTGGCGTTTGAAAGAGAGTGGTTGTGTCGTTGTGTCTATCTACTGATAGAGAGATTTTTTCAATATTAATATTTTTGTAAAAACTATTTGAAAATTTTGAAGTAAAATAGAGCTTTAGATTTTTTAATACTGTAAAGTTGGTTTTTAGAAATTAAAAAAAATATTTCGATCAATAGATAGAAAAGACATGGATAATTACAAAAAAAAATGCTCTGCCGTTCCTGCTTAAAAAATGAGTCTAAAAAACTGGAACAAAATGTGCTTAAAATGAGGTATATTTCATGGTGTAAATGCCAGCCTTAAGTATGTAAGAGAAGAAACAAATCAATTGATTATTTCCTACATCAAAAAAGTAACTGAATTTCAAAATAACAAAAACTAACATGGATGCTGATTAGCGTTTACTATTAATTATAATAGTGCATTACAAGTAATTATTCTTAACTAACATCATACAAGTGCAAGACTAGCGACCTTGTACTATTATTCCTGCTACAGAAACGTCCCAGGACGCCCTATGCTGCCTATGGAGCTACAGGATTAAGTAGTAAGTAACATCATACAATAAATCAATATTTCAAGGATATCACAACCGTAACATTTTATTATGAGTTTAATGAATATATTAATTTTTAATGTTCGAATTCAGTTTATAACGTATTTGTAGTTTTATTTATGGCTTGCTATAAATTTTCAGTTGATAATGAAGTTTTAATTTCCATTTGACTGCTGTGTTATTAATATAACATGCATTTTATGAATTATACAAAAAGCATACACTTATGCAGGCTAATTGTAACTTGTTTATTAATTTATTTATTGCACGAGATCTAGGCTTGTGCATGCTAAGGAATTTAACACACGTCAACTACTGTTATTATTAACATTATCTTGTTAGAATTTTGTTAAACCCAAACATCGTATTGAAAGAAATTATTGCTTCAAAATCGGTGTTCAAAGTTTGTTACAGAATAAAAATTAGAAAACCCACAAATCGAGTCAAGTTAGAGCAACTTTAACAACCCATATATTATATTAAGCAGTGAACACTGCAATGATCATCGACTTATGTAAGAAAGTTTTATATTAATTTAAACTCTAATGCAGTTAAGTGTTTACAAAAACTATAGGTACCTAAAAACATTCAGATAAGCCATTAAAACATAAGTAAACTACGCAACTCATCCAATGTAAAATTACAATAACAAAACATAAAAAATACATCATCTTTTGATAAGTAATAACTTAAAATACAAACAAATACAATAATTAGCTACAAATAAAATTTTATATCAAGTAATAAGTACAGTATACGATATTAAAGAAACAAAACTGCAAATAAATTTAAACAGTTATAAATTAATTCACATACATACATACAAGATAAAAATACTTAAATTACCTACAAACTTACATTTTATGTCACACACACTTTTATAGACTTTTATCTTCACTTTATGCTTATGAAAAAATTACTTCTTACCTATATTTTTCAATTAGTAACTGCAGTTCAGGTAAAAAGAATGATCTCATTTAGTGCAAACCGTTCTAAACTTAATTTTAATTAATTGCGATCTTTTGGTCTGGTTACAATACGGGGAGCATTTTGAAATGCAAAAGCAAAACCATCCACATCTAGGTACACGTATTTTATTTTTACAAACAAAAATTAAAATCCAACAGCAAAATCATTACATTTCATTACTATTCATGTTTATTATTTGTTATCGGCTTCTTTTTTAAGCTTCTCTTCAAACTTTTCAAAATGACTTTTCATTACTAGATCATGAGGTTCATCAACATCAACTTGTTCTACAGCAACAACTTCAGGTATGTAAAACTGTAACATATTTTGGACTCCATTCTTTAACGTTACAATTGAACTTGGACAGCTCGAACATGAACCTTGCATTTTTAATTTCACGATACCATCGTCATATCCGATAAATATAATGTCACCTACAACGTGTAATATACAAAATATTAAATACTTTCATATATTTATTTATGATTTTTACCTCCGTCTTCTTGCACGGTGGGCCTAATTCTTGTATCTAAAAGTTCTTTAATCATTTGTACAGTTTCACTATCATCTTCGTTAATCTCTGTAATAATCGTAACGTTAGTTAGTTTGCAAATTTAAATGATAATAACATACGTGTATCGGAATTAGGTACAACATCATTTAAAATAGGTAAACCGCTGGCGAAGAAATCCATAATTGTAGCGAAAATTTCAGGTTTTAGTAACTTCCACTCAACCTCATCATCTACTTTAGTTACGGTAATAAAGTCAGGTCCTAGGAATATTCCCTTTACACCTTCGATTCTAAATAATAACTTTCCTAATGGAGAACAAAACGCAGCTTGTCCATTCGGAAAATCCATAGTTTGTCCTGGCTCTAAAACTTTGACTCCAGGTAAAAATTTTAAGCTGTTGGGATTTGGCGTCTCTTGAGTTTGTACAAACATTGACATTGTTGGTGAGGTAACTATGGGCCTTGTTTGAGAAAATTGGGGGGCTTCCAGTCGGACTTCATTTTTGATGATGCTGGAATGTGTTATTTTATGTATGGGATTTTACTGTAAGTTAATACTTACTTTTCGCAGTTTATAAGACTCAAACGATTTGTTTTTAATGCACTAAAACACAGTCGTAACGAATTACGCCACATCTTTAACCAATTTTTTTTGAGGTTATTTTCATAGAATTCTTCTAGAAATGAAGAATCTTAATTTTATGTAGTTTTAGTCTTACTTATTGTGAATTTTTATATATACGAAGCATTAAGCTTTAAGTTCATATTCACTCTTTATTACATACTAATAATTTACCATCAAATTTTTGAGGTTATGTAAATGGAAATTTTTCAAACAATGACAGATGTTTCAAAGTAAATAAACATATCCTTAAAAATTTTAGTCAAATTGAAAAAGGATTTTTAGTGAAGGTTCTAACTTAATATAACAAACTATGACGTAAGTATTCGTGTATAATTTATTACAAAAGAAACTATAATACAACATTTTTTGATGATATAATGTAAGTTTATAACAGATATTATTAATTTAGGTTCGCAATATTTACAGAAATCTTGTTACATACGTATTACCCTTAAAATAATTAACTAAACTAACACTTACAAAACAGAAATTCAGTTATACCGTGGAGTCCATTATGCTACAAGGGAAGTTTAGGCACCTCTCTGTAGTTTACCCGCGGCCGTAAACTCGGTCATTGGTTTCCCGCTGATACCACAGGTACCAATACCGACTCTACCATTAACAGAATCAGGAGAAGCAAAAATGCTCTTATTTTTAACACCAACTTTTTTATTTTTACTTGCCTTAGTCGTGAACGCTAACCATTTTCGCTTCTCTGTTTCCCGTTCTTCTTCGAGTTCCTTGAACCTTTGCATTTTTTTGGCCTTCTTTCGCTTCAAGTATTCCTTGTTGTTCATTTTGGCACGCTTTAACTTCTCGGCTTCTGTTAAGACGCGTTTCTGGCCTGTGAATTCTTTTAATTCCGCTAAAGTAGTAACGCCACGATTTTTGTAAGCCTCAAAAGTAACATTTACCTGGCCATCTGAGTTTATAGTATCTATTCTTGCTTCGGCGTATTGTCCATTGTCACTCCATTTTGCCATACAAATGTCACCGATACGCCAGATTTTTTTGTTTTTATTTTTCGCTACAAACTGTTCTACTGCAAGAAGGGAACGGGTAACCTCGTCATCTTCGGCAAAATTTGTGGTTAATTCTCGGTACTCTGGTTGTTTAGCTGCTTCCTCTGCTTTGGTTTTAAGGTCCAACGTTAAATCTATTACCTCATCAAGGTCCACCCTTAATTTTTGTAGTTCTTTGTTATCTGGATCACTTAATAAGGCAGCCTCTACTTGTTGCAACTGTAGTTTGTAGTTTTGTAACTCGTCCGCCATTTTATCAAATTTTGATGAAATAGAAGTATAGAATTGAGTTCTATTAATATTTTATGGGTACTCACACTATTAATTGGATATTTTGTTATAATTCTATTCACGACAAATTACAAACAACCATCTTTCCAATACCAAGAACAAATGAGATCGTATTGCCAACAAAATATTATTAAATATTTCTGACTAATAAGGTTGGTGATACCAACGTAAACATCCCTATTATCCGAACCACAAGAGATGACCCATTCCTCATCACACGCTGAATTTAGTAACGACAAACACGCGTGTATATTTGTTCACAAACCCCATGCACACGACAAGGATAGCATTACAATAAGCCTGTGTTATTATGATTAAAGTGCTTATTTGACTAGAGTAGTTTACGTCAAATGCGCGTGTCATCACTAAAACGTCAAACTGTCAAATTATTAATACATTTATATTATTTTATTTTATTAGTTATCTAAATTCCTATGTTCATTGGAATTCGTTTATGTGGTACGTATTTGTGTTGTGAAGTTTAGATAAATGAACGTTTAATTTGGTTTATTGCGTTGCAGAAGAAACACAGTTGTACATTTATTGGTTAGATTATTATATCATTTGAAATTTTTAATTGGTAAATAATTGAAGTTGCATCTAACCTTGGTCATTATAAAAGTAAGTAAACGCAAATAACTAAAACAGTACAATACGGATTTTTAAATTTCTTAATCAAAAGGAAAATAATTTTAAGGTTAAATTCGTATTGAAAGTACTTGACAGCTGTTTGTTTTCCGGTTAAAGCGCCAATCATAATTGCTTGAGAATACAACTGATGCTAATTTGACTAGCAAGTAAAATCTTACTTCATACGGATAGCATTGATGAGGCAGGGGTCATCTCTTGTGGTTCGGATAGTATCAACTATTTAAAGAAAAAGGAATTTCCGTTTTACGTACAGGGTGCGTCAAAATTTACTGATCCGACTTTAAGTTTTATTTTTAGCAAAGTTGCCATATGTTTTCCATATTCAATCGGAACCCAAAATCTTATTTCAAAATTTACATGATATGTTATTTTATGAAATTTTGAGAACCCTAATTACCAGTGTTATAAGTAGAGAAAGTAATATATGCAGTAGATTATTACTGAAATATGCGCATATGTGTGTAAATAAAATGTGGAGCAAAAAGGTAAATGCGTTACACTTTGGGGTCTTGGGGTGTGTAAATAAAGAATTATTTATTTTTAATGATACTTTCTGCACCGTTTCCGAATAATAAGCACCAAAAGAAAAATAAAACTAGTAACAGTGTTACGCCACTACAGCATTCAAAATTCAAAAAAATTGTGTTGCGTAGGTAACGTATACGTTTTTGAACATCTGCATGAATGCGTCTACATGCATCGAGTACCTAGTAGTTGTTTAATTAACAGATAAAGTTGAATTTTGATGTATCCATTCAATTTCAAAAAGCACAAAATTCAGTTTAAGTAATTTTTTGGCGGGTGTGGCTCTTAGTTTTAACAGAATGTTGATAACATTTTAATGAGAATTAATATTTTTCAAACAATGGAAAATAAGTGATGCCCCTTATTTTATTAGAAACGCGGACATTCTAAGTGACCTAAAAGTGAACTCAATAAAAGACGAAATAAAGAAGTGCAGTGCCAATTACTTAAACAGACTCTCAAACCATCCAAATGACTACGCGGTGAATCTGCTAGACAATAGTGAGCAAACTCACAGACTCAAAAGGTTCAAACCTCTAGATTTACCATATAGATACTAAGGTCTCTGATCAAGCTTAAAACCTTTCAATCGTGTTTTTAGCAAAGTAAGCAAAGAGAGGCACTCAATGGAATGCCTCTCACATGTCAGTAGTCATGTCCTGTTACCTTACTGAACATAAACTTTACTTATTGTACTTATACAGATTGTAAATAGAAATAAATCATACAAAAAAAAAAAAAAAAAAATATGTGTTCAAAATTGTCACCGCCCTGCATATGACAAGCTTGAGTTTTTGTAATAATGCTTCTTGCTACTTGGTGTAGCATTTTTTCTGGATTTATTGTATTAAAGGCCTCGCTTATTCTTTCGGGTGGCCATGGCAAGGGTCCACCTCGACCTATCCATCTATGAGGAAATTTTTGGTCTAACCAATTGCGCACCTGGATTTCTACAAAATTATTGTCGATGCGTAGCTTTTCAAGTAGGTAACCACTCACAATACAAAATACGGTTGTTGTAGTCTTCTGGATGTAAAGCTTGAACTTTGATCACGTGATAGGGGTAGAGATGTTCAGCGGCTAGAATTTGATGTACAGTGGTATGGTTCACTTCCATTAATCTCACTATCTCACGTGTGCTACTTCCAGGATCATCGTTAACCATTTGAACCACTTGTTCTTCTTGTTCTAGGCCGGCCTCTATCAACGTTGTTGACAGCCATGCTTCCAGTTTCTCTTAGCCTTCTATCCAATCTTACTAGAACGCTTCTAACTGGATGTCTTCTGGCCGGGTAACGGGGTAACGTTCGGCGTATAATCTGACTGCTGCATTAAAATTTTTATGACACTCGCCCACACTCGCCCAATATTAAATACATACGTAAATGCGTATTCAGAAAAGAAGAATTCCACAACGAGCAATGCTGTTAATTAACAAGAAAAAATCACAAAAAACTGGACATTAAAACTGAAAGAAAAAATAATAAATAGTGAAAATTGCAATTTAATAAAAACTATGAAATTATAAACAACAAACAACAATAATAAACAAATCTGAAAAACGTTAATAACAAAAAATGATCAAAATTAAGAGGAACGATTACAAAAATTAACTATACTTGCAAATGTGTATTTAATTTGATTTTCGTACGTAATATTATGACTTACGGTGAAGTTAACTATCTTGATCTGTAGCGAGTATGATAATAATTGCCCTGATGACAGATTGTAAAAGGTTATCTCTTCGTAAGAAAAAAATATTTTTAAAAATTTACTGAAGCAATTTCCAGCCCTTAAAACCATTGATGCCTATTATAACAATATCTAGTTCTAGAGTGATGAATTTTGACAGATGGGTAGAGGAAAGCTGTTTGAAAACGCGAGAATATCATACGTGAAGTGTTAAGTTTGAAGGCCCCTTATTTAGGAACAAAGGACTACCGGAAATTTTTGATGGCGGTTTCGAAGTTTCTTCGGATCATAGATCAGCGCAGTATACTTTTTGCACCATTATTTGCACCCTGTATATGCACATTATTTTTGAAATATGTACCATGAGATCGAAAAAAAGATGATTCTGAGCAGGCCTTGACTAGTACAACACGATTGGTTACACTGGTTCTAGAATGCCTATGAATTATAATGTGACAGTGACATTTCAAATGTAAGTCAGTTTTGCAATCTTGTTTCCAGAATTATTTAAGTTTATCGTTGTAATACTAGTGAAGGATCACATTTTGAACACCTACTCTAACATGTATTCATCTTAGTTTTCAGTTTGTTCCCTAAATAAATACTGTTTTGTGTTTTAATTTATTTGACATTTATTAACCTCTAACTTACTGCCACATTTTGAAATCAGTCTTGCCAATCGTGTTGTACTAGTCAAGGCCTGCTCAGAATCATCTTTTTTTCGATCTCATGGTATATGCAATAAATATTGAGAATATGCACATGAATAAGCAATAGCATATGTTCAAAATTGACTTTAAAAACGATTTATGATCAATTTTAAAAAGTCAAAAACATATAAGTATACTACTCCACTCTAAATCTACTCTACTCTACTCTAAATCTACTCTACTCTACGCTACTCTAAATCTACTCTACTGGTAAAATTCACCAATAAATTATAGCAAAACATTTTGAATGTGTTTTATACACGAAACCGCGTAACTGCGAGTTCACGCAAGTCGGGACAGCGTAAGTCAGTATTACTGTAATTAGACATTTTCCGTAATTCCTTGTTGAATAATAGGCGTGGCATTTAAAGTACCTATTCATCACAAGGGCTGGAGGACATATTGCACTAATAATGCTTAATTGGTTTGATTTTTTAAGTGATTTAATATACAATGATCTATAATAAACAAGGGCTTAGTGCAGAACCTGGTGTGACTATAAAGGCTATGTGTACCTGACCTTCTGAGAAAATCAATTACGTTTAGAGTACGCTATCTGTGACCTTACCCATACCAAATACAATACAAGGTATGATGTTATGAAAAACCACTGTTACATAAAATTGGAAACCGATTACAAAAATGAAAAATATGAACTTTATGCATGAATATTGAATATGCACTAAACGTCTAAATATGCAGAATTTTCCTAAATTTGCAAAATATGCATTAATTAATTGGCGTCAGTTAACTGTAAACTCATGATTCGTCCACATTATTGACTGTTTCGCAAAATATGCAAAACTTACATTATATATGCAGTTTGCAAAAATCCTTTCTCTAGTTATAAGTTATGATATTCATGCTCTACAGAATAATAAAGCTCAAAATTTGTCTTTACACTATACTGCCTTGCTAAGCCCAAAATCGGTTACTACATTTTTGAGAAAATTGATATACAGGGTGTCCCGAAAGTAAATCGCCATACGTCAACCACTGATAGAAAATGTCAATCTGAGAAGAAAAGTTTATATCAATTTATTCCTATCTTGATCCGTTAAAGAGTTACAGCATATTATCAATGAGGTAATCTACCGTTTTGCACAAGTTGGCCGTGATAAAAAAAAAACGATGTGTCGCTTGCTTGCGTTGCTTACTTACAAGTTTCAGTTAAGGTATTTCCAATAAGGTATCCTCTTTCTTTTGTTGCTTTTTGTATTCTTCAGCATCCTCTTGTGTCACGGCTTTTGAGATTTTGCGTAAATTAAGTGCAATACGTCCCTGTTGCTCGAAGTTTAAGCCCGCCAGAAGCTGCGAATAATGCCAGATCGGCATATTTTTATTGTTGCGAATATTTCGGGGAAATCCCAAATATGATGACCGAATAGGATGATGTAATATTCTGTTCAGTGGACTTCTTTGTTAAAAAGTTCGGGGAGCCACCGATCACGAGGCAACGCCAAGGGTCCAAGGGTAGCGTCATTCAAGGCTCCCCCCGGCGTACAAAAGGCGCATTTGTTCATCTTCTTCTAACATACTGTTTGCCTGACGGAAAAGAAATGAAACAGAACAGAGTTTAGCTAGCTTTCAGGGCGGTCGTGTGAATTTTCGTTTCGTGCTTTGGTAGGAAAAATCCCGAAAAAGCCTCTTGTTCTCGTTTAGTTTTGGAAAACTATTTTACGACATATTTGTGGGATTCTCACAGAGAGTGCCTTACAGTACCGGGAAAATATAGTTGTATGAAAGTTTCGTGTAAGTTTAGTGTTTGATGGAGTACCGTTTCACATGGTTTCGTATTGGATTAAGTGACGTACCAGTTCAAGGGCATCCCGTTTGTCTTCACACCTGCTTCCGGGAAAGGATACCATCCCCATTTTCTTTGCCGACCGCTGCTACTCTCTCATTGGCGACTCGAAGCCGACCATCGCTTCCACTGGGCTACCCTCAAGAAATCAGTTTCTCAGGTAACGATATTTCAGGCTGCCCCTTTGTACTTGACGTCTGCAACAATACCAGCTTCAACCCTAATTAATACCGTATATCGATTTACTCGTAGACAGGCCCCAGTCAACTTTGTCTGTAATTTAAGTACATCAAGCATCCTTCTTTTTGTTTAATCTGTTCGGGCGCAGTGTTTAATTCTTCAATCAGTGCGTATTATATTTGCTTTAAGGGTAACGATTTAGAAACAGTGCGAACTGTCTCGGCGTTTACCAATTTTGTCTTTCATGTTTGAAATCATTTGTAATCAGATTTTTAGCCTAAGTTCTATCATTGCCATACATTTTATTGCGATTGCGATTAAGGGAGCCTAGCTGTTAACCATCTTTGTCGTAGCTTGAGTAAATGTGGTATCCCTCAATCCCCTTTTCACATAATTTAAGATAGAACTTATGAATTCATTTTGTGTCATATTTTGAATAATTTTACATTCATTAAACTGCATTGTTAATTCATTATTGCCTTTTATTTGCGTTTTGGGTCTATTGTAATATTTGTGTATAGCCTTGCGAGCCTGGCTATATAGCAGTATTTCTTTCAGTAAGAAAGAGTAAGTAACATCCAGCAGTAGGGTGCAGCCACCCCAACCCCTTCGAGCCCAGAAGGAACAATCTGTGGTACCAACTTGGGTTCTTGGGTGATTTCCGCGGTGGCGCCCATTTTTCCTCCCGATTACGACCCATCTGAAGGGTTAAGCGTTTCGAACCCCTCTTCTTCGACTGCTTGTTAGCCGCGAGCCACCGACTTCGACGTCGCTTCCATAGTTTGTCTTAGTGCGGAATTAGCACGTGACATCTGTCCCTATCCTTATTAACATCGACTCTCTTAGCCTTTTCTTTTTTCTAACTCTTCTTTATACGTTTCATCAAACCAACTTGTCTTTTTCTTTGTTTTTATCTAGTGGGGCTGTGTTTCTTTGACAGTTATTTGTAGTGCTTTCTTAATTTCAGTCCATTTGTCTTCTACTTTCTTTGATTTGCTTACATGTTCTCTTCTTGTTTTTTGATGTAAGGTTTGGTTATTGATTTCTAAGAGTTGCTCGGTATGCTTTTCGTTTATGCCTTTGTTTCCGTTTAGGTTTACTTGGTCTCATACTCATTTGGATGACGACAAGAAAGTGATCTGAACCTAAATGTGCCCCTCTTTGGCTTTTCACATTTGTTATCAGCTGTGCATCTTCCTCTTCAGTTAGTATGTGATCTATTTGATTAGTTACTTTTGTATCTTGCGAGATCCAGGTTCCTTTATATACCGGGTGTCCCACTCTCAAAGTCGAACATAGGCAATTAACATGTAGGTATATTCAATAATTCAATTCTTAGGTTTTTGGGCATTATCTCTATAAGTATCAAGTAATAAAGGCTTCAAATAATGTTTATAAGAAACTCAGAAAAAACCAGTAGTAGGTAAGGAAAAATAAATTATAATAAATATTTAAATAATCCCCCATTTTGAGCTAAGCAATACCCTAGTCCTAGTCTGTTGTAGAAACTATTTCTTACGTTAGCCAACTGTCTGTCAGTAATCAATGCGCATTCAGCAACTATCGCTTCTCTCAAACACTAATTAATATCTGGGTGGCGTCTTTTGTAAATTTTGCTTTTAAGGTGTTCCCACAAGAAGAAGTCGCAAAGTGCTAAATTAGTAGATCTTGCTGGCCACCTCTACCAATCCAATAATTTGGAAATGAATCATTAAAAAAAATTTAACATCTAAATCAACATGCGCGGGACAGCCGTCTTGTTGGAACCAGATCTCCTGATTTTCTCTTGCAACTTCTTCCAATGCAGGTCCTACCTTCGTTACTAAAAGATCTAAATACGTTTCTGAATTCAAGTTTCCTTCAATTTCAAATGAGCCGATATTATTATTAAAAATCCCAGCCGAGATACTGAGTTCGAAATATTAACCTTAGGGTTTTCCTGACCCCAATATCGCGTGTTTTGAACATTTGGTGAAAGTACACTCGTCGGTGAAGTATATCGATGATAGAAAGCGTCGATAATTGTTCGCGCGCCCTTGCATTTCATAACAAAACACTGCTAGTTTTTTCGTCAACAGCAAAAATCTCTTGATGGCATTGTGACTTATAGCTTATAGGAATAATATTTATATTTCTTTAATATCTTGCATAAATCAACCTCAAGAGAAATTTGCCTCAAACTATACGTTGGGTGTGCATTTACCATCACCAAAATACGCTCATTTGTGCGGTCAACTATTGTCGATTTCCTGTGATATGATTGTTATTTTAGAACATTTTATTTATTCAATAAAAATTGTTATTATTCACCACCCCTACTTTCCGATCTTTCCGAAATATTTGCACATCTTTCAAATTGCTGTTGAATATAGTTTAATTGGCGAATCAAGTAATGTATGTTATCAATAAATTTTATGACATCACAACTTAGTACGTCTACATGAAGTTTCAAACGATTTACACATTTTATAACCAAAATTTTCCGATGTAAAAGGTTCGCATTTTCGTTTTCTATCGCGATTTTAGCGATACTATAAATTAAAATAAAGAGATAGGAGTAGATAATAGTTGTTAAATACAGAGGATTCCGATTACACTAAGGTAAATAACACACAGCATGATCTGTCAAAACTTTGCCAGTCACATATAAACACGTCAAGAATAATACCAACTTTACAAAAAATAAATATGAGCTACATTAGAAAATAAAAAACCCGATTTCTTTATTATTTTAAAAAATGTATAGACCTTGTGATTAAACACGGCTGCCTAATCTTAGAAAACAAAAATAATTTATATTTAGCAATTACATTTTTTATTCTTTTATCGCGAATTATTGATAGCGCCAACCGTACCGTTGATCATGTGATTGATGACGCACATTACCTGACTCGCCATTTGGACCATAGTACTTGCAGATGGTATAGGTCTTGTATTAAATTTAAGGGTAAACAAATCTCGAACTCATCACAAACTAACGCCACTATCCACTATAAATGGTTTTCACCATAAAAACACTTTTTTCGTTGGTATAATTATTCATTGTTCCATAAATGAACCTTAACACGCCCTTAAACCGCGAATGCTTATTAACAAACAAACAAACAGTAGAACAGAAATTTGCTGATTTAAGCCAACTAATTATAAAATTGTTTGACAAAAAATGCTGTCGAATCAAGGCTAATCATATTTAAAAACTGCCAAATATTAAATTAGTATTTTAAAATAGAAATGGCATTTTTAGTATTGTTAGTACCTAGTATCATTTGAATCGCAATAATTTTCTTTTTCTCTTGATACTAGTGCTGTCAAGAATCGGAAATATAGTAGAACCGCTTCTCTATTCTGTAGAGAATCGATTCCAAAAGAATCAGATTTCGATTCTGAGAATCGAGAATCGCAATTCGATTCTTAGAATCGAGAATCGGCATTCGTAGTTTTGATTCTTTAAGACGAGAATCTAAATTCAATTGTTATAATCAAAAATCACTTTCGTAGTCCAGAATCGGAGACTTGCTTTTCAGACAGAGAAGTCTATTCTCAGTATTCTGATAAAAAAAAAGTAAAATGAATTACTTTAAAAACTGAAACAACACCCAAAAGGTTTTTCAATAGTGTTTTGAAGAGATTATCTTATTCCGTACAGGTAAACGCACTTAGTAGCTGAGTATTTCGCAGAAAAATGAACTTCTTTAGAAAATTCAAAGGAATGCAATTCTTGTTGAAACCATTTAAGACGGTAAGGGTCCCTTTAAAAATTCATAACAAAATCTTATGCAGAAGTTTAACAGTAGGTTAACTGTTATAATACCCCAAGTACTAAGAACAATCATTGTAATACGTTCAAGCTTTCTAGGATTATTTCTTTTGGTACTCAAAGATTAAAATCATTCTTAAAGGATGAATGGATAGATAATATTTGTGTCTGACATTCAGGACTTTCCAAATCTTTACTTATTTTATCCCTAAATCTTAACATTGCCTCTATTTGTTTGTATAAACATACTGCATATTTTTTAATGGTAGTTAGTTTGGAGAACATGTAAAAAATTACTTTGCAAATATTTGAGCTGAAAAGTAAATTAATAATAGTAAATATGACACTACGTAAATCAAAATTTTTTTGAAGCTTTAAAAAGAAAACTACTTATTTGCATTTGCGCTTAACATTATAATATGAATTGAATTTTCAAAAACAAAGTTTCTCTTAAAATCGCAATGCTTGAATGTTATAATTCAAATTTGATTTCTGAAATTCAAAACTGAAAATATCTAATATTGTAAGAAACAAGCTCAATTCCGTTTTTTGTTTTTATTATATAGAAAACTGACTAATTAGTTCTGCTGTTTTAAAATTGGGAATCGATTTTTCAGATTTAGAATCGAAAATCGGAGTTTCGTTTTTAGAATCGGGAATGGGAAATTTGATTCTATTTAGAATCGAGAATCGGATATTCGATTCCAAAACCGAAAATCGATTTTACAGTTCCAGAATCGGGATCGGTTCCTCGATTTTTCGACTCTAGAATCGGAAAACCGATTCTGTTATAACCCTAGAACCGGTTCTTAAGGCCAAAGAATCGATTCCGATTCTAGGACTCGGAATCGGTTGACAGCAATACTTGATACCATTACCTTTCCTGTAAGTTACATTGGCGAGTAACAATCAGCAAAAGCGTTTGATACCATGTTAGATTCCTATGTTTGACTTTGAGAATGATATACAAATGCGGCCATATTATTAGAAACTGAAATTAAAACTTGGATTTGCTTAAGTTAGTTTAAAGTAAATTAAATTTAAAATCCATACTGTCGGCAGAATTATCTTTGATACGATTACAGCAAACGCAAATTACAGAGACAAATTCACTGCGCAACTTACCTCGTGCAATAAGCGAGTCCATCCGAGAGTCGGCTACGACAAAGTACAGCGCTACTACGGTTAGAATTACGGCTGCTCTATTTTTATGTTTTAATGTGTTAATTTTTTACCGCTATGAGTTTCAGTTATAATTTTAAAACTTACCTATATCAAAACTGCATTTCTGTTTTATATCACCTAAGACATTTCATTGTTCAAATATAAGAAATATAGCAAATGGAAGAATCAACGTGATGTAGCTTCGCTGTACTGCATAAAACGGTAAAGCCTTCTCATGAACGATGTTTACTGCGCAGCCAAGAATTTGACTCTGTAATTTGCGATTGCTGTAACTAAAAATACAGTAATCGATTATTAGTACTAATACTGATGCAATATTATATTCATTTGTTCATAAATGGATCTGCATAGTATTTCTTACGAAATTGCTCCATGTCAGTAATCGAAAATGATCCTGAATTTTAAGACAGAAACAAATTGATCTACTTCAATAGGCCAGAAATGAATCGAGAATATATGGTCAGTTCTTAAAAAAAAAGTACAGGAGATGGGGCCAAAAAATTCGTCAGGAATTAATTGATAAATCTGTGTGGAACAATGATAAGAAATTCCTTCAACATGCTGTTAATGCCATTAACAGCATGCCAAGAAGAGTTCGAGTGCTAAAGTCTCCAAGAGATACTTCACAAACTATTAATGATATTTTTAATGTATCTGTATCTGCAACCTATTTTACCTTTCGGTGTCGAGGTAAGAAGATATCTTATTCAATGATGCAATGCACAACCCGGCCCGCTCTTGCATCATATTTATAGTGTACGTGTAGGACCACTCTACCTCTTAGGCCTGTATTCGAAGGAGAACGTCGTTAATTTGGTGCCCAACGACCGACGAATGGTCACCAGGACTGGATACCAATCTCCACACTACAGGAAAATCCTGCCCATCGGGAGATTCGAACCAACGACTAACGTAACGCTTTACCATTGCGCCACCCTTTGAGACTAAATAAAGGTCTTACAAAACGTTCTATCTGAGATTTCTTCGAATTTGCAGTTTCTAATAATATGGCCACATTTGTATTTTTTGGTTGAAAATACTTACCCATTCTTATCACTACAAATATGGATCAATATACAGTGATAAGCAAATACTCCGCAAAATATGGGAAAACTTTATATTATTCGACCATCGAGCAACGTCAGTTATCACTTTTGGGCTTAGTACGGCAGTATAGATGTTAATACACACACACAAAATACAAAATATTCAAGTGAATCATTGTTATGGAAATGTGTGAAAACTACTCGTCAAAATAAATATGATTGGAAAATAACACCAAGCAACAGAGGCAATTGTAAATCAGTAATTTGGCAACACGTAGTTTGAATTTTTTTCGTGGCACTAACTACCATGTTCAGACAGTTGAGCAATTAACAGAATTTTAAACATTTTTAGTTAATTCTAGTATCTAAACTTCACGTGGTCATAGTGAGGCCAAGCATTGTGCTATTGCGCCGCAAAGACATGTAGTTATTCCTATTACTTATGGAGCAAGCAAAAAATTATTTAGAAGACTATATCTTCAATAACATTTATGTTATCTACCTAAATAGGTAAGTATAAGTTAATGATGAAATATACGAGTAATGATATAGATTAAAACCACAACAAATTGAAAAAACAATACAGTGTTTTTCTTTTGCTTTTCCTCTTTTGTCAATTGCGTTTCCCTGTTTAGCAAATGACTTTCCAGATTATGAAACGTCAAATCTATGTTGCAAATGACATTCCCTATTTGTCAAATCTCTTTCCGTTTTTAGATAATGCTTTTCCCACTTTTTTTAAAAAGTAGGTATGTAATAAAAAAAGAACTGGGAAAAGCATTATCTAAAAACGGAAAGAGATTTGACAAATAGGGAATGTCATTTGCAACATAACTTTGACGTTTCATAATCTGGAAAGTCATTTGCTAAACAGGGAAACGCAATTGACAAAAGAGGAAAAGCAAAAGAAAAACACTGTAATGAAGTTAAAAGTACCAGAAAACATAAATTTTTGGGAAGAATAACGTGTCTAAAAGAGAGACTGTTTACCTGTTTATTTACAAAGCAAGAACAGTACAAGCGTTGTATGCTACAAATTACTAAATGTGTGTTTTGTAGATCGACAAAATACTTCTGTTACTAAAAAATTGTGATTATCAATAAATAAGTTGCAATCTGGTTGTATTTAATCGATCCACAAGCAGTTATTACTTCTAGACTATATTAGTGGAAAGAACTTCACAAAGAATCGGGATATTTAACACTTCTTCGAATCAGTCGCTACAAGAAAAGTTATTTACAACTGGTATGTTAAAATATAAACGAAATCAAAGTGGCGGACAAGTTAAATACTGAACCAATTTAGAATTGAAAAATTTATTACTTACTAATAAAAATTATAAATAAAATAAAATCAATAATTTAACAAAAAAATAATAAATAATTTCACTCGTAAGATAATTTAAAAGTCTACACAAGTATTTTACTACGTAATTTTTATTTTCTAGTTATTATAATCCTTGATATACACAAACATTCACACTAGACTTAAAAAAAAACAGTATTAAGATTAAAATTATACAATACGATCACAAAAATTCAGTATTTATAATTGTTAAATATAAACAAATTATGTAATCTAATAACCTCCACAACATATTACAGCCTACAAACTTTGCACAAAACATTTTGGGCACAAAAGTGTGTCATCACTTGACCTATCTTACAAAAATTGATTGTATATCATGACATTTCTTTTTGTTTCTTCCTTTTATACTGCGTTCGGCGCATACAGAAAAAACTTCAATAATCTTTCTGGTGCAATTTCACATAACAATTGGCTATTATGATGCCTTCATCTCATACAGTAACTCAGAAATTAGCAGCTAAGGTTGTCCATAATAACATGCACTTTTTTGGCCGACTGCTAGGATAACACTATGTGAAACTGCGATTTTAGGGAAGAAACAACTATTGGCCGTAACAGTCTACTTTCAAAAATGCCCTTAATACGATACGGTGATGAACCTTGTTTAAAAATAAAATAAAAATAAACTGTACAGATGACTTTCACTTTTTACAGAGATTACAGCTTTTGGATCGGATCGAAATTTACATGAAACTTATTGTAACTGAGTTGGGTTGTTAAAATTGTATACAATTTCACTTTTGTTTTTGTACAAAAAAACCTCATCTTTGGGAAAAATTAAATTATATACAATTTTATCCACTTTATTTTACTTACCTACTGTTATTATCGTATATTTATTCTATACTATATTGTATTTTACTTGTATAGCACTATATTAGAGCAAAATTAATGGAGAAACATGGTGACTGCGTTAACGTTAATAAAATCATTAAAATAACTTCGGAATTATAAAAAGTTTAACAGCTCGGTGTTATATGATTTTCTAAATAAAAACCTATTTTATATTGCTTATTTTTATTTAGAGGAAGTGTGCTAATAAAACCTACTTAAAAATACGCAAATATTTAACGATATTGCAACAAAACAGTAAAAATAAAACAAAATATAAATACGAAAAACTACAATACAATATTAACATTATTTATCATTATATTTTGTATTACACATTCAATACCAATCTGCATTTTAATTTTTAAATCTACAGGTCCGTCATATGCTTCCTGATTGTTACATTTTCCAACACACAAATCAATTCCCATTCAAAAGTGATGCTTTCTATGTCCGTATGTTGTCATCTTGTCAATTATTTCCCTTTGTTATCTGATAACAAAGTTATCTGGTACATTTGGCAGTAGTTACAACTAATTTGGACAATACAGGTATTCCACCTCTCCTTTCGTTTGTAAACTTGAAATGTAAAATACAGGCCAGTAATGGTCAATATCACACAAACTGATTAGGGATGTCACGATTGTTCATAAAAATGGGACCCGTTTCTAATGTCAATTGGAGTGATACCACTATTAACACTATCACGGTTCTACAACTAAAGTAGATAGAGAACTAAAGGTGGCTGTGTTTTCTTGAAGATTGTTAGACTAGTCGAATAGCAGTCTATGTTTAAATACTCAAATCCTGTAAAATTAAAACAAATATATTATCGATAACACTTTTTTTGTACATCTCTGTATAATTAAAGTAACATTTAAAGCAGTGTTTCCCAAAACTTTTCCTATGACAGGATACTTCACAAATCCTAGCGGAATACCCTGGCTATTTAAAAGGGTAGCTTAAAAATAAATAAATTAAGCAAATAAATATAAGAGTTAAGAAAACAAAAACCTTTATTCTCAAATTTTAATTGTGTAAATAAAATAATTCAGCGTCTTATAGTAAAATTACGTTCTTAATCACTTCGATGTTTTTGGGTATTTGAATTACAAATTCTTTTGATATCAGGAACAATATTAGAAAGCGGTATTCTCATTATTAACAGAACGTCTTCCGGGTTGGGACCGTGCCATTGTTGAGACAAAAGAATACGTTGAGTTACCGTGCTCTTTTAGTGCTCCCCTTTTACTCCTGATGAAGCCCTTTAAAAAAGTCGGTGAAACGTTGAGTTCTTCTGTCTCAACAATGACACGGTCCCGACCCGGAAGACGTTCTGTTAATACTGACACTGGCCGTAGAAGTCTTCGAATTCACTGTATTCTCATATCCAGTGTAGCATCGAGTCTGTTCCTGTAGTTTGATTTGGTTGCAGCATAATATGAAAATCCTGCCTCGCATAAATATGTCGTTGTAAAAGAAAGTGAAACACTTCTTCTTCTCTTTTTCTCCCTTCATGCCTTTATGGCGCTGGGTAATTAGTTTCAATTCACCTCTGCCATTTTTGTCTGCTTTCCACTATTTTCTCAAGCTCTTCTGTTGTTTTCCTATGTCTTTCACCTACTTCTTCTATGATGCTTTTTAATGTTTTTCTGGGTCTACCTGCTTTCTTCTTTCCTTCTATGGTTATTTGTTGTTTCTTCTCTAACTTACTTGTTCTTGGATCTTGTTTAAAGCTGTTGTAAATTTCTTCATTTCTCTTTGTGTCGAGCTTGGTTTATGTTTGATATTTTATGAAGAAATTTCATTTCTACAGTTTCTGTTTATGTGTTGGTAAAGTTGGCAAGACTTCTGTGGTATGCAGTAGCGTTGGGGTTGCTATTTTGTTATATATTTGTTGTTTTGTTTTTGTATTGGTTTCCTTTTTGTTTAGTAGTGTCTGTTTATGAAATAATATATCGTCGCTTTGTGGGTAAAATCTTCTATGTCTGATTTTGTTTCTGAAGTAGGTTGTTTGGTAAAACCCCATACCTGCTAAATGGTGTATAAAAATTATTAAAAATAATTTTGCATTACACATAGAAGGTTTTGTCCGCCAAGCGACGGTATGTTGTTAGTTTTTCTTAGTTTGCTTGATATTTCTATGTGTATTCTACCATCATTACTGACAATTGTTCCTAGTTAGTTATATGTGGTTACCTTTTCTAGTCTTTTTCTTTTACATGTGAATTCGAAGTTGTTCTCGTTTTTGCACCGCTTTATTTCCATTATTTTAGTTTTATTTGTGTTTATTGCCATTCCCATTTTATTTACTTAATCAGTCCATGTGTTGATTAGATTTTGCATCTTGTCTGGATTATCTGCTATTAATGTTATATCATCAGCATTGTGGTTTTTGGCGTTTTACTTTAGCAGTTTTTTAATATTCTGTCCATGTAGATCAGGGGTGCTCAGGCTTATACTATCGGCGATCTTGTCACGTGGTTTTGCAATTCTGTGTTATTTGGGAAGTTTTGAGTTATTTTAAATTTGTGGTAAATTCTTGAGTACGGTCCTGGCCTTCGTAATTTTAATTTTGTGCCTTGTTATGTTATTTTTGCTACAGTTAATTCTGTTTTAGTTTAAAGGGCATCCAAGGTTACGCCAACTCAGCGCGTTTTGCTTGGAGTTTTACGAAATCCTCAAGTCATTTCAATATGTTTCGTCTTGGTAAAAGTTCACGTGTATTTTGTCAAGGCATGATCCCATCTTATTTCCGTTATTGCAACTTATCGTGATACGGTGCGGGGAATCCCCCTGCACGCGGGGCTTGTCAGCTGACCTGTTTAGCGTGGTTTGAGTCCTCTACAGCACCTCTCATCAGTGTGTGACAGTCTGTCAACCATATCGGACGTCTTTTAGGATGTTGTGCGAGTTTCTCGTTTCCAGCTTGGGTCCTTAAATTACACCGGAAAGACTTCTATTATCGGTAACCCTTGGGGAGGATTACAATTTACGACTTGGTCGGATTCATCAAAAGAGTGTCATTAAAATTCCGGAATGATATAGTTTTGTGTGAGAAGTTTCAGTGATACTTGTCAAAGTACCGTTCCACACAATTTCCTCGTATTAGGGATTATGAAAACCCATAGCCTAAGGATTATTCTTCGTTGTTTTGCACCCGCCTTGGAAGGAGGAACATTCTAGCTCTTCCAGTGACGTTCGTCACGTCACTCCCTGTGCCGAGTAAGTACCAACATCTCGCCAGGAAAATTTACTCTCCTTTTTCGCTGCTCCTGCTTTTGCTGTGTGTTTCAACGTTAGTTTCAATGCCGACAATTGCCTCTTGCTGGCAGGCCCTTTTTAACGTTCTTCAGTTGTTTTGAAGTTTAATAAGTGCCGCCTTTTGGTTATATTTGTGTTCATTTGTAGTTCAAGTATTAAGTTAGGTGCTTATTGAATTGTTAATTTAAGTTTTGTTGATCCTATGTTTTGTTTGGAATTGAGGGGCTAAGCTTGTAAATGTTTTGCAGTATGTAACGTAAGTGTAGTGCCCTCAATTCTACGTCCCGTAACGTAAGTGTAGTTTTATTATTTGTTTTTAACATTGTCTTTCGCGTAGTTTCTTTGTATTCATTTTTGTGTCTTTAGATTCATTAAATATTTCATTGTCAATTTAGTTTGGTCTTGTTATTTGTGTTCAGTGCTCCCTGTTAATATTTTGTGTATTAGTGTTTTGGTAAAGATTTACGTATAAAAGCCTGCCTACAAGTTTTAAGAGTTCCAGTAAAGTAAGTTAATTGTCAGTTCAGCAAGGTAAGTTACATCTTACAGTAGGATGCAGCTACGACAATCCTTTTCCTAACCCTACGGGAATCTTCTTTTAGATCTTTGGGTGACTTTAATATTACAGTGGAGCTCAACTCTTTTCATCCCTATTACGACAACCCTTATCGAAGGGTTTTACCGTTTCGAACCGCCCTTCTCCACTGTTTTAGCTAGCCGCGTGCCTAAGGGACTTTACCATTCCCCTATAATGTCGAAGTGCCAGTTTAGTACGTGACAATCTACTGTAAAAGTATTAGGAGGCAAGCGATTGATTACGTAGGGAAAAGTACAAAATTTATCATTGATATTTCTGAAGAAGCAAAAGATTTAGTGGGAGTTAGTAGGAAATGGAAAAAATTTTGTGCAGGAGAAAAAGCAGGAACAGAACAAGTAATTAGTTAAAGAATCAGAGTGAAAGTGACATAAAGCAGAAGTGATAGTGTAGTGTAAGTGAAATCTCAACACCGTAAATGCGGTAAAAGAGGATTGGAGAAGAAGAAGATTTCCGAATTTTTCAATGTCAATGGATTCCTATAGATGACTCTAGAAATGCGTTTTTGAATTATTGCTGTGCAGTCCCTCTAAGCTGAGATATTCGAGTCGCTGCGTGTTCTAGGCACTGTGCGCATTAAATAATTATTTATGCGATCGACTTGAAAACTTCTCGCAATCGACAGTTTGAGCACCGCTGTAAAAAGGTATAAGAGGGTAAACGAGAAAGAAAGAAAAGAAATCTCTAGAATTTTGCTGTATATCTTGATGGCTACTGGTGCCAGACACATGGCCCTGTAGTTATTACAGTCTGTATGTGACCCTTTCTGGTGGATGGGAATTATTGCATTTGTTTTCCAGTCTTTTAGGATCATTATTTCCTTCCATGCTACATATGTTGTATATCGCTTTGATCCATTCCATCGCTTTTTGTCCGCCGTATTTAACTAGTTCTGGGGTGATTCCGTTTGGTCCTGCGGCTTTCCCTGTTTTTAGTTCTTTGATTGCATTCTTGACTTTATCTATGTGTATTTCTGATTCTTCATCTTGGATTTTTTCTTCTCCTTTCTTCTCTTTCTATATTTGACCAACCTACTGAGATTTTTCTTCATAGTAGTTTTTATTAGGTCTTCAGTTTCCGAGTGTAACCTTCCGTTTTTGTCTTTAATGCTTCTGATGTTCTTGTTTCCCTGTTTCCTTATGGATTTGACTATTTTCCAGAATTTTCAATTATTTATCCATCTCTTTTAATTGCTGTATTTATTCTCAGAATTCTTCTGAATTTTTCTGTTTTGCTTTTTGTAATGTTTTTGCTTCGTTTCTTCTTTAAATGTAGTCTTCCTTGTCTTTTTCTGTTCTTGTCTGTAAGTAGTTTTTCCATGCTATTTTTTTTTCGATTATTATTTTTTATATGACTTCTTCGTTCCACCATCATCTTGTTCTCTAATAGTTATTTGTTATTTTCCTTTCTCCGCAAATATTTGTTGCTCCTTCTATCAAGGTACTTTTTAATTTTTCCTATTTTTGATTTATTGTAACTGTTTGGTTTTCTTGTTCCCATTTTGTTAGGTCCTCTGTTGGTATACTTTTTTTTTCTTCGTCTTTTATTATTTCTATTCTAATCTTTTTATGTTCTTTTCCTGGTTCAGTTTTTGGTTTTCTTAATGCTGTTCTTGCTACTAGATACTAGGTTAGTTTATGGTCTGTATTAATTCTGCATTTTTGTTTATTTTTACTGATTGTATTATTTTCTCTGTTTCTTGTGTGTATGTTATGTAATCTATTATACTTTGTAGTCTTTGCACGTTTCTTTCTATGTCTTGGTATTTATAGTATATAGTATATGCATTGCTCAAACTTTGAATTACCACTATTAGATCGTTTCCGATACAAAAGTTTATCATTTTTCGTCCATTATTGACATTATTGTGTCTTCTTTTTTTCTCCATTATTTTCTCATGCTTCCATGCCCCATTTCTTTATCATTCCATATTCTTAAGTTCCAGTCTCCATTTATTATTATATAGTCTCCGTACTTTCTTTGTGTCCGACTAGCGTTTCTTGTAGGTCCTCCCTTTTGTTCCTTGAATCCTATATTATAATTTGTCCAGAAACCATTTAATGATAGTTCCTTGTATTTTTGTTTTAAATCAGAGTCACCAATTAAATCAATGAGTTTTTCATAATCACTTGCGCCGAAGCTTGTTGGCTTAGCTGTCACTGTAAATGGATTCTGAATCCAGGAATCGTTCTCACCGGACTTTGGCAAATCTTGCAAAAGAGTTGATTGTAAATCATGCAAGTGTTCTGAAGTTACATTCGAAATTTCATCATCTACTTTAGAATTTATTTCAGTTAAAAATTCATGCAAGGTGGGAAAATAATCAAAATTATTCTGTTCAACTGTAGAAATCCAGAATTGTAACTTCCTGTCAAAAGACGCAATTTTATCTCTTGTATTAAAAATTGTAACAAAAGGAAAAGAGGCAGGCCCATCAATCAGATGGGTGGATGATATAGTGAGAGTGGGAAGTGATCAGTGGTGGAGTGCCGCAAGTGATAGACAGAAGTGGTTTTCTTTGGGGGAGGTCACAGTCATAAATATATTAGGTCTAGCAACTGACCGCTGTAAAACGTCCACAACTTTGGCACAGTTAGTGTGC
The DNA here is from genome assembly GCA_963082815.1 of Melanotus villosus. Taxonomy (NCBI): domain Eukaryota; kingdom Metazoa; phylum Arthropoda; class Insecta; order Coleoptera; family Elateridae; genus Melanotus; species Melanotus villosus. The sequence continues at coordinate 31,382,734 of OY720424.1, forward strand.
GAGAGAGATAGCTATAGTGGGCCATTCAGAAAGCGGAAATTATTGCAATAAATGCAGATGCAGAACACATGCACATAACAAACGTGCTAAAACCTAAAACCCATGTTATGTTGTTTAGTAGAAGTAGTCTGTTTGTCAGTATAAGACAAGTGCACTAAGATTGAGCAGCTTAAGTAGATATTTTTAATAGTTGTGCTTAATTTTTTATTGGTCACAATGGGTAGAAAATGTTTTGTGCCAAACTGTAATTCGGGATATAAATCGTGCGACGACAAATGTTCACTGTTTCGAGTTCCACAAGAATTAGTTCATTTATGGGGAAAAGCAATACCCCGGAAGGATAGAATATTAAGTACAAACGATTTTGTTTGCGAAAATCATTTTACGGCAGACTGTATTAGAAGAGAATGGAAAAACAGAGATGTTTTAGTAAATTTTGTTGTTTAAATTAATCAATTTTATTCTTAATTTTTTCTATTATTTTCTACTAATAGATAAATCTTTTACATCCACGGCTTAAAGAAGGTTCAGTACCTTCCATATTTCCAAATTGTCCAAAATATCTTACAAAACCGGAAACGAAAAAACGACGTGTCTTGCAGAAGCATGATATTTTGCAGCCGGTTACAAAAATTCAAAAATTAAATTGCTTTGCCGATAGCGCCAATGATAATAATGGAATAAGCAATACAGATAAATTCAAATATTTATATTATAAATATTTAAACTTATCTCGCATTAATTTCTGAAAAAATATCAGTTGTCGATTTGTAACCAACACTTTACAAAGTACAAAAGTACGCTTAAAATCCACTGTATTTGTTTATACCACAGCCATAGATAAATTTATCTATGACTGTGGTTTGTATGCAGAAAATTTGTATTGTCTTGCGACTTATGTAAAGAACATCTTTATTACAAGACTGCAAACACTAGCAACCCTGCCTCTAGTTTAACAACATTAAAATCACGTGGTTTTTTAAATCATCCTAATACAACAATGTTTAATTTATTAAAATCACTGGAAATAGTTCTTATGAAACATATTAATTCTGTTAATGTTTATGAGGAAACTATTAATGAGTTTTTCGATATGTATATACCTACTTTACATTTATATTTTGCATGTGAAATCCACCGTTTGGATGTAATAAGTCAGGCACTGTACTTTTATACTTCCATGAGATTAAGGCAATATCAGAAACAAGAGGAAAATAATTTAAAAAAATCGAGTACGGAATCGAGAAAGCTAGCTAAATTACAAAAATCGTAGAAAACTACAATAAAAATGTATATATACTGTCCTATATTAGTTTTAAATTGAACACCTAATAAAATGTCCAAAATAAATTAATAAATAAATAAAAATCAAATGGTACAGCTCTAGAACTGCAGTATGCATACTGTTCGCTGTATGAGTGGGAGTGAGACTGCGCGGCCTACTATAGCTATCGCAGTCAGGCGGTTATAGGGACAAATCGACGGACGCTGAGCCCTGTGCATAAGGATAGCGAGTTGTTAGACCTAATATATCTATGACTGTGGGGGAGGTCTTTGCTTTTTAGAGGGCTTCTATAAGCTATTTAGATTTAAATTAAAAATTCTAATATTCTTTCCTTGTAATGATAAATTAATTTCGTTGCATTTAGTAAAAATATCTGCCAAATATGCTAGATTCATTAACCATGAAGGATTTGTTAAAAATTCAATAACATTTTGTCTCAAATTATTTAACGTGAAAAAACCAATAACTCGCTACGAAGTTCAAAAAGTCTCAATAGTGCTTTTCCTTTGGATAGTCATCTCATTTCAGTACATAATAAAACTGCGCTATGTTCACTACCCATTTCATCGCACAAAATTTTAAATAACCTGGACTGAAGTGGTCAAGATTTTACGGCTTCATCCAAAATACGAGGCCTGTTTAAAAAGAATCCGACCTTCAATTTTCCCGCGCAAAATAATGACGGTAGGACGGCGCCACTTTCCACAGTGGAGAGGGAGACCTTCATGCGCATGCCTGAATTTTCTCTTCGCCATCGGGTACGTCATTCGCTGCTTGGTAGCTGCTGTGTGAGGTGTTGTTCCAAGTATTCGTCGGATTTCTGATTCGCTCGAAATGACTGAACGCGTTGAGCAAAGATGCTGCATCAAGTTTTGTCAAAAGCTTGGTGACTCTCAAAGCGAAACAATTCGTAAGATTCGCCGGGTGTTTAGAGACGAAGCCATGGGGGAAACACAAATAAAGAAGTGGTTTAACCGACTCAAAAATGGCCGCATATCGGTGGAGAGTGACCAGCGTTCTGGGAAGGCCACAAACCGCTCGCGGTGCAGCTGTTGTTGAGAGAGTGCAAAATCTCGTAATGGGAGATCGTCGTTTGACAGTACGGGAGATTGCCGAAGAGGTTGTGGCCTTCCAGAAGACGATGAATTAGCTCTTTCTCTATGTTGGCCGAAAGATCTTTGATGCAGCGTGAAACAGTACTATTTGATAATGAATTATATTGATTTTTATAATTTTTCACGAAATACTTATTGACTTTCCGCGGAACATAGTTTGGGAAACGCTGATTTAAAACATAACATAAAAATATTGTATACAACCATTTGTTTTTTACTATCATAACAAAAAAAACCTACCTGCTCTACCGTAACGAATCAGTGCCGTTTGGCTCGGTAGAATTAGCTGCAGGGCTAGGTTGCGAGCTGGACGATGGGCGTGCATTATTCCCATGCGAATTTTCATACTCCATAACTTCTTGATAGATTAAATCTTTCCACTGTTCAACGGTGTGCTCCCTTTCATCAACGCTGTGGTCATAAGGGCCAGGAGCAGGCTAAGTTCAAAGAAAGTTTCAGTAAAGTATATAAAAGCAATATTAAATTTTACACTTACCGCGTTTACTTCTCCTTCGTCATACCACACATTAATATAAGGATGTAAAAGAGCATCATCTACAGATATCCGCCGTTCTGGGTCAATCACCAACATCCTAGAGAGTAAATCTCGGGCTTGGCTGGCCTTTAGGCGATTGTGTTCATTACTATCTGAAGGGAAGAGCATATCGGGAAACAATTTATCAAAGCTGAAACCTGGATATCGTGGCCGATTCTCTACATAATTTCGCACAGTCGGCTGTAGTCTTAACATAAACTGTTGCGATGGAGTTCCAAGTTGTTCTGCAAAATTCTCATTTTAATTATATGTACAAATAGCAAAATCATATACGTACCAATTATTTTATTCCACTGATCGATATGGTCTGTACCGGGAAATAAAACCCCTCCTCTGATCATTTCCCCCATAATGCATCCGACAGACCAAATATCTACATTTTCTGTATAACCCATGCCTAGAATAACTTCAGGTGCCCTGTAGTACCGTGTAACGACGTACGGTGTCATCATGAACGTCGTACCTGCTGTTCGGGCCAATCCAAAATCTAATATTTTTAAAGTGCAGTCCGATTTCACTACAATATTGCTTGGTTTGAGATCCTGTAAGACGTTGCTTAAAATACTTGCTTTTAATTTGAGTTTGCTTTATTTACCCTATGTATAATACCAGCTGAATGTAAATGTTTGATACCACAGAGCATTTGATATAACAAATAGCTCATCCTTTCATGATCAAGATCCATTTGGATAACTTGACAAAGATTAGCATCCATTAGTTCCATAACTAAATATACATCTTGGAATTCTTCTAGCGATTTTTGGGGTGTAAATGCATTTAGAAGACCAATTATCTAGAAATACATACGGTGATGGTTATTTTATGTTTATTAGCTTCAAAAATATTTATAAAACTTACATTTTTATGATTAACTAATTTCATAAGTTTGAATTCTCTGTACGCTCGCTTTGCGTGCGTGACATTCTGGAATGGCCGACTTAGTTTTTTAATTGCTACATTTTGTTGTGTTAAGGTATCAACAGCAGCACTGAAAAAATACAATTCTGTTATGTGAAGATATTGTTTGATGCAAATTACTAACTATTATGGTATTGGACAACGAATTGGAAACCTTTAATATTTTCAAATAAAATTACAATCATTTAGGTAAAACTAAACATTTTATAAACTCCGCCATTGCGTGGTCCTAAGTCCAGGATGAGAAAGAAGGAAGGTTATGGGCAAGGCTAGCAACTCTGACATGTAAAAAAACCAATATGCCAAAGAAACTTCCATGAGCCTCGGATATAGGACTGATACAATGGACACCAATCCGGCTATGACAATGGACATAGTTAATTATATAGGTTAGAACAATGGATGATATCAGTAAAGCAAACCAGATTGCAAAATAAATGGAAGCAAACAGAATAAGGTTTAAATGAAACACGATGGAATGGTTGTGGAAAGATACATTGCAAAATATAACAACAATTAAATATTCATGAAAAAAAGAAGAAGAGAAACATGAATATGGAGTAGCCTTTATGTTAAGAAGAGAAGCAGTGCAAGCATTAATCGAATGGGAAGGTATCTCTGATAGAATAATCTTGGCTAGATTCAAATACTAATGAGATAATAAGGTATCAGAGCCTGTCTATCTTTTGACTCCAGGAAACACTGCAGCCTAAAAGGCTTATTGTGCATACCCTGATTTACTGATCACACCTATTCAGTGATCTTTGTTCCCTGTATCAAGGTCCTTTACCAGGTGTCTAATTTCGGTTCCATAATACGCTTCCCGAATATGAGCTGTCTGTTTCCCACCGGCGCATCACAAACACATAAAATGTATGTTGCTGTCTCTGTTTCCTTATTGCAAAGTCTACAGTACAAGTAAGGTCTCCATTATATTTACTGATTTTCAACAGGTGTTCCCTAACAGTTGCATGTCCTGTTAGTAGACTTGTGACGATTCTGAGTTATGCCTTACCCATAAGAGGTAGTTCAACAGCTCGTTTCTTGCAAGGTCTGTTTATAAATGCCTTGCTGTGGTTTTGTCTGTGTTAATCCAGTCACTTATGTATCCTCAAATGACACTTCATGAAATTCCTAAGGCTGGTTCTGGGCCAAGGTAAGCCTCAGTCGATCCGTGCCTTGCTAATTCCTTGGCTTTCACATTACCATCTACGCCACAATGACCTGTTACCCAGAACAGTCTCACGATGTTCTGTTCTGCCAAGTCATTCCCATACCGGTCCAAAAGAAGTCTTGCTACCTCAAGAGAGCCTTCAAAGCCACCTGGCTATTTGATTCCCAAACTTGGCTCCCCCTGTATCACTATATGAAGAGGAGGAAGGTCTAGAAGAGCCTCCATAGCAGCAGTGGGTATTGTTCTCATTGCTCTGAGAAAAAAGCTCACAGACATGGAAAGGGCACAAGAGGACAGCATTGAAGTCATGGGCAAAATGTAAACAAATACGAGGTGTGTCTAAAAAGTTCGGTGAATGGTATCAAAGAACAAAGAAAACAAAAGGTATAAAGAAATTGCCTTTATTGGCCTTCAAAATAATCGCCTTGCAACACAACACACTTTTGACAACGTTCATAAAGTTTCTGGAAACTGGCAGGAAAGTCATCTTTAGGAATCAATTGCAGGGTAACTGTCACACGTTCTTGGATGGCCAACACGTCCCCAAAACGCGCACCTTTCAGGACCGTAGTCCGCAGGCGCCAGATCAGAGGAGTACGGTGGATGCTCCAGAACAGTTATTCCATGTTGAGCTAAGAATCGCCGCACTCGCACAATGTGCAGGCGCATTGTTATGCAGCAACTTCCACTGCAACTCAGGCCGAACACGCCGGATGCGTGCGAGCAACCATTTCAAAACTTCCTCGTAGAATGCGGTGTTTACAGTTTGACCTTCAGGAACGAATTCACGATGGATGATGCCATCTTGGTCGAAGAAGGCGATTAACATTGTCTTGACTTTGGACTTCTGAAGGCGACTCTTTTTGGGTCGCGGAGAATTCTTCGAACACCATTCCATGGCGTAACTGTTCTCGAACATCCACCGTACTTGCCTGATCTGGCACCTGCGGACAACTTTCTGTTTCTCCGTCTCAAGACGGTCATGAAAGGTACGCGTTTTGAGGACGTGTGACAGCGATCTTGCGATCGTATCCTAAAGATGACTTTCCTGTCAGTTTCCAGAAACTTTATGAACGTTGTCAAAAGTGTGTTGTGTTGCAAGGCGATTATTTTGATGGCTAATAAAGGCAATTTCTTTATATCTTTTGATTTCTTTGTTCTTTGATATCATTCACCGAACTTTTTAGACACACCTCGTATTTAAAGATAGTGCTGAGCAGACAATTGGGAGTTCAAAAGAACACGCAAAAACCATGGATAACCAAAAAAAAAACAAGGGACAAAATCAAATTAAACAGAAAATATTAATATTATAAAATCCAATAGAAAAAATTAATGAAGAAGAAAAAATAAGGAAGTAAAAAAGAGTGCACGAAAAGACAAAATATGTATACTAAAAGAATCGGAACAAGCAGCAAATAATCACGATCTCAAAACCCTATATGCCATCACTAAAAAATTAAGTGGAAAATGAAATAATAGATAATAATGTGTAGCAAATACGAGATGATAAAGAGTGGAACTTGGTTAAGAAAGAAGAAGAGGCTATAAATAGATGGATAGAATATTTCGAAGGCATATGGGTCAAAATCAAGGAGGTGGAAAATTTGAGTTGGAGACAATTTTTGTTATTAAAATTACGTGACATAATAAATTTTTTCGCTTTAATGTATCAATAGCAATTGCATTTAATAGCACCTAAAGTCACCTGTAATAAAACTTCTCTAGCTTTAATTTTATTTATTTCAACATATACAAAATATCATTTCGGGAACGCGTCCATATTCCAGTTTCTACAGAGTAAGTGGTTACAAATACCATGAAACTAACTCAACAGCAATAATTGTCTTGGCCATACTAATAAATTAAATTTCTTTTATAAGAAAATATTGAACTTCTCCAATAAATTTAAAATATATATATTTTTATGTTTTACCAAGAGTTGTCCGAAAATTAATTTGTCATTTCGTGAACTCATCCCTGTTCTGTAAAAATGTTGCGCCTACAATATAATAGGTGACGCTTATAAGCAGCCGTGTGAAGCCATTTGGGTCAACTGGTCGGTGTCCGTTTGTTATCTGGATTTAATTAATTATTTAAATAGTAAAAGTATGTTTCAATTTCATATTTCAATAGCGTACATCAATGTAGCATCATTACTGGAACGCTGGTAGCTAGTTTGTTTATACAAAAAAATAGTGCTTTAGTAGTCATTTTGTTAAATAATGTAGAATGCTTGCGATATAACCTCAAAAATAGCTTAGAAGTCAGTGTACTTGAAAATTTTGTAACAACAAACGTTAAAAAGTCATTTACGGGAACGGTCATTTCGGGAACGTTCCCGGACTATGATGTGCATTCCTAATACATATCTGCTTATTAATGTGCCAGCTCAAAACAAAAACTTTGTGTATAGATATGCTGCCATTGCCGTAAGGGGTTATGTTTAAGTTAATTAAAAGTTTTACTGGTTAAGACTTCGCAATGATGAAAATGACTGATCTCTAGTTTTTAGATGCAAAATGACAGAAAATTCTGTATTTTTTATTATACTTAGTATGAAACAATTTTGTCATAATGATAAATATTATTTGTACAATAAAAATGCTAAAAAAATTTGTTGTATTATTTCATACACTAAGATATAGTGGACGATACCGTCATTTAGGGAACGCTACAGTCATTTAGGTAACGCTACATCATTTCCGGGAACGCAACAAAAAATTAAAGAATTTAGTTTAGGTTTGGTTCCCCTAATTAATATTACTACAATTTAGTAACATATAATTAACTAATAAGATTCAAGTAAAAATAAAATATATGAAATCAATAAACACAAAATAAATGAAACTTTCGTTTAGGAAATTTAGTTTTTGCTTATGATTATGCAGTATTCTCTTAAAAATCTTAAATTATGATATAATAATCTCAGGTTTTCGTAGTACAATTTCAATACTTATCAATTTACATTATAGCATAAGCAAAATGGTTACAATCTATTAACCGAAATATATAATTTTTTAATGTAAAAAACGTTCCCGGAGTACTATTTCCTTCCGCCAATTCTGTTATTAATTTCAATAAAACAATAAATAATTACTTTTGTGCATGCCCCTTTCAAACAATCGTTAATGATGAATTAAGCTATAATATCAGTAGATCAAAAAGGTTCTAAAACAAATTTAAATTATTTGAAATTTGATAACTGAAATTTTCCACCTCTTTGATTTTGACCCATATACGCAAAACAAAATTTATCCAAAGACCAAGAATTAGAAAAAGAAGAAGAAAACCAACCACCTATAGATACGGATTTAACAAATTTTACAAGAGAAGAAGTACAGAAAGCCATACAACAACTAAAAAATGGAAAAGCGATGGGAACAGACGGAATTCCGGCTGAGTTACTGAAAACAAACTTAGAAACACCGACAGATATAATAATTGGGATAACAACCAGAATTTGGAATGAACAAAGGATGCCGGGCATTATAGTCAAAATACCAAAAGAAGGAGACCAAATTGTCAGAACTGGCGAGCTATAACATTACTCAGTGTGGTAAGTAAGATAACTACAAGATTAATACTTGAGCGACTGAAGCCAAAAATTGAAGAAAGACTGCAGCGTCAGTCCGGGAATAAAAATACGTGATATTAAGCCAAAATTAAAGCAGCATGTTCTAGTTCACACTTTTATCAAGAAGCTTGGCTAATAGAAACATCGAATAGCTATGAGTTACTTCGCAGTGGACTGAACAATCATCAAGACCCAAAAAGTTTCGTTTGCAAAAATCCAAAAACAAGACCATGCTGATTACCTTTTTCGATAAACAGGGTGTGATCCATAAAGAATTTGTAAGGGCAAATAGTTCATGTTCATACTGTATTCTACGTCGAAGTGATGAAGAGATTATTGCAGCGTATTTCTCGAGTGCGACCACAATTTCGAAAAAATGGGCCATGGTTCTTGTTGCATGACAATGCGCCTGCCCATTCCACACTGATTGTGAAGTAATTTCTCAAGAAACACGGCGTTGTTGAAATCAATCACCCACCCTATTTACCAGATTTAGCACCGGCAGACTTTTTTCTCTTTCATAAAGTGAAAACTGTTCTCAAAGGAAAACGGTTTCAGGACGTGGAAGACATTAAAAAAAATGTAACCGCCGAATTAAAAGCTATTCCTTCGGACGCCTTTTCCGGCTGATTTCAAAAACTTTTAGAATGTTGCAATCGTTGCAATAAGTGTATTCATGTAGATGGAGATTACTTTGAATGAATATGATATATTTTTCGTGTCACTTAAACTGTGTTTCTTTTTATTGTGGCAGTCCTGGTATTAAATTGCCAAATCTCGTACATAATAAAAATGTTCTACGAAGAATACTCTGCTCAAATATTACATAACCAAACACTATCCAGGAAAATAGGAATACAAAGTGGCGTCTGACAAGGACGTGTTTTGTCCCCAACGCTGTTTATCATACTAGTTGATTGGATTATGAGCTGAACAGTGCGAAATAAAACAGGCATGAGGTGGTCCGTTCTTGACCAACCTGAAGATCCGGTATTCGCAGATGATATCTGTTTGATATTAGGAAAGAAACAGTATATGCAGAAAAAAGCAGAAAAAAAGAGCAAAAGAAGCTAGACGGATCGGAATAAAAATTAATGTAACAAAAACAAAAGTAATGAAGATTAATACACCACGAGAAATGGGAATTTATATAGAGATGGACAAAAAATCGAGAATGATGGAAAAATTTGCTCTTTAGGAAGCACGCTGGAAAGTAAAAGTATAATAGAAGATGATGTCGAGAGTCGAATAAATAAGGCAAGAATTGCATATAACATGCTAAGAAACACATGGAAATCTAGAGAACTATCTATGAAAACAAAAATTAAAATATTTAAAGGCCTTGTCAACTTATGAAAAGCCAATTTTTTTTTAATTTTGTAATTTGATTGAGTAAACTGAGTATTGTACCTGATTGTCACTGATGTCGGTCGCCGGTAAGAGCTCTAGCATAGCTAACTTTTAGTTATGCAGTATAATAGAGAGTTATCGCAAGTACAACGCTAAATTTAGGTTATGTTGCCGTGTTTATACAAGTACAAGTGCTTAGGTTATGTTACGTTGTGTAGTAACCTCCGGACGCAGACATCAGTGACGTCACGTACTGGGGCCTGAATTCTCTCTATCCGTTTACTGTGGTTATTATCAAAGATATTGGAATTCTACCACTGCGGGTACTTTTACGGGTATTTTAACTAACGTATTTAGATATTTACTAAATATGTTGCATAAGTTGATATTGCCTTTAATAAAAATGTAATAAGTGTGATTTTATATGGATCGGAAACATGGAAGATAACAAAGAATGTTCCGTAACTTGCCTTAGGAGTATCATTGGAATATACTGGCCTAACCGAATTTCAAATGCAGAATTATGGGAAACAACAAAACAGGAATCAATAAGTAAGACTATGAAGTGAAGGAAATGGAAGTACATCGGCCACTCGTTAAGACGGAAAGATTACATAGTCAAACAAGTACTTGAGTATAACCCGTGTGGAAACAGAAAAATTGGAAGACCTAGAAAATAAGTGTCTTAAGAGAATTGGAAGAGAATCGTGGAAGCCTTATGTTTCAAACGGAGCCAAGAGGATTAGGTAAGTAAACATTTTTGATAAACTTGTTCGTTAGAATTAGTAATATTTTATGGGACCACCTTTGGCTTCAATAACGGGCGTTTTATTTTCTTTGTGGCACAGATTGCCTTAGTTATACAGTTACATAGTTTGCCATCATTTTCCCAAATTATTTTTACTGCCCATATTAAACTCTTCTTTGTTATTTGGTTTAGTTTCGTGCACCTTACTTTTTAATAATGCCCAAATATTTTCAATTGGGTTCCAGTCTGAACTGTTTCAAGGCATGTTAATTTTCTTGGATTTAATCTGAGATTTCCTTTGATCTATGGCAAGGTACGCCATCTTGCATAAATACGTAAGAATTGTGTGGCCATCCTCTAATAGTTGGTACAAGGCATTGCTCTAAAACGTTTTTATACATATATGGAGCTGCTGATTATGCCATCTACGACATAAATTGGAGTAACCCTTTTAATCACAATTTTGTTGTATGCTTTAGTTTTTGTTGGCATAAAAACGGTTTTATTTTCTCTTTAGGTAGCTTCCTAACAAATGTTGGCGTATCATCGCTTAATTCGGTAATAGCTTCATCACTATAAAGATGACCTGATAGAGTAACGTTGGTTGATACTTCTATACTGAAGGATTTTAGATCCGAATGTTCAAAAATTTTCGTTTCCCGTTAACTTACCTTAGTCAATCTGCTAAGATCCCGTTCTATATCACGTCTTGCCTGCTCTAATCTATTTGCATCATCTTTTAATTTAAAAATTGCCTTTTGAGGGGTCGGTATATCTTTAATATCCAATTCAATGCAACATCGAATGCGGGAACAAATTTTTACACCTTGACAAAATAGCTCATTTTGGATGTCTTCTTTTGTCATTCGCACAATTGCAACATCATCTTTTGCAGAAATTTTCCTTAATCCTTTGCACTTTCAGGGCCTGTTTAGTTAACATTAGTCGCAATTTCTATTTGTTTTAACTGTCCTCCACGCAACAAACTTCTTATTATAGTTTATTTAGCAGCAGTTAGGTTTTTCCTTCCTTCTACTTGCACAAAGTCGTATACCACTACTCAAAACAACTAAATAACTTAAATTTACATAATATCAGCCAATTCTTCCGACGCTACGTGTGTGCGATTTCGTATATGGAATGGCTCGACGATTCGTAGAGCCTGTGTACGGTTCGACATATTATAAGAGATGGCGGACGAATCGTCGGCCGATTCGTCACAAACCGCCTCGTAGGTCCTTCGCCTTACGCTAAAGTCACATACCAACCTATGTATTTGACACATTATTTCAAAAACAAACTAATAGTAGGCATACAATACTGTGCGAATTAGTTGGGACAAGTCCTGCAATGGACACGCACAAGTTTAGACTTGCAGCAGAGCGATATTTGCAAGTCTAGAATTGTCTATTGAGTTACTCTGCTAATATTTTCACTTCCACTTTAGTCGGAATTAATATTTGATAGGCTGAAGACGTGATTAAGTAGTTAACAATTTTCACTGGCAACATTTTTTATTAAATAATAAATATAATACAGTATGGACATATCACGTCTCGTAAACGTGCTAAAATAATGGCTTTATTTAGACGAAAACACTTCACTTACTGCTAGGCAGATAGCAAAAGCAGTTGGGGTCGGGAAATCGAGAGTTTCACGGACCATGAAGCTGTATAAGGAGACAGGATCTGTAGACACGTCTCGTAAAGGATATTGTGGAAGAACCTCTAGAGATGATAGTCTAATTCGAAGAATTAGTATCATAGACTGCAAAAAACTAATCGAGACATCAAAAGGGAGATTGCAACTCATGGGATTAATAATAGATGGTTCCACCGTACGTCGGCGCCTTCTGGAATGTGGCTGTCCGTCGGGCTCGACGCCCCTCCAAAAAGTAGCTTTTGACATCGATGAAACAAAAAAGGCTATCCTGGATAAAGAAACATCGAGACTGGGCTGTGGAGAATTGGGGAAAAATGATGTTTTTCGACGAAACCCACCCATTTCGTCCGCCGCTCGCCCGGAAAACCTGTTCGATTCGGCCACATCCAGCAATCCTATCCACCCAAGGCTATATATGTTTAGGGGATGTTTCAAAGCTTCCGGGCCACAGACGTTTCAATCCATTGAAAGAATGATGGACAGCAAAAAGTACATAGGCGTTCTGGAGGCGAAAATGGTCCAATCACTGCGGAAGCCGTTTCCTAACGGTGATTGGGCGTATTTTAACAGGATCTGCATGCTAAGAGCTTCTTTACCCTTTACCCAACGTTTGAAGGTATTAGAGTGGCCGATCTATACCCTATCGAAAATTTGTGGACCGTTATTAGCGCGCATATCTAAAATGGATTGCACGACGAAAACCAAAATGATAGAAAGTGTCATAAAAGTGTGGTTCCACGATCCTGAAGTGAAGGAGATATGCGGAAAGCTAGTAGCGTCAATCGTTGAGAGGGCGAAAGAAATAATTAAAGCTAAGGGGGGCCAAATTCACTAATAAATATTTTAGTTTTGCCTTTGTTACTGTATTTTTCTATTGCCTCAACTAATTTGTACAGTACTGCATTTAATAGCAACTAGCAACCATGATTTCTTTTAAGACGAGAATTATATTATTTTACTTACTTCCTGCCCACTATATTTAAGAGTGTAAACTAAGTATTAGTTGGATTATTACTGTGTAACAGAACCTTAATTTTCTAAAAATAAGTGATATTTATACAGTATGTTTACCTTATTAATGACAAAATCGGAAATCATCATCATTGACATGGAGCAGATCCCGTGTATCAATCCTGGATTACGCCGTGTGAAGGGATTTGTTATGATAGGTGGGGATTGATGATTAATGATAAAATCGGAAATACTTAGTTGTAAAATATTAAAAGTTTCTAATTCGCCGTCCAACACTGAATAGTAAGGTATGACAAATTGCAAGGAGAATAAAAGAAAGCAAAACATGCAAGAAAATTACATGCCAAAATAAATAAAACTCAGCGTATACTTACCAGACTAACCCTTGAGCCCCACCGCCCTTGGGTTCCAAATTTGAGTACCGTTCAGGTACACAAAATTCTGTGTCCCCAAAAACCCACTTTTTAAATCCAGGCCTCATTTTATACAAGAAGAAAAAACAAAAAGGATAGTGTGAGTTTGTGACAACACCAAGAACTTAACTAAAAGGCAAGAAGAGGCTAAAATCACTTCAAAAATTAATTAAAACAAAAGTTGGGCCATCTTTTATTTATTTTCCTAAATAAAACTGAACGTGAATGTGCATACAAATACAACGAAAAATAAAAATAAATGCAAGACAAATGCAAAAATAAAAAAAGATGGCCGATCATGCAATAAAACTTTTTTAAAAAACACTATGATGCATACAGGATAAACCTAAACTCTTGAAACTTCCAACACTAAGAGGATAAAAACGTCTACAAAACAAACGTTGGTAATTAACTTACCATACAATGCCTTGAGCACCTGAGCCAATTGGTTTTAGGTTTTGGTATCGCTTTAGGATTGTAAACTTTGTATCTCCCACCTCCACGGTGTAGAATTGGTGAGAAAGTCGGGACATCTTAATGCATCTGTCCCGAGAATTTACGTTGTTGTCTGAAATTAAAAATATTACATATAAACTCTACCTTTTAAATGTTTACACAAAATTTACTATTTTTACTATGTAACAAATTGTACCGAACAGTAGTACGTAGTAATTTATGGAAGTAAGTAATTTACTATGTAGTGCCAACTTAAAAGAGCTTTATTTATAGATGATATTAAAATAACGTATGTAAATTTTGATTTTGATGATTGTACCTTTATTTTAGATCAACCATATTCAAAGAGTTTAGAAATCCTGTTACGTTCCGGAATTTTAAAATCATTTCCGAACTTCATTTGTTGGTAATGAGTAAAAGAGGCTCGTTTAGAACGGAACTCTTATTAAATTTTAAACGGCTTATTTTGTTCTACTAATTAGTTGCAGAACGCTTTTGCAACTTGGTTAATGAGTATATTTCACAGAAATTACCTAATAAAATTTCCAATTAAAACTTTTATCAATTTCATAAATTAAAAGTTCATTATGTATTATCTGAATTTTATTTTTAAAATATTAATGTGAGTAGGTTGTAGAATGTAGAGTTCATTACACCACCAACGCAGACTTCACACATGGATTGTTTTATGGTAATTTTCATCTTCAATGAAATTAAAACCCCCTTCGATAAAGATCATTGATTTTATAAAAATGCCCTAAAGTTAATTATTTTTTATGTTGTAGTAGGTTATGGAATAATTTAATATCTAAAACTTCTAAAAGAAAATCAACAGAAAGGTTGATAACTGTAAAAAATAAACATGCCTTCTGATAGCTATAGAAAACTTCACGAGTTTTATTTATGCAACCTGAAAGACAACCATGTACAAGTAGCTCCACTCGCAGCATCGATTTCTACCCAGCAGCAAATTTTTATGCATTGTCGATGCATTTCCTGAGTAAATTCGCGTCTTCCCCTGACATAAAGCCCGGGATTCAATTTCAAAGCGAAAAGAGATTCTCTAAAAGCTAAAATAAAAGAGCAAAACTGCAGCAGAAAGTCGGATATGAGTCCATTTCAAATTATATTTCAGGATAAAAATAGGGTGGGAGCGCAACAAGGAAAACCGAATAAAGAAAATGAAATTATTTAAATTTTCCGACTTTTTACCTTTCGTTTGAATTTTATTCTTCATTTAAAGGCGACAGAATTAAGTACTTTTATGTTACATTTTTGAAACTTACATTATTTTATGTTTAAGGTTGTAAGTTGTAACATACCAAATGAAAGTTCAGAGAATGAATTTTTAAAGCGCAAATTCAAGACTTTGTATGATGTTTAGTTTGAAAATGCCGTAAATATAAAATGGTCTTTAAAAGTACACAATTTCTTTCTAAAAATAAAATTTTAAACACTTTAAAGCTACAGTAAATATTCTCTTTGTTCATGCGAATGCGAAGCTTGCAAAATATCCTGTAAGCCATCATACAAAGCTTTGAAAGTTTGAAAAGGTAGATAAACTGAAGTATGCAAGAAGAAATTATGACATGAAACAGCTATTATTAAAATTGCACGCTCCAAGATTTAAAGCAGACACTTACATCAAGTATGCCTACATAACAATGTGTTTTACAATTAAAAATAGAAACTAGTTACATAAGAATGAGGATTAGAAGGCTTCAAGGGATTTCAGAATTGGACTGAAACTACAAAATAGCCTGAAAACCCCTATTCAAATCTACAGCAAGCTTTCACAAAAAAACGAAATTTATATGAGGAAAACGCGTTTTCCACTGAACAAGCACGAAAGTAACCCCTGACCTACAAAAAAAGTTTTAGATTGCATTTTATAATGAGAATCCCACTCTTGGGTTTAATTAAACCTTACAAGAGTACATGCGATTTCTTAAAATTCCGAAGACATTTAAATACGGCATAGGTTGGTGGTATTTTTAAGGTTTTAGTTAATTTATTTATAGTGTTGGAAATGTTCTATGAGTAACTCTTTCAAAACGCGCTAATTAAACGAGATTGACGTGGAATAACACGAAAATTGGCACATTCAAGCTAGCAGCCTGTATTTACACGTGAAATCGAACATGCTGATATGCAAAGTTTCATTAATGAAAATCTGTGTTATTTGCTATTAAATTATTTCTTTTTCTTTTGTTATTATTTTCTATAAGTAATGCTTGTATTTTTAATTCATTATCGATATCTATTATATTCTTTTAGTCTTAGTAATTGCAAGGTGTCTGCTCGACGAGAAGTTGTTTTGACTTGTCTCCGAAACGTTACGTGAGTTATTAGTTCATTAATAATTTAGTTCTATTTTAACAACTGGTGGCGAAAAACCCAATTAAGAAATTATATTTTTAAAACTTGGTATAACAAGGGGAAAAAGTTTTAGTTTGGACTTTGAAGATTATACTATGAATAAAATAATTAAAGGTTATTATATTCAAGGTTTTCATGGAAATTCACTAATGAACTTCTAAATAATTTGGAGGCTGTATGCATTTTGGGGCGAAATAAATTGCTACCCTTAAATTATTCATTGTTTAATAAATATTATAGAATTTGAAACAAATGGATATGCAAATTGCTTCATTAATAGTTAACTACACTTTAACGACGGATTTTAAATGTTAAAAATAACATTTGTTTTGCAAATTATTGACGCCCTGTTTAAAAATTTTGTAAATTTGACTCTTCAATTTTTCGTTTAAACTATAAATAAGATTAATGTAGCTGGAAATTCAAGTAGATGTAAGTTGTAAAATTACGAATATTGTGAACGCGAGGCTTCATTTGTCGGCCTATTCAAACATTCCTGATACTTTTTTAAACCTCATCCTAGAAAAATCGATTTCCAACAAAGAACCAAACAACGAACTTAAAACGTACCTACAAAGACCAAGACCTACTTTCCAACAAAAACTAACGAGGTTAATTTTCCCCATTAATTATTCACCATCTTTTTATATACATCTACGTAACAACGGTCTGGCTGTAATAATAATAAATTATTACATATGTAAAAACTTCTTTGCCATGGAAAATTAAAAAACATATTGTTTCCGGCAAATGTCAACATTTTTCCCTGGAGAAATTACCAACGTTGTTTAACAATTAAAACACAAGCCCTGGCAGGCAAAGGGGCTTAAACAAAAATAGCTTAATATAATTATACACGCCTACATTTCTATCTATGTAGTTTATACCGAAGTAGGGTATTATAACGAAACCTTTGAAATACCATCGGAATGATGGAAATACAGAGAAGAACTTAATTTACGTTCATATGTTTACAAAGAACTTAATTAGAGTTGCCTTTGAAATTATGAGTTTTGTTGTAGCTTACGTTGCTTAGTGGTAGTGGTTATTTTGATGTAAATTCTAGAATTATAAGGTTCGTATATTAATTAGCGATATCTGTAACTACTGAAATACAATTTAATTAGAACAATTTTCATAATAATAACGATATATTTGGAAAGCGGAATTAATATAAATTATAAAAGAAAACCTTGAGTATTTTACAATTTGTAAAAATTTTCGTAATTAAAATGAAAGAAATTCTATAACAAATTTATTTAAAAATCCAAAAAATTTGATCAACATTTTATAGTAATTATAACCAGGGCAAGCGAAGAAAATTCTTTAAGATTAATGTTTATGGTATTTTCTTTTTAAAGAAAAGCCACAAACAGAAAATAATATCCAAAATTCCAAAAATGACTGGCACACTTGAGCTTAATTTTACAAATAAGATTTTAATATCAATCTTCGGTATTTGAAAGAAAGGCCAGGTATTTTTAAAAATCACTGGGATATTTTAGATTCAACACTAATAGCGAGTTGATTTATGGTTATTTGAAAATAAATATATCTTTAGATAAACTCTGAAATTTTCGATTTCTTCGAATTTAATTTATTTAAAAATGTGTGATTTTTTCTGAGATTGTCCCAATTCTGAAGTAATAATTTTTTATTATAAAAACAAGCTACATACTTTGTGTATTTGCGTTTTATTCTATAAAATAAATTATCTTATATTTAATCATTCAAAGATTATTACGTTCTTAACAATACGAAACGAAGAAATCTACATTGATCATCCCCGACAAGATAATTTCACGGTCTGTTACGTAAAAATATTGTTTTACATTTTCTGAATTTTTATAAGTGATGGAAATCCTCATACGAGGTGTAGGTGACATTTTTGGGTGATTTATTACATTTACAAAAATGTTAATGGTCGCGACCAACTAAAACCCCCTAATTCTTTTACATTTACTAAAAATAAAATTAATTTATAGAGAATGCGTTCTACGATGTACAATTTTTTATTAATAAACTACTGAAAACATAAAAGTAAAAGTAGCGCAACTGAATATTAAATTTTCAAAACGGAAAATCAGCGTTTATATTTTTGAAATGTGGGGAAATGTTTTACTCATTAATTATAATATAAAACTAAAGAAATTGTTTGGACAAACTTTTGGTGTTTTGTAACACCTCCGAATATTTTCTTTATAATACTATTTGGCACAAACATAAACATGACTTTAATTTACGACATGCTTCAGTTTTCTGTATATAGCCAATAAAATTTAAAGCAGTTCTCGTTACTGCTTTAAGCGGAAACAATAAAGTACGCTCCTAATCTAATTAAATAATGAATAAATTGGACCGAATTACTTGAAACGCAGAAATAACTGGGAAGGTTTCGCGACTATCTTAATGCTATTTATACTAAAACACGTTGAAAATGTGGCGCTGTTATGTAGGTAAATTCCAAGCTGTCTGCATAAACATTGGCAACACTCCAAAGTCAATTAACTGTTCTTTTTACACCCAACTACGACACCGTACTGTCTACTCTAACCGTGTAATTATGCAATTGTGCATTACGAAAGGCGCCATGTTATAAATACTCCAATTATAAAATTCTAATTTCTTTGGAAAAAAAGAACAAATTTCTTCTTACCAAGAGCGACCCATCTTCAGGAAGTTGTATTAGGAGGACGGACGAACAACCACCGTGGTCTGAAAGAATAAAACTTTGAATAAGTTTTATATTATTTTTAAGTAGGTATTATACTAATAACAGCATTATTATGTAAAACCTAAATGATAAATTCCAAAGAACATTCCACTTTTTGTCGGCAAAATAAAATGTGTTGCTGTGTTGCTTGACAACACATTCTTTTTTTTTAATAAGAACATTTAAACTTCGACTCCTCGCTATTATTTAACGACAAACCGTAAAACACGAATGATTTATTCAAATAACAAATGTTTTATTTTTAACAAAACATTTGGAGTTCATTGCTGTTATTATTTAATGTCAAAATTGTAATATTGCCGTCCGTAGAATAACAACGGACTATTTCAGTAAGACAGTTATTTATTTTTTTAATGTTTCTGACTAGGTTGTTTTCTGTGATAAATTAATTGCCATATTTAAATCTACAGTCTTGTACCATTATAACAATTCAAGTTGTTTAACTATTTATCTGAGTATTTATCGCCTATATTTATACACGAAATTTAATTAAATAGCCGTCTTCGGACAGAGTAATTAATAAAAACAAATAAGGCTAATAGAATATCGCAGATACCTATCCAATTTAATTTAAGACGTAAGTAACAACAATAATTTTATTTAATATTTATGTAAGTATGTTAAATCAATAAAATATATTGGCATTTTTCGTAGGAAATAGGAAGCTACAAGGAATAAATTCAACTTGAGCTAGCGGACATTCTACAACGAGGTGGATGTTTGTACGACCACATAAATCCATTTACCGACGATCGTAGTAAATGCAGCTATACTCCGTTAAACCATCCTTCATCTCCATGTAAACGTCAGTTGCCGGTAAGTTTTCCACAAAGTGACATTTAATAATGGCACCAATTTCAGCATTATCAATTTCATCAAACGCTTTGGCGCGATTTTATTAAAAAAAAGCCAACAAAACACAACTAATAAATCTGGGGATTGAACCTGTCAAAATAACGATCGAAACAAAGCCAAGTATACTTCATTCTAAGGACTTCCTAGACCATAATTATACAGGGTGCAAACGCTAATAGGCTCACCCCTTTTTTATTGTTTTTTGGAGTTGAAAAATGAAACTATAACGGGAGTAAATATAGAGGAGAAATGTTTTCTGAACTATAAAGCAGTTTATTAATAAGAATAAGTCTTCCGATGTTGTCCTAAAGGACTTTCGATTTTTAAATAAAATGCCCTGTATATTTTTATATGTTTTTTGAACACGGAGAAAATTCTAAATCTGAATGCTTAGTTTGCCCGATTTTTTGATAAACTCTAAAAACATTTATCAAAATTTTATTTTTCCAGTAAGGCTGCTAAGACCCCCAAAACACCATCACTCACCCACCTACCAAAAGTCCATCTTCGTAGAAATCGAACGATACCACAACCTTGCAAATACGTTCAGTATTTTTTTGAAAATTAAACTTGAGAACGAAAGGATAATGTACTTCACCTTAGAAGGCTTTGACAAAAACAAAGAAAAATAAAATAATTCCCAAAAGCAGTCGAATTACCTTAATCCTTAATCCATTGTTTTTCGTTGTTTCTGTCAAAGCGTTCTACGTTCAAAAATTTTTCCTTGGGTTTTGCCTATCACTTACGCTTATAAGTTTAATATATCACAAGTGCTGAATGGATTTTCAAAATTTCAGTACCGTTGACTCTGTAAAAACGTACTCTATTCACATAATCTGGTAAGTCACTATTGTTTGAAAAAAAAAATATTTACAGCCAAAAACTTCAAACGCCAGTCTTTCACACTGTAGACTGTAGTCAAGCTACAGCAAAGACTTATTTTTTTAAATTATATGAATGAATAGGAAACAATTTTTGTGCGTCAAGACTCTCTTGATTGCAAAATAAAATTTTGAAAGATTTTTTTAGTTTTCTAAAAAATCAGGAAAGTCAGATATTGATATTTAGAATTTTCTCCAGATTCCGAAAATGTAAAAATGTATAGGATGTTCCATTTAAAAATTGAAAGCTTTGGCGAAACTGCAAGTATTTCAAAACTGCTTTCTGGTTCAAAAAATTACATTTATCCACTGTAACTTATTTTTCAGTCCTAAAAAATAACAAGAAAACGGGGAATTTTCCTTGCTAACAACAATTTGAAGCTTTCCTTAATGTAGAAAGTTTTGTATGTAGTATGTATCTCAGCCGTAAGATACTATTTTTGGCCTTTGGCGTGTTACATACAGCACTCGGTGCTTCGCACCACATGCTACGATCTTCACCCTCCAGCCAAAAGCACTCGGCTGGGTTCGGATACAGAATTTCGTTTGGGGGGGGGGGGGGGCAATTTTTGTGTGATTTTACCTACCTTCCATAAAATTCGTTCTAAACACACTTGATCGATCGATGTAATCTACTTAGGTAATAATGAGTTAATAACAATTCTTGTAAACAGGTAGTGATGTCCTTATGATGATTTCAAAATTTTGAAATTGGTATTCTCAATTTGAATATGTTTATTCTCAATTTGAAGGTGATTAGTCTCAACTTGAAGTTGAAAAGGTATAGCTTTTGCCAATGCTATTATGGAGCTTCGAGCCTTTGCCGACCGTTAAGCTTATATCAAGCTTCACACTTTTTACCGAGCTTTGAGCGAGTCTTTACCGAGAAGCACGTAGAAAGTAAAGATCGATAAGACACTCGCCCAATTTCTTAAATTTAGTTAAATGTCAAGTATCTACTGAGCTTCGAACCTGAAACGAGCTTCGAAATTTTTAGAAAGGAGCTCGGTTCCGTAAATCTTAAGCTCGATCTCGCTCAAAGCTCGAGCCGAGTTCGAGCTCGAGGTTTTGTTCCCACCTCTACCAAAAACAGTTTCTTTACGCTCTTGTTACAGATATAACATTCTTTATTTTCATAATTTTGGTTTATAGGCACACATAAATAATATAAACTATGTATATTAATTCTATGAAATCTTTTATTAACGTTTCCATCAGTATTGGCTGATCAGTGATCACCTTCGGAATGACTGGAAGGAGATAAAAATTATACACAGTAACTTTTTTTTGGTTTTACACTTACCTGCATTTATGTAAATAATAATAAAACCGAGTAGTTTTAAGGCATTCGACTATAGCGTGAATGGCCACGGGAACAAATGCGAGTTGGATGCTCGCGAGGTGGCCTACGCAGTCACTGAAAATAATTGGAAACCGAAACACTGGTGAAGTATGGAAGGTAGTCGGTTGTCAAAGGCGTGGTGCATACCACACCATCCTGTACGTATATAATGCGAGATAACCGAGGTATAAAAAAGCAATTTAGGAAACCTTAACCAATCATTCTCCCTCACGATACCTTTACCTTTATAAATGTTTTCTAAAGTTAAGTGCTAATTTTTCTTTTTTATACGTTTCTAAAATTTTTTGTTGCTATAATTATGTTTTTTTTAAATATATCTACTACTTTTTCCAAATCAATTTTGTGCCCAGTTTCAGTAGCACTATACTCATGTTCTTTAATTTTTATTTCTACAAATTTTTTTGTTGTGCAATACATATATGTATGTGCCCTGACAATTTATTGTAATTTATCTTATAAACCACATGAGTTTGTTTGTTAATAGGTATTTTATCTTTAAGTTTAGAAAATAAATTCTTACAAGTACGTATTATAATTTGTGCAAGCTATATTTGAGATGTATTTTTTCAATAAAGTCGACAAGTTATCAGCAAGATTAGTAATACGAGGTCTGATAAAAAAATATCCAGAATGGCTTTATTTATAAAGAAATACAAGATTTATGAAATTGATATTTAACCGCCTTCAAAGTGCTCGAAACATTTTTTAAATTCATCTTCTGAACTAGCCAGTAGCTTCGTCGTGTTCTGCTGTATCTCTTCAATGTCTTGAAATCATTTTCCTTTTAACTGAAATTTGATTTTGGGGAATATAAAAGTCGTTGGGGGCAAGGTCTACCGAATATGGTGGCTGGCGAACTTGAGGAATGCCATGTTTTAGCAATGAATTGCTGCATAAGTTGAGATGCGTGGGCGGGGACATTATCGTGATTCAATTGCCACTCGACATTCTCACGCAGTTTCAACCTTTTGCGACGAACTGCGCCTCTCAATTGTCGTAGAACTTGATAGTAATACTCCTTGTTAATTGTCTGTCAAAGTGAAGCGTATTCATGATGCAGAATTCCCTTGTGGTCGAAAAAGACAGTTAGCATTGTTTTAACATTGCTGCGGCTTGGTCGTGCTTTTTGGAGTCTTTCGGGATCATGCCCATAAACCCATGTTTCATCGCCAGTTATGATCGTTTTTAGAAAGTTTTCGTCATTTCTGACGCATTCAAGTAAGTCATTAGCAGCTAAAACACGGACGTGTTTTTGTTCAGCTGTGAGTTTTGGTACAAATTTATCTGAGATGCGTCTCATACCCAAATCCTCCGTAATAATGGATTGAATCGAACCATAACTAACGTTTAGATCTGTGGTTAACTCACGAATTCGGCGATTTTCCCGTTGCGCGCATAACTTCGACATTTTGTGCACTTTTGCCGCTTATAGGTCTTCCACAACGCGGATCACTCTCAACACCTTCACGACCATTTTCAAAAAGTGTATACCACTCATAAACTTCCGCACGACTCATACAATCCTCTTGTAAGCTTTTTGTAACTTTAAATACGTATCTTTACAAGTTTTTGGTAAAATCTAATGCAAATTCGTTGATCCTTTTTTCCGACATGATAAATGCAACAAACAACTACGCAATTATTGTCAAAAAAAAACATTACTGTGAAACAACCGATTGAGCAAAGCAGATGTGATTTACAGCACGTATATAACAAATATTAAGCACACTTTGTAAAAAATCACAGCCCTTTGTATCCAGCCATTACAAAGTTATAAAACCATTCTGGATATTATTTGATCAGACCTAGTATGTATAAGGCAAGTGTACATAAGTTGTTCTTTCGTTTTTAGTTAGTTTTTTTATTTTAATTATCATATATCATGCGTTTAATTGTTGTCCATTAAGTTTTTTGAATAACCATTTAAAAGTAGCACTTCTTTAGTTTTATTAATATTACTTATTTTGAATGAGACGATATTATTGCCTTATCTACTAAAATTAATGAGACTGATTTAATAGCTTTTCGTAACATTAAAATCGAAGTTAATATATGTTTTTGGTTAGCAATTTCACTTATACAATCGTCGACATATCATTTAGAAAATGTTACATTAATTAAATTAATTGATTAGTAATAAATTACAATGCTGATGGAAAAGTTAATAAAAGATTCTTTAGAGTTATTGTAGTTGATATTATTTATGTGGGTTTCTAAACAAAGATCCTGAAATTATCTTATTATAAAGGCAAGGCCAAAAACGTTTTATATTTATGCATATTTTTAATAACGATGCTACAAACTTAGATCGTATCTTTTCGATCTAATTAATGCAATTTCTAACTACCAAAGAGTAAATTATTGTACTACCGTGCTGTTCAACAATTGCGAGTGTGTAGTGTGTATAATGTATAGGAAGAACTTTACCTTTTGCTCCATATTCCACAAAAATCGATTCGAGCGATTGTTAAATTCTGCAGCACAAGAAATTATTCGAATATTCAAATTACGTAAGTAGGCTCGATATCATGAGCAATATTGTAAGTCTGGCACCAAAAACTGTTATATCAAGTTATACTAAATCAAAATGTAGTGTTTAACATATTGCATATAAACATGCACACCATGAATACCGAATACCCACTTAAAATCCAGACTATTAAAGCAGGAAACCCGTGGAATTTTCTACATTTCAGTATGTTAAATTATAAACATACTTTTTAAACCGGTTTTAGGCATTTTCATTGTCGACAAATGAATTCAATCATGAAAGCTAAATACAAATACAGCAAGAAATTTGCGTCCTTAAATTACATAAAATTCAATATCTGATAAATTGGTTTGTTATCAAATGCGACAGAGTTATTAAATGAAATTCTCATAAGCCAATCAGTTACAACATAAAAATCTGAATGTAAAATATCTCAATATCCTTTCAATCCCCTGGGATGTCAATATACGGTTGTGATTAATAGTCATCGTTTCGGTACAGTGGTATAAATAGAGGGCGACATGAGGAAAAGCGATGGTAAAAGGCACGTGCCATTCACAGGCTTGAATTTTCACCAACGCTCCCCCATCAATACATCATTAAAATTTAGCACGTTACATGGTTAACATGTATGTGGAAATCGAAACAGTTAAATTAACACATAACGTAATTTTGGTTTACAGGAATTAGGAACGTTTCCTGGTTAATGCTGCATTTCAAATATATCAAGAGAGGAAATTTAGAATTATGTCACAAAGACGATAATTAATAAATACAAAAGTTAAATGGAAGAATGTGCTTACAAGGTTCTAAAATTTTTAAATTACGATACGTTCGGATATATCAGCAGTATGTATGATGTACAATATAAACGTTTTTCAAATAAATACAAAAAGGCAAATGGCGGAAGAATAAAACGAAGTATAAAAGACGAAAAATAGGCCATGTTTAGGATAAGAATTACAACGCAGAGTGTAATCAATACTGATTCTTTTAATAAAAACCACCTACACGTGTTCCATACAATGAAGGTAAAATAATCGAAGAAAGACAAAAACAACTGTATCTCCAAAAATTAAACTAAAAAGGGGATTACCCAAACCTATACAGATTATTATCACTTATAATCTCACAAGAGCATTAATTCTTTCCGGAAATTCTTAGGTATGCATTTCAACAACGTAAATGCACTACTAAAAATTTCTCGGGCATGAATTAATGCTCGAGTGTAGATTCGGTAAGAAAATCGTAACGACATCGCCATTAAAAGCAATAATAATTATTAACATTTTAGAAACGTAACCATAGCAACTTGTACGTCAGCTGTCACATTTGACATAAAAATTTCCACTTCTTAATTTCGCCTAGGTTGGTCTAGCTAAATACAAAAAATTTCCGAGAAATATGGGCGTGGCCGTGGTAGCCATACTCAATATTAACGTTTCTATTGGTCGTTAATCAGTGTCGTACGATTTTCAGTATAATCTTGTTCTGATTGGTTACTTTCGC
Source organism: Melanotus villosus (assembly GCA_963082815.1). Taxonomy (NCBI): domain Eukaryota; kingdom Metazoa; phylum Arthropoda; class Insecta; order Coleoptera; family Elateridae; genus Melanotus; species Melanotus villosus. The sequence continues at coordinate 31,409,172 of OY720424.1, forward strand.
ACACATGATCAGAAATTCAGGAATTCAATTGGATAATTTTTTAACCAAATAATTTTATTAACAATTTTATGTGAAATAGGCGTACAATAAAAAGACAAATACATAATAGTTCGTACTAGAAAACTAATTCAAACTCTGCTACCGCGTTGATAAGGTCCAGAATTTTCCTTTCTCTGACCTGTATATCAAAAATAATTAAATAAAATTATGTAACAATAATAGGTATAAAAAACAAAATTGACCAATTTCAATAAAAACGAAAGTTAATGTAAATGACAATCCGTAATGATGCAAACTCTAAAAAAAATTATTTAATAACAGCATTAAACAAACATATAAATTGTACATGTATAATGGTAAAGAAGAGATACCACTAAATAAAATAATAAAAACGAGAAAAAAGGGAAACGCAATGTGGTGAAGACAAACTTTTTTCGGAGTTATTTTAAGCACGGTGTTTTTAACGTTATTTTTAAACATTTTATATGTAAATTCTTTCCTCATATGTGGCCAGGCATTCCTGAAGCTCAACAATTTTTCATTATCTTATACCTTGTTGAGCCAAGGGAAATACTGAAGTATATATCACATCAATTTCCTGGGCTTCAAAATACATTTTAGGAATGTAGTAATGTAATATCCCAAAACTGTCTTCTCGAACATAACAGTAAAGAAAAATGTCGGTTTCTAAGGTTCTCGGTAGAACAATTTGAACATATTAAACACATGGAACCATTTTTTATTATAGCTTCTCTGCCCTACACATAAAAAGAACTACTAACGACCCTAATAAATCCAATAATAGTCGTCGAATTTTTCTAGTTTCTAGTTTTCGTTGTTGAGATATCCTGGTCCAGATTTGCGAACAGAATTTCCGGTACGGTTTGGGATTCACGTTTATCGACAGGATTCGAGCGGAAATTCGTAGTTATTTCAATAAATAAAAGATCATATGAGGGAAATGAGGTAATGTACGACGCGAAGAGCGCCAAGGGCTGCGGATATTGAAACTACAACGCATCATCGATACACCCCTCAACCAATACGCCCTAATTTATCGACTGCGTGTTGAAGTATTAGCTGTGATTTTGATTTTTCGCTTGCTTAAGCTTGAAAAGTGAATTTATTTTAGGATTCACGCGATGAGACGCATGTATGATAAAAAGTAAAATATGTTCGCTTACTTAAAACAACTACACTACACCAAACTACTTTCAGATACCCTGGAGTAGAAAATTATGAGTTTTTGATGTAATTTTTCAATTTTTCAGGTGGTTGATAATTTCTAGGTTCCATTAATTTTCGCTATTTTCTAATGCATAAATTATTTTCTATTATCCCCCAGCCGATGTAACAGTATTGAATAATAAATTACTCAGTTTAATTCCCCTTCGTTGGTGCATTACCATACATTATTTTTAACTGCAATGTGTGTACAGGTTTGAATTATATTATAGGGTTGATTATTTTATAGTTCTGAGTTGCTTATTTAAAAACATTTATTTTATGCTATAAGGAAACTACTAAGAAGTTAGTTCCGGGAAGTTACAAGGTGTGTTTGTTTATATTATTTTAATAAAAATTGATAGAAAATGATTTCACACTGAACTTGTTTAAGAATGAGTCAAGGTTTTGAGTCATAAACTCACATGTTTACTATAGTTTTTATTCATAATAACGGGAAAGCCACTCGGTAGATATATTTTAATTTCTTTTGTGCTATTTTCATTTGCTCTATTATACGAAGAGCGTTGCGAGTTAGGTAGATTTTATAAGCTGCAACTTTGAATAATTCCGAATATGTGCATTAATGATATTAACGATATGAGTTTCTTTTATAAAAATCTGCTTTGACCACAGATTAAATTTTGAGGAATAAAAAGTAATATCATTCTGAGGGCGCATAATAATAGTTGAGAGGACAATTATGAAGCGAATTCGTAAATTTTAGAAGAAATTATAACAGGTAAAAGCGAAACAAAGAAAAATAATCACCTACCTGTATACTTACAAAAAACTCAAAAGAATTCGCCGACTAACTTAGTTGTTTGCGAGGGCCGTAGATCGCCGAGGATTGCCTTATCATAGTTAAAACTCAGAAAGTGAATACTAATAAAAAAATGAAAAAATTGGGCGCCAGAAAACTTTTCAGTTTTCAAAAAAATATAGAAATACAAATAAGTAATTTTAATAAATTCAAAATATTTAACAATGAAGAAATAAAAGCTAAAAATATGCAAATAAACGTACAAAAACAAATCGCTTAGGTTACTTTCAAAATAAATAAACTGAACCAAAAACTAAATATCAACGTTAGTTGAATTAAAGAAAAATATACATGAATGGTAAAAAAACGATCAAGGTGGATAAATAAAAAAATAAATAAGCGCTTACCTTTATTACCTGAGTGAAAACAAGTCTAATAAAAAAATGAACGATCAAAAAATATATAGCAATAGCCTTGTTTAAACTCAAGCTTATTACCTTGAAAAAAACACGCAAATTCGTTATGCTAATAAAATAAAATGAAAAAAACCAACCTAAAGCGTTACAGTATATTACAATCAAAACTATAAATTTATTTCGTGAAGCGAAAAATGATTAATATAAGATAATTAAATTAATGCAAGTTAAATTCGCTGAAGGCGTTAAAATTCAATTGTACAAATATTTAAGTAAAGCAAAGTTAAAAATTAAGAAATTTAATAAATGGAATAAAACCAGGTAAATTCGACGACACTTAACAATTCAATAAACACCGACCTTGAATCCTCCAAGCGATCGAGTGCGAACAACCAGCAATCAAAAACAACTCTCCTTGATAAACGTCAACCAATTTTGCAAGTAATGTATCCAAGACTCCATAAATAATTCAGCCGCAAAAAGGCAATAACCAAAAGAGCCGGAGTACGGTAAGGCAACGTAAAATAAAACGAAAAGAAAAGAAAGAAGAGAAGCTGTAATAAAGTCGCCATTAACACGTGCGTTCAATGATAAGACAAAAATCTCCACTTACCACCACAATCTTGGTGCTTCAAAAAAATAATTTCACAAAGTGAAACAAAACCGAAAATCTCGGAAGTTATAATTACGAAAATTCCATCAGAATTAAATAAGTAACTTCGGGATAAATTTTACCAAACTCAACTGCTTCGCAGACAACCCAAACGGAAAAAGCCAAGAGTTCTAGAACGCAACGCCAATCCCCAAACGCGCATGACGCTCTCTCCCCAAATCAGAAAACCTACTCAAAACCAAAAAGTCACTAACTACGTAATCTTTTACCAGTGAATATATAATAAATAGAGGTTCAATAAATGCATTCACCGTAAATAAGCAATTGAAAGGAGCAAAATAATATAACGGAAAATGAACCGTTACACTCCCCCCAACCAAGACGACGAAAGTAGAAACCATCGATCAGAGGAGAGAACTCACCAGAGATGGAATTGGAAAAAAATAAGGTCCGGAGAAAATAAGGAACATGAAAGGAGAACAAAGGACTAAAAAAAATAAAATAAAGAAGAGAAAAAAACACAGTACTGACCCAACCATTGCTCATCTAAAAATGACAATAACAAATGCCAGTTGACCCCTCGCTGCATGGATGAAAACTGCTGCGCCGGTGAGCCAACCGACCACCCTAACACAACTAGTGTTAGCTCCACTAATGAACAAAAAAATAGATGAGTAACAGCATGGCAGCACCGAGAAAAAACAATAAAAAAATGGGATAAAACGGCACAAAACAACCACAGAAGAAGGAGAGGGTAGGAGGGTTGGTTTCGTGTGGCTGACTAAAAAGACAACAGAAAATTTCAAAATGGAATCAAGCCGAAAAACAAATGAAACTTCTACCACCTTGAGCCACCCGGCACTGGTTCCCGAAAGAATACATCAGTGAACGTAGGTAACTTTCAGTGAGTAGCAGTAAAAATCTTAAACCCACCACCACACTAGGCCAAGGTAAAGCGAACTAGTCCAGGACCGACTAGCCCACTGAAACTACCGCCACCGTGACCAACGGTAGGAAAACGAAATCAAAAATTGCAAAAAACATATAAAATACACGAACACAATAACACAAGGGCAACCTGAAGGTAAAACCCTAGAGAGTGCCTTATGTATGGGGAAATGGAAAAGACACCCCCGTGGCCTGCCGGCATCCCCAACCAACCACCCAAAAATGCTAGCGAAGGAAAAGGAAAGGATGGAGGACAAAAGACTAAAAACAAAGGTACAAGGAAGACGATTCTGTTAACCAAAACATGGATAAAAGGTCTTCAGGGAGAAGTAAATGACACAACCACACGCAGGAAAAAATATTCAATCAAAGACACGAAAGTGCCTGACCACTCTAACAACGGATGAGTTCGTTAAATTTACAGAAAATCCGCCACTCAAATAAACTTCCCAAAATAAATCCATAATCAGTGGAAGTAGCACCAACAAATCGGTAAATAAGAATAGGTTCGCATTAAAAATAAGGAATGTGTTAATGCACCCTAAACAAAAATAAACCAAAATGGTTATAAATAAAGGAGTAAAATAAATGCTTTTCGACCCCTAACACTAACAATAACCTAATCAAGGTCAATATCAAAATATAGATAGTTAGAGCGAACAAACACCATAAAGAAATCCTTAGGGTCAATGACCAAACATATCTACCAGCTCAACCAACAACAATCACACTGCATTCACCCACATTCACACTAAATTTATTCTTCAAATTCTTCTTCCCCAAAGCAGGGTTTGAGGTCCTTAATATGCCAAACACCTACACGTTTATTATCAGGGACCGTCGCAAGTTGATAAGTTAAAGGTCCTATTACTTTAATAACTTTACATTTGACATACTTAGGAGCTAACTTTTGGTTAAAATGACGTGAAGCATCTGACAAAACGTAGTTACGTTTCCAAACTAAATCATTAAGATGAAATCTTAAAGGTCGTTTACGAAGGTTATAGGATTTAGAATTTCTTTGGTAGGCGTTGTTAAGGCGTCTACGAACGTCTTGATACAATTCGGACAACTGATTAACATCGGCGACTAAGTCTTCGCGGTTGTCAAGAGTCAGTTCTTCCTCTTTAAAATTCTTTAGACGACCATAATAATCTCCCGAAACCGGAACGGTTCGACCAAAGTTAAGAAAAGAAGGAGTAAAACCTATAACTTCGTGAATAGCATTACGTAAAGCATGAGCTACTTTATAAAGATTAACATCCCAAGTGCGATGATTGTCATTTACATATGAACGGAGAGCAGTACCAATTACTCTATTGACTCTTTCCACAAAATTAACCTGTGGATGGTAAGAAGCATTATACCAAACCTGTTGAACTTGGTAACTATTCATAAGTTTTTTAAAGTCAGAACTAATGAATTGTGGACCGTTATCGACCATACACACTTGAGGAACCCCAAAAATAAGAAAAACTTCGTTCTCAATGAAGTTAACAACCGATTTAGCGGTAGCTTGACGCACTGCTTTCACTAAAACAAACTTAGTGAGCCAATCACACACAACGATGATGCTAGTATGACCGTTTTTAGAACGAGGAAAAGGACCCATAATGTCTATGGACAAACATTGGAAAGGATATAGAATTTTCTTTTCTTTTCCCATAAAACCAGGTCTAGCAAGCTGAGAAGCTTTACTAGCCGCACAAATATCGCAATGACGGACATAACGAACAACATCGGCATGCATTTTGGGCCAATAATATTGCTCACAAAGTTTATGAAACGTTTTATAAACACCCAAATGAGCGGAGGTAGGCTCATCATGAAAAATTTTGAAAAGTTCTCTACGTCTTGATTTAGGGACTACCTGCTTCCATTCAATCAAATTACTGGTAATATTATGTCGATTAGAAGTATATTTATACAAGCTATGGCCTTCAATTCTCCAGCCGGGATAACTATCAGGATTATTCTGGACATTGTCAATCATCTTCAGGTACCAAGGATCTAAATCAACTTCAGCAAGTTCTAAAGCGGATACTATGACAGGAGCTCGTGATAAAGCGTCGGGAACAACGTTGTGTTTGCCCGGTCGATGTTTAATATCAAAAGAGTATTGTGAAAGTCTAACACTCCACCTAGCAAGACGACCAGTGGGCTCACGCATATTAGTTAACCACAATAAAGAATAGTGGTCGGTAAAAACTGTAAAATGAGTTCCCTCAATATATGCTCTAAATTTTTCTACACCGAAGATAACTGCCAAACACTCTCTTTCAGTCACAGAGTAATTACGTTCAGAAGAATTTAAAGTACGTGAAGCGTATGCAATGACCTTTTCATCATCTCCTTCACCTTGCGTAAGAATACAACCTAACCCGTAACTCGAAGCGTCACACTGAATATTAAAGGGTTTAGTGAAGTCAGGGCTACAAAGAATAGGAGCTGAAGTTAATCGTAATTTGATTTCACGGAAAGAAGTTTCAGCCTCCTCCGTCCAGGTAATCTTTTGTTTTTTAACACGTCCTTTAATAAGGTCTGAAATGGGAGCAGAAAGAGTAGCGAAATTGGGTACAAAACGCCTATACCAAGAAGCTAAGCCAAGGAAACGTTTAACCTCGGTTACAGTAGAAGGTCTGGGATAATTCGAAATAGCTTGGACCTTCTTAGGGTCTGTATGCAATCCATGTTTGTCAACGATGAAACCTAAGTAAGTCAAACTAGGTCTGCAAAATTCACACTTATCAATGTTAACAGTTAAATTGGCATTCTTCAACCGGTCGTAAACTTCTTTTAACATGCTTAAATGTTCCTGAAAAGTACTCGAAACAATGATAATGTCGTCTAAATAAACAAAGATGTTATCACCAAGCAAGGGACCGAAAATAGAATCCATCAAACGCTGCTGCGTAGCGGGAGCGTTGGCAACACCAAAAGGCATAACATTATACTCGAACAAACCCCTACGAGGAACAACGAAAGCAGTCTTTTCGCGTGAATCAGGATGGAGAGGAATCTGATAAAAAGCTTGCTTCAAATCAATTGACGTAAGAAATCGCGCATCTCTTAATTTATCTAAAATACTTGATAAGAAAGGAATAGGATAAGCATCTTTCTTTGTCACAGAATTCAGTTTCCTTCCATCAAAACACAGTCGAAAAGATTCACCATCTTTCTTTTTAACCAGAACCATGGGCGAACTCCAAGGAGATTTAGAAGGACGTATAATACCATTCTCTAACATCTTATCTAATTCGGCATTAGCATGAACTTGCATAGCAGGAGAAAGTGGGTAATAACGTTGTTTAATGGGATCTGCATCACCAGTATCAATAATATGACAAACTCTATCAGTTCGACCTAACTCGGGACCTGAAATTTCAGTGAAATTTTGAATGATTTCATCCAATAATAATTTCTGTTGCGGACTCAAATCGTCAGTACTACAAATAGCTTGTAATGCGGAAACCTCAGACACCGAAAATTGGTTAGAAACAAAGTCGGTTTTAACTCCAAAAGAGTAGCAAAAATCCATCCCTAAAATAAGAGTAGACGGAATAGTACCACAAACAACGGCGTCAAGAGTTTTAGAAACCCCGTCAACAGAAATAGGAAGTGATACAGTACCCAACATAGTCTGCGAATTACCATCAGCAGTGGTTAAGGAAAGAGGTAAATTACTTTTATTAATTTTAAGATCATGTTTTCGAATTAGGTAAAAACCATTCTTACCAATCAAAGTCTGGTTGGCTCCAGAATCGAAGAGAGCTTGAACAGGTTCGCCGTTAATAAAAACCGAAACATAGGGCCTGTTATCGTCTGGACGTTTAGCAAAAATAGCTGAAGTCTCAGGAGAGGAAAGACAAAAATTACGTACCACGTTCAACCAAGATGGCCATAATTCGAGTTCAGCCTTCAATAATTCTACAGAAGGGATGGATCGGCTGCAACATCCAATCCCTAAGCCTCGTTTTTTGGATGACACCTTAAACATTTGGCAAAATAAACCCCAGGGTTACCACAGACGTAACAAAAGATAGTCTTGGATTGAGAGCAGGTATGAAAAGTATGCCCCGTACCCTGACAGTTCCAACATCTAGTATTAGATCTGGCTCGATTCGCTACTTTCTTAAACACTTTAGAAGTAGAAGCAGGTTTTGAAGTGAAAACTTCGGCACTAACAACATTTGGAGGCTTCTTCTTGGGTTGGTAAGCTAAATCAGGTTCGAGAGGTAAAGAAAAATCAAGGTTAGGATTTCTATACCTAGCATTTTGAAGTTTAACTTCCTCTAACCGTTTACACAAAACAAGAAGTTGATCAACGTCTCTAATTTCAGTTAACGAAAGTTGAGTAGCATAAAAAGGTTGTAAATTACGTAAAATATGTTTAAGTTTTAATGACTCAGAAGGCTTCTCTACTAAACGGTCGAAAAGGTTTAAAAGTACGGCTACAAACAAACTTGGTTTTTCGTCGGAACCTTGCTTACGTCGTTTAATCTCTTCCCACAATGCTTCGTCGAAATCATTAGGCAAAAAGTCAAAACGTAACTTGTCAATTAATTCGGACCATGAAGTAACACGATTCCTAACAGCTCGGAACCAAACGAGACCTTGACCAGAGAATAGATCTACCGCACTGGCAAACAATTGATCAAAAGAAACATTGCGAGCGACTCTAAGTTCTTCGACTCGTTGTAAAAAAGCGTTGACTCCAATAACACTGGCGTCACCGGTAAAAGTTAAACCCCACTTACAAACAGGAACTGACTTAGTAAAAGAAGGTAAACTAGCAGTCGTGGTAGAATTCGAAGTAGCTCTAGAGAGTTGTAAACGATCAAGTTGACGACGTAATTCATCAATTGGATCTTCAATTGGACCACCACCCGGAGATACAGGAGCTCTTGGACGAGATAAATCAACTACCTGAACGTCAGAAAAAGAGACCCGCGGGCGCTGACTCGTGGAGTTAGCTAACGGTAAAACTTCTTCAATATTGGATTCGGGTTGTTCAACCTCGGATTCATCTTCAGGGATTTCATCGTCGTCAACGGTTTTCCTAACTAAGTCCAGTAAGTCCAAACAAAGACTAACCTTATCGGCGTGAAGGGATTCTAAGTCACTTTCGGGTTTCAAACGATTCAACCTAGCAAATAAATGGGACAACCGAGCGTCAAGTCTCACACATTCAGAAGAAGTAGGTTTTTTAAGAAAAACATTATTGATCTGGGAGGACAGCTCACTCAATTTCGTTCCACAAACATCCAACTCACCAGGAACATCGTACTGAATAGGAGGGTAACTGTTTATTAAGGAGGTATCTAATTTCTCCAGGGCTAATTTAGCACGTAAAGCCTTGCGCTTTTGGTCAACGGACATGAATTCGGGATCTATCCCTCGGAAGATTAGTTCATAAGAGAGTTCATCGCCCCTCAAAGCATTAACGTTGAAACTCATGGTGGCGAATTAATAAAATGGTATAAAGGTGTCGAAAAAATGATAAAATGATAAGGGGAGAAAACCAGTAGCAATCTCGAAAGCCCCACGTTGCTGCGTCAATTTAGTATAACAGGTAAAAGCGAAACAAAGAAAAATAATCACCTACCTGTATACTTACAAAAAACTCAAAAGAATTCGCCGACTAACTTAGTTGTTTGCGAGGGCCGTAGATCGCCGAGGATTGCCTTATCATAGTTAAAACTCAGAAAGTGAATACTAATAAAAAAATGAAAAAATTGGGCGCCAGAAAACTTTTCAGTTTTCAAAAAAATATAGAAATACAAATAAGTAATTTTAATAAATTCAAAATATTTAACAATGAAGAAATAAAAGCTAAAAATATGCAAATAAACGTACAAAAACAAATCGCTTAGGTTACTTTCAAAATAAATAAACTGAACCAAAAACTAAATATCAACGTTAGTTGAATTAAAGAAAAATATACATGAATGGTAAAAAAACGATCAAGGTGGATAAATAAAAAAATAAATAAGCGCTTACCTTTATTACCTGAGTGAAAACAAGTCTAATAAAAAAATGAACGATCAAAAAATATATAGCAATAGCCTTGTTTAAACTCAAGCTTATTACCTTGAAAAAAACACGCAAATTCGTTATGCTAATAAAATAAAATGAAAAAAACCAACCTAAAGCGTTACAGTATATTACAATCAAAACTATAAATTTATTTCGTGAAGCGAAAAATGATTAATATAAGATAATTAAATTAATGCAAGTTAAATTCGCTGAAGGCGTTAAAATTCAATTGTACAAATATTTAAGTAAAGCAAAGTTAAAAATTAAGAAATTTAATAAATGGAATAAAACCAGGTAAATTCGACGACACTTAACAATTCAATAAACACCGACCTTGAATCCTCCAAGCGATCGAGTGCGAACAACCAGCAATCAAAAACAACTCTCCTTGATAAACGTCAACCAATTTTGCAAGTAATGTATCCAAGACTCCATAAATAATTCAGCCGCAAAAAGGCAATAACCAAAAGAGCCGGAGTACGGTAAGGCAACGTAAAATAAAACGAAAAGAAAAGAAAGAAGAGAAGCTGTAATAAAGTCGCCATTAACACGTGCGTTCAATGATAAGACAAAAATCTCCACTTACCACCACAATCTTGGTGCTTCAAAAAAATAATTTCACAAAGTGAAACAAAACCGAAAATCTCGGAAGTTATAATTACGAAAATTCCATCAGAATTAAATAAGTAACTTCGGGATAAATTTTACCAAACTCAACTGCTTCGCAGACAACCCAAACGGAAAAAGCCAAGAGTTCTAGAACGCAACGCCAATCCCCAAACGCGCATGACGCTCTCTCCCCAAATCAGAAAACCTACTCAAAACCAAAAAGTCACTAACTACGTAATCTTTTACCAGTGAATATATAATAAATAGAGGTTCAATAAATGCATTCACCGTAAATAAGCAATTGAAAGGAGCAAAATAATATAACGGAAAATGAACCGTTACAAAATCTCCACTGATTGGATCATTGGATACACTTTTTTTTTAACTTTTTATTTACATTTACCATCTGTTACTCATGAACAATAAGTAAATGTTATGTTTATGTGCTAATTATAACATACTGAGAACAATCTATTAATTGTCCCCTTTCTTGCAAGATTATCTATCTAATTTTGGATCACTATTTACTTATAACAACAGATCAATAAAAAAACCAATTAGGGTAGGCTGTGAAATTGAATTATTTTGAATTGGTACTTTAGCCACATCCACAGAATGACATTTCTGACATGAATTTAAGGTTATAAACTTTGTTTACAATAAAAATGTCAAATTACAAACGTTATAAAATGTCATTTGTGGATGTGGCTAAAGTACCAATTCAAAATAATTCAATTTTACAGCCTACCCTAATTGTTTTTTTTATTGATCTGTTGTTATATTTACAAGTTTATGTTTAAAAATATATACTTAATCGAATCTACTAGGTAAATCCGAAGAGTTTTAGTTTTCTGATTTCGTCACTGTTATCTAGCAGCTGTGTAGCCATATCGTTAGGATGCACAGAAAGTCTAGCTTGATATTTCACAAAACAGCTTTTTATCTCTTACCGCACTGATTTCATTTTAAGGTCATTCTGTATTACGCAGTTAGGAATGTATCACGGTGCGTCGACAATACACCTAAGCATTTTATTTTGAAACCTTTGAAGGATTTCAATATTTGATAAGCTAGCAGAGCCCCAGAATTGAATACCATATGTCCAAATAGGCTCAATAATCGCTTTGTAGAGCAGGAGTGTATTTTCAAATTTAAGTTAAGATCTTCTACCAACTAATCAATACATCTGGCTAAATTTAATACCAAGTTGCTTTCTCTTAGTAAAAAAGTGTTTTCGCCAAGTAAGCCTTCTATCAAGATGTATTCCCAGATATTTCACGTCTTCAGTTTGAGGTATTACAGAATTATTCAGTGCTTGACATGTATCCCGTCTAATTTTTTCGGCTATTTGCCATTATTTTGGCTAATTTGACTGGACCATATGTAACATGTGATGATTTAAGTTCACTGACTTGGATTCTCCATGTTTTTAAACAGTTTTATACCATGTGCAGATTGACCTGTAAATTTTTGGAAGCAGAGACAGCAAAGATCGCGATTGTTGTCAAAGTGGTTGTGGGGATGTCTGCTGTGTAAAGAATGTAAAGAATTGACCCCAAAACACTGCCCTGAGGTACACCGGATGTAATAGGGAGTATGTCAGACTTTTTTGAGTTTGTAACACAATCCGTCATGCCAAACCTGGGCGAATGCCTATTTGACATCTAAAAACACTGCGGAGCAGTACCTTTCGCATTCGAAGTTGTTTATTTTTTGACAATCCTGTGAACCTGCGTTATGATGATCCCTAAATCCAAACTGATTATTTGGTATGAGCTCTTTTTGTTCTAATACTGACTTAAATCGTTTTAACAGCAGTCTTTTAAATGCCTTGGGAGCATAGGTAATAGACTAATGGGCCTTACGTAATTTACACTTTTCAATGGTTTTGGAATCATGGTTATTTGAACTATGTACTTTCCACTGCCTGGGAAAATACTTTAATCCAATAATGGCGTCAAAAATAAATGATTTTTATATACAGGGTGATTCAAACGTATTGTCATTAATTTTAAGGGTAGGTAGAGCATATCAAAGAGAACAACTTTTCTCAATAAACCATGTGTCGCAAATAAACGGTAAAATTAAAAAGATCAACACAAAAATTGTTTGGTGGTCACTGAAATTTAAATTTATCAAACGCCTTTGTTGTTGATACTGATACAGACCAGCTCTGTACGTAAGTAGTTTAATATCAGTTCATTCTTGGCTTTCAGAGTGCCTTCATCGAACGTTTTAATGGAACGTCAACCTTTTAACAACTGAATTAATTGATGTTATTGTAGTTAATTTTGTTTTGTTTGTGTTGTGTGTGTATTTGTATTTGTGTAGGAGTTAATGGAGGAACATTTGAAAATTTTCTGTAAGTCATGTTTCGCTTTATTTACAACGATTTTTAAACATGATAATAATGTTTACTGCCAGTCCCAAGCCTGAAAAAATGCGAGAGGAAAATGAAACCTGTAAATTACATAATTGTGTGACGTTTCATTTATTTTTGCAAGGACAAATTTCTATTGCAGGCTTTTTAAATGCATATTAGCCAACGGTTCTCAAAAGTGTATAACAAAATTAAAAATAAACAAAAATTGCGGTAAGTTTTAAATTTTTGCTGTAATGTACCTACTTCTATTAAGGTCAGCATATACCCATTTAATTTAATGACAATACTTTTGAATCACCCTGTATTTAGCTGTGACTTCCTGCCGTACTTTTCCAAAGATTAAATCCCATCCTGGGGTTTTTTTTTTTTTGGGGGGATTGATTTCAGTTAAAATGACCTATGTAACTTCCTTTATGGGTAATTCCATTTAAAATGGTGCTTCCAGAAACTTAATTACCTATATGTCTTTCTTCTTCTACGTTTATCTGTGATGGGAACGGCTTAAACACATTTTCAAGGTATTGGGCAAACGCAGAAGACGTTGTTATTTCTTGCTCAGTTTCCTTTTTCATCTTTGATCGGTGCGTTTATTTGTCGTGGAGGTTTTTAAGTTTTTGGGTAGTTTTTCACAGCGAATAGTCGGTTGCTTCTGTACGAGTAAGATTACCGATATTCGCGAATAGTTTAATTTTTAAGGTCAAGCATCAGTCGTTTGAGATCTTGGGTTACTTTATTAAACTTGTTTTTATCAGTTTTTGATTTTGCTATTTGCCATCGTTTGGGGATCTTGCCCTTTTCTTCAATTATTGTTGGGCATACTTCCTTCATTTGTGCTAGATGGGAGCATTCTAGGCAGCTTGTTAACCAATCGACAGCAGTGTAGAGTTCTTGTTCTGTTTTAAAGGAATCTCCAAGCTAAGTGATTCGTCCAAAGATATTCCAAACATGTCCCATTCTGTATGTTTAGAATAAAGCGATGGCTGGCTTCTGTTTCTGTATAATTTGCGTGTGCTTTGTTATCAAAACAGCGGAATGGTTAGAGGAAAGATCAGTGATGAATTTTCGGGGTTCACCTGGTCAGTAGGTAGGTTTTCCCGTTGCCAACCATTGTAAGTTATAATTTTTCATTGTAGCAAATAATTTTCTTCTTTTTGCTGCTGTAAGTCTTGGGTTACATAATGGACTTTTGGCATTGAAATCACCTGCAGCTTTAAATCTATTTCCCAGAAATTTAAGGAAATGCTCGTATTGTTGCTGTTTGTTATTATGCTTAGGTGGACAGCACACTGTAGATACTATAAGTTCTCCTATATGATTTTCTATGGCAATGTTTGTTGCTTGAAGATAACTTGGCAATAACTTTCTAATTCGTAGTGTTTGATATTTTATAATATTGTAGCTGTTCTTCCGTGTGCTTTTCCGTTCGGATATGCAGTGTAATAAATACAATAGTTTGGTATCCCAACATAGCTTTTATTTAGTATAGTGTGCTTCGGAAATTAACATCATATTTATTTTATTTATTTATTTATAGGAAATATATAATTTCTTGTGCATGTTGGCACAAGCCGTTGACGTTGATTGGATAAATAAAAACAGAAAAGACAATGAATTAAATTGTTAGTTTTACCGAACGACGTGTTAATTGAACATCAACACGATTAATAACCTTAGAAAAATCATTTGACAATAGCAATCTTTGCTAGACTTTCCAAATTTGTTAAATATTTTATCGTATCATTGATTATTAAGTCAACTTTATATTACACTTTTATTAGTAATTATACATAACATAATAGCATAGCAACTCCAACTTCATAATTCGTTAGTTACATACTATTTGTGTACTGTTGCCAATGATACGATAAAGCTTGAAATATAACTCGAATATTATGCGATTTAAACCGACTCGGACGTTGCGTGGTTGACTCGGCTAGCGCCTCGTCACCTAGCAACGTCCTCGTCTATTATAAATCGCATAATATTCTTGTTATATTAATAGCTATAAAATAAATTGGTTTGCCAAGGTGATAATATAGTACGCAGTGTTTTTTTTTTCTAAGCATGCTACTGTTTTAATTATGGCCAAATTATGCGAAGGACATTGTTATATAAAAAGAGCAATAATTTTCGTTTTTATTTAAGAGTTGTACGTTGTACCTCCTTAAAATTTTTGCATGTTACAGTTATTAATCCTTTTTTAGCTTGAAATTCAAATTCTTGATGATTTCGCACGCTCTTACAATGTGGAAAATGTGAAAAGTACGGCTACGAAATCTGTGCACATTATTTAAACGTTATTTTTGATTTTTATTCGTTCGTTTTATTTATTATTCTATTTGTAAGTACAATAAATGGCAGGATAGATATAATTTTGGCGCAGAATTTAATAAAATTGCTCCAGCTACTAAAAAAAGAGGGTGGAGGAAACAACTTTCTTAAACTCTAATTTTTATAAATAGTAGAGGGACGACAAGGCACCTCTTTAAGTAATTGATTATAATCACAATAAATGTCACATTAAATAAATTTCATAAGATTAATGAATGTTAATTTAGATACGAACTTTATTCGATGGTGAAAATTGATAAGCCTAAAAAAATCCACGCTGAATAATGGGTTTCGATTTAAAGACAAACAAAAACAATTAGAAAAATTATTTCATTAGTCTATAATGAAAATTACATTTAATTTGATTGACTGGATATCTATAACTTTTACTTAAAATCTCTGATTTAAAATCATATTTCGCTTACTTATATACTAAAAGCATTTACAACACTAAGCGCTATGACATTTTTTTTTAAGTTGCTATTTTAAAATCAGAATGATGAAATAAATCAAAAAGTAGGTACAACAAAAAATGCTTACTTTGATAAATTTCCATTTAAATTGAGGATTATCAACCGCCGTTATTTTCAGTAGTTTTACGTCGACTGATGTCAACCAAAGTACCCTACTTTAAACAATAACCTCGATGAAACAATAAATGAGGTTATGAGTTAACGCCCACCTCTATTTAAAATCCCATAAGGGCAAACAGACAAATTTAATGTAGTTTTACTGTTATCTACACCGTAAAATCATTATTTTCAGTAAACTTGTTAATTACGGGTTTAATCCAATATTGACACAAAACGAAAAATTAGCTTTAATCTATTCCGAAGGTTAACAAATCATATTAGCCGAGTTTCTCCCATATAATTAATTTTAATTTGTAACCAATAAATATACGAGTTTGAATTCTGTGTGTGGTAATTTCTGGTCGGTGGAATTAACTCTATAATTCTTGAGAACTTAAAACTTTAACACCCAAAGGAAAATTGGCTTGTCTTAAAATCTTACGCCGTGTTACGTTTCTATCTAAATGACGGTGCATACGATTTATGTAACTAAGCTTGTTCACATAGCAGAAAATTACATTTCGTAAGTGAATTTAAATTATTGCGAAGATTGCGGGTAACACGTTTAATTTTCTTTGTAATATTTATTTAGTTGTTATTCTTTACCGTATGTAAAACAAAAATTATAAGTGGTTCAATCTGAAAGCTTTTTTCCAAACCTTCCACTTACAAAACTTAAACGCAAACTTACACTTCCCACTAAGATGTCATAATGCTTCGACATAACAAATTTTTTTTTTTTTTTTTTTAAATATATATTAGCGAGACCAGTATACAAAATACTATACAGGCTGATTTGTAATTAATTTGGGCATGTAATAGGCACTATTTAGCTATTGTCTGTTGTTTACTGTCTTTTGGTATGTAATAATCAGAATTAAATAACAGCACTATAACTTACGTTTGATTTGTTTGTACATCACTATTGTCACTGATATCACTTATGCTGGCACATATAGGTCTTGTGGTAGTTTTCTACTGAGTCGTTTGTGAATGCGCTTGCTTCCCAGAGAGTAATGGATCGCTCCTGGGCACTCGTTTATGTTAGAAAAGTACTTTTTAGCGATTTTTCCTATGAAGTCGCGTATTGTTGGTACTTCTGTTTCGCGGTGGATTTGAGTGTTCCGCATATACCATGGGGCATTCAGTGCTATACGCAGGATTTTGTTTTGTAAGCGTTGTAATTTATCAATGTGCGTCTTGCTTGCTGCTCCCCACACAGGACATCCGTAGGTTATGATAGGCCTAATAATTGATTTGTACAGCAATAACGAGCATTTCAGTTTTAACGTTGTTTTTCTGTTAATAATTGGATACAACATCGCAAGTCGAGCGTAACCTTGGGTAAGTTTGGTGTTTATGTGTATACCCCAAGTTAAACGAGTATCGAGGTGGACTCCGAGATATTTTACAGCTTGGTCTGTCGGATTCCATTGTACTTCTCGGTTTCCTATCCGAATTTTTGGCGGGGATTTAATTCTGCGTAATGAAAAAATTTTGGCTTCACATTTTTGCGGATTTAGCTCTATGCTCCATCTGTTGAACCATTTATTTAACGTGTTAACTTGATTTTGCAGTCTATCTATTGCTACTAATATATTATCGTGTTGGGTCATTAATACTGTATCATCCGCGTAGAGTGCGAGGGTTGCATCATCAGGCTCGGGTATGTCATGAACAAAGATGTTGTACAAAATCGGTCCCAGAATTGAGCCTTGTGGTACTCCTGCATTGATACTATATGTTGCTGAATCCGTTGCATTTACTCTTACAGCATAAGTTCTGTTGGATAAGAATGATTTTAGTATAAGCTGTAGATAATTAGGTATTTTGGTTTGACATATTTTATACAGTAATCCATCTATCCACACTCTGTCGAATGCCTTAGTTACGTCAAGAAAGATAGCCGTAGTATATTGTTTATTTTCATAGCCACGCTCAATAGTTTCTGAAATTCTTGCGAGTTGATGTGTGGTTGAATGTTTTTGACGGAATCC
Organism: Melanotus villosus; assembly: GCA_963082815.1. Classification (NCBI taxonomy): domain Eukaryota; kingdom Metazoa; phylum Arthropoda; class Insecta; order Coleoptera; family Elateridae; genus Melanotus; species Melanotus villosus. Next base: position 31,427,064 of record OY720424.1, read on the forward strand.
GAATTGGGCATGTGGGAGTATTGAAGCTGCGTCAATGGAGTTGGAAAGTCTTGAATGAATAATCTTTTCGAGTATTTTGGAAATCGTCGGTAGGAGGCTTATTGGACGGTAACTATCCAGATGTTTTGAGTTCTTTCCGGGTTTAGAAAATAATAAAATTATGCCATGTTTCCATTCGTTGGGGAAATAGCCTAGGCGTAAGCATGCGTTGAATAGGCTAGCCAGAAATGCGACGGTTTTGTCAGTAAAGTTCTTTAAGACTATATTAGGTATGTTATCATGGCCAGGCGCTTTCTTGATTTTCAGGTTTTTAATATGATGTTTAATTTCAGAATGCGTAGTAGGACTGATTTCATCTGCAGTTGTTGGGAAATTGTGAAGTATATAATTTTGAACATCCTGAGCGAATTCCGTGTTAACGATTTCGGTTATAAAGACATTTTGCAAATGTTTGGCGAAAACTTCACACTTCTCGTCGTCCGTTGTGTACGTTTCTTGGTCAGCGTGTAATGTAGATATCGTGGGAGGTTGTTTTAGAATTCTTTTTGTTGCTTGCCATAATGTGCAATCTTTCGGCTCCAATTCAGAGATGTATGTTTGATAAGTGGTGATTCTGTGATTTTCCAATTCCCATTTTATAGTTCGAATTAATTGATTCAAGCGGGTTTTATACATCGAATCTCTCGTATTCTGCCAAAGTTTACGTATTTTGTGCTTTTCTTTTATTAATGTCAATATTTCTTGTGGAGGTTGCATGTGATTTTTTGTGGGTCGTTTAGGTTGTCCTGTCGTAGCTGCTTGAATTGAGCCTTTTACAGCCTTCGTTAAGTTATCTATAAGTTTGTCTATTTCATTTGTGGTATTAATTCGTGATGGGCACGTCAGAGTTTCATCTAAGCTGCTTTTAAATATTTCCCAGTTTATTAGTCCGTTGATTAATCGTGTTGGTTTAATTATACGTTGAGGAGCATTCTTAAAGGTTATTATTACTGGGAGATGGTCCGAATCAAGTTCTGGCAACACCGCTTGATAAATTGGGCGAGAGAAGTTTTTACATAATATAATGTCAAGTATGTCTGGATTGTGGTCTTTTCTGTAAGGGTAATGCGTTGGTTCCGATGGTGCCGAGATTTGTATTGCATGTTGAGTAGTGAAGTCGTTTAGTCGTTTTCCGTCTGGGTTATTAGATTTGCAGCCCCATAGAGTGTTTTTGCTGTTGAGGTCCCCAACTACAACTGTGGCTTCGGTGCTCTTGAACATAGCTGATAGGTCAGCTTCTTGAAGTTTTCTGTTGGGTGGTTTGTAAGCGCATATTATGTTTAGTTTTTGTTGGTTTTTTAACAGTATTTTAACTGCAACCACTTCGATGTTGTTGGTAGTATTATATTCAATCTCACCAGCTGATATAGATTTTTTAATTACTATTGCCACTCCTCCGGAACATATTGGTGCGTCTCGATCATTACGGAAAACAACGTAGCCCGGTAGTTTTAAGGGTTGATTTCTAATTAAGTGAGTTTCAGTGATGCACAGTATATCTGTTTTATGTCTAGCCATAAAAGCTATCAGTGTAGCTCGTTGAGATAGAACGCCGTTGGCATTCCAGTTTATAATATTTAAATTTTCGTAGCTTTTAAGGTCCATTTAGGAAAAGTGATGGTATTAATGACAGTATGAATGTTTTAATTTGAGCCATGTAAGGTGAGATTAATTTGATAACACTTTGTAAAATTTTTGAAAGAGGAGAGTTTTCCTCTTGTGTTTTATCTTCGTTCTCTGTCGTCTCTGTGTTGGTACCTCGAACTGCTTTAGCGTAACTTGGGTGTTGTGTAATATCCGAATTTCTGTTATTTCTAGATGTGGCTCTTGCGTATGCTTGTTGCGATTTAATCTTTAGTTCAGTATAAAATTTACAACCTCTGTAGTTTGCCGGGTGTTCACCCTTGCAGTTGACGCATAGTGGTGTTTCTGTAACTGTTTTTTTGCATTGAGAAAAATGATGGTTTCCTAAGCACTTTACACATCGTGGGTCTAACTTACAGTAATTACGGGTATGATTAAATCTTTGACAATTCGTACATTGTGGTATGTCTTTACTTTTCCGTTTAGGTTCAACTTTTACTATGCAGTTAAACAGTGTGGTGAGACTAAATACGTTATTTTCTTTTTTGTTTTGTTTTTCTAGCTCTACCACGACTATAGGAATAGGAGCTTTCGCTTTGTTGTATAGTCTTGTAACTTTACTTGTAGGGAGGTCGAGTCGTAGTAACTCTTCCTTTATTTCATCGGAAGTTAATGAATTAGGGACATTGCGTATTACCACGGTTAACTTAGCATCCTGAGGGTTGTTAAATGTGAAGTATTTAGCGCCGATGGAGTCATAAAATTTGGTTAAAGTTCGAAAATCGGTGATTGTAGTAACGTTAATACGTAGTTTATCTTTCGCGTGTGCTACTGTAAAGTCGCTTATCTCTTTTTGTTTTATGTCTTTCAGGACTGCTTGATAATTCGGAGAGCCGAGTAAAAATATCGGAGGAATTTTTTCTGTTGTGTCTTTAATCTGCGGTGTATTTATTTTTGTTGGTGTTGTGGTATTTGCATCTGTTGTATTGGTTTCATCTTCTGTGATTTGTGTTAGAGGATCAAATCTGTTTTTAGTTGGGAGAGGTGGGAAGTCAAAAGTGTACCTTTGTGTTGCATTTTGTGAGAAAGTGAACCGTTTGTTTCTATCATTTATGTCAGGCGACGTGTTATTTCTTTTAGCTGGGTTTGTGTTTGTTGACAATATGGGTTCGCAAATTTCCATTTGAGAAGGTTGCTGCTGATCTGGTTGATTTATATATCGATCGGTTGGTGAAAGTTCACCGTGTTCGTTAACTTTAGTTAATACATCTAGATGCAGGTTAGAGTTAGCATTCATATTGTTATTTTTATTTTGTAGTTCAAGAGTGCGAGCGTGTGATTGATTTCTTTGAATTTCTGAGGCTAGAGTTCTTTGGTAAGGCATTGACGGCAGACCGCGGTCTGCGGTATCCGATACCGCAGGTCAAGCCGGCACTCACAGGTTGATTAAGGACACTGCACAGGTGGCGTTTTAAGTAACGATACAAACTTTTTTATAAAATTAATCGTTTAGTTAGAGCACTAAGTAACTTAGAACACTGAGTAAATAGCACGTCCGTTCGCTACAATTTCCGGGCGCGAACTCTGACATAACAAATGAGACACATCAAAAGATTTCCAATAAAGTCAAATAAAAAAGTTGAACGAACAGTTATAAAAGTTCCCGTCGAAATGTCTGCTTAGAAAATGTCGAGCTTTCAGCATTTTTTTTGCGATCAGGTCAAATTTCAGCTATGTTGTCTGAAGCGAACAAGACGTATATATAACAGACTAAAAGCCTCTACTTTTGCGGAAAAATAACATTCGATTGATGCCGTAAATAATAAAAGATCCCTGGGAGATTCTCTTTGTGTTTCATACGAATCAAAATTACTGTAAGGCCCACGTGGAATCGGATATCGTTTTCCTCTGTCTTCGGTGGCGTTACAGGAAAAATTAACGGAAGTTTTGGAAAGTTTACAACTGCGACACTAACACGTTGTCGCAAATCATAATTCACCGCCGAAATGATACCGTGAAGTTTAAAATTTACGATGGCTGAAGTTTACGTCATTACGACTATAAAAACTTTACATGGCTAACTATGATTTTTGGCGAACATAAACTTACAATCATTAAAATTAAGAGCAGCTGTAGTAAAGGCGTTAAGACGTAAAAATAAACCTATTCAAAAACACCAAGTACTGCCGGGAGCAAATTTAGACAAAAACTCGTTAACTCCGGCAAACTTGGAGTTTTCTCGTTATTATTTGACTTTGACGTTTCTACAAATGGACTTACAGAACGTCACGCTGAATTTAGGTAAACGAGAGATTTACTCATGTGTATGAGATCAGTTCGAACCCAATGGTTAACCAAACTCGGAACGTAATTTGTTTGCGAACTTGCTATTAACTCCGATTTAATTAGCATGCATATTGTAACTGTTTATTTTGGATGGTGAGAAATTCGGACTAAATATTCCAAGTTTTCTCGAAAGGTAATAGGGAGCCAGTTCAAACACTCGTTTTCGATAAAACGGATAATCTCTGCAAATGTAAATGTAATTTCCTGAATAATTAACGAAGCAATTAACGTTGAAATTTTTGGAATCGTTTCGTATATTCGCTCGGCTTTCCAATTTATCAAAAATTTGATTATGTTATTAACCTTATAAATGCTCAGAAAGAAAAATCCTAAAACTGGAATCCATAATAAAAATTCTTGATAAATATCTGAAGCTTAAGGAATGCATTTTCAGTTGGGATTGGGATTTAGATTATTATGTATCATTTTAAAATTAATTGCATTCAAAAACAAAAAAAATCTTGAAATTTCTAAATGACTTTTTGATTTAGAATTCTGAAATTAAGTACGCTAATTAGGATTTGAATATTCATTCGTAACATGGCGTATAATCGCCAGTTTTGAAGCTTGGAAAAGCGTGGTTGAGTCGTAATTAATCATAATCAGTCAGCTAATTTGCAATCAGACTCAGGATTTAGATAAACGATCCAGGCCACGGCCCTTTCATGTTGGATGGTTAGAGTTTACCACGCCGTTTTAAAATCTTTAGTGTTATATGCTGGAGCCACCTGCAGAGCTTAAAGTAATTCCGAACTTTCGTGCCGGTGGTTGTTTTCCGTTTAATATTCAGTGCACAGTGCTTCAAGACTGCCTGAAATTTTAAGTTTGTTTTCAGACGCAGGTTTATGGAGGATAACATTAACTTAGGTTGAGACAGAGATGAGAAATACGCACGTTTATTCATACCAAACTCTAACGCTATTTTTTTTTTTTTTACAATAACATGACATCGCGAAGATTGTAATGAAATCGCGATGGCGCTCAAAAAGATCCTGGGAATTCGAGTGTGAAGGCGGTCGTTTGGGGAAAACTGAAAATTTCGTAAGGAGTGATTCCGAGGAATTTATCTTTTAGGTGTAAACGTAGACAGGTTTTGGCGACATCAGTGTAACAGCGAGGCCTTAGGTGTGGTTTAAACATTACAATAAAGTTTTCATTCACCGTAAAACTACTATCTCGAACACTTCATACCTTAAGGCGGTATTAGCCTTAACTACCATCCTTAACAAAGTTACGTATCAAGTTAGCTTAGTATACCGTCCCGTTTTAGATGCAAACTTTGTTAAATGTTACTTCTTCATTTTTATAACTTTTTATTTTTATATTCACTTCTGCTTTTATCGCGAAAGTAATTTTCGTTATTCTTGAATTTCTGGTATAAAATATGACTGCAGATCATAAAATACGCGCCGTGACAGAAACTTGTAAAATTCAAACTTAGGTGGCATATAAACCTTTTACTTTTTAATAGCTTATTTATACACAAACGAAAAGAATTGATTTTTCCTAGAATTTTTCTTTATCAACAGCAAAAAATAATTGTACCTACTTTACTTTGTAAATTACGATTTTGCAACTGATCTCAGCCAAGTACTAAAAACGACATCAGTAATTATTCTTCGCAATTGTAAAACCAACAGGTTTTTCTTTTCGCGAAATTGGGAAAATCACAATGGACCCTTGTGAAAATTCAATCTGAAATAATGAAACGCTTTAAATCGAACTAAATTGTTACAATACCTGATTATAATAAGTAAACTGGCGATTTTATGTAAAGCGCATTTCTTAATTTTTGCATATCTACAAAAATATTTAGTAATAAATTGTAATTGCATATACAATTGCATATTTCCCCCTCGTCTGCATAATTTACAAAAACTATTTTCAGCATGAGCTTTAACCCAGACAAGTTCTAGGTTATTATTCTCAGCAACTAGTCCTAACTGGAGTACTATCCCTGAGACAACTTTGTAGTTACCTAGTTGTCCAGTACTAATAGGGCAGCTCTACTGTCGCTAGCTATTCTGATGGCTTTATTCCGAATGTTTCGTTCTAGAATTATGTTTGCACATTGCATTAAAGCCACTGTCTCTGCTTGAAAGACTGTGGTTAAGATTGTCTAATAGTATACTTTTCGAAGGTTCAGTTCATTTGAAAAGATACCTGTATCTTCTGTAGTTTTAGATCCACCAGCAAATATGGGTATATCAGGTTGGGTAGCATCTTCAGCATTCAAAAAGATGCTGAAGTGTTTTCTAAATGTATACCACTGCTCCAAGAAGGGGCGTCCAGCCTCCTTCAGGATATGTTGGTGTCTCCCTCCAGTGCCTTTAATATCATTCCACAAAACCTTCATTTGCAAACCTCAAAGCCACTTCCTCCACATAGGTGTCCAGTGTAGGGAAATACCTCAGCTTTACAAAGTGAAAATTCTGTCTTATACAATTTTTACTATGCCTGAAATTAAATCTAAAAAAATAAAGCTGAAAATTTGTGTTAGCTAGATAAACAATTCGAAATACTAAGATAAGTTTAATGTTAATGTAAACAATCAAATCTTACAGGTACTTATGACTAATGATCTAACAATCGATGCCAAATCACAAAATAAAAGAAAATAAGCCTAGAAGTTTTAGTATAGAAATCTTGTGAGACTTCCAAAATGTAACGGTTTTTTTTAAATAAACTTGAAAATACAGGAAATTGTTGAAATATCCTAGATTCTCTTAAACTTTTTGAATCAGCTCACCCTCAAGGTGTCCCAGGTTTCCTCAAACTCCCTTCCAAGAATGCCTAATTGCAGGGCTACCTCAGTGTTCCAATTTCTTGATTAACAGCAAAATCAACAAATTTTCCATTTGACGTCTTCGAGTCTTTTTTAAATATTTATAGTTTCTCTTAAGACTTTCAGGGAAGTTTGGTAAAACTCTAGTTTACATTCTTTGATAGAATTAAAATAAAAGTTGTAAAGATTGTGGTTCTATGAACTGAATTGTTGGGCGTTTTTAATCTTCAGAGGCCTAAATACATTGTTAATTTGCAGGACGTTATTCTTAATAGAAATGCGTAAAAGTGTAGACTCGTTTGAAAATCAAAAGAATTATTTTGCCGTGTTTACAGATACAAATAGTTATTTTAGATTTTGAAAACTGGTTCCAAAATTTTCCAAAATGTTATACAAATGAAGTTGAAAAGTCCATACAAAATTAAAAAACTTGACGAAGGCGGAAGACTGGTAAAACGTTCTTTTAAAATTGTGATTGCATTATCTATTAGAGCTTAAAACGTTACGAAAGGGTTTACAGCTTTTTAATATTATTTCAATAAAGGTGTGAGAAACAGAAAATGAAATCTGAATCTTTCCGATTTTTTCGATAACTCGTAAACGCTTGCAGTTAGGTAAAATTCCTCTGCTGCATTACATTAAGCACAAAATTGCAGAATTTAAACCCATCCTATATCCTTTATAATAAACGAGATCCCTATGATGGACCTTGAATTTCAATCAGAAATTCAGAAAAAAAAGATCACAGAGGGTCGTTGTCAAATAAGATCTCTGCTAATAATACTACTATCAAAGCCAGCTTAAGCCTACCATTACTTTATATTGCTTGACAAAACAAATCAATAATTTTGATATATTAGCATTGTTATCTGTAATGTCTTCATCAAGGCCTACTTTAATTATTTCTTAAATAATTTAATTGTCGTTTAAATTATTAAGCCCATACAAAAATTAAGAGATTCAAAGGCAGATACAGAAGCAAATCAATCACACTTAAAATATAAGACATATTCAAGATAAAGATATCAAACGTATATTAATTGATTTAATTTCAGTATTAACTAAGATAATATTTGGTTCCGCATTGGGGACGTTTTAATCCGCACTTTATGCCTTAAAATATTCTTTCCGCATTCAGCACGTTAAAATATCTCATTCCGCGTAAGCCACGATAAATCAAATACTTCAGTTCCGCATCAGAAAAAATTAAATATTCACTTCCACATCAGCGAGATTAAAATATATCCTATTCATCGGGTATATTTAAATATTTATGTTTTTCCTTATCCTGTATCAATCTCTTTATAACTTTTGGTGTTAAAAAAAATGTAATGAGCAGCTTGATTTTGATCGATAAATAAAAACTGCTAGCAGAGGCAATTTAAAACTAACGGTTTGGCTATATAAAATCGCATCAGACATCTACAAAATAGTCATGAATGAGTACGTAAACTTAATTGGTTGAACTCATAAATGTTAACTAGTTAGCTTGGAGTTAATCAAACAACTAAAAATTGGCCTTTTTCCCTTTTTTCAACAAATATATTTTCTGTTCAAATTACAAATCGTGTCCCATTATTAACCTAGGCCATTAATTTAAAACAAAAATATAAGGCAGAAAAATTTACAGCTATCATTAATCACACTAAATTCCTTTATTTTAAAAGACGAGTTTTTTCTTCGGTCATTTGAATCTAAATTTTAATAAACACTTCCACTCAACTACATTAAAAGGCACAAAGACATTTGCTTTTAAGCTAAAAGCTAAATTTGTTAAAATATTCTGTATCAGAATAGATGCGCTTTCCTGTTCTGTACTCCGTAACGAACTTATTAAATTTACAGGATTCGCATTACATACGTCATAATATTCTCCTCGGTGTTGCATATGTGGTACATTTTTGCGTTTTGCCCTATAATATTTTCTACTGTTTTATTTTTATGTTAGTAAACATAAAAAGGTCCTTTTTAACGTAAAAATTTTACTTTGGCCTGCGTTGCTTTTAAATTGTATTTTCACATTACTATTTGATTTCGAATCGATATTTCGGGGACTTTTAATTCGTTTAAATAATTCCGAAATCAACACTCACTGCAGTAATAATTTAAAACATAGCCAACGTAAATAAAATCCGTTGGAAATGGCATTTTACTAAATTAGGATGTTTTACGATTTAGCAAAAGCAAAATTAGGTTTACATGGATGCAGATGATTTAAAAAATTTAATAAAAAGTAATTTTTAACAATAAACTACGATATTCCCAATAAATAAAGCATAGAAGGTTAAAGCCTCCTAATCCGCTTTCGTACCTCGGTTGTTTCGCACGTTATATGTATATACGGGGCGGTGTGGTAAGTACTATGCCTGCAACAGCCGCCTATCTCACCTATTCCACCACTGTGTTTTGGTTCCCAATTATTTTCAGTGACTGGGTAGGCCACCTGCCGAGCATCTGACTTGGGTTGGACCCTGAGATCGTCCGCGTCCGCGGTAAACGGCAGTTATTTTTCTTTTTATTCAACTTAACCCAATAATGTTTGCAGGTTTATACGATTTTAAAGGCATGCTTTCTTAATTTTCAATGAGATTTCTTGACTGTTCAAAACTTATCGCAATTCTCGTTTATAAAATCAACTTATTTGTATGTCCAATTTTTAAATGTTTTTATAACTTGCAAAAATTTAGCAGCAATGAAGCTTTCAATTGTATTAATATATTATTTTCACATTTCTTTGAACAAACTTATTTTGGCATATTTTAATTTAAATTTTTGAATAACGTTCTTCCACGAACTACTAGGTTTGAATACCAATTAATTTCTACAATGACATTTTATTATATAAATCTTGACGATAAAAAATTATACCTATACGGAAAATAGGGTAATTTTATTTAAATAATCATTTAATTTTTTTAGAGAAAAAATACACCATTATAATGTAGTGTTTAAGTGTCTTTAAAATGCAATATTATTAACGATATGAAACCGATTAAGATTAAAAACGAAAAGTTCAGCAGATGACAAATTTAGAAGAGGAATCTTAAATATCCCACGAAGTGAAGTCACTACTTGGTATACGTGATAATCTAGTGAAACTAAGTAAAAAATTCTAACAGATTTATGTCTTAACGCAAACCATCTCCAAAATGTTGTGTGTAATGTGTTACTTTAATTTAAAATAATTATAACTTTATTACAAAAATTGTTCAGAATTGCCACCTTATAGTGCCCTGAGTAATAATCGTTGTCATTTCAGATTACTTCTCTGGCCTAAAAAATACTTAAGGTGTTTTAAATAGATTTTCTGAAAATGTTTGATATACCATCACATATTTTTCATGTGGCACTAAACATGTTAAGTCGTGAAATCTTGGTGGCCAACGGTGCTCTCTTCCCTTATTAATTACACAAACTTCAAACGCTGTTCATTCAAAAAGGGCCTCATACGCATAGGGAAATGTGCAGGAGCACCATCATGCTGGTATATTTTTTTATGTGAGCTTCAAAGAAAATATTCTGAACATGTTAAGTCGGGCGATTTTGATGCCGAAGGGTGCGCTTCTTCTTTGTCAATTATCAGAAAAAAACCTTCAAACTGTTCATTCAAAAATGTCTTACACGCTTAGGGAACTATGCATGAGTAACATTATGCTGGTACCACATACTTTGTCTAATCACTAGAGGCACATTTCCTAACATATTTCCCAAATGCTGTTCTAGAAAATTTAAATATCTATCCATTGTTAAGCCGTTCTCAAAGACGAGCAGTTTATCAATAATTCCACGCCAAACATCTACGGAAAACCGATGCGAAAAATTTGACTCTGTGGTTTCATAAGGATTTTACAAATTCCAAAAATGGCAATTTTTTCTATTTATCAGTCGATTTCTTGTGAATGTTGCCTCGTCTATGAACTTTATTAACTGATTGGGTTTTTGAATGATCCATCGTCAAAATTCCATACGCCTGGTATCATCTGTAGGCACGACGACATAAACCAGGCTGAATATGAAACGATTAAAAACCATATTTTGCAATCTCTCATTCGCGGGATATTAAATTGTGCAGATATCCGCCGGACGGAGGTGCTGGGGATCGTCCTATTTGGAAATCTCGCCGCATATTCTCGGACAGTTGCTGCTGCGTTTCCATCACCAAAAACGTATATGTAATGAATATCGGCATAATTTTTGTGCTGTCAAAATAAACATTAGTAACTGTCAATTACCCCAAATACAAACATTACTTTTCGTGGATTAATTCAATTCACTTCCGTAGTAACCTTCTTCTAATTAGTGCCATATCATTTTCAGGACGTTGACGAGGGGGATCAAAGCCATTTTTTTAACGTCTTGGCGCCATAAACTTTGTTATATCCCCCTTATACTAAGGAAATGCGTTCTCTGCAGTAGTTTCCCGTTGCCTTCTGCAGAGTTTGTGACCATATATTAAGTGTATAGTGTATGTGTCTTGTTACTATCTGTAGTTGACCAACCACTCCGCAGACAGAATCGTTAATTTTAATTGTAATCAAACGGTTACACAGCTTCACTCGCTCAAGTACGGACCTCGAACAGTGGGGAGTTCTTTGCAAAAATCCTTACCACTGCGTGAGATTAGAATCCAAGACTCCTAGCTAGGAACCTAGCATTCTTACCACTAAGTCAGCGTGCTTCTCTCGTAGTAACCTAGGTAATTTTAAATAAATACTTTAAGCCTTGGTTATTTTCTAAACTGTTTCAGTACAAATTGAAAACGACCGTAACTTCTTTAGTAGTTAACATGGACAAAATGACCACCCTTTAGTATCGACTCGTTGTTTTCTCAGTTATACATGGGTCAATTGACCCATGTCGTAAGGCACCCTAATATATAAGAAAAGATCAAAATCTAATGGCAATTTCTTAATTAAACTGCAGTAATTTATAAGTAATTAGTAAAGAAACTAGCGAAGCACTCTTCTATTTAAAGAGGTACAGAAATATAGAAACGTACGAGTCGGCGTGGAATATATGGAACAAAAAGTTTGTTAAAAAATTAAAACTACCTTGACATTTTGATACTTCGTATATTTAATTATAACATCTATATATTTTTTGAAAATAAGGCCACTTTATGAGAACACTTGAACTTTATGATTCCATATAATTGTTATTTTTATGTAAAAAGTACGCATAATAGAATTTTGTGGGATGAATCGATGATTAAAGACGAGGCATTAGTCGAGTCTGTAATATCAGATGAGTATGCTAAACCTGTTCGTGTATGTCTTGCATACTTTATTTTTGTAAAATCTCTCCAAATTAGCACCGCCGTGAAGAGAAAGAGAAAATCCATGTTCCGGAGGGAGCTATTTAGGGGCCCATTAATATTCGCACAAAATCCTCCTAAAAAATAAATTTGAGAAAACTACGGTCTCTTAGAAAATCGGGGCCCCAAAAAGTCTTGCCTCTCACCAGGCTTGCAAATTAGTGGCATTTAAAGGCCTCTAAAGAATCATTTTGTGGACTAGAAACAGTTTTCAAAGTACCTTTCATGTTTTAACTCTCAGCGCTGTTTAGGGATATTTTTCTAAATAACCTTAATTTTTAATTTTGAAGTTAATAAAAGTAAACACAGAGATAATGGCGGTACTGAATATTTGACCTTTTTTATTTAATAAGAATATATTTTGCCAAAATTACATTCCTACCGTAATTTTCCATAATCCTCCCTTAATACAACATTAAATATTTTAGTATCATTTTAATGTGGATTTGATGGAAAAAATTTAATATAAAAGCGGAAACGACGGTGTTTTATAAGCGACGCAGCGTATTTAATATAATGAAGGTTAAGATTTTTCGTTTTGAAAGACAGCGTATAAAATAAATTGTTTGTGCGAACTGGTGCGGTCCTACTTATAAAGGATATTATTAATAGCTGTTGTGATTTATCTCCTCCCGACTAAGGCTCACTACGGTGTTATGTATGTATAGCACTCTGGACTGGAAATTGTTTCGCTTGGGAAAACCCTTGGCAGAGGAAAAACGCATGCATGCTGTATGTGACGGGCACAAAATTTCCCAGACAATTTATTTTGTAGTAGCATCACAACAGTGAAAGTTTTCAATGGAGTGCCTGCCGTGGGTACCGATTCAAAAATTTATCAACAGGAGAAAAATTACGTTACGTAAGGAAAAGAGGATTAATAACTTTCGAAGGTTGTTATGGATTTACCATTTTAGGATTACATTAAAATTATGAATAGCGTCTAGACATCTTGTAAATACCACAACATCTATTCGAGTTGGTTAAGGCTTTTTTGACCTTACACAATTCATTGTACCCAAAGAAAAACTGTATTGTTACGACGTCTTTAAACCTCAAGGTTAAGATTTCGAGCAAATAATGAAAAATATAATAATTTCGAGAATAACAAAACTCATTTTCTACATTTACCTATTTTCTCCCTCGTTTGCTGTATCTACTCAGAACTGTAATACGAAATCGATATACGTAATACTTGTGTACACTAATAAAAGCTTATATGTAAGCACCTTTACGCGTTTTCAAGTATGTATTTTTCCGACAAATATATGGTGAAGTGGGTAACTGAAAATCATATCGTACGGATTTAGTTGGGGGAAGCAGCTTTACACGTTTTAAAACGTTACCGGCATATATTATAATCTGGTGGTGTAGCGTTCGTTCAATCACTGCAGTTCATTCTTTGGATGAATTTATATAAACATTTGTTTTTGCGTAATCAAACTTGGCCACGATGAACAACAACAAATTTGAACACACGTGTGGATTATAAAACATTCGTATATTGAAAACTGCACGATCCTGATCTAAATTTATATTCAGAATATTTGTTCTTTCTAAATTCGTTCATTTTGAAGTTTATTTCAATACTTTTTCGAAATCTGTGTATTCTGACAACAACAGATTATACGTCTGGGGGAGAATGATGAACAAACAAACAAACAAACAAGGCTAAAGTTTAGAAACTACATCAAAGCGAATGTTAGCTATTACGAGAGGATTTAAACAAGGATATCCCAGTTAATATTCGGAATGTTTCGTTTTCCTTTGACTGTAATACTAGTTAATGGATGCTAATTAAAATTTGCTTAAAACTCAAAGCTTTGCCCTTTCAATACTCCATCGACATTTGGTGGAGGTGCCAGTGTATATCAAATTACTGGATATTTGAACTACTTTGAAGTGCTTGTTACCAGGAAAAAAATAGAATTTGGGATGAATAAGACTCCCAATTATGCCGTTTCGACCATGAAAACGGGACAAGTCAAGTACAGCAGGAACTATCGAGCCTGAAAGATTCGAATATTCAAGTTTTTAATCACAACCTGTGCTTTTCTTTTAAAGATGTTATAACGCATTTATAGCAATCTAGCGAAAGATTAAGAATTTAGTATACAAAAAATGTCAAAATAAAAGGATTGAAAATAATAATCTCAGAACAGTTTCAGAACCTCTACGTAATATATGATTTAAAAAAATAATATTGAACGGGAATTCTGGTCAAAAATCCGGATCGCAGATTTCAAAGAAGTGTAAATTTCACCGTACGGTTGAACTTTGTATGAACATTAATAACAATAAGGTTGTTGAACTACATTAATTTGATAACCTATACAGCGATTTAAAAGCACGACTTCAATGGAGTTAGCAAGCGCGAAGGTTATGATTTATGATATTACCAGATCAATACGACTGTAAACGTTTCGAATGCAAAATTTGGCATTTCCAGCTATTTAAATTTTTTAACGCGGATTTTACACAAGTACCGGAACTACAAACTAACAAAAACATTTTTTTAGTTACTATAAAAGAGCTTATCATATTTGTATTTTCGAATAAAAAAAGGAAAAAGCCGACTAAAGTTCGCAACGTTTTCACGTTTTAATATACATATTTTTGCGCAAAGTTTTACAATACAACAAAAAGGAACTTGTTGATTTTGTTTTTCAAATATTTGACAGTAAACAACGATTCTCAGCGAGTGTCTTTTCATCGCTTGTTCGCATGAACATCACAACCATTAATATTCATTTTTTGTTTATGCCAGTTTCTCGCAAAAAAACGCCAACTGACTGATATAATTTCCCGGGGAAAAAACATTACCGCATTCGAGATAACCCAAATCCATAAGAAGCCTGATAAATGATACTGGTTTACTTGATACTGACTTTACCAACCAAGCACGTTATGTGCTAATCCAAGATCTTTTTCTTCGTCTAGGCGTACAAATGCAACTTGAGCCCCACGTGGAAATGGGGAGGAAAACGAAACGACAGCCCGCAGGAGTATACGTAATAACACAACTTTACTAGGACTCAGATTAAGGGCGTTTCAGTAGCTTAGTAATGAATAGGGGGAACACTGAATTGAGATGTATCTGTTAATGTATGTTGTTGTTTCGGGTGGGTGCTTTCCTTCCGCTGCAATGGTTTAAAATGACAAATTTATACGGTTAATACTTTGATCCCAAATTCGTTGTTTGGTGATTTTATACCCCACCTCCAATACAGAGATGAAAACTTTTATATTTCCTCTTTAACCAGGACGATTTAGTGAGAACTTTATACTTCAGCCATGAAACAAATAAAGTACAGTTTCAGCAAATGACATGTATTTAATGTATGGACAGAAAGGTTTTTGAGAGATTCCTAAAGAAACATGGTTCAGCAATCAATGTTACAATCAATGGATTGCCGCAAATCAATTACGAGTAGCCGACTGAAATGTTCGCATACTCTTGGAAGCGAATAACTGCGCGAATCGAGTAGAAATTTCGAGACACAAAGATGGACAAAAGGGAGGTTACCCACAAGATAGGGCGGTGGCTTACAATAAAATAACTATACGTAAAATAAACTTTGTTTTTGCATAAATAAATACTGAACAAAGAGAGTAAGACTAGTATGATGCTTCATAAAATCTAGAGAAATGTCTCTGCGACCAGCTTTAGCAGCTATGCTAGCAAATCCTAATTCCTACGTTTTCGTCGTGCTCTCTGACTGTAGTAGTCGTAACAGACTTAAAAAAACAGGAAGGGGTGCAAGGCGAGTTGTCGGCGTCTAAAAACCAATATTTTTCGGCTAAGGGAGTATCAGTATATCACAACAGAAAATCCTGGTCCTCCAGTTTGTGGGTTGGTGTTCAGGTTAGCAGCCTGTTCATCGGAAAATTCAGTTAATAATGAAACTGGCAACACCCGGAATAAGCTTTCGATATTGAACGGAAACAAATTATGACAAAAATTGGCGACGCAACGGACAATGATATGGGCACCGTGGAATGTCTGCAGTATAACTAACAAAACAACTGGAATAATAAATGACCTAAAAAAATTAAGGATTGGCATTCCTTTGCTATCCGAAACTAAAAAGAAAAGACAGGAGAACGAAGACTTACGAAAATATACGTATTTCTAGTCTGGCGTGGAGATCTCGAACGGCAGTTTGAATGTTAGTTAAGAAGCAACTTAATAGGTACATTAAGAACTATGTCTGCACTTCTGAACGGAAGTATTACTTACTACATCACTATGTAAATAGTCGAATTACAAACATTATTGGTGTATATGGACCCACAGATGACGAGGACCGAATAACCAACGAACTCTTTTACCAGAACTTACAGGATACTGTATACAAAACTGGCATTAACAAAGAACTCATTATTTATGGTGATTTTAATAGTAAAACAGGTGCACGTAAAGAAGACGAAATAATAGGATAATTTGGTGAAAAAGTTGTTAATAACTCTGGAGAATTGAACTGCCCCAACGAAATGAATTAAAGATTCTAACGGTTTCTTTGACCATAAGGAATCTCATAAGTACACATGAGAAAGACCTTCGCCTAACCAAAAGTCCATCAAATATTACTTTACAGACCTCACAGCCTTATGATTACCGTGTTAAACGCAGTGCAAATTGTGGAACAGAACCACTTAATGTTAATATCAAAACTAGTATGTGTGGCTATAAAAAAATGGGGTAAATAGTAAGAACGAGATTAAAGAACTTAAACACAGTAGAAAAAATAAAAAGGTTTAAATTACAGTTATTACAAGAAAACAGCATTAGAAATCTCTATCAGTATCGGTTAGAAGAGTTGTTAAAGAGAATAGAAAGAAGCGAAAATGTGGAGACTGAACATACAAATATTAAACAAATTTTAAATAAAGTTGCATTGGAGGCATATGGGGAAGATGTACCTGTTAAGGAACAAGCATAAAGAGAAAACGAATTCATACAGTAAGTGGTTAAGGAAAGGAAACCCGGAAAGTAGACAGCATTACAAAGATAAGAATAAAGAATTCAGAAGGAAGATACAAGCAGAAAATAGTACTGGGAAAATAAATGCAATCAAATAAACAGTTATACTCGTATTGGTCGAAGAAGGTCTACAAAAGTATGAAGAACTATTAAACGAATGAAAATCACTTTTAACAAAGGAATAACCATATATGAGTGAAAAAGACACTATGAAGGTCGCCCGGAGTTTATGGAAAATGTGCAGTCCATCTAAGAACTAGTAACAACTCCCATACAGATACCTAACTGTAGATGATGTAAGAAGATGTGTTATAACAATGAAAAATGTCAGATTAACAGGACCGGGAGTAATCCCAATCGAATTAATAAAATATGGAGAAACACTTCTGAAAAGAATCGTATGCTTATTTGAAGATTTCCGAAAAAAAATGTGAAACTCCTCAAGCGTTAATATCAAAAAAAATCCTAGAGATCTAAGTGTCACTAAAATTTTACAGTATATTTTAAGAATAGGGATGACAGGAAAAATATGAGAAGAACAAAGTGGATTTACACCTGGCAGATCGTGTATGGACAATCTACTTATTTGTTATGCAACAACTTTTGAGAAGAAGATAGCAACGGCAGAAGAGGTTCACTTGGCCTTTATAGACTTAGAAGAGGCCTAAAATTCTGTTTCACGAAGTAAGCTTTGGGAAACACTACACTATTGGAATGTGAGTGACCATTGACCATGCAATAAAAATGATTAAGGTCTTGTACAAAGATAATATTTCATATGTAAAACTTAATCAACAACTCTCTAGTCCGATAAGATTTAGTAAACCTAGTAAAGGGTTACGACAGGGCTGCACCACAGTGGTTCACAAGTACTTTCCAAATTACATTGAAGTTGCACTACAAAGTTGGAAAAGACATTATGCTGGAATGGGAATCTCCATAAACGAAGAACACCTTTATACTCTAAGCTTTGCTGATGACCAAGTGGTCTTAGCCCAAGACTAGGTTGATGTCGAGTTTATGATACGAAGACTTTACACAGAATATAAAAAATGGGGATTAGAAACCTTAAAAAGGCGGAGTAATTAGCAATTAATACGCAAGCAAATTTTGATATATGTATTGATGGCAATGTACAGGTGAATCAAGTACACAGATTTAAATACTTGGAGCTATAGTTAACACAGGTGGTTTAGGATAAGTAGAAATCAAGAACAGAATCCAACACAGTAGAAAAATTGTAGGAACATTAAACTCACTATGGTGGGATAATATATCTATACCGAATTAAAAAGAAAATTGCTATCTGTGGAGATGGATTATTTGCGTAGAAGTCCTAACGTACTATCCAGAATGCAACACCTTACAAACGAAGAAATTAGAAACCGCATGACAGCAACTGAAAGCGTTATCCAACGAATAGAGAAGCGAGGTTTAAAATGGTTATAAGGATGAACGATAATAGACGGCCACAAAGAATATTTCGATGCAGCCGCCAAGAAAACGAAAGCATGGAACGCCAAAAAGATCTTGGAACGAAAGAATACGGCAAGCAAGAACTTACAAGAAGATCAAGCATTAGACCGAGAGGTTTGACGAAAGGGGATCGGATTAACGATTTTTAGTGGTAATGTACAGTGTACTCATTTGTGTATGTTGTATGTATTAATCCGAAATATACAGGGTGTTAGGATGCTTCTGCCAAACTTTAGGGGCGTGTTTGTACTTTGTAACGATAAAAGGAATAAAAAAAACTTATAAAAAATTTTTCTGTTGCTTTTTTTGCCTTTAATTATTTTGTGGTTGTTAATAAAGTTTTATTGTTACTTGATGTATTTGACTCTTATTTATTCGTAAAAATTTTGTTCCTGTATCTTTAACCCTTTGTTTTTCCCGAGAATAATAAAAAGTAAAATTAAAGCATGCTTTTTCTCAGAAACTATGCATGTTAGAAAAAAATTGTATAATACTTTTTTGTTCCATTTGTCATTATAAAGCTATTCCCAAAGTTTGGCAGAAGCATTACCTAACACCCTGTATATATATACGACTGTATTGAACAATCAATTTAATGACAGTTTAAAATTGAATTATTAGAAGGTTATAATGTGCAACTGACATAATCAGTGCTTAAGCTTATCCTGGCAAATCTATGCATCTTCGATACGAATATTGAAATATCAATCTCATGCATCACCCTCACAGCAAACAAGACCGAATCTTATCACACTGATATACTAAAGTTGGAAAACGTTACTTTTACGGCATTCCTAATCAAATAAGAAGGTTTTCCTAATCAAATAACACCTACACATCTCAGCTAAAAGAATTTGTATCGTATTGAGTTAATCTGTAATACAGTTTGTAACTTCACAATTATACATATAATTCACCTTCAATACGTGCACCAAATCCCAAATATTAATGTCTCAGTAAAATAATAAACAAGGGGTAATATTCAGATTGAGAAGATGTGTTAACATCAAAGAAAAAAAATTACTTTTTGAACGTGTTTAGGGCGTCCGTAATCAAATAACGCCCACATAGCTCACCCAAACGAAAACTTGGCTGTATTGCGTTAACTTAAAGACTTTATTGAATTTAACATGAACAGCTAAGAAAGCAGGGGATAGGAACGAACCTCCATATTTGCAATCGACTAAAGAGTGAAAAAAATATTAAAGCCTCTAAGGACTGAAAAAACAGAGGGTTGTATTTTGTTTGCTCCCTTTTTTCGTACATCGTTTAAGTTTATGGCGAGGGTCTTAAACTTTTCTTCGATTCTTCTACGTAAAATTACTGAAATTCCGAGAATTCCGGATCACAGCCAACTTTTCAGATTTTTTTATATAAAATCTAACACACAGAGATCATAAAAACAGTTGCAATTTAAACACAAACTCTGAGTATTATAACTTGGAATTATCACTACTTTAAATGTCAAATAAAAATGTCCACCTTTAGCATTAAATTTGTTATTTATTGTTTTAAAGTCTAAGGTAAAGCAGTAAATTTCTACTTTTAAATGTTTAAATAAATAGTTGTTTAAATTTTATTAAAAACCAAGTTACTGAGTGGTATGAAAAACCAGCCCAACTAGATTTGACTGAATTATACAATATAACCTAAAATTACAAGCAATATCCGTAGAAAATAATTGGATTGTTTTAAATTCTATTCATTGAACAAACTGCAAAAGTTTTTCGTTGATTTGGTTATTGAAGGTGATTCCAAAAAAGAGATCACAATTGTTCCATTAATAACAATCTAGTTCTTGGAAGGCCATTTCTATACGTAAATGATGGTTTTGACAGTGGAAACTGTGAAGGCGCAAACAAATAAGACAACGCAGATACTGGAAGGTTTGTTAGACACAGAAATTTTACCAGAATTAAATTAATTTCTTTTAAGTTATACTCCTCCTCAAAACATATTCCGATAAACACTTTTAAAATACCAACTCAAAACTGATTTTTTATTACAGAACCCCTGAAAATCTTCACTTGTCTACAGCAAATTTTTCTTAAAAGCTTTTTTTTGTATTTCATACATTTTATGAAGGATATTCGGATGATATTCTATACTTTTCTGAAATATGTGTAATATCAACATATTAGGTTACATTACAACCATAAAACTGCGCTAAAATGCCACATGGGAGGAGGGTGTATCTTCAAGCTGGAAAGTTAAGGACATTTCAATAAATCACATCAACACACTCGCAGCTTGTAGCGACGTTTTTTATAGCAATTGTTTCTTTACCATTAGGGAAAAGCATTATACTTGAAGTAAAGCAGGATTTTTATAGCATCTAAACCTTTCTCTTCTACATTTTACTAATGCAATATTAGAGTTTAAATCAATATCCGGTTGGAGTTTCCCTCTAGAAACAGAACATTTCGAAATGTATCAGACGCCAAATTCAATATAAAACCCCATCATAAGGAGATCGTTTAGTTCTTTTATGGCTGTTGTTTGTCGTCATCTAACAACCCAATAGAATTCACTTAACTACAGACGAACGATCCGTTACTGTTTTAACCTTTTGAAACTTTCTGAAGAGATGGCTGTACCTCCTGTTGCAGATTTGGCACTGAAAAACGTGCCCACAGCGATTTTATTAAATTCATAGAAACTGCTGAGCTACTCAGGGAATTACATAAATTTGATTTCTCGCTGAAAAATAAAACGCTGCATGACTCGTAGCACTCGCAATTCCAACTACCATTAAATTATGGAAAGTAGTCAACAATTTTGAAGGATTTTTAAATTTACTTTTCCGTAAATAATAAGTGTCAAAGTTTTTCGCCAACAGAAACGAAGATTTATGGTTATTTTATTTTACACACTTACGTATCCTAAAAGACTAATATGAATTTTTCATGATGAACTGAAATTTAACGTAAATTAGTTTTGGAAGTTTTAGCAAATGAGCTATATACTTTACATGGAAAATTTTGTACATGTTTAAAAGAAATATCTGCATATTTTACAAATTGGGAGTTGCGAACTAAAGACATACTAAATAAAACTAATGAAACTAAACAAAAATAACGAAACGCGCTTAGTTATAGATTTCAGCCCAAAATAAGTTAACAACTTACATTTCACTACAAATAAAAAATATCCCCTTTAAATTTATTTTCACTCTCAGAAACACCCTTTCTACCAAGCTGCAATTTTAAAATTATTAGATAAATCATTAAAGTTGTCCAAATATTGTTTTGAGAGCTATTATCCTTATCGAATTAATAAATGTTATTTAAAATTTAGCGTCCCTTTAAAAGGGATGGTATCTCAGTAGGGTTGCTTTTTTAGTAAATTATACAGCAAGTTGGTTAAATCGTTTTATTTTGGGTCTAGAACTTCGTAGTTAAGCTAAGCCCCTTCATTTTAATCACATCCTGCATACCTAATTTGTAGGTTGAACTGAAAATTTTCAGAGTATAATCATCGGCAATGAACGTATAGAATACAAATATTTATTATTTTTAGGTCTTAGACTGTTGTGATTAGTTACGGCCAAACTTAAAATCCTGATTATTTTCAGTGTTATGTTATGCTCTTTTAGTTCAATTAAACACTATAAATAAACATCCAAAACAATATTTCCTTCCGCCTTCTTTTGAATAAACATTCTTAGTATTGTCTGAAATCTTCCTCATCTCCTGATTTCAGATTTGTATAGGCTTCCATTTAATAGGAACGGTAGGACATGCAGTGACTTTTGCAAGCGTAACAATCAGAAGCTTTTGTTATAAGAGAGACAATATCGTTGAATACGGGAATATTTTATACGTGCGCGTTTCTACTTCAAATACGATTCCCCGAACTGCATGAAATCTGTAAAACTTCGATTCTTATTTTCTGTATGTTTGCTTATAAATAAGAGAATTCAAATTTTCTGTCTGAAAGAATGATGCAACGAACGTGAAATTTCTTTATATTGCAAACTTTCTTAGATTCACTCGCTGATACATAGGCATACATCTTAAATTTTGGAAGTAAATGGTTGTTAGATATATGTAAATAGGAAGTGCTTCATCGGGATTATTGTTAAATTATGCAAACAATGTTGATGCATGTTTTATGGCAGATTCCAAGTAACAATGCAGAACGTATGGTACGATGCTTAAGTTGTTTTTGTTAAACTAAAATCACAATCTACTTCGTTGTACTCATTTGAAACTTTCATGGCTTTAATTCCTCGCTTATAATTAAATTGTTTAAATTGTATTATTAAGATTAGTCAAACTTAAACAATAATAAAGTTTCAAACTTACGCCCGTAACAACGGTATTAAAATTAAAGAGGAATAACAAAGTAATATTTGAAATAAATTAAATTTCAATAAAATCAGTTATACGTAAATGCTTACGAAGCTTATTTTCATACGCCCCCAGAAAACGTTCTTCGATTTTCCTAAACTTCTTCCTAACCAGGGAATTTAATAAAGGTACATCATTTCTAATATTTGATTTGAGAAGTTCAGTTCCTTGCTTATGAATAATTAATATTCTTTAGAGAAACTTATTTAATTTTATTTGGTTTGACTATGTATGTTAATCAATATGTAAATATATACAGCGTGTCCACTAAAACTTAGGGTAAC
This sequence comes from Melanotus villosus, assembly GCA_963082815.1. Lineage (NCBI taxonomy): Eukaryota > Metazoa > Arthropoda > Insecta > Coleoptera > Elateridae > Melanotus > Melanotus villosus. Next base: position 31,450,228 of record OY720424.1, read on the forward strand.
AGCACGGAGTTCATTTTATGAAGGGGACGCGTGTTTGTAAATTGTTGGCAAATGGGTGGAGTTTAGCCATAGAAACGCAATGTTATGTTTAATAAAGGTTACATAAATCCATAAACTTATGCTCGATTTATATACATACAACAAGTTTAGAATTACATGTCGTTTTACGGCGATGTTTTTTTTTTAATATTGAACCAATTGAACTGATTTTTCTGAAATTATCAATATGGACGCAAAGTTCTTGCTTGGTTTGGGCAGATTACAAAATGTTGAAGTGATACACTAACTAAGAGTTTTAGTTGTCATTCAATCAAATAATCGAATGCTAAACGTCAAATACTAGCAACAAAATAAGAAACGTGTTCAGATTCAGTAAAAAACTGAAAATTAAATACAAAACAAGGTAAAACTAATGATCGTAGCTCATTAAGGAAAAGTGGGCAAATATTAAATATTATGTACAGAACAACGGCTATCAAGATGAGTAGAATACTCCAGAAAAATAATGAATAGAAAGAAAGGGAAACATAAATAGTATACGAGATGGTAACCAAAAGATCCGTAATTTCAGTTAATCCTGGTATGCCATCAAAAGTCAAAATGATATTGAACTAATTGAACTGACTTCTGCGAAGTTATCAATGTGGACGTAAAGTTGTTGCTTTGCACTCATTACGCAAACAAAGAAATGAAAAACTCCGCGAACTGATCAAATTATAGCAGACATGTTGAAGTTAGGCGTGAAGACTTCGGCAAAAATACTCAAACCTGAGCTATGTTCGCTATGGACAAAATATGGAGATAAGACAAATTCCCAGGGGATTAGAAGGAAGACCCAGTCTTCAAGGAAGAACGACTTGATGAAATGTGAAAATTTTGTTAAGTTTAGTTAGGTTAAGGTTAAGGGGTTACCTTAAACAGACTGGAAGTAGAAATGTACAAAAGAGTACGCAAAGGGTGTATGGTTTTGGAATGGAAAAGTGACTTTTTATAGGCTTTGGAAAGAGCTTCGATTTCATAGAAAGGAAAAAGAGGCTATGTAGTTCATGATCGGATGTTCGGGTGTCCGACAGGGTTGAATATTGTTGCTTATACCTTTAGATCGTAGACGATGTCTTAGGCAAATTCTTGATGAAGGGAGAAACGTTAAAGTATTTTGAGTTGGAGGATGATACATATTTGTTACTAAACAACACCAAACGCGCACAAGATAAATTCATTGTATGATTGTAGTTAAGAAAGAACCAGGGAAGGTAATATTTAAGATAAAGGCAAAGCATAAAAAGTGTCGTAGCTGGGAAGAACAGGGTGTTCTGGCAAGAATAAATAAAGCAAGGTACATATTTATTCAACTGTCTAGTGTTTGGGCTGCAAATAATATTTCAATTATAATTAAAATAAAGGCATTCAATGCTACGGTAAAAGCAGTGTTGTAATGCGGTTCTAAAACGTGGTGATGCAGGAAAAATGGGAAGTGAAACTACAATTCATTTGAGAAAGACGTTTGCTGTGAAAGCCCAAAACTGGAAAAAATGAGTTAAGAAACTCAAAACTAAAATAGAAGATAAAAGCTGAGAGAAATTCACAACAAAATATTCCAGGAAAATGAAAAGAGACATTAGAAAACACAAATATGATAAAATCGTCCAAACAACTGAACAAAACAAAAGCATGAAAGTTCTAAGGAAACAATTAGCAAACGGTAAAAAAGAAATCTTCCAACTCAAAGAGAATGAAGGAAACCTTACATTAGGTACATAGAAAAAACATAACACAGATTGTGGAAGAATTCTATAAACACCTGTACTTGAATAGCCACCCCTATCTGGACCTAAATACACATAACCTACAGAAAATGCAAAACCAAGGACAGAAGACTTCATTAATATCACAAAAAGAATTCTGTTGCGCTTTAAAGAAAATGAAAAACAACAAAGCACCTGGAGCAGATGGTATCGTAAAAGAAGCGATAAAACTCGAAGGGCCAGTGCTAATAGAAAAACTGCCCAATCTATGCCTACATAAGCAGGAGATTCCCTTAAGATGGAACAATGCGATAGCTATTCTCCTACATAAAAAAGGAGATGTAACTAAGCTTGAAAATTATATAGACCAATTAGCTTGTTTAACTATCTATATAAGTTATACACTCGCATACTAACATCCAAAGTAGAGACGAAGCTTGATTTTTACCAGCCATGAGAACCGGCTGGATTCCGGGTACGGGACAAACGAACATCTCCTAAGTCTAAAAGTATTAATCGAAAAGACTATCGAGTACAATAGACCACCAGTACTAAATAGTAATAGGGTTATAGACTTCCAAAAAGCGTTTGATACAGTAAAACTGCATTCAATCTTAAAATCTCAAAAAAAGAGTAGGATAGATTATCGATATACCAACATATATCATATGATCATATCTATAAACAAGCAACAACTACGATAAAACTTCATAAGATTAGGTATAGATGCTAAGCGCGGAGTCAGATAAGGCGGCTGCACTCTGTCACCCAAATTATTCACAGCAGTTTTAGAAGGCGCTTTTAAAACCCTAAACTGGGAGAACAAAGGTATAGATATACACGGCGAAAAACGAAACAACGTTCGTTTTGTTTATGACAAAGTACTCATTACAGGTGATCTAAGTGAAGCTAACGAAATGCTGCAAGAGAAGGTCGGCCTAAGTATAAACTACAGGAAGTCAAAGATAATGAGAAACCTAAGTAGTTCCCAACGGAAACATACATACCAGAGGAGCGGAAATAGTGCTAGTTGAAAAGTATATAAATTTAGGGCATGAGATTAAAATCAGTAGGGATAACCAACCTTCGAACTTCTGAGACGAATTAACCTACGCTGGGCAGCATATGGCAGACTTAGATACATCTTTGAAGATAAAACCCCTATCGGTTCAAAGAGGAAAACTTTTAATTAATGTGTCTTGCGAGTACTTACTTACCTATGGAGCAGAACTCTAACCTTAGCAAAAGCATCAACAAGAAAACCCGAGTATTACAAAACGCAAGGTGGAAAGATCGATGCTAAGGATAACACCGTAAGATAAATAAAGAACGAAGATACGTAGAACAACGGGAGTAGAGGACGTAATAGTAAAGATGGAAGATGGACGTAAAATCATTGTATGAAGGCCAGGAGAGGACAAGCGAAGTCGCGGGAGACCACCCATCCGATGGACAGACGATTTAAAAAAGATTTCAACAAATTGAGTTGCGACTGTCCAGGACAGAAAAACTAGGAAACACTTATAGAGGAGGCGTATGGTATGTCTGACAGCGGACCTTACTAGCTGGTTGATGATGATGACGAATATCAGTTGTATGTCGGGGCAATATTTTTTTTTATATGGCTTTAGGAGGCCTTGACCTTCTATGTTGCCGGCCATTCTCAATCGCGTAGTGTAACTGCCGATACCTTTACCTTTTACGGCATAAAACAGTTTTAAATCGTAAGAGTGCAACTTGTACTACTTATTCCAGCTTTTCCAATGTCTACTAGGACCCATAAAACTAATACAGAATTCCTTACAATAATTCACAACTTCTAATGGACAATTTGCCTGAAAAACATGTGGCGAATAAGATGTTGCTAAAAGCTCCATTCGTGCATTGCAGAAACTATAAAAGCCTTTTATTCTGTAGTGAATACCGTTTTTAAATTTAGTCATAAATAGGTAATTTCAAATTTACTTTTCGGATATTTACTATGGAAACAATAGTTTTAACAAAGGTACCCAAGGAAAATAACTTATTGTTGAAGTTACTACCCGAAGGTGAAACTGACCCTAAACCAACAAAACATATCAAGCAGAATGAGAAGCAACGAAATTTCTAGTTTAAATCAAGATTTAAGCAGAGAAGGTGTAAATGGCCCTGATATAAGATTTTAATTATACATTTTTAATGGTAGTCAAATGCTCAAATGGTCAGATAGTAAAAAGATCTCTCTTTGTTCACAATAATCTTATTCCTTACATTTTTGTGGCAGCTTTAGTCATCGTATTTTCTGATGTTTTCCAATGTTTCCCATCACTCCCTTTGAATGTCCACAACGTTTGTGGTTCCCTTAATAAAATTAATGTTTGGCCTTCTTGTGTTGCACATCCTCTTAAATATCCTGGACCACATTATGATGTTAATTACAAGTCGTAAGATCAACATAACAAAAACGCAGAGAAGAACGGCTTTTATTATAATATGCAAAACAAGGATAAAAGATGTCACCATCGTAATTAATGTTGATAAGAGCTAATGAAGGGTTTAACAATGACACTGTATGTAAATTAACGTTTTTCAGTGTTGACCTTTAAACGTCCAATAAGCCTAACCTTCCAAGCGAGGTGTTTTAGGTGAACTTATAAATTACATTAGATGTTTGTGGTTGTGTTGAGCTACAAAATGAATATATAACATATAAGTGAGAGAAATATTTCTAAATTCCTTACATCAAAACAAGACAAATACGATTAGATTTTATGAGAAACAGATTTCAAAAACCATACTAAAAGATATAATAAATTCCTCAAAACATATTTATCTGTCGTTGTTGAACATGTTATAACTTAAAAACAACACATAGGACTTATAAAACGCGATTTATTGATGCATAGAAAGATGAAGTACTTGGCAAGTACTTAAACCATTAAATCAAACATCAAATATACTTTAGCAATATAAAATCTCCGATTATAAATATCTCGCTTAGATTTATTACGACCGCTGCGTTCAAGCACAAGACTGTTAATTCTTCTACATTTTTAAGTTTTCTCTTTCAACATCTATTTCAGCGTTATCGATTTGTGGGAAATATATGCGAATATTTGAGATTCCCGATTCTGACAGAGAATTCTTCTAGTTTTTACCAATCTATCTCAGTTCGCGTATTTTCCCCGGAGACCCTTTTTCGATAAGCAGCAAACGTGTCAAAAGAGGGCTTTTGGCAACGTTTGTACTTAGAACTTCACCTTGAAAGTTAGCTACATAATATAAAGTAAAATTACTTTGGCAAAAGGACCAGAGTTTTGAGGTAGAAACACACCGGCAAAAAGCCTTTTAAAAATAAAACAGCGATTCGTCTTAATAAATGTGATAAGTAAGAACGTATCCCTACAAATTTCAGCTAGCCGGGCTGTAGATTAAACGAACAAACGGGTGCATTTTTTCACACGGACGTGACATTTCTCCTCATCTTCATTATTTTCAATATTTCATACAAATTGCTGCAATTTGCTTTCATAACACTAGAACTTCCCTACCTAAGACGAATGAACCTCATCAAACTAAAACTACTACCATGCCAGAACAAGATGTTACACTAGAAGTTGCCTCTAATTTTAAATCGAGTTAGGCAGTTCTGATAGGTTTGCTTCATCCTATTAGGAAGCTGCTAACGTTGCGAACACTATGCAAATAATATGCTGATGGTTACGACAAACTCTTGTTTTACGTAAAACTTTCAAGTTGTAGGTAATTTTCCTTTGTCCTTCGCCAAAAGTAAACAACTTCCAGTTGGAGTAGTACAAAATTATTCCTTAAAGTACTTAATTGCTATTTATGTAGATATATAAATCAACAAACTACTATAAAATACTAGAATCAGTATTTCCAGTTTCAAAAACACGATTCAAAGCGTTAATTTTAACTAAGGGCGAAAATTACTGTAAATTAATCAAAATTGTTTTCTAAAGCTCCAGAAAAGCAAAACTCAACCATAATTCAGATTTTGTGTTCCTCTTCCTTTCCGTAGGTCTCCTGCTGCTTTTTGTTCGTCGAAAAATATTTATAAATCTCATCAAATCAAACTACGTCAAAGAAAACTAATTAAACTTGATTCATCTTTACTATCTGCAATTTAGATCTTTCTGCGTGGAGGCGCAAACAATAACATTAATTTGCCAATTCACAAAAAAAACAACTGTGCGAAATTAGCTACAGAGATATAAACAAAATTCGTTAATTTCTGTATAACAAATTTAATTTCGTATATTTCAAATGAAATTTTAACAGAACTGTCGAAAACATTCTACGCAAAAAATTTAAACACAAATTTGTAATTTTTTCGTCCTTATCAGCCGAAATTACGCAAAAATGGTAAGCACCGACACGACAGGAAATTAAAAAGCGAATATTTGGTGGAGAGTTATTAAATTTTGTTTATGGAAAATTCGTGCATATTTGGAGTGTTTAAAAAATGCTGAAAGGAATTCATCGAGTGAAATATTTAAAGCAAATTACATTAGTTAAGTAATATTTTCATTTTATACCTTTATTAAACATGGAAAAATTAAGGAGAACTATGTATATACATATTGAGATGATACGTTTTGATGAAATTTTAATAAAGTGAGTTATAAACACCTTTTAAAAGAATGTAAATTAAGTGTTAATAAAATGTAAATATGTAGTTGTAAGTTAGATATTATTAATAATTAGGGTAGAATATCTAGCGAATTAATTTGTAAATATGTCATATAAAATATTCATAGAGTGTTAAATTTAAAATAACTAAGGAGATATAAAAATAACAAAAACAGTTGGATATTTTTTTGGGAAAACGTAGGTTGAGTTTTTTTTGAAAACTCTTAAAAACGTATTTAAATACCAAAAGAATATTCTTAAAACAAATTGTAATATAATAAATATTGAAAAGAAGTAATATTATATCAAGATAATTTGGAATTTAATCTAATAAAAGTTTATGAAATAAAAGTTATTTTTTTGGAGAAGTTTATATAAATTTGGATATTGGACAAATATAAATAAAGCTAAAAGAAGGAAAGTGTGTTGTTGGTTGGAGGATAAGGCAGATTTTGGTGAAATTGGAGTCAGGGGGAAGGTGTACTGAAGTTGAAGAGGTTGGTGTAGTGTTTGGGAAAGTGGAAAACCAGACAGGAAGTGTTGTTTTGTACGTGTTTTCAAAAGGTAGTTTACAATTTTTAATTTTTAGAAATTGTTTATTTGGTTATTAGAATCTCTTGTTGTTTGTAAAGATTTTCATGATTTTGACACTTGGTGAATTTTTATAAAATGTTTGAAATTCATCAAAGCGATCCCTTTGGTGGCCCTGATTTAAGAGACCTTTGGAAATTAATTCAAATTTATTTAACAAAATTGAGCTAGCTGGAAACATAATAAAATTGTATGCATTCATTTTAATATTGAACGCCATAGCAATATACACAGCTGAGGATATATACCTATCAACCTGTTTTCAATTTCCTAGAAACTCCTATTGCAAAAACGTCAATTATATCTTCCTGGAAGCTATCGAAATTCAAAATACGGCAACATTAAACTTAATAGTGAATACATTAAAAATTTAACGAGCCAAATTTCTAACAATTTAATTGTCAGCGATTAAATAATCCACTCGTTTATCCGACATTTCTCTTTAATATAAATTCTATTTTAGTTGAATAATCGCTTTATGCATAGTAAACATTTTTATTTTTAATTAGACGGTTTAAATATAGCAAAACAAAGCTTCAGTAAAAATAACATTTTTAACGCATTAAAAATATAGACCACAAAAAGCAATGGAGAATTTATAACAAAAGCTTATCAAAACGGAATTAAAAACAATATACCCTCAGGATTTATTTCGTGAAAATTTCTAAAACACAAAACAAAACTCTCACGATTATTAATTTGAACGCTTTACAACTTGAGCAAAACAAAAATAAACCACATTTTTATTCAACCCGTTATTGTGATGATTTTTCCAGGCATACGGAGTTGAGAGTTCTTTTCCGTAGGGATGCACTTGAAACGGTAGAAGTACTCGAAACCGCATAATTATCAGCTCGATTTTTAACCCTTCCGTAACACTTGAATCTCAACTCGCAACATGGCGCTCTCATATTTTCCAACTGACACGACAACTCTTATTGTAAATTAACTGGGACAATGAAACTTCGATTCTCAAATTTAAAAAGGAAACTGATACTTAATTCGCGACTACTATTTACACAAACTAATTAGAAGAATATTTTTGCCTGGCATTGCAATTGCGTTCAAAAAAGAAAAAAACTTACAGCGTTTCAGAAGAAATCTTGTTAAAAAAGTAATTAAAAAGAAAAGGGTTGAAGTTTGTACTTCGCAAAATACTTGAATGTAACAAAAACGAATATCCTGAAAATCCTTTAAAAACATTCAGTCGTGGTATATGAATAAAATACGCTGTTAACATTTTCACAAAAAAAAACTTCGTAAGTAGGAGGGCTAAAGTAAAGATCGTCAGTTAAATAACGTCTTTTGTATCGCCGAATCTAGAAACCGCCCACATAATAGGATTACAGTGGTGCTTTCTAATCAATAGAACAGGTTACTTCAGTTATTTGGAAAAGAATACTTTAAATACACCTTTTTAAAATAAACATCGTTTGAAAGGAAAAAAGTATAAATAAAACGTTTGATCTTTAATGATGTTCCAGGATTTACACGAGTGTAAAAGAACCCTGATAAGATTTACCCGAAGAACCAATTTAGGAGTATCTGTTAAGACCAAAGAAAACAGACGTAAAAGCATCAGATTTTCTATTGGCCAGAAAAGTTAATTGTTCGAAAAATACTTCTTCTGGGAAAGATTCGAAAATCCGAGGTAAATCCTTGGCTGGGTAATTAACAAAATCGAGACAGTGTGGCCAAAAATTAAAATACTCAGGAAGGAAATTAAAAATCTTTCTAGGATCGAAGTATAATTGTGATGAGCAAAATGAACTGCCATTTATTTTTGTTAAATTCAACAATATTTAAAAATAAAAAAATAAGAACTGAAAGTATAGGAATATAAAATTCAGCCACAGGAATGTGGTAAAATAGGCAGGTTCAAGCAAAAAAGGTAGCCATGATTAAACTTGCTAGTTACAGCTGACTATCATTTGCTCATGGCAGGGTTCATCATCATCATCAATTGACATGGAGCAGATCCTCGTGGATCAATCCTGGATTACGCCAGGGTTGATAAAAAAATCGATTTTAATTGATTTAAATCGGATTTTTATGATTTAAATCAAATTCATATGTTACATTATATTCCAGAATGCAAATTTGAATTTTGCTTATGCCAAAATAAATTTTATTTTTTATCAGTTATCTATTCACGTATCTACATAATTACTATGAATAATAATGTTGAATATTCTTCTAATGAGGAAAGGGTATTTATTGTGAAAACACTTTATAATAATATAAATTTCCTTCATAGTACTAGTTAAATACTCTTTAAATAAAGCTTTTATTCAATTAGCAAGTGTTTGTCTTTTTATCACTGAAGGTCAGTGCTTTTGTGTAATTGGTTTTTGGTTTGTTAATTTGTCAAAATCTAAAACTGTGATTTAAATCAATGATTTTTTTAAATAAATCGCTTGATTTAAATCACGATTTTAATTGTGATTTAAATCAAATGATTTAAATCATCTCAACCCTGGCTCATGGTGTAAAATATTCGATATTCCACGGCCACCTTCAAGGGCTTCAAGCTAAAATTCCTATCATGAATTCTGGGGTTTAAGGATTGTGAAGTTTCGAATTTTCCTTGCCCATTTATATTTTATTCTCAAAAATTAAGTTTGAAAATGATCGCATTTAAGGAAATATTTCCATATATGAAAACGTATAAGCATAAAACAAAAAGCTATTACTTTAGATCTTGGTTAAATATTAGAAGTTGAAGTGTGCTGCCGAAAAGTTATAGCGATGATGTGACGTGCATCCACATTATAATGCAGCACGTGTAGAATATGCAGCATCAAAGCAGGAAGGTACGGAAAAGCATACAATAGGCATTCCAATTATTAAGGGCCCAATTAATTTTAAAACACCCCTCAGGGCACAGAGAGGGTTGTCTATATTTAATTATGTGGATACGACCGGATTTGCAGCAGGTAGTTCAATAACGCGAAGGTTTCCTACTTGCAAATGCACTTAGGGGTTAATATGATTATAAGAGTGCATCCGGGAGATACGGAAGATATTTTCCTTGAATTTAAAGCCTTCGAGAGTAGTGTAAAAATTCATGAATATTTCTTTGTACGACGTAGGTTCACATGTAATGTGTTTTAAAGTGATTTTTCAATACAAGGCTGTTTACCGTTACAAAAACAAATTCTGGCATTACAGTTGACACCTTGCGTGGGAGTTTATGAAAAATGGAGTATGTTAAGGGTAAGGCTTCCGAGTTCTGAGAAAAATAAGGTTATCAATATTACGCTCGTGCTAAAACCTAATTATAGGGGGAGAAAAGTAGCCGCACTGCACTTATTTATATATCACACATTAGTTTATTTGTAAAACTTGTGCTTTCCTTAATGTTTCCGATACTTAATACAGGATGAATCACAGATCAAATGTTGATAATAGTAGACTGTTAAGTGGGGCGATTTTTTAAACAAACTTCAGGTTGACAGCCTATGATAACGACGCCAGAAGTATCAAAAGAAGTTCTTGAAAACAATCTAAAGAAGGCAATAAGATATTCGATATATGTACAGAGGCAGTTACAATGTTTATTAAATTGTAACTACTGTTAGCATACACGTGTTAATTACGTGTTTAGCACCATCTACTACCCTTAAAAAATACTGATACGCTCTGTGTCTTAGAATGATTAGGATTGTTCTCACAAAACTTAGGTTAGGGCAAATTTTCTACTAAACCAATATATCTTATAAACAAAACTTAACAATTTAACGACAATACATAATATTCTGCTAGGAATAATAGTAATCAAAACCCAGCAAATTTGTAATTTCTAATTTAAATCTAAGAGTAGAAAGTTGACTAAAAAAGTTAACGTACTTATATTAAATTTAAGCGCAGCCCTTCATTAAAGTGTTTGGTTTTCTACTAAAAATTCAAGCCCTTAAACCCTCCTTTAACTTTTCAGGAATATCTTTTATGAAATTATTAATTTAACTTTACGGTGAGTTATATTTCGGGTTGAAGAAGTTCTAACGCTGAAAAATGAGCGCCTAGTTAATTAATTACTTAAACAAAATTAATTCGGCTACTTAACAATAATTATTCTCCTCGCGTTTCGTTCCTATTCTCCAAGTTAATCCTTCCGAATCCTTTTTAAGCACGTAAATGATTGCCAAGTCACATGGTTTTGCTGTAGTTGGCATGTTTTGTAACATGTTATACCATATTATATTTGAGGCCGGGACAAATATAAGGGTTGAGCTGCGTTGAAAACGTAGGGCAGAGGGTTATATGCTGACTATTTGAATAACTCATGAGTTCATCACTGTCGGCATTTTCAGGAAAAATCTCTACTCTTAGGGTACGTTTATGCTGAATCATCGAGCATCGCGCTTAGCATAGCTGCATACATCGATGTTTTAAAGCGATGTGCAACTCTATCTAAAACCGTTTATACTGACGCTGTATTTTACCGCGCTGCACCTCTCAGAGCTGGAGAGTGAAAAGAGCGAAGAAGTGGTATGCAGTATTTACTGTTTATTGTTATTTTTAGTAAGCAGCAATGAGTGAGCTAAACTTTTCCTTTCATGGATAAAATTTCTCTTTATTCACTTGTACCATAATTAGCTATAAACTAAATAAACAAAAGAGAATACATATTTAATTAGTTTGTATCTATTTGTAATACGACTATGAGTTTCTTGTAAAATTTTCTTACCCTCTAATTTTTTTAATACTTTTTTGTTTCGACGTTCAAATGTAGTTATCAAAGCAACATTTTAACATGAAGGGTGGATAAAGTGTTGCTAGAAACATTGTATCCACACTTTCCTTGACGATACTGTTGCTATAAACATTTTATCCACACTTTCCTTGACGACGTGAATTTTAGAATGAAAATCATGGCGCTTTTAAATTTAGGTTGCTAGGTTTAATAAAGAGATTTTATCCACTCACGGAAATTAGCTCACTCGGCTGCGCCTAGTGAGCTAAACTTTTCCTTTCGTGGATACAATTTCTCTTTATTCACTTGTACCATAAATAGCTATTAAACCAAATAAACAAAAGAAAATACATATTTAATCAGTTTGTATCTGTTTGTAATACGACTATGAGTTTCTTGTAAAATTTCCTTACACTTGTAGCAGACCTTGTTATTCTTCTTACGCATGTTTATTACGAATAATTCGAATGTTTGCTATTATGAGATCATCGGGTTGAAGTCGAAGCTCGATTGTCACGTACGAACAAGGGCATTCAATATTTAAGATTCAAACTGTTCTTATGTTCATATTTTGCTTTTTACGTATGTATTTTATCGAATTAAACTTTGTTCTTATTTAATTAATATCTTGATTTCCATCCTAACACACTTGCCTCAAGTACTTTTTTGTTTCGACGGCACGAGTTAATGCAGTCTACGGTCACGTAGGTACCGACATTTTTGGTGTCGCGGAATACTACTAAAATTCTTGTAACTCTGTCCAATATACGAGCGCATAAACATTTCCAATGTTAAAAAACCCACTTATTAGGTACTTCTAATTCCACATTCTTTGGCCACTTCTTCCCATAGTTTATCTAGATCTAGAAGATAGCTGTTGTGGTGATGATCATATTTCTGATCCCACAGTGAAGACCGTACGAAAACACTAGAAATAAATTTTTCCACGTCCATTCTGGATTAACTTCGGCAAAATTTTGCGCGAAGACCCGAGCGCTGCGAGCAAAGAAAATGAACAAATTCATTTTCTATGCTCGCAGCGACGCTTTCATGTCGATGCTATGTCAGCGCGTTGCGCTAGCATAAACACTTGTATTAAGATACACGAATGCATTCTTTTTGCGTTGCTCGCAGCGATGCTAGTCGCGATGCTCGATGCTTCAGCATAAACGTACCCTTAGTTGCTGATTAAGCGTGGCTTAGCTTCGTTTCGAAAACGACCTCGCTGGCGGGTGCCAAGGGGACGGAAACAGCAGCAATTAAGGGAGACATTTTCCTTGCCGGAGACAAATATTGGTTTGTCCTTGTTTACTTAGGAATTAAAGATTAGGGTTTTTCATAGAAATCCTTACAACCCCTCACAATGTTTCGCGAAGATAATTTTCAACAACAAAGTTCACTGAAAATATAATCAAAATGCTTTAGATTAATGTAATTTCGTATTTGACTTTACGACAAGAACGAATTCAATAAAAAACCTTGTTCAACTTTCTCTGCGTAAATATTAGCACACAGAACGGTTTTTGAGTTTCAACAATGTGCCGAGACAGCGTTATCTAATAACGCTTCAACAACCTACGCTATTTACATCAACGAGATGAAAATCATGTTTATAACAATAGCTGTGTGAACAAACGAGTACAAAACATTTTCAGCAAAAATGAAGCATTCTGTTGTATGTTTTATAATGAGTAGGTGGCTTAATTATCGACTTCTATTAATAATACTGACGGTTTAATTACACAAAAATGATGTATTCATTGGTAAATTAAAACCGAAAAAATGTAGAAAATATTTTTAGTCATTAGCTACATAATGTTTCATATTAACAGTATCATTCAGAAGTTAAAATTAAAGTACCTATTAAGAAAAAATAATATTATGAAGGTTTTTTGTTTTGTTGATAATAATTTGCATCAATTAATAAGTAAACGTGGAGGCGGTAAGGTAGTGAGTATTGGTATGGCGCATCGCCCTGCAAAGTTAAGCATCCGTGCCCATGGTCAGAGCTCGGACGGGTGACCCGAACCAGGCTCAGCTTACTACGGCTCGGTATGTCATCTTCGACAAACTATGGGCCTCAATGGCTTGTTAAAGCTGAATATACATTTATACTAATATTACTAATTACATAATAAGTAGACACCCCACTTACATAGGTCACCTGTCAAAATACAACAACCCAGTGGATGATAATAGAAATCTGAACTTTATAAAGAAATTTAATTAGTTAATTTTAATTTGGTTTGGAAAGAAGTCTTTTAAATTTTTAACTTAACTTTAGATCTCTTTCTGTAATATAATCTGAAGACTTCGATTTTCTGCCTTTGGGCTCTACCTTTTATCTTAACAAAGACAGGAAAAAAGAAAGCTTCAGGATTAAAACTGAGACTAGGCGGAAAATTTGGAAGTCCGAGAATAAAAAATGATACGCAACAGGGAGCTAGTGAAATTAAAAACAGAAAGAAAGCCATTATTATAAGGTTTCTGGTATTTTCTAAATTTACGAAATTTACTTCTGGTGTTATATTTTTTGCGGATAAGCTACACTGTGTAACATCAACAATAAAACTTATACTTAAGCTTACAGTATGAATCTAAACAATCAAAAAATATATAAATTTAATTTAAATCGTAATAGTAGCGACAACTAACTACAAGTTGCTATGAATGTAAGATTAAAACCACAAACATCTTCTCATTCCAAGGGTTTGGCCTTTCTGAAGCTTAGAAAGTCCAAATGATAATAAAAGTTTAGGACTTCAGGATGTGATTTCAAAACCGAACAACTGGATAGTCAAGATAACAAAAGTAAAGTCTGCACACAATGTAGAAGGCAAACCAAGAAGTAGATAAAAAAAATGTATTGAACCGAGTAAAAAAAGGTGGAAATTGAAGACATCTAGTGATGGATGGAGCCGAATGGAGGCAGGTGATAGGAGTCGATTATCCAATTAGGATATTGGAATAGACAGAGAATGATAGGGAATGTTGTTCATTTTTATTTGTGAATACACACTGGCAGTTTTCGTTATTAATTATTAAACTGCTTAATTATTTATACTCATGAACTGTTTGAAAATAACATTAAAAATGTAAAGTTCAAGGAATAATAATTTAAAGGTTAAAAAACTGGAAGACTATCAAAAAGCCATCAGACACTCATAAAATTTGGATGGAGTTATTTAAATTATATTAATAATTCAAAGAAAAATAAAAATCAGAACACAAATCCCTTTCCGGTTAGTTACTTCAAATTGTAAGTAGAAATAAACCAAAAATCTCGTTTTTAAATCCAAAAAAGCACATCCTAAAATAACAACCCTTTAAAGCTCAAAGAACCGATTCAGGTCAAAGATTTGACTTTTACATCTGGAAACGTCCAATGTAAATTGAAGTAAGTTTTTACAATTCGAACACGCTTTATTCCTTGCGGTATATTTACTAAAAAGGTAAACTTTATATGAAAACTTTTCGAGAAGAGTAATGTTATAACTTCTCATATTTCAAAAGAAAACTTGCACATTCAGCATGACTTTAACAAAGAAATGATACCTCACTATTAATATATTACTTGTTCGTAAAACTTCAAACTTTTCTATTAATTATTAAAGAAAACCAAGAAAAATTCATGTTTGAAATATATATGATAATAACCGTTCAGAAGAATGCTGTTGGATTTAACAAGGTAAAAGTCGAATTCTAATATCAAGACGAGAGCTTATTAATAATTCTACTCAATGAGGTACCTAGTTCCAACCTAAATGGAAAACAATTTCGTCGGTAATCTTTTTTGGATTAAAATAAATCGATCTCATGTATCTTTTTTTCTTTTAATATAATCAATCTTGCTTCCTAGATAAACGTTGTATCAAAAAGGCAATATTTAACAGTAAATAAACCAAGTACTACAGTAAGTACAACTGGCAAGTTATTTTTTTAATAACTAATAATAATAGTAATATAAATGTTCGTATAAACCGTACATAAACCAAATTGAATTGAAATCTAAATAGGCTACATAAATCCAAGAGATTCTGATTTATTATGCTTTAAGAAAAGTTATCAATTAATTTCGAAGTTCATTTACTACTTCTTCCATTGTTGACTCAAAACGAGCTCTTTCAAATATAAATTAGAAACTTAAATTTGATTCCAAATCGATTGAAATGAAACTACAAAGTTTTATTTGCACCGTTTGTTTCAAATTCTCGGTTTCAGTAATAAATCTACATATTTCTGTTTAGGTTTCCCACATCGTCAAAAAGCAATCGCGAGAGGAATTCTAAAGTTTCAGCCCTTCTGGCAAAAACATGTAATCATAACAGAGCCCGAAGATCCAAGGAAAATATGAATTAGAAAAACAAACGTTATTTCTTTTACCTCACATTTCCACTGTTTTTCTTAAAGGTCAAAACGGAGCAAGCACTTTTTGCTAGTACGCGAATCATCACAAAGGGGTAATAAAACGCATCGCGGTAAATTTCATCCCTTGCAATTTCCCCAATTTACACTCCACCCAGTTTTGCTGTACGATATAGTAAAGCGAGATGGAGAGAATGCACGTAAGTCACGTGCTAGCGGTTAGGGCAGAATGGATTGTAATATCGACCTATAGGAGACGCATGCGTTCTTGATTTTCCCGGTTAGTGAACCGGAACCCCCTATAAGCATCTTGCACCCCAAACAGGCTGCCTATAAGCACTACTTTAGTTTTCGCCAGAGCCCCGTTTTCCAATTCCAAAATTACTCATTTACTTACTTTCCACTCGTCAATTTTCTGCATTTTCGTTTTCAGGTTTAATCAGAGTTTCTTATTATGAAAGAAACTTTTACAGCACGGCTGGAGGAAAATGAAAACACCATGTAAATTTTGTAATATGATTCTAACATAAAGAAAACACAAATGGTGTTTGAGTTGCATTAGCTGTAAACAGTTGAAATACGATTATTTATTATGAAGACAGGTTTAAGTAAGATATGCTAATGCAGTTCATGCAGCATGGCCGCCTTGCCTTTTCAAATAGCATATACGTAAGTAACATTAGAAGTGTTGAAAAATGAAAGCAAAATATATTTGTTCGATTCATATCGACGTAAGCAAGAGAAAAATTGTTATTCTACTGGCGCGCTTTTAAAAATATACACGTTTTCTATTGAAGCTTTTGAGCCAACATTCTTTACAAAACTTCAATAAATCTTTTTCTACTTGTTAGGAACTAGAAACGTTGCCTGTGTATACAAGGAATATAATACAGCATTGTACTTTTAGACTTTCTCTGTTATCAGTCTTATGTTCTACAAATACGCAACAATTCTTATTGTAATACATAAACTAACTTCTGCTGAAAATAATTAAGATCTATGGATGTATGATGTTGGACTATGCTATGGTCAGTATGATTACCGGTTATTATTAATACATACCGGACTTATACTGACCGTAACAGATATATCAAATTAAGGAAAACTGCGGAAATCTTCTGTTTAATGTTTAATACATATTATACATATTTCCTTTTTTAATCGTCTAAATTTGGAAGGAAACTTAATCTAAATCAAATCTCTCTTCTGCTATTTCATTCATCTACCAAATTAAGGAAAACTGCGGAAGTCTTCTATTTAATGTTCAACGTATATTTTTCTCTTTATTAATCGTCTCAATTTGGAAGGAAACTTAATTTAAATCAAATCTTTCCTCTGCTATTTCATTCTCAATGTCAATGTATGACGTATGATACATTTTTGCTGATCAACCATAAGCCTAAAGCCTAAACTGTCTCCTTCTATTAACGTTCACAAACTCTGTCCTGAATAAAACCAATGACCCGTATTCTCATCTCACATATAAAGTCATGTTTAAAATTAACATAAAGCGACATATAATGTTATATGTGCAGAACAGAGAACAGGGACATGAGATATTGCTATGGTGATTAAACATGAAGTGAGAACACGAAAACAATATGTTTTGTCTGATCTATAACTTCCACTCTAAATATGTGATCGTCTCGTCTTGACATGTTATTTCAGCAATGTCATTGGAATCACCAAAAGCAATACCAAAACAACAACCACTCTCAAGTAAATAAGCAAACATAAAATCAAATATTCGAGAGAAAATCCGAATGAAACGAATCTGATCAAGTTTCTTATTAAAATGACAGGCTCATAATACGTATTTGCGTAACTATGACAATCTGAAGAAGCTCTCAGCAATATCTACACCGAGTATGAATATACAGTAACCCAAGCAACCGCACAAAGGGAAATCAAGAATGATGCGTAAAGCCCTTCGGTATCATAGGCTTGTTAATTAAATCATAGTAGATGAACTAGGAAATTGTTATCTAATCACTCGTCGAAATTATATGTATAAATTTAAGTTCTGAACTAAGATTTGACAATTGATGTTGATAATGAATGAAATACGGAACACCAAAGGGAAATTGACTAATTAATTAGAGAAATTACCATTAACAATGCTGTTTACGCTAATATCTTCTAATATTATAAGGCGTACGATGCCCTGAATGGGATCCATAACTAAAATTACATGATCGATAACAGAAACGCCCAAATTAATGTGCACCAAAAAGATAAATTTGCAATTTTCGTATCAATTAAGTTACCGAAATTCGCCGTTGTTCGTGTGTTAAACTTTTCAGAGTTAAAGAATTCCCTTAATAAAATATAATTTCCGGTAGGGCATCGAAATATTGCTACCATTTAACTTTCATCCGAAAGACTCTGTAAAACTGTGCCTTTTATCAATTAACTCAGGCGTACTCAATATATTCTAATTTTATTCCATAATTTTCCCTGAAAATTCTAGGCTGACTGTGACAAATGAAGAGAAGCTTAGAACGTGGACCTCCTCGTAATTTTAATTTAATATTTTCATTTAATGGAAACGGCAGAGTTGTTAAATGGAAAAGTCAGAGGGGACGGTAAGAAGGTAGGAAAAACAACATGCAATAACTTGACAATGGACGTCGAGGTCTTTAAAATATACACTCTGTGCTTCCCTAATCTCGGTAGTTAATTATGAGAAAATGTAGCTCACACGCAATGTTGTTTTTAACTATGAATATTTCGGGCCTGCTTTAAATGCCACTGACATGTGCTAAAACCTGACATAAAGATATACTGCCCCTTGACGGGAATTTCTACAGAATTTCATTATCGAAGGTATGGGATGTTCACATGAAATACAGGAACGCCACACTATAGTTAATCAAAGCTGAAACCTTCGGAATGGAATTTTTTCTGTTTTATTGAGAATGGACGTATAATAATTAAAAGTAATTAAGATGAAAGCAAACGTACGGGGGTCGATAGTCCGTTAAAATTCGCTTTATTTGCTTTGAGGTATTTACATGTCAACATTTAGCAAGTAATTAATATGTAACATTTTAGTACTATATCTAATTCTAGGAGAATGCCAACACATCACGTTATATTGTAAAGCAATGACGAATATCAACTTTAAATTAAGAGCACTTGGATGAAAACTATTTCACGTTTACGAGGAGTGATTAAGTTTTGGTGGATGAAATTAAACGTCGAAACGAAAAAAACTAAAAAATAATTTTAAGGTAATTAACTAAAAAATAAAATATCAGTTAATTCATGCGTATTTGCATTCTGCCTAATAATTATAAAATGATAAAATTAAAAACGTTAAATTTACATATACAGGGTGGTCCAGAGATATTTTGCCCTGACGTAAGTGATGCACATTTTATTCAATATCGAAGCAATCTTTAACGCAGTCTGCTTACTACCTCACAATACCTAATTTTAATATGTACGATACACAACACCCAGACGGAACGGCACACGAGGGAGCAGCGGTAATTATAAAAAGTTCTATCAAGCACGATCAGGCAGATAAGTGTGCTCAAGAACATATCCAAGCTACTAGTGCGGTTGTAAAAGACTGAACAGGGACAAACACAATGACAGCACTATATATTATAACACCCGTTTTTTTAGCACACTTGGTGCACGATATATCAGAAGAGAAGTACTAGTCGCTCACCACAAATAACCTCAACTATCTCACTACTAGGCAGCCTACATACTGACCCACGGACAGGAGAAAAATTCCGAATTTGCTAGATTTTTACATTACAAAAAATATAGCACAAAATTATCTAAAAATCGAACAATGTATTGACATATCGTCAGACCAATCCCCGATCATAGTTACGCTAAATTCACAAGTAGTTTACAGGAAAAGATCACTTAGACTCCATAACAACTGGGACTCGTTTAGACAACTAGTCAACGAAAAAATAAACTTAGAAATACCTCTCAAGATCGCAGATGAAACTGATGGAAGTAGTAGCGCACCTTAAGCGCAGTATACAAAGCGCGGCATGGGACTCTACTCCCCAATTGAAAATGAGCAACATGAAAAATATACTACCTATGGTAATTAAAAGTAAAGGTACTTGCGGAAGAGAAAAAGAGGAGCTACCTCGAGTATAAGAGCCAACAAACTCAAGAAAGCTACAACAACTATAAAGAAATAAGAAATAGGGTAAATGCAGAAATCAGAAATATCAAAAGAGGATATTGGGAGAAATTTACGAACGACATGCAACACGATATGTATGGAGCCCAGAGGAAAGTATGGAAAATGCGAAAAAATCGCAAAAAGCCTATAAACGAATATATCCAGACAAAAAAGGTAACACTTGATGAATGGGAAGCTTATTTCAAAAACCTCTATGACAACAATCAAGACGACGGTGTACAAAACATGGAAAATGAAGAAGCAGAAGAAAATAGAATGGAAGAAATGATAACACAGGAAGACGTGCTATATAGAATAAAAAAATTAAAGAATAGAAAAGCACCGGGGATACACAACATACCTAACGAGCTGATAAAGTATGGAGGTGGGGCACTCACAAAAATGCTAACACAACTGTATAATAAAATAATGACAACAGGAGTCATACCAGAAGACTGGCATAGGAGCATCACCGTGCCAATATTCAAAAAGGGGCAGAAGACGAACCCTGAGAATTATAGAGGAATAACCTTATTATGCTCAATCATGAAACCATTTACAAGCATTATAAAGGACAAACTGGAAAGACGAATCGAAAACAACGATGAACAGCAAGGTTTCCGCAGAAACAGAGCTATAACTGACGCACTCTTCATAATCAGACAAATAAAAGAGAAAGCTATCGAATATAACTGCCCCACATTTGTATGCTATATCGATCTAACAAAAGCATTCGATAAAGTCCTGCTATCAGACATTATTAAAATACTTAAAGAAAAGGGCGCCCCACAAGCAATAGTAAATATCATCCATTGCCTCAACACAGGGAATACAACAAGAATCAAAGCAGAACACCAAATTACAGAAGATATACCCACCTCAAAAGGAATCAGGCAGGGAGACAGCCTTAGCCCGTTCCTCTTTAATCTCATTATGGACGAAATCATTAACAAGGTAAATACACTAGGGATAGGGTACAGAATAAATAACCGACCAATAAGCACTATTTGTTACGCGGATGATGCGATATTGATGGCGGAAACAGAGAATGGCCTGCAAAGACTACTACAATCTTTCTACCAAGCTGCTACATCTTTTAACATGCAAATCTCCACTACGAAAACCAAATGTATGACCTTCTCGAAAGAACCATTAAGATGCAAGCCAGTAGTAAATAATGAGATAATTGAGCAAGTGATGTCTTTCAAATACCTAGGAGCACACATAGCAAGCTGTAATGACCCAGTAAGAGAGCTGAAACCACAGGTAAACAAAGCATCCGTAATGGCAGGATGTTTGAGAGACATTGTCTGGAATAATAAGTATATGCATATCGACAGTAAGACTCGAATATACAAAACCTGCGTGAGGCCAATATTGACCTACGGCATAGAGACTAGGGCAGACACAAACAAAACAAAAAGTATGATGAGAACAGCTGAAATGCGAACCCTAAGAATGATAGCGGGGAAGACGCTAAGAGACAGAGAGAGGAATGAAACAATCAGCGGAACATGTAAAGTGGATGATATAGTGAGGTGCGGAAGAAGCAGAAGAAGGTACTGGAGAGAACACGTGGAAAGAATGGAAACCGACAGGATAGCATATGCAGTGCAACATGGTAAACCAGCAGGCCGGCGTCCGTTAGGAAGACCACCGAAACGATGGAGAGACAGCTGGAACTCTGCCTCACAGGAAAATCAGAACTAAAATGGCTAGCCCTGAAATAAACAGACCTGAAGGTCTCAAGAAAGAAGAAGATGGTAATTAAAAGAGCAATCGCTGAAAAAAGAAGACTTCGCAGAATTTGGCAGAACAATAGATCCACAAACGATTAAAATATATTGAACAATGCAGCACGAAATTTAAAAGCAGTGCTTTAAAACCCAAAACCAGGCTATACAAAACCATCTTTTTGCTGCTAAAGCATCGGACTACTCACTATGAAAACGAGCAATACCCCCAATTCGGAAATCTGCTTATTACCATTAACATCTAGTGCTTGAAAAGTTACTTCTCAAAAAAATCAAATCAATTCTCGAGGAACATAATCTTATACCAGAACATCAATTTGGATTTAGAGAAGAACATTCCACCGCCAAACTGGTGCATAGGGTAGTAAGTGAAATTAACCAGGCATTTGAAGGGAAGAAGTATAGATCTGCTCCGTTCTTAGACATAACCCAGGCTTTCCACAAGGTCTGGAATATGGGATTATTGTTCAAAATTAAGAAAAACCTTCCTCACACCTACTGCCAGCCGAGGAAGTCCTACCTAACGCGCAGAGAATTTCAGCTGAAAGTTCAAGATACACTCACAGACTCGAGTACCGCAGGGACGCGTATTGAGGCCATTTCTCTACGTACTCTTTAGGGCAGATATACTCATTGCTAATCATACGATCACAGCTACGTTCGTGGTGCCTCAAGAAATCTGCAAATTTCTCTCAAACATGTGCAGGATTTGATGCGGATCTGACGCATCAAAGTAATTCAAATTAAGTCCACGCATGTCACTTTCACTCTCTGAACGACATACCACTCCCGCAAGGAAAAAAACGTTAGATACCTGGGTATGCACCTAGATCTTCGATTAACTTGGAAAAAGCATATCCTCAATAAACGTAAGCAACTGGGCTTAAAATTCTCAAAGTTAAATTGGCTACCGGGGCGCAATTTTAAACGAATCCTGGGCAACAAGATTCTAGTATACAAAACCATATTAAAGCCACTATGGACATATGGGTTACAACTGTGGAAAACTACAAGTAATTCGAACCTGAAGGTTTCAGTTAAAAACCTTAAGGCTGGCATTTACATACAGTCACTTTCTATTTGACGTATCTAAAGTTGCGTAACTACTTAAAAAATCAAAAAGTCATAAGAAATAATTAAAGCGGGCGCGTTTAGCAGAACGTCAAAACGAGTTGAGGTTAGAGGTCAAGAATTGCGTAAGATTACTATTTGAAAATTTGCATATTTACATAGTTATTTGTGTTATTACTGTAACAGATATGGCAAAAACAAAATTACGATTTTCTGTGTATTTAAATTGTAATCTCCTTGTCAAGTTTCCGTAAAGTTCGGATTTAAAGCCGATAAGTACTGTGCTATTTGTGTTGCCTACAGGCTAAATTAGAAATGGGAAATTTAAACCGATTTTTATAGAACTTTATTTCCACTTTTTCTGGAATAATTTGCATTTAAAAAAAATTCTTGTGGCGTTTGAAAGAGAGTGGTTGTATCTATCTACTGATAGAGATTTTTTCGGTATTAATATTTTTGTAAAAACTATTTGAACATTTTTAAGTAAAATACAACTTTAGATTTTTTAATACTGTAAAGTTGGTTTTTAGAAATTTAAAAAAAAATCTTTCCATCAATAGACAGAAAAGACATGGATAATTACAAAAAAAAAATGCTCTACCGTTTCTGCTTAAAAAATGAGTCTAAAAAAATGGAACAAAATGTGCTTAAAATGAGCTATATTTCATGGTGTAAATTCCAGCCTTAAGGGCAATAGCAGAACACCGAGGTATGTGCGAAACAAAGTCATCCATCGCGACCTTCAAGCTTCAAGTGAAAGAAGTAGTGAAGCGTGAGTGAAAAGCATCTCTTACATCCCGAAAATCACACCGGGTTGTGAATCTGTTGGACAACAGTAAGGCAACCCACAGGCTAAAAAGATACAACCCCCTAGACCTACCACACCGATTTTAGTTACATTTATATGCTTAATGTTATCTGTATCTTCAATACACCTATTGTAGCTAATAAGTAACTTTTAAAGGAACATTCCAACATGTGCATAATTAAGTAACCATCAAATTTACTCATTGCTCAACAGAGCAGATTGTAAATATAAATAACGTTAAAATGGACAGATTATTGTTTCCCATTACAAAAAAGTTACTTTAACAAATTTTCATATGAACATTTCATTACAAAAGAAAATTAAAATTCCGACGTTGACACCCTGTATCTCTTTAAATGTAAACTTTTGGACTAAGGTAATCATAGGTAAATCGTAATATTATGGCCTAACGAATTTACTGTTGGTCTGTGTCGCGTTACTTACTGACCACGTTGTATATAATAAATAATGAATGTAAGGAAGGGGCATCAGTAATATACGGGAATTAAATATAGGGGACGGCAAAAAGCAGTACATTATAAACTAAACAAATGGGAAATTGAAATATTAATTTTTTTATGTACGATTTTATATTTTTCCTCGTGCTTAAAGTCAATAGTTTTATAGGAAAAGAAAGTGTAAAATCATCTCTGCTGAACCCTTTATACGGAAATGTACGATAGTAACAGTAAAACCAATAAAGAGACTAAAATTTTACACATTAAAATTATAGTTTTATTTGAAGTAAGAAGAACCAGCGTATTTGAGCAGAACTTTTAAACATGTTTAACGACATATGAATGGTCTTCATTGGTTATTCCAAAGAATTTCTAAAACTTCGTCACAAAATCATTGCTGAGCTGCAAATATACAGTGCGTCCAAGAAAAGCAGGTTATGAATGGGGATCGTAAGCGGTAAGAGATAGAGATTTGATTGAGAAAATGTTCAGCATCTTAACTGCAACTATCCATAGTCAAGCCCTAGAATTTGTTCTTAATTTTTGGTAGAAAAACTGACATTTTCAAGTTTCATGTTTAGTTTATAATTTTCTTATTGTCAACAGAAACAGAAAACAAGTCTTGACCTTATTAAGCACTTTTTATGCAGATTTCGAATTTTTAATTAAATTTCTTGTAAGTCGTTAAATTTTGAAGATACCATTTACGAAATTCCCATACTTGTCTTGGATACACTGAATAACCATTTTTAGTTATCAAATACAAGTACATACATAAAAGAACTACTGCTTAAGAAACAGCCAAAAGTTATTAATTAAGATCCATGAAACTGTACAAGAAGCTTTGGAAAATTAAGCATTGCCAATATATTCGTATTTGATACTTCTCTGATAAAGCGAATTTCATCCTAAACTGACGGGTTTAGCATTAAGCCAGTTACCTCCTTCGTACAATTCGAATTACCTTACTTGACTTATTCAAATATTCACGTCAAATAGCAACATACTTGAAGCACCACTGTGCCGAACAAAGACATTAACCTAACGTTAAGAGAAATCACGAGTTTGAAATAATTCTTCGTTTGAAACAGTAATACCATAAAGTCTTACGATGAAAATAAAGAGAGTGAAAAATTCTTTAATACTTCTTGGCGTGAACAAGTCAAGCTGTGTTTTAAAGCAGCAACATACTGCGAAACCATGGTCGTGTGCTGCTGACTGATATTGTAATTGTGTGGGTTTTTATTTTCATATGGTCGTGTGCTGCCGACTGTTCATTAAACTAGCGAAAATTGTTTGAGTTTTATTTTTCTTACTTTTAGTTAATAATTAGCATGACATTTGGGTCTTTCCAGAAATATTTACATTTCTGGATTTGTAATTTTCTGTAAAAGTTACACTAAATTAATGCTACGGTTGTAGTTTGCAGAAGAACAAACATTACCAATTGTAAGCTTTATTCTGTTATACAAGTTGTAGTAATTTGTAGGAGCTGTTTGATCTTCAAACATATTCAATAACACATAATACACTGAAATCATTGTCTGCTTTAATCTAAAAAAATCATGAATATATTAGTATGTTGCAGTGATAAATCGGTTTAATAATGAATATGATCGCTTGCAAGACGAGGACAAACCCACCCATATACACGTAAAAGTTAATAAAACCTCCCATTTTAAATATTTAGGTAGAAGAGTAGGTCATCACTTCCATTAAAAGACAAAAGCAAATGAAAGTCAACTCTCAAAAGGAAATAGACCTAAATGGTGTTACTTATTTACAAAGCATTTCTACATATTTTATTTAACGTCTTCATTTCTAAAACGCAAACTGATACGGTCCTTTAAATTACGGGCAGTTTCCTCTTCACATTTTACAATGTCCAAGAATAGAATTAAGCCGGCGTAACTGACGTTCGGATAGACATCTTGTCGGGTAGTGTATGTAATTAGTGTTGCCGCGAGACGAGACGAGACGAGAGAAGGCCTTCTCTCGTCTCGTCTCGTCAGACGAGATAAAATGGCTCTCTCGTCTCGACGAGAGGACGCTTCTCTCGTCCGAGAGCACCTTTCTCTCGTCTCGTCTCGCTTCTCTCGTGATTTAAACCAAAGATTCATCATCAACAAGTAGTAATGAATTTATGGCTGGCTTATATAAAAAAAAAACGATCATCAACAATATAGAGGTAGCAAGAGCCGAATATCAAAGGTATACAGGGTGTTCATTTTAAAAGTGAACGCCTACCACCTTCTGAATAGGCAACACACATTGCATTCCAGAGGTAACTCTGTAGTATAATAAATTTCAAAAACGTTAACAACATAGTAGTCTCAAACCATTTATGTCAGTGTCAAAATCGCAAATCGCTAAAAAGTCAAGATGTTCAACGATTCAGAACGAACAGACATGTTACTTCTTTTAGGCGAATCTCATAAGAATTACGATGCTGCGGCGATACTGTACCACCAACGATACCCAAATAGGCGAAGGCCCTGTAGTAATACACGTCGAAAGTTGGAGAACAATTTAAGAGGTTTTGGAAAATTTAGGAAGGATCACGCAAGAACCCGCGCTGTTACGAATGAAGAAAATGAAATTGCAATGATTACGGTTATGTTGTTTAAGATTCATTATTATTATCTAATTTGTACTTGACTTTTATATTATGTAATTAAAAAAGTTCAAAGGCTACTGTGTTACATAATACTTTTGAAATTCATCAAACAGAGAAGTGATCTTTGGAATGCAATGTGTGTTGCCTATTCAGAACCTGGTAGGCGTTCACTTTTAAAATGAACACCCTGTATAGACAGAGAAAAAGCTAATCGAGATACCAATATTTTAAAATGGTGGAGTTACCATGAGGAAATATTTCCAAATCTTGCTGGAATGGCTAGTGATATACTGGCCATACCTGCCTCCAGTGTTCCTGCTGAAAGACTGTTCTCAAAAGCAGGACTCGTAATAAGAAAGCATAGGAACCGTCGTAGTGCAGAGTCAGCGAGAACATTGTTATGTTTAAACTCTTGGTATTCGTGTAGCCTTAATAAAAATATATTTGCTAATAAATGATTATTTTGAGTTTCTAATGTTCCTAATATACAGTGTTTCCCGAAAGTAACGGATAAATTCTATAAAATGATTAAGAAGAATGCTCGGACACGTCGATTTTATTTTTAAATCATCATTTAAAGATGTAATTTTCAACCCCCCACCCCTCAATCCCTAAGCGCTACCAACCCCAACTTTAAAAATTTAAACAGCAAAGACATCCTTGTGATACCTCATTTAATAGCATTTTTTGTACTAAATACAATAAATAAAACTTTTTCAAAATCGATTGATAAATAACTGAGATATTCAACAAAATGTATTTAAATAAAAGTGCCAATAGTCGAGCAGACGTTGATACGGCTCTAGCAATAAGGGGTAAAAACAATTGCAAATTGTTTGTAGTTAAATGTCAAATATAATTTATTGACATTACGTAGTGCAGTGTGTGTTACTTGTTTAACGATTTGAGAAATAAGATAGCAAAAATGAGACTCACTGAAGCCGAATGATGTCAATAAATTGTATTTGACATTTAACTACAAACAATTTGCAATTGTTTTTACGACTTATTGCTAGAGCCGTATCAACGCCTGCTCGAATATTGGCATTTTTATTTAAATACATTTTGTTGAATATCTAAGTTATTTATAAACCCATTTTGAAAAAGTTTTATTTATTCTATTTAGCACAAAAAATGCTATTAAATGAGGTATCACAAGGAGTACGTTGCTATTTGAATTTTTAAAGTTGGGGTTGCTAGCGCTTAGGGATTGAGGGGTGGGCGGTTGAGAATTACATCTTTCAATGACGATTTAAAAATAAAAATCGACATGTCCGAGAATTTTTCAGAAAAATGTTTCTCAACCATTTTACAGAATTTATTCGTTAGGTACTTTTGGGAAACACTGTATAAGTATTAACTAATTGTAGGTAATAAATGTGATTTTTTTCAACTTAACTTACTTTTTATACATCATGATATCAACCCTTTTTTGTATCTACCTATCTACCTATATTATATTTTTTAGTACATTCGTAAATTTTTATGTTACATGTTGCTATTTTTTTTTCTGTGTCTTCAGAATAAAAATTAATGTTTAAAATTGGCGTTTTATTATTATTTTTTTATAGAAAGATAAGACAATGGTAAGATTGCATTTTTCACCATACTCTGATTTCGCATTCATATCATTTTTTTAAATGTACCTATTGACTTTTTATATTTTTAAAATTCCTTTAAATTACCATAAAGACATATGTACCCGTCTTATCGTTTTTTTTTCATTTGATATAGTTCAGGTATTAATGAAAATCTAAAAAGCTTCTGAAAAATATAAGAGAAACATATTTCATCTATGTAAAACCACCCTATATAACCTCTATTAATTTAAAATGGTGTATCGTATTACACTACAATTTTATAAATTTCTGGTTATATGCTAATTTTACTCTTCCCGCAAATACTTAGAGTTTACAATAAAAGTACATATTTTCAAAGAAAATACATCACAATTTTTGCATATTTTTAATTGAAAAAAAAAACAATACAAAAAACATGAATAACGGTGTAACTGTTTAATATGTGAATGCAAACACTCACAATAAATCATAAAAATATAAAACCAACATTTTTTGCTCGAGAGAGATCGAGAGAGACGAGAATTTCTCGACGAGAGGGCCTTTCTCTCGTCTCGTCTCGAGCTTTCATTCGAGAGAAAATATCTCTCTCGTCTCGTCGAGAGAGGGCGAGACGAGACGAGAGACGAGAATCTCTCGTCTCGACGGCAACACTATATGTAATCGCAGAACTACTCTCCTAAATTACCAACTTTCAAGCATTCGAAGCAGTAGGATTAAATAATAAATTCTGACCGTTTCGCCGTTTCACCTTTAACCATTGGACGATTTAAGTTTAGGGGCTTAAAAGCAGCTTGCCTTACGCTTAACGTTTTCAGTACTTAATTGAACCCAGTTTGCCTATTATTTACTGAGTGTACGATTGATAAACGCCCACTCTGAAGGGAAACTATGCTAAACACGTGCTGCAATTTTTAAAACAAGTGGTCGGCGTTTCAAAATCCAACGACTATTCTAAACCGATTAAACGGATAGTCGGATAATCGTAACCTATTATAGGAAGTTACTGCTCAAATATAAATTTGGTAAGCATCGTAGCATCATCACCTTCATCCTATTACCTTTTTAAAATTTATTTTACATTTTAGGTCATAGAAAAACTCACCTTTTTTGAAAATTAACACGATCTTTGGAAAGCAGTTGTGTGTCTCATCTGTAACAAAAAGAGGAAAGTATTAGGAAAAACAATTGTATTACAGAGATGGTCTGAATTTTTTTTCCGAATAAGGATTGTTACCAAAGCAACGAACGCTAAGCTGCTCTAAAGTACGATTCAAGCTAGTAACAACTTGGTCCTCCTTAGGGGTTTCAATCAACCGATCTTCTTAAAATCCACTCGAGAATAGAAAACGATAACAACATGAGGTAGGGTAAAGGTATTACAGCTTTCTTAAGAATAACCTTTGATAATTACAAAAAAAGATTTTCAGCTGGCAGGATTTCACAAAGAAGGCAGCAAACGTTTACTATATAAAGCTTATATGATATAGCCGAGTTTAAAATGGATATGTATTTGAATTTTTGAGAAACGAACTTAAAATATTGGTGTATATATTGTTATTAGGTTGTGAGTGTAAGCTGTTATCTCCCTCTTCCTTCGAATTCTGAACTGAAAGCATATAAACTGCACTTAAGAAAAATACATTGTCATACTTGTAACATATTAATATAATTTTAAAGCTTTGGGAAGCTCAACTTTTCCCACAAATTTTGCTGTTTGACGCTCCGTGTCAATCAGTAAAAGCTTCAATTCTAAAATACAATAGTAAAGTTTGGTGTAAATAAACAACCAGAATTACAGAAGATCTTGCTTTCTGCTATTTACTTCTAAAGCTTTCTCGATGTTTAACTAAACGAAACAAGTTTGAAAATTCCAACAATAAAATCGGATTACTTTGAATGAAACCCTTAATTACTATTTAACTTTTAAAGGAGTTTTTCTTTAGGTAAAAGTTCTACTGGAAATTATTAAAATTGAAGTTTTCAGCTTCATCAACGTTTACTGCTAAAACTTTACAGTCATAAGCCTTTCAAAAATTATCCTTTGATGTAAACTCAGTTCGTATTTGAAAAAAGGTCATAAATTATTCATAAATTCGCGCTAGATACTTTCAACTTTCTGAAATTATTTTTACCGATCGATATAAAAAGTCAAATTTGAATCAGGTTTCTTGTCTGATAACTTTACATTCTCGTAAATCAAAACGTTTTCTGTCCCGAGGCGTTTTTAATCTCATTTAAATTAAAGGAAAAATTGCAATACATCTGATTTTTTACAAATTATTGTTAATGCTCTTGTACGAAAGCGCTCGTTTGTTTCACATATTGGCGTTGTCTGTTTACATTTCATTAGTAATTACAAGTATACTGTTATTAAATAATATTTATTGTTCGTTGGATCGTTAATTAAATTTGACACATAACTGGGCGAACCCTGAAATTCATCAATTTTACTCAAATTTCACACAAATATACATTTTTAAATAGAACTAGAATTAACGGTCCGATGAAATTCTGACGTTATCGGACTACTTGTTTGGAGTTATTAATTGTTCAAGTTAAATTTTTTTGATAAAATTGCTCGGAAATGCAATTTACATACAAAAATGTAACGTCGGTGCTATTCATAAAATTGTTTGATGAAAGAATGAAAAAGCGTTAAAAGCTTGTCGGCGAAGTTCCACTGCGTCAACGCAGTTGAAAAATAAACATGTCACCCCTCATCATTCAAATTGTTAAATAAAAAATTAAAAATCCAAACAATAACTCAAATGAAAACAATGGGCGTAAAAAGGCTTCGTCTTTCACCAACACAAAAGAATCGAAATTTTCCCGAACGCACTAAGAAAATTAATTTCCTCGGAATTTCGTTTAATTTTCTTCGTCCCCCATCGAAACGAATCTAACCCTAATGTAGACAATAAAAAATAAACGATTGCATCATCAAAATCTGGACATCAAAATCAATTTCCTAGAGCATCTTTCTGATCTTAATCAAGGAAATCTTGTAGCCCCTCTAGGGACTTGCGTCTTTATTGGTTAACGTACCTGCAAGCCCAATCACGAAAAATCAAGGCGGAAAAAGGCTGGATGAAATGACAATTACTTCGTATTACGTGGTGAGAGCGCCGTAATTACAAAATAAGGGGTTTCCTGTTTTCTGCGGGTTTCTTAACGTTTGTCCCGATAAGACAAATCGATGGAACGTTAATTGGAAATAGGAAAAACTAAATATCCACCTTTTAATTGGATTAACTAGCAATAGAAAACTTTACACCTTGCTGGATGTTGTACATAATGATCATTCATATTGTTATACATATCTTCAACCAGCTGCCATTTTTCGAAGATTGGTTTACATATCTGCTGAAAATTGTAGAAAAGGTTATACTTTTCGTATATGTTAGTAGCTTCATTTGCGGTTTATACGACCAGATTTGCTTAAAAAGTGAATATTAATTTATAACAAAATTTCTTGAAATTTGGGTAATATACCAGGGTTATTGCAAAAAACTAGGATTCCGACAAGGGATCTAAAGTGTAAATTAATGGTATAAAGGAAACGAAATTAAAGTCAAGTACGTACTTTAAAGGTAATGGCACTTCGGTCCGTTAGAACAACCCTTTAAAGACCTGTGGGAATAACATATATCAGTTACAGATTAATCAGTGATCCAAGTCACTAAGGAATTCCCCCTTTCAGATTTACTTAAATCACAAGTGTAGTTCAATCAATTTGTAACTTATAAATGACTTGAACTACGTACTTCAAAGTACAATTCTTCATTTCACACATTACTCACTTCTGCTGTGTCGAATGGTTTACAAGTAACTTAATAAATTAACAAAAATAAAGTTTACAATAAATTAGCATTAAATGCAGATGATTCTAGTAATCTTAAAAACTCCAAGTATATTGTAAAAAATAATTGTTGGATTACAGCCCGATTCCTCTTAGTAATGTCAGCTGAGGTTTAAAATTTACCAGAAGAGTTACGTCAAATATTTAAAAGAATTAAAACTTCCGGGCTAAAGTAGAGTAACTATATGAAATTAAGTGTTAATGGTAAGAAATTGATATGGGACGAGGAACTAGTTGAGACCGCAACCTCAAAAAGGTTTGGCGGATGTAAAGTTGACGACCTTGGCAAAGGAAAAGGACTGGGAAAAAGTAAACAAACAAATGGTTATAAGACTAATTATGGGAACATGGAATGTGTAGGGGATTTATGAAGAAGGGACAGTAAAACCATGGCTAGAGAAGCAAAGAAATATACAACGGACCTAATAGTTATACAAAAGATCCACATAAAATAAATATGAATCACGGAACTAGAAGAACATCTATACTTATTATTTACAAGTGACTGATTTTTTGGTGAGGATAAACATGAAAATAAAGAAGATTCAGAAGAAGAAAAGAATAAGAACAAAAAAGAGAGAATACAACACGAGAGAATTACAAATACCGGGGATACAAAAGAAATATTAAACTAAAATCAGCCGTAAACTACGAGAAAAAGAACAAATTTCAAATGTAAACATACCTACATGAAAAATGGGTGGGGGTTGAGACAATCATACGGCAAGTAACAGAAGAAGTACTAACTCTTAAAAAGAAGCAGCACAAGCATGAATGGCAGGATGAAGAATATTTGAGCGAAACCAAAGAAAGAAAGAAATAAACTGAGGTTTAAGGCTCTACTAACGCAGCAAGGGGGCATATAAGGAACAGAGAACGAAAGTAAAGAAACTAAGTAGACAAAAGAAAAGAAACGCAGAACTTCTACAGAGAAACAAAAAAAGTAAGAACAAATTTAATAAAGGAACCTTTATCAAAGACAAGATAGGAAATTTATTAGGCACAGATGAAACAATAAAAGAGAGATGGCAAGAATGCTTCTGTGAGTTGCTAAATGATAGTGCGGAAGAAAAAAAAGACGAGGAACAAAGGACAAAAGCGTACGATGGGAAACGGTTAAAGGGCCAAAAAAAGAAATAGATTAGATAATCGACAAACTGAAAAACAACAAAAGTTCAGCAATAAATGAAGTTGTAGCAGAGAACATAAATTATGCTGGTGAGAATTTAAAACACAAGATACGAGGTCTATCCAATAAATACGCGAACTGAGCTACTAGCATGGCCTTGAGGTGATGTTTGGCCACGTTGGCAGCGGGGACCCACTGGAGCTTCAGTAACCGCCAGACCGTTGAGGCGAGCCTACAACAGCTAGAGATAGGATTTTTTTGTGGCGCCTTGTTTTTACTCTTGTCGACGATGGAGATTGATGAATAGATGGAACAGCGATTCAACATCAAATTTTTTGTGAAACTTGGGAAAAACTCTCAGGGCATTCATGAAATGTTGAGGGCTGTTTACGGAGGCAATGCACTGAAGAAAACAGCTCTTTTCAAGTGGATCAAGCGTTTGAGAGACGGCCGCGAAGACTGCAACGACGATTCAAGGCCAGGACGACCTTCGACCTCCTGTGTCGATGAAAACATCGAACATGTGCGGTCTCTTATGCTTTTCGATCGCCGAATTACTGCCCGGGTGGTTGCTGATGAACTGAATTTGGGAAAATCGTCTTTGCACACGATTCTAACAGAAGATTTGAGATTGAAAAAATTGTTTTTTTGACATTCGTGGCGTTGTCCACCATGAATTTCTTCCTGCACATTCAGCAGTGATCATCCTTCCTACTCACCAGACGATTTCTTCTTGTTCCCAAATTGCAAAATGGTCATGCGGGGGCGGCACTGGGACGATGTGGAGACGATATAAAACGTAAAACGACGAGGCAGCTAAAGAGTCTGACTTCTGAGGATTTCCAGGGATGCTTTGAAAAGTGGAAACGGAGATGGGACAAGTGTATTGCTATAAATGGGGAGTATTTTGAAGGGGATAAAAGCACTACGGAGAAAATATTCACGACCTGCTATGAATTCAAGATTCCAGCAGACATAAGTACTATTCAATGACTCCAATAAAGCGTACAATTCGATAAAAAGAAAAAAAATATTCAAAGTTATGGATGAATTCAACATACTAGGGAAATTAC
Source organism: Melanotus villosus (assembly GCA_963082815.1). Taxonomy (NCBI): domain Eukaryota; kingdom Metazoa; phylum Arthropoda; class Insecta; order Coleoptera; family Elateridae; genus Melanotus; species Melanotus villosus. The sequence continues at coordinate 31,484,765 of OY720424.1, forward strand.
CAAATGACGTTGAAGAATATCAAAAGCAACGTTAGAGTCAAAGGGGAAATAGCAGAAGAGTTTGAAATCAGAACAGGTTCAAGGCGCCTATCGACGTTATCTATTGTTTAATATGTCTTTGAAAAAAATCATGAGAGATATCCAAATAAACAGAAAGGGGAACATACTGCACAAAAGCCATCACTTGATGGACTTCCTGGGTTATGCAGATGCTGTAATAGCAAGGAGTGCCAAAGAACTACAGGAAGTGACGAGTAAAATCTGTAAAGCGACAGAGAAGATGGGGCTCAAGATCAACAACTAAAAGTCAAAGTTTATGAGAATAGATCCAATAGGGAATGACATAGAATTTATCTTGAAGACACCACAAAAAGATGAAATTAGAAAAAGTGAACGAATTTGCATATCTTGGGGCATTTATATCGAAGAAATATCAAGAAGATAAATACATAAAAGAAAGGCTTATTAAAGGAAACAGAGGTTAGGTATATAAAACAATATTGGGGCCCACAGTGCTATATAGCTGCGAGACTATGGTGTTGACTAAAGCCGCACAGGAAAGGTATTCAGGAGGATTTTTGGAGGGAAAAATGAAAAGGTCTACCAGTATTACAGAGAGCAGAAAATAGACGCCGTTATAAAATCAAGAAGATTGCAATGGTTGGGACATTTAGAAAGGATGTCAGATGAGCGTAGGTGGTAAAGCGAATAGCATGGGGGAACCTGATTACAAGAAGAAACAAGGAACACCAAAAAAAGAGATGGCGAGAAGCTGTAGAAGAACCTCTCCATATCTTGTATTTAGATTAATATTTAAAACAAAATTTAAACACTCAACGACACGATACCATTCGTTAAAAAAAGTGAATAATGTAAATGACACAACAAAAATGTCTTAAAACTTGGGTCTGAGATCAATATTGAAAAAGGAAAACAGACCAAAGGCGGTATTACAACAATATAGAAAAACTAACTTTAAGTTGCTCAAGAAAAAATACGAAAAATCAAGAAACGTGAAAGGAAAACAAAATCTATTTGCGAAATAAGATAGAGAATCTTGAACACCGCGACAATACAAATAAAAGGATTTCAAAAATTAAATTAAAACATGGTAGACGAAGTGTAGAAGAAAAATAAAGGAAAACACAAGCTACTCGCAAACGGTCAAATTTAAGTTATAAAACAATAACTTATAAGAATGTTTGTATCGTTATTTTTCTCATTTGATTTCGTATATCGGATTATCAAACTATTTCTCATACATTTAAATTATCTACTAATTTTCAAAGCCTTTTCAGACATTCCTCAATCTAAACAAATCGATATCCTTTTTTATTTTAATGATGGAAAAAATTCACCAATCAAACGGTCTACTTTATCCCAAAATAAATAACAATGTTAGAATAAATTTCAATCTTTAATAAAATATAAATAAGGTTCAAATCAAATCCTGAAATCCCTGAATGCTGATTCGGGATTCAACACAAAAGAATAGTTTTCTGTCTTTATATTCGTGACATCAAAGGTTAAATTTGTGACAATTGATTTTTTGGGAGAATTCATTGCGCATAAAAAATCTGTCTGCTCGTTTATCTCATTATTTCTAACGAATCTAAGAAATTTAAGTAGTCTTACAATTTGAGACTTGTTAAAATCTATATAGAAATTCAATTACGAACTTTATTAATATTTATAAGAAAAAGACCCAACAATAATATTCCCTTCAAGTTTTGAGATTTATAAAACACAAATATAAAAGCAAAATACCTCCAAGCACGAATTTTCGCTTTTAAATGAAGTTACGAAAATCTTAACGTGTTTAATTAAATAAATAAAGCGGGAAATAAACTCCAAAAGTTTTGGGAATTTCTTTATATAAAAGTGTCCTTTAATCGCTTAATTTCTTAATTCCGGTTGTTAAAACATAAATGTTAAGCGCGTTTCACAACAGCTGAATTCTAACTTGCAACTTTCTTCCCGATTTCATTATTTAACTTTCATAGGACCCTGGAGTTCTCGAATTCCTCCGCAATGCGGGATTTAAGCGTACGGTTTAGTTTTGGATTTCGTTTAAATCGTCATGGCGATATTTTTCTTTGTTTATACGAAAGCTGCGCAATTTATTATGTGAAATTTCGCCTGTTTTAAAGTTTTAACGATTTGAAAAACATTTTTGTACTTCTGCAATTAATTATTTGTCAAATCACTAGATGCTTATAATTTCCTGTTAAAAAATTATTTCCAAATCTGCTTATTTTAAGCACCTTAAATGGGAATTGCCATATTTTTTAAATGTTAAAAGTAGACGATTACGTTAGAAAAATCCAAAATTACAAAAGAAAACAAGTAAACCCACAAATTGCATTTTTGGCCGAGATAAACACCGACACCAAAAAGTAACGTTACTCACTGCATTAAAATGTTTCGTTCTAACTAAAACGACCTTCTATTAAAATTAAGTATAAACCACATACTTTCGTAGTGATTAAGCACATTTTATGATAATCACACATAATGACTGCAAAATAATATAAACTGCTACGCCAAAACTTAAAAAATAATACCTGCATGCTGCATAATTGCTGTTATTTGTAAAACAATGAAGATTAAATTTTTGGTAAAACGTAAAGACAAGATTAATCTTTCAAGTTTGAATTTATTTGGGAAATAAGCTTTTCAAACAATTGAAAAATAAGTTGCAGTTTCAGAGAGCTAAAATTATTTTCTTTTTTATTCTTTTTGTGGCCAGGAAATTAATCTTTATTAAATATTGTACTAATAAATTAAGTTGTTGCGAACTTCGAAAATATATGGTTCTTGTAGTAATAAATTAAAGATAATTTATGAAATAAATATCCAAATGTATAATGTCAAGTTAACCTGTGTGTTCCACCCTTATCCTGTGGGGGTGGTAACATGTGATGACCAAACAAGCAAACCTTGCAATATTTCCCCAGCAAGTGCCTTCTCGCGAGCAATTTTTCATTCGAGCGTTATATAATACAGGCGCTGGTGCACTTGGGTATAAAAATCCTGCACTCTCACCCCTTGAAATGGTAATTCATCCCAATCCACTTTTTAAGTTCCACATTACCAAGCCCAAAAGCTCTACTTCATGACAAAAACAAATGGAGAGAGAAACAATTCATCACGTACCATATTCTGTATTATCCCAATTCGCTAATCTTAAGCTTAATTTGAATTCAGACGATGTAAATTACTTTTGGTTCTATTCTCTCTTTCGTCTTTGGATCTATTCCCAAGGTTGTATTAAACTAACAGTAACGAACAGCTTTTCGAAAGCGACGTTTGACTGACACCAGCTTGAGGTTTATTAATTAATGTATACCTACCCTTCACTGCTTATTAAGTGTCACTGAACCCCCCCATTATTAGAAAGCTCCAGAGATGGATTGATAAGATTTTGTTGGAGTCATCATTATAAAACAAAGCACGAGAAAGCACGTTTTAGTTTAATCAATAACACTTTAGGAATACCTTATTCATCTTATAACATTATCTACCCCCAAAACCCGCAGGCGCTTCTAATGCGATTAAGTTGAAATTTAAAACGCACTTAATTTCTTTGTAATTAAAATCGGTGCATGACCGAATATGTGGCTCTCAGTAACAAGTTAACTTAATTACACAACAAGCAGAGGCCTGATTTGTGACACTGTTTGCAAATCCTAACCGAGTTCGACACAATAGGTAGATTAAGGACGATATCCTGGTAATTTTCATCTGAAATTGTGGAACTGAAACACGTACGAGCTTACATTTACATACACAGTGGACCAAAGAATTCTTGCCTAAATTAATAATGTAGTTTATGGAGATACTTTCCAAAGGTTCCACACTTAATCTGTTTAACTTTGAAAATTCATCCTGTACATACACTCGCGACTTAAACAGCAGGATTAAATCTTGACAAAACATTGTTTTGGGTAAATTAAATTAAGTAAATCTGACTATTGTTACTGTTTACGGATTAAAACTGCAGATTTTTTTGTAACTGTCTGTTTTCGCACAGTCTGAACTATACTGGGGAAGAAGAAATACATAAGTAGAAAATGCTAACTGCTTTAGAGAACTACTCGAAAGTTAACATCTAATACTCCTAGATTATTTAAAGGTAAAAAGAACATAACGTATTAGATATATTGTGGCGTCTATAAATTTACCGATTTTTTTTTAATCCACTGTATTCAGAAAACTAGATACTAAATATAATCTGCCGTCTTTAATAAACATATTTTGATGTAAATGTAGCCCTTCGATGAATTACTGAAGACATTCTATTTATCAAATTACAAAAGTTACTTCAGAAAATTATAAGAGGAACGATTACCAAGTTTTTCAGTCAAAATAATAATTTAGTTCTTTCTCGAAATACGTAGTGAATTTGAAATACTGTCCCGATTTTTCACACTGTTTCAATACAGTGTTTCGACAAGAGTTTGAAAAGTGTCTGGCTAGAAATCTACAGAGATTTAAATCGCAGTATCACGACAATTTTATTAATAAATGGCATTTTTAAAGGACGACAAGAATAAGTTTAATATTCCTCTTACTTGCAGCTTGCAGGCTTTAATACCTCGATGTTCCCCGTTATTACTACAGAGTCTAAGAAGTATTTTTGAAGCAATCACAGTTAATATGAAACTTTACATTTATGATAATGTTAAGAGTGTCAAGAAATTCAAGAACATTTTAGATTTTATTTTATTCAGCAAATTTCGTACTTCGGCATTTTTCAAATTTTGAAAAATTACGAAAATTTTTACGTTTCATTTCTTTATTATGAATTTGCAGTGCAGTCAAAAGCCTAAACCTAAAAAACATAGTATTCTTAACTAAATAAATAAACTAAAACTTCTCTCATAATTTTCAAAACAAACGAAAAATTACAAAATCTGAAATGAATTTTAGAAAACTCAGTGTAGGTAATTAATACAACTGCTTTTGGAAGTTTCAAATTCGATAAACTAACCAAGTTTTTGCTTTTCTTTAAAATTCGTAACGTGTTTTCAGGGTTCCAGTTTAACAACAAAGCTTTTCAAAAATGTCGAAGTTAGATAATCCCAAGGAAAGATTTTAATATATTTATTCTGAAAACTAATTACCGTGAAAATTTGTTCGCTTCTGCTTTTAAATTGAAATATAGTAAAATCAGACATATTTTTAATTAAGGGAAACGTGGATTAATGTCAAATATTCAACACAACTTTGAAAGTTACAAATTTCATTTGCTTTTGAAATGCATTAGGAGCCTGTTTTGCACGCAAATTTATTAACAAATTGACATCTGCATGCTGTAAAAGTTCCTTGAAGTCCAAATTCTTTGAAGAAAAACTCAAATAAGCATCATGAATTATTAAGTCCGATTATAAATAAATAAATACTAAGAACCATTAGAAAAATACAAACATTTAAGTTTAATTAAACTATGAAATACTGAAAGAAATGGAGAGAATTGATATAGCAATATTAGGAATTATCGGGACAAAAAAGAAAGAAAGAGGTTTGCTGCACAAACCAGAGTAGCAGTAATGGTTAATCGAGAAAATGCTGAGAATATCATTGTTAAAAATGTAAATGAAAGGCTGTTGAGAATGAAGATGAATAAGAGAGATCTTTTAACTTATATAATATAATATATTTGTAGCATACGCCAAGAGATAATGAAAATAATGAAATAACAAGTTTCCGGAAAACTTACGGAAAGAAATAGAGCGTGACGACAGTAATCGTATCGTAATAGGAGATCTAAACGGGAAAGTTGATAATGATAATGAAGGAATGAAGAGATGGCTAGGGTCAGATGGAGAAATGTCAAGAAATGAAGAATGGTATTTGGTAGAAATGAAATATAAAACGGAAAAATAGATAAAAGAAGAAAAGAAGCAAAAAATAGTTAAAAAGGTGCTACAAATTAAAAGAGACAATAATATTTGTCAATACAGTCACTACAGAAATATAAAAGACAAAACGCAATACATCAGCCGATAGAAGAGAGATGGGAAGAATTTAAAAATATGTAGTTTGAAAGAAGCTGCAAGAGAAAGCTGTGGAACTATACGTTCTGGAAATTACAAAAAGCAGAGAACGGCCGCTGGAATACAGAAATAGAATAGGATGTTAAAGACAATAAGAAAGCTTGGAAAGAATACTTAGCTACAAAATCTACAGAAAATTACGAAAAACATAAAGAGAAAAGGTTCCCAATAAAGAATATAACCAAAAGGAACAAATAGAAGTCGTGGATGGAGTTTGGAAACAAACTAGCAAGTTCATAATATAATGAAAATTAAAAGTTATTTTACGGAACAGTAAAAAGAATGAAAAAACTGAAGAGTGAATATGATAAAAAATATAAAGGACAAGGAAGGGAACATTCCTACAAATGAAGATAAAATAGTGGAAAGGTGAGCGGACTATTTTAAAGATTTTTAAGAAAACGACAAAAATGAACAAGGAATAAAACTAAAATAATATAAATGACGAATATATTAATGAAAACAATATAACATTAGAAGAATTCAACGAAGCGATTCAGAAAATGAAATTAAGTAAAGCAAAGCGCCAGGCCATGACGGTGTTACAGCAGAAACGATTAAATTTATGAATAAAGAAAGAAACCCAGAACTATTAAATATATATACATCAAGCAAAGAGGGGGCATAATACACAAAAGGATTGGCAATTATGAATTATTTGTCCAATTTATAACTGTAGGAAGTACGGTTGGAAAATAATGTGCAAGGATTATAGAAAATAGACTGAGGGCCGATCTAGAAAAATCTATGGAAAAAAAACACAATGTGGTTTCAGGAAAACATAACACAGTAAGACAGATAATCGAGAAAGCGGTAGGAACTAGAAGACAAATACACTTATGTTTTGTAGACATGGAAAAGGTTTTCGACATGATAAGAGAAAACTTGAAGAAATCGTGGTATAGAGAACAATCTTATCGAATGCGTTAAGAGCCTATATAAGTCCACTGAAAAACGTTTCACTAGTCATGCAGGCTTGAAACAAGGTTGTATTTTGAGTCCTTTGCTGTTTAATATAATGTTAGATGAAGCTGTTAAGAAATGCAAATAAAAACTTAAGAATTACACTATCGGCTATTGGAAAATGGAAAAAATAAATGTGTCAGAATTATGCTACGGAAATGACATGATTATAATAGGAGAAACAGAGAGGGACCTACCGAGAAATATCAACATATTTAATGATAACCTTAAGAAAACAAATATGAAAATTAATAAAGAAAAATCAAAAACAATGACATTAGGACCAACAAACGCACAGCAAAGAAGTAGATACAGAGACCCTAGAACAAGTGAAAACATTTAAATATTTGGGAGCAATTATAAATGACGATGAAATACACAACAGAATTGCTACAACTGGAAAACTACTTATTTAATGCAATTAAATCGAATTTTCTTAGTCACAAAGAAATTCCGAAAAAGTAAAAGCTGAAGTAGTTAAAAGGCTCGTGAAACCAACTCTCACATATTTAAGTCAATCATGGACACTACCAAAACGACAGCTTAATCGACTTTATAGCATGGAAAAGAAGTTTCTGAGAAGAATTGGAGGTAAAACTAGAAGGGATAGAATACATAAGAATGAAACTATCCAACAAAATCAATTGCGATGGTTTGGACATCTGATGAGACTGTGAGGCAATAGATTGGCAAAAAGAACATTTGAGGCCAAGGAACGGGGAAAGTAGAAGAGAGGAAGACCAAGAAAACAATGGCGAGAAGTAAAAAACGTAGCGGAAATAGAAGGTGTAAAGTGGCTACGGTTGAAGTGACTAACAGAAGATAGGAAAGGTAGGAAAAAAATATGGAAAACCCAGAACTCCACGATAACCTTACACCGAAATGTAGAAAGGTTTTGGATTAAGTATATAAACTACGAAAAAGATTAATCTTTCTGGAGAAAGAAGTTTGGTTAAAATAGATTATGCCTATTGAAATAAATAATAACACTGTAACATCATATTTCACTTCGTTATCAATCTTGTCTGACCTATAAGCTACTATTCAGTAGTATTATGAATAGGTATGGATCGATGTGTGCATATGGCATGTATTTTATAATGACCTTTTGTAACAGTTACGTGAATAGCTTTCGAGCTTTTAGTACAAGAAGTTCATACTAAAAGGAAGAACGTCACACTTCCTAACCTTTTAAATGTAACAGCGTGAATATTAAAAGCTGCCAACTGATCCTTAAAACGTGTTTAGTTTTTAATATTCTTTTGGATGTCTTTTTTTGGGAGAAAAAATTTACGGCGAAACTTGCGTTTTATAATAATCCATTGAAGAATTATGAAATGTTTTCATTTGCTGATTTAGTAAAGTTTAAAACACTGAGAGGTTTTTCTAAAGCAGAAAAATTCAAAACTGCACGGTGTTCAACGAAAATCAAGGCAGGTTCATTTATTTACATTAAAAGTCTTGATTCGATCTTTATTTTCGTTGATGTAATGTCCCTTTTCTGTTTGCCTTTAATTAATTTCGAAATTGTTCACCTGTTTATGTTCCGAGCATCCTCTCTTTATGGATCTTACATGCCATTTAGTTTAACGATACGCCGAGGGCAATCTGTGGGTGGATTCAAATATCTTATTATATCACAGACTACGTTCAAACCCTTGTTAACTAAATGTAGTTTTTATAAAGCTATCAACCTGCATATTACGAGTATCGTCTACGCTTAATCTTGTACTAAATAATTTTAAGGATATTGCATTTCTTCGTATCGCTAGCTTTAAGTTAATAAGTAATTATTTTTGTGATGTTCCTTCCATAAACAAGTGGTAAATCGTTTTGGGCTATTAAGGACGTATTAGGGTAACACGAGAGTTTTTCTTGAAGCTTGTACGAGTTTTAGTATTGGAGTTCTATTGATCTGATTTGATATAAATACTTAAATAATGACTGGCTTTTGATATCTTCAAAAAGATAGTTTTGAAGTAATAAACGTATAAAGTTCATTCAGTTTTCAACTCTAAAAGTGTGTACATTAGTCTCCCTCGCTAATGTATTCGCTAAAGAAACTTTTAACTCTGTACAGTGATAAAGTACACATATAACAAACATTTTCGCAATTATTTTCTAATTTTTATTTATATCTAAGAAAATTAAGTGTACTAAGAATATTCTTGCACTTTCACTCTATTTGTTTTGAATTCTAAAAATTAAACAGCTCATTAAGATAACTTCAACTTTTAAATGAAAAATATTTTGTCAAGATTGATAAGAAGTATTATTCTTTGAGTTTTTATGAGGTTATGTTCTTTTATTGAATTCCATTCCTAATAACGTGTAAAATGCAAACTTTTTCTATATGAGGACTTCCTTGCTTTAAGACTTCATCAAGCAGTGTAATTAATCCAAACCTTTGCCTGTATAGGACAAATTTAATAAATAAAGTTACAATCAATCTTATCTTGCTGCATTTGAAACAATCGATAAGCAAAAAAACGTTATGAACTTGTAAACAAAAATTAACTGCCAGATTACATTACATCCAAAGCTTACTAGCCGTATTTCATTAGGTTAAACGAGGTTGATTGGTAAGCTCAGCCGTAATTCGATAAACTGCTTGGTAGCTTTTAACGTTATCCACCGCATAAGCGTTGCATTATAATCCATCTTTGTCAGACAATAGGAAAAAATCCAATACAGAAAGAGAACGACGGACATGTAGTAATCAAAATGTAACTGTTCTAATAATAAGAGGGATTAGCGCAGCTTTTTAATTAAACATGGAAAAGCATTAACGTTCGCCACTTATTCATTACACACATCAAGGAATAATTATCACATTTTTCATCCAGGAAATGGTTTTCCCTTTAATGAACTAACTGTGAAAATATCAACCTCTCTGGACTGGCATGATCGAAAATGTTTATTAAAATTCAATTTACACCTACGAAAACCGCCGAGGTCAACTTTTCAATCAAACCCTATCTAGTCTGAACTTTTGAGCCTTGGTTTAGTCCTAGATTTAGAGTTGCTATAGTAACCGTCGGCCAAATTCTAAACTACAGCTTAAGCCATCACTGTATACCGCAAAATCAGATCTATATAACCGCAAACACCTGAGTTAACACTATATGCTGTAATAATTTTCCAACAGAATAAGATGTGTGATAATTTCGAATTTCCACTAATTTTCTCCGCTTAACAATAATTGATAATTTCTGTTTCATGTTCATAATGAATTCAGCAACATTTCCACAACAAAAGGTATAAATAAACAGAACATATTTCAGCAAAATTAACAAATGGATGATTCTTATCATAAAAGCAACACTGAAATTCAGAAGTGGGCGCAGTCGTATGAGTAGAGAGTAGAGATGAAAATCATCAGCCAAACGAAAGAAAAATATACACTTATCATATAATAGCGACATTTTGAAGACTAAATGTACAATACCGCAAATTACTTTTGGGATTACACGCAACTCGTTAAATGTGAACGGCTAGTGCAAAAATAAAACGAAAATGAAACAGAAAATACAAGAAGGGCGAAGGCAAACACGAAAAGTTTGTTTTACTCTTGGATTCCGTTGAAGACTACCGCGCTAAGGATAATTAATTAATTAATAAATTTTGAAGTACTCCTAAGGACGCCGGTTAATTAAATCAAGTACTGGGCGTTCAAGACAAAACGGTTCTATATTAAAGTTTCATATCCGATTAAATAATTTTAATTGGGAGAAGGTTAAAACGTTACAGTTAATTTTGTATCAGGTTTTCCATTTTTTTTAGCAGCAGTATTTGGGAAGTTTGCGTATTTTTATCTCGAAGTACTAAACGGCAAATTTAAAGCTGTATTAAGTTTTATCTCTCGAAGGAGAGTGATAAATTTACTTTATTATTATAAGAAGATAAAGTCATGGTATTATCTGAAATTAGGCGGTATAGAACTTTTGATTTTGATTATTTCAACGACAATCCCTTTAAAAGTCACAGTTATGTTTTCGTATCTCTATTTATTATTACAGAATCACATTTTCTGCAAATTAATGCCTTATCTAGATTACAATCTCAAGTTTTATTTTATATAAAAGCATTAACCTTCAATTTTATTAGAGATTAAGGTTGGACCCTTCTTAAATTTTGTATTATGTTTAATCAAACATTTCGTCCTTGCTTAAAATTATACTCCGGATTATTTCAAGGCATTAATTTTCAGTTACGATTACGAGGACCAAAAATCGCGCTTTTATTTGTTTGGAAGTACCAGAAATATTCGGCCGTATTTTAATTAAAAAGAATACCAACACTCAAAAAATATAAAGTCTTGAATAAAAGCACACTTAAAAACACCAAACGAAAGTATTATTTTTTTACTGCGAAACGTAAAAAAGAAGAAAGCCCCAAAGAAATAATTTATAAGCGTTTCAGAACGGATCGATTTTGCCAGAATTATCTCTAAAGGATATCTCTGAAATTATCTGACAGTTTTATCCAACCTCTTTCGTTACAATAGCGAGCACACTCTCACTAATCTTACCAAAACCGACAGTTCAGCACCGCAAGACCCGCACGTCAGACCTTCGGCACGTTTCAGATAATAATCCTGTTTTAATTTCTGAAAGACAAGCAGAGAATCTCTGATAAAATTGGAAAAACCAATTCTCGAACTAATAGCCTTTATTCAGGTTAAGTTAATTTCAACAATATTTTTGCAAAGCAAATGTCCATCATTAATCATTATCTTTGTTTTAAAATAAAAACTAAAATGGAAATGAAGGAAAAATAAGAAAAAATTAAGCAAAGAAGAAATCTTGTAGATAGATTTACAAATTTTAAAACTTCCAATGTAACCCCAAATGGGTTAATCTATTTTTATTTCATTTTATTTAAAATATAAGTTAATTAACTACTGAGTTAAATTACAACCTACTAATACGTGTAGTGAAATTAGCCTCCACACCTATGAAACTAAGTAATATCGAATATGAAATGAACTTTCTGTGTATAAATAAAGTTAGACGTGATACTAAATTATTAAACTATACACGAGAAATTAACCCTTGTTTCCTGTATTGTATTTTTCCTGTTGTAATACAACAGTTTCTAAGTTTCTCATTAACGAAGTTACTGTGACATTACAGTAGATATTATTTTCCTGCCACCTGGGAAACTCCACAGGTACTTCTTCATTAATATTAATCACTGTTTCAAACAAACATGTTTACGTAAAGCTGTAGCAGGTAAACCTACAAATTTTATGAGTTTAAGTTGAAAATGTGTTCCTTATAGTCCATTACCAAACTTAAATTTCAACATCTACACTGACAACCCTTTAAGTTAATAGCATATTCTTATTACTTTTTTAGGAATAAATAATTTCCTCTTAATCTAAACTTGTTGAAAGAGTAAAACCACATATTTTAACAAACAGTGCGCATGCAAACAAACGTAGATTAAATTTTTGTTTTGTTTATTTTTCCATGTTTTCGGGTCTTTCAGATTGAAAAATTGTCATGCGTTTATTTAACGGCTTACGTGCCACCAGCAAAAAAATATAATATCATCAGGTTTTCCGATATCCGTCACCCGATGAATCAGGTTAAAAAATAACTAACATCAGCTCATAGCATACGAATCGCTACTAATACAAACCACCACACCAGAATATCATTTCCCGAAATGTAAAGCTATCACTATGTCTACAGCCTTCTGAGCTGAAAATGTTTGTCCAATATTTGGTTTACTTAGGATCACCAAGAAAAACTTGCAGATAACACTTATATCGCTCGAAGCGCGATTCCACACTTCTCGAAACCAGTGTCTGTTCAAATTTGAAGAATACTTAACAAAATTTACTTTCTCTTCAAAGATATTGAGCGTTTTTCATTTAATTGAATTTCATATTTGAAAAACTACATTTTATTTTTGTTTTTAAATCAAAGGAACGCACGTAGTAAACAGCCACGTTTATTTAAAAACCTCTAGCAAGCCAAGTTTACATTTCTGATAATTTTTGAATAAAATAATTCCATTACATCGTTTCAATGAAATCAGAACTGAAAACAGCATGCTCTCAAATTCAATATAAAACAAAATGTTTAACATTACGTAAAATGATTTTAAACATATTTAATACGTGTTTATTGCAATAAACTTTGAATTGTATATCGAAACTGCAGTTGTAAGAAATGATTAAAAGCCGGTTTTATTATCTCTTAATGTTAATTTTCAAGCATTTATTATGGAAAATATCGGGAAGATGTTTTGTCAGTAAAATAAATGAAATCGCCTTTTCAAAAAAGATCATAATTTAATTAGAAATTAAGCCCAATAATTGATGATAATAACATCAAATCCTTGATTTGAAAATAATTGTTCTTTTACTTTTTCTAATACGGACTAAATATTTAAACCCCAAACCAATTACAAGCGATCTAAAAAACTGCAAGCAAAAAAGTTCAACAAAGAGTAAAATTTGGGAAAATTAAAAGAGATTATATAAGGTTGAATGAGCAATTAGGTAATTCGGCAAAAAGCTGCGTTTTAATTTTAGAAAGTGGGAAAGCTACGTTTTTATTAATTTCCTATATTTTGATAATTTGAAGAACTATTAAAAGCTTGTTTTTCTATTTGGGTGCTAGAATAACTCCATTCTAGCACCCAAATGACGTCATTTGAGTGTTAGAATAAGTCGTTGGAGTGCTAAAATAGACTAGTAAAATTTACTGTATTGATGTTGGTAGCGTTGAACTGTCAACTGACATACGTCAAAAATTCTTTTTCATACTGGGATTTGGACTTGTCCGGCAATACATTTTCTAACCTAAAATTACGCCAACATAAACGTCACCAACCACCGCAAAATTCCCTAGATTTAAAATTTTTATTTTTTAATTTATTAAATGGTATAAAGCGGCAAAATAGAAAAAATAGTATAAAATACTCGTTGCTGAAGGTCTTTCAAGCACTCATTTGTTCCTCAACTCGCCGCTATGCGGCTCGTTTCGGAATTTCAAATTCGTGCTTGAATAGATGCCTTCTGCAACTTGTATTTTAATATACTATTAAATGCATCTTTTTGATTTTATAAACCACGCTAGTTCATATTACCGCAATAAATAAAATTGTATCTAATTAAATGTGATTAACATATATGTACATACATAAAATGATCAAGCTTTAAGGATAGTAAGAGTAAGAAGCTCAGAAGGAATAAACAATTTAGTCATTTTCTGTCAGAAGTATAATACATATTTTAAAACTGGCTTTTCACACCGGAAGCCGTCAATGCTTATCTACAAAAGGTTCAAAATTTTCGGAAAAAAAATCCAATATGAAAAGAAAACCAAGATTGATGTGATTTAATAACCTACCTATCTTCGAATTCAATAAAGCTACGTTTATAGCAAAGTTCACGCTACGTTCAACTACGCACAAACTGACAGCTTCGTTTTAACGATTTCAGGTATATTATTAAAGCAGATATGGCAGAACTTAAATTTTCCTAAAACTGACACACACTATAAACTGAAGCTTTTTAATTATTACAAACCAATAAAGATTTAACAAATTAAAAGAATAATATAAGATTCTTGAGCTGCATTCTATTAAAGTTTTCTTTCATCGTTTATTCGGCTTCTAGCATTAAGTAAAATTGGCGTGGGTGGATAATTTGGGTAATCCTTAATTTCGTTCTACAGTTTAAATTGTTGCTATTAGCGGCGCTTTTGTTTATTCACATGAGTTAAAAACGCCTAGAGCGTTTTGTTAAACAAGGCAGTGAATCGTGAAATTTTGAGCGGATTGATAATTCCTGCCTTGCACTTTTAAGTAATCTGCTAAAGCATACCTTGTTTATTGTTGTTTATATTTATTTGTAATTTATGAAACGCTTGATACCCAACAAATGTAGGTACAATGCAATGTTATAAATGCCATAAAAACATTTTAAAAGATAAAATTCCCGCAATTATATATTAATATATTATGCTTTTACATTTATAAACAGGTTTTTCCACGAATAAAAAACTGGAAATAAAAAAAAACACAAGCATTTAATTCATGAGATTAAGAATATTTAAATAATTAACTTTCGTTATCATGAAAAATGCAATTGAATTGAACATATTTAGCATTCCAGTCACCCAACTTTATATTGTTTTAGTACCTTCCTTCAGATTTTATCGAAATGTAAGAATAGTAGTGAGTAATGAGATACATACGTATGAACATTACTGACAAAATTCACCAACATTTTCTAAAAATACAAATACTTAAATGGTAGAAATCAAGTGGTGAAAATACTTTAAAGTTACGATATTATTAATATTATTATTTGTATAAAATATTGATACACTTTTGCAAACCTGATCAATTCGAAAACATTTTTTCAGATTAAACAAGTCAAAGTATGAAGGCCCGTAAAAGCAATTTAAATATATTCTTCGAAAAATGAAACATTATCATATAGGGCCTGCCTTTTGCAAGTTTAGTGGATTAACGATTGGATTTGTTTGGGAACAAAGGTACATAGATTCAAATTCTACTCTGCCTCGTGACCAGAACAGATTGAAATAATAATAAATGATTGGTTAATTATAAATACGAAACTGGAAAGACGGCGATTACACCAACGAAAGCACATCACAAAATATGTAGAACTGCAAAGGTGAATATCAGCAAGATATAAGGAAGAAACTAAGGGCTACCCAATTGAGTGAAACAATCAAAATAATATTGATATGATGAATGAAAGAATAATAGAAACCATAACAAACAGTGCAAAATAAATAAATTTAATCAGCAGAAATACACTCCCTAATGAATAAAAAAGGCCAAATTCAAACGAGTAAAAAGGAAATAAAAAAAAATAGAAGAATTCTATGAAAGTGTATATAAAAGTAAAGCAAAACAGGAAGGAACTTATAACCAACAAAAAACTATAAAGAACATAGGATTAGAAGAAATACCTCAAGTCGAAATGTGGGAAGTGGAAAGAGCATTACAAAGTATAAAAACAAATAAAGCTGCCAGCGAAGATGGGATAACAGCTGAAATGATAAGGGAGTGATGAGAAGAACTAATTAAAACTGTAATGAAATTATTAAATTAATGCATTCAACAAGGCAAAATTCCGAAAAAATGGACATAAAGAAGGCGACAAAAGAAAGCTAGAAAATTATAGACCGATAAGTATCTTGCCCCGCATGTACAACCCCTAACTAAGATAATAACCAATCGTTAATCCGAGAAATTAGATGCAAATCTGCCAAGAGAACAAGCGGGCTTCAGAAAAGGATTCTCAACTGCAGACCGATCCATCTAGCATTCGTAGATCACGTAAAGGCGTTCGACAACATAGAAACATGGGCAATCGAACAGGCGTTAAAGAATTGCAGAATAGACAGCCGATATACTCAACTGTTACAACAAATTAGTAATAAAGCAACCGCAACATACCATCTAAACGCGACAATGAATCCAGTCTAATTGAAGAAAGACATTAGGCAAGGAGACAGTCTATCACAAAAACTGTTTTAAAAAAACAGACTGGTCAACAATGAGGATTAATATAAACGGCAAGAATCTTAATCAACTGCGATATGCTGACGACGTCGTGATAATAGTAAAGAATACACAAGAACTTCAACAAATGTTAGATACACCAAACACAGAATCTAA